>CM062807.1:1295391738-1296663285 GCA_031772625.1 Pinus tabuliformis
GCCCCCTTCCTTTGACTCTTTTTGTGATTCTTTAATAAGAGAACAAGAAAAACTCTTACACCTTGGTCTTCTTAATCTTGGAAACTCTTCCAAGAAAGCGTTAGCCGCCCAGCAGCAACCAAATTCAAAGAATCCTAAGAAGTCATATCCTAAAAAGAATGGTCCTAAACCAAACAAGGGTCCTAAGCAATTTCAGCCCCAAAATGAAAAATCATTTCACCAAAATGATAAGACAAATAAAAACAAAGGGAAGAAGACTGATAGACATTGCAATTTTTGTAATCGAGATGGCCACTTAGAATCAAAATGCTTTAAGAAGATGGAAGCCTTGGAAGCAGCAATGAAGAAGGATAACATCCATTTGGGGCAATCTTCAACTTCAACTTCATCTTCAGGAATGGCACTTTCTACATGTGGTTGTCAAGCATCTCGGTCTGGCTATGCATTAAATGTATCTTCTTCTTCTCATTCTCATGAGTGGCTCATTGATTCTGGAGCTTCTTATCACATGGCCAAAAACAAAGCCATGTTTTCTTCTTTAAATGATTGTAACACCAAAAATATATATGTTGGTGATGATAGATCTCTTAATGTTGTAGGGACTGGAATTGTTCATCTAGACAATGGTTAGTTTAATGATGTATTATGTGTTCCAACCTTATCCTGCAACCTTCTATCTGTATATCAGATAACTCATTCAGGTGAAGGTAAAATCGTTGAATTTTCACCTCATGATGTTGTAATCAAGGAATTAAGAGATCCTAAACAGATTTTGGCTACTGGCATTGCTGATGATTCCACAAGGTTGTATAAGTTTCACAACTTTGGATCATCAAATCTTCCCTCAATATTTGTTGCTCATAACGATGAAGTGAGCAAACTTTGGCATGAGTGATTTGGTCACTTCAACTATCACTCCCTTCAGCATCTATGTAAAGAAAATATGGTGACAGGTCTTCCTATGGTATCTTGCAGAGATGGTGTTTCCTCCGGATGTGTACTCGGAAAACATCATCGGGACAGTTTTGAAAAACGTGCCTCTTGGCACGCCTCAGCCCCTTTATAGCTTGTGCATAGTGATTTATGTGGTCCACTTCCAGTTGTGTCATTCTCTGGTTGCAAGTATTTCTTAACTTTCATTGATGATTTCTCCAGACGCACTTGGGTATACTTCTTAAAACTCAAGAGTGAAGTATTTAACACCTTTTTGGCCTTCAAGACCTTTGTTGAAAAACAATCTGGACATCAAATTCTTAAGTTAAGATCTGATAATGGCGGAGAATATGTTAAAAACACATTCATCAACTATTGCACTGAGAATGGAATTCAAATGCAACATACTGTTCCATATACTCCACAACAAAATGGTGTAGCTGAAAGGAAGAATCGCACCTTAAAGGAAATGGCTAATTGTATGCTACAATCTAAAGGACTTGGTCTTAGTTTTTGGGCAGAAGCAATTAACTGTGCAAATTACATAATAAATCGCACTCCTACTAAGGCTTTAAAGAATATCACTCCAGAAGAAGCATGGAGCTCAACCAAACCAGATGTAAGTCACTTTCGTGTTTTTGGAAGTGAAGCGTGGGCCCATATTCCAGATGAAAAGCATAAAGCTTTAGAACCTAAGAGTGAAAAATGTACTTTTGTTGGATATTCTGAAGATGTAAAAGGCTATAGACTTATTCCATTTAAGTCCAAAAATGTTATCAGTAGAAGAGATGTAAAATTTGATGAAAATATATCGGCCTGCGAGCCTAGTCCGGCGGATGTGCCACCTCTCCCTATCTCTTCTACCTTTGAAAACATTTCTTCTTCAGATGATGAAAGTGAGGATGACAATCCTCCCCCACCATCTCAGGATCCTCCTTCATCTCCTGAGCTTCCAAAATGGGTTCGTGCTACTCGAGATGCAACAGGTGATCTTGCCGGTGATCCTACAGATCAGCGACGCACACGTTCTCAGTTCGAGAGAGCCTCTACTTTACTGGCTCAAGCTCCAATAAATTATGATCCTGACACCTTTGCAGAAGCTTCAGGCCATCCAGATTAGGAAGCAGCTATGGATGAAGAATATCATTCATTATTGGCAAATGATACATGGGATCTTGTTCCTTTACCAAAGGGACGAAAACTTGTTAGATGCAAATGGGTTTACAGAACCAAGTATGGACCAGATGGGAAAGTTGATAAACATAAAGCTCGTCTTGTTGCTAAGGGCTTTTCACAGGTTGAAGGCATTGACTACACTGAAACCTTCTCCCCTGTTGCCAAAATGAACTCTATCCGCCTTGTTCTTTCCCTTGCTGCCTCTTTCAAATGGGAAGTCCATCAGATGGATGTTAAATCTGCCTTCTTGCATGGGGACTTGCATGAAGAAATCTATATGGAAAAACCCATTGGCTTCATACAAACAGACTCCAGCCTTGTTTGTCGACTTAAGAAATCCCTTTATGGTCTCAAGCAAGCTCCTCGGGCTTGGTATGCCAAAATGGATAGCTTTCTTTTAGAATCTGGCTTTTCTAGGTGTCATTCTGACAATACTGTCTACACCAAGAAAGTGGGTAACTCTCTTATCATCCTTGTTCTTTATGTTGATGATCTTATCCTTACTGGTAGTGATCCCAACCTTATAAACCATGTGAAGTCTAGCCTCAAAAGGAAATTTGAAATGACAGACTTAGGACACTTACACTATTTTCTCGGTCTTCAAGTCTTGCAATCCAAGGAGGGTATTTCCCTTTCCCAGTCCAAGTATGCTTATGATATTCTACGTCATTTTCACATGGAGGAATGTAAGCCAGCCCCTTCTCCCTTTTAGTCTGGAGTCAAACTCTCAGTCACTTGTACTTCTCCTGAAGTTGATGCTACCTTATACCGTCAACTTGTAGGAAAACTTTTGTATCTAACCCATACTCGTCCTGACCTTTCCTTTGTTGTTGGCCTTGTTGCTCGGTTCATGCAAAACCCCCGTGAAAGTCATTGGAAAGCAGCTAAAAGAATACTTCATTATGTTCGAGGTACAGTTCAATTTGGGATTCATTACAGTGCCGAAGCAGCTCCTCTATTGGTTGGTTTCACTGATTCCAATTGGGCTGGTGACCCTGATGATCGGAAGTCTACTGCCGGTTATGTGTTCACTCTTGGTTCAGGACCTATTACATGGGCTTGTAAGAAACAAGCTGCCATTTCTCTTTCATCAGCAGAAGCAGAGTATCGTGGTGCCGTAGAATCTAGTAAGGAAGCCTTGTGGCTTCGTCAGATCTTGTCAGAGTTTGGCCTTCAGCAGTAGCATCCGACTACACTTTGGTGTGATAATCAAAGTGCCATTCAGCTATGAAAAGATCCAGTCCAACATCAGCGCAACAAACACATTGAACTGCACATGCACTTCATCACCAAGCTCATTCACGACCATGTTCTTGAAGTGAAATATTGTTCAACAGATGATCAAGCTGCAGACATCTTCACAAAGGCTCTCACAGAGGCGAAGTTCACTAAACTTCGATTTATGGTTGGAGTTCAGGAAGTTGTCACTAAGGGGGGATAGGCTCTAGTGCCTCCTTCCTTCTCCTATTGTGTCATATTTGTAAATCCTTCAATCCTATCCCAAGTTGTTCTTAAGGGGGGATGTTAGGATATTCCGACACATAGGAAATAGTTAAGTACAACTTGGTCTAGTGTAGAGTTAGGTATAGAGTTAGGTAAAGTGTGTTTCTTTACCGTTGTACATTTTGTAACTTACAATCCGACGGTCACGATATGTAGTGATCCGACGGTTCATTCTCTCCTCGGTATTACCGACACTTGATCCGTGTCTTGACACCCGATTGGTCCATGAATTCTATTTAAAGCGCATGGAGGGTCATTTGTAGGGTAATCCGTGCATGAGAGAAGCTTATGTAAATTTTCATTCTTTGATTAATAAATTGCCTGAAGTGGCCGCGTTGGCTCAGGCCATGGACTGTTTCCCTCTTTGAGGGTTTTAACCACGTCAAAAATACTGGTGTATTGATCTGTGATCTGGTTGTGAGCGGTGTCCTTTTGGTGTTCTTTCTGAGGAACTTACCCTGTAAATTCCTACATTCTGTTTATGCTTGCAGGTACTTTTTGAGCAAGTTAAGTTCGAGAAGGAGCGACGGGAGTCATACAAAGGAGACAGAAGGAAAGTGAAAGAACAAGTAGGTCCTTTGATTCCCTTTGTCTTATTTATCATTTATAGAAAAAGGATAAGAACTTTAAATTTGTTGTTCTAGGTATAGTTACCTACCTAGGGAATTAGTATTTATCCATAGATGCAAAATTCCTCATAAAAAATTGGCGACTCCACTGGGGAGTGGTCATCGGTACGAGTAGTTTACCTTCATCCTAGTACACTCTAGTAGACCTTACTTGCTTCCATTGATCTTCTTTCAGCCTTTTTGAAGTGTTTTTTGGTGAAAATTGTGCTTGTAAGCCCCTAGGATGGCCTCTCTGGCACCAGTGCAGGTTTGGTCTAGAGACAGAGTGCTGCAGAGCACCCTTGGCTTGAGGACAGTGCTTTGAAGTGCACTGTCTCCCATTCAAGGCTGCGCTGATCCTCCTTAGGACAAAAATCCCTCCTTTGAGTTGATTTTTTGCCAAATTTCCTTCTGTTTCTGCTTGCTAAAAGGTCAATGATGCTTGTGTCTCTAAAATCAATTTGTGTCATTTTCCAACCCTACTTTGTATTTGATTGTTTAGTGTTTCTTAAATGATTTCTTTATCATTATCAATTCATTGTCAAAGTTAGTTTATAGTCGATTAATCTTTGTTCAAAAGAAAGTGTCATAAAAGTCTTCATTTCTTTCGAAACGGAACTGTCGTAAAGTCTTCGTTCTTGCTGTGAGGCTCCTATACCAATGAGTGTCATATGTCATGATTGACTTGATGAGCTCTGTAATATGTTCATACCTTTTCTTGTTGCAAAGGTTTTCCATATTTTCAAAAAAATCAAAAAATTTAAAAAATGTAAAGAGGGTATACCCTAAAAGAAAAATCAAAGGGTAAAAAGAATAAAAATGGTCAAAGAATGAGAAAAATGAACCCCAAACAAAATTAGACCAGGAAAGTGTGCAAGTCTAAAGGCCAATCCTTTTTCATTTTGTGTAATAAAAAATTGTGTGCAGCTTATTACTTATGCCACAATTTATGAATAGTCAAACTGTTTAAACTTGGCTCATTCATTTTTCAATTTCATGTTGTAGAAATAGAGAATAAATATCTGACCAAACATTGTAATCTTGGCAGATAATTAGATAGCTAGAGTAAAAAAAAAGGAGCTCAACAGTGTAATTTGAGCCCTTGGATGTAATAAGTGCAGACTTAGGTAGGCTTGCCATGTAAAAGAAAAGAAAAATTTGATAAGGGTTTGCCAGTCTAAGTGCACCCAAATAAAGAAGAAAAAATTCTAGGTAAAAGTAGATGGGGTAGGTAGATGAGGTTGCAGAGTGATATATGATGAATAATGTCTCTAAATATGTTAATCTTTCATTTTTCATCATAAGGCAAAGGCATACACAATTGAAGACATCACAAGCAAAGCAAAGTCACAATGATTAACTCCCCTTCTCATGTTCCCTAATTATTCACTAATTTCCCCTAAGCACCAAGGCAGTTGCTAAATTGGAGGGGCTCAGAGCATTTCTCTGACTTCTAGAGGGACTAGACCCTCGTCCCAATAATTTAAAAATCCTAAGTATTTAGAATCATCGATAAACCATTATTTGATTTCATAAAGTCTTTTCCTAAGTAAAATCCTATTTTACTTAGGAACAATACACAATATCACCTAAAAAACGCCTCCACTTTAAGCCTAAGTTTAAATGTATACCCGAAATGTTTTAACTTAGTGCTTTCATTTCATTTATCATATTAATCTCTGACTTATATTATATAAATCCCTCCCTATTTACCCTTTCCCGTATTATTTAATTATATATAAATCCCCAAATTATTATATACCCCGCCTCGGTTAATTATAACCATAAACACAGTTAAAAAGGGATTAATGGATTAATTTGAGATTCATTAATAACCTAATCTCCCTGCTCTGCAAAAGGAATTAATTAACCATCCTAGTTAATTAAGAACCTCTCCACCATTCACAAACTCCCCGATATGATTTATTAACTTATTAATTAAATCGGGCTTGCCGCAGTTAAAATTCTGCCATACCCTGCTCCCGTCCACCGTTAGATCTCGCCCTTATCATCCGACAGTAGGTATCAATATCGCTCCCCCATTGGTGACCACGCTTTAAATTGAGGCTTCAAATTTGCAATCAATATTTAAAAATGCCCCCCACAAATCAGCAAAGATTAATGTCAGCCTATGACATTAAAGAAGGCAAGATGATAATGAGCTACTTCAAGCCAAAGGTACAACAACCTCAATCAGCAGCAGATTACCTCAGAACAAACTTGGAGGTCTTGGCAAAGGATATTCATCCTTTGGATCAGATTGAATTGCACAAGCAAACTGGAGAAATGGTCTATTCAACCTTGACTGGTAAAGCAATGATGGCCCACAGGCTACAAAATTCTTTGGATAATACAACTGCCCAGCTAAACTTAGAAAAAGCCTCCTCTCAGGCTAAAGATAATAGAATAAAGTCATTAGAAGAAATCATCATTGGATTGGGACATGATCCCAAAGATGTGAAGGGTATAGAAGCATTAATAAAAAAGAAGGATGAAGATATTGCTGCCTTGAGGAAGCAGCTAAAGCTGCCTCCTTCAAGGCATCCACAGATTGCTGAGGTTATAAAACAAAAATCTAAAGAAGAGATGATGGATCTACTCTTAAAACTCAATGAAAGATTGAATGAAACAGAGCAGGCATTAGAAAAATCACTGAAGGAAAAGCAGGGAGAGTCGACCTCTCAGCCTCCTGATGTAATACCAATAGTCTCAACAGTAGTCCCTTCTACACTTGGAACAACACTAGCTCCAAACATCCCAGCAGCCACAACAGAGGTGGTCACAGGTACAACAACAGTAGGAACAGCACAGGGTAGCAACATTAATTTGAGCACAGAAGAGATAATAAAGTCAATGGAAGAAATGAAACTACAAGTTTCAGAATTAAAACAGGTAAATGAGCAATTTTCTAAGATGGAAAGAAATTATGATCTATCGAAGATAAATGTTGTGGAAAAAACAAGGGAGATTAAAGCATTAGAAAATAAAGTGAAAACATTAGAAAAGGATCTCACTTTTGACAAGCCTCTAGCAGAAATCAAGAAAATTCTTTGGGACAACATCACTCAATCCATAAATGATGTTTGGCCATCCATCCAAGTGATTTTTGAGCAGATTGATCTAGTGAAAGTAGCACAGGAAGAAATTCAAAAGACAAAAGCACAATTAGGACAAATGCCTGATGAAGCCAACAGGCTCATACATTTTTTGAATACCAAGAATAGTGAACAGCTGGAAGCACTTGGCATCACAGATAGAACAGAAACCATTTTGGAAATCAAAAGGGTGCTAACCAAGAAAACTTTGATGCAGAATTTAGAGAGAAGATGTCATGATATGCAGGTAGAGATTAATGCTTTCATGGAGAAGTTTGCCATTTTGCAAAATAAAGGGCTACCAAGTCCTTTAGTGATTAATGACAGATTAATGAAGCATAGAGATTATGTAGATAAATTGAATAAATATGCTGGCAATCAAGCTAGTTCATCAACAAGTGCATCAGGAATAAAAGCACTCCCCACAGGCCGAGTTCTCTATGACAGCTTAGAGAACTTATTCTATGTCGAGCATGAGCTGAAACACTTGTTCCCAATTCAGCCCACATTTTTCAGATATACAGAAACTGATGAGACCCTGAGGAAACTTCAGAAACACAGATTGCCAGAGCCAAAATGGTGGGAATACATATTGGAAATTTTGTAAATTTATCCTTGGTAAAATGTAAATTTTGGTTATTTACTGTAGTAAGTAATGAACAAAGATGAACAGAGATCAAACAGGTCGAAGTATATTAGAAAAGGTAAAGAGTATCAGTCAAAATTGCGTAGCCAGCACATAGTTACTAAAGAGGACAACAACAAACCAAATCATAGGGCCTGTCTCCAGCACACTCAACAAAAATAGGAAGAGCACATCATTAGTTTACCTCTCTCCTATCTTCGAGACTAGTTGTCTCTATTTTCTTGTAACTTATTCTTAGTTATCCTAGAATATATCTCACTCTATTATGAGATATTTTTTGTAAATGTTTTTGTATAAATACTCCCTCAATTGGAGTATTGAAGGTGGATTCTTAGACATTGCTGTAATATTGATTATATTGGAATAAAGTGCTGTTGGACCAAATTTTGTATGGCTTGCTGGATAAAGAATTGATGTAAAGGACTTTCCACATATTTCTTGAATCAAACACCGGATCAATAAGTTCTCTATACCATGTGTTTTAAAGTTTTCCTTGTTTCTTATATCATCTATGTTTCATATCTGAATGATAAATGAAAAAGAGTAATTCGGAATATGCTTGATTGCACTCTGTTTTCAATCGTTATTATTCTCTATGTTTTCTTCTGAATTAGGATAAACAGTGAAATCTTAATTGCTCCTATTTTCTAGTTCGTCCATTTTGATTATTTATTAAAGAATACTTAACTACTCTTTATTAGTAATCATTCAAGTTCCCTTTTTCAAATAGGTTGAAGGATTCTTAACTGCCCTTCACCCATTTTGAACCCATTCCATTTATTCTAAGTCTTTATTTGTTCCCTGTTTGACCATCTTGCCCTATGAAACCATCCTTTGTTAAGAAACCTAATCCAGTTAAGCCATCTTCTTTGACTCCATTAGCCCAATGGCCTAAACTAGTCAGTCCTACCCCTCTGCTATTGAATCTCACCACCCAAACTCAAACAAAACTCCTAAACTTCACAACTAGCCTAATATCTTTCAAAACAAAGCTAAAACTTAAAGAGAGAGCCCTCTCTAGATACAGATTGGCTAGATTCTGTATCTAAAAGATTGGTTTGTGGTTACCTTGGACCCCTTCCCCTTCTTACAACTTTTGGGAAAATTTGAGTGATAACACTTGCAAAAAGATTGATTGATTGTGTGTGCATTAGTTTCCTTTTGTTCATCACAACATTAAGGGAATTGAAAAGAAAAACTTGCATTGTGCATTGAAAGAGTTTGTGTGTGCTCATAGGAATAGTTTAGGGAAATTGCATTAGATGTGTTCTTTGTTCTTTGATTACAAGAATATTATTTCTCTATCCCTACTAGATAAGGTTTTCATTGTCAAAATTGAATGAAAAGGATGCTTATCATATTAGTTGCATTCTAGGAATTGAAAATACATCACGTGGTGAACCTTGAAAAGCAAATTATTAATCAAGATAAACTTAAAATTAACATCAATTAACCTAATGGAGCATTGTCATATAACGCAAAACATTTAGAGGTTCTAGGCTAGAGACGTGTTCCAACGTCATAAAACATAGCAGTTGTCACTAACTTGTTTGCGATACATTCCGAGTGTGATACCTCATTCCACGTATGTGAGTATATCGTAGCTCCTCCATGTACCTTCGAGTATATAGGGCAATGTTACAGTACGTAAAGTATATGGGAATGCTCTCACTATGCAGTTTTGCATCAGACAACACTAATATGGATTGGGCCTCCATGTATTTTCGGGTATATATGGGAGGACAACACTAGGTTGCTATCCATCCTTAGATAACTAAGTCAACTGCCTTGTACACTGTGATACACCGAACACAACATTCGGGGAGATTTCTCGCCTGTACTTCTTGGTTTGCCAAGAGGTATTCTGTTGTTCACAGTTTCTTGGTAAACCTTTTTTCCTAGCTTACCCAATTTTGTTTGTTTCTTTTTGTAATAAAACCAATCAGAAATCGTGGAGGAAAATCAACCCTTACCCCGTCATTCGCGGAGAGCGGTGAGTAAACCACCTTTACCACCCAAAGCTACACCTATTCGGTCGAAGCGGTCTCGTTTGACTGGATCCAGTACTTCACAAGCCTCTAGTTCTTCATCTGATGTACCAAAAACACCTATACTGGTAAGTACTGTGACCCCAGTTACTCCTATGGTTACTGGTGCATCTATTACTAAAGTGGAATCTCCACAATTACCTGAGGAAACTAGAACTAAATCTAGTGAAATGGTCACCCAAGTTGTTCAACAACAAGTTGATTCTCAATCTGAAGTTGTTCAACAAGAAATTACTTCTAAACCTGAATTTGTTCAACCAGAAGTGGATCCTGAACCCATTACTGTTCAATTAGAAGTTACTTCTGAACCAGAAGTTGTTCACGAAGCCCAACTTGAACTTGTTCTTTTACCATAACATTTGGATTTGGAGGTTGAATAATCAAAAGTTGTTACCTTACCAGAATAAGATCGACCGGTACATCCTCAGACATCCGTAACTGTCGAGACTTCCTATTTACCTCAACAACAAATACTAGAAATCTATTACACACCAGACGGTGAAATTCTTCCACCTGGTTTGATTTCAATAGAAGAGGAACCTGAGCTAGAATAACCCAGAACTCCATTCTATTTTGGAACTGGACTTTATCTATATCCTCATACTCCTCATTTCACTGCTCCTTTTGATCCTATTACTTTCAGACACCCGTTGATTCATTAGGAAACTTATTTGGACATTTGACTATGGCAAAGTCAACATCCTAGACCATACCATCTGTTACGGCTACGACAAAATCTTCTGTCACAACCTCTTCGATGTTTACTACAACACCTGAGTCACGCTTGTATGGTTTTCCATCCATCCCATCGGGTTACCAATCTTTATCGGGAACCCACTTAGGTATTGCTTCTAGCCCTTGTGTTAGGCGGAAAGAGTCGATTGTGCGGACACAACCAACCTCCCTAGGAGCCTAAGACTCTCTAGTGACAAACAAGACAAACAAGAGCAGTCCTTCTCTAAAAATGCATTTACTATATAAGAAATCAAGTGTTTAGATCCTACCTGTAGTCCAACGCTGTTGTAGCAGTCCAGCTCCGCTGATCCGGATGAGCTCCTCCTTCACTTTGAAACCTGCATCCACTAACAATCAAACGATTAAATAGCACTTGATAATCTCATAGAATAAAGCATATTTGACACATAGACCAAGGAGTACATGAAACAACTCATAAATAACAAGTTATTGAGAAGAATGGACTCATTTTCATTAATAGGTAACAAAAGGAACAATTACAACCTGAGCCTTGGTGTTGTGCAAGTCCCTCCCAGGGTCCATCAAGAGTTCTCCTTTACTTTGACAAAGCTCACCCACTTCCAAATATAACAAGCAAAGATGGCAATCTCTCCTCACAAGCTTCTAAATGGGAGTCCTAATTCCTGCAGCATCTACCCTTAGAAATGTTTAGCTTCCAACCTCCCCTCCTTCTGGCCCAATGCCTGTATTTATAGTGCTCAAGAGGAAGTTAATCAGGTCCACCATCAATGGGATAATCCCCTCTTTGGATGGGATAGCTCCCTTATTGATGGGATAAGTTCCTCTTTGGTAGGGGTACATGAACCATCTGGAGGCACTCAATACACGTCGAACAACCTTTTAGAATGCTCTAGAAATGACCACAAGTAACTTTTTAAAGATGAAACTTGCGCATTTTGACCTTTACAGGGGGACGCACCTGCCCCTTTACATACAGAGCGTACAAGGATGCAGCTTTTGTGAACATTGGGTGCATACCCGCAGGTAAGGTTGAGAGAACCTGCGTACCCAGAGATAAATACATTTATAAAGACTTTCTCTCTTTTTGGAGTTTGACATGGAGAGCAGAGGCATAAGACTTACCTAAGAGGATAGCATGACTGTTGATAGAGCCATACTAACTGTAAATAGCCATGGTGACATTTTTTAGTGTAACAGATTGCCCCCTAAAGTGCGAAGCCTGAAATAGATTAGGGTTTTGTATTATCTAGGAAGGGTGAAGCGCTTTATCATTTCAAGGATTATCTCGTGGAGAGCCTGGTCAGAACCTGCAATTTTCAACACAAAATACATGTATAAGATTATATCATCACTGAGGTAGGCATTCCCATACTCAGATCAAAATTTTAACTAACAGACTAACTACTCTGATACAGGAATGATCTTGTAGTACATCATAATCATAGACTTTTGTAGACACAGTATGGGCGCAGCCATCTGTTTATGATTAGTCTACTTAGACAATGAATACAAAACTCCTCGCAGCCTGGATGGTGGAAACTAGATCCAGGGTCTTCATTTCCGCTTCTCGAATTGGTACGATTCTAGCCATGCGAATAAATGAGTTGATGTCGAACATGGTAGAAACCACTTGATTACCAGTCGATGATGTAAACTGTTAACAAGTGTGAGAGAGACCACCAGTAATGTCAATGGTTCTCAAAGTACCTAGTACAATCCATTAGATGTGAATGAATGAGTTGATGTCGAACATTTCACGGAATCCTTCGATTGAAAGTCAATGATGTAAACTGACGTCAAAGGCGAGAAACCTGCCATTGATGCATGCAGACTTCAAGGTACTGACGATTTCTAGGTCATCTCTCTAGATAATGTGCTGATGTCGATAGAAAGCGACCCGTTGTAGGCAAGCCCACAACACGAAATCATTTGTTCAAGTTGAAGAAATGTTGCTGTAAAGACTGACTCAGGGATGGTCAAATGGATGACAGGTATTTTGCAGATGAAAGTTTTGTTTGCAGACCTCTTCAACACATAACGACACGACAGATGGTTTGGTGATAAACGACTCAAAGTTAATCCCCGGAACCCGGCTGAAGACTTTCAAAGTGGTTTGATCAACTGTGAGGTAAAAGATTTCCCAACCCAGGTGAATGAAAAGTGTCATGTTCAAGAGTGGTAATAAAGTTTCTTCTGAGACAAAATATAACAAACAGGCTCATTCTTCTCTCTTTTCCCAAACCATTTCTGGCAAGTACCTCTTTATTTTTAACAAGCTTGAGGAGGATAACATATGCTTGATTATAAGCTCATCCTTCGGATGAGTCCAACCTAGTTTTGATTCGAACCCTAGGAAGGAGTGGTTCGTTCCTGTTTGTAATTGAACAGGTCCTTTACTGTGAAATGTTTAACGAGCCCAGTATAGGAGAAACTCGGCGTTTTTCAATTTTAGAGAGTCTGAAAAACTTAAGAAGACTCCAAGTTGAACTTTTTTGTAGATTTGTGTCCCTCAAGCCCGAAAAAGTATAAAATAATACCTGGGGGAACCGCTTGATCTTGCGACCAAGGAGTACTTTCATAATTAGTGCCACTGACCTAAAAAGTAAAAAGCGATCAAAGACACGTCGTTTTGTTTCCAGTATCGAGTTTGAAACGACAAAAACCCGGCAATCTTTTCCTGATTTTACAGTCAGAAAAGAGCTATAAGGGGACCGTCTTTTAGTTCCGTTTTAACAAGTGTAAAAGAAACGCTCGGCAATCTTTTCATATTTTAGGAGTCAGAAAAGGGCTTAAAAGATGACTCTGATATTTTGGTTCGTGAAAAATGACAATTTTCCCTCTAAATCCCTTTGTCCTGCACAAAAATGACACATTACTCATACCTGTTTAAGATAGGCAAAAATGCATTGAAAAATATCCTTCCATGGTGAAAAATGAACAAACCTAGCATTAACTCATCCAAAAAACCTATAAAAAGACTTTTTACCATGTCATTTTTACCATTTTACTGTTGAGGTTGAAAAAAGGGCTTTTGGCAAGAAACTTCCTGTGGTCGCTGCGGAGAATCCGACCGTCAGAATCGAACGCCGTCTCTTCCAGGTATTTCAAAACATCCTCTTCTTCAATTTCATCCGATTAAAAGTTTGTTTTAGGTTTTAGTTTTGATTTTTGGGGGGTTTTGGGTTTTAAAACCCGCTCTACGGGGCACGTAGGTGCCCTGAGGGTGACCTGCAACCCCCGACTTTTTCCCACACAGGAAAAAGGTCGGGGTACGCAGCCCACCTTCAGGCCAGCGGCGTCCCGATGCTCTGTGTCCTAAACGCGGGGTGCGTCCCCCGCGAAAGGCGGAATTTGAAACCCCAAACTCCACAAACAACCATTTGAATTTTCCCAAATCAATTCTAATCTTCATTTCTTGGTGTGTAGGGCACTCACCATGTTGGATTGGAGAGAAAGAGAGCACGAGGACGTTGATTTAGCCGCAATTAATCATCAACCTTCCATTGATGCCCTAAAAGCATGTGGACTATATAAATACTGGGCCATACCTGGCATGAGGGCTCAGGTGAGATTCTTGGAGTGGCTGGTTGAGAGATGGAACATTCATGAGCAATGCTTTTACATCCGAGGGCACCAGCTCGAGATAGAGCCCTCTGACATATACTTTCTCACTGGCTTGCCAAATAGGGGCGAGCAACTCAATCTAGTCGGGACTAGGCCGGGTGGCCAATCCCTTGCTAGTCTCCGGGCAGATTGGTGCATACCCAATTCACACCATGCGAAAGGTGTAGAAATCAAACACATCTCTCTGCGTGAACTCAAGGTTATAGCTTTCACGGTTACCAGAATTTGTGGCGCAGCCGCTTTACATATTGCCACCGGGTCCCAAATGCGGATGGCGATTGACTGTTTCCAAGGCACCATTTTCAACTGGTGTGATGCTGTGTCGGCCAATATGAAGGGCCAACTGACTAGGGCAAAGAACGGACAACTGAAGACCTTTGGATATGGGCCTCTAGTTGTGAGCTTTGCCTTAGAGAGAGTTCCGATGCTGATCCCTCAGCAACTCACTGTTGATATCTTGGGTCCTCGGGAGCCAAAGCTGATACGATGGGTTACGGTGATGGCCCGGCATCCTGACGAGGGCACGACAGTTGTTCGATTCCCTGATAGTTATTTTCACTGGTTAGAGGACCAGGTTTTTTCGATCCAGGACTTTCCGTATGCCGGAGTAGATTTTCGAGGTGATCCGGACATGGTTCTTCCACAGGGAGAACAATGGGACGACAGAGGTACTTTATTTTTCACAAGTTTTCAAATTATATATATTTTTTTTGTTTTTTATATATATCGTCTCAAAACTGACAGTAAAAATTTTCAAAATGCAGATGTTGGTCCACAGCGCCCAGCCAACCTCCGGCCTTTTGAGAGGAGACATCCAGTTGCACCGGTACCGGCTCCACAGGACGCGGCTGCAGAGTCACTAGCTGAGTTAGAGCAGGATCTAGAGCGTCTGACGGTGGATATACCTGAGACTACCATAGATGATATTCCTATCAGACTTCAGCGCTATGTAGTCGCAGTCCCTGGACCGTTTAGGAGGTTCTTGTGTAAGGTAGCCCGTGCAGTGGTGTCGTATAGGGAGCACCACCAGTGATTGGCTAGTCACTTTTGTAGACACATATGACATTTTTGGTTTTTTGTACTTATCATTTTTGCCGATCATAAGGTGTTTTTCAACCTATGATCGAAGACGATGTATATTTTTTGACACACTCCTATCTATATATATATCACTATTACCGGCTTATCTTGTTTAACATATGTGATGAAATGTTTTTAAATTTACTTGCATGATTATCGTAAATGTCTGTCCAACATTCGAGAAGCAATTGCATCTGCTAATGTATTTAAAGACCTTGGAATATGCTGATATTCAATGTAATCAAATTCACGTTCCAGGAGACGCACTCTCAAAAACAACCTTAATAACACAGGATTTCTAATGGCATATACTCTATTAAGCTGTAATACAACAAGTTCAGAATCTAACCTCACTATCAAACGTCGAATTCCAAATGAAATAGATTCGGATAATAATTCAACCACTGCACTGTATTCTGCAATGTTGTTCGTTGTTTGACCGAGGCTTACCCCATGCATAGAAACTAACTCGTCAGAGGGCGAATAGATAACCCAAGCTGCGGAAGAGATATTCCGTGTACTACGACAAGCACCATCAGCAAATCCAATGTATGTTTGGAGAGGCGTCGACATCTGCAATATCAAGAGTAAAACCAAGATAAGCCAGAATAACGACGAAAAACACACTCTCTAAGCTAAGCACACTGACTAAACTAACAAACATACTAGCTAGAAAGAAAACCTAACCTAACTAAAAATTCTCCATACCCACCATTTAAGCATAATACCTCTTTAAGTAAAGTCCATTTCTGGGTTTACCCAAAGAGTCCCCATCAAAATCTACCAGCTCATAAGCCCCTTTTGCTAGCTTTCGCTTTACAATGTAGGGTCCATGCCACATAGGAACGAATTTTCCAGCACCTAGCTTATCGTTAGCTTGATCATATAATAGCACTAGGTCTCCCTCCGAAAAACTTCGAGGGGTCACATTTCTATCATACTGAGCTTTCATTCGGTTCGCGTGAGTCTCGATTGCCAATGCAGCGTCACGTCGAGTCTCATCTAATTTAGCTAAGTATAATAAACGCTTCTCCTCTTCGGAAGTAGCTGGAAGTAATTCGACAGCCATTTGAAGTGATGGGATTTCGCATTCAATGGGTAACACAGCTTCCAAGCCATAAACTAGCTGGAAAGGAGTGAACCCTGTTGAGGTTTTCACTGAGGTTCGGTATGCCCATAGCGCTGAAAATAACATGTTGTGCCAATTCGACCGATGAATACCAATGGTTCGTCGGATCATGATAACCAGAACTTTGTTGATAGACTCAACCAAACCGTTGGCTTGCGGATAATAAGGAGTAGAGCTATCGTGGCGCAAACCAAGCTGGCTTGTAAGCTCAGTCATCATGATGTTTCGAAAATGGCTCCCATGGTCAGTGATGATTGCTTGTGGGACACCAAACCTAGTTATAATATGATTGAATACGAAAACTGCAGCTGTTTTGCCGCTTGCGTCGAATGTAGGCATCGCCTCGGCCCATTTAGTAAAATAATCAACCGCGAGGATGATATACGCATGCCCCCCGGCCGAGTGAGGGTTACAAGTAATAAAATCGATACCCCATTTGGCGAATGGACCAACGGAAATTATAGGGTGGAGAGGAGCAGGTGGTGCGCGCATCTTGCGATCAAACACTTGACAGTTGTGGCACTTCCGGACTGCAATGATACAATCTTTAAACATAGATGGCCAGAAGTAGCCAGCGCGCAACACCTTCTGAGCTGTGGCATACCCAGACATATGACCGCCACATGCTCCAGAGTGACAATCATTCAAAACCCTCTCAGCCTCTTCGTGAGTTAAACAACGTCGAAAAACTAAGTCTGCCCCCCGGCGATAAAGTGTATCTCCAATAATCTTGTATTGCTGGGATTGAAACCGAATTTTTCGACGTTCCGACTTTGAAGCTTCAGGCCGAAAGGTTTGGGTTTGGAGATAGATGATTATATCCCCGTACCACGGATCTAAAGTACTGATAAGAAACAAAGATTCGTCCGCAATGGACTCCTCTGCCACAGTTTCTGTGTCAGCACGCGGGAAATCACACATCAATTCCGCAAAAACTAAGGATTTCTTAGACTTGGACTTCTCAAACTCCAAGTCGAACTCTTGCAGGATAACGATCCATTTAGAGTACTTGCCCCCTAGCAATTGTTTTGTCAAAATATAAATCATAGGGTTGCAATCCGAAATAACTGTAGTTTTACGGAGAAGAATGTAGTGACGAAAACGCTGGACAGCTTGAACGGCTGCCAGGGCCAATTTCTCCACATGCGAATATTTTAGCTCAGTGGGATTTAAGGTCCTACTAAGATAATATATCACATGTTCCGCTCCGAATTCATCTTCTTGAACTAACACCATTCCAATGGTGGAATGCGAAGCTGCGAGGTATAAGAAGTAGTCCTGGTTGTAGTTGGGAGGATGCAACAACGGTGCATGGGTCAACGCGTGTTTAAGTGCATCAAAAGATTGTTGGGCAATCTCGTCCCAAAAGAATTGAGCGTTCTGTTTCAACAACCGTGTAAAACCTTTAGTGACCTCGGCGTAGTTTGGAATGAATCGGCGTAAAAAGTTCGCTTTCCCTTGCAAACTTTGGAGTTGGCGCAAACTCGAAGGAGGAGGCAATTTGATGATAGCTTCGACCTTCGAGGGATCGACGCGAATGCCGGCTTTTGAAACAACAAATCCCAGCAATCGACCCGTCTCTATACAGAACACACACTTGTGGGGATTCAACCGAATTCGATAATGCCTACACCTCATAAAGATTGCTCGTAAGTGGACAAGGTGATCAGCTCGATGTAAAGAATGAGCAGGCAAATCATCGAGGTACGGTTGCACAATGTGCTTGATGTCATGAAATGCGTAAGACATCGCCCGTTGAAAAGTGGCTCCGGCATTCTTAAGCCCAAAAGGTAATTTGCAATAAGCAAATGTCCCCCATGGACAAATGAATGTCGTTTTTGGTTGGTCGGCAGGTAGAATATTGATTTGATTATAGCCCGAAAAACCATCCATGAAGGAAAACATTTCACTTCCGGCACAATCATCAATAATTTGATCGATATAAGGCGTAGGATAGTTGTCTTTTGGACAAGCTCGATTTATATCCCTATAGTCGATACAGATTCTTATTGTTCCTTGTTTCTTGTTGACCGGAACAATATTCGATACCCAATCCGTTAACGGGATTGGATAAATGAAACCTGCTTTCAACAGCTTTTCGACTTCTGCTTTAATCGCAGCCGCTTTCCGAGGGTGAATCTGACGCAACCGTTGCCGGACGGGTTTAGCATCCGGGTAGGTCTTTATTTCATGAACAACAATGGCAGGGTCGATTCCCGGCATTTCCTCGTAAGACCAGGCAAACACATCGCGGAATTCTTGGAATAGGGCCTTGTAAGTTTGGATTTCATCTTCTGTACATGAGGCACCTATATGAATGTTCTCCTCAATTCCGGGCTTCACTGAAATATCAATGGGAATAGTACGAGAAATATTCCCTAAATTCAACTCTGAATCAGAATGTTTCGTTGGATTCTGAGCGTCTTTGACATATTCAGCGGTAAAGATAGATGAAAAATCATTTTCAAAAGCATCATCCTTAGGTAAAAACGAAGATCTGTGATGGAGATCTTCCCATGGTAGATCGTCTACACTTAGGATTTCGCGAAGTTGTTCGTCAGATGACACGACTTCGGGAAACGCTATCCGTTCTAAGGTTGATGTGAAAAGTGATTCTTCACTGACCACATTCATTTGGTCGATTTCGGTTGAACGCGAGTCGGTAAAAGACATGACGGCTTCATAAGCAATTTCATATGGACTCAAAGGCATAGCATCACCGAATGAGTCTATCTCAGATTCAGATGGGACAATCCAAGGATCATCATAAATAATGTTTTCTGATGTAATCATATGAATTGATGCAAATGAAGGGTCTACGTTGATTGGAGGGAAAGGAAAAGTTCCCAGTAAACCGAAATCTTTAACTAAACCTACGCCAACGTCCCTATAAGGGATTGTCGTCTTACCGACATGCTGGATACTCTCTGAAGAGGCTGGGTCGGATGAAAAGTATGTCAGCTGATCAATGGTCACGATCTTACCGTTATATGGAAACTTTATTACTCTGAAGACCGATGAAACGACCGCTGTCATAGCATATGACCAACTTCGACCCAAAAGAAGGTTGTAGTCTAGAGGGGCATCAACCACCTCCACATCCAGACTAACGGTTTTACCTTCTACCCCTATAGGCAATTCCTGTAGAATACCAAACGGACGGAACCCACGGCCATCAAAGGCCTTAAGGATGGTCGGGGATTGGTTCAACGAAGGAGAACCAAGCGATCTCCAACATTGAATCGACATAATACACGTAGAAGCTCCCTCATCAATCACAGTCCGATGAATAGGCCTGTTTTTGACTATCACTGGAATTTGGAAAGCCATTTGATGGGGTAGACGCGGTGTACTATTTTCTAGATCGAAGATTATCAGGTTCGGGTCCTGAACATCAACAGCTCCGATAGCCGACAAAAGTAATTTTCGTTGTGCTGGGCATGATTGCAGCACTTCTAAAGCCGACATTGCTGAGGGTGAAACAGCTAAGTCCTCAACAATGTTGTAATTCTGGGCCGCTCTCGCATGTGGATTGAAAGCAGACCTTCGAAGTACACCCTTGGCGGGCGGTTTGATTACTAAGTCCGGGTTAGGTTTTTCGATCTGTAGTGGATCGGAACCAGGAGCTGAGGTTGATGGAATAGAATGAGAAGATTCTGCTTCCTTACCATCAACAGGATTCTTACTACCATAATCTTGCGATCGAGTCGCAATCCTCACATGAGACATCATCAAAATGGGTTCTTCACTGGCAGTCGAGGAAGAACCTATCATCTTACTTTCCTGCTTTGGAAATGGATCTTTTAACACAGCAGGAGTGGGAGAACCTTTGACTATTTTCACAACCTCGGCCCGATGAGGGCAATCTCTCGTAAAATGATCCTCTTCACAAATAAGACAAGGATATCGAGGTTTGCGCTTTTCGTCATTGGTTTCCGACTTTTCCGTTTTCTCCTTTGGAGCCTTGTCTGCTTTAGCCTTCTTCTTTCCTTTCTTCTTTCCACCGTTTTTTGATTTGGCCGTAGATGACTCTACAGCGTGAATATCGGCGGAAAGTTCAGGAGAAGACTCTCCTGTCGGGGAATCGGGCAAAGTGATTATAGGAGTAGTTGAAGCCTTGGAAGACTTCTTCTTGCTCTTTGTATTCACGATACCAATCATACCATCAGCGGCATGAGATCCCGAAGGAGCAGCAGCGATTTGATTCGATTTTGGAAGATCTGGAATCTTCTCGTGTAACGTACCCGACTGAGTATAAACTAAGTCAAGGTATTGCGCCTGAGCAATGACTTGCTCCTCAGTAACTACTCCGGCCTTAGCTACATCTTCAGTAATCTTCGGTAATAATGATTTAACAAACCATTCAGCTAAGATTTGGTCCGGGATAAAAACTTTCACTAGCCTTCTTCGACGTCTCCACTCATGAATGTGATCAGAAATATACGTGGACGTCGATTGTTTTAGTGAAGTTAATAACTCCGTGCCGTTATCGTATCTGACCGGCAACTGAAAGTGAGTTAAGAACGAGGTAGCTAACTGGCTGAAATTGTAAAAAGAGGCCCGTGGTAACTCAATGTACCACTTGGCCGCGAGACCAATGAGTGTACGCTGGAAAAGACGTAAGCGGATCGAATCATCCGAGATAGAATTTGAAGCACACCAGAGGTGGTAAGTCATCACATGATTGGACGGATCCTCTCCAGACTTACCTTCGAACTTGGGTATATCACTGGGCAACTTATTTGGCATTGGCGGCCAGAACGGAAGATATTGAATTGGATCGTTCGTTAGGCGCGTCAAGTCTGGTAAATCCAAAGTTGCGATAAACGGTAACTGCCGGTTAGGATCTCTAAAACTCTGGGTCACAAGACCAGTCCCAGGAGGAGGATATCCAGGATAACTAGGAACAAGAGTCGCATTAGGGATATTATATCCTCCTGGAAAACCAGGATTAACCGGACCGTACTGGGGTTGTTGAGGTTGTTGATAAGTGTACCCAGGATACGGTTGATACTGGTAAACCGACTGTTGGACAGCTTGCCCAAGTTGGTACTGTCCCTGGTACGGTTGATGAACAAATTGAGGTTGAGTAGTGACAACCGTACTTATACCAGGCTGACCTGTAGGCATCTGGACCGTGGTTTGAATCGTAGATCCAGACAACGGTAAAGATGTCTGAGGAGTGGTTACAGAGACAGTAGAAACCGGAGCCGTCGATACTCCAGAAGTAAGCGTGGCAGATGTAGCGGTAGTTGCAGCAGCCGTTTGAGATGGAGTACTAGGTGCAATTGGCGGCTGAGTAACTACCGAAGTTACAGAAGTTTGAACATTTGACTGGACAGGTTGCGGTTGCTGGGGTGGACCAGAAACTACGGGTTTTCCAGTTTGAGGTACCAACTGTATACTTGGCTGCAACACCTGTTGACCCTGTGATGGATCCCACACTAACATTCCGGGGTATTGACCCGTAACAGGTTGAGGATACTGAGATCCATAACCGGATTGAGGATAGGATTGATAATTGTAAGGTGCAGTTCCCATACCTTGAACATATGACTGACCTTGAGGTGGTTGATAACCTTGACTTGAGTATTGACCTTGAGGTTGATAACCTTGAGGTAAATACGGATACTGGGGTTGACCTTGACCTTGAGGTTGATACCCTTGAGGTTGATACCCTTGGGGTTGATACCCTTGGGGTTGCCATCCTTGGGGTTGATACCCTTGAGGTTGATACTGAGGTTGACCCTGGGGTACATATTGAGGCTGGGGTTGACCTTGAGGCATGTATTGCACCATAGGTACATACTGACCTTGAGGTTGCCCCCCAGACACGAATTGTGTACCTTGAGGTTGCCCCCCAGGCGTTAACTGAGGCTGCCCCCCAGGCGGTAATTGGCCACCTTGAGGTTGGGAAACGGGAACTGAACCTGACATCATGTAAATGTCTCCTACACCCAATGGTATATTACCACTGTTTCCAGCTAATAACCCATGATCAATGGGTTGAGGAGATGCCCCCGCAAAGGTACCAGAAAGTGATTGATACCCAGTGGGAACAGAAGGACCGCCGTGTAAGAAAGATTCAGGAGCTTGAGTAAACACGGACGACTGACCAGACATATTTACAGGAGTATAAATACCTCCAAGTGGAAAGGGAGTACGAGGTGTAGAAAAACCTACCCCTGAGTTGTCTAAATAATTGGTTAACGAAAGGTACCAAGTAGTACTTCTAGGAGGACTGTAAAAGATAGATTCACGCTCCCTGAGTTCAATAGTAAGTTGATCTTCAAGGTTAGAGACGCCTATTTCTTCCTCTGGAGCAAGTTCTTCGATAGCAATCAGACCAGTAGGAAGATTTTCGGTGATAACTCGTTCTACTCTTGGTGAATCTGGAACACTAGAAGTCGGAGTAACAGGTTCAGATATTTCAGGTTCTTCGCCTGTATCACTAGCAGACGAAAAACTACCAACAAGCTCAGAAACTGTAACAGCTTCGGGATTATAACCTGTCTCTAGGCCTTGGTAATCTGAATGGACTACCAAGGAAGATTCTCCTTCTTCAGGTGAACCTACTCTACTGCCACTAGGAGGAGTTACAAGGACCTTCAAACCCTCTAGATGACTGGGGTCGTCTCGAGGAGGTTCACCCCTAAGTCTACGGGATCTTCTCAACAATTCAGCCACAGAAACAACTTCAGGAGACTGGCCCCGAAGTCTACGGGACTGTCTCGGTAATTCCGCCACAGTTAAAAACTTTTAACTACTACACACAAAAACAAAGTAAAATCTCAAATCAAACCACCTAAAGTCTCTAAAGAACCAAACAAATTTGAATCACATGCCTAAAGAATCTAGGGCGTCAAACCAAGCACAAACAGTAGCCTTCCAGACCGAAAACGCTAGTTGGTGATGAAACCCAACATCGTCGGATTCAGTACAGAAGTGGCGGGTGGAACAGTTACCCCGACAACCTGCTTAATGAATAGACCGGCACAAGTTCCTCCACTTTAACCGTCTCGAGTGAAGTGAACCCCCCGGAAAATCCAAGTGAGTCTAGCCGACGTCTGCTCCAGGTACAGTGCGATCTTCCCTCCACCGTCACCTCGGTAGAATCCTAAAGATAATGGTCACTAAGGTTACCAACCGCAACAAATGCACCTGGGGGAACAGTCTACACTCCGACAGCACGCAAGGGCAGAGTATCAAGCTCAATCCCCTTGCCGGTTCCTTGACAATAATCCAAGGTTTACCGACAAGTGACCCCTGGCTCCTCGACAATGGTTAATCCGAGGTTTACCGTTTGTAATACGTGCGTGTCTGGCGTCGTTCCCAACGAGGGGGGATTGATCCCCTCACTGGTTCGGACACGAGCTCGTGCTTCTCCTTTAAGAGGAGCTTTCCCAGAGTACAAATGAGACAATTGGATTTATTCTATCACAAGATAAGCTACTTGTTTGGTTTTGTTGTCTTGGAGAGTTAATTACTCACCTACTCCAAGACACTAGCCTGATCTAAATTGGTGTTTCAGAGCCCTAGTAAATAAAAGTTACTACGTCGATTTTACTTTAAGCGTTAATTTTATGGTTTTTCTTAAAGACAAAAGGTAGCGGAAGTGAAACCAATGGTGTGTAGACTCGACTCAAACCACTACAAAGATGCACCTAAGATGATTTACGCTACTTTTCTCTTTCAATGAAATTCCTAACTAAGAGAGTTGAGAAATGCAAATTTTATAGAAAACAACTTTCTTAGTAAAGACAATCAAAGAAACAATTCTCTTTATCTTTCCAAGCATACAAACATGATCACTCCTTACGTGCACGAAAAAATCTTTTTCTTTCAAAACTCTTCAAAGCTACTTGAAACAAAACTTTTCAAAGGAGATGTTTTTGTATTTTCTCTTATTTAATAAAGCATATAAATCTATTTTAACGAAAATCAATCTCAAAAGCTATAAAATCTATGAAAACTTGACTCACAAGCAAACCAAAAAGAAATTTACTCTAAGCAAACCTAACGAGGAAAAAGCCTACAAAGATGATTCTAGGATGTTTTACTTGACCAAAATCAAGTCAAGGACTAGCTAATGC
Source organism: Pinus tabuliformis (assembly GCA_031772625.1). Lineage (NCBI taxonomy): Eukaryota > Viridiplantae > Streptophyta > Pinopsida > Pinales > Pinaceae > Pinus > Pinus tabuliformis. The sequence goes on from CM062807.1 coordinate 1,295,416,391, forward strand.
AGAATCAAAAGATCAGTCAAAACAAAACTCAAATCTTTTTGTTCTTTTTGTAAAATGGAATTCAATACTTAATCAACAAGCACTTCGAAATTTGCCAAAGAGACAACTCAAAGGTAAGTTGCTCTCACAGGTAGACTTTATGACAGGTCTGACTTCTAAGAATGCTGACAAAACCAGAGAGATCTAAGGCTTGACAACTTCTACCGCCAAAGTCACTACAAGACCTACTCAAAAATCAAACCCTAGGGCTTAAACTTCTATGAAATCCACTAAAACACTCAATGCTATCGAAACAAGTTCAGGTGAAGATCTTTGACAAGAGACTAATGGATCTGGGCAGTAAAAACTAAGAAAAAGCAAAATCTAAGAGAAAAAATGCAAAAAATGGAATTTTCTTAAATTTTAGCAGGGGACGCAGGCAACCAGTTAAGCCAGGTGCGGGCCCGCTCTGTGCACACAGCGACAGTGCGTGCAGGGACGCACTGTGCAATACTCAGAGGGTGCGTCCTACTGGAAAATTCAAGAAAAACTAAATTGAATCTAACCCTAAGCTAACCCACCCAAAAACAAAGTCACAGAGCCAAAAACCAGAAAATAAATGACTTTTCTCAGAGCAAAGTTGCATACAAAGGAAAAGACTTTCACATCAATGGAGTCCCCAGTATGGTCGCCAATTTGTCAGGCGGAAAGAGTCGATTGTGCGGACACAACCAACCTCCCTAGGAGCCTAAGACTCTCTAGTGACAAACAAGACAAACAAGAGCAATCCTTCTCTAAACATGCATTTACTATATAAGAAATCAAGTGTTTAGATCCTACCTGTAGTCCAACGCTGTTGTAGCAGTCCAGCTCCGCTGATCCGGATGAGCTCCTCCACTTTGAAACCTGCATCCACTAACAATCAAACGATTAAATAGCACTTGATAATCTCATAGAATAAAGCATATTTAACACATAGACCAAGGAGTACATGAAACAACTCATAAATAACAAGTTATTGAGAAGAGTGGACTCATTTGCATTAATAGGTAACAAAAGGAACAATTACAACCTGAGCCTTGGTGTTGTGCAAGTCCCTCCCAGGGTCCATCAAGAGTTCTCCTTTACTTTGACAAAGCTCACCCACTTCCAAATAGAACAAGCAAAGATGGCAATCTCTCCTCACAAGCTTCTAAATGGGAGTCCTAATTCCTGCAGCATCTACCCTTAGAAATGTTTAGCTTCCAACCTCCCCTCCTTTTGGCCCAATGCCTGTATTTATAGTGCTCAAGAGGATGTTAATCAGGTCCACCATCAATGGGATAATCCCCTCTTTGGATGGGATAGCTCCCTTACTGATGGGATAAGTTCCTCTTTGGTAGGGGTACATGAACCATCTGGAGGCACTCAATACACGTCGAACAACCTTCTAGAATGCTCTAGAAATGAACACAAGTAACTTTTTAAAGATGAAACTTGCGCATTTTGACCTTTACAGGGGGACGCACCTGCCCCTTTACATACAGAGCGTACAAGGACACAGCTTTTGTGAACATTGGGTGCATACCCGCAGGTAAGGTTGAGAGAACCTGCGTACCCAGAGATAAATACATTTATAAAGACTTTCTCTCTTTTTGGAGTTTGACATGGAGAGCAAAGGCATAAGACTTGCCTAAGAGGATAGCATGACTGTTGATAGAGCCATACTAACTGTAAATAGCCATGGTGACATTTTTTAGTGTAACAACTTGGTCTTGACCAATGTCCTCTGCTGGAATTTTATTTGGTTCTTCATTAACGAATACCAAATAGGTTGACCCATCAAGTTCATATCAAGCTAGTTCGTTTGGTTATCGTCCTATGTATCTGCTTTACACTGGACTACCCCCATATAGAGAACAATATGCACATTCTCCTTATACTCCATTTTATGGGGGGAAACCATATGTCGGTACGCCGTCGTCTTTAGGTTAGCCTGAAATGACTGTCTGTCAGTGGTAGCCAACCATGCCCATTCAACCTAGACTTGTGTATCCATCACAACCTATGCAATCTGTCCCATCCATACCTACAACACTTGTTGTTATAGCTGTATCGCAGTGACAAGCTCAAATTGTTGTATCTCAACCTATGCAAGTTGGCCCTTCAACCTCAGACCCCTAAGTTTCAGGTATATAGATCCAGCCTTCTTAGGCAGTTTTACAACAACCACTTGTGTCTGGAGTCCAACAACTTTAGGCTAGTTTAGCTTTAACTGGAATGACTCAGACTTACACTGGTTTAGTGTATTCACAACCTGGTCAACCTTACATTGGTGGGAAACAACAACCGTTGTATCAACAACAACAGTTGATTCAACAGCCTTGGCAGCCCCAATATCAACAACAACAATTCCAGCAATACCATCCTCAACATGGACTTGGACAGCAAGCTTATGCTGGGTTTGGTCAGCAAAAAGTTTATCCAGGCCCTGGTCAGCAAGCCTACGCTGGGTTTGGACAACAACAAATGTATCCTGGTGTTCAGCAACAACCTTATGCCAGATTTTCTCAACAAACTTACCCTTATCAAGGTTACCAACAACATATGTCGTATGCTGGTATGCAAAGGCCTATTGTCTAGGCAATCCCATCTTACCCTAGATATGCTCAACCTGACCTCAATAGACAGTTGCCTTTCATTGCGACACTTGAATTACTAGATCTAAACCAGCGCACCAATGACCCAATTCATTATGAAGCTTGGTGGCTGGCGATTCCTCATAAGGTACCTTCCGATATTCTGAAATTCAATGGAAACCCTGGAGAAGACCAGTCCAACCATGTCATCACTTTTCATTTATGGTGTTCATCAAACTCCTTGAATGATGATTATGTTAGACTACATATTTTCCAGAGAACGTTTACTGGTCCGGCTGCAAAGTGGTACATTGAGTTACCATGAGCTTCTTTTGAAAACTTCACTGCCTTAGCTACCATGTTTTTAACCCACTTCCAGTTACCCATATGCTATGAGACTAGAATGAAACTATTAACCAACTTTAAACAAACTACTGCTACTCATATCTCTGATCATATTCATGAGTGGCGTCATTGTCGTCGAATGGTTAAAACTTATGTTCCTGATCAGCTTCTAGCTGAGTGGTTTATAAAATCCTTGCTGCCATCTATCATTGAGGATGTGGTGAAAGGTGGAGTTGTCACTGAAGAGGAAGTAATTACTCGTGCCCAATATTTGGACTTGACTTATACATAGTCTAGAACTCTCTATGACAAGATCCCGAATGCACCTTGACCAGCTTTCACTATTCCTCCTCCACCATCGAGTAAGGACTCTCATGCCGGTGACGGTGTGATTGGTTCTTCGAGCATACAAACCGCAGGTAGACCATCTAGTTAAATACTTGCCATTTCCAATCAAACTACAAATGCACCTGATAACACTCTTACTTCGAAAATCAATGTCATGTCATCTGATAAGGGAAAGAATGAAAAGAAACCAGGAAGTAAGAAGAAGAGGAAAAACAAGAAGAAACAAAATAATTCCCCTCAAGGGAAATCATCTGATTCCTCTTCTTCAGCTAGGAAACCTCGTTACCCATGTTTGATCTGTAACGATGAGCATTTTATGCGAGATTGTCCTCACCACTTCGAAGTCTCAAAGCTTCTGAATAATTCTAATACATCTGTGGTATTGACTGATCCTTTTCCAAAATCAGAGACAAATATGGTTGCTACAGACCATGCTTCCACTTCCCAAGTGCTTATGCTATCCACCTCTAGGCCTAAAATTGAAGTTTTGGTGTCAACATGAAGTAAATACTATGGAAATCAACCAGCGTCGTCGAATAACCAGGTTGATCAACCTAACTCTTTGACTTCAACTTCGACAAATCCTATCCCACCACCTATTGCACCAGAGTTAACAATAAAACCGCCTAAGGGAGTTGTACATAAATCGACATTTAACCCTCGAGCTCGAGCTGCACATAACTATAACATAGTAGAAGATTTGGCTCAGTCACCTTCTGCTATGTCAACGCTTGAGGTACTTCAGAACTATCCCTCCCAAAAGCAAGCTTTGTTGTCAGCAATTGGTGGAATCGATCCAACTAATTCCAATCTTGTGGTTTTCAACCATGCGGGTTATATGCCACAGTTACCAGTGCAATTAGCATTCCTGATTCAAGTAAATGCCTTGAATAAACTTGTTCATCAAACCATTATTGATGAGGGGGCATCTACTTGTATTATGTCTATGAATTATTAGAAAATACTTGGCTCATCACCTTTCTCACGTTCACCAACAACGTTAAAAGCTTTTGACGGACGCACATATACGCCTTGTGGAATATTGAGTAATCTGCAAATCAAACTAGGAGGCAAAACAGTAACTGTTGAAGTTGAGGTTGTTGACGGACCCCTTGACTACAACATTTTACTAGGAAGACTGTGGGTTTATGCTATGGCTGCTGTGGTTTCAACATAATTTCGTACAATTGCATTCCCTCATAAGGGTGGAATCACAGTTATTGACCAACTCGCCTTCTTCACCTCTAGTTCACAGGCTACTAGAAGCATTCCATTGGTACATGGACCCCCGCTATCTCTTCAAAACATTGGTGTAGGTCTCTTTAAAGATCCTTCCCTAATGGGTACTTTTTCACTACAGTCACCATCAAATTTGCAGAAGTGGCAATAGTTGAGACTTGCAACATGATATCTTCCTCTTCATCTTACTTAAGGAAGATTACCAATAGATTTGAAGTTGATAGTCACAATGAAATCATGCCACTAAGCCCTATTGAGCTAGCATAGCAATCAATCTTTTTGACTTGCGTGACAAATCCAAATCCATTTTCGTCAGTTGTATGGGTAGATCGTTCATTAGAATATGGTACTTTCTCCGATCCTTTTTCATGTATGTTTGCTACTGATGAAGGAATCATCTAATCAATGATGATGGAAGGATAACCATGGGAAGATTATCATCATCATTTCCATCTTCCAGATCACATAGAATATTATGCAAATGAACTTAATCACCCTTCAGTTGTTGATTTCCTTTCAAATGTTGTTTTCATAGATACAATAGATTACGAGCGAAACCTGTCAATTATCGAAGAAACTATTTCTATCAATATTTCGACCAAACCTAACATTGTAGAAAAAATTCATGTTGGCAAATCTTGTTCTCCATCAAAACTTGATATTTACCGTGCTCTCTTTCGTGAATTTTGAGATATATTTGCATGGTCATATGAGGAGATGCCAGGAATTGACTCTAGTATAGTTGAACATGAAATCAAAATGTATCCTGATGTCAAACCAGTGCGACAATGCCTCCATCCTGTTCATCCAAAGAAGGTTGTTGCTATTAAAATAGAAGTTGAAAAACTTTTGCATGTTGGTTTCATTTACCCTGTTCCTCTTACTGATTGGGTTTCCAATATTGTTCCTGTCATGAAGAAACAAGGGACAATACGAGTGTGTGTTGATTATAGGGATGTTAATCAGGCTTGTCCAAAAGGCAATTATCCCACTCCCTTTATCGACCATATTATTGATGAATGTGCTAGATGCGAAATATTCTCATTTATGGATGGTTTTTCTAGCTATAATTAAATCAATATCCGCCTAGAGGACTAATCTAAAACTACTTTTATTTGTCCATGGGTCACATTCACTTATAGGAAACTCCCATTTGGTTTGAATAACACAGGGGAAAAATTCCAGAGGGCAATGAATTATGCCTTCCATGACATCAAACATATTGTTCAACCATACCTTGACGATTTACTTGCTCATTCACAAAAGCGGTTTGATCACCCGCATCATTTGAGAGCTATATTTTTACAGTGCCGACACTATAAAATATGACTCAATCCACACAAATGTGTGTTTTGTGTTGGTTTTGGTTGTTTGCTTGGATTCATAGTGTCTAAGGAGGGAATTTGACTTGATCCACTTAAGGTTCAAGCAATCCTTGACTTGCCTCCACCTTCCAATCTACTACAGTTACAAAGACTCCAAGGGAAGGCTAACTTTCTGAGGAGGTTCATTCCCAATTATGCTGAAATGGCTAAAGGATTTACTCGTTTATTGAAAAATGGGATACCCTTCCATTGGGACCAGGTTGCGCAAGCTTCCTTTGATGCTCTTAAAGATACCTTGATTAGAGCCTCATTAATGTATTCCCTGAATTATCAAAACGACTACTTCTTGTATCTAGCTGCTGCAGATACAACCATTGGAATGGTTTTAGTCCAAGAAGAAGATGGGATTGAACATTCACTATATTATTTGAGTCGCAATATCAATGATACAGAAGTAAAGTACTCTTACGTCAAAAATTTAGCTCTGGCTGTTGTTCAATCTGCACATAGATTTCACCATTACATCCTGCTCCGAAAGACCACTGTCATTTCAGATTTTTGCAACCCTATGACATATATTTTGTCACATAAATTGCTAGGGGGAAAATACTCAAAATGGATCATCATTTTCCAGGAGTTTGATTTGGAATTCATCAAATCCAAATCAAAGAAATCATTAGTCTTTGCTGAGCTTCTTTGTGATCTTCCCTCGAATACCATTGATTCAACATTAGAACCATCAATTCTGGATGAGTTTCTGTTCCTGATTTCGTCATTTGATGTGTGGTATGGAGGTATACTGATTTATCTCTGGACCCAAACTTTTTGGCCTGATACCTCTCACTTGCAACAACGACATACCCGATACCAAGACAGACATTATTTGATCATTGACGACACTCTTTATTGTCGTGGTATCGATATGATTTTTCGAAGGTGCCTCACTCCTGAGGAAGCCGAGAAAATTTTGAATGATTTCCATTTAGGTGCTTGTGGTGGACACTTATCTGGTTATGCTATCACGCAGAGAATTCTCCGTGGTGGTTACTTCTGACCTCCATATTCAAAGATTGCATAATTGCTATCAGAAGTTGTCACGCATGCCAAATCTATGACTGTAAAGCTATATTACCACCTACACCATTGCATCTTTTTGTCGCTGTTGGACCATTCGCCAAATGGGGCATTGAATTCATGACATGTAACCCCACCTCGGCCAGGGGGCATGGGTACATTATAGTCTTCGTTGACTATTTCACGAAATGGGCTAAGGCAATGCCAACATTAAACAAAATTGGCGAGATGATTGCTCTTTTCTTTTTCAACCACGTGGTTGCCCAGTTCGGTGTACCACAGGATATAGTTACAAATCATGGGTCACATTTTCGCAATCAAATGATGACTGAGTTAACTGCCAAGTTAGGACTTTCACATGATAGTTCTACTCCTTATTATCCGTAAGCGAATGGACAAGTTGAGGCCATCAACAAAGTCCTGAAGTGAATGCTTTAAAGAATGATAGGGGTTCATAAATGGAACTGACATTTAATCCTATACTCTGCCTTGTGGGCATATCGAACCTCGGTGAGAAATGCAACTGGATTCACACCCTTTCAATTGGTGTATGGTTTGGAGGAAATCTTGCCGATACAATGCGAAATTTCATCTCTCAAACTCACAACTGACCTGTTACTTGACACTTTTGAAGAAGAAGCACGTTTCTTGGAACTTATCCATCTAGATGAAACCCATCATGAAGCTGCATTGGCTAACGAAGCACATAAGAAATGAATCAAGGTGCAATATGACAGAAATGTCAAGCCCCGTGTTTTCTTAGAAGGAGACTTGGTCTTGCTTTACGATCAGGAAGTTGATAAACTAGGAGCAGGAAAATTTGAACCACTTTAGATGGTTCCTTATATTGTCAAGCGTGTTTTGGAAAAAGGTGCCTATGAGTTGGTGGATTATGACGGAATTCCATTGCCGTAGCCCCAAAATGGGTTGTACCTCAAACGTTACTATGCTTAACTGAGTGTAGTAAAAATCACTGTATATATGCTTTAATTACATGTGTGTGTGTTATTGTGTCTTTTAGAGTTTTTATGAGGTTAAGTGATCCGCTTTGCATTCGTTGCAGATGTCAGAACCTTTGGAACCATTTGTTGGTTACGCTGATGGTGTTAGTCGCAGTACGTAGAACCTATCTTCTGCAATATGGGCCATTTTCGCTCCAAGTGGCGAGTAGTGAGTTTTCAAGGCATTTGTATCGGTCAATCAACGAAAAATATCGCTGATTATAGTGCGTTGATCGAACTTCTCTCTAATTCCATTTCACTTGGCATTCGATGAATCATCGTTAGTCTGGACTCACAACTCATCGTACTGCAACTAACAAACATTTATACCATCCAAAACCCAAAAATTCTCCATATGTTCCTTAGAGTTCGTATTTTGGAAATACATTTTGTGCAAATTCAATATCCACATATTTCCAGAAACTTTAACACATTAACCAACTCATTACCAAAATATGTGTTAAATAGACATTTGCAACACATGTAAAAGTAAATTTTAAATTCAGATCATTAATTGAATAGGATTGCACGTAACCATGTACATAAAAAATTTGAAAGTAAAATAGATAGATGTTTTAATTTTTTTTTTACAAAATTTGTGTCCAAGACATGTTTGGTCATCTTGCCTAAAAACTCAAAATGCATGCAAAAAACATCCTAAGTAGACCTAGTGATGCTCATGATAACAGGTCACAGCCTGAGCTATCATGCACAAGAGCTAGATCCAATGGCCTAGAACACTAATAGTATGGCATTGTAGCCTCATAGGTAACTCCTTGATCTGGACATCCGGAATACCAATGGCCAATCCCTCTACATGATCTTGAAACTTAGCCAGTGTCTTGGCCAAATCCAAATCCTGGAGAACTACTCTCCCAATATTTCTCCACAATGGCCCACCTGCCTCCTATTGGTGCCTCATAGGTCGAACAGTACCCACATCTGCATGCATGAGAATGATTTTAGTTTATTCTTGGAACATCAAAACACAAAATCATGTAGAAACTTATAAATCAATTTTTTTGTCAAAAACAATTTACCTATAGCACCCCATTGAGTGCCCACTAGTAGACTCAACTTTGGATCTCCACAAAAATCCATCCCTGAGTATGGATGCTCCTCAATGAAAATGTGTTTTCAATCGAGCCAACTAAAGAATGGAGTGTAAAATGTAATCGATGACTGACCAACATGTCTAGCCATCAATTCAACCCATCGCTGCATCCGTGGATCTCTAGGACCAGCTACACCCAGTGTTACATGCTGGGGTTGCATCAATGGAATTATTTCTAAGGTAAAAGCAATTAAGAGCGATCCATAGCTAAATTTCTTTGTCTTACCACTCTTTACCTTTGTCAGATGTTCTTTCAGTGAAGAAAGTAATGCCTCATACCAGTTGAATAAGGTTGGCTCAAGACACTCAAGGACATGTTGTACATATGATCTGTTCGCCAGATGAAGTGTCACATTGTCTGCCGACTTTGCGATGGTGAAAAGGATTGTTCTCAAAGGAAAATCATGGATATCTTTGATGATTATCTTTCTGTCCTTGCTAGGCTGTGTACCTGGCCGACAAAATTTTCAAACATAGTCCCTCACTATCTCTCCTCCACGGGAAGAACCTGAAAGAGATATGGGGGCATCACGTCTCAAAAACCATGTAAGAAAGTAAACATAACCGATCACAAGAGGGAAAAATTTGTCTCTTATGTGAAAAGCCTGATATGTCAGATCCCATGCATGAACTAGGAACTACAATAGTTCTAATTGTTGCCTCATTTCGGACAACCTGAAGTACTTGAGCAACCCACAATTTTTAAGGGCCTCAACTGTAGCCATATCATTTAGGGAAACTATGTCTTGTTCTTCATGCTCTCTTTCTCACCAAGTAATAGACATTCTAATCCAATGAAAGCCTGAAATCAAACCATAATCTTAGTTAGGATCCTTTTCATGCAAAAAACTGGGGAAATTTTGGTCAATTTGGTGAAACAAATTTGTGAAACTCACCCAGCGCAACCCAGGCAAGGAGACATTGCATTGCAGTGCAAAATGCCTTATGTCTGGGTTCTCCCCAGCGCAGTTTTCAACATGCAAGCCTGCATTGAACCCAGGGCGAAAAATTCAAACCCCAGGGGCCCTAAAAACCCTAAAAACTTGCATGAAACAGTAAAAGAATGACATGAAAAGAAAGAAGAGGGGTATATCTCCTACCTAGTCTAGATGATAGAAGAAATGATTCGTAGAATCTCTCACAATCAAGTGATGAAGATCGAGGTAAAAAACAGGGTCAGAGCACAAACTGAATGGTAAATATCAAATGGTGAAAATAACATGGTAAATTCTTGTTTTTATGTTTATTTCATGAGCATTAAATGAGTAAACTTTATTATTTACCTATTTTTACCAATGAAACGGGTATGTTTAATCTGTTTGGTGTTGCTTTGAACAAATTTACAACTGACTTACAGAATTTGACCTGCACAATCATGAATTATACTTTGACCACAGAGCATACTTTTATCTCTTTTTCAAGCTTTGTTAAACATCGAAAAAGGAACCCCCTTGGAGTCCTCTTTAAGATCTTTTCAGACTCTCGAAATATGAAAATATTTCTGAGCGCTTGTCCTTTTTAGCTTGTTAACGGATTGGAAATGACATCTACTCAGTATAAGTTTAACCCTTTTTCAGGCTGAGATAGATTATTTACGAGAAATGAACACGTTGATCGAACATGGTAAATAGGTTCTCTCTTGTATTGTTTTACGCTTTTTTGGACTTGAGAGAAAAATATATGAAAAAGAACTTGTGGAGTTTTCTTTTTGTTCCTTTTCAAACTCTCTAAACATGAAAAGAATTGAGTTATCATTGTCATTAGACTCGTTAAAACATCAAACAGCGACAAACTTGTCCATCATTACAAGACCGAGTTTCACCTTTGCTAGACTCATTAAAACATCACATAGCGATGGATTCACCCGAAGGGTGGAATTATACAACAAGAATATGTTATCCTCCTTAAGCTTGATAAAAATAAAGAGGTACTGGTCAACAATGACTGGGAAAATGGGAAAAGGGGTAAACCACTTTATGGCAGTAGGTCTCTCTTGAACATGACACTTTCACTTCATCATTGTGAATATTAGGGTTGGGTTCTCTACTTGATGGTCATCATACCTTGGTCTATCATACCATCCATTACTTTTGTTTTAGGTCAATGTTTCCAATTTATTAAGTGTCGCCGACATGTTCAATAGAAGTCATTCAGTTAAAATTCATCCTTTGCAATACCATAAACCTTCATTTTCATGACCGCCATTCCTGAACCTTATGTCGTGAGTCAAATTTCACCTCCAAAAATCATTACACTCGTTTCGTGTCATTGATGTGGGATACATCAAGGCCCTCCTGCGACGAGTCGCTTCTTGTCGACATCAACACATTATCCAAGAAGTTGTCTTAGAAACACCCTTCCAGTACCTTGAGGCTTGCATACATCAATGGCAGGTTTCTCGCTTATGGCGATAGGTTGACATCATTGGCCTTCGACCGAAAGACTTTGTATGGTATTCAACATCAAAACATCCATTCACACCATGCAGAATGTACTACAATACCTTGAGGATCATTATCATTATCGGTGATTTCTCTCACGTCTGTTAGCGACTTACATCATTGGCTGGTAGTCAGACAGTGTCTTCCCATCTTCAACTTTAGATCACATATTCGAATGGTTAGACTCGTACTTGAGCAAACGATTGAACGTGATAGAAGACCCTAGATCTAGTTTCATCCATCCGGGCTACGATTTTAGGAAATGTACCAAATCATTCATACAATGGCTTTACATTGATGGTCATCCTATCATGGGTCTATATCTGTAGACAACTGTCTATGTACTTGTAACAAAATTTTATATGCTTAGCATGGGTATACCTTCCCTCGACGATTCATGAGAAAAAATCAAAATATCATGATATTATGTATTGTAATCGATGCAGGTCACCAAACACTTCGGAACCTCCTCATCACATCGTAAAGCATATCACTCAACATCATTATTTTCGATTTCATGCTTCAGGGGGTAGCTGTTACAAATCCATTTGGGCACATCACTCCCATCATTCAGATCAGTACCATTAGGGATCATCAAACCCTAATTCAATTGCTACATGCCCTGGACAAGTCACCATTTTGAATGCCTCCTTCCCTAAGAGTTGCTTGGCCTGAAGCCCTCCAGAATTACCTCCTTGAGGGACCAGCGCAGCCTTGGATAGGGGTAAGTGTGCTTCAATACAGGTAGGACCATGTTAGGGTGCTCTACAGAGCACCTAGGCCCACTTTAACTTGTGTTGGGTGAGATTGAGCAAAATCCACATAGGGTTCTGGGAATATTCTTATATTTTTGAGCCATCTGGAAGATTCCCATACTTATCATCTCCTATGAGATCGAAAATGGATGAGGAATGAGTTAAGTAACCTAGTATCCTCTCATCCATTCCTCCATGGAAACTAACTCTAAGTTTGGAAGGCCATTCAATACCCTCATTTATGACAAAACCTCCTCCATCTGCCTATAAATTGATCACTCATCTAAGTGATCAGGGGATGGACTTTGAGAATTTGTAAGGAGATATTGTTGGTGTGAGAATTGAGAGTATAAGAAAGTAGTGTTATGCTATTGATGTGATGTTGGTTGGAACCCAAGCTAGAAGAGTGGCAATGGATAAGACTTCATGGTTGTAATTCTTCCTTCTACTTAATAAAGCTCTTTACACCTTTTTACATATTCTTATCTTGATATATGATGTTTATATGTATGAATGTATCTGATTCCATTTACTTATAGTAGATAGATCCGTTTCTTTGATTGGTTCGATGTCTTCTGTTTATGCTTACAGGTACTTTTTGAGCGAGTTAAGTTCGAGAAGGAGCGACGAGAGTCATACAAAGGAGACAAAAGGAAAGCGAAAGAACAAGTAGGTCCTTTGATTCCCTTTGTCTTATTTATCTTTTATAGAAAAAGGATAAGCGCTTTAAACATGTTGTTCTAGGTATAGCTACCTACCTAAGGAATTAGTATTTATCTGTAGATGCAAAATTCCTCATAACAATAGGTCCCTCCACATTCACTTCAATGTTTTCAAAGATTGGCATTGTTTCCACTACATTTGAAGCCTCTGTTTCCACATCAAATGTGCCTAGTTTCCTCTTGATGCGTAAAAGTGTTGTATAAAATTTCCATTTTTTCTCTTTCTTTGGATTTAAAGTTAATCCATCCTGGATAAAATCAAAAGGGTATCCAAATATTTCATAATCCACAATTTCATCATGGATTTCAGCAAATTTACTACCTTCTCGACACCCAACCATGCCAATGACAAAATTCTCTTCACTAGTAACAATTTTATAAAACAACTCCATCTGTTTTTGCACATAAATAAATGAAAAGTAAGTAAAATTCCACAAGCATATTGGTTTATTATAAAATAAAGAGAAAGGAAGAAAGGTATGAACTTTCAATTCAAAGCTCCAAAAAAGATGAACAAATATTACTATTGGGATGAAACACGTTGATTCAAAATGTACTATCGGTGGATTCCTCAAATGGAACTAAAACCAGAAATAAAACAGAGTACTAAAACATATTTGAGAGCTGATTTATTGAGTCAAACATTGACAAACTTATAGGCAAGCTTAGGCCCTATATCTGCCTCAATTTTGGCCTTATTTACATCATCTTTTTTGTGTCCTAAAGAGGTTAAAACCAAAACCTTATAGCTTTTACTATTCACTAAAATCAAATGCATTTAATTCATTTTATTTTTCGCTGGTATCTAGGGATTGTGAGAGATAAAGCCATTTTATTTTATTTTATTTTTTAATTTTTTTTTTTATGTTTTTGGAGCTACCAATGGATAAGGATGGTGCTTGATCTCTCATATAAATAAGAGAAGTAGTCCTCATTTATAAATCATTGCTACTTGTGGAGAAACATTACTACTTGTCTACTTAGCTATGGACAAATAACCAATGCACCTTATTAAGGAGATGATCTTGTGCATGACTTTGCAACTTTTATGGATTTTCATGGCTAGGGTTTGTGGATGCAAATGAAGTTTTGAGTAATTGTTCTCTCCGAGACTTGGATTTAGTTTATGAATGATTATTAAGTGTAATTGTACTTATGTAGTGGAGGTGGTGCATTCTCTTCATGTTATTATTGGACAAATCCTTCCTTTAAAACCTTAGGAATATTTTTAGTGGAGAGTCTTCCCCTGAATTTTCTTAAGTTTGTAAGGTACTAGGTGGATCTTCTAGGGTTTGTGATGGAAAACCCTAGTCATCACCCTAGATATACTTACATCTCTTCCAGGGAATCCTTAGTTGACCCCATATACCCAAAAAATATAGTAGGCACTATTCTTCTCCTAGTTTTTAATCATAAAACCTAAATTCTAACTTTTAATTTATGTTTAGGATTAGATTAGAGTTTAAAACAACTTTACATGCATTCTTATCCATAAATAGGCTAGACATATTAGCATATGAAGATCTAAATGTAGCCTAGATTGATTGAAAGAAAAATATTCCTAATTTTTTTTCTTAAATATTTATTAGTCTTTATTAAAATAGAATTATAATAAATTATTTATTGTTATTAAATTGTTTAATTTTAATCGGAAGTTAATAGGTTCAAATACACATAAAATATACACTTAGTCAATAGAATAATAAAGTTTCCAATGTGTTGGCAGGCCACTAGGCTATTACAAAAACCTATAGAACCAAGGTCCTTGACACAATTTGGTTGACAGAGGAGGAAGCCTTAATAAAATGGGAAGTCCTACCAAAAAATTATTGTAGGTTCCAACCTTCCATCCATAGTCAGGTATGGCTAATCTTGAGCATATGAAAAGACTCACCTCCTCTAGCTACCAAGGCAACTGAAACAAAAATGCATCTAACTAGTGCTACTGTAGAAAATTGCACTGGACGAGGTGGTAGTTTCTTTATAGAAAGCTTAAAAATTTCATAGGCCACACCCCAAGGGTCAAGATCAATATAGAAAAACATGTATGAAAAATTTTCCAACAACTTTCTTGCCTATTATAATCTCTTTTGAAGGTGCCCAGTCAGCTGGATTAATCCTGGGTTAGCAAAAAACTATGTTTAAATGGTAGTCCAGTTGACGGTAAGAATATATCAGGCCCTCCCTTGGAGATAACTTTGGTATTAATCTAGAATATCTTAAGCCACAACCCTCAAGTAGTTACACAAAATAAAAACAATAGAGGTGTTGTCTCTATTACAATGGATTTGGACCTTTAGCTTGAGGATGCAATCAAGGTTTATAAAAGGAGGAAAGATCTAGGGACTTACTTGAAAGCACCTATAGAAGTGTTTGCAACATATGATTTATATTTTTGTGCAGCAGTGAATTCTGGTGATACCTCAAAGTTTACTGACCCTTGTTCTGATCCTGAGTTGTGGAACGATTGGCATGAATTCAAAGAGAAATGTGGAAATGAGTATACCTCCAGAACTTCAAGATGAAACCCTTTGTTTTCCCAACAGAAAAGAGCCCAATAGAACCCTCTCCAGAACTACGCTCTCACGACTTTTGTTTTCCAAACAGAACCCTCTGCGCTTTGATGCCTTCACTACAACAGAACCCTCCACGCTCTCATGCCTTCACTGCAACAGGGGATTTTCTCTCATGCTTTCACTACAACAAAAACCTCCATAAAATTTTTGGCTTCAATCTCATGCCTTCACTGAAACTCTCCACGAATTTCCCAGAAGGCTTCACTCTCATGCCTTCAGTGCAACTGTTGGGCGTGGGATCCCCAAAGGAAAGTTTTGGGGCTTAGAGCCCAGATTTTGGTTAAAGATTGTAATTTCGATGTAAAGACTCCGCATTTTATGGGCGCGGAGCACGTAGTTTGTTAAAGAGTCATAGGGTTGTCCGCCCTTAATTTTGTTATTGTAATGTTGGCTGTAGATATCTACCCATGGTCCACAGACCATGGGATTTTATAAATTGAGTGAGGCTCTAAGTAGTTAAGGATAATTGAAGATGAACATATGATGTATGTAAGATATATCTGAAGTGTAAAGTCTAGTTTTGGGTCATAGAGTAGGATAAGGCTCTACAACTGAGTGCACAGAGGCCTAGTAGTCTACAGCTGAGTGCGCGGACCCCTGCAGTTGAGTGCGCAAGGCGAGTCGAGTCTGTAACAGCTGGAAGTATTAATAAAGAGAAGTTTCATATCATTTATGTGTATCTATTTCCTGTTTTATGCATCGGATGTATTGGGTATGAATTGCACTTCTATTATTTATATAATGCACAAGTATATTTAACTATTATTGTTAAGTGAATGCAAGTGAGAGTATTTGTTTACGTGAAGATAATCAAGACCTGTTAATAAGATAAGTAAGATATGCAGTGTAGTTTGGGGAAATAGTGCAGTTCACTGCCACAGCAGCGCGAAATCATCTCAGCCCCTGGTCAGGGCTGCGTGAAAGACAATTAAGACACTTCGCGAAGATACTGAAGGTTGGAATAGTGCGCGAAGTGACTTGCACGGAGGCAGGCATAGTTTGACTAAATCGACCTCACAGGAATCTCAAGGGTGCGAAAACTTGGTTCCAACATCCCCCCATACTGCTTTGGGTGAGACTTTGGTCCACGCTCCATGGGTTGATGCCGAAAGGGCCAGTAGTGTAGGGATTTGTTTGGCTAAATAACTCCAAACCTGGGTCAAGCCCCTATAAGCCAACAAATGTTTCCTTTGTCGGGATTGGAATCTGCATAGAGATGTCTGTTGTCGTATCATTGGAATCCAACTAAGAAGGAAATTGAAGGTTGGTTGGATAAAAGAATTCACAAGTTCGCAGCGTAGGAGAACAAGAACCCACGACTGTCAAAATAAGAGTGGCTAGACTGCTATATGTATACAGAGATCCACAAAATATTTTTCACATCCTTCCCTAATGAGCTATGTGAGTGGATCGTGAAGCTAGCAGATAACCAAGGAAGGTGGAAACTTGACAGTCCTATTGTGTGGACCCCAGAGTTAGTGCAAAGGTTGGAAGCATTGGAGGATAAGATCGCGTGTGCTGTTGATCATTGGCTTGATCAGATTATAGGAGGATTCATTACTGAGTTCGTGGTTGACACCTCAGTCAGCTATAGCGAGGCAGGGTGACGTTTTCTCAAAGGACTGTGAGGTAAGTATGTAAATTATTTGAATACTTGGATTAAAACGCTATTGTATGAAAAGAGGGTTATGCAGTTACCTTGATGTTTGGGGCTACGCAAAGTGGAAAAGCTTATAGGAACAAAGGAAATAAGGGACCAGAAAATAGCCCCTTGATTTCACCTCTGCGAGGGGACGAGGAAGATCTCGAGAAGGTCTCACCACGAAGTGCGATCCACGTGATAAGACAAGGAATTCCGTGAATACCACCTCCACCCACACCGCCACCAGCTTCACCACTATCACCTCCATCTTCACCTGTACCCACTCCACCACCACCACGATTCAATATGGCAAGCACGGTGAAGTTGCCTGTGTTCAAAGGTTTGGGAAATGAGGATCTGGACCAACTCTGGTTCGTTGTAAGGGCTGTATGGAAAGTGTAAGGAGTTACAAATGACCATATAAAGAAAGTGACACTGGTTAGCACCCTATAGGATCGCGCGCTAACCTGGTATATTAAGTACTTCAATGATAATCCAAATGCGGGAGTAACGGATATCCAAACTGCGCTAAATAAAGAATTTAGTAGGCTGAAATCTGAAGCGTAGTTAATCATGGGGTTTAAAGAGATCATGATGCTACTAGGCGAGACTCCTTGGGAGCTGGATCAGAGGCTGAAATGTATGATATGTGAGGCCAATATGAATCTGATAGATGGACAACATCGTGAGTGGTTTGTAGCTTCGCTACTAGCACATCTAAGGAGTGCTCTATCACAATAGAAGATAACAACGCAGGCAGAGGCTTTGGAGATTGCGATGAGGCTACATGAGACCTTGATGCAGGATCCTAACCTAGGAGTTTAGCAGATCCATGTGCAGCTGAAGAATTTATGCCTTGAGATGCAGAGTCTGAAACAAGACTGGATAGTTCGACCAGAAGTGCGCGAAGAGGTATGGTGTGTGAAATGAAAGGGTTAGGGTCATGACAAGGACCACTGCCCGGTTGTCAAAAATTTCCTCGCAGGAGGAGGACCGATGCCTTTAAGGTTGGAAGTGCAAGCAGGACCTAGTGTGACACCTACTTTGTGGTGTGTGATTTGTCAAATAACAGGAAAACATGCCACAGACAATTGTCACTTGTTACAGAAGTATACGCAAAATTCGCAACAGTTGTTGTGCAACTTTTGTAGGTCGATGGGACATGATGAGCACACTTGTAGAAGTTATGAGTTGATGATGAATAGAATGCCCACCTATAGAGTTCAGGCTGAAATGCACCCCCTTGACCAGAATGCAGGAATTGCATGAACAAGATTTCAAGGGCGCGGACGAGGCCGAGGCAGAGGAGGACCTGGAAGAGGTCATGGACAGTTGATTTGCTACAACTGCAGAGGGCCAGGACATTATGTTCGTGATTGCACGAACCAAATGCGCTCGTTGTGTTTGTATTGCACATTGTTTGATCATGAGATGAAAGATTGTCCTACGCTGATAGCTAGGATATGCGACAAAGGAGCGCTACCGCCTCCCCCAACTCAGAACCTGCAGATGATGAGGTCTGAGCCACGTGAGGAAGACCCGAATGTAAACATTGTGCTCCGAAGTGGAATCACAATGGGAGATGACAAAGGAAATAGCCAGAAGATAGTACTTGGGTTCGCAAAGCTCTGGTGAAAGAAGTGGAGTTTGATTTGGAGCGCACTCGGGAAACCTTCATGGAAGCTAAGAAGAGCTTCACTGATGCCTCCACTTCAGGAAGCAAAGATAAACCAGAGCCGAAAATGGACCCATCTATGCTCACAACATTCATGGAAACCTGTATGAAGTTACTGCGTGATAGTAAGGCTACGAAAGGGTTACAGGAACTCATCAACAGATGCATTGGGACCGCACCAGGAGAACTTGACGTAATCCAGAATATTGGAAAGCATAAGACAAGAATGGGACGAGAAATGAGACTAAACGTGTAGATCAGAGAATATGAGATGGATCAAGTCATCTTGGTTTTAGGATCGGATGTGAATGTTCTGTCGAAATAGACATGGGAGTGAATGGGAAGAGCTACACTGCAATGGTCTCTAATTCAGCGAAGAATGGAAAACCAACAGAAAATAATACCAATGGGGCGATTTCAGGGGATAACTATGGATATTGAGGGAGCGAGCGCGCAGGCGGATTTCGAAGTTATAGAGATTATTGATGATAGAAATCCCTATCTTGCGTTCTTAGGAATTGATTGGGCGACTGATATGAAGGGGGTAATTAATCTATAGAAGCGCAAAATGATCTTTGAGAAGAAATCACTGCATGTAATTGTAACCCTCGACTCGGTTGAATGATCGCGCTATATGGAGCGAGTGCATGACTATGAAAGCGATGATGATTTGGAATGCATGTACAAGGTAATAGTGTGAGACCAAGACTGGGTGAATCCCAGCGCAGATGAACAGATTGCATGGGAGCACGAGAGCTCCTGTACTTTGGATTCTGATGAAGAAATAGAGCGATGGGAGAATAGGTTATATGAGGTAACTACAGTGAATTACAATATGATGACCCAGTCACTGCACTGTGTGTCAACAGAAGTAAGGGATCTGCCTACTTACGATAGACTAAATGAGGTAGATACTTTCTTGGCTGCATTTGAAAGGGAGGTGCCAGAAAATAAACGCTTCCAGGCCTTGGACTGGGTACTGCACACTACACTCGCGAGATGGTGGGGTACGCACAAAGGAAGCTTTGACGACTAGCACAAATGTAGGAGAATGATGCACACATGATTTGGGAAGCCTAGGGTGCGACTGACAGACAAGTACAATGGATGGGATGATCCACACGTGCATCTGGCCAAGTGGGCACAGGCATATGGAGAAAAGCCACAACCTGAATGGGTGCACCTGTTCTGTCATACCCTAGATGTTATACCAATGAACTGGTATATAGAAACAGAGCTTCGCCATGGGACCAACGAATGGGATATCCTACACGAAGGGTTCATGATGACCTTCAGTTTTGAGGATGGGTTTGACTATATTGAAGAAGCGCTACAAGAAGTAAAAGCCACCATCTTTAGGATTCTGCAGGATCCTGTAGACCTGGTGCAGCCTGAATGGGCTACTCAGCTAAGTTGCGCGTTGGAATGTTATAATGTAACTGCTAAAGAAGAGGATGAAGATCCGCAGAAAATTAACATTCCAGAGACAAAAGGACACCGCGAGGTTCAAGGACCACAGATTGAGAACCCTGACATAACGACGCCGATAAAGACTAAGCAAGTGAATATTGGTATGGAGGCGGAGCCCAAATTCACGAAGATTAGAGACTACTGGGACGACGTGACGATGGATAAGGTCACTGAATTACTCTGTGAATATCAGGACTTATTCCCGACCAAGTTTACAGATTTGAAAGGAATAATCAGATATTAAGGGGTAATGAAGATCACTTTAAAACCCGACGCGAAGCCAGTTAAGTAAAGGCCATACCACTTAAATCCAAAATATAAGGAGAAGGTCCACGTAAGACTAGAGAAGATGCTTGCAGCAGATATCATTGAGTTTGTGGAAGAATCTGATTGGGTAAGCCCAATGGTGGTGCAAGAGAAGAAGCAGAAGGACGAGATAAGAATATGGGTGGATCTCAGAAATTGGATGACGCTTGTGTGCATGATCCATTCCCAACTCCGTTCACAGATGAAGTATTGGACAATGTAAGTGGTCAGGAAGCATATTCTTTCACTGATGGGTTCTCAGGGTACCACCAGATCAAAATCATGGTGGAGGATAGTGTTATGAAACCAACTCACAAAAAGATAGAAAAGAGAGATAAACGCCTTATAATTTAGCCTCTTCGAGGGGGCAACATCCTTTACACTACACAAATGAATAATTCTTGGATGATACAAATGACAAGACCTCCTTTCTATATATAGGAATCTAAGGGGTCATAATATAATAAGAGTCGACATAACAATAATAATGTAAGGGCACAATAATAACAATAGTGGGCTTTTATGGGGCACAATAATAACAATATGGGGACTGCATGGGTACAACAATATAATAAGGGGGTTGTACTAATAACAATAAGGGGTTACACTAGTAGTATAGGGGCCTAACATGCCCCTCTCCTTCAAAAAGTTTTGTCCTCAACGCTTGAGTAGTTCTTGATGATTCTGTATAAAATTCTTGTCCTCCCATGTGGAATCTTCAGCGGGTAAGTTCTTCCACTTGATGAGATACTCTGAAATTGATCAATTTCGTAGCTGTTGGGTTCTTGTTTCTGTGACTGCTCTAGGTTCCAATATGATTTTTCCTTCCTCTTCAAGTTCTGGAAATATTGTTTGAATTGGGATATTCTGCAACTTTTAAATGAGTGGCCACACTTCTTTGTCCTTCTTCCATTCATCCCTTGCTTCGTTTATGCAATCTAGTTGGATAATAGAAATAATACAAAACAATGCTTCCACATCCTCATCCTTTCTTGAGAGTGCATCTGCAATAACAATTTTCTTCCCTTTTTTATAGATGATGTCAAAGTCATAACCCAACATATTTGTGACCCATTTTTCTGTTCTTCTAAAGATAATGTTTGTTCTAAAAAGTATTTAAGACTATCATGATCCATTTTTACTTTGAAGTGTCTTCCCATTGTGTAAGGTCACCATTTCTTAAGTGCATGTAGTATTGCCAACATTTCCTTCTCATAAATAGCTTGCTTGAGATGTAGCCATAAAAATACCCAATCACCTACATCAAAACTTTTTTCACTACAATGTTGATCTACCTATTGTTTCATTCGATTCTGCACCAAAGTGGCGCTATCCTTTAAAATTTGGATAACTTGTTGTTGATGCTCAATGTGATCTTTCACTACTTGAACCTTTTTCTTCTTGAAATGTCCTTCTATCTTGAGAGTTTGAGGAGTGGTAATTTCTTCCAATGCTTTACAAGATATGGTCGGATTCATTTCTTGATGCTCGATGTGATCTTTCACTTCTTGAACATTTTTATTCTTGATATGTCCTTCTATCTTGATAGTTTGAGGAGTGGTAATTTTGGCCAATGAATTACAAGATATGGTTGGATTCATTTCTTCTTTCTCGATGTGATCTTTCACTTCTTGAACCTTTTCCTTCTTGATATGTTCTTCTATCTTGAGAGTTTGAGGAGTGGTAATTCTTGCCAATGATTTACAAGATATGGTTGGATTCATTTCTTCTTTCTCTGGGGTTGGGTCTTGGGGTATATCCTCTTCTTTGATGTTTCTTGATCCTTTTCATCCTCCTCTTCATACTCTATGTAAAATAATTTCTTCTCAGCACACTTATGACCTTTAGTGCATTTTCTATCACAATTGTAACAAAGCCCTTTTTCTCTTTTTTCTTCCAATTGTTGTGGTGTAAACCTTGTAGGTTGTGGAAGGCTAGGAGAAGAAACACTTCCATAATTATAGTCATGAGTGGTGGGATTCCTTGTTTCCATAATTTTGCTTTCAATTTTTCTTGCCCACCTGAATGCCTTCTCCAATGAATCAGGTTCCCAAAGACGAACCTCATGTTGAATGTTATCCTTTAAAGTACCTATGAAGACATCAATCCTTTGCTTCTCTGGAATATTATTTACCCTTATATTCAATTTTTGAAAGTCCTCAATGTGCTCTATGATTGAACACTTTTGTTTGGGATTTATCAATTGACTAAAGAAGGTGTTTCTCTTTGTATCCTCATAATGTGCTATCATTTCCTCAGTGAAAATTGACCACGTAACAAGTGGTTTACAAGAACAAAGCCCTTTATACCATAAAAATTGATCCAGTTCTAAATATGAAGATGTAATACGTACCTTTTGTAACAGTTGCACCTCATGTAGTTCAAAATATTGCTCCATATGTAGTATGCAATTTATTGGATCCTTGCCATCAAACTTCCTCATATCGCCTTTTCTTGATTTTAGGAGCTTGATCTTGAAACAACTATAACTCCGTAATTTTGGATCTTCCAGTTCTAAAATTGCAACGTGTAGTATCTCTCTGTTTCCTCTTTCCAATGCCACCAGTCTGATCAAAATTGGATTCTCCAAGAAAGAGTTATGCACAATCTCCCAATATGACTTGATTATATACCTTTTCAAAAGAGCAAACTTGTATGAAGTGCCACGTGTCACTGTTTTGACCTTTCGATCTGAAAAATATACACAAGAAACTACAGTCCGTCCTCTCTCTGTAACTTCTTACGAAATTTCAATCTGATGCTCAAAGAGACAGTTATGACGATTTTCCCAAGGTGATCTGTTTGGAATGTAATTCGGGGGTCTTCACAAACCCTAACTTCCTCAGACTATATCTCCAAAACTATAGAGAGACAGGATCTGAAATTTAGAACCAAGGTTCATACGAATTTCTTCTCA
Source organism: Pinus tabuliformis (assembly GCA_031772625.1). Taxonomy (NCBI): domain Eukaryota; kingdom Viridiplantae; phylum Streptophyta; class Pinopsida; order Pinales; family Pinaceae; genus Pinus; species Pinus tabuliformis. The sequence continues at coordinate 1,295,439,938 of CM062807.1, forward strand.
AATGGGTTTTTGTTTTAGCTTTTGAAACTTTGTAGCAAAAGCGTTATAGCAAAAATCCCATGATGACCTGTTTTAGTTGAAATTCTGGGGCTTGCAAAAACCCTAACTTCCTAAGATCATATCTCCGCACATATAGCGAGACAAGCTCCGAAATTTGGACCCGAAGTTCAACACGAGTTCGTCTCAAATGTGTTTTTGTTTTCACTTCTGAAACGTCATAGATACAAAGTTATAGCAGAAATTCCACATGACCTATTTGGAGTAGTGAAACCCTAGAATCCAAAGCTCTAATACCAAATGTTATGAAACCAGCTCACAAAAAGATAGAAAAGAGAGATAAATGCCTTCAAAATAAGCCTCTTCGAGGGGGCAACCACCTTTACATTACACAAACAAATAATGCTTGGATGATACAAATGACAAGACCTCCTTTCTATATATAGGAGTCTAAGGGGTCATAATATAATTAGAGTCAACATAACAATAATAATGTAAGGGCACAATAATAACAATTGTGGGCTTCTATGGGGTACAATAATAACAATATGGGGACTGCATGGGTACAAAAATATAATAAGGGGGTTGTACTAATAACAATAAGGGGTTACATTAGTAGTATGGGGGCCTAATAGATAAGAGCAAGACAACCTTCGTGACTGAGTGGGGTTTCTTTCAATATACTGACATGCCGTTTGGATTGAAGAACGCGCTGACCATCTTTTCGCACGTAGTTGTTGCGAAATTCAAGGAATATATTCATAAGTTCTTGGAGGTATATTTTTATGTTGGATACCTGCCAAAGATACCAAATCATGCTCAACCTCAAGAAGGTGTGTGTTTCTTGTTCCTTTTGGGAACCTGTTGGGGCACGTGGTTTGCAGATAAGGGCTGACGATAGATCCCGCGAAGGTCGCCGTGATTCTGAATTTGGAAGTGCTGGGAAGTGTGAAATAGTTGCGTGCTACTTTGGGACATACATGGTACTACATAAAGTTTATCAAAGGTTATGCCCATATCACTGCATCGATGGAAAAAATGTTGGAAATGGATGTCACGTTCTGCTGCGACGATGAATATAAGAAAAGACTGGATGTATTAAAAGAAAAAATGGTTACTGTGCCAATTCTTGTCTTCCTGAACTGGAAGAAAGAGTTTCATGTTCATGTTGATGCGTCATGTTTAGCACTGGGGGTAGTACTAACACAAGATGGTGGAGAAGGCTTGGATCACCCTATCGCGTTCGCGAGTCAAAGATTATATAAAGCAGAGAAGAACTATTCAACCACTGAATGCGAGGGACTGGCTATGGTGTATGTGCTCTAGAAGTATCGACACTACTTGCTCGGAGGTCACTTTAAGATGTATACAAATCATTCTGCGTTGAAGTACTTGGTTAATAAGCCTGTGTTAGGGGGCACATATGCAGATGGCTTTTATTGTTCCAAGAATATGATTTTGAAGTTGTTGTGAAGCCTGGATGATTGAATGCGGGACTAGATCACCTATCGCACATTGAGATAGGGGAGGAACCTACTAGTTTGGAGGAAGGATTACCCGACGCGCAAATTTTTGCTGTGCGCATAGTGGATGGACATTTTGAAGATATAATTCACTTTTTAACAACTAGAATTGCGCCGGAAGGATACTCTGTCCAGCAGAAGAAGGAATTAGTGGTGCGTGCGGCAGATTTCTCTATCATTGTGGGGCATCTATACAAGATGGGGAATGATGAGATACTGCGAAGGTATGTACCTGAGTTTGAACAAAGCAGCATCCTTGCGGACGCTCATGGGGGTGCTACGGGAGGACATTATGTAGGGAGAGAAATTGCGCAGAAGATTCTACGTGCAGGGTTGTGGTGGCCAACCCTTCATCAGGATTCAAAAGCACATTGCAAGGCATGTGATGTATGTCAAAGAACAGGTAAGCCATCGTGGAGGGACGAGATGCCTTTGAATCCACAAATGACGTTGCAGCCTTTCGAAAAGTGGGCAATAGACTTTGTAGGACCTATCAAACCTCAAGGAAAGATAGGCGCAAGGTATATTATCACCGCGATAGAGTACCCAACTCGTTGGGTAGAAGTGCAACCGGTGAAGGATTGCATGACTACGACTGCCATGAAGTTTCTGTTTGAACATGTACTGACGCGATTCAGATGTCTGAAGATATTAAAGAGTGATCATGGTACGCATTTCCTGAACGAAACTATTAGCACGTTGATGAAAGAGCTTCAAGTATATCATCAGAAGAGCACACTGTTTCACCCACATGCTAATGGGACAATAGAAGCATTCAAAAAAGTACTGGAAACCACGCTGACCAAGGTATGAAATGCGCAATGAAGTGATGGGGACCTGCGCGTACCTGTAGTATTATGGGCTTATAAAACAACATGCAAGAAACTAACAGGACAAACACCTTTTAGGCTTATCTATGGAGTGGAATTCATAATTCCTATGGAATATATCGTGCCTAGTCTTCACATAGCAATGCTCACAGGTATGAAGGATCACAGAGCCCTGGAGGAAAGGCTCGCGCAATTGGAGGAGCTTGAAGAAGAGAGATTTTTGGCTCGATTTCACCAGCAGATACAGAAGCAGCGTGAAAAGGCTTGGCACAATCGACATATTAAGTTGTGCACATTTAAGGTGAATGATTTGGTGCTGTTATATGATAGTAAGTTTGATAAATTTGTAGGGGAGCTCAAAATGCATTGGATAGGACCATATGTTATTAAGGAGATCATAGATGGAGGCGCGGTGCAGTTGGTAAAGTTAAATGGAGACCCTTTCGCAGGAAAAGTGAATGGTAGTCATCTAAAGCCATACATAGGTGGCTCGACCATCTGACTAACCAACAAAAGCACAGTCTTAGCACTCCAGGCAGTTAAAAGGAGGCGCGGGACTATAAACTACTTTGCTAGGGGACTGTGAGATGTCATGATTGCGTGCAGTAGCGAAGTGTCACAGGATCTGTGACAGCGTGAGGGTCAACCAGAAAGTGACCATTACAGTCAATATTCACAATGTGATGCTTGGTTTGAGACCAAATGGAGCGGGCAACATGCATTTAAGGTGAAATTTATGGGCTGGATTCTTGAAAATCTACTGTCAATCGAGCATTGATGGACTGAATGTGGGGGGAACAATCCAATTCAAATTCAAAAGGCGCTATAAATTACGAAGGGCTACCCAACAAACAACACTTGGCAGCACCTGAAGAAGGCATGGATACTGGAGCAATGACCACTAAGGAAGCCGCGCAAGTGATTACGAAAGTAGAATCCCTAGAGAGCGTTGAGATAGTTGTTGAAATCCCTAAATCACCGTGCACGCTGAGACCCAAGAAAGACAAGTTGGCCATGGTACCGGTGCGCGTATCACCTAGAAATCCATTGAGGACTAAGCTCACCATGGAAGAAAAGGGGAAGGCTATCAATTTGGAGGCCGAAAAGGAAGAAGAGTTCGAAGAAATCCTGGTTGAGGAGGAGGATGTAGAGATGGAGGTCGAAACCCAAGGTGTAGACCCTCTCACCAGGCTGTCTGCATATGTTCCTCCGTGGAAGGGTAAAACAAAGGTGCCTAAAGATATATATGAGAGAAAGAGCTCTCTACAAACTTCGCTGCTCCTTGAAGACATTATTTTTGAAGGAGCGCACTTGGGACCAGTGCCCATGCTGAAATTTGAGGATTGGGACCTCGCGGACTGTTGAGCCTCAAACCTGCACCTTCCTATACACCCTCTCAGCCTTCCTTTTCCACTTATTTCATCCACCCAACTGTTAAATCATTGCATTGTAGTTTAAAAAGAGATTTTTACATGGTTTTCTGACTATGCTTATGACTGTTGTTTGGTTTAGTTTTTTGTTCATGCAGCTGCGGAAACTTGTTAGTTTCCGCAGCCAGCACAGGTTTCCGCAGCCAGCACAAGATTCCGCAGCGATTTTGTTAAAAGCTGTGCTACAGGTGTCCTATGAAGAAACGAGCCACATGGGCAAGCTCCAGGTGACGGATACATGGAACGTGTCCCTTCAAATCAGCTAAATCATCCATGGAAGGTCACGGTCAATGAAGGTCAAAGGCAAAGCCAACCAAGGAGTTCAGCGGTGGCACGTCTCTTTTTTGAGCACGTGAACATTATGTGGCACAATCCTCAGCTCACGAAGACACCAGCACACCTGGAGATCATTTCTGTAACCTGAATCTAACAGCTACCACTCCGGAGATTTAATAAACATGATGACAGTTACGCTAGATCTCGGCTGAAGGGATCTACGTGTCTTTGGCAACACAGTCAATAGCGTAGGAGTTAGTTAGTTAGTTTCAGCATTTTGTCATTATAAATAACGCGTCGATGAACGCTGTAAAAGAGTTTTTTTTGGATATGTAAATTCTGAACTATTGTGTTATCACCCAACTATTTATATATGTTGCTGTTTTAATATATGAGAAGACTTTTCTGAGTTTATTCGTGTGACTACTTGTTGACCGGCTAAAGTGGCAGAGGGCCCCTGCACGCTGAAGCCTTGTAAAGTTTTCATTTGGTTTTATTATGTTCTTGCATCATTAGCTTGTACATAACACACTGTTTGATGTTTCTTAACTCACTGCTGTTTATATTTTCACCTCTGTTTTCTTATAACTGTCAACTGATCAGTGCTTTTCTGCAGGTTTTCTTAGGCAGCCCGGGCAAATTTTCATCTTTTTGATAACTATTGACATATGAGATCATCTTGTCCTTCCTGCTAACTTTCATTTTCTGAAGTTTAATTTCAGTACTGTCTTTTCAAGATTGTGATTTGCTTATTTTTTTTTTTGTTATTTAGATATCATACTGTTCATCAATTTATGGTTTCTTTCTATAGTGAAGTGACTCTATTAGCAAGAAATCAGAATATTACTAACTGTAGTGTGATTTAGTTATCATATTGCTTAAACTTATTCATGATTGCTTCCCACAAGGTAGATTGAGATGAAGGGTAAAGGATCAGAAGAGTTGAAGTAGTGTGATTAGTTTCCTTTCTGCAATTTAATTTCTTGCAATTTAGTTATCATATTGCTTAAAATTATTCATGGTTGCTTCCCACAAGGTAGATTGAGCTGAAGGGTAAAGGACCAGAAGAGTTAAAGTAGTGTGACTAGTTTCTTTTATGCAATTTAATTTCTTGCCATTTAGATAGCATATTGCTTGACTTATTCATGATTACTTCCCACAAGGTAGATTGAGTTGAAGGGTAAAGGATCTGAAGAGTTTAAGTAGTGTGAATTAGTTGCTTTGTTTTTGGTTTGAGTTGCTTTAAGTTCAGTTTTTACTTTCTTTTCATTCAGCAGCAAGGATACTGGGCCATTGTCATTAGTTCACTGTTTGATGCATTTACTTTCTCTTAAGAATTGATTTCAGTTTAGTTGTTTTAAAGCTTTCTTCTTGAGCACTTTCAAGTTTGAGAAAATCACTGTAGAAACCACCATCACCATCCATACTTCATACTTCACTTTCATTTTCACCATCACACATTAGGGAAAGATAAATCCAAAAATAAACTAAAAACTCAAAAACGACAAAAGATTAAGGAAATGGTTATCTAGTACATATAGTACACTTCACTTCGTCAATTTACGAACCCTGGATTGACATTTTAAATAGCAATTTAGATCACACTAAATTGACCAAACACGGACCATGAGAAGTTCCCGCATCTCGTGATCGTTTAGCTAATGTGCCATAAGAAAGATGCGCTGGCTAGAATAATAGACACGGGGTTGCGCAAATGGCTGAGAGAAGTTAAGAAAACAGGGTTGCTAAATCTTCTCTGGGTGCCGCATTACCATCGCACCCCAGTAACCATTTTTGTCATCAGGCAGCTACTCTGCTTGGTACATGATGGGTGCTTGTGGCTAGAGAAGCCTATCCCCATTATAGACCATTTGATTCATAGGATTACCCAGCTCCCTTGTGCAGAGGAGGACCTAATGAACATTTCTGAAGGAAAGAGTGATGATTTGGCCATCGCAGAGGCCATGAAAAAGAAATTTAAACTGGAAAAGAAGAAGCGAGGGTACGCCATTTCCAGCATCAACAACCCTGCAGTTAAGGTCGCGACTCAGATATTGGCAGGAAAGGTGATGCGGAAGTGCCGCACGGATGAGGTGCCCGCGCCAGTGGTTGCACTAGCAGCGCAATGCACAGAAGGGGTCCAATTCAACTAGGAAAACTATCTATGCAGTGAGTTCCTTGAGAACTACCGCAAGGCACAGGAGTAGGGAAAAACCTTTCATTATGCATGGCTTCTGTTGTCAATAGTACTGGTGGCATGGGAATTGCTCAAAGATAGCCAGTTCCCGATGATCACGTAGGACCTTCTAGAGGCTGCGAAGTGCACTTCGCTGTGGGAAACCCAGGATGCGCAGAGGATAAGGGAGAGAAAGATCTTTTGGGTGCACATGGAGATGAATATCAGAATGGGGATTAATCACAAGCTGCGGTTATCACCCATGGTCTACAACAGTCTACAGAGCTTCGCGAAGTTCAAGGAAAACTTCCACCATGTGTTCATAAGGGCGCGAAAGAACCCCATGAAGACGTGGCCTGAGTTACCCTATTTGGACACTGACGATGTCATCTTTGCGGTCCTCGAGTCTTGGCTGCTAGAGTGGCGCGCCCCAGCTGGCTCTGCGGTGGAAGTAGAGAAGTCTGCCGCGCAGCGGAAGAAGGAAGAGGTGAAACTGTGGATGGTGTAGCTAGTAGAAAAATGTAGGAAGGAAGAAGCAGAAACCAAGGCCTAGGCAGCACGCGAAGCTGCAAAGTTGGCCGAGGAGCAGCAGAAGGAAGCATATGAAGAGCTTGAAGGACAAAAGTTTCCTTCACTTGAGCCAAAGACCGATGCAGAACAAGGTGGCACGAACCTGCAGACAATGTCCACCCAGGTAAAATGTCCGCGCCCAAGAGAGCAGGTAGGGCCGTGAAAGAAGACGAAGGCCTTAAGACTTCCTTCGACCCGATCACCCTCACTGAGGGGGATCTACATGATATTGGCGAGATGCTGAGGGACATCACTGCGAGGCCCTACAACAGTTTTAGGAGCAACACCAAATGGTATTGGGGGCTCTTTAGACGCAGATACAGGAGTTGTAGGTTCACACTTCGCAGGCTGGCACAGTGTCAACTAGCCTCGCAGTAGGCACTTCCACGACCGAGGAAATGTTGCGCGCCCAGATGACCAACACAATAGTGCTGCCAGATGGAGCACTTGTTACAGAAAATGAGGCCGAAAGGCTTATGGTCAGCGGGTAGAAAGGAATTAGGCTAAACATGGTTGTGCTCCCTTGGGAGACGCTCTATATTTTGCAGGATGGAGTCACTGCAAAACTACGAGCCAGGGAGGGTCATGCGCTACAGGTAATGAGCGAGCAGCGCATAAACATTGAACAGTTGAGCCTGTAGCATGATGAGGTAGTGGCGCAGAACAGATAGATAGTACAGGAAGGTGGAGGAAGCCTGCCAGATGGTCCTGGAGTTGGCCATCCAAGCAGAGGCACTGGTGGAGGGGCGCGTCCGAAAATTAGCAGAAGGGGTGCATGAGGCAAAGGCAGAAATGGCCAGGGTTTAGCTTGAGATGAACCTTCAAATAACTTAACTGCAGTTGAAGGCGCAGTGTTCAACTCCACTGGAGGTTAAGGAACAGCGTGCCACTGCAATCACAACAACAATAGCAATGGTTAACAATGTAGTAAAATACTGCAAAAAGTTGTTCAAGCAGTCGTTCGAGGTTCTCACCACCCTGCAGGAGGACCTGAACATAGAGTGCTTGAAGACAGAGGCACGCTAGCTACAACAGAAATACGATGAAGTAAAAGGGACCACGCAGACATTTACACTTACAAAGAGGCTTGCGAGGATGTAGCAGGCTAAAGCACTCAAGGAGCAGGTGGATGCTGCTCGGCATAAGGAAGTAGTTTTGAAGGTATGCCTACAGCCGTGGATTGATGAGGTGTATACCATTACAGCCTCCATTGAATCAAAGCTCACGTACCTGTAAGCAACGCAGGAAAGGATCCAGGGCAGCATTTGAGCTACATCGGTCACTGAACATTGCGTAGAGGAAGTCCAGCAGGCAGCGGCTCAGTGCACTGCCGAGCTTGCAGTGATCTAGTCAGAGTTGGGAGGTCTTCGCACAAATATCTCCGCATCGACAGAGTGACTCAAGGGTGATTCACAATGTTTGTGTTGGGGGCCTTTTGGGCGTGGGATCCCCTAAGGAACATTTTGGGGTTTAGAGCCAAGATTTTGGTTAAATATTGTAATTCTGATGTAAAGACTCCGCATTTTGTGGGCTCAGAGTGAGTAGTTTGTTAAAGAGTCATAGGGTTGTCCGCCCTTAATTTTGTTATTTTAATGTCAGCTGTAGAGATCTACCCATGGTCCGTGGACTATGGGATTGTATAAATAGAGCGAGGCTCTAAGTAGTTAAGGATAATAGAAGATGAACATATGATCCAAATGGATCCTAGAAAACCCTTTAAGTCTTGTAAAGATCAAAACTATCGCATGAAAAGAACTTTTATAAAATTCGGATAACACTATCGGGAGGCAAAAACATAGAGAAAGTAGTGAAAACAGGTTTATCGGTGGTCAAAAGGGAGCAATGCACAGGAGTCGTCAGATCTGGCTGATCAACAGTCCAAATTCAATCGGCATATTGTAATTGGCGAAAGGCAGACGAAGCTTATTAGAGGCGACCATATAAATATTGTGATAGCGATTAGTGGGGTCAACAAGGACCGTCGATCAAGCATGCAGATTGATGGCCCAAGTTAACCTGCCATATCGCATCGGTAGATTATAACGGAGCACTTTCAACGGCCCGGGTGCTCATGCTATATGCGATTGCGACAAGTCACATCGCAAAGTCGCATTGGAGCAACACCAAGGAGCAGGGTCTGATACATATGAGACTTGCAATATACATATGGACTCGACGGGGTTATGAACGATATTCAATATATTTTGAGGTCCAGGAAATAGGGCTTTTCCCATGTATTTTGTGTTTTCGTTAAATAAATGAAATACAAATAACAAAGTGCCGAGCGATGAACTGGACCCGAAAGGGTTTATACAGGCACATGTATATGTTTTGAGATCTGAAACAAGCGAGATTTCTGATGGGCCATGGGTGGTAAGTGGTTTTGGCCGGCTTCGCCTGAGCCCATACACTGGCTGCCACGTGTCCAGGCCTTGGAGAGAGAAAACCACCCTTTTCAGGTGGTTAACCCCCGTACGAAAGAGCCACCCGAAATGAACCACAACTGTTGGATCCAGATCTCCTAGATCAACAGTGGAGATGGGATGCGATTAAAAGGCGGGCCCGATAGGAGTTATAGGGCGAAATTGATAACATTTCGAATCCGATAAATGGAAGTTTGGCGATTTTTCACAGTTTTTAGTCTATTTCTTTGTGAACACAGAGAATGCTATTTCCGGGGATTTCAAAGGCCTAATGACCCATTCCATTACAGAACAGGTGGCCACCATCCCTGAAAGCATTTAGTAATGATTGCTAATGCTCATAGGGGGATCTGAGCAGACAGAGGTCGGGAAGCCAAAGAGCCCGAGAAGGAGAAATGAATAGATAGTGCCGATTGACTTTAAAGCCACAGACAGAGAACAAACAGAGGTAGGCAGTGCTGAGACAGAGTGACAGAGACAGAGAGTTAATGATGAGAGTTTGTGTACTCAAAAGAGACTTGGGGGATCCATGTAAAGCCTTATTGTTTTGTATCTGTTGTGTGAGGCTCAATTTGAGCTCACTATTGTAAAGATCTATTTTGAAGACATAATAGAGAGGTCACCACTGAAGGCTGGACGAGGAGATGTAGCCTAGGAGTGTTGGGTGAACTCCTTATTAAACTTGCTGTGTTTATATGTGTTTGTCTATTATGTTCTTTAACTGCTTCATTGTCTATGTATTTTGGAGTCTTATCAATCCATTGCATAAAGAAACATAGGCATATCCATGCACATGAGTTTGTAATACCTTAATAATTGTCTAAGATCTTATCATCAGATTAAGTGGTATCAGAGCCTTAGGTTGCTAAGGTTAGGCAAGCTTGTGCTAGATTGTTGAATGCTAACTAGGTCAAAGTTCAAATTAGGAGAAGGAGAACTGGTTGAGGCTAACCTTGAAATTGGAAGAGTCTATCCTAGGAGGAAAATGGCCGAAGAAATTCCCTTGGAATCAGACTCTCAATTCATGGACAGTTTCATGACCATGAGAGCCATGGTAGAAGAGATGTACCTAGAATTTAAGAAAGGTCGAGGTTAAAGTACTTCAACCTCCAAACAAGACAAAGGAACTAAGGAACCTCTTCTAGATGGCCATTCAAAAGGCAAATGGAAAAGAGAAGAGCCTCCTCTATCAACACCTCCTTCTAGCCCTGAAAATAAGAAGAAGAAAACATCTTTGATTAAATTAGATGTAAAATTTGATTTGCCAATATATGATGGAGAATTAAATGCAGAAAAGCTAGAAAAATGCATTAAATAGATTGATGTATATTATAGGGTGCAGAAAATCGATTCAGAAAGGAGAAAGATTCAGCTGGCCATCCTTCGCCTTGGAGGAACGGCCCTAGTGTGGTAGGAAGGCAGGACACAATATGATTTGAAGAAGCATGGTAAAATTCTTTCTATCTGGAGTGAATTTGTTTTTGCCATTCAAAAAAAATTCTATCCACTAGATTATATGTAGCAAGCAATGATGAGTTCGCAAACTCTTCACCAATTAAAGGGGAAAAGTGTACAAAGCTATACCCAAGAATTTAGAAAAAGAGCTTTAATTCTAGGCATTTCTGTAGACTCACCTGAAAATTTTCTGAAGTATATAGGTGGTCTGCATAGCTGTTTGAGGCACACCATTCTCATGTTTAACCCTACTAGCATAGATAAGGTATCCGTTCAGGCTACAAATCTAGAGGCTAGAGGCAAGAATGTGAACCCAAAGATTGGGGGATCATCAAAACCCACTGCAAGCAAGAACAAGGAAAAGAAGAAGAAGAAATGGAAAGAGAGGAAGGCAAACACTGTACAGAAAAAAAAAACCTTCATGCACTCACTGCAAGAAGGATAGACATGATGATGAACATTGCTGGTCTTTGCATCCGGAGCTGAAACCCAAGAAGTTCGATGGCAAGAAGAAGAAGAATGCTGCTGTTATTCAGAAAGATTTGGGGTCAGACTCAAGGGATGAAACAACAGTCACAGCCACAGGTATAAAAGGTAAAAATTCTGAAGCATCTACTAGTAATTCTGCACAATCTATTGATAATGAAGAAAATTAGAGGATAAGACATGAGATTTTTCATATTAGAGTTATTTCCAAGCATCAAAAGATTGATACTTTATTTGATAGTGGATCACAAGTAAACTTGATTTCTGAAGCAATTGTAAAGAAGTTGGGATTACTAACCACACCTCACAAGAAACCATATCCATTAGGTTGGGTATGTGATAAAGAAAAGCTACAAGTGACTAGACAATGTAAACTTAGGTTTGCTATTGGGTCAGCATTTGTAGATGAGGTTGGGTTAGATATAGTTACCTTGGATATATGTGGTATTGTTTTAGGAAGTCCTTACTTGTATGATAGAAAAGCCATTTTCTATAGAGATGAAAATAAGTATCAACCCACCAAAGATGGAATAGAATATATTGTAAGAGCTCATAAACTCAAAAATAATTACTCTCTCATAAATTCAAGGCAGATGAAAAGAATTGTAAATTCATGCAAGCAATTTTTACTAATGGTTGTAAAGGAAAAGAACCCTGATAAAACCAATATATTTGAGGGATGTGATGCTAAATAGAAAGCTTATTTAGAAAAATTTGTTTCAGAATATGATATCCTATTTCAAGAACCTAAAGGTCTGCCACCCAAAAGGGAAATTGTACATGATACTCATTTGCAGCAAGATGCTCCATTTCCTAACATCGAGATGTACAGGTTATCCGCTTTAGAGAATGCAGAGATCAAGAAGCAGGTACAAAAGCTGCTTGACAAAGGGTTCATAAGACCAAGCACATCACCATGCGGATCTCCAATCGTGTTGGTGAGGAAGAGAGATGGTTCGTGGAGGATGTGCATTAATTACAGAGCACTGAATGAAATAACGATCAAGAATCGTTATCCTCTTCCTCGCATTGATGATCTATTAGATTAACTGAACGAAGCTGTATACTTTTCCAGGTTGGACTTGTGTAGTGGCTATCATCAGGTCAGAGTAGCAGAACAAGATGCATGGAAGACTGCTTTCGAAACAAAGCAAGGGCTATATGAATGACTGGTTATGCCTTTTGGCTTAACAATGCTCCTGCCACTTTCATGAGAGTTATGATTGTTTTTCTCAATCCTTTTATTGATGATTTTGTAATTGTATATTTAGATGACATTCTTGTTTTTAGTAAAACATGGGAAGAATATTTAAAGCATGTAAAGTAGACTCTAGATGTTTTGAAAAAAGAAAATCTCTATGTTAAGTTATCAAAATGTGAATTTGGCAAAACATCTTTGAATTATTTTGGTCATATTGTAGGGGGTGGTGAATTGAAGATAGATCCCTCTAAGGTTGAAGTCATTGTGGACTGGCCTAAACCCAAATCTGCTACAAAATTTAGGAGCTTCCTAGGAGCAACACAGTATTGGAGAAAGTTCAATGCTAACTTTTCCTTGATTGTAGCTCCCTTACATGCTTTAACAGTATTGAAAAAGGTGTTTTAGTGGGGAGGCAAACAGCAGAAAGCCTTCGACACCTTGAAAGAAAAGATTAGTACAACACCAGTACTAGCATTGCCAGATCTTCAAAGACCATTTGAGATTGAAACAAATGCCAGTGACTATGCCATGGGAGTAGTGCTGATGCAACATGGTAAACCCATATGTTATCATTCTGAGACATTTAATTCTGCAGTAGTTAATTATCCCACATATGATAAAGAATTGTATGCATTAGTACAGAGTGTGAAAAGGTGAAAACATTACCTAATGGGCAAAGAAATAGTTATACATACGGATCATCAACCACTTCAATATTTGCACTCACAAACTAAATTGCAACAATCAAGACACTATAGGTGGATGGGTTTTCTACAATAGTTTCACCTTGTCATCAGATATAAGAAAAGCATACACAATAAGGTTGCAGATATGTTATCTAGACCAATCATAAATGCATCTACTATACTTAAGCATAACCCAGTATTGCATGAAAGCTACATTGAACAATATGCTCAAGATGTAGATTTTAAAGATGTATATGCAACTTTAATTCATGACAAACAAGTAGAAGAATTGGATTATCATGTTAAGGACCAACTCTTGTATCATTTGGGAAAGTTATGCATTCCTCAAACTGAAAGAGTTAACATAATCCGAGAAGCACATACTTCTCTAATATCAGGTTATTTTGGTGTAAGTAAAATAGTTGCATAGCTGCAAAGATTCTGCTATTGGCCAAGAATGCATGAGATAGTTTCTAGATATATTAAAGGGTGTACCATGTGTGGTAGAAGGAAGCCCAACAATAGAAAACTAGGCTTGTACACTCCACTTCCAGTTCCTTCTCATCCTTGGGAAAGTGTTTCCATGGAATTTGTTGGGTGACTGCCAAAATCTAGAAAGGGTCATGATTATTTATATGTTATTGTGGACAGGTTCATCAAAATGTGTATTTTAATACCTTGTAACAAGAAGATTATAGTTGAACAAACAACAAATTTGTTCTTTCAGCATGTATGGGTTCATTTTGGGTTACCCACTTCTATTATATCTCATCGATATTCCCGATTTGTTGGGAAGTTTTGGTCAAGTCTATGGGAGTTGATGGACACTAGTATGAAGAAGAGCATAGTTTTTCATCCATAAACAGATGGCCAAACAGAGGTGGTCAACAGGACAGTGATCTAGTTGCTCAGGGGCTATTGCAGCAAGCATCCCAAGCTTTGGGATGAACATTTGTGTTATGTGCAACATGCTTGCAACCGTGCTAAACATTCTTCTACACAAAGATCTCCTTTTGAGACTTGTTTTGGTTTTACACCAAGGTCTCCCTTGGATTTTGTCTTTAGTAAAGACATAACAATTGATGGACACAGTGATGTGGACAAAGCAACTAAGTTCATTGAACATATCCAAGAAATTCACCAGGCAGTGGAGGAACAGCTAGAAAGGAGCCAGGCCAAGTACAAGGCAAGGCATGATAAGCATCAAATGGAGCATACCTTCCAAGTTGGTGATCAAGTCTAGCTGTATATCAGCAAAGACAAAATGCAGGGTGAAGGGAAGAAGCTAAAGCTAATAAGTTATGGGCCTTTCAAGATACTTGAGAAAATTGGTGAGAATTCTTTTCACCTTGATTTGCTAGCTTACATGCACATCTATTTAGTAGTTAATACAGATAACTTAAGACTGTTTGAACCTTCATTGGTTGAAGATCCTGAAGAGCAAAGTCAGTTGCCTTCTATTGATGATCTGTTGCCTGAATATCTCATTGACTTGCAGGAAGATAAAGTTCTGGACAGGAAGGTGAGAACTACACACGGAGGGGATGTTGAGTACCTCAGAATCAGACTCAAAGGCTCAAAACCAAGCAGTGCAAGATGGATAGAGATTGGAAAATTGAGGAAGCTGTATCCTCACTTGATTGATGCTTAAAAACCAACTTTTGGTGGTCCAAAAGCTTTTTCAGTGGGAAGGCGTGATCCAAATGGATCCTAGGAAACCCTCTAAGTCTTCTAAAGATCAAAACTATCGCATGAAAATAACTTTCAGAAAAGTTGGATAACACTAAACAATGTAAACTTTGAAACGGGAACTGATATTGTTACTCGTTTCGTAGAGATAGAAAAAAATTGACCTGATGTTGAAAAGGGGTGATGCAGAACACACATGTTTTTTTTAGAGCATAGATGTACATTACGTTTTAGAATGGTAGTGATTTTCATGCTGATTTAAAAAAGTGGGTATTTTGCATCATACTCTTTTTTTAAAAGACCTATTTTTTGACTTTAAATTTTCTAATGTATGAAATGTAAATAATTATTTTCTAAATTTGATAATTTTTGAAGTGGTCATTTTCTTCATATTTTCTTGTTTTTTATTTTTATTTTAATTTTTTTGTAGTGAGGTTTTTGTTGTTTTTCATTTTTAAATTAGAAAGTCGATATTTTGAATTTTCGATACTCTACATATTTATACATTCTTAATTAATTTTTCAATCCACATGAAATAATTGTTTCTAAAAAACAATATTTTTTAACAATGGACATAAAAATAACCATTTTTAACATAAATATAACAAAAAATCTACACGTTTTGATAATTTTTTGCTAGAATTGACATGTCAAAATCACAATTTTTATACCAAAATTTTAACTAAAAATGGTTAAATAATAGTTTTTTTTATGAATTCCATGCCAAAAAAATAATAACAATCACTTTTTTTTTCAAAAAATAATGATTAACTTAAAAATCAATGCGAAAATCACATATTACAAATATTGAACGCATAACAACCTTAATTGAGTGTTTATTCTTCTCATAAAATGTCAAAATCAAAACATTTCAAAGCTTGGTTTCCAAGCATAACTTAAATTTAATCAACAATGTCACGTAATCCAAACTCTTCGTCCTCTAGAGTTTCATCATTGTCTTCTTCCACAATATTTTTTGCTTCCTTTTGCTCATTTTCCTCTTCTAATGGATCTTTGATGTCTGCGAATCTCCCAATGTATGTCTTTCCAAATATTCCATGTAATGGTGGTTGGGGTTCCTTTGCCTTTTTTGCCACACGTGATTCACTAAAGTCCCCTTTCTTCAACCCAATTTCTTGCATTGCATCTGGAAGAAATTGAAGAGCATTAATTCTTTGCTGAATGAAATTGCACTGTAATGGATCTTTTTCAATTGCAATGCAATTTCTTCCTTTTTGAAGGCAACATGTTAGTGTTGTACCTAATTATCAAGCACAAAAGAAATAATGAAGTAAATTAGTACAATGACATATTAATTAAGAAATAACATATTGAAATTCAATTCCATATAATAAAAATTACCTGAGCCAGAAAATAAATCCAGAACCCAATCTCCTTCATTTGAACATATGTCTATAAGATAGTTAATCAATAATTGTGGTTTTTGATAAATGTTAACTATCTCTTCTTTTGCTTCTTTGTCTTCATATGTTAGTTTTCTCACAACAGCATCATAAGTCGATATTTGGCTATGACTCTTTCCGTCTACCCAATTTAAAATCATAGACATATGGCTATCATCTTTTGCCCAACTATCAATATGAATGAACTCACAATCATTTATAAATTGTTGATATTCATTGTTAAGAAGATTTGACTTTTGCCTATAACATGAAATAGTAAAAGTTCAATTAACTTGTACATAAATGAATTTTTCAACATTAATCAAATATACATTTTAAACGTCTTACCATGTAAGCTGCATCCTTGAATTTGTTTTACCCTTGAAGCTTGACAATATCATTGCCAATTGCGTGTCTGAATGAAATGTCACAAATCTCCATAATGGTGATGACGTGACTTCTACAAATCCCGCAACCACTTTACTAAGAGCTTGATAAGTATAAGGGTCACTATCATAGTCAATTTTTGGAATATTGAAACCATGTGAAATATCTTCAATAATTAGGGCATAATCCCTTTTCGGTATGAGTTTAGCAATGTCTTCACAGTCGCCTTGCATCACTTGATATTGAATAGTGTCTAGTCCATTCCAAATGAAATGATTAAGAGTTGGATCAAGTTCAACATTCTTAATATGTTGCTTCCTCAGTCTTTCGATCTTTATTTTTTCAATAAAGGTTTTGAAACTATCTGGTGCTCCATTATCATCCTTCCTCATCTTTTATAAAATAAAAAAATATACGTGTAAGTTATAAATTAAAAATAGTACATAGATGAATAAAAATGAATGTATAAATCAAGATACCTTTTTAAATGCAAGATAAAAAGCTTTTAATGTTGATGTAGAACTTGAATTTGGATAGTTGCGTACAACATCATCCCAACTATCTTCATTCAACAATCTAACCATTTGTTCTTGAATTTTCATGTAAACGTTGTTAATATAATGATATGTATAACAAATACTACCAAGAACAACATGTTTTATTTAAGAGATAATTATAATCTAGAAATAAATAAAAATAATTCAGCAAACTTACTTTTGAAATTCTTCAGACATTTCCTCCAATGATAATTCCCCTGACCTCACACGAGATAATATTGTTTTGACAATTTTTTCATATTTCACTCCTTGCATCGCCCTCCAAGGTGTGATAGTCATATCGTCTGGAAGTTGCTTCATTTCAGGATCTGATTTACTGTTGCTACATATTAATGGCTTAGACTTTTTGACCCTCTGGTTTTTAATGCCAATGTCTTCCCACATGCTAAAAATCTCATCAATCAACTTCCAAACATCTCCAGTTCTAAATGCCAATTGGAAAATGTTATCAACACCTCTAAATAAATCACTATTTTGGTTTCCTTTTCCACATTTTGAATTGGTTTTCTCTTCAATTTGATAGCCTATTTCCATACAACATTCCTTTCAGAAATCTGTAGTAACATTTATCCTATCCCCACCACATTTTTCTTGAATTTCACTATGAATAAATCTAACCCTTTGGATGAAAGTCATAGACATCCTATACTCATTATCTGAATTATGATCCCATGCCATTAACTTTGCCTCTGTTTCTAATAAACCAACATAAATGATACATTTCATTGTTTCAAAATGTGGGTTATTAGGATATTCCTCCATCAATTGTCTTTGAGCTTCTATAGAATGGTTCCCCCCAAGTACATAATAATTGTATTCAAAACATTTTGACTTATCAAATGCTTCTTTGTTGGGAACTTGAAGTGGATCAACAAGAAGCACATAACTAACCACATGAGCATATGGATTGTACCTCATCAATGTCTTCAAGTTGTGAACATGCAGATGATGTGGCTTTCTGACTTGATATGGACATTGTCCTTCACTTTCCTTATAGGTTTGTCTGACATTAAGCTGAAATGTACAACCAGCATCAATTAAGTTTCTCTTGTCAAATTCTGTCGAATGGCATTTTGTTTTGTTTTGAAAATTCCATCATCTAAATCAGCTCTTGGTGTAATGATTTCTCTACTTTCTTTTGAAGTTTCACTAGGTTCTTGACTGCTGGTAATGACTACTTCAAAATCTTCAACTTTACTTTTCTTCGTCATAACATTCTCAACAGATTTGTTCTTGGGCATTGTTACTTTTGGTCTTTTACGACTCTTCTCAGTTCCAATGTCATCTTCAGTAATGGCAACATATGCTTCACTGTTAGTTTCAACTTCATCATCCTCAAAAGTAACTTGTTTACACTTTCTAGCTTTATCCACCAGAGGCCTTTTAATTATTATTATTTGGATGTAGTTTTATATCATCATCAATTACTACATTTTGCTTGTTTTCCATATCTTCTTCTGACACTGAGTAAAAACTTCTGACAACTTTCATGATATCATGCTCTATGAAATGAATGCCTCCCAACCTAATTGAACAACTTTGAACAAAATTCTACCAAAAAAAATATCATATGTCAATAAAAACAAAGTTAAAAAAATATAGCGAGACACTTTCAAGAATGCAAAATACAAATATAAATAACAATACTTATGATGTTTTGTGTCATCTCATTTACGATTTGTTTACACAACTTTGTAGATACCTCTCTCGTGTCATACAATGAATATGATAGTCGGTATTTAATCCTTTCATGTGACTTGGGAGATTTTGTAAGTATGTAAACAACTTTAGTGTTCGGTACCAAAAACATATCTATGAATCTTCCCATCACCTAAAAAATTCCATTATCATTTGGTATATCAATATATAAATATATATTCACATTTATTCTTTCTCTTTCTTTCACATACCATATTCTTGATGGAAATTTCACCTCTTTTGAATTCTTCCAGTCTGAAATCATCTTCTTAACACTTGAGGCACTTGAAATATTTGTAGCCATGAGCTGAGGTGGTGTTCATTCACCAATGTTTCTTGAAGATGCACCTTTAAGAGTCTTTCGTCCAGAAAGATTCACAGAAATTTTCTTTGATGCCATTTTCCTGAAAAATAGAAACACATAAATCAGTAAATAACAAAAACATATTAACTTAAATTAACAACAAAAATATATCATAAATTTTTTATTTGTATAATCAGAATTGCCTAGCTACCCCTAACGGGCAGGCGGGCGGGTCGGTGGGCGAGCGGGAGCTTGGGTGAGGGACGGCGGGGCGGGGTGGGCAGCCAGGCGGGTGAAGGCGGGTGGGGTCGGCGGGCAGGCCGGGTGGGTGTGGGCGAGAGGGGTGTGCGGGTATGGGTGGGCGGGGAATGGGTGGGGGCAAGCGTGTGGGTGGGGGGGCGGCGGCGGGGGCAGGCGGGGTGGCGCCGGCCGAGGCCATGCCACCCTGGTGGCACGCACGCCCACCCGATTGGTGGCCGACTGATTCCCGGAATCGCCTAGCCACTAGGCGGGCGTGTGGGCCGCCGCCACCCCGACGGCCCGCCTGCCTGCCTGCTTGGTGGCTGGGCGATTCCCAGAATCATCCGGCCACTAGGAGGGCGGGCGGGGGGGCGGGCTGCTGGGGTGGCACGGGCCCGCCTTCCCGCTTGGTGGTAGGGCGATTCCGGGAATCGTCCGACCACCAGTCGGGCGGGCGTGTGGGGATTCCCGGAATCACTCGGCCACCAGGAGGGTGGGCGGGCGGGTCGTCGGGGTAGCGCAGCCTCGAGGCCATGCCACCTCATCGGCTTGTCAGGTCGCCCGACTATTGGTCGGGCGATTCCCGGAAATGCCCGGCCACCAGTCGGGCGGGCGGGTGAGCAGGTGGACTGCCGGGGTGGCGTCGACCTTGGCTGCCGCCACCCCTGTGGTCTGCTCGCCTGCCTGACTGGTGGCTGGGCGATTCCAGGAATCACCCGGCCACCAGTTGGGCGAGCGGGCGGGCCGCCAGGGCGGCCACTGCCACCCCGGCGGCCTGCCTGCCTGCCCACCTGGTGCCACCTCGGCGGCCCACTCGCCCGCCCGCCCACCTGGTGCCACCTCGGCGGCCACTCGCCTGCCCGCCCACTTGGTGCCACCTCGGCGGCCCACTCGCCCATGCGCCTGGTGGCCGGGTGATTCCAGGAATTGCTCTGTCACCAGTTGGGCGGGCTTGGGCGAGGGTGGGGCGTGGGCGGGGAGAGAGGGTGGGCGAGGGAGGCCGTGGGCGGCGGGTGTGGGGGTGGGTAGGGCGGGGAGGGCGTGCAGGTGAGGGGGTGGGGAGAGCATGGGTGAGCGGGAGGGCGTGGGTGGGGAGGGCGGAGGGAGCGTGGGTGAGGGGGAGGGCGGGCACGAGGGGGTGGGTGAGGGGGAGGGCGTGCGTGATGGGGAGGGTGTGCAGGTGAGGGGGAGGGCGCATCGGTGGGAAGGGCGTGGGGAGGACGCATGGGTGGGGAGGGCGAGTGAGGGGGAGGGTGTGTAGAGGGTGGGTGAGGGTGTGTGAGGAGGGCGTGTGGGTCAGGAGGTGGGGAGAGCGTGGGTGGGGACGGTGGATGAGGGGGATGGCGTGCGGGTGAGGGGGCGTGGATGAGGGGGTCGATGTGGGGTGGGGTTGGGTGGAAGGGGGGGTCAATGTGGGGTGGGGTTGGGTCAGGTGGGTGTGGGGGGATGGGGATGAGGGTGAGGGGCGGGGAAGTGGGTGTGGGTGAGGGGGTAGGAGCGGCGTGGGCACGTGGAGGTGGAAGGGGGGCAGGTGCGGGTGGGGATGGCAGGTTTGGCGAGTCATGTGGGGGTGAGGGGTCTGGGGGGTTTATGGTAGGGGATGAGGGTAGCGTTGAGGGGGAAAAATGTTGGGGGGGGGGGGGGGGGGGGTAAGGGGGCAGGTCCACGGGGTGTGGGTGAAGGGGGTGAGGGTGTCGGGAGAGGGGGTGAGTGGTAGGGGCAAGTCGGGCTGCGGCAGCCACCTTGGCAACTTGCTCGCCCGCCGTAGGGGTTTGGCGATTCTGAGAATTGCCCAACCCTCGTGACAGGCAGGCGAGCCACTGGGCCGCCCCCACACCCCCTACCACGCCCCCGTGCCCTCACACCTCGCCCGCTCGCCCGAACCCCCTGCCCACCTCGTGATACCACAGCGACCCACCCATTGCTATTGGGTGATTGAGTTTGGTGGATCCCACCATGCTCATGAGGGATGTAATTGTTATTTTGGCTCAGAAAAAGTATTAATTTTAAAAAAGAAATTCTTCTTCATTAAACTAATTTAATATGAAAATTTTCAAGGAAAAAAATTTAACTTACCTTTCAATTGCGAGAATTCTTTGTTGAATATGTTGTTGATAGCAATGTAGTTGCTCCACAAATTCACGAGTCTTTCAATGAACTTCAGATAACCTGGATGTGATGTGAGTAATAGTGATAATGAAATTTAATATATAAGTGAAATTACGGAGATGTTTTACCATACAGTTAATGTGGGATAATTTGTTTTAAAATATTATAAGTGAATATTGTAGAATTGTTTGACAATGGGTTGAATGTGGGATTAATTTGTTTTAGAATATATTATTAAAAAAAAATCAATTGTTTAGTAAATATTATATACTTTAACTATTAAAATAATTAATGTAGAAGTTGTAGTTTACAATTTTAATTTTAATGATTTATTTCATAAAACAATTTAGTTTACATTTTTCAATAATTGTAGAATAAAATAATGAAGGTAAATAAATCTAACAAACATTTTGGAGGGAAATATTTTCGTGAAACTTTTTGGAGGGAAAATTTCATTCTTTAAGCTATATAATATCTTTAGGAGAATCTCCATTTGTATCATTCAACATCTTCTATTTGAAAGGGATGGATTGTTCTGATAGTGAAGTTTCGATTTATACACCATCAACATCTTCATCGTATAACAACTCTATTCATATTGATGAATATAGCGGGAATTATTCCACTATGAATAGAAAGTCAATTCTTCCACTTAGTCCTGATTCTAAGGACTATGAGAGCAACACTAATGAAAAAGGGGATGGAGAATTTCAAATAAATAAAGAGTCACAAATTCCACGTAGTCCTAATTCTAAGGACTATGAAAGCAACAACGATGAAGAGCATGATGGTGAAGTTCAAAAGAATGGAGTGTCACGATGTCCACTTAGTCCTAATTCTGAGGACTATGAGAGCAGCAGTTTTGAAGAGCATGATGGTGAAGTTCAAAATAATGGAGTGTCACGGTGTCCACTTAGTCCTAATTCTGAGGACTATGAGAGTAGCAGTTTTGAAGAGCATGATGGTGAATTTCAAAAGAATGGAGTGTCACGGTGTCCACTTAGTCCTAATTCTAAGGACTATGAGAGAAGCAGTGATGAAGAGCGTGATAACGAATTTCAAAATAATGGAGTTTCAAAGTGTCCACTTAGTCCTAATTTTGAGGACTATGAGAGTAGTAGTGATGAAGAGCATGATGATGAATTTCAAAAGTATGGAGTGTCACGGTGTCCAGTTAGTCCTAATTCTAAGGACTATGAGAGCAGCAGTGATGAAGAGTGGGATGATGAATTTCAAAAGATTGGAGTGTCACGGTGTCCACTTAGTCCTAATTCTAAGGACTATGAGAGCAATAGTTATGAAGAGCGTGATGATGAATTTCAAAAGAATGGAGTGTCACAGTGTCCTCTTAGTCCTAATTCTAAGGACTATGAGAGCAGCAGTGATGAAGGACAGGATGATGCACTTAGTCCTAATTCTAATGAGTATAAAGGTAGCAGTGACAAAGGACATGATGTAGCATCTTCAATAAGTAAACAGTCACATTTTCGACGTAGTCCTAATTCTATGGACTATGAGAGTAGCTCTGAAAATGCACATGAGGAAGAATATACATTAAACATTGAGTCAAATTTTCCATTCAGTCCAAATTCTAAGGACTATGACAATATCACTGAAGAAGGGGAAGATGAAGAATATCTTCCAAGTCAATATTTGAAAAGCAGAGCTGATCATAGTGTGGATAATATTCCTCCTAATGATGATGAAAATCCTTATACAAATGATGATCCAATGATGAATATGTTGCCAAGAAATATTGTATCGAGGAGTAGGAGCAGACCTCATATCAATGCAAGCTGTTCTAGTTATACAAGGGGCAGAGCAGAATATCTGATGAGAAGAAGTTCTATCAGCGCTCTCATTTCAAGTGAATGTTGCCACAAAAATTTCTTGAAACATATGGATTTCACATTTGCATTAGAAAGAAGGAAGAGATATTTGTCAATAAATAAAAGCATGCAAAATTCATATTTAGTTGGGTGCATGCAATCTACATTGTCAAGTTATGATTATCATCTTAGGACTTTATTTATGTGTAGAAAAACTTTCAAAATGTTTCATTCGATTGGGAATTTTCGTCTCTCGATAATTGAAGAAAATTTGGAAAAGGATCCCACATTTTATTCAGAAGTACATCATAAAAGATAGTTTGGGCCATTATCAAATACTACAATGTCATGGATGAAATATTTCTTTTCAAAGCATGGAGAGTGTATGCGAAATAGAGAGACAATACAGATTCCAGATAATTTTTCAAGACGAGAAATCTACAACTTATATAAAGAATATGCAGAAGGAGTTGAGGGACATGGCCGGTTTATTACATATCAATATTTTGTGAAGGAAGAAAGAATTCAACAATGTCTGTATTCCTAAGAAGACAAGGATGGGGATTTGCAGTACATGTGCTTCTCTTAAATGAAAAAGGGACAAATGTCAAGGGTCAAAAAGAGGTAAGCATTCATAACTTTAACTTTTAGAATTGTATAGTCATCAACTATGAAAACATATTTCTTAATGAATTTATTTTATGTTGTGTAGATTTAATTGTCAAACTTCAGGAGCATCGCGAACAACAAACAAACGAAAGGAAGAAGTAGTACAAGCATCGAAAGAAGTGTTATGATAATCTGAATAAATATTTGGGTTTGATAATTTATGGTATGGACCAAAAGAAAACACTTTTTCCACATTTTGTTTGCACACCCAAAAATTTATAGGAGGAAAATTTTATTCAGTTTCACTTGGTCGGTTGTATGGTCTTCAATGGGAAAATGTTGCCAAGGGTGTAATTCACAGCTCTAAATATTCATAATGATGCAAATCTGACCATAACCATAATTCATGATGTGATTTCTCATTGGTCTGGTAATCTTCTTGAAGTTTTGTATCCACAATTGGACAAAACTTGCCGTGAAAACAAAAATCAAGTTGTTTTTGGATATCTAAACATGCTTGTTGAATTGAGAATTTTTCAAAAGGTAAAGGTTGGTTTCCTTCTTGTTGGGCACACATGACCATATTGATCAGATGTTCAGTCGTTTTTCAGTCACATTGAGGAGGAAGGAAGTTGGGAGCTTGCCATCACTAATTGAATGTATTAAGAAATCATACATGCCAGATCCTACTTTTGATGTGTTGGAAGAAACTGTTGACATGTGAAGGTTTATTCTAGGATCATATGGTGAGGGGAAGTGCATTGAACAACTTAATGACATTAGCTTCCAACATCAATTTCGTATCAAAAAAATTGATGGGAAAACACTAATATGGGGCAAGAAGTATTCAGCTACTGCAGAATGGGCACCATCATCAGTTTTGCAATTTTTGAAGTTCATTCCAAATCATCCAATATTTGCATCAAAAATATTGTTATTACAATCATTTGGTGAAGTTCAGAATGCATGCAGACATAATAGAGATATAAATTATTCTAATTTCCTGTAAGAAATTAAAAAATGTATTAGATGTACATATGAGTACTTTGACATTGCTGATTCAGTTTGGTGGGAGTCATTTTTCAATAATCAAAGTGATATCATTTCAACAACAACAAATGAAGATATACCTTTGAAAAATCTATTTATTTGGCCACAAACTGTGTCGAATGAACATGAGGAAATAAACATTGTTGAACAGAAACAATCTCAAGGTATTATTAATTCTTCACAGGTAGTGAAAAGAAAGATGTATATTGGTTCTAGAAGATCTCATGCACAACGTGAAGCCATGGAAAACCTTTACAAAGATTCAGTACAGGATATTAAGGAGGGTTGCATGATTGCAATGCTAGCAGATGGAGATCCCAATAGCTATCCATTCTAGGTTTCTAAAGTTATAAAGGTCGTTATAGAAAATGAGGATGTTACAAGTGTTGAAGTACATTGGTATGCCACAAATACACACCCATTCAATGGTGTGTATAAGCCAGAGATGGTAGTTGACAAAAAAAATGGCAGAAAGAGAAAAAGAAAGGGTACAAATATAAATCGCCACCGCATAAACATATTAAAATTGGAGGATGTTTACATACTTGTTTATGACTTCAATTTAACAAAGAGAGGAACTCTTCACTTCAAGATGATAGAGATTCTGAAAAGGTTGTTACCAGAAGGAACAGTGTTGAGATGGGAGTCTGCTGAAACCAGTCGTAGATCTAGAAGAATTTTGAAACCTGAAATGTTGGGCATGCATGTGGACTCAGATGGGGCACTAGTTGATGAAAGAGAAGAATATGGAACATCTTCGTCAGCATCCAATCACTCATCTGAAGATGTGAATTCTGATGGTGTGCAAGAAAATATGAGTGATTTTGAATAATTGTTTAAGACAGTTTATATAACTGATGTATGCATCGTATCTTCAAATAAAATTAATGATTTCCATATGGTGTTAAATGAGAAGTTATGAGGCATTTTTATGTTGTTGGA
Source organism: Pinus tabuliformis (assembly GCA_031772625.1). NCBI lineage: Eukaryota > Viridiplantae > Streptophyta > Pinopsida > Pinales > Pinaceae > Pinus > Pinus tabuliformis. The sequence continues at coordinate 1,295,465,808 of CM062807.1, forward strand.
TTATATGTCTTAATTATGATAAATTTTATTGTTTAAAATATCTACAATGCAATATTAAATTAGAGATATAATGTATGTTTTATTCAATATACAAATAATGACTTTTGAATTCATTTAGTGATGCAATTTATTCATAATGTCATGATTTTTTAATTTTATAGTTGAAAATTTTTTAATTTCTTTTGTATCTAGCATATTATGGTTGAAAACATGTTGAATTTATACCTAGGAAAGAAAAATGATATTCTACCAAAAACATTAATGTGTTTTTTTCCTCATAAACAACTTTGTTTGGCACATAAAAATTTGGTTTTACTAGCATTTTTTTAAAATTTTGAAAATTGACCCTAAAAAAAAATCATTGTTCTAGTATCATCACTTTCATTTTGAAGCTATATTTTGCACGAAAATTTCATAGTAAATTTCATAGTCACTGCCATTTTTAAAACATGTTCAAAATTGACGCCTAAAAAATAAAAACATCGTTCCAGTATACAAACTTTTCGTTTTTAGCACTGTTTTTGATGTTTTTTCGGGGTTTTCTGGCCAGAGTTCCCTTTTTGAGTTTATAGTTCCCATTTCAAAGTTTACATTATTACTATCGGGAGGCAAAACATAGAGAAAATAGTGAAAACAGGCTTATTGGCGGTCAAAAGGGAGCAATGCGCAGGAGTCGTTGGATCGGGCCGATCAACGGTCCAGATCCGATTGGCATATCGCAATCGGCGAAGGCAGACAAAGCTTATTAGAGGTGACCATATAAATATTGTGATAGCGATCAACAGGGTCAACAAGGACCGTCGATCAAGATCGTAGATCGACGGCCTAGGTTAACTTGCCATATCGCATCGGCAGATTATAACGGAGTGCTTTCAACGGCTCGGGTGCTTATGCGATATGCGATTGCGACAAGTCGCATCGGAGCAACACCACGGAGTGGGGGCTAATACATATGTGACTTGCGATATATATCTGGACCCGATGGGGTTATGAACGATATTCGATATATTTTGAGGTTCGGGAAACAGGGCTTTTCCCATGTATTTTGTGTTTTCGTTAAATAAACGAAATACAAAGAACAAAGCGCCGAGCGATGAAACCGGACCTGAAAGGGTTTATACAGGTAGGTGTATATGTTTTGATATTCGAAACAGGTGGGATTTCAGGCGAGCCGTGGGTGGTAAGTGGTTTTGGCTGGGCTCCGCCTGAGCCCATACACTGGCTGCCACGTGTCCAGGCCCTGGAGAGAGAAAACCACCCTTTTCGTGCGGTCAACCCTCGTACGAAAGAGCCGCCCGAAATGAACCATAGCTGTTGGATCCAGATCTCCTAGATCAACGGCGGAGATGCGATGCGATTAAAAGGCAGACTTGAATAGGAGTTATAAGGCGGAATTGATAACATTTCAAATCCGATAAATGAAATTTTGGCGATTTTTAATAGTTTTTAGTGTATTTCTATATGAGCACAGAGAACGCTATTTTTGGGGATTTCAAAGGCCCGATGAACCATTCCATTACAGAACAGGTGGCCACCATCCTTGAAAGCATTTAGCAATGATTGCTAATGCTTAGAGGGGGATCTGAGCGGACAAAGGTCAGGAAGCTAGAGAGCCTGAGAAGGAGAAATGAACAGACAGCGCTGATTGTATTTAAAGCCACAGATAGAGAACAAACAGAGGCCATGTTATGAGACCAGCTCAATAAAAGATAGAAAAGATAGATCAACGCCTTAGAATTCAGCCTCTTCGAGGGGGCAACCTCCTTTACATTACATAAATGAACAATTCTTTGATGACACAAATGAAAATACCTCCTTTCTGTATATAGGTGTCTAAGGGGTCATAACATAATCAGAGCCGACATAACAATAATAATGTAAGGGCACAATAATAACAATAGTGGGCTTCTATGTGGCACAATAACAACAATATGGGCACTACATGGGTACATCAATATAATAAGTGGGTTGTACTAATAACAATAAGGGGTTACACTAGTAGTATAGGGGCCTAACATGCCCCTCTCCTTCAAAAAGCATTGTCCTCAACGCTTGAGTAGTTCTTGATGCTTCTGTATAAAATTCTTGTCCTCCCATGTGGAATCTTCAATGGGTAAGTTCTTCCACTTGATGAGATACTCTGAAATTGATCGATTTCGTAGCTGTCGGGTTCTTGTTTCTGTGACTGCTTCAAGTTCCAATATGATTTTTCCTTCCTCTTCAATTTCTGGCAATATTGTTTGAATTGGGATCTTTTGCAACTTTTGAATAAGTGGCCACACTTCTTCGTCCTTCTTCCATTCATCCCTTGCTTCGTTTATCCAATCTGGTTGGATAATAGAAATAGCACAAAACAATGCTTCCACAGCCTCATCCTTGAAGAGTCTTGGCGTTCGATAAGGTCGCCATTTTTTAAGTGCATGTAGTATTTTCAACATTTCCTTCTCATAATTAGCTTGCTTGAGATGTAGCAGTAAAAATACCCAATCACCTACATCAAAACATTTTTCACTATGATGTTGATCTACCTGTTGTTTCATTTGATTTTGCACTGAAGTGGCGTTATCCTTTAAAAGTTGGAGAACTTGTTGTTGATGCTCGATGTGATCTTTCTCTGCTTGAAGCTTTTTCTTCTTGATATATCCTTCTATCTCTAGAGTTTGAGGAGTGGTAATTTCTTCCAATCCTTTACAAGATATGGTCGGATTCATTTCTTGATGCTCGATGTGATCTTTCACTTCTTGAACATTTTTCTTCTTGATATGTCCTTCTATCTTGATAGTTTGAGGAGTGGTAATTTCGACCAATGAATTACAAGATATGGTTGGATTCATTTCTTCTTTCTCGATGTGATCTTTCACTTCTTGCACCTTTTTCTTCTTGATATGTCCTTCTATCTTGAGAGTTTGAGGAGTGGTAATTCTTGCCAATGCTTTACAAGATATGGTCTGATTCATTTCTTCTTTCTCTGGGGTGGGGTCCTGGCATATATCATCTTCTTTTGATGTTTCTTGATCCTTTTCTTCCTCCTCTTCATATTCTATGTAAAATAATTTCTTCTCAGCACACTTATGATCTTTAGTGCATTTGCTATCACAATTGTAACAAAGCCCTTTTTCTCTTTTTTCTTCCAATTGTTGTGGTGTAACCCTTGTAGGTTGTGGAAGGTTGGGAGAAACAACACTTCCATCTTTATAGTTGTGAGGGGTATGCTTCCTGGTTTCCATAATTTTTCTTTCCAGTATGTCACAAAGCCCTTTTACTCTTTCCAATTGTTGTGGTGTTACTCTAAAGAAGGTGTTTCTCTTTGTATCCTCATAATGTGCTATCATTTCCTCCGTGAAAATTGACCACGTAACAAGTTTTTTACGAGAACAAAGCCCTTCATACCATAAAAATTGATCCAGTTCTAAATATGAAGATGCAATACATACCTTTTGTAATAGTGGTACACCATGTAGATCAAAATATTGCTCCATCTGAAGTATCCAATTTACCAGATCCTTGCCATCAAACTTCCTCATCTTGGTTTTTCTTGATTTTAGGAGCTCGATCTTGAAACGAATGTAACTCTGTACTTTCAGATCTTTAAGTTTTGAAATTGTGATCTATAGTAGCCCTCTACACCCTCTTTCCAATGCCACCAGTCTGATCCAAATTGGATTCTCCAAGAAATGGTTATGCACAATCTCCCAAGATGACCTGATTATAGACTAGTTCAGTAGAGCGAACTTGTATGACGTGCCACGAGTCACTGTTTTAACCTTTGGATCTGAAAAATGCATACAAGAAACTACAACCCGTTCTCTTTTTATAACTTCTTACCAAATTTCAATCCGATCCTCAGAGAGAAATTTATGACGATTTTCCCCAGGTCACCTGTTTGGAATGTAATTCAGGAGTCTACAAAAAGACCAACTTCCTAAGATCATATCTCCACAAATATAGCGCGAAAAGCTCTAAAATTCGGACCCAAGGTTTAGAGTGATTTCTTCTCAAATGGGTGTTTTTTGCAACTTCTGAAACATCGCAGAAAAAAAGTTATAGCGAAAATTCCACGATGACCTGTTTGGAGCAGCGAAACCCTAGAATCCAAAGCTCTGGTACCAAATGTTATGAGACTAGCTCAAGAAAAGATAGAAAAGATAGATCAACGCCTTAGAATTCAGCCTCTTTGAGGGGGCAACCTCCTTTACATTACATAAATGAACAATTCTTTGATGATACAAATGAAAATACCTCCTTTCTATATATAGGTGTCTAAGGGGTCATAACATAATCAGAGCCAACATAACAATAATAATGTAAGGGCACAATAATAACAATAGCGGGCTTCTATGTGGCACAATAACAACAATATGGGCACTACATGGGTACATCAATATAATAAGTGGGTTGTACTAATAACAATAAGGGGTTACACTAGTAGTATAGGGGCCTAACAGGCAGGCAGTGTTGAGACAGAGCAACAGAGATAGAGAGTCAGTGAGGAGAGTCTGTGTACTCAAAAGAGACTTGGGGGATACAAGTAAAGCCTTATTCTTTTGTATCTATTGTGTGAGGCTCAATTTGAGCTCACTGTTGTAAAACTCTGTTTTGAAGACATAATAGAGAGGTCACCATTGAAGGCTAGACCAAGAGACGTAGCCCAGGAGTGTTGGGTGAACTCCTTATTAAACTTGTTGTGTTTATATGTGTTTGTATATTATGTTCTTTAACTGCTTCATTATCTATGTATTTCGCAATCTTATTGATCCATTGCACAAAGTAACATAGGCATATCCATGCACATGAGTCTGTAATACTTTAATAATTTTCTAAGATCTTATCATCAGATCAACATATGATGTATGCAAGATAGATCTGAAGTGTAAAGTCTAGTTTTGGGTTGTAGAGTAGGAGAATGCTTTGCAGTTGAGTGCGGAAAGGCCTAGTAGTCTGCAGTTGAGTGCGTAGACCCCTGCAGCTAAGTGCGTAGGGCGAGTCGAGTCTGTAACAGTTGGAAGTATTAATAAAGAGAAGTTTCATTTCATTTATGTGTATCTATTTATTGTTTTATGCATCAGATATATTGGGTATGAATGGCACTTCCATTGTTTATATAATGCGTGAATATATTTAACTGTTATTGTTAAGTGAATGTAAGTGAGAATATTATTTACTTGAAGATAATCAAGACTTGTTAATAAGATAAGTAAGATATGCGGTGTAGTTTGGGGAGATAGTGCAGTTTTCTGTCATAGCAGCGCAAAAGCATCTCAGCCCCTAGTCAGGGATGTGCGAAAGACGATTGAGACACTTCGCGAGGATACTGAAGGTTGGAATAGTGCGTAAAGCAACCTATGCGGAGGCAGGCATGGTTGGACTAAATCGACATCACATGCATCTCAAGGGTGTAGAAATTTGGTTCCAGCATCCCCCCATACTGCTTCGGGTGAGACTTTCATCCCCGCTCCGCGGGCTGATGTCGAAAGGGCCAGTAGTGTAGGGATTTGTTTGGCTAAATAACTCCAAACCTGGGTCATGCCCCTATAATCCAACAACAACCCTCGGCCAAATTTCTCATAGGGCTCTTATGCCTTCCCTTTTGTTTTCCCGAAATAATTCGCTCATTCTCTCATGCCTTCACTGCAACACTTGCTAAAATTTCTCACATGGCTCTCGTGCCTTCACTGCAACCCTCAGCGAAATTTATCACAGGGCTCTAATGCCTTAACTACAACCCTCTCTATGATTATGAGTCAGTAACTGAGACTACTATGAAGACTAGAAAGAGGATCAATTCTAGATGGACTCACTTCTAGTTATGAGAAAATGTGGTTATAAGCTTAGGCATGACGACTGGTATTAGGATCTACCTTTGGGTTAGAGTCAACAAGATGTTTCGAGGCAGTGACGTGACTATTTTTTTGAGGTAAGGGCCATTTTTTCTTCTGAGTCTTGTTGATCAACTAGCTCATTTAAGCATTAATATATTGGTTATAAGCCTTTTTCCAAACCCTCAACAAAATTTCTCAGTGGCACAGGGCTCTCATGCCTTCACCGCGAAATAATGCGCTCATGATAGTTGCATGATAGTCGACTCTAATTTTTGCTTTACTTGCCTGGTGAGCACTAGTATTGCAGCAAGGATGCTGCAACTCCTGGGCTACCAACTTTACTTATCAACCTGGGGTTCGTACAGACTTGGAGGTGACAGTGCTGTATGCACAAGTAAAAGTGATGGTTTTGCCTGTTGTCGCTGTTCAGTTGGCAAGAGACCACTGGGGTTCCAAGCCAGACTTCTATAGAGTAAAAAGAAGCTTGATTCTTTGATGGAAGAAGGGAAAATCTACTCTAAGAGAACTACTCTATTGCAATAATGAAAAAAACAACTTGTAATGCTAAATCATACCATACCCAAATTAACCATTTAAGAAGCTATGCTAAGCAGAATGGCTAAATCAACAATAAACAAATGCTACTATCTAAGTTTAGAAGTAAAAAGCATCAAACCATACTACTGTGCAAGAGAAAAAACTAAACTAATTACGTTTTCACTTTTTTTGGTTTTTTTGAGGCAAAATCAAGTATGCAACCTAATTGTTCTTGTGGATGTGACATGTGGATGGAAGGTGTTTGAGGATGGCTAGAAGGTTTATGAAGTGGTTGGATGGTGTGGAGGGGTCCTAGGATGCTTTTTATGACTTCCTAGAGGTTTCCCATCAATTTTGCCTCAAAATAGTCCGTTTCAGGAAAACCTACAGGATGTACTAGAAACCTACAGGATGATCCTGTAGGAATTATAGGAAACCTATAAGATACAACCGAGAGATAATTGTGAGGTGTTGGAGGTGTTGGGAAGCTTTAGAAAGGTGTGTGATGAATGGAATGGGGTGTTAGAAGGTCTAGGAGCACTCAGGAGTCAATATCCAAGATAAGAAATGGCTAGATTCGCTCAATGTATCTAGGGGAATTTCGATGAAAAATGATGAAAAACTAGTGAGGGTGATGGTGAAACAAGGGATGGCTAAGGTGGGTGAAGTGAAAGGTGGCTACTGGTGATGAAGTCTGGGTATCCTCCTAAAGTACTTGAACTGCATAAAACATGTGTGTCTTGCAAAAACTATGCAATAAGATACAGTTTCATAAACTAGAAAAGCATGAATCATTTTCCTATATTATGCATGAAGAAAGTTGTTGAAGGGAATGAAAGCATGAGTGAGATCTTATGGAATAAATGGAGATGGAAAAAGATGGCAAGGAAATCTTCCTTGCAACATGAACCAAATACTGAATCAAAGACAACAAACTCCAAAGCTCATACAAGAACTAGAAATATGTGTTTTTGGGGCTGCTGGAGGGTCCCTTCGTCAAGTCATGGTCACAGAGGGAGGAAGTGAGACCGAGACACCTGCTGACAACCTTGTGGTGATCCTTTTTCTCCTTGCTAACTTGCTACTTGAAAGAAGACACAAATGGAAGCAAATTATCACACAACCAATCTAATATATAATGTTGTAATGGAAATGCATCTACTAAGCAAATGAAAAATTAAGCTATGAATCTATACTAGCATACATGTACAATAAAGAGGAACCTTGGCTGCTAGTGTTGGGCCCTAACGCAAGAGCTTTAGCCCTCTGAGTTAACTCAGTGTTGGCTCAAAACAGAACTCATTCTTATTACCAAAACAATGGATTACATCAAAAACTATCACAAGTCTTGCAGCTCGAAAATAGAGTAGAGTTTTACAATAAAAAATCCAAATCCTACTGAGGTCCTAGGCCTCTCTACTTATAAATCTAAAGTCTCCAACTACTTCCTTAAAATTAGGGAGGCTCGATTCCCAAACTCGAGATAAACTGGTGCTTTGTCTTTCACTTGCTCGGCTGCCTTCTAGTCCTCATGGTTTAGCTGTTTTCACTCCAAGATGATGGAGGAATATTTGAATGGAGGGGTAGTAAATGAGGAGGATTTACCTCCTATAATCCCTCTCCCTTGTCCCATTTGAGTTTTGATCTTGGTATTTGCCAAAATTCCTTTCTTTTATCCTTTAATCCTGCATTAAATGCACATTAGACCACAAAGCAAAATATCCAACTCTAACTCATCTCATAAACAAAATATAATCAAAAGTATGCAATAAGTTATGAGAATAGTTGGTTTGACTAAGCTAGGAGGTGAATTAAGGCCCATATAATTACCCAATGATAAGTCTCATCATCACCCCCTATTGAAAGTGTTGCTCATCCTCTGAGCAACTTAGTCAATATCCATATCCTTCATGGCTCTGGTAGCCTCTCTGACATCCCATGCCTCTGTTGTTGTCTCCTCTTCTTGTTCATAGAAACCTGCTTTCTTTTCTATTTCTTCCCACTGTGTCTTTTCTTCTTCTTCTTTTCTCCCTTCTGGCATCCCTAAGAGTAGTGGTGGACTGATTTTTAGGCCTATTAAATTGACCTTCAACCTTTGCATAGATTGCTTATACATAGGTGTCCTGTTTAGTGCCTCTTTCAACCTTTGAGGGGAGTGATATTTTCTTATCTTTAAGCTGTGTGGCAGTGTGTTCCATCTCCTTAGGCATGCATGTATACTATCATCTCCTAGAAGCCTAAACATGTCCTTTTCATATTTGTAGCTCTTGACTCCTCATGGTTCATCCATGATGCCAAATCCATTAATTGTAGATCTCCTAGCTTGGCATTAGGGTCCCAAACATTCATGTCTGTGAGGGCCATGTTGTGCAAATAAAACTCAACAATTTTGTCCCTATCCTCTATTGTACTTTGATCATAAAGATCAATAAACTACCTGTAGTCCTGAAATGGCATGGTTCCCCTCTGTGCTAGTGTCTTAATCTGAAACTGCAGCCATTTTTCTTTGAGGTAAAGAGCATAGGATTTAACTACCATCCTACAATGGATTTCCTCCAAGGAGAGGCTGGCCATACATGCTAGTTGGTTCTCTCTTTCCTGTAGCTATCCCCTCAGCCATGCATTTTTTGTCTCAAGTTGATTTCTCGTTATAGCTTCTCTGTCCCTTAAGCCACTTAGCTCTCTGCCCATTTCTTTGAGTTTCTCTTCCATGTGCCCAATGTCTTGCACCCCCTCTGATTTGGTGATCTGCATCCATCAGTGGGTTCTGGCCCTCTCCTTCTCAAGCTCAAAGAATAGAGGGATGGAAAAATTTTAAGGTATTACCCTGCCCCTTCAATAAACCAGTAACAGGAGTCCTGGTTAGGTTGGGGGATGGTTTCCTTTATCTCTAGGTCTTCCTCTTTAGCTTCTTGTTGCTCCCCTACCTTTGTTTCCAATTTCTGTGCCTCTTGCAGATTTAGCAGAGTATCCTGTAGGACTGTTTTTGCTTCCTGTACATTTTGCTGTGGATACTATAGGATTGCATTACCCTTTGAGGAAGTTGATCTAGTAGTAGGCCTCCTTACATAGGTGATAGGGGACTTAAGGGAAGGCATTTTGTCTTTTTGTGTAGGGGAATATTCAATCTCAATAGGAATTTTTGTTGATGTTTGTGGCTTTTGCTGTTTTATTCTTGTTCTCTTTCTTGTTCTAAAATATAGTGGGGTTTGCCTCCTCCTTTTTCCTTTTTGCTTGACTAGGGTGCTGAGAGCAGTGAGGGCATCTGTTACCTCTCTCTCAGTGGCCTCTGGAGACACCCTGGGTGACTCATCCATCTGTTCTTTCCCCTATGTTTTATTGCCTTCTTCCTCTCTATTTTTCCTAGCCTCTTCTTCTTGTAGATCCTCCTCATCTCTATCAGTTTCCTCCTTAATTTCCTCCTCTATTTCTTCATCATCCTCCTTCTCTTATCCCTCTTCTTCTTCATCTTCATCATGTTCCTCTATGTCAGCTCCTTCTTCCTCCATCTCATCCTTATCTTGCTCTGTATCTTCCTCTTCCTGTTTTACCTCTTGTTCACTGACAATAGGACTAACATCTGAAGTGAGGGCTTTGATGTCATCCTCTGCTGGAAAGTCTCTGAAAAATTAGCATGTTATAGGGGTTCTGAGGTTTTGGAGGGCATCTTCAATGAGGATCCTAATCAACTGATGGTGAGCCAATTGTTGGGAACTCCCCTCCTTCACTTTGATGCTTGAGTCTATGAGTGATTGCAACAAGAAATATAGTATGCTGAGTCTTTGGTGAGGTGGTGTTTCTACTCCAAATCTTAATTCCTCAAGGATCTTGAAATGATAGCCATAGACAACACTATATCTACCCTCACATGAGATATATTTGATGAGTTGGTAGCCTACCTCACTCCATGGGTATGGAAGACTTTCCCTCCTTACTCCATTTTTGTCCTCAGTGGGTTCTTCACCTTCTAAAAGGAATTTTCCTTTTGCCACCTGGCTATCTCCTTTGTCTTATTTTCTCCATGGGATTCCTAGGGGAAGTGTGGTGACCTTGTTGATGAGCTCTGGGGTGAGATCTATAGTGAGGCCCCTTACTACAACAGTGGCATGGATTCTGTTGTGTGGAGTGAGGGAGAGAGAAAATTCTTGAGCCACCTCATCATCATACCCTCTAAATTTTTCGAAAAATCCCATCCAGTTGTGTCTTGTAAAGATTTCAAGCACTTGGGGGTGTTGTTGGATTCTCATAGTGTTTGTGGGCTCTCTCCTATTAAACCCTCCTGTCATCTTGTTGGTGAAGCTTGAGGAGAAAATGAGAGGGTTGACACAAATTTTCAAATGTAGGAGAAAAACAGAGTTGATTGTGTATTTAATTCACTTCACATCATTGCTAAATTCACTCAATTTTAGACTATCCCTTGTTCATTTACATGTAAAGGAGGATGAAATTTTAGAGCCTACCTCTTTAGATTGGTTGTAGTGGGCAATTCCCATGATATCCCTTCTAAACTCTTCTCTACCAATCCTGTAGATAGTCTCTGTGTATCCTGTAGACTATATGTTGTAGGAATTCCTGTGCATGCTCCTATAGGAATTCCTATGCAGAACGATGGATCTTTGCTTCCGGTGGGTGGCCTGGGTTATGAGAGAGACTTGAGTGAGGGAGTTTCTTGGAGGTGAAATGCATGAATGCATGGGAACGATGTTTTATTTCCTCTTATGGTGATTCAGGGTGAGGTGGTGTGCTGGAAGTAAAGGTACATTGTCATTTTTGGACCGCTGGTCCCCACTACCACCTCATAATTTCCCACTCCTCGTAATCAGCTCCCACCTCGTAGATCTGTAGTTTAACCAATTTTTGTCCTACTCCTTCTCTGTCTTTGATTTGATTGTATCCACGTGTGAGAGGACACCCAGTTGAACATGTGTTTCTTGAACGAAGGTGGCCAAGTTAACTAGACACCTTTTCGCTTATAAACCAAATATCTCGTAACCCTTACAATTTTCTACTACATGATGCATATGAGTGAGCGAGCGGGATAGTTACCTATGGTTTCAATGCTATGTTGCAGTTGTCAAAGACCAGAGGTGCTACGTTGTATATTTGTTGCATGCCATTCTTCTTCCTCCTCTTGCTGTCTGCTAATGGTTTCTTTGCTTTTGCAGGTATCTATGGTTGAAGATCTGATGCTGCTGTTGTGGAGCTCCTGGATCATCCTAGTGAAGACTTGTTGCTGGTGTGATTGGCATTCTGTGGGATAGGCTGCTACAGGATTTCCTACAGGATGTCCTGTAGCTGCTTCTCCCTTAGAATTCTTTAATCATTTTGCTTGCTGGGGTTGTGAGGATGGTGACATGGATGGAAAGAAGGAGTAGAAGTGTGGAGAGCAAAGGATACTCAGGTAATTCTCTTACTCCTCTTTGTTTCCCTTTTTTTTTTAAGACTGGCAGAAACTATTGAAACTAATTTTTTTTTTTTTTGAATGGGGAGTGTAGTGATGATGGTGGTGGATGAGGTGAGGTGCTAGATCATGCATAGGGTGGATTTTAGGGACCTAACAAATCCATCATGTGCCTTTGGATTTCTTTGTGTAAGATTTCCGGGTCACTATTGTTGAGTTACGAAATGGGTATGTATTTACTATTAATTTCATCATCGTTTTCCTTGATTCTTATATTTTTCATATCTTAATGTGTTGATATATTGAGGAATTATGGTAAGAAACAAATGAATTATTTGCAGTTACGATTTAGCTAAATTTTACCCTTCTTTATGCAGGAAAGTGACAAAAGGAACAATTGCTGTTCCCTAATGATGGAACAAAAAAATCCAACAAACAAAGGAAGGAACGTGTTGGTTGCGGACAAGGCTGAGGGCGAATAAGAGGGATCAGCGCGAAATAGGAAAGGTGTCTGAAGTTAGCAATCGGTTGTGAATCCCTCAAGATCAGGAGATCCTGAGGGATCGCATTTACCATTTACCCTTTACCCCTTTCTGATTATAAAAGAAAGCAATTGTAGGAAGAAAAGGGGGGGAATCCCTATTATTTTTCAAGTTGTGATTTTAATTACAGAATCACGCTGTTGGAAGACGTGACCACATTGTAATGCTACTTAAGTTCGATGATTAATATATAATTTAATTTGTTGTTCCCTCGCATTATCTGAATTAGCTTAGCAGTGTTTGTTGGCGGGTAAGGGCCCGGCCTCTGGTGGATCTAACTGCTTTCTTGTGTTATATTTCTGATTCTCGTAAAGTTTGGTTGGTTTGATAATTTTATTGTTTCCGTGAGTTTACTTTATTCGATGTTTATCACTTCCTTGTATTGAAGTAGTGTATGTTCTTTATATACTTTACAGCGCTGTCATTTGATTCAAGTTATGTTTATTACAAGGTAAATTATCTAGATAGTGAATCACATTGATTTAATTAGCTGTAAGAGTTTGATTATCACTATTGGACTCTCAGAATTGATATCATTTCTATTTTGATTGCTTTATAGAGACTGAGTATAGTTTAGATTGAATTAGCCAAGAAAAGATCAGTTATTGCTACTGTGCTCTCGGCTGATGCTGTTGTTACTTGAATTGCTGTAAGATTTGATTTCAGTAGAGGATTGAGCCTTGATATTTCCATTAATAATTGCAATTGGAGTTTATTATATGCATCCATTTACTCTTGTGTCAAAGATCTATACTACAATTTAAGAAACATTACTCTCTGAATTTATAGCAGCCACATACTGTGTACACTCTTGAAATAAGAGGACTTGCCTGGGTTGATAATTAATGTGGGATAATTAGGAGTTTTAAAAGGCCCCTTTTATCAGCCAACCTTTTGGCGACGTTGCCTGGGAGAGTGTAGCCATTTTACAAAGAGTGATGTATATATGATAATTGTTGTTGAGGAAGAATTGGGTATTGAAAACGGAAGGTAAGAACCTACGTAACAAGCAAGTAAAGTGCTTGCTCCTTCACCCGCTTTTCAACACAATTACAAAAAAGTGAAGTAGATGTTTGATGCTTGTCTGTTGAGAGAGAACTGGGCATTAAAAACAGAAGGTAAGAACCTGCGTACGGAGCAAGTAAAATTCCTGCTCCCCCGCTCGCTTTCCAGTAGAATTGCTAGGACCTTAAGGTAGATATAAACATTTGAATTTTTTCCATGAATGACTAAGAAGAAAAGACCAGAAAAAAATCCAATTCCACATCCCAAACCTGAAAATTCTAAGGGACCGGTGACCCTTGGACGATCAACTTTCATCGACAACATCTTAAGAAAAGCTGAATCTCAGCCATCAGTAGGTCCCCAAACCGTTGCTTCTAGACAACCTATTGTCTCCCTTCGGGCCATAGGCTCACCATCTGTAACCTACGTTGAGGTCCATAGTAAAATGGAAGGGACTGAGTAGATTTTTCAATATATTGAAAATTCGCACCCAATTTGTTGTTGGGAAAAGTATCCAATATGGAATGACCCTATCCCACTCTAAGGGTGATAGTACGTCAGCAACAACTGAATGCAAAGCTATTCAAGATTACTTCTTTATGAGATGTAAGAGAGAGGAGAAAGGGATCCACTAACCGTTATCTTCCGCTAATGGTTGATCCAATCTTCCCTCTTTGCTGCTTGCTCCTAGCTCCTTGCTCTTTCACCGGCCCAGCTACACAAAGATCCTGTAAAAGCACAAGAAAAGGAAACTACAAGAAGCATACATCCATAATTGATTCAAGGATTAGAATAAATCAAATATACAAGCATCAATACACCATTGAGACACATGCATATAGAAGAACCTCAAATGCTTTATTAATGGAAGAAGTAAAGTTCTGAGAGTGTTACAACCATAAAAGGCCCAATCCAGCAACACCTCCCAACAGAAAGAAATCTCCTCTTCACCTCCTTCAAGCAAATCACCCAATAGTTCTATACTCAAACCAACAACACTTCCTTACTTGCATAAAATTCCAGCCTCCTTAGACCTCATGAGAGAGCTCTATATATAGGAGTTTTGGAGAAAGGATGAGTCAGCTTGAGACTGGCATGAAGCTGACTAGTGTCCTCTCCCACTTCAGTTATTCTTTAGTTCTTGAGTCCACTTGGAGTTTCTTGCTTCCACTTGGAGATCTAGATCCTCTTACTCATCACAAGGCGAATTCCCTGATCCAAGTGTCATTTTGGAAGCTTCCTGGGCATTTGACACCTTGCAGAATGACTGTGCCACTTCGCCAATCTCGCCCAGCGCAGGTAGCCTTCATTGCTTTTGACATTCAGCACAGGTACAGAGTGGAGCAGTTGACATTCAGCGCAGATGCTCAGTGGAGCAGCTGACATGATCCAGAAATAGCTTGTTTTTGAGTGTTTTCAGGTGGAGAACTGATTTTTAGTGTTGTGGTTTGCTGACCTTGTTCCTCTAGGGGTAGGAACAACATGTTTAGGGACTTTGGATCCCTTAGATTATTGACATTTCATGCTTCATGCTGTTAGGCACAAAAATGTCTATAACAGTTGCCCCCTAAAGTATGAGGTCGTTTATCTGGTGAAATGCTTTATCAAGAGGATCTGAAGTTCATTCAATCGCTGAGAGGTGCCCTGTCATAAAATACAATACAATACATTATTTTTCATTCTGCTTTCATGATCTAGCTGAGGCGGGCATTCCCATGCTCAGCTTTATAAATTCACTTTGGTACATATAACAGACGACCGTCTGATGGTAGACTGATAATTCTCTGCTGAAATTATCATCCTTTGAGTAGGATGATCATCTGCTGCAATACTGTACATATCAAATGTCTTTATATTTCCTGAATATATATCGCAGCCCGGATGGATGAGACTAGATCCAGGGTCTTCAAACTCGTTCGACCTTCACTCTAAGTACAAGTCGATCCATGTGAGAATTGCGCTGAAGTCGAACATGGAAAGACATCGCTTGATTACCGGTCAATAATGCAAACCGTTAACAAGCACGAGAGGAATCACCGATAATGATAATGACCCTCAAGGTACTACAATACAATTCACGTGGTGTGAATATAGGACTTGGTGTCGAACACCACGCAAAATCTTCTGGTCGAAGGTCATTGATGTATACCTGTCGCCGGAAGTGAGAAACTTGCCATTAAGGCATGCAAGCTTCAAAGTACTGGGGGGGGTGTTCCTAGATCAACTTCTTGGATAATGAGCTGAAGTCGACAAGAAGCGATCCGTCAAAGGAGGGCCTTAATGAATCCCACATCAGTGACACGGAACGGAGTTAATGATTTTAGTGGAGGCGAAAACAATCTGTGAGATATGATTCAGGGTGGCGATCATGGGTGGATGAAGGATAATGTATGGCAGTGGATGGGACACGGTTGACTCTTTCTGAACAACATCTCTTGAACATATAACGACACTGATGTGATGGATCGGTAGCATTACCCCAAATACGGATGGTTTGGCGAAGACCATGGTGATGAGACCGGTGAATGAAACAACCCAACCCGATGTGATACGGAGGACAAAGTGTCATGTTCAAGAGCGACTTGCTACCATTAAAGCTTTTGAGGTTCTCCCAATTTTTCCCCAGTCATTTCTGACCAGTACCTCTTTATTTTTGTCAAGCTTGAGGAGGATAACATATGCTTGTTCTATAACCTGCCCTTCGGGCAAGCCCATCGCTATGTTTTAACGAGCTTAGCAATAGGGAAACTCGTTCTCATCTAAAGACAAGTTTGTCGCTATTTAATCATTTTAACGAGTCTAGTGACAATGACAACTCGGTCCTTTTCATTTTTAGAGAGTCTGAAAAGGTACAGAAAGTTAACTCCGAAATTCCTTTTTCGTCATCTAATCCCTTAAGTCCGAAAAAGTATAAAACAATACAGAAGGGATGAGTTTTCGATAACTTTAATGAGCTGAATAAAACAAGCGCTCGACCTTTTTGTGTAATAATCCCTCAGGTCCAAAAAGATTAAAATCTAGAGGAGGGATAGCTCTTCCGGTCCTTTTAACGAGCTGGAAGGCCAAAACTCGGCAAACTTTTCATATTTTACGAGTCAATTGAAAAGAGCTCAAAGAAGACTCGTCTTTTGAGGAACGAGTGATAAACAGGGATAGCGGCAGATTCTAGGTACAGGTTGGAATTTTCCAATCACGGCAGTGTCACAAGGATGGCTAAGTGGAATCACTCTTCGCAGCTGTTCCTCAAAATGGGTAAACAATCATATGGGGGTGAATGATCGGCCAAATGGAATGGAGGTGGCAAGTGCAAACACGACCAAGGCTTTTTATGGCTAATAAATTTACGATCACAATGGTTATTTACCGAAATAGGTTCATTTTTTATTTAAAAATGAGCTTAAACTCTGGGGGAAACATTGCTCACTGCTTTTATTTATTTTTTAACGAGCATGAAGACCGCGTTAAAACTGCTCGGATCTTGCGTTTATTTTTTAACGAGCATGAACTTTATGCTAAAACTGCTCGATCATATGGTCAAATTTTCATTACTAGCTTTTTCTCTTTTCAAATATAGTACTGCATTTTCAATTGCTGCAACAAACTTTGTTAGAAATGAATAATATTCGCATGAAAATGAGATTATAACCCTAATATTTCACTTTGTACTACGTAAAAAGCCATTAAAAGGTGTTTTTACCTCTCATTTACCATTTCATTTGCATTTGGTTTGTTGGAGCTCTGGAGGTGCCTCTTCCCCCTTGATTTTCACCAGCTGATTCCGGGAGATTCTGCGGACGATTTTCGGCGCCGTTTGGACCAGGTAGGAGCTAAACCCTAGCTCTTTCTTTTCATGGTTTCATTTTCCTGTTTTTTGCCTGTTTTCCGGTCTTTCTGAGCCCCTGGGGTTTTGTCAGGGTGCCCTAGTTTCAGCGCAGGTTCCCCATTCGAAACCTACGCTGAAGGTCAATCTGCCTTAAGGCAGTCTGACCCTCAGTGCAGGTAGAGGACCTTCTGCCTGCGCCGGGCTCAAAAAGACTGAGTTTTAAGGTCATTTTTGATGATTTTTTCGCCAGTTTTTCATCAAATCAGGAATTCACTCTTTCTCTTGTTTGCTTTGCAGGGAACCTTGAACAAAATGTCTCTTACATGGCGAGAACGAGAACATGAAGAGGAGGACATGATTGCCCTCCATGACCCGGTCACGGTGAATGCGCTGCGGAACTGTGGCCTGCTGAAGTTCTTCCGTATCTCTAGCATGAGAGCACAGATTTCTTTACTGCAGTATATGCTTGATGCTTGGGATCCTGTTAACCAAGTGTTCTAGATTAGGGGAAAGACCATCCCCTGGACCATAGAGGACATGTACTTCTTGACTGGATTGTCAAGACGAGGTGCCCCCATTTCCTTATCAGGTATGGTCCGGGGGACTGATTCCACCAGAGATTATGTCCGCCAGTATTGTAGGGAAGGATCTCAGCCGAGCAGAGACGGCAAGATTGTTATCCGTGAGATTACTGATCGGGCTCTCAGGTCCATTCTGTTCACTATTGGTAGGATGGCCGGCAGCGCAGCTCTACATGTTGCCAACAGGTCTTATATGCAGCACGCCTTGGAGTGTCTCCAACTGAAAGTATTCAACTGGTGCGATGCAGTACTTATTCAGATGAAAAGTCAATTGACCAAGGTAAAGGACGGGAAGCTGAAGAAATTTGGATTTGGTTCTATTCTGTCTGCCTTCGCCTTGGAGAAAATCCCACTGATGCAGCCTTAGTACATCATACTTGACTTGCCTTCTCCGACCGAGCCACGCATGCAGAGGTGGGTTGACCACATGTCTAGGCATGCAGGTCAAACTCAGATTACTTTTACTGAGGCCTTCTTTAGGTGGTTCAAGCGCCAGGAGATGGCGTTTTCTGAGTATCCATATGTGGGTATGGATTTCCGAGGTGATCCGGATTTGGTGCTACCGGATGGCGAGCAGTGGGGTGCCATTGGTAAACTCTTTGACCATATTACTGTTTATTGTTCTTACTCATAATGTTGCTGTGCTTTATTCTATCAAGACTTTTAATTGTACTCTTGGGTGCATGCAAATATTGGTCCCGTTCGTCCAGCAGTTCGTTCGAGATCGCCAGCTGCTGCCTCGGCAGGGAAGCCTGCTAGGAGAGTTGTTATTCATGATCTTGACGACACTGAGACCCTTACAGCTGTGCAGGAGCAGGTTGAGAGCCTTACTCATGGCCTTCCGGATGTATAGATTGACGAGTTACCTTTACAGCTGCAGCGGCATACCATTGGTGTGCCTAGACGATGGACTCGTCTCTTGCGCATGATTGCACAGGCCGTGACGTACTATCATGAGCACCACTAGGCTAGGGTGCCCCCTAGCGTCTTTTTGAGTTTTAGGTCATATGACCAATTTTGTCTGGGTTACAGAACATTATGTATGAACTTTATATAAACAGCTTATATATTTTTATTTTCGGGTTTTATTCTGGTTGATTTATATGATCCATATGTACAATCTTTGATGATGTGTCCTTTTTATAAATGTTGCAAATGTCTATCTAACACATAGTTTGCTAATGAGTCAGTTAATGTGTTTAAGCTTCTTGAAATATGTTGATATTGAATTGACTCAAATCGTCTTTCCAAGATCTTAACCCTTAGGAACATGCGATAAATAGCTGGATTGAGAACAGAATATATACCATTGAGTTGTAGTATTACGAGCTGTGAGTCTAGCCTGACAATTAGTCGGCGTATGCCACGTGTGATGGCATCAGAGAGTAGTTCTATCAACGCGCTATACTCAGCGATGTTATTTGTTGATTGCCCAATACATACACCTCTGAAACTTACTAACTCGCCGCTTGGATCAAAAATGGCCCAGGCCGCGGAAGACAGGTTCCGCGAACTACGACTCGCTCCGTTGGCATATCCAACACATGTTTCCATAAGGTTCGACATCTGCCACAAATGAAAAAGGTGGATCATTCGACCAGAACAAGCACTTTAGCGAAAACAAAATACAACAAAAGCATGCAGGTTACTATTTAAGCATAGTAACGCTTGAGGTACAACCTGTTGCGGGGCTGCGCCAGTGGAATTCCATCATAATCCATTAACGCGTAGGCTCCTTTTGCTAACAACTTTTTAACAATATAGGGGCCCATCCATAAGGACTTGAATTTACTTGCTCCCAATTTATCGGATTCTTGATCATAAAGTAAGACCAAATCACCTTCTGAGAAGACACGGAGTTTGACATTTTTGTCGAACTGAGCCTTGACTCGTTTCTTATGAGCCTCGTTAGCCAAAGCGGCGTCACAACGGGTTTCATCCAACTGGATTAATTCTAAGAAACGAGCCTCTTCCTCTGAAGTTCCGGGGAGGAGATCGATTGCGAGTTTAAGTGACGAAATTTCGCACTGGATTGGCAAGACTGCTTCCAGGCCATACACCAGTTGAAAAGGTGTGAACCCGGTTGCGCTCTTTACCGAGCTCCGGTAAGCCCACAAAGCTGAGTACAGGATTAGGTGCCATCTTCTTTTATGAACCCTGATCATCCTTTGCAACATACGTTTCAGGACCTTGTTGATTGCCTCAACTTGTCCGTTGGCTTGCGGATAATATGGGGTAGAGCTGTCGTGAGATAGCCCTAGCTTGGCAGCTAATTCGACCATCATGTGATTGCGAAAATGCGATCCATGATCTGTAACTATAGCCTGTGGTACGCCGAACCTGGCGACTACATGATTAAAAAAGAAAAGGGCAGCTGTTTCACCAGTGTTATCCAATGTAGGCATCGCCTCGGCCCATTTGGTAAAATAGTCAACAGCGACTATAATATACCCATGCCCCCCGGTCGAGGTGGGGTTACATTGCATGAAATCGATGCCCCACTTGGCGAAGGGCCCAACAACAACTATAGGCTGCAAAGGTGCGGGTGGTCGTCTGGTTTTGCTATCAAAAATTTGACAAGCATGGCAACTTCTGACTGCGGTTATGCAATCTTTGAACATGGTTGGCCAGAAGTATCCTGCTCGTAAGATTCTTTGTGCTGTTGCATATCCAGATTGATGCCCCCCACACGCGCCTGAATGACAATCATTCAGGGCTTTTTCGGCCTCCTCATGGGTAAGGCACCTCCTCAGAACCGTATCGACACCACGACGGTAAAGTGAATCACCGACGATCATGTAGTCTTTTGCTTGGTATCGTATACGTTTTTGTTCTGAGCGAGAGGTGTTAGGCCTGAACTTTTGGGTTTGGAGATAAACTATGATATCTCCATACCACTCATCGCTTGCAGATATGAGAAACAAACTTTCGTCCACGATTGACTCTTCCGATGTTTCATCGTTGGACGACGATGGGAAATCACATAATAATTCTGCGAAAACTAGAGCTTTCTTTGATTTGGACTTTACAAATTCCAGATCAAACTCTTGAAGGATCGCTATCCATTTTGAATATTTGCCCCCCAGCAACTGTCGTGACAGTATATAAGTCATGGGGTTGCAATCTGACAAGACGGTAGTTTTCCGAAAGAGGACATAATGTCGAAACCTTTGAATCGCTTGAACAGCTGCAAGCGCTAGTTTTTCAACATAAGAATATTTACTTTCTGTATCGTTTAAGTTTTTACTTAAATAATAGATAGGATGTTCAATTCCATCGACTTCTTGAACTAATACCATCGCAATGGTCGTATCGCTGCGGCCAGATACAGGTTAAAATCTCTTTGATAGTCTGGGGCGTACATTAATGATGCCTTTACTAGACAATCTTTCAGAGCATCAAAGGAAGCTTGCGCCACCTGGTCCCAGACAAAAGGTACATCCTTTTTCAAAAGATGAGTATAACCTTTAGCAAGTTCTACGTAATTTGGAATGAACCTCCTCAGAAAGTTTGCTTTCCCTTGGAGTTTCTGAATCTGAAGCAAATTTGAAGGTGGAGGCAAATTAATGATTGCCTAAACCTTACAGGGGTCGAGACGAATCCCATCCTTAGAGACTACAAAGCCAAGTAAACGACCAGAACCGACGCAAAACACACATTTGTGTGGATTGAGTCTTATCTTGTAGTGTCGGCAACGTAGAAATATCGCTCTTAAATGCTGCGGATGATCAGTCCGCTTTCGCGAATGAGCCGGAAGATCGTCGAGATAAGGTTGGACAATGTTCTTGATGTCATGGAAGGCATAATTCATCGCCCTCTGAAACGTCGCCCCTGCGTTCTTCAAACCAAAGGGTAATTTTTGATAAGCGAATGTGCCCCACGGACAAATAAATGCAGTCTTTGACTGGTCCTGTGGGCGGATATTTATTTGATTATACCCGGAAAATCCATCCATAAATGAAAAGATTTCACATCCGGCGCATTCATCAACTATCTGGTCGATGAAGGGTGTAGGGTAGTTGTCCTTCGGACAAGCTTGGTTTACATCCCTATAATCGACACACACTCTAATCGTCCCTTGTTTCTTCATAACAGGGACAATATTCGATACCCAATCGGTTAGAGGAACCGGGTAGATGAATCCAGCATGGAGAAGCTTTTCAACTTCCGCCTTAATGGCAGCAGCTTTCTTCGGGTGCACCTGCCGAAGCCGTTGTCTTACTGGTTTGACATCAGGATACATTTTAATTTCATGTTCAACTATACTCGAGTCAATGCCTGGCATTTCATCATATGACCAAGCAAAGACATCTCTAAATTCGCGAAAAAGAGCGTTATATATTTCCAGTTCTGAAGGGGAACAACCTTTGCCGACATAAATATTCTCTACAACATCCGTTTTGGTCGAGATATTTATGGCTATAGTCTCTTCAATATTGGATAGGTTTCGCTCGGAATCCACCGTATTTACAGTATTTGTTAGGAACTCAAATAATGAAGGGTGATAAAGGTCACTTTGAGTATCTTCTTCATACTCCGGAAGAAGGGAACGATGGTGGTGATCATTCCATGGTGCCCCCTCAATCATCATTGATTGTAAGATTCCTTCGTCAGTCCCATGTACTTTCGACCAAGGATCTAATGGGGTTCCATATTCTCTAGACCTATCTACCCAAACGCTTGACGAGCGTTGATTTGGGCTCGCCTCCCATGCCTGAAACATTGATTGCTACAATATTTCCAAAGGGCTTGGGGACAACACCATTGGATGACCCATGTTGGCCTTCGTGGAAGATATCATGTTGCAGGTTGCTACAAACGGTACATTTCCTGTATAAATAGGAGGTGGTAGCGCGAAAGTTCCCATCAATGTGGGGTCTTTCAATAATCCTACTCCGATATCTTGAATTGAATGGTTACTCTTATGGATCATGGGAATGCTTCCCGTAACTTGTGAACCGTTTGGGAGAAAACTCTGTTGGTCAACGATCGTAATCCCTCCTTCAAACGGGAATGCGATCTTCCTAAAATAAGTCGACATGACAGCTGCCATGGCATAAATCCATGGTCTTCCCAGTAGGATGTTATAGTCAAGATTTCCATCAATGACTTCTACATCAATTTCTACTGTCTTTCCTCCTAGTTCAACTTTCAAGTTGTTAAGGATACCGTATGGGGTATAAGTACTTCCGTCGAAAGCTTTTAATGTCGTCGAAGATCGCGACAAGGTTGGAGATCCTAGAGTTTTCCAGCAGCTCATCGACATAATACATGTCGATGCCCCCTCATCAATAATCGTTCTATGAACAGTTTTGTTGAGGGATTTCACTTGAATAAGGAAAGCTAGTTGAGCTGGTAACTGAGGATCATATCCTTTGTGATCAAAGGATACAAGATTGGAATCCTTAGGATCAACCCCACCAATTGCTGACAACAACGCCTGCCTTTGGGTTGGACAATTTTGTAGCACCTCAAGAGTCGACATAGCGGATGGCGATTGGGCCAAATCTTCCACTATGTTATAATGCTGCGCCGCTCTGGCACGAGGATTAAATGTCGACTTGTGTACTACACCCTTTGGTGGTTTTATTGTTGATTCAGGGATGATGGGTGGTACAACTTCTGTCGAAGTTGTCGTCGAACTACTTGGTTGATCTTTACCTTTTTCGTTCGACATCTGAGGATTCCCATAATCTTTGTTCCTTGTCGAAATCAAAGCATCATTCTGCTGTTTCGAGACCGACAACATAAGTACTTGTGACGGGGAAGAATTTCCACTATCAACCAGATTTTGACCTGGGTTGGGAAATGGATCAGTTAACACAGCTGAGGTTTGGGAACTTTTAAAGAACCTCTTTAACTCAGCTTTGAATGGGCAATTCTTTGTGTAATGATCCTCTTCATCACATATTTGACATGGATAATTTTGTTTCCCTTTCCCAGGAGGGTTTGAAGAATTTTGCTTAGGCGATGATTCACCTTGTTTTTTCTTCTTCCCTTTGTTTTGTTTCTTCTTGCTTCCTGGTTGATTGGTTTCTTTGCCTTTATCTTCTGATACGGCATTTACTTCCGAAGCAAGAATTTCTCCTTTTGCATTTTGATCCGAATTCTTACGGGCTTTCTTTGCCGAAGCCTTTATCGATTTCGTGTTTGCGGTGCCAATCACGCCATCACCGGCATGAGAGTCACTATTTGATTTAGGAGGGGGAGGAATTGAAAATTCCGGTCTAGGGGCATCAGGTATTTTGTCATAGAGCGTGCCGGACTGGGTATAAACTAAGTCCAAATACCGCGCACGAGCAATGACTTGCTCCTCCGTTACGACTCCCCCCTTGGCCACATCTTCCGTAATAGCCGGAAGTAACGACTTTATAAACCATTAAGCTAATAGCTGATCGGGAACATATGTTTTAACCATCCTACGACGACGACGCCACTCATGTATATGATCAGATATATGGGTGGCAGTTGTCTGTTTGAAGTTGGTTAATATTTTTGTTCCTGTTTCATACCTTATCGGTAATTGAAAATGGGTTAAGAAAGTCGTGGCTTGGGAACTGAAATTGTCGAAAGAGGCTCTTGGCAATTCAATATACCACTTGGCCGCTGGACCTGTCAATGTCCTCTGAAAAAGGCGAAGCCTTATCGAGTCGTCGTTAAGGGTGTTCGACGAACACCACAGATGAAAAGTCATCACGTGATTCGATGGGTCTTCACCTGGATTTCCATTGAATTTAGGAATGTCAGATGGAAGTTTATGAGGAATCGCTGGCCACCAAGGGGCATAAGCAATCGGATCGTTGGTTAACCGGTGTAAATCGGGTAACTCTAAAGTTGCCACGAATGGTAACTGTTGATTCAGGTTAGGCGAAGCGTAACCAGGGTACGATGGAATCGCTTGAGCAGTGGGCCTTTGCATACCAGCGTAATGTAATTGATGTTGGTATGACTGATACGGCTGGTGGACTTGGCCACTGTAAAGTGGTTGATTTTGACCGTTTTGGATATACGGTTGTCCACTATTCGCAAAGATCTGCTGCTCAGAACCTTGGTATAGTTGCTGGAATTGCGGTTGTTGGTATTGCACAAGCCATGGTTGTGAAGCCATGTTTTTTTGTGCTACGCTAACCGCTGGACCGAGGTGTGGGGTAATTGTACCTGTTTGCACTTGTGTCGCCCCACCAGTTGGTGATTGTGGTTGTGACCCATGATCAAGTGGCCGTTGCATTACAACCTGAGAAATCTGAGGTTGACATGCAACAGGTATCGCTTGAACTTGTCACACTGTTACAATAGCCGGTGTGGTTGGGATGTTCGTCACAGGTACACACTGTTGCATAGAATATACAACCCTTGGTTGTTGAGGTAGCATAGGTACCCAACTAAATGATGCAATTCCACTATAACCTGAATACTGTTGAGAACTGCCGTATGGATATCCTCCCGGAGGAGGTAATGAAAGGGCATACTGCCCCCCATACGGTAGCAATCCTGAACTCAGAGGGATTGTTAGTCCTTGAGGACTAGATGGCCCAAATTTACCTCCATGAGGATCAATCTGTCGAGTCTCAACATAAGAGTTGCTGGGTATTACTCCGGATGAACAAACTAGAATAGACCACACTGTCGATATAGTTCCTTGGTGGACTCCTTCTAGCTGTTGAGAACTAGTTGGGACAGCTGGTATGCCGGCAAACATCGTCAGAGTGACGGCAGGGGCTTCTGCTGTCGCTGTGTCATTTGACACAGTCCTAGATGATGATGGTTGTTCAGACATTTTAAGTCTATCCAATAGATTGCCTAGCGATTCTACAGGAACTTCCACTTGTGGTGGATTAACTTCTGATGAAGGAAATAGAGTGACCCCGACTCCAAAATGAGTTGGAGTACTTTCTTGCGGATCCTCTGCAATTTCCTCTATCGCAATCAAACCCGGTGGAAGAGGAAGACCGTCAGGGCCGTAAAATATTTCTGGTGCCGAAGAAGTGGTTGTTTCGAAAGCGACAGTTGTTTGAGGAGCAAAACTCTCTGGACCGGTTGCGGATGGAACTGGTTCAGTTATACAAGTATTTGCCCCCAGACTAGGATCAGTATTACTGTCCTTCTGTGGCTGTTGAACTTTCTCTATAGAGGCAGGGTTTCCAGAAATGTTTGGAGTAACCGGAACCTCTGATGTAGTTGGAACACTTGTTCTAACTTTCAAAGGAGATTTTGAACCGGTTAAACGAGTTCGCTTTGCCCGTACTGTTTTCGATTCCGGAGACAAAGACGGTTGACTCGTAAGCCTCCGCGAACGACGGGGTTTCAATTGACTTTCTTCCACGATTGCAGATTACTCGATCAACCAAAATATTAAAAGGGGAAATTTGTGTTTCCGAATTGAATGAATTTTATTAGACGCTTTTAGACACAACTTGCTTTTTCACTTTTTAAGAGTCGAGAAAAAGCTAAAGATGACTCTAGTCTCCTTCGATGTATTAATGAGCCCGAAGTGACAAATGCTCGGTTGGACTTTTTCAGTTATAGAGTTTGAAAAAGGCCAAAAGAAACTGCTCTGGAGATCTAGGCAGAGGGTGTGCCAAACCTTTTGCAAAACCACAGAATACGTTTTACGGTACGAGTGGTCGATCTTCGTGAATGCTGTGTTCACTGCATTGCGATCAGTAGGGCGGCCGACACGGTTTCCTATGGATAAAGGCTTTGATCCTATAGGGGTCTCCCAATATATACGCGACGATACGTGGGAGCACAAGTCCGTATTAGTGCCACCGACTCTCAAGAGGAATCACCCACCTTCGTCGAGATCGATAGTCACTACGTTTAACGACGCCGGAACACGTCTCTAGCTTAGACCGCTATGTGTTTGTGTTATGTTTCAAAGCGTTGTTAGGTTCATTCAATATATTTTAAGTTGATCTTTTTAAAGTTTGCCTTTCAAGGTTCACCACGAGATGTTTTGATACAAATTCCTAAATGCAGTCTAAGATGAGAAGCAAGTTTTTTCAATCTTTTCGACTTATGAAAATCTTAACTACTGAGGGAAAAGAGAGATAAAATCCTTTCACACAGATCAAAGAGCATACACTAATGCACTTTTTCCCTAAATCAACATACAAACTTATATGCAAAATGCAAAATGCAGGTATTTCTTTTCTCTTCCTTAATGTTTGTGTGACACAAAAAGAAAGCTGTTGTATAACTTTGAATTCAATTTCAAGTGAAAGCAAACAAGCTTGTCCAAAATCAAAAGACACCTTAAGATTTACTTGTTTCGACACTAGAAATATATAAATTCAAACCATATGATGAAAGCAAAAGCTCAATCAGCTATGAACAACAAATAAACTAACTCTTAAGACCAAAACGACACTTAATCACAGGTCTAGATCCAAGAGGTCACAGCAAGACTAGTTCACTTTCGTTATGGGAAACTGTAAATGTACAAGAAATACACAAAGAAAAAACACAATTTCTTTATACAACTGAGGCGGAATAGTGGTAAGGAGAGTTGGTTTCAGATAGGCACATTGACTGGTAACAGGCAGCAAAAAACAAGAGTGAAAACAGGGCAAGAAACAGAAGGAAACCCCAATAGCACTAGTCAAAACTGGTCCAGCGTAGGTGGTACACAGGAAGTTTGACCTTCAGCGCAGGTAGCCCCTTTGGGAACTGTGCTGAAATGCAGACAGCCTTCACACAGCCTGCACTGAAGAACGAAACTTTCGTTTCTCTTGGTTTCCGGGTCACAGATTGCTCAAAAATTCACATTTTTTGCTCAAATCAGAAGCTATCAGTCAAGGACACACTAAGGGATGAAAAGGAGGATGAAAAGCTATCACTAAGAGCTTATTAGAGTCCTTGTGGATCAGCTCTTCAAATCATAAACTTGCCCAGAAACTGAGCTAGAGTAGCTGCCCTCTACTTTGTATTTGAAAGATCCAAATACAGTTCGATTCGGTACTCCCTTTGTTTATGAAATGAATAGCAAAAACACAAACAACCAACAAGATACGATCCCCAGTGGAGTCGCCAATTTGTTGTTGGGAAAAGTATCCAATACGGAATGACCCTATCCCACTCTAAGGGTGATAGTACCTCAGCAACAACTGAATGCAAAGCTATTCAAGATTACTTCTTTATGAGATGTAAGAGAGAGGAGAAAGGGATCCACTAACCGTTATCTTCCGCTAATGGTTGATCCAATCTTCCCTCTTTGCTGCTTGCTCCTAGCTCCTTGCTCTTTCACCAGCCCAGCTACACAAAGATCCTGTAAAAGCACAAGAAAAGGAAACTACAAGAAGCATACATCCATAATTGATTCAAGGATTAGAATAAATCAAATATACAAGCATCAATACACCATTGAGACACATGCATATAGAAGAACCTCAAATGCTTTATTAATGGAAGAAGTAAAGTTCTGAGAGTGTTACAACCATAAAAGGCCCAATCCAGCAACACCTCCCAGCAGAAAGAAATCTCCTCTTCACCTCCTTCAAGCAAATCACCCAATAGTTCTATACTCAAACCAACAACACTTCCTTACTTGCACAAAATTCCAGCCTCCTTAGACCTCATGAGAGAGCTCTATATATAGGAGTTTTGGAGAAAGGATGAGTCAGCTTGAGACTGGCATGAAGCTGACTAGTGTCCTCTCCCACTTCAGTTATTCTTCAGTTCTTGAGTCCACTTGGAGTTTCTTGCTTCCACTTGGAGATCTAGATCCTCTTACTCATCAAAAGGCGAATTCCTTGATCCAAGTGTCATTTTGGAAGCTTCCTGGGCATTTGACACCTTGCAGAATGACTGTGCCACTTGGCCAATCTCGCCCAGCGCAGGTAGCCTTCATTGCTTTTGACATTCAGCGTAGGTACAGAGTGGAGCAGTTGACATTCAGCGCAGATGCTCAGTGGAGCAGCTGACATGATCCAGAAATAGCTTGTTTTTGAGTGTTTTCAGGTGGAGAACTGATTTTTAGTGCTGTGGTTTGCTGACCTTGTTCCTCTAGGGGTAGGAACAACATGTTTAGGGACTTTGGATCCCTTAGATTATTGACATTTCATGCTTCATGCTGTTAGGCACAAAAATGTCTATAACACAATTCTCTCACAATAAGGGAATTCTTGCAGTATTCGTGAAGGAGGAGGAGAAACAGGGGAAACAGAGGAACCAAGAACCCCTCAGGTAGTAATTGAGCAAAGGACACCCAGTGTCCCAGATCAAGGGAGTGTTGTTACGATCATTCCCAACCCTCCTAGACATCCTAGGGATAACTCTCTAGCTCCAGAGATCCTGGAAGGGTACTGGCATATCTTTTATCAAATGGCCAATAATCCATAAGCACCCCAGACCTCTACATTACAGTATCCTAGTGTTGATACAACTGTCAATGCACCCATGAAAGCTATCCCTCTTGTGATGTAGGAAAAGTTCCCTCTGCGGACAGAGGCAACCCCTCTAGCCCTAGAGTGGGTCTAGTCACAACAAGACAAAACAAAAAATAATTTCCTTAAACAGTCATTGTTCAAAGAGCCTACCTCAAACTGGTGTTCGATGGAGCTTTTGTTGTACCGCTTCAGCTATCGTTTCCTTCTCCTCGATGAGCGATTAACCTGAAATAACACAAGAGAACAAAAAAACACATAACAGAATACCAACAATGATCTATTTACTTACAGAGTCAAGGAACCATAAGCTATCAAGTATATTTTACACAAGACATAGGAAATCATCATTGATTGTATTAAAATGAATAAAAGGAAAGCTTACAAGCAAGCCTTGAAGTCGCAAGCCTTCTTGAAGGGTCCAGCTGGTATGTTTCTTCAAGAATTCACTCTCAAAAGGGTCTCCCAAATAGATGATGACTCTCTCTCTTACTCACAAGCTCTATTACAAGGCTAAGGCAATCCACAACCAATTGCTAAACTATCAGCAATTCACACTGCAAACTATCAAACTCACACCAAAGCTAGCTAATTTGCTTAAATCCAAAAAGACTAGCTGATCATGGCAACAAGGAGTGATTTTATAAGAGGAGGAGCCTCCATAAAATGAGGGAGAGGGAGCTTATCCTCAAGGGAGGTTTCTCAAAAGGTGGAACCACCATCCTAGAGGAGGAAAGGCGAACTCCCTTGACCCAACAACCAGTTCTAGAACCACCCAGAAGCATTTAGTTCGAACTAATTCGCCATATTTGGATCGTTGCAAGTCAGACACTAGGGCTCAACGACGACAATGCAAGGAAGCAGGGTGTTCAGAGCCATTGTCGCAAGAAGGATATTGATGACTTGAGTCAAGCCCTAAAATTTGACTGCCGCAGGAAACAGATGTACCCCTGTGATGATGTCACAACCTTATAGTTCATCACAGAGAATTGTCACAGGCAGAATGATGTTTACTTGCGACGATGCAGAAACATGGGTAAAAGGGTCAATCTTCAGGATTAGAGAGCACTTGTTTAATCTTCTTGAATGAGTGGGAAGATATGGACATATTTATTTGATGTTTGAGACAACGGAGATGTCACTCAGAGACTGATTGTATCCAAGATCAGGGGATATAAGGCCAGTGACAAATTACTGTGTAACAGATGCCCCTTAAATCATGAAGCCCAAGAGAGTGGGAGGGATGAAATGATTTACGAAATCATAACCAAACTGGAACACCATCGCTGAAAACTTGCAGGTGCAAGTATAATTGATATCTTTGACAGTGAAATACATGTAGTCTAGGCATAGGCACAGCCATCCAAAAGACATATGAAACTTGGTATGTGGTATGGATGCAGCCACCCAGTCAATAAGACCATTTATAAAGATAGAGGTATGGTCGCAGCCATCCAGAAAGACTCAGGTATGGTCGCAACCATCCAATCAGAGAGTCATGTATGTAATCACGAACCAATCCACGCAACCCAAACTTATGTAATCTTAGTCTGGGGTCTTGAATCCCAACCAATCATAGTACAATTTATAATATGCGAATAGATGTGCTGAAGTCGAGCATATTATAAAATCATTTGATTATCGACCAATGATGTAAACTGTTAACAAGCGCAAGAGAGACCACCAGTAATGTCAATGGTTCTCAAGGTACTGCCAGTACAATCCACAAAGTGTGAAGAATGACCTGGAGTCGAACACTCGTGTAATCACCTGATAGAAGACCAATGATGCAAGTCTGTTGTCAAGCGCGAAGAACTTTCCGTTGAGTCATGCAAGCTCTAAGGTACTGAAAGGAATCTCTAGATCGACTTCTTGGATGATCAGTTAGTGTCGATAGGAAGTGACCCGTCGCAAGAGGGCCATAATGTTTCCCATATCAATGACACGAGACAAGGAACAAGATGAAGATGGATGAATCAGAGGATCATAGGAGGAGGTAAGGGTGCAAACTACAGAAGGATTAAACTCTTGAACATATCGGTGACACGACTTTGGAAGGCGGCAACATTTTGGTACCAAGGGATCGGAGGTCTGACGGAGACAACAAGGATCAAATGGAATGAGGCAAAATGAAAAACCAAAACCTTAGAAGGCCAACGATGATGTGGGAATGTCCCAAACTCGGTGAGAAGAAAAAGTGTTGATGTTCAAGAGTGACTAGCTACTGTAAGTAACCAATGAAGATTTCCAAATTTCCCCCCCACCATTGCTGGAAAGTACCCCAATTATTTTTGAAAAACAAGCTTGAAGGGGATAGCATATGCTTGCAGTATAAGTTCGTTCTTCGAACAAATCCAACCTAGTGAAATTTTAACGAGCCCTAGGGAGGAGAAGCTCGGGTCTCATCATGGTGATGAGTCCAATGTCGTCAGGGTTTAATGAGTCTGACATAGGTAAAACTTAGAATCTTTTTCATGTTTAGAGAGTTTGAAAATGACACGGAAAAGAAAACTTCGGGCGGGGGGGGGCTTTTCATAAGTTTGTGTCTCTCAAGCCTGAAAAGGTAGAAAATGATACTCGAGAGAACCACTTGACCATTTCGATCAAGGAGTACTTTTCGTAACTAGTGTTCCTGATATGAAAAAGTAGAAAATTGATTTGAGACATGACGTTTCATAACCAAAAATGAGCTCGAAACGACAAAAGCCTGGCCATCCTTTCGTTTTTAAACGGGCGGAAAAGTGATGAAAGAAGACTGCCATTTTTATTCCATTTAATGAGTCAAAAATGGAAAAATACTGAGTAATCTTTTCATATTTTATGAGTCGAAAAAGAGCTTAAAGAGGCAGTGGCAGCCAACCAGTATCATGGGGTCCTGTCTACATTGAGTGGTTGCATCAACAGCGGGTATTTGTTGAGGACTGGCCCTATGCAGGTACTGACTTCATAGGAGATCCAAACATGCTGCTCCCACCTGGAGAGTAGTGGGACGAGAGAGGTAACATGCTTGGTTAACCGCCATACTTTTTATATTTCAGTTTTTATTTTATTTTATATTGTTTTTTTTTATTTTAAATGTATATGCCTTAATAATTATGTTCATATTGGCAGACGTCAGACCTGAGAGACCAGTGGGTCTCACGCCTATGGCACGGAGGGAGATAAATAGAGAGCTTGCCCTACCACCCCCAGGCAGTGATGCAGAGGAGGAGATAGCCCAGAACCTAGAGGGCTTGATCGATGGGATCCCAGACTATAGAGGGTTCGAGGAGATCCTGCGATAGTATCAGTGACACACTGTGGGTGTGTCATCGATGTTATCAGGAAATCTAGTGTCCATTCAGATCTTCTAGTCCCACTAAGATGGGTAGCTATCTTAGAAATAAACAAACTAAAGTTACTTTCGTTTTCCTTTATGAGAAGTAGATGAGAGAGAAGCCGAGAGTACCAACCTCAGTCTTTCGCTTGGCTCCTTGCTTGTTTCCTCTCCCCTCTAACAGATCCTTGCTGCTTCTCCCTTGCTTACCCCACTTCAAAGAGCACCTGTAAAGTCAAAGCAACATAATACCATCAAAGCACAAAGATCTACAATCATAAACAATATAGGACCAGATATATATTGACCACACAAATGCATATATCAACTCAAACATACAAGAATGTGGAGGAAAACCTAAATAGCTTTATTGATAGAAAGAGTAGAAGAGAGGATTACAACCCATTGATCTGACCCAGTGTCATCCTCCCAGCATGAAAGTCCTTCTTCACCTCATGAAAAGCTTAGATCACCCAACACTATGATGTTCCACAAAGAAACCAACAGCACTTCCTTACAAAATACAAGATTCAAGCCTCTGGATCTCTGGGATGAGGGATCCATATATAGATGTTTGCAGGCGGGTGAGTCGGCTTCTGGGATTTTGATTAGTGTCTTCTATCTGATAATTCTTGGTTCCACTTGGATATTCATGATCTCTTACTCATCCTTGGGTGAATTCAGAGAGGCAAGTGTCACAGGAGAAGTTTCTGGAAGATTCCATGATCATCCACCTTGCAAACTGTCTCTGCCATTTGTCTACTCTCACCCATCGCACCCTACAGAAGGGCTTTTGAGTATGCATTGAACTTTTTGCATGTGGCAGGTGAGATGCATCGCACCCTTAGCAATGAGTAGTCTGTATGGTCTAGTTTTGACCAGTTCTGAGCATTTTTCCATGGAGAACTTCTGGGAGATGATGTAATCAGTTGACCTTGTTCCTTTAGGGTGTGAAACAGCACTTTTAGGGACTCAGAAGCCCTTGGTTTATGGACATATATGATTGGGGTTGCAGTGCCCAAATATGTCTATAACAATTGCCCCCTAAAGCATGAGGTCGTAAATATTTTTGATGTCGGGTGAAATGCTTTATCATGAGGATCTGAGGTTTTTCCAACTGGAAGATGACCTGTAATAAGATACAATACAATACACTATATTCATAATATTTTCATCATATAGCTGAGGCGGGCATTCCCATGCTCAACTTTATAAATTCATTTTCATGTACATAGGAAAGACAAACATCTGTGTTGCAGACTGATGATTCTGATAGAGCCATCATCCTTTGGTTTGGATGATTATCTGTGCAGCAATGATGTACATTTGATGTCTTTATTTTCCGGAATATATCGTAGCCCGGATGGATGAAACTAGATTTAGGGTCTTCAAACTCGTTCAATCTTCGCCCGAAGTACAAGTCGATCCATGTGAAAATATGTTCTGGTGTCGAACATGGAAAGACATCACCTGATTACCAGCCAATGATGTAATTTGTTAACATGTGCGAGAGGAATCACCGATAATGATGATGATCCTCAAGGTACAACAGTACAATTCACGCAGTGTGAAAATGGGACTTGGTGTCGAAGACCATGCAAAATCTTTCGGTTGAAGGCCATTGATGTAAACTTGTCGCCGGAAGTGAGAAACTTGCCATTGAGGCATGCAAGATTCAAAGTACTGAAAGGGTTGTTCCTAGGTCGACTTCTTGGATAATGAGTTGATGTCGACAAGAAGTGACCCGTCGTAGGAGGGCATTAATGAATCCCACATCTACGACACAGAATGGAGCAAATGATTTTGTGGAGGTGAAAACGATATGATGATACAGGGTTCAGGGTGGCTGTCATGAAAGAATGAAGTGTGAAGGTATTGCAGCAGATGAGACACAAGCTGTGTTGGTGAATTCTCTAAGCGACTTCTCTTGAACATATCGGCAACACTGAAGTGGATTGGTAGCGTTAACCCCAAAAATGAATGGTATGGTGGACCAATGGTAATATGACTGGTGAACGGAATAACCCAACCTGACTCAATCATGGTGATGGAGTGAAAGTGTCATGTTCAAGGGCGACTTGCTACCAATAAAGTTTCTTCAAGTTTTCTTCCCAATTTTTCCCAGTCATTGCTGACTAGTACCTCTTTATTTTTGTCAAGCTTGAGGAGGATAAAATATTCTTGTTCTATAATTTTCCCTCCGAGAAAACCCATCACTATGTTTTAACGAGCCTAGCGACAGTGAAACTCGTTCTTTTCTACATGGACAAGTTTGTCGCTATTGGTTTTAACGAGTTTAGCGACAAAGATAACTCGGTCCTTTTTCAATTTTCGAGAGTCTGAAAAGGGATGGAAAGGAAACTCCAGTAATCCTTTTTCATCATATAATCCCTTAAGTCCGAAAAAGTATAAAATAATACGAAAGGGATGAATTTTCGATAGTTTTAACGAGTCGAATAAGACAAGTGCTCGATATTTTTGTGTAATGATCCCTCAAGTCCAAAAAGATTAAAATCTAGAGGAGGGATAACACTTCCGATCATTTTAACGATCCAGAGAGGCCAATCGCTCAATAATATTTTCATATTTTACGAGTCAGATGAAAAGAGCTTAAAGGAGACTCGTTTTTTTAGGAACGAGTGATATTTTCGGGTAGCAGCTGGTTCTAGGTAAGGTTTGTAACTTTCCAATCACGACAGTGTCAAGAGGATGGCTAACAAAATCACTCATTGTAGTTGTTCCTCAAAAGGGTAAACAATCAAATGGAGGCGTATGATCGGCTAAAACAGAGTGGAGGTGATGGTAAGAACACGACCAAGGCTCAAAAGCTGATGATAATGCGTTCGCAATGGTTATTTACCAGAAGTGGGTTCATTTTTTAATGAGCTTAAACTCTGGTTGA
Source organism: Pinus tabuliformis (assembly GCA_031772625.1). NCBI lineage: Eukaryota > Viridiplantae > Streptophyta > Pinopsida > Pinales > Pinaceae > Pinus > Pinus tabuliformis. Next base: position 1,295,501,118 of record CM062807.1, read on the forward strand.
ACATTTACTCATTGCTAGGTTTAATTTTTAACGAGCTTGAACTTTGCGTAAAACTGCTCGTGCCAGTCGTATAATAAGGACGTCTCATCGATAGGTTCGATTTTTAGGGAGCTTGCACCATTCGAAACTTTGCTCTGGATCCTTTTTTTATGTAAGCTAGGAATGACCAATCCTATGAGTTTAAAGGGTTAAGAACCTACAAACTAAGAAAATAAATGGTCACTCTTCACTTTCATGCAAAAAGGTTTGCATGCCCCCAGGTATAACAAAGTAGAGTTTCCAGGTTACCCTTCAATTTGCAGACAAAACATTTGTTCTATCGTGAAAGGCCTACCTTCTAACAAAGGTATCGTATTCCAGTCTAACCCCATTTTCCTAAACAAATGGGCATGTTAGACTAGTCATATATCCTTCGCGGAAACCCATCCTATACCTGAAGTTTTCCTGCCGAAGCAGACCAGGGTGCATGCCCCCTGGGTTTCAGTTACAATCACCGAATCACTCACGCTCATCAGGTGGACGGATTGGAGATTGATGAGACATTCCTTGCGTGAAAAGACCAGTTAGGGATGGCATTTGACAATTAGCTATGTGTGAGCCGGGGAGTGAAAGTTGGTCTACGAGCTGGACCACTCTGCCTTCATGCGGAAAACACATCACTCGAAAGAGCGAGGAGACAATGGCTCCCATGCTATAAATATAGTCACGCCCAAGGAGTAGATTGTAATCTAAAGGTCCTTGGAGTACCATTACATTCAGGTAGACTCTTTTCCTTCTCAAAGTTATAGGCAAACTTGGAAGGATCCCTAACGGTCGATTGGTTCCTTTGTTGAAGCCTGTCAGATTTCACATCTCAGGCAGAAGCGATGGTGAACCAAGCACTTTCCAAGCATTTGAGGAAAGGATACTCACAGAAGCCCCTTCATCTATGATGGTACCGACCATGACCATTCTGTAATCTTGTACAATAATTCAGAATGGTACATTAGACAGTAGACGGGGTTTGCCTAGTAGATTCCAGTCGAAGGAAATGACTAGGTTGCTTGGAGGTGGGACTGAATAAACGACTAGATACGACTCTGATGAACTTCCTTCCTACGGTAAAGGAATGGGTAGATTTCCCCCATGTTCATCAGAGTCTGTGTTTACGAAAATAATTTGAACGATGTCGTTCTCATTTTCTTCAGTGACTGTATCATCTGAAGGTGGACCTTCCGAGGACAAGACTGGGTCGACTACCGTCTCGACCTGTTGACTTTGGTCCAGTGTGGACTCGGAGGGTTTATCTTCAACAATAGATGCTTCAACCGATGACAAAGGTGTGTCAGTCTTATTTTCAACTAGCGATGGACTCGGCAAGAGTTTCTTGTATCCAGGAGGAAGCCGTAGCGGTGAAGCAGGATGGTTATCCAAGACTCTTTTAGCTTCGTCCAAGAAGGAACAATGGTGGATGGCATGATCGCCCTCACATAGTCTACAAGGAATTTTAGATCTTCCTCTCTGTCCATTGGCTTCATTTTCACTAGTTGATGGTGTACTCTCAACATGATCGTCAGAGGTTGACAACACCGGATTGTGCAAATGAGGAGACCAGTCCCTTAAGATCCACGGGATGCAAGGACAATCTCGATGATAGTGGTCTCCTTTGCAAATGACACATGGAGATTTAGGTTTGGACGATGCAGTGTGCAGATTTTTGCTAGACGATGTACGACTGCCCCTTTTTGCCGTTGGTTCCTTTTTCTTCTTCTCCTTCCCTTTCTTCTTCTTCTCAGTTACTTGGTCTTTAGTTTTAGTAGCTTCACCAAGCGAAGAAGAAGAAGGGGAGGGAGAGACAAATGAAGTAGAAGGTTTGGGGGTAACTCTAGTATCATCTAGTTGTTGATTTGATTATTCAGGAATCATGGTGCTTTGAATGACAGAGGTCGAGAAGAGCCATACTGGCAAGCCAATTATCAGTCCTGGAAGGGACAATGTGGTCATATGAGGCGCACCAACATCTCCCTAAGAGGAGAAAGGACTAGGATTTCCCCCAAGGGGAAATCCTTGGTTGGTGGACTCCATTTTCTCAACCTAAGATCAACGAGGGAATAGTGACGTTATTACGATTAAAATAAATTTTATGACGCTTTGACACAACTTGCTTTTTCAATTTTTAAGAGTTGAGAAAAAGTTAAAGATGAATCTAGTCGCCTTCGATTTTTAATGAGCCTGAAGTGACAAGTGCTCAGATGGACCTTTCATTTTAAGGAGTCTGAAAAGGAATGAAAGAGACTACTCTGGAAATCTAGACAGAGGGATTACCAAATCAATCGCAAAACTACAGAATACTTTTTACAATACAACAATCAATCTTCCCGAATGTTGTGTTCAGTGCATTGCGATCGATAGGGCGACAGACACGACTTCCTAAGGATAAAGGATAAAGCCTATTGTGGTCTCCCAATATATACTCGATGGTACGTGGGAGCACAAGTCCGTACTGGCACTTGTCATCTCAAAGAGAAGGAATCACCCAACCTACGATGAAAGCGATAGTTACTAGGATTTACGACGTCAGAATACGTCTCTAGCCTAGACTTCTAAATGTTGTGCGTTAGGTTCCAAAGCGTTTTTATGTTCATTGAATTTATTTTACAGTTGTTCTTTCTTAAAAAGTTTTCCTTTAAGGTTCACTGCGTGATGTAGATATACAATTCCTAAAATGAAATCTAAGATGATAAACAGTCGTTTACTCTTCTTTTTGCAATGAAAATCTTAGCTACTGAGGAAAGAGAAGCGATATTCTTTCAACATAGAGTAGAGAGCACACACTAGATGCACTTTCCTAAATCAAAATCAACAAGTAGTCTAAATGCAAATGCACATGCATGTATTTGTTTTTCGCTTTCTTAATGTGTGAATGACAAAAAGAATGCTAAGTATAAATCTGAATTATCTTTTCAAAGCGACAGTACTAACAATTTTCTCTTCAAAAGATGAAAGGAAGACAATGATGACACTTTGTGATTTTGAATTGAAAACTGCTTTCGACACTTGAAATACTATTAATTCAAATCAAATACAAGAGTAATAGTGTAATCAACCATCAAGAAGAGTAGGATTCTTTTCTTTGATTGAAAATGACACTTGCGACACTTCCAAATCAAAAGACGACAGTTTGATTAAGATACTTCTTTGTAAAGGAGAATTGTAAATGGCGAACAATACATAAAAACATTCACAATTCTTTGTACAATGGAGGCTGAATAATGCAAAGGAAGGGAGTTTCCACAGTGGTATACTGATCACAGACAACAAAACTCCTGAATAAAGCTGAAGAGAGTGAAGAAAAAACCAAAATCTGGAGGTAGAAACAGTCTTATCTGATCATCACATCTGTAACATAGAGAAACAGGGATGCATCTCACCTACTGCACAGGGGAGGTGCGATGCATCCAGATTGCGAAGAGGAGAAGGTGCGATGGTCAAGGGATGAGACTTTAACTTGGTTTTTGGTCACAGTTTGCAGCTTATTTCAGGGATTTAGGTCGAGCTAATGATAGTTAGTAAATACAAATCATATGGGCTGATCTAATGAGTTTACTTGAGCCACCACCAGGACAATTAGTATGTTTGCAAGTCAATTGTTCAATTTATAAACAAAACCTAGAGATGGACTGAAGCAGCATTGATCTACTTTGCAATTGCATAGCAAATGCAGTTCGAAGGCTAGCTAGCTTAACTTCAGGTTCCGTCTGTAGTTTATAAAGCAAACAAATATAAACAAGCAAACAAGCTATTCGGTCCCTAGTGGAGTCGCCATTTTGTTATCGGGAAATCTAGTGTCCGTTTAGAGCTGCTAGTCCCACTAAGACGGGTAGCTATCTTAGAAACAAACAAACTAAATTTACTTTCGTTTTCCTTTGTGAGAAGTAGATGAGATAGAAGCAGAGAGTACCAACCTTAGTCTTTCGCTTGGCTCCTTGCTTGTTTCCTCTCCCCTCTGATAGATCCTTGCCACTTCTCCCTTGCTTACCCCGCTTCAAAGAGCACCTGTAAAGTCAAAGCAGCATAATACCATCAAAGCACAGAGATATAAAATCATAAACAATATAGGACCAAATATATATTGACCACACAAATGCATATATCAACTCAAACATACAAGAATGTGGAGGAAAACTCAAATAGCTTTATTGATAGAAAGAGTAGAAGAGAGGATTACAACCCATTGATCTAACCCAGGGTAATCCTCCTAGCATGAAAGCCCTTCTTCACCTCATGAAAAGCTTAGATCACCCAACACTATGATGTTCCACAAAGAAACCAACAACACTTACAAAATACAAGGTTTAAGCCTCTGGATCTTTGGGATGAGGGATCCATATATAGATGTTTGCAGGTGGGTGAGTCAGCTTCTGGGATTTTGATTAGTGTCTTCTCTCTGATAGTTCTTGGTTCCACTTGGAGATTCATGATCTCTTACTCATCCCTGGGTTAATTCAGAGAGTCAAGTGTCACAGGAGAAGTTTCTAGAAGATTCCATGATCATCCACATTGCAAACTGTCTCTACCATTTGTCTACTCTTGCCCATCACACCCTATAGAAGGGAATTTCAATATGCATCGGAATTTTTGCATGTGGCAGGTGAGATGCATTGAACCCTTAGCACTGAGCAGTCTGTATGGTCTAGTTTTGACCAGTTCTGAGCAATTTTCCATGGATAAATTTTGGGAGATGATGTAATCAGCTGACCTTTTTCCTTTAGGGTGTGAAAAACCACTTTTAGGGACTCAGAAGCCCTTGGTTTATAGACATGTATTATTGGGGTTGTAGTGCCAAAATATGTCTATAACAGCCTAGGGTCCATAGCCTACTCAGACGAGTAGTTCAGGCAGTGGTATGCTACAGAGAGTAGAACCCACCACAGTAGTCCCCTAGGTTTCATTTCCTGCTATTTGGAGAGACATGTGTCTCGGATGTAATTGAAAATGTTTATTATTTTTTGACATACTCATTATTTTTTGAGCACCTCGGTGTGCCACACGATATATATAACTATATATGTTTTATTTATAGCGTCTGAGTACTTGCATACAATGTTTGTTTGATTTATAAATTGCATAAATGTCTGTCTAATACATGATTTTCCAATGCATCAGTTAACGTGTTTAGCCTCCAAGGAATGTGTTGATATGTGATAAAATCAAAATATCTTTCCAATAAGCGAACACGCAAATAAAATCTTAAAATCTGAGGGTTTCTAAATCTACCTCGGGCTTAGAAAGGTAGGTCTAGGGTAACATCAAACTGCGCTTAACCTAGTAGCTAGCCCTACCAAGTCGGGAGAGGGCTCTCTCCTTGTCAATATTAATGAAAATTTATCAAGGAAGGCTTGAGATGACTGAAATAAAAACTAATTTTAGGCTAGGTATGCTTGCTTAGAGGAATTTGATTGATTTTAATGGTTGAGTTTGCTGGATCAGATGGGAAGGCGGCTTTGGGTCTGGGAAATGAACATAGATTTGTAGAGGTTTCTGTGGGGCGAGGTAGGCAAGTGTTTTAGAACTTTGAAATGAGTATAATGGTGAGTCTAAAGACTGGTGAGGAGCTAGAGAGGGCATGAAAAGGTCATGAGTCCTCTTCAAATAGTAGAAAACATGTAAAACTAAATAAACCCCAAGGCAGAGCACTGAAACGTTAATGAATTCCACCTTTCAAACTTGATTCATTTATTTATGCTGAAAGAGAGAGAGATGATGGCACACATAAACATAAGATCACTGAATAACTGAGAAGAAAACAATGTTAAATCACATTACCACAAGAATCCCACAAAATGCTACAAAACCCTAGTTTATTTCCTTGCCAAATTGCAGAAGTGATGTACAATATTGCTCAATGCATCCACAAGAGTCCAACCTTGACAAATGACTAAGAAAGTAAAATATATAGGCATAAAACCACCTATGCTAGCCATCAGGGGTCAAATCCATGATTTAAGGAGCTGTTTCAACAAGATCTAAACTAGGAACTGAAAAATAGGCAGTGGAACAGCTTGCATCTAAAACCTAGGAAACTGATTCATTCAACTATAAACCACCTACAACTGATGTATCTACCTTATCAAGTCAATTTTTATCATTTTTACATCATAGTACATCAATTTAAATCATGTCACATCATGAATTTGACCATAAGAGAGAAAATTCAAACAAGAAGAAAACTAGGCGAAAAACAGAGTTTTTGAGCAAAATTGGCACTTTTTCATCCTCTGTGTAGCGTCATTTTTTCTGTGCATAGGGCTTATTTAAAGCTGCTTTTGAAGGCCTTACCCTTCACTAAATTTTCTCTAAGATGGCTTGTTCGAAATATCTATCTGTCCACTTTCTAGGACAAGTGGAATTTTTGAATTTGGTGTCCATTTGCCCCTCCAAAATTGCAATCTCCCAAGACTGCTTCCCGTGTGGCCAAAAAGTGGCAGAGAGGGCATTTTTCGGTGTTTTTGGCCCTTTTGGAGGTCCAAAACTTGTCAAAATTTTATAGTAATTTTTGAGCATGCATTACATTTCATAAGGAATCCAAAAATGACAAGTTTTCTTCAAATTAAGGTCCCTATCAAAAGTGAGCTCCAGTGGCGCTACGCACCTGCCGGAAAAACCTGTTTTTTCCTTGAAAAATTCAAAAATGTCAAAAAATTCACCAAATTCCTTGAAATTTGGCATGAGTGATCTATGTCATGTGCAATTCTGGGTTAATGAAGCTTCAGCCAATATTTTGAGCTTATCTTGCTCTTTCTTGCTCCTCAAAGTTTTTCTTAACTTGGCCTTTAGGCTCCTTATCCTTGTCTTACAAATTTTGTTCTGGGCCAAATAGTGGTAAGTCATGTGTCGCAACATGTCCTTCTCCTTGTTAGCCTTGTCCAGCAGCCTCTCCAAGTGCATTTTCATCTTCTCCAACCAAGACTCCTTATCATTCTCTGTCTCTTGTTCAATGGAAGTCAAAGTGACATGGTCCTCTTTGTCATTTTGCTTCTTCAGTTTCAACATTTCTAGCTCCATTAGGCTTTGCTTATCCTCCAACTGTTTGTTTTCTTTCTTGTTTTTCATCTATATCATCCTCATGCATCTTCTCTTTTCCTTTTCTTTGCTGCTTATGTTTCTCCATAGAACTATCACTGAGTGTCTCTTCCTCATAGTCATATTCACTGTCTCTTTCCATAGTGCTTGTCTTAGGAAAATGATGAGTTGAAGGTATGGTGGAAAAAATGATGATGAAAGAGGGATGAAAGAGGACAATGGTGATGAGTATGAAGAGATTTTACTCTTGGGAAATGAAATTGGGGAAAGAAGGGAATAGTTTTGGGAGATTAGGGTTTAGTGAGGGATTTACGGTTTTATGAGGGAATTAGTTACTTTAGGGGAGTGGGATATGGGAAAATAGGATAAATTGAGTGTATTAGGGTAATAAAAGAGTGAAAATGTGTTTTGGTGATGTTTTTGTGGCGATGGAATGAAATTGGCACAATGAAATGGAAAACAGTGAAGAGAAACTAGGGTTTCATTTTAAACTTGCAAAACTCATGAAGGACACAAGAGTGCACTCAAATTCAGCTTTGGAAGGATGATTACTTACTTGCCAAGAGGTAATTTGAGATATTTGAAGCAATTTTAGTGATTTTGGAGAATTTTGGGGCTTGGCTGCTAGTTGCGTAGCACCAGTGCAAATTAACAAAGGAAAACCTTGCCAGGTGCGTAGCGCCTTTTTGCATACCAGTTTTGGAGGCCTTCCCAGTGTCCAAATTGGGTGCGGGATAGCTCGTTAGAAATATTATCGAGTCAAATTTCCATAAAATCTTGAATTTTCCAATTTGGAGGTCATTTGCCTTGTCAAAAGTCAAATCTCCCAATACTGGTCAAAATGTGCAAAATGAGGTTGCCTAAATGCAGAGTGTTGTTGCAGTCAACTTTTGAAGCTCTTCCTCAACTCCAAATTGAGCTCATGATAGCTCATTGGAAATATCTCTTTGTATAGATATCATTTAAATCATCAAGCAAGTCATTTGGTCAACCAAGCTAGGAGAAATCTTGATTTTCCCAAGGCCACTCCAGAGGTGCAGCAACCCTCCTGAGGCAACTTTATTTTTGACATTTCTCTACAACCATGACACCTGTGTAAAAAGTGAAGGAGTTTTTTCTTCCTTGGCATATTTTAGACAAAAACCTCTCTCACGTTTGTCAAATTCATCTTCTATTTCTTAGAAACATCATCTGAGTAAAACCTACCCTGATGTATGGAACAGGGGATTTGTCGAAATGAAGGGAAATGAAGGGGATAAGGGGCTTCTAAATTCTTGAGGAAATGTTGGGAATTATGGGGGATGTTAGGAAATAGTGGAAAGTGGAATTTTAAATATTGAGTGAGGGGAAGGGGTTCAAAAGGGCAAAACAGAGGCCTGGCCTAGAAAATTGTCAAATTGTAGCAACAAACTAGGGTTTGTGAAAAAATGGGGAATTTGAGGGACATCAGTGATGGGAAGTGTTTAATAAGGTACATTAAGGATAGGGGAAGGTGTATGAACATCAGGACACAAGTTTTGTTGATGATTTGACCATCCAAGAGAAATTACCTTCAAAACCCTAGGAGAGGGAAATGAGCCTTACCTAGGTACAACTGAAACACAAACAAGGTGTAAAATGACCCATTGGAACCTGAAATGATGATGAAAACCCTCTGAATGATGGTACACTCATATGAATGGTGACAAGAACCGACATTTGGAAACCTTTGGAGGGAGTGAAAACAAACCCTAGACCTAATACCTAGTGACCTAATTTTACTTTAAGACTCACTGAATTGACAAAATTTGACTTTGGCACCCTAAAATCACTTTGTAAGAGCATGTTTGATCACTAGAGGAAGGATTCAAAGACTGACACTAACACCTTAATAATTATGTTCATTTCAGTAGATGTCAGACTTGAGAGACCAGTGGGTCTCGCTCCTACGGCATGGAGGGAGGAAAATAGAGAGCTTGCCCTGCCACCCCTAGGTAGTGATGCAGAGGAGGAGATAGCCTAGAACCTAGAGAGCTTGATCGAGGGGATCGTGGACTATAGAGGGTTAGAGGAGATCCCACGACAGTATCAGCGACACACTACGGGTGTGTCGCCCAGGGTCCATAGACTACTCAGACGAGTAGTTCGGGTAGTGGTCTGCTACAGAGAGTATAACCCACCACATTAGTCGCCTAGGTTTGATCTCCCACTATTTTGAGAGACATGTGTCTCGAATGTAATTGAACATGTATATTATTTTTTGACATACACATTATTTTTTGAGCACCTAGGTGTGCCGCACAATATATATAACTATCCATGTTTTATTTATTGTGTCTGAGCACTTGCATAAAATGTTTGTTTGATTTATAAATTATGTAAATGTTTGTCTAATACATGATTTGCCAATGCATCAGCTAACGTGTTTAGCCTCTAAGGAATGTGTTGATATGTGATAAAATCAAAATATCTTTCCAATAAGCGAACACGCAAATACAATCTTAAAATTTGAGGGTTTATGATGGAATAATGCCCGTTAAGTTGAAGAACAACAAGTTGAGAGTCCAGATTCACAATCAATGCCCGAATATCGTGGTTAACGGCCTCGGTCAATAATTCAATGACAGTGCTGTATTCGGCGACATTGTTCATGGTACACTTCAGAAAAACACCTTCTACTAAATCACCTTGAGGATCGTAGATACCCATGCCATGGATGAAAGATTCCGTGTACTGCGACAGGCACCATAAGCGAAAGAGATATAAGGTGCACTAGACATCTGCACAAGAAGTAAAAAGACACAATAAGCGGCAATAACACCTACACACCAAGCCACACATGCACACACTAAAAACAAGCGTATGTATACAGCAGATGCATGAAAGACTCATGCATAATATTTTTCCAGATAAAGCTCATTTCAGGGTTTATCGAGAGGATTTCCTTCGTAGTCAATTAGCTCATAGGCCCCTTTCTATAAAACAAGTTTCACAATATAAGTCCCATGCCACATCAGTTTGAATTTGCCTGCCCCCAGCTTATCATTCGGTTGATCGTATAGCAGGACTAAATCTTCCTCAATAAAAGAACAAGGAGTAACAGTTTGATCGAAGTGAGTTTTCACTCTCTTCTTCTGTGCTTCGATGACTAAAGAGGCGAGTCAACAGTTCTTGTCTAGCCGCTCTAGCTGATCAGGAGCTCAGGACCAAGTGTCGTAAAATGGTCAAAAATGAAAGTGCTCAGAATTGGTTTGAACCTAAACAAAACGACCAGATAGAGCTCGTCCTCTTGATTCTGGTGCCGCAAACGGTTCGAAAAACGGTCGCCGTATGAGAAGGTTATGCCAAAAACAAAATCGCCTAATAACCCTTAATTTTTGAATTTAAAAAAAAAATTCAAAATAGAATATTCTTTGGAATATTCCGTTCTGGGTTGGCCAATAGCAAGCTGCCACTGGCATGCTCGGAGGCCGCCATGTGGCCCAAGGTGACATCAGCGTTAATGGGCGCATATGTTTAAAATTTTGGACAAATTGTGGTTTGAACCCGCAACTTCCTTTTTATCATTACAACACTTTACCATTCCACCACATGGGTCTGTCATGATATGAATGCGGCGGGAATTTCTTATGAAGTTTGCTGCTATTTAGGGCGGGACCCGAAGGGGGTCAGCCCCTAAGGGCCAACCCCGATATAATACGACTGTGGTGCCAAGAACCAAGCGCCAACCTAACCCGCTAGCGCATATAACCTAAACAGTCATGCGATATACGTGGTCACATAACCTGAAATGTGGAGTTTACACAGCGCTACCGCTTGTTAACCAAACAGCTTGGCACGTAATCTGAGGCTAAACTACTGGTCCATAACTGCAGTCACATGCACCATAATTATAACTGTTAGTTAAGTGGAAAGTTGGCGAATTTTTGGCGGAGCGCTCCAAAATTGGCATAGTTGCCATATTTGTAAGGGTTATCTGGCAGTGAGCCAGTTTTATCTGGAGTTTTTCTAGGGTAGACTGGAGAAACTTTAATGAGCCATAACTTTGACTAGTGTTATCACTCAGGTTGTCCTTAAAGCTCCTTAAAGGATACGACTGAGGTAACCACAAACCAATCTTTGGACTGCAGGTCCTAGCCTACCTGCAATCAGAGAGGGCTCTCTCTTTATAATTTAGCTTTGTTTTGGGTTGATTTTAGGCTAGTTATGATTTTCTTGGGTTTTGTTTTGATTTTGGTGGGATGGAAGATTCTTTCAAACAGAGTTGGGATGCATAGTGTGAGAAGTTCAAACCATTGGACATGGAGTCATGGATTAGGCTTGTTGTTGCATTTTCTTGGTCACAAGAGGAATACAGAGCAGGATAGCTACACATAAAACAATATCTAGCTAGAATAAAGATGGAACGAAGGTAAGTGAATGAAAGGAAACTAAGTAGCTCTCATTATGCTAACAGAGGGAAGGTGAATGAACATTTATATAGGAGAAATCAAGGATTCCTAAACAATCATTCATATATAAAGGAAATAGTGTAAATATGAGCAAATCAGTATTCATATTTAGGACTAATTCAGAGGAAAACATAGATAAATCACAGAAATTGAGAACAGAATACAACTAAGTGAGCTCTGAACTATTCTTTCTTTCTGCTATTTAGATAGTGAAACATTGATGGCATAAACACATATAAACTATAAACAGAGATAAGAAACACTTATTGGGCTATGTAGAAGCGTTAGGATTCCATAGTCACTCTTCAGACATCAAAACACAACAGTCAGTTCATCTCCCAAACATTCCAGCGATCTTTGATTATAGAGACTCTCAGAAAATACAATGCAAGTCTCGAGGAAGTTATCGACCAACCAACCCTTAAAACAGTGTAGAGGGTGGTTTAAATAGAAAATATTTACAAACATCAGATCTGGGATAGATCTCCTCAAATAAATGCCTTTAACCTAATTTGTACAGAAGCAAATGGCAGAAATATCTATCTAACAGCTACGCTGGGGTAACTGGCATCTCAAAATATCTATTACAACAGAACTTAGGCAGATCTGAGGAAAATGAGTGCTTTAATCTATTTTATCTTGAAGTAGATTCTTAAAACATTTATCTAAGTGCTGCGCTGGGGAAGCTGCCTCAAAAATGGATCAAAAGAGTTCCTTGAGCCACGCGCTGTCCTCTGTGTGATAACTGTGCATTTAAGGAAGCAGTGATTCTCCAAAAATATGACTGGGAACAATGTCTCTGCAATAACTCTGCCTTGAAAGCCTTCATCTATGCCTTAAGGTGGCTTTAAAGCAACAAAAGAAGTGTTGGTGAGCCTTAATGGCCGAATGATGCTTTGTTGACTTTGCTGGGCTTGCTTTTCTTTCATCTGCTTTGAAAAACTGGACTGATACTCTTTGTCGCATCCTGATACACTTTGGCACTGAATCTGGGCCTTTTCTCACCGCTGATACTCTTTAGACTGTCCCATCGCCCCCTTTTTGCCTTTTAATGCAAAAATAACTGCTGCTAATGTCCTCCGTGGCCTTTGGGTGCAATCGGCGCTTGGCCAATCAAAACTAGCCTTAAACTTTTTGAAAAATGGTGCAAACAGGAGGAAAAAGTGTTGCCAACTGTGCCAAGGCCGAGACTGGCTATTTGAAGCAAAACTGGGCCTTGGAGTGATCTCAGAAAGCTTAGGGATGCATGAATTGTGCTATAGGGAGTCGGGCATGGGCATATATGTGAAAATATGAACAAATGTCGCCTTTTCTTTTACACAGAAAAAAGACCAATTTCTATGTAAAATTCATGAAAGACATAGGCGGGAGCGGCACTGTAGCGGAGATTAAATCCTGGCCGTTGGATCGCACGAAGGCAAATCCAACGGATGCCGCTAACTCGCATCGGGGTGGACCATTGGTCCCAACACATAAAACCTCTGAATAGCGATGAACCTGGCGGACCGGAAATGCTTATATGCCCTTTCTTTATGGAGATCGGGTCCGGTCCGTCGACGATTTCATATCGGTGGATTTTAACAAAATCAATATGCGCACCCGAAAACCTTTAAAACTGCCCTTTAATATTTTTCGTCTCCGGGATATAGGAGCACACAACGCAGACCCTTTCGGACCCGATATGCCTTTATGCCGCGCTTTATTACTTTTCGGCTCCGCTGGTCGGAGCCATATAGGAGTGATGCATTTAAATATGGGCCGTTGATCTGTGGGCTTGAATGGGCGGCTGAGATTAACTCGGCAATTCGCTATCAGCGGCGTCATGGGGTTGCCACAAATAAACGCCAAAACCCATCAGACCCAATAAGTTATATAGGCCCTCTTTATTTTATTTTGGGTCCGACCCATCGGCGGAACCCAAATCGGCGGTTTTAACAGTGGAATGGGTTCGCGGACCCGAAAACCCTTTAACACTGCATTTGATAACTCATCGGCTCCGCTAAATCGGAGCAGTATATGGGGCGATGCGAAGTGGGGGCCGTGCGACAAGATCTTGGCCGTCAGATCTGGGGCCCGATCCAATGGTCCTGGATCCGTCGGTGAATCGGCAGTCGGAGGGACCAGAGGGCGGCACATATGGAATCGTCGAACTGCACGGACCCAATATTCTATTACCAGTCCACTTTATATGGTTTCAGGTCCGGCCCATCGGAACTATACCCCATGCCTTGAGACTTAGCCATTTTCCCTTATATATGCCACTGCCCCCTCCCGATAGCGATATCGCATCGGAGGGGGATCAAACAGACCTTTATCTCATCGGAGCATGCATTTTATGAAAAGGCAAGGCAAATGAATTCGGAGGGGTTCCTTTATAGTTTGGTATGGATTCTAAGGCATCGGAAGGGGTCCGATAGCCAAAAAAGGGAGGATTTTATCCTTTTTTGAAGGTTTTTCATGGTTTTTGCATGATTTTTGTATTCTTATGCCTTGGAAGCAGTCCCAAGGCACTTAGGGGTAAAGTGATGTGGTTTTGAGAGGGGTTTAGTGGCCAAAGAGGGTTTCATGCCTTATAAAGGCAAACCAAGGCCAAAGAGATGATTTTTATACATATGAACGAAAACTATGCAAAGGAATGAGTCCTTATGCATTTGGAAGATGGTCAGAGGGGTCAATGAGGGTTCTTGCTGAGTTTCAGATAAAGTTAGCAAGTCCCAAGGATGTATATGGTTATTTTTCAACCAGGGGGAGGGATAAATATATAGGGGAGTTATATACATAGTTTTAGTAGGGGAAATAGATAGGGAGTTACATAATAAAGTTAGTAGTTAACATGAAAAGTGATAAGAAAGCACTAAGTATGTGAATCTTAGGCTATTAAGAGGGAAAATGACTCATAGAAGCAGTATGGACCTTCCTTGAGTGAAGCAGACCTTCACCAAGGCAAATGATATGGAAAATGATGAAACTAAGAGGTATCAAGCAGATCTTGACCTCTTTGGGGGAAGTTAGTGAGTGATTTGGGGGAGAGGAAGAAGGGGGAAGTTAGACATGCATTTCTTGAAGTCCTTCAAATGGAAAACTGCCTCAAACTTGTGATATGAATAGATATGGCACTTGAAAATCTGAAAACGATCACAAGCCATGATTCTGCAACCACAAAGCTACCTACCCGGCCTATTCACCTAGCATTTTCTCTTCTTTTTGGTTTGGGTGCACTTGAACTAGCATACCCAGCTTTTCATTCTTTTCTTCTTGCTATCCTCCTATCTAAATCTACACTTATTGCATCCAGGGGCTCATATTAAGCTGTTGAGCACCCTTGTTTCTCTACCTATCTACAAATCTGCCAAGATTAAGCTGTTTGGATAGATGTTCATTCTCTATATTCTACAACAGGAAATTGAAACCTAGGGAGACCAAGATTAAGCCGTTTGGACCTCCCTTAGCTGAAAACTCATCAAAACTGGATCAACTCATCAATAATGATACACAACAGTGGCATTTAGACTAGCACACTCTCATGGATACTTCTCTAGCCATCTGTAGCAAATATGGAGCATTGCAGCAAGCAAAGTATGACATATTTTGCATGTAAAAATGTCGATCATGAAAGATGATTAACCTGCTGTAGCAGGAGGCTAACAGTGGCTCCACTTGGGGATGGCTTTTCCTTGTGACAAGCCAAGAACAGCAGGTCATAATGCCTTGATTCTTTGTAGTTGCTGTTAATTGAAAATTTCTTTTGTGCTAATTTCTAAATGACTAGAACTTTAACTTCTGAATGCAGCACTCCTCCTTATCTGAAATACTATGAAAAATAAAGCATCGCCTGCTTTCTTCTGCGTGCTTGATATTGCATACACTTTTGCTTGAGCACTGCCTTGTGAAATAAATACAAAAAAGAGAATAAAACTGGAGCTCTTCTTTTCTTGTCTTTGAAAGGGTGCTGAAATAAACCGCAAATCCTCCTTTATTTTTGATACTGCTGACTTGAAGACTACAAACTGCAAACAGCTTCTCTTTAACATAAATCACTGTGATATGATAGCGCTGCTCTTGCTGTTTTGCTGAGATTACTACAGAGACAGAGATTAAAAATAGAGGACTTGCATCGGCTGTGTCTTCACAAACTTTGTTGCTGCTCCTCTAACAATCAGACTGTTTATACAAAATAAAAACAAAAGTGCTGATATATACAAATATCAATGTGCAAAGAGATATTTACAAAGCTGCATTATGTTCAACAAAAGGGATCATGATAATGCTTCAGCATACGGCCATTTACAGGGCCTTCTTCAGCAGTGCTGCCCTCTACAGATTTGAGGAAATATGTGTTATTTCCCTGAACAACAGAAATAACGAATGGCCCTCTCCAAAGGAAATCAAATTTTGCATGTTTTCCCTTGTCTTCTCTTCGTGAGTCCCACCTTAGAAGTTTGTTGCCAACGCAGAAATTCTCAGCCTTAGTCCTCTTATCAAACATCCTTTTGAGCTTCTCTTGCATAATTTGAGCTCCGTCATAGACTTGCTCTCTTATCTGCTGCAAATGAATTGTTTGGTTTATCCTCCTTTGTATATCATTTGGCTCAGCTTGAATCTCTTGCAGCAGCTTGATAATAGGAATGCCCAGTGATGAAGGAAATCTGGCCTCCATGCCATATACTAGCTCATAAGGGCTCATCCCAATGGATTTCTTGGTTGACAATCTGTCTGCCCATAGGGCATTTGTGAGCTTTCTATGCCAGTTCTTCTTGTTTTCTTCTAATATCTTCTTGATAATACTGACCAGGCTCTTGTTAGATGACTCGGATAAGCCATTACCTTGAGGGTAATAGGCTGTGGAATGGCCTAAAGTGATATGGAATTTATGGCAAAAATTGATCATCTTTTTGGATTTGAAAGCAGCGGCATTGCCAGTGATGATCTTCTCAGGGCAGCCAAATATAGAAAGGATATTGCACTCAAAGAATTGGATAATGGTGGTGTCATTGGCCTGCCTGCATGGAATGGCTTCAATCCACTTGGTGAAATAGTCGGTGGCAGTTAGAATCCACTTATGTTGGCCTGAGGAAGAGGGATGGATTTCTGCAATGAAGTCAAGACCCCATTGTTGAAAAGGCTTCTCGGTTGAGATGGGTTTCAGAGGCAAGGGGAGCAGCTTTCTTTTGCCCTCAAAGATTTGGCATTTGTGACATGAGATAGCAAAATTCTTTACATCTGTAAACAAAGAGGGCCAATAGAAACCAGCCCTTAAAATTTTATCAGCAGTGGGCTTCCAATATAGATGTCCTCCACAGTCCCCTGCATGGAATTCTTTCATGACTTTATTAGTTTCATTCATGGTCAAACAATTAAGCAATATGCCTTCATGATTCTTCCAAAATAAAGCACCATCTAAGACACAAAATTTCACAGCCTTAATTCTTAAAAATCTCTTCTTGGTCCTGGACAATCCTGGGGGAGAACATAGGTTTAAAAATACAAAGCAAATATCAGCATACCATGGGGATTGCAGAAAGGTGTCACTGATCTGTGGAGTCGCCAGCTCCTGTTCATTGTCCAGTTGGTTGATGTCTAAGGCTTGAAAGTTTGTTTCAGACATCAGTTTGGCTAAACCTTGTCCCTTTATTAGCTTGGTTGGTTTTATTTCTATGTCATACTCAAGAATGTTAGCAATCCACTTGCCTCTTTTTCCTTCTAATCCTTCTTGGGTTAATATGTCTTTTACAACAGCATTTGGGACATAGGCAATCACGTGTGAATATAAAATGTAAATTCTGAAGTCTTTGATTGCTTTAACAAGGGCATAGGCCTGCTTCTCCATGATTTGGTACTTCAAGGGTGCATCCCTTAAGGCTCGGCTGAAAAAAGCAATTGGCTTTTCATTTCCTTGGTCATCCTTTTGCAATAGGACAACAGCTATGGTACTATCAGATGCAAATGAAAATATGATAAAGTCCCTATCAAATTGAGGACTTGTGAGGACTGGGGCTTGAGTTAAGGCAACTTTGATACTTTCAAATGCTTGCTTGGTTTCAAGAGACCATTTTACCTTGGCATCCTTCTTTAACATGTTGCTCAAGAGTCTTATCAGCTCCGCTAGATTTGGGATAAATCTCCTTAGGAAATTGATCTTTCCTAGGAATGCTTGCAGCTCTTTTATGTTTCTTGGATACAGGATTTGGAGAATGGCTTGGATCCTTTTCGGATCAATTCTAATCCTGTCTTTTGAAATGATATGTCCAAGTAATTTGCCTTCTTCAAGGCCAAATAAAGACTTCTGGGGGTTCAAGGAAATGCCATATTTCCTACATGTTAGGAACACTTGTCTCAAATGTCTTAGGTGCTCTTGATCAGATTTGGAGAAAGGGGTAAGATCATCAAGATAGACAACCAAGAAATCATGGATTTCCTTGGCAAATGAAATGTCCATGGCTCTTTGAAAGGTGGCACCTGCGTTCTTTAGGCCGAAAGACATTTTAACATACTTAAATGTTCCCCACGGTGTGGTAAAGGTTGTCTTGTCTTGGTCATCCGGGTGAACCAGTATTTGATTAAAACCTGAAAAGCCATCTAGCAAAGAGATTCTAGATGACCCCACTACTCTTTGTAGGATGTGGTCCATTTTGGGCAATGGGTAGTGGTCTTTAAGGGAGACTTGGTTTAAGTTTCTCAAATCTACACAAAGCCTAATCTCACCTGTTTTCTTTCTTGTGGGAACAAGATTGGATACCCATTCAGAAAATCTAATGGGTGCTATGATACCTGCTTCAAACATTCTTTTCACTTCTGTCTCAATCAAAGGGAGAAGCAAAGGATTGATTCTCCTCAATTTCTGTTTGAAGGGCTTTTGATTTGGCTTTAAGGGAATGGTATGTTGAATAATTGAGGTGTCATAGGACTTCAAGTCCTCATAACTCCAAGAAAATACATCTTGGAATTCTTTTAACAAATCCACGTACTTGGGCTTTTGATTAGCTGATAAATTTTTGGACAGTTTGATCATTTTCGGGTTCTCTGCTGTCCCAATGTTATGTTCTTCTATCTCAGTGTTTATGTGTTGCAATTTTGGTTTTCTGGGGACATCATTTGCATCAAACATGTCTTCTAGTGGAGTGAGGCCAACTAGGAGAAAATTGTCCTTTAGATCAATGATTTCGGCCTCTGTTTTGGCTATTTCCTCCAAATGCATTTGTTTCAGATCTTCTATGTTTTCTTCATCAAAGGTGGTTGGTTGTAGCAATTTTCTAGCTGTTTCAGCTGTTACAGTTTGCTGGATTTGGTTTATTGCTTGCAGTGGATCATCCATAGCATCCATATCAATGTTTAGGCCTGAAAACTCATGTTGTAAGGTAAGAAAATTGTTGATTTGAGCATCATCCTCAAACACTTGCCAATCTTTAACATTGTTAGGGACAGCAGGCCTGTGCTTTATCTCAGCAGTAAAGTGGTGATTGGACTCAAAAGGAAGCTTGCAAGTCCTAGCAAAAGTAGCTAGGTTGTGAGCATGCATGTTATTGCTTCTAGAAATCTTAGCAAGTTTGGATTCAGTGAAGGTATCAAGTATTGCAATGGCAGCAGTCCTATAAGCTCTTAGCCTTCTATCATTGGTAACGAAGTTGCCCTTCATTTGTTGTATGATTAAATCGGAGTCACCTAGAATGGAAACCTTTGCAGCTCCTAGAGCTTTGAGCAGTTTAAGACCTAAAAGGAGAGCTTCATACTCTGCCATGTTGTTGGTACATCTGAAGTTAAGTCCGTAAGCATGACCCTTTGCATGGCTATTATGTGTATTGTGAATCCATATTCCTGCCCCTGCTCCTAGCTTATTAACAGAACCATCAAACTCTAAATACCATGTGATTTCTTGCTTGTGGTTGACATTAAGAGTTTCAGTCATTTTAGGATTGGGCAGACCTAGGTTTTGTGCTTCATGTGGTTCTTCTTGTATGCTGGTTGCGCTGACTGTTTTGACAGTTTCCTGGGTATGAGCAACCGATTCTTGATTGATGCATGTTTCTTGTTCTAAAGGCAAAGGCCTCTGATTAGTTGGAGGACTTGTTTCATCATTAAACAAAATAAAAGAATCCATATCAGAATGGATTGAATAGATAGGGAAATTCTAGGGCTTTTCCTCACTACTTACCACATACTTCATCAGTGTTTCTCTTTACAGTCTCTTTGGTTGCCCAAAGATTGAAATAGTGGCATAGGAGAGGTCTAATTGGAGAGATCCTTGGAGTTTTTCCCCCCAAGATCTTGACAACAGCATGCCATACTTTGGCGGAATGTCAGCAACCACCACATCCATGAGGATTGTCTTGTTTGGGTATTGGACTAAGGAGACACACAAGTCTTTGATGAGGCCTAAACATTTGACCTGACTTGAGTCAAAGAAAAATAGATCTTTGTAGGGTCTTGTTACATCAAGGTTTAGCTTCTTCATTACAGCTTTGGGCATAAGGTTGTGTGAGGCACCTGAGTCAAACATTGAATTATGCAAAACTTTATCATGTATGTGCAGACTGGCATAAAAGGGTAGAACAACTCCATGTGCTGATTTGCCATCAACTTCTGGACCAAAAAGCAACACAGGTGTATCATCTAAAACATTCACATCATCCCTATTCTCTGGCATTTGCAGTGATCTTTAGATTTGTTGCCTATACACATCATGCTTTGCAAGTTCAGATAAGGGGATGGAAATCTTAAGTTTGCTTATTTCTGCTTCTAAGTTTGAATGGTTTCTCCAATAGAGTCTTTGTGTTGGCAATAGAAGATTTCCCCTTTTCAAGTGTATTTTCTGTGTTTTCCTCTTGATTAGCAGTGTTATGGCGAGTGATACCTTGCGGTATTTCTATTTTGGGAAGGCTTTTATGAGTGTTATTCAAGTTCTCTTTCGAGGGAGAAGGTGGCAGAGGCTGATCAATAGAAGGCTGTATGTCTGTTATGTCCTCTACAGTCACTTGGTGTGGGTTTGAGACAGTTATATCAGTTGTTTCTGTTATAATAGCCTTGCCTCTAATCTGGTTGGGCTGTTTGCCCTCCTTTGGTTTAACTTTTTCGGGCACATCTATGGTTCTTGTCCTCAGCTTATACTATTTGTGGACTTCATAAATAGCTGAATCATAACCTTGTTTAAAGTCAAAAGACTCACCAGAGTTAGTCTGAAATTGATTTATCTCATGGTCATCTTGGTCTTGTTGAGTTAGGAAAATTTGTTGCTCACCCTTCAAATCCACCAAGTTCATGTGAGTGTCTTCTATGGGTTCATTAGAAGTGGATGCCTCTACGTAGTTTTCTTGAAAAGGAGGTCTTATATCATGGTCTGGGCTAGACCTACCAGCGTTTGGATTTTGATTTTTCCTGAAATTTGGGTTCCTGACAGTGTTAGCTTGGTGCCCGTCCCATGATGATTTCCTCTCAACACTCTCTACTCTGTCTCCCAGCCTGTGCATGCCATTGATA
This sequence comes from Pinus tabuliformis, assembly GCA_031772625.1. Lineage (NCBI taxonomy): Eukaryota > Viridiplantae > Streptophyta > Pinopsida > Pinales > Pinaceae > Pinus > Pinus tabuliformis. Next base: position 1,295,522,081 of record CM062807.1, read on the forward strand.
ATAGCATCTAGCTTTTGATCTAAGGCTAAGGGTTCTTCCTTGAAGGTGGTTCTTCTCTCAGTTCTAGCTCTGTTTCTATTGGCAATTAAATTTGCCTCCACAGTGACAGCCACGTTTTGCATGTCTGCAAGGCTGTTAGGGGCTCTTTCTTTTAATTGGTAGGCCATATCTGGGTCGAATCCATCAGGGAATTTATATAAGGCAAGGTCAGGTGGGGGCCTTAAGTTTTGTGGGATAGCATTATAAACGCTATTGAACCTTGCACAATAGTCCAAGACTGTTTCTTGTGGACCTCTTTTGATTGTATCGTATTCAGCTAGTATGTGCAAGGGATCTTTCTTTTTCTCCCATCTGTTGATAAATGACTGGTATAAGGCTTCTGGGTCTGCTATGGAATTGGCTGGGAGTGCTCTAAACCAAGTCCTGACATCGTCTGTCAAACTTTGGACAAAAATCTTCATTCTCACACCATCATCGTCAATCTCATAGCTTTCAAAGTAATCCTGCATTTTCTTTGTATGCTGAAGGGCTGTGCAGGCAGTTGTTCCATCAAAATATGTGATTTTAGTTTGGTAATCCTGAGGCATAGCCCCGGGATTTGCAGGCAGTTGTAAAGGTGCATATCTGTTAGCCATATTCACAGGGATAAGAGGGACAATAGGAACAACTGGGATAATAGGAGTAGTAGTGGTAGTATGTGTTATAGAAATTTTTGTGCCTTACAGCATTGAGCATGAAATGTCCATAATATAAGGGATCCAAAGTCCCTAAACATGTTGTTCCTACCCCTAGAGGAACAAGGCTAACACACCACAATAATTCACAGAAGTTCTCCACCTGAAACTACTCAAAAACAAGTCAATTCAAGATCATGTCAACTGCTCCACTGACCATCTGCGCTGAATGTCAATGGCTCCATTGGCTACCTGCGCTGAATGTCAACTCCAACACTGGCTACCTGCGCTGAGTGAGATTGGACATGTGGCAGACTCATTCCTCAAGGTGTCAATGCCCAGGAAGCTTCCAAAATGACACTTGCCTCAGGGAATTCGACTGGTGATGAGTAAGAGGTTCCAAATCTCCAAGTGGAAGCAAGAACCTGCAAGTGGAATCAAGAACTAACAAAGGGAGAGGACACTAGTCAGATCTCAAGCTGACTCATCCTCTCTCCAAAACATCTATATATAGATCTCTCCTCCATGAGATCTAGAGGCTGGAATTTTGTTATTGCAAGGAATTGTTGTTGGTTTGAGACTGGAATCATTGGGTGCTTAATGCTTAGAAGGGAGGTGAAGATAGGAATTCCATTCTGCTGTGAAGGAGATGCTGGATTGGAGCCCTCTGGGTTGTATCTCTTCCTGAACCTTGTTATTTATCAATAAAGTTATCTTGGTTTTCTCCTATATGCTGATGTATCTTTGATGTATGATTGCATTAGTGTATTTGATTTACTTCTAATCCTGAATCATTTATGAATATGGATATCTGCCTTTGTGTTGTGTTCTTCTCTTGTCGCAAGTAGCTGTTCTCTTGTGATCTCACAGGAATCTGTTGAAGCTGGGCGAGCGAGGAGGCAAGTAGCTGTGAACACCCAAAGAGAAGAGGATCTAGATCGAGGGACAAACGAAAGACACTGGTAAGTCTATTGATCTCTCCTCTTTCACATTTCATAAAGGAAGAAACCAGAATAGCTATCTCTGTTTGTTTCTAAGGCACTGTCACACCTTAGGTGGATAGGATCGTCCTACATAGGCATTTTTCCCCACAACAAATTGGCGACTCCGCTGGGAAGACTTGTTTTAGTCATTTTATTTGTTTTTACATCATTGTTTGTTTCATAGACTCAACAACAACAATCGAACTGCTTCTGCAAAGTAGACAGTTGCTGCCTTGATCCTTCATTGGATTTTGTCTATGATTTGAACAATGGACTCACAAATGATTTGATGATCCTTTGTGATAGATCTTAGTACCCTCTCAAAGCATCCCTTTGATTATACCTTGCTTGTGTTTCTGATTCGGCCTGAAACTATTGATTTTTGAGCAATTTGTGACCCAGAACCCAGGAGAAACGAGAGTTTTTCCTTCAGCGCAACTGCTGTGAAGGCAGTCTGCATTTCAATGCAGGTCCCGTGAAGGCTACCTGCGCTGAATGTCAAACCCACAGTGTTGAGGTTGCGCTGAACCAGTTTGGCCTTGTGCAGCTGGGGTTCTCTGCTCTCTGTTGCCCTGTTTTGATCTCTGTTTTTTGCAGCCTTTAACCAGCATGGGTACCAGTCTGATAACTCCTTTTCTTTGCTTAAATTCTGCCTCCTTTTTTACAAAAAGACTATGAGTGTTTTTATGTGTTTGTGGCGTCATTTACAGTTTTCCTTTGCATGAGTGAAATAATCATCTTGTAGCCCTTGATTCAGATCTGTTGATTGTGATCTTAGGAGAGAGTTCATTGGCTGTTTACAGTTGATTATACATTTGCTTTTGCTTATTGGTTTGAGTTTGTCTCTTTTAAGTGTCGAAACAAGTATTCATTTTGAAAGTCTCAAAAGTGTTGTAATCTCTTCTACCCTTGTTGATTTCGAAAAAGTAAACTTGTTTGTATCTGTCATTTAAAAGCAAATTCAAAGTTGTACAAAAAGCTTTCTTTGTAGGCATCAATACTAAGAAAGCGGAAAACAAACACCTGCAGTGTGCATTTGCATTTTGATAAGTTTGCATGCTTGATTTAGGAAAGAGTGCATTAGAGTGTGCTGATTTCTCTTTGAGAAAAGATGGTGTCTTTCTTTTCCCTTAGTAGCTAGGATTTTCAAAGTTGAAAATATAATAAAGCTTGCTTATCATCTTAGACTGCATTTAGGAATTGTACCATACATCTCGTGGTGATCCTGGAAGGCAAACTTCTAAAAAGATCAACTTAAAATAAACTGAATGAACCTAACAAAGCTTTGCAACATAACGCATAACATAGAAGTCTAGGCTAGAGACGTGTTCCGGCGTCGTTAAGCCTAGTGACTGTCGATCTCATGGAAGGTGGGTGATTCCTCCTGAGGGACGATAGCGCTAGTACGGATTGTGCTCCCACGTACCGTCGCGTATATATTGGGAGACCCATATAGGCATATATCCTTTATCCTTAGGAAGCCGTGTCGGCCGCCCTACTGATCGCAATGCAGTGAACACAGCATTCACAAAGATCGACCGCCCGTACCTTAAAAAGTATTCTGCGGTTTTGCGAAAAGTTTGGCACACCCTCTGCCTAGAACTCCAGAGCAGTTCCTTTTGGCCTTTTTCAGACTCTATAACAAAAAAAGTCCATTCGAGCATTTGTCACTTCGGGCTCGTTAAAACATCGAAGGAGACTAGAGTCATCTTTAGCTTTTTCTCGACTCTTTAAAAGTGAAAAAGAAAGTTGTGTCTAAAGCGTCTAATAAATTCATTCAATTCGGAAACACACTTTCCCCTTTTATATTTTAGTTGATCGAGTAATCCGCAATCGTGGAAGAAAGTCAATTGAAACCCCGTCGTTCGCGGAGGCTTACGAGTCAACCGTCTTTGTCTCCGGAATTGAAAACAGTACGGACAAAGCGGACTCATTTAACCGGTTCGAAATCTCCTATCAAAGTTAGAACAAGTGTTCCGACAACATCTGAGATTCTGGTTACTCCAAACATTTCTGGAAACCCTGCCTCTATTGAAGAAGTTCAACAACCACAGAGGGACAGTGATACTGATCCTAGTCTGAGAACAAATACTTGTGTTACTGAACCAGTTCCATCTGTAACCGGTCCAGAGAGTCTTGTTCCTCAAACAACTGTCGCTGTCGATTCAACCCCTTCTTCGGCACCAGAAATATTGTACGGACCTGACGGTCTTCCTCTTCCACCTGGTTTGATTGCGATAGAGGAAATTGTAGAGGATCCGTAAGCAAGTACTCCAACCCATTTTGGAGTAGGGGTCACTCTTTTTCCTTCTACATCAGAAGTTAGTCTATCACCAGTGGAAGTTCCTTTAGAATCGTTAGGCAATCTATTGGATAGACTCAAAATGTCTGAACAACCGTCGACATCTAGGACTGTGTCAAATGACACAGCGACAGCAGAACCCCCTGCCATCATTCCGACGATGTTTGTTGGTGTACCATCTGTCCCAACTAGCTCGCAACCGCTAGAAGGAGTCCACCCAGGGACTATTTCGACAGTGTGGTCTGTTCCAATTTGTTCTTCCGGAATAATATCCGGTAACTCTTATGTTGAGACTCGACAGATTGATCCCTATGGAGGTCAATTTGGGCCATCCAGTCCCCAAGGGCAATCAATCCCCTTGAGTTCCGGATTGCTACCGTATGGGGGGCAGTATGCCCTTTCATTACCCCTTCCAGGAGGATATCCATATGGCAGTTCTCAACAGTATTCAGGTTGTACTGGAGTTACGACAAGTGGTTGGGTACCTATGCTACCCCAACAGCCAAGAGTTGTGTATTCTATGCAACAATGTGTACCTATGTCGAACATCCCGACAACACCAGCTATTGTAACAGTGTCACAAGTTCAAACGATGCCTGTTGTATGTCAACCTCAGATTTCTCAGGTTGTAATGCAATAGCCCCTTGACCCTGTGACACAACCACAATCGCCAACTGGTGGGGCGACACAGGTCCAAACGGGTACAATTACCCCACATCTTGGTCCACCAGTCAGTATAACGCAACAGAACATGGCTTCACAACCATGGCTGGTGCAATACCAACAACCACAATTCCAGCAAGTGTACCAAGGATCTGAGCAGCAGATCTTTGCGAACAGTGGACAACCGTATATTCAAAACGGTCAAAACCAACCGCTTTACAGTGGTCAAGTCCACCAACCGTATCAATCATACCAACATCAATTACATTATGCTGGTATGCAAAGGCCTACTGCTCAGGCGATCCCATCGTATCCTGGGTACGCCTCACCTAACCTGAATCAACAGTTACCATTCGTGGCAACTTTAGAATTACCGGATTTACACCGATTAACGAACGATCCAATTGCTTATGCCCCTTGGTGGCTAGCAATTCCTCACAAACTTCCATCGGACATTCCTAAATTCAACGGAAATCTAGGTGAAGACCCATCGAATCACGTGATGACTTTTCATCTGTGGTGTTCATCGAACACCCTGAATGATGATTCAATAAGGCTTCGCCTTTTTCAGAGGACATTGATAGGTCCAGCGGCTAAATGGTATATTGAATTACCTAGAGCCTCTTTCGACAATTTCAGTTCCCTAGCCACGACTTTCTTAACCCATTTTCAATTACCGATAAGGTATGAAACGGGAACAGAAATCTTAACCAACTTCAAGCAAACGACAGCCACCCATATATCTGATCATATACATGAGTGGCATCGTCGTCGTAGGATGGTAAAGACTTACGTTCCCGATCAGCTATTAGCTGAATGGTTTATTAAGTCGTTACTTCCTGCTATAACGGAAGATGTGGCCAAAGGGGGAGTCGTAACAGAGGAGTAGGTTATTGCTCGTGCACAATATCTAGACTTAGTATACACTCAGTCTGGCACGCTCTACGACAAAATACCTGACGCCCCTAGACCGGAATTCTCAATTCCTCCTCCTCCTAAATCAAATAGTGACTCTCATGCCGGCAATGGTGTGATTGGCACGGCAAACGCGAAATCGACAAAGGCTTCGTCTAAGAAAGCCCGTAAGAATTCGGATCAAAATGCAAAAGAAGAAATTCTTGCTTCGGAAGTAAATGCCGTATCAGCAGATAAAGGCAAAGAAACCAATCAACCAGGAAGCAAGAAGAAGCAAAACAAAGGGAAGAAGAAGAAATAGGGTGAGTCATCCCCTGAAAAAACTTCTTCAAACCCTCCTATAAATAGGAAATATCCGTGTCAGATATGCAATGAGGAGGATCATCGGACAACAGATTGTCCGTTAAGAGCTGATCTTAAGAAATTCTTTAAGAGTTCTAAAACCTCAGCTGTGTTGACTGATCCGTTTCCAAATCCAGGTCAAAATCTGGATGATAGTGGAAAAAATTGGGAGAAAATCAAGAAAACTTTGATGGTAGCAAGTCGCTCTTGAACATGACACTTTTCCTCCGTACCACAATCGGGTTGGGTTGTTTCATTCACCGGTCACATCACCATGGTCTCGCCATACCATCCATATTTGGGGTAATGCTACCGATCCATCGCATCAGTGTCGCCATATGTTCAAGAGAAGTCGTTCAGAAAGAGTCAACCGGGTCCCATCCACTGCCATACATTATCCTTCATCCGTTCATGACCGCCGCCCTGAATCATATGTCACAGATCGTTTTCACGTCCATCAAAATCATTAGCTCCGTTCCGTGTCACTGATGTGGGATACATTAAGGCCCTCCTTTGACGGATCGCTTCTTGTCGACATCAGCTCATTATCCAAGAAGTTGATCTAGGAACAACCCCTTCAGTACTTTGAAGCTTGCATGCCTCAATGGCAAGTTTCTCACTTCCGGCGACAGGTATACATCAATGACCTTCGACCAGAAGATTTTGCGTGGTGTTCGACGCCAAGTCCTTTATTCACACCATGTGAATTGTACTGCAGTACCTTGAATGTCATTATCATTATCGGTGATTCCTCTCGCGCTTGTTAACGGTTTACCTCATTGACCGGTAATCAAGCGATGTCTTTCCATGTTCGACTTCAGAACAATTCTCACATGGATCGACTTGTACTTAGAGTGAAGATCAAATGAGTTTGAAGACCCCGGATCTAGTCTCATCCATCCGGGCTGCGATATATATTCAGGAAAGATAAAGACATTTGACATGTACATCATTGCAGCAGATGATCATCCTACTCACAGGATGATAATTTCGCCAAAATTATCAGTCTACCATCAGACGATCATCTGTTCTATGTACATAAAATGAATTTCTAAAGCTGAGCATGGGAATGCCCGCCTCAGCTAGATCATGAAAGCAGTATGAAAAATAATGTATTGTATTGTATCTTATTACAGGTCTCCTCCCAGCAAATGGATGAACTTCGGACCCTCCTGGATAAAGCATTTCACCCGATAAACGGCCTCATACTTTAGGGGGCAACTGTTATAGACATTTTTGTGCCTTACAGCATTGAGCATGAAATGTCCATAATCTAAGGGATCCAAAGTCCCTAAACATGTTGTTCCTACCCCTAGAGGAACAAGGCCAACAAACCACAGCAATTCACAGAAGTTCTCCACCTGAAACTGCTCAAAAACAAGTCAATTCAGGATCATGTCAACTGCTCCACTGACCATCTGCGCTGAATGTCAATGGCTCCACTGGCTACCTGCGCTGAATGTCAACTCCAACACTGGCTACCTGCGCTGAGCGAGATTGGACATGTGGCAGACTCATTCCTCAAGGTGTCAATGCCCAGGAAGCTTCCAAAATGACACTTGCCTCAGGGAATTTGACTGGTGATGAGTAAGAGGTTCCAAATCTCCAAGTGGAAGCAAGAACCTCCAAGTGGAATCAAGAACTAACAGAGGGAGAGGACACTAGTCATATCTAAAGCTGACTCATCCTCTCTCCAAAACATCTATATATAGATCTCTCCTCCATGAGATCTAGAGGCTGGAATTTTGTTATTGCAAAGAATTGTTGTTGGTTTGAGACTGGAATCATTGGGTGCTTAATGCTTTGAAGGGAGGTGAAGATAGGAATTCCATTCTGCTAGGAAGGAGATGCTGGATTGGAGCCCTCTGGGTTGTATCTCTTCCTGCACCTTGTTATTTATCAATAAAGCTATCTTGGTTTTCTCCTATATGTTGATGTATCTTTGATGTATGATTGCATTAGTGTATTTGATTTACTTCTAATCCTGAATCATTTATGAATATGAATATCTGCCTTTGTGTTGTGTTCTTCTCTTGTCGCAAGTAGTTGTTCTCTTATCGCAAGAAGCTGTTCGCTCGTGATCTCGCAGGAATCAAGTAGTTGTTCTCTTGGGCGATCGAGGAGGCAAGTAGCTGTGAACACCCAAAGAGAGGAGGATCTAGATCGAGGGACAAACGGAAGACACCGGTAAGTCCATTGATCTCCCCTCTTTCACATTTCATAAAGGAAGAAACCAGAATAGCTGTCTCTGTTTGTTGCTAAGGCACTGTCACACCTTAGGTGGATAGGATCGTCCCGCATAGGCATTTTTCCCCACAAAACTAACAGAGGGAGAGGACACTAGTCAGATCTCAAGCTGACTCATCCTCTCTCCAAAACATCTATATATAGATCTCTCCTCCATGAGATCTGGAGGCTGGAATTTTGTTATTGCAAAGAATTGCTGCTGGTTTGAGACTGGAATCATTGGGTGCTTAATGCTTTGAAGGGAGGTGAAGATAGGAATTCCATTCTGCTGGGAAGGAGATGCTGGATTAGAGCCCTCTGGGTTGTATCTCTTCCTGAACCTTGTTATTTATCAATAAAGTTATCTTGGTTTTCTCCTATATACTGATGTATCTTTGATGTATGATTGAATTAGTGTATTTGATTTACTTCTAATCCTGAACCATTTATGAATATGAATATCTGCCTTTGTGTTGTGTTCTTCTCTTGTCGCAAGTAGCTGTTCTCTTGTGATCTCGCAGGAATCTGTTGAAGCTGGGCGAGCGAGGAGGCAAGTAGCTGTGAACACCACAAGAGAAGAGGATCTGGATCGAGGGACAAACGGAAGACACCGGTAAGTCTATTGATCTCTCCTCTTTCACATTTCATAAAGGAAGAAACCAGAATAGCTATCTCTGTTTGTTGCTAAGGCACTGTCACACCTTAGGTGGATAGGATCGTCCTGCATAGGCATTTTTCCCCACAACAGTATGTGCAGCGAATGGAGGTGTGGAAGGAGTGCTTTGAGAGGTGGATGAAGAACAAGGGGAACTAGGGGTTGAACGAAATAAAACTTTGACAGGGGTTGGGCCACAACGTGGGTGAACTGCTTCAAGACTATTATCAGCAAAATCCTCTCTTCGTTCTAGCTTCCTGAGGTTCCTTGGGATTATATTGGGATTTTCAAAAGCTGCTGGGGGATTTGGGTCTGGATTTGACCTTGTATAATGTGAATTCTTTTTGGGAGCCAGCTTCTAGCCTGTTTTTTGGGGATTTTTCTAAGAATATAAGGGTTGGAAAGAAACTTTTGAAGGTCTGGTTCCTTCCCAGTGGAGCTTTCCACCTTGATTTGTGAAATTATCTGAGGATGTTCCCCAGTGGAGTCTTCTTACCTTCTTTGTGAAACTTTATGAAATTATCTGAGCAAAGTCCCCAGTATGGTCGCCATTATGTTATCACTCAGGTTGTCCTTAAATCTCCTTAGAGGATATGACCGAGGTAACCACAAACCAATCTTTGGACTGCAGGTCCTAGCCTACCTGCAATCAGAGAGGGCTCTCTCTTTATAATTTAGCTTTGTTTTGGGTTGATTTTACGCTAGTTATGATTTTCTTGGGTTTTGTTTTGATTTTGGTGGGATGGAGGATTCTTTCAAACAGAGTTGGGATGCATAGTGTGAGAAGTTCAAACCATTGGGCATGGAGTCGTGGATTAGGCTTGCTGTTGCGTTTTCTTGGTCACAAGAGGAATATAGAGCAGGATAGCTGCACATAAAACAATATCTAGCTAGAATAAAGATGGAACGAACGTCAGTGAATGAAAGGCAACTAAGTATCTCTCATTATGCTAACAGAGGGAAGGTGAATGAACATTTATATAGGAGGAATCAAGGATTCCTAAACAATCATTCATATATGAAGGAAATAGTGTAAATTTGAGCAAATCAGTATTCATATTTAGGACTAATTCAGAGGAAAACATAGATAAATCACAGAAATTGAGAACAGAATACAACTAAGTGAGCTCTGAACTATTCTTCCTTTCTGCTATTTAGATAGTGAAACAATGATGGCATAAACACATATAAACTGTAAAAAGAGATAAGAAACACTTATTGGGATATGTAGAAGCGTTAGGATTCCATAGTCACTCTTCAGACATCAAAACACAACAGTCAGTTCATCTCCAAAACATTCCAGCGATCTTTGATTATAGAGACTCTCAGAAAATACAATGCAAGTCTCGAGGAAGTTATCGACCAACCAACCCTTAAAACAGTGCATAGGGTGGTTTAAATAGAAAATATTTACAAACATCAGATCTGGGATAGATCTCCTCAAATAAATGCCTTTAACCTAATTTGTACAGAAGTAAATGGCAGAAATATCTATCTAACAGCTGCGCTAGGGTAACTGGCATCTCAAAATATCTATTACAGCAGATCTTAGGCAGATCTGAGGAAAATGAGTGCTTTAATCTATTTTATCTTGAAGTAAATGCTTAAAACATTTATCTAAGTGTTGCACTGGGGCAGTTGCCTCAAAAATGGATCAAAAGAGTTCCTTGAGCCACGCGCTGTCCTCTATGTGATAATTGTGCATTTAAGGAAGCAGCATTGCTCCAAAAATATGACTGGGAACAATGTCTCTGCAATAACTCTGCCTTGAAAGCCTTCATCTATGCCTTTAGGTGGCTTTAAAGCAACAAAAGAAGTGTTGGTGAGCCTTAATGGCCGAATGATGCTTTGTTGACTTTGTTGGGCTTGCTTTGCTTTCATCTACTTTGAAAAACTAAACTGATACTCTTTGTTGCATCCTGATACACTTTGGCACTTAATCTGGGCCTTTTCTCACCGCTGATACTCTTTAGACTGTCCCATCGCCCCCTTTCTGCCTTTTAATGCAAAAATAACTGTTGCTAATGTCCTCCGTGGCCTTTGGGTGCAATCGGCGCTTGGCCGATCAAAACTAGCCTTAAACTTTTTGAAAAATGGTGCAAACAGGAGGAAAAAGTGTTGCCAACTGTGCTGAGGCCGAGACTGGCTATCTAAAGCAAAACTGGGCCTTGGAGCGATCTCAGAAAGCTTATGGATGCATGAATTGCACTATCAGGAGTCGGGCGCGGGCATATATGTGAAAATATGAACAAATGCCACCTTTTCTTTTACACAGAAAAAGGACCAATTTCTATGTAAAATTCGTGAAAAACATAGGCGGGAGTGGCACTGTAGCGGAGATTAAATCCTGGCCGTTGGATCACGCGAAGGCAGATCCAACGGCTGGCGCTAACTCGCATCGGGGTGGACCATTGGTCCCAACACATAAAACCTCCGAATAACGATGAGCCTGGCGGACTGGAAATGCTTATATGCCCTTTCTTTATGGAGATCGGGTCCGGTCCGTCGATGATTTCATATCGGCGGATTTTAACAAAATCAATATGCGGACCCGAAAACCTTTAAAACTGCCCTTTAATATTTTTTGGCTCTGGGATATAGGAGCACACAGCGCGGACCCTTTCGAACCCGATATGCCTTTATGTCGCACTTTATTACTTTTCGGCTCCACTGGTCGGAGCCATATAGGAGTGATGCGATTAAATATGGGTCGTTGATCTGTGGGCCTGAATGGGCGGCTGAGATTAACTCGGCAATTCGCTATCGGCGGGGTTATGGGGTTGCCACAAATAAACGCCGAAACCCATCGGACCCGATAAGTTATACATGCCCTCTTTATTTTATTTTGGGTATGTCCCATCGGCGGAACCCAAATCGGCGGTTTTAACAGTGGAATGGGTCTGCGGACCCAAAAACCCTTTAACACTGCATTTGATAACTCATCGGCTCCGTCAAATCGGAGCAGTATATAGGGCGATGCGAAGTGGGGGGCCGCGCGACAAGATTTGGGCCGTCAGATCTGGGGCCCGATCCAACGGTCCTGGATCCGTCGGCGAATCGACAGTTGGAGGGACCAGAGGGCGGCACATATTGAATCGTCGAACTGCGCGGACCCGATATTCTATTACCGGTCCACTTTATATGGTTTCGGGTCTGGCCCATCGGAACTATACCCCATGCCTTGAGACTTAGCCATTTTCGCTTATATATGCCACTGCCCCCTCCCGATAGCGATATCGCATCGGAGGGGGATCAAACAGACCTTTATCTCATCGGAGCACGCCTTTTATGAAAAGGAAAGGCAAATGAATTCGGAGGGGTTCCTTTATAGTTTGGCATGGATTCTAAGGCATCAGAAGGGGTCCGATAGCCAAAAAAGGGAGGATTTTATCCTTTTTTGAAGGTTTTTCATGGTTTTTGCATGGTTTTTGTATTCTTATGCCTTGGAAGGAGTCCCAAGGCACTTAGGGGTAAAGTGATGTGGTTTTGAGAGGGGTTTAGTGGCCAAAGAGGGTTTCATGCCTTATAAAGGCAAACCAAGGCCAAAGAGATGATTTTTATACATATGAAGGGAAACTATGCAAAGGAATGAGTCCTTATTCATTTGGAATATGGTCAGAGGGGTCAATGAGGGTTCTTGTTGAGTTTCAGATAAACTTAGCAATTCCCAAGGATGCATATGGTTATTTTTCAACCAGGGGGAGGGATAAATATATAGGGGAGTTATATACATAGTTTTAGTAGGGGAAGGGGAAATAGATAGGGAGTTACATAATAAAGTTAGTAGTTAACATGAAAAGTGATAAGAAAGCGTTAAGTATGTGAATCTTAGGCTATTAAGAGGGAAAATGACTCATAGAAGCAGTATGGACCTTCCTTGAGTGAAGCAGACCTTCACCAAGGCAAATGATATGGAAAATGATGAAACTAAGAGGTATCAAGCAGATCTTGACCTCTTTGGGGGAAGTTAGTGAGTGATTTGGGGGAGAGGAAGAAGGTGGAAGTTAGACATGCATTTCTTGAAGTCCTTCAAATGGAAAACTGCCTCAAACTTGTGATATGAATATATATGACACATGAAAATCTGAAAACGATCACAAGCCATGATTCTGCAACCACAAAGCTACCTACCCAGCCTATTCACCTAGCATTTTCTCTTCTTTTTGGTTTGGGTGCACTTGAACTAGCATACCCAGCTTTTCATTCTTTTCTTCTTGCTGTCCTCCTATCTAAATCTACACTTATTGCATCCAGGGGCTCAGATTAAGCTGTTGAGCACCCTTGTTTCTCTACCTATCTACAAATCTGCCAAGATTAAGCTGTTTGGACCTTCCTTAGCTGAAAACTCATCAAAATTGTATCAACTCATCAAAAATGATGCACAACAATGGCATTTAGACTAGCACACTCTCATGGATACTTCTCTGGCCATCTGTAGCAAATATGGAGCATTGCAACAAGCAAAGTATGACATATTTGGAATGTAAAAATGTCGATCATGAAAGATGATTAACCTGCTGTAGCAGGAGGCTAACAGCTAGGAAAGTCCGTTTTGGAAGATTTTGGTATTTCGACCTTCTAAATCCATTGGCACAGGTTTCACAGCCATCTGAGGTCGTTTGCAGGTGATTTTGCTTCGTGGAAGTTCCAGGAGCCACAAGGGCCAAATCAGTTCAGGAGCTGCATTGGGAATTGTGCAGCTAGTGAATGTGGAACGAAGGTCATTCCTGAAGGTTTTCAGCATTTTGAATCCATTTCTACAACTCGTTTTTCCTGTTGAGGCATTCTTCTCACTGTTTAGCTTCAGGGAAGCTTTCAGGGCCACTAGGGCCATTTCAGTGCTTGAGCTGTTTGGGGGCTATGTTCATCCATTTTTGGTGATTCAAAAGCCTATCTATGCTATTTTTGACCTTCTGAGTCTAATGGCAGAGGTTTCAGAACCAATTGCGGTCATCTTCACCTAGAAATTCTCCATGCAAGTTTAAAGGGCCACTAGGGCCAATTGGGGAAAGTACTGTATAAGGTACAATTTCACTGTTTAGTGTTTGGGAAAGAGCATGTTTAACTAATTCCTATCTTCTGATTCTGTATTTACAGTCAGATCTATCTTTTGAGACACTCATATTCTTGTATTAGCCTTTGTAGCATTTTTAATACAAGAGGACAAGCCTAGTTTGAGAGGCTTGGTCCAACAGATGTAGCCCACAAGGGGTGAATTGCTTTATCATTTTGATGTCTTTATTTGCTGAAGATGATATGCTAAACAAAACTAATATAAAGTGTTAAACAACAAATATACATAACTTGCATACACACATAATCACCTATTCAACTGCAGAAAGTTATTTGTCTTATTCCGCAAGACATCAAACTTCAAGTATGTGTATGTCAAAGACTTCTAAGTGTTTACTTTGTTATTTCTTTAGGCAGAGCCTGTAGAGGGCCAGGTAGCCTCTGGAACTCATCCTCTCTTTAGAGGTGACATGTTCGGTGAATGCCCCTACAGTCTATCTCTGTATAAGAAATACTAATTTTTCACATTTTCAGAGGTCACTTGGAGTGTATAGCTCACATTTGAAATTATAGGAAATGGATACCTTGCACCCTTAAAAAAGTACATTCCATTTTCAGATCACTAGGTAAAGAAGGCATTCTTCTACAGGAGTATTATTTAGGAGCAATTCGACAACTAACTTGAGAGAAGGTATCTCGCATTCAATCGGAAGGGTAGCGTCCAGACCATAAACGAGTTGAAATGGTGTGAATCCAGTGGAATCCTTCACTGAGGTACAATAGGCCTATAAGGTGGAAAACAACATCAGATGCCAATTAGACTTGTGCATTCCAATGGTACTCTGAAGCATCGTAACCAACACCTTGTTGATAGCTTCAACTTGGCCATTGGCCTAAGGGTAATAAGGCGTCAAGCTATCGTGATGCAAGCCTAACTGGGTTGTTAACTTAGTCATCATATGACCACGGAAATGAGAACCATGATTAGTGACAATAGCATGAGGGACTCTGAATCGAGTAATCACATGATTGAATAAGAACTAGGCAGCTGTCTTACCGTCATTGGACAATGTAGGCATCACTTCAGCCCATTTTGTAAAATAATCCACAGCAACGATAATATACCCATGTCCCCTGACCGAGAAAGGGTTACGGGTCATAAAAATCAATGCCCAATTTAGCAAAATGGCCAACGATAATGACAAGATGCACTGGGGATGGTGGTGCACACATCTTCCATTGGGAAATTTGGCACGCATGACAGGAACAAACAATGAGAATGCAGTCCTTGAAAATAGAGGGCCAAAAATAACTAGCGCAGAGGATGTTTTGGAAAGTAGCGTAACCAAACATGTGACCACCACAGGTGCTAGAGTGGCAGTCATTTAAGACTCATTCAGCTTCCTCGAACATCAAACAACGACGAAGAACTGAATCAATGCTGAGATGGTACAAGGTGTCCCCAACAATATGATAAGGCTGAGAATGGTGATGAATACATCACCGAGCATCCTTAGACAAATCAGGATGGAAGGAAGACGTCTGGAGGTAGAAAATAATGTCACCGTACTAGGGATTGAGGGTACTAATCAAGAAAAGGGTATCATCCAGAATGTGATCCTCTATCCAAGAGGGAGCGGTAGTGGATGGTAATGAGTAGATCAATTCAGCGAAGACAAGGGACTTCTCAGACTTGGCAGTAGTAAACTCCAAATTGAACTCTTGAAGGATAACGATCCATTTCAAGTATTTGCCCCCAAGCAATTGACGTGACAAGATGTACATCAGCGGGTTGCAATCAGAAATCACTGTCGTCGTGCACAACAAAATATAGTGACGGAAGCGTTGGACAACGTGAATGGTTGCCAAGGCAAGCTTCTCGACATAAGCATATCTAGTTTTAGTGTCAAGGAGGTTGCAGCTGAGATAATAGATAATGTGCTTGGAACCATCATCATCGTCTTGGACCAAAACCATGCTAATGGTGCTGTCGGCAACAACGAGATAAAGAGTGTAATCACGATGGTAATCAGGTGGACGCAATAAAGGAGCAGAAACAAGGAGTATCTTGAGTTGCTTGAAGGACTCTTGGGCAGTGGAATCCCAAACAAAGGGAGTGTCACGCTTGAGGAATCACATATAGCCTTTAGCAATCTCGACGTAGTTAGGAATAGAGCGACATAAGAAATTAGCTTTTCACTGCAAACTCTACAACTGCTGCAAAGAGGTAGGAGGAGGGAGATTCAGTATAGCTTCAACTTTGAGGGGATTTAAACGAATGCCCTCTTTAGAGACGAAAAACCCAAGAAGTCTTCCGGATTCGACGTAGAAGACACACTTATGCGGATTAAGACGAATATGGTAATATCGACAGTGAAGAAAAATCTCGTGGATATGGTTGGGGTGGTCAAATCATTTAGTTGAATGAGTTGAGAGGTCATCCAGATATGGCTGAAAAATGTGAAGAATGTCATGGAATGCGTAGGACATTGCTCATTGGAAGGTAGCACCAACATTTTTAAGGCTGAAAGGAAGCTTCTTATAAGTGAAGGTACCCCACGGGTAGATGAAGGCAGTTTTTTGTTGATCGACAGGTGAAATATTAATATGGTTATAACTAGAAAAGCCGTCCATAAACGAGTAGATTTCACTCCCAGCACAATCGTCGATGAGCTGGTCGATAAAGGGTGTAGGATAATTATCCTTTGGACATGCACGGTTGATGTCACGGTAATCAACACAAACCCTAATAGTGCCCTACTTTTTGGTCACAGGGACAATATTAGAGACCCAATTAGTCAGTGGGATAGGGTAAATAAACCTTGCCTTGAGAAGTTTTTCAACTTCTCCCTTAATAGCCGTGACTTTTCTCGGGTGCACGGGGCGTAAACATTGTCGAACAGGCTTGGCACCAGGATATGTAGGGATCTCGTGTACCATGATACTAGGGTCAATACTGGGCATTTCTTCATATGACCAAGCAAAAATGTCGCGAAATTCTCTGAATAGATCGGTATAAAGCTGAATCTCCTCTGGAGTATAGGTAACTCCAATGTGGATATTCTCAACAATCCCTAGTTTGACAGAGATGTTGATGGGCATAGTTTGCGTAATATTCCCCATATTGCCTTCAGAAAAAACTTCATGAATTTGAATAGGCGTCTGAAGGGGCTATGAGGGAATACAGGAAGAAAAATTCTCTAGATAGGTAGTCATGGCCCCATGGCTTGGGAGAAACGAGGAATGATGGTGATGATCGAACCAAGGAGGTTCCTCGAAAGACATAGTCTCTAAAATCGCTTCATCGGAAGGAAAGATCTCCTTTAACGGATCCAAAGAAATGCTATCTCCGAGCCAAGGGGATTGTACATACGTGTCGAGAGGCCTGCTCGATGGAGCAGGATCGGAAGATGAAGCTGATGCGGAAACAATTTCGACATAGTTGAGCTCGGCAGGACTCAACGGCATGACATCACCCCAGGAGTCCACCTGATCGACGGGAGGGACCACCCAAGGATCATAATGGATAGAAATCATGTTAATGGGGGTGATTTTAAGATGTGGGAGCGAAAAGACACCCATAAGGGCAGGATCTTTAAAAATTCCAGTGCCCACACTTTCATAAGGAACGGAGGTATGCTCCACAAATGGCACATTGCCATCTGAAGAAGAAGAGGCAAAGAAGGACAGTTGATCAACCGTGACAATTTTCCCTTGATGGGGAAAATGAAGGATACAGAATAGAGTTGAAGCCACAATGTGCATGGCATACGTCCACCAACTCCAAATTTTGCCTTGAAGACCAGGATAAGACTACCTTCACCTGCCCCTTGGGGATGTTTTCTTACAGGGTATTACCTTTTGGACTGTGCAATGCACCTTCCACATTCCATAGAGCCATACTCAGCATTTTTTAGACCTGATAAACGAGGGACTCGAGGTGTACATGGACAATTTTACACCTTATGGAGATGACTTCGAGCCGGCATTACAAATGTCGGAGAAAGTCCTGCAATGATGCGTTACTACCAGGCTCTTCTTAAGCCACGAGAAATTCCACATGATGATGACCGAGGGCCTCATCCTGGGTCACTACATCTCAACAGCTGGAATTTAGGTAGATCCAGCAAAAATTCAGATAATCCTCTTAATACCTACCCCCTGCACACAAACTAAGGTACATAGTTTTTTGCGATTTTCTGGATATTATAAAAGATTTATAAAGAATTTCTCCCAAATTGCTGCACCATTATATGCTTTCACTGGAAATATTGATTTCATATGGACTGACAAATGTGACATTGCCTTTGAAGATTTAAAATGGCTAGTATCAACAGCCCCAGTATTACGGGGCCTGAATTGGGATTTACCGTTTCAGATTTCATCCAATGCATTAGATACGACCATTGGAGCAGTTCTCGGCCAAGAGGAAGATAAGAAACCTTATGCGAAATACTACATTAGCAAGAATTTAACTCCTTCCGAGTTGAATTACACCGTGACTGAGAAACAATTTCTAGCTGTAATATATGCTATTAACAAATTTAGACACTATATAACAGGATACTGCTCATATCAGCTAGTGTTTGGCAAAGAACCTATCTTCCCAATAGAATTTGAAATTTAGACATTGAGGATAGCCCAAGAAGTAGGCCTCGATCTGAATGAAGCACAAATTAACAGACTACCTCAAATTAATGAATTGGATGAAATCCGACTATCAGCTCTTCAACATGCTACACTGGTCCAACAACAAAGAGTGAAATGGCATGATGTCCTCATCAAGAAAAGGATCTTACATGAAGGTGATTGGGCACTTCTGTATGATTCTATGTTCGAGGATTTTCCAAGCAAAATCCAAACCATATGGTTAGGCCCCTACGAGATACAAGAGGTGCATGACAATGGCACCCTTACATTAGCCACCATTGATGGGTCTGGCTACTCTTTTAAAGCGAATGGACATCGATTACGCCTCTATCACAAACCGCTTACAAGGGAATCCTTTTGCCAACAGTTACAAGAAGATTCCACATTACAAATTCTTGCTAAGGAGGGAAACCTTTCCACAACACCAATCCAGTGAAAATTTTATTTTTTTGAAACCTGTACATAAATTTGCCTTATTGTTTTTTTTCTATTTGATTAGATTTTTTTGGGTAGTAGATTGTATATTGGTTTTTTCTCTATTTTTCCTTTGTTGTTCCCTATAGGGCACAGCTGCTATTCCCTATAGGGAACAACAATTTTCATGTGTATTTCACTTTGTTGTTCCCTACAAGGCATAGTTGTTGTTCCCTACAGGGAACAACAATTTTCATGTGTATTTTTCTTTGTTGTTCCCTACAGGGAACAACAATTTTTGTGTGAATTTTGCTTTGTTGTTCCCTACAGGGAACAACAACTGTTCCCTCTAAGGAACTAATATTTTTGCATGCATTTTTTCTTTCTATTCCCTATAGGGAACAACTGCTATTCCCTACAGGGAACAACAATTTTTGTGTGTATTTTGCTTTGCTGTTCCCTACAGGGAACAACTGTTGTTCCCTATAAGGAACAACAATTTTTGCGTGTGTTTTCTCTTGTTGTTCCCTACAGGGAACAACAATTTTAGCGTGTATTTCCCTTACTATTCCCTACAGGGAACAACATCATTTAGCATCTATTTTCTTTGTTGTTCCCTACACAGAACAACTACTATTCCCTATAAGGAACAACACATTTTTTGTGATTTTTCTTTGTTGTTACTTATAGGGAACCACTACTGTTCCTTATAAGGAACAACACTTTTTGTGTGGGTTTTTCTTTTACTATTCCCTTCAAGGAACAACACTTTGTGAATATTTTTTAGAACATCCTCTTTCTGTTCCTTGCATAATCACCCCTAGACCATCCCAATTCACTCTTTATGATCCTATTAATGGCATGAAAAGTATAATACATATTTAAGGACAACAAGTATGGAGTTTACTGGAACAGGAAAATATCTTGAATACTATCATCTTTAACAAGATTTCTTTGTGATGATCAAAGAAAAGGACACAGTTATCAATATCACTTCACTGTCCTCAGTTCCACTATAAACAAACTGATTGATTATCTGTACCATGTTAGTTCCCCCTTTCCTGTATAACTCTCTCTGTGTATTATCAAGAAGATTATGGGTATATTTTTTTTATATTGATATGTTCAAACTTCTTCTGCCATCCCTACTCTTAAGGAGTGATGAACCACCCTCTATGTATAAAATGGGGACTGAATAATATATATATATATATATATATATATATATATATATATATATATAGATATATATATATATATATATATATATATATATATATATATATATATATATATATATATATATATATATATATATATATATATATATATATATATATATATATATATATATATATATATGTTGTTGGGAAAAGTATCCAATACGGAATAAACCTATCCCACTCTAAGGGTGATAGTACCTCAGCAACAACCGAATGCAAAGCTATTCAAGATTACTTCTTTATGAGATGTAAGAGAGAGGAGAAAGAGATCCACTAACCGTTGTCTTCCGCTAATGATTGATCCAATCTTCCCTCTTTGCTGCTTGCTCCCAGCTCCTTGCTCTTTCACTGGCCCAGCTACACAAAGATCCTACAAAAGCACAAGAAAAGGAAACTACAATAAGCATACATCCATAACTGATTCAAGGATTAGAATAAATCAAATATACAAGCATCAATACGCCATTGCGACACATGCATATAGAAGAACCTCAAATGCTTTATTAATGGAAGAAGTAAAGTTCTGAGAGTGTTACAACCATAAGAGGCCCAATCCAGAAACACCTCCCAGCAGAAAGAAATCTCCTCTTCACCTCCTTCAAGCAAATCACCCAATAGTTCTATACTCAAACCAACAGCACTTCCTTACAGTCACAAGATTCCAGCCTCATAGACCTCATGAGAGAGCTCTATATATAGGAGTTTTGGAGAAAGGATGAGTCAGCTTGAGCTTGGCATGAAGCTGACTAGTGTCCTCTCCCACTTCAGTTATTCTTCAGTTCCTGATTCCACTTGGAGGTTCTTGCTTCCACTTGGAGATCTAGACCCTCTTACTCATCACAAGGCGAATTCCTTGATCCAAGTGTCATTTTGGAAGCTTCCTGGGCATTTGACACCTTGAGGAATGACTGTGCCACTTGGCCAATCTCGCCCAACGCAGGTAGCCTTCATTGATTTTGACTCAGCGCACGTACAGAGTGGAGCAGTTGACATTCAGCGCAGATGCTCAGTGGAGCAGTTGACATGATCCAGAATTAGCTTGTTTTTGAGTGTTTTCAGGTGGAGAACTGATTTTCAGTGCTGTGGTTTGCTGACCTTGTTCCTCTAGGGGTAGGAACAACATGTTTAGGGACTTTGGATCCCTCAGATTATTGACATTTCATGCTTCATGTTGTAAGGCACAAAAATGTCTATAACAGTTGCCCCCTAAAGTATGAGGTCGTTTATCGGGTGAAATGCTTTGTCAGGAGGATCCGAAGTTCATTCAATCGCTGAGAGGTGTCCTATAATAAAATACAATACAATACATTATTTTTCATTCTGCTTTCATGATCTAGCTGAGGCGGGCATCCCCATGCTGAGCTTTATAAATTCATTTTGGTACATAGAACAGACGATCGTCTGATGGTAGACTGATAATTCTCTGCTGAAATTATCATCCTTTGAGTAGGATGATCATCTGCTGCAATGATGTACATGTCAAATGTCTTTATGTTTCCTGAATATATATCGCAGCCCGGATGGATGAAACTAGATCCGGGGTCTTCAAACTCGTTCGATCTTCACTCTAAGTACAAGTCGATCCATGTGAGAATTGCGCTGAAGTCGAACATGGAAAGACATCGCTTGATTACCGGTCAATGATGTAAACCGTTAACAAGCGCGAGAGGAATCACCGATAATGATAATGACCCTCAAGGTACTCCAGTACAATTCACGTGGTGTGAATAAAGGACTTGGCGTCGAACACCACGCAAAATCTTCTGGTCGAAGGTCATTGATGTATACCTGTCACCGGAAGTGAGAAACTTGCCATTGAGGCATGCAAGCTTCAAAGTACTGAGGGGGGTGTTCCTAGATCAACTTCTTGGATAATGAGCTGAAGTCGACAAGAAGCGATCCGTCAAAGGAGGGCCTTAATGAATCCCACATCAATGACACGGAACGGAGCTAATGATTTTAGTGGAGGTGAAAACAATCTGTGAGATATGATTCAGGGTGGCGATCATGGGTGGATGAAGGATAATGTATGGTAGTGGATGGGACACGGTTGACTCTTTCTGAACAACATCTCTTGAACATATAACGACACTGATGTGATGGATCGGTAGCATTACCCCAAATGTGGATGGTTTGGCGAAGACCATGGTGATGAGACCGGTGAATGAAACAACCCAACCCGATGTGATACGGAGGACAAAGTGTCATGTTCAAGAGCGACTTGCTACCATTAAAGCTTTGAGGTTCTCCCAATTTTTCCCCAGTCATTTCTGACCAGTACCTCTTTATTTTTGTCAAGCTTGAGGAGGATAACATATGCTTGTTCTATAACCTGCCCTTCGGGCAAGCCCATCGCTATGTTTTAACGAGCCTAGCGATAGGGAAACTCGTTCTCGTCTAAAGACAAGTTTGTCGCTATTTAATCATTTTAACGAGTCTAACGACAAGGAAAACTCGGTCCTTTTCATTTTTAGAGAGTCTGAAAAGGTACAGAAAGTTAACTCCAAAATTCCTTTTTCGTCATCTAATCCCTTAAGTCCGAAAAAGTATAAAACACTACAGAAGGGATGAGTTTTCGATAATTTTAACGAGCCGAATAAAACAAGCGCTCGACCTTTTTGTGTAATAATCCCTCAGGTCCAAAAAGATTAAAATCTAGAGGAGCGATAGCTCTTCCGGTCACTTTAACGAGCTGGAAGGCCAAAACTCGGCAAACTTTTCATATTTTACGAGTCAGTTGAAAAGAGCTCAAAGAAGACTCGTCTTTTGAGGAACGAGTGATAAACAGGGATAGCAGCAGATTCCAGGTACAGGTTGGAATTTTCCAATCATGGCAGTGTCACAAGGATGGCTAGGTGAAATCACTCTTCGCAGCTGTTCCTCAAAATGGGTAAACAATCATATGGGGGTGAACGATCGGCCAAATGGAATGGAGGTGACAGGTGCAAACACGACCAAGGCTTTTTATGGCTAATAAATTTACGATCACAATGGTTATTTACCGAAATAGGTTCATTTTTTAATGAGCTTAAACTCTGGAGGAAACTCTTGCTCACGCTTTTCTATTTTTTAACGAGCATAAATTCCAGGGTAAAACTGCTTGATCTTATGTTTATTTTTTAACGAGCATGAACTATGTATAAAACTGCTCGGATCTCGCTTTTCTATTTTTTAACGAGCATAAATTTCGCGGTAAAACTGCTCGATATACCAGTCATAAGATAAGAATGTCTCCTGTGAGATAGCTATTTTTTATGGAGATTTATCTCACGAAGCTATGCTTCTTCTCATCCTTTCTTTATGCAAGTTTGGAAACGGCTAATCCTACGAGTTTAAAGGGTTAGACCTACAGGTTTAAAGGAAGGATCTAAAAATTTAAAAAATAAATAGTCGCCCCTTGCTTGCACTCCAAAAGGTTGCATGCCCCCAGGTATAAGACAGAGTTTCAAGGTTACCGCTACTTCTTTCCGCCAAAACTTTCGTTTCACCGAGAGAGGCATACCTCTTTCTGGTTACCCAAAGATTGTTTTGTTAACACCATCAAACGAAAACATTTCCTTGGCACTGTCTACCAAAGTAGACAATGGTGAATGACCTTTGTCAAACAAGTAACCTTAACAAAAGAATCCTGTTCTAGAACAACCCCTCTTCCATCCACGGATGGGGTACGGACTAGTCATATTCTTTCGCGGAAATTCTACCTCATACCCAAGGTTTCCTCTGCCCGAAGCAGACCAGGATGCATGCCTCCTGGGTTCCAGTCCCATCTTTCCGAATCACTCGCACTCATCGGGAAGGAGGACTGGGGGTGGAGACATTTCTTGAGTGAATAGACCATTGAGGGTTGGTATATGACTATTTGCGATGCGTGATCCCGGAAATGAAAGTTGGTCTACGAGCTTGACCATTCTTCCTTCGTGTGGAAAACACATTACTCTAAAGAGTGAGGAGACTATAGCTCCCATGCAATATATATAGTCTCGTCCAAGGAGTAGGTTATAATGCAAGGGTCCTTGAACGACCATCACGTTCATTTGAACGGTCTTCCCTTTCAATGTAACAGGCACATTGGGGAGGATCCCTAATGGTCGACTGGTTCCTTTATCAAAACTCGAGAGATTTCTTATCTCAGGCAAAAGCGCCGGGGAACCCAGTGCTTTCCAAGCAACAGAGGAAAGGATACTCACATATGCCCTTTCATCAATGATAGTGCCAGCCATTACCATTCTATAAATTTGGACTATGATTCTGAATGGTATACTGGCTGGCAACCGAGGTCTGCCTAGTTGGTTCCAATCAAAGGACACAACCAGGTTGCTTGGTGGTGGGACCGAATACACGGCTGGATATGACCCTGATGATGTTCCTTCCTGCGATAAAGGAATGGGCGCATTGCCCTAATGCTCATCAAAATCTGTGTTGATGAAAAGAATCTGGATGGTGTCATCCTTATTCTCTTCAGTGAGGGTGTCATTTGAAGATGAATCTTCAGTGACGGTGTCATTTGAGGATGAAACCTTTGAAGGAAGAACCGGGTCAACTGCCATATCGACCTTTAGAATTTCGTCTGGTCTGGATTCAGTAGGTTCATTTTCAATGACTGACACTTCAGCTGACCACCTGAGCGGGCCAGCTGTATTTTCAACCAACGAAGGACTTGGCACGAGTTTTTTGTATCTAGGAGGAAGTCTCAACGGTGAAACCAGGCGATCTTCCAAAACTCTCTTCGCTTCATCTAAGAAGGGACAACGGTGGATGGCATGATTGCCTTTACACAGTCTACAGGGGGATCTTGCTCCCCCTCTTTTCTTGAACCTTCACTTTCGCTGGTTGACGGTAAGCATTCAACATGGCTATCAGAGGTTGATGCTCCCGAATTGTGCAACCGAGGGGACCAGTCCCTTAGTATCCGGGGAATACAGGGACAATCTCTATGGAAGTGGTCTCCTCTACATATGACACATGGCGATTTAGGCCCGGTCTGTGCTGTGTGTGGATTTTTGTCAGATGTCTTTTGCTTGCCCCTAGTCGCCTTAGGCTCCTTCTTCTTCTTCTCTCTCTTCTTCTTCTCCTTCTTCTCCATGGGAGCTTGGCTTTTGCCTGCTCTACCTTGCGAAGATGAAGGATTGGAGGAAGAGTTATAGGAAGTAGAAGGCTGGTGGGCAGCTCTAGACTGATCTAACTGTTGACTCGACCGTTTAGGAACCATGGTGTTCTGAACTACATTGGTTGAGAATAGCCAAATTGGCAGGCCAATTGTCAGTCCTGGAAGCGACAATGTGGCCATGTGGGGCGCACCAACTTCTCCCCAAGAGGAGAAAGGACTAGGATTTCCATCATGTGGAATTCCTTGGTTGGGGCGTTCCATGTTCTCAACCTACAGATCAACGCAGGAATAGGAGGTGATTATGTTCCGTTTAAAATAAATTTTATAACGACGCTTTAGACACAACTTGCTTTTTCACTTTTTAAGAGTCGAGAAAAAGGTAAAGATGACTCTAGTCTCCTTCGATGTTTTAACGAGCCCGAAGTGACAAATGCTCGGATGGACTTTTTCAGTTATAGAGTTTGAAAAAGGCCAAAAGAAACTGCTCTGGAGTTCTAGGCAGAGGGTGTGCCAAACTTTTCGCAAAACCACAGAATACGTTTTACGGTACGAGTGGTCGATCTTCGTGAATGCTGTGTTCACTGCATTGCGATCAGTAGGGCGGCCGACACGGTTTCCTATGGATAAAGGCTTTGTTCCTATAGGGGTCTCCCAATATATACGCGACGGTACGTGGGAGCACAAGTCCGTATTGATACTTATCGCTTCACCGTGGAGGAATCACCCAACCACTCAACGCTAAGATATCACGTTTAACGACGCCGAAACACGTCTCTAGCTTAGACCTCTATGTGTTTGCGTTATGTTTCAATGCGTTGTTATGTAAATTCAATTTATTTTAAGGTTGATCTTGTTTAGCAGTTTGCCTTTATGGATCACCACGAGATGTATAGTAACACTCCTAAATGCAGTCTAAGATGATAAGCAAGCTTTTCAATCTTTCAACTTTGAAAATCTTAACTACTGAGGGAAAAGAAAGACATCATCTTTTCACACAGATC
Source organism: Pinus tabuliformis (assembly GCA_031772625.1). Taxonomy (NCBI): domain Eukaryota; kingdom Viridiplantae; phylum Streptophyta; class Pinopsida; order Pinales; family Pinaceae; genus Pinus; species Pinus tabuliformis. The sequence continues at coordinate 1,295,548,249 of CM062807.1, forward strand.
ATAGAGCACACACTAATGCACTTTTTCCTAAATCAACATGCAAACTGTCATAATGCACATGCACAATGCAAGTATTTCTTTTCTCTTTCTTAATGTTGATGTAATACAAGAAGAAAGCTGTTGTATAACTTTGAATTCAATTTCAAGTGAAAGCAAACAAGCTTGTCCAAAATCAAAAGACACCTTAAGATTTACTTGTTTCGACACTAGAAATATATAAATTCAAACCATATGACGAAAGCGAAAGCTCAATCAGCTATGAACAGCAAATAAACTAACTCTTAAGATCAGAACGACACTTTATCACAGGTCTAGATCTAAGAGGCCACAGCAAGACTAGTTCACTTTCGTTATGGGAAACTGTAAATGATACAAGAAATACACAAAGAACAAACACAGTTTCTTTATACAACCGAGGTAGAATAGTGGCAAGGAAAGTTGGTTTCAGATAGGTACATTGACTGGTAACAGGCTGCAAAAACAAGAGTGAAAACAGGGCAATAAACAGGAGGGAACCCCAGTAGCACTAGGCAAAACTGGTCCAGCGCAGGTAGTACACTGGCAGTTTGACCTTCAGCGCAGGTAGCCCCTTCGGGAACTGCGTTGAAATGCAGACTGCCTTCACAGTGCCTGCACTGAAGATTCAAACTTTCGTTTTTCTCAGTTTCCGAGTCACAGATTGCTCAAAAATTCACAGTTTTTGGCCAAATCAGAAGCTATCAGTCAAGTACACACTAAGGGATGAAAAGGAGGATGAAAAGATATCACTAAGAGCTATTTAGAGTCCTTGTGAATCAGCTCTTCAAATCATAAACATGCCCAGAAACTGAGCTAGAGTAGCTGCCCTCTACTTTGCATTTGAAAGATCCAAATGCAGTTCGATTCGGTACTCCCTGTGTTTATGAAATGAATAGCAAAAACACAAACAACCAACAAGATACGATCCCCAGCGGAGTCGCCAATTTGTTGTTGGGAAAAGTATCCAATACGGAATGACCCTATCCCACTCTAAGGGTGATAGTACCTCAGCAACAACCGAATGCAAAGCTATTCAAGACTACTTCTTTATGAGATGTAAGAGAGAGGAGAAAGAGATCCACTAACCATTGTCTTCCGCTAATGATTGATCCAATCTTCCCTCTTTGCTGCTTGCTCCCAGCTCCTTGCTCTTTCACTGGCCCAGCTACATAAAGATCCTGCAAAATCACAAGAAAAGGAAACTACAAGAAGCATACATCCATAACTGATTCAAGGATTAGAATAAATCAAATATACAAGCATCAATACGCCATTGAGACACATGCATATAGAAGAACCTCAAATGCTTTATTAATGGAAAAAGTAAAGTTCTGAGAGTGCTACAACCATAAGAGGCCCAATCCAGCAACACCTCCCAGCAGAAAGAAATCTCCTCTTCACCTCCTTCAAGCAAATCACCCAATAGTTCTATACTCAAACCAACAGCACTTCCTTACAGTCACAAGATTCCAGCCTCATAGACCTCATGAGAGAGCTCTATATATAGGAGTTTTGGAGAAAGGATGAGTCAGCTTGAGCTTGGCATGAAGCTGACTAGTGTCCTCTCCCACTTCAGTTATTCTTCAGTTCTTGAGTCCACTTGGAGGTTCTTGCTTCCACTTGGAGATCTAGACCCTCTTACTCATCACAAGGCGAATTCCTTGATCCAAGTGTCATTTTGGAAGCTTCCTGGGCATTTGACACCTTGAGGAATGACTGTGCCACTTGGCCAATCTCGCCCAGCGCAGGTAGCCTTCATTGCTTTTGACATTCAGCGCAGGTACAGAGTGGAGCAGTTGACATTCAGCGCAGATGCTCAGTGGAGCAGTTGACATGATCCAGAATTAGCTTGTTTTTGAGTGTTTTCAGGTGGAGAACTGATTTTCAGTGCTGTGGTTTGCTGACCTTGTTCCTCTAGGGGTAGGAACAACATGTTTAGGGACTTTGGATCCCTCAGATTATTGACATTTCATGCTTCATGCTGTAAGGCACAAAAATGTCTATAACAATATATATATATATATATATATATATATATATATATATATATATATATATATATATATTTTCACTAACAGTCTTATGATTTTTTTCCACAGATGGAGGATAGGGGGTCTCATCACGAGCCGGCCTGACCACTTTCGCTACTTCCCAGTGAATGGAAATGTGATCACTTGGTTACCATGCCAGCACATTGGTCTCTACTATGGACATCATAAGGCACTTCCCCAATTATACATAGAGGACCATGGTTCCCAAGGGTTAGAAAGAAACTTTGTCGAGGCTATGGATGCCTGCAGGCAACAGAAGCTCTGCTGATGGTATTGAAGCTATATTTTACATCAATAATTATTATAATACCCTCTTCTTATGTTTTTATCTTTTCTACGAAGAGATTATGTCCCTAACGTACCTTGAACCTTTATGCATGAGTAATTTTTTAAATCAATCACAATAGTTTTAAGTGGAATAACGACAGTAAAGTATTATTTCCTGCATATGCTATCCCTTTTTCTTTATCATATCACATCACGACAGCCTATCACTTATTGATAATTCTCGGTACACACCTTGATTTCACCACTCCAATATCCTTTATGATCCTTTCATTAATATGCGTACCTTGCCAATCCATCATCCCTGTACTTTGTCGCCACCGCATTATACCTCCATTCATTTGGTCGTAGGCGACCTATTATTTCAAGGGGGGGCAGGGACCTCCAGTGTACTTATGCATGCGTTGTCATCTTTTCATTGGATTTTGCAGAATGATATGACATTCCATGATCATAGAGCATGTGGCATTATAACATTCCTCAATAACGATATTTATGTTTATAAAGTATCACCTGTTAGAGTCATTACAACCATTTGTTGTTCCATCACTTGGCTCTGTTCGTCACTGTGCTTTCCCCTCTACACTTTTTGTTTGCAGAATTCAAGCACTATGGGAGGAAGAACAGTGCATCAAGAACCTCTAATTCTGGTTGTTTCTGATGAAGCTAGGGAAATTTTAGCTCGAGCAGGATGGATAGCATGATTTACGAGATTTCATCCACCCAACTAAGAAATTGCCATTGAATTGTTATAGAATCTACAACATGGACAATCCATGGTAAGAGGCAGACAAATCACTGTATCAGACGTTGTGATAGCAGAAGTATCTGGGTTACTAGTAGAAGGACCAGTATGGGCTAGCAAGCAGTTGGAGCTGCATGACACTATCAAGGCTTTCAGGGACAAAGGATAGGAGCTAATCAAGAAAGTCAAAGGCGTTAAGCCATCTTCTCTTGGAGAACCATGGGGAGAATTAGCACGAATCATCCAGAACTACATTACCTACGACAAGCGTAAAGACGTGGTAAGGTCGCATCAATTCAAACTTTTAGCAGTTCTAAAACGAAAATGCTTTGTTAATTTACCTGCATTATTGAATTATTTACTGCATGACACTGCTGAGGGGCTGAGACAGTCCCAACACATAGAAACTGTAGTGAGCCACCACTGTCTTATCAGGCTTATAGTTAGCTATAACCTCACCTAGCAACAATCAACCTGTGATGATCTAATATTAGCACTCGAAGGAGGTATAGCCCTGCCAGCACCTAACCCTGTGCCAAAAAGAAATAGGACAGCCCTTTCAGTGAGCATACCTCACAAGCGCAGATGATCCACAAGGTTGAGTTTAAAACAGGGAGCCTCTACAAATATTCAAGGCAGCGCTAGTCAACCTGCAGAATTATCCATCCTAGTAAGTGAACAATACCTGTAGCTAGAGTTAGAAGGACAGGATAACCCTGAATCAGAACCTGAGGAAGGAACAGGGCATTCTGGAGAAAAACAAAGAAATGAATTGGGACTTCCCTCAACACCAAATATGAGCCCCCAAGGCGATTTGTTGCACGATTTCGAGATAGCCCAGGTCCTGGCCAACATGAATGTTTACATGTAGCCTGAAGGACTGCTCAATCTCAACTCAGGAGAAAACCAATCTCCTAGGAATTCTGGCCATACCAGAATTCTATCTCCCTCAAAATATGTAAGCTGCGAAGTAGAAACAGATGTAGAGGCCATTCAAGAAGAAGAGAACCAATCTACTGACATGCCTCCAGTAGAAGCCAGCTAGGTAGGCCTAATCACAGAAAACATAGGCCAAGAAGAAGAAGCCAAGATAGAAATAATTCGGGAAACCGATAACCAATCTGGAGACACGGTATTATTAGAATAGAGCCAGGGTGAGAAACCAGGATCTTTAGAAGCAGAAGCCATTAATGAGACTGTCAGCAGAATAGTCCCTCCTCTGAAAAAGTATAGAGCCAAATTGAAAAAGCTAAGAAAAGAACAGCAGAAACTTCACAAAATGGTCAAAAGGCTCAGAAGAAAAATAAGAGAAATTACAGCGGGAAAGGTTCCGGACAATACCCCGGAGACAGTAAATGCGGCTGTACAAATAGAGTTATATGAAGGAAGGGCTACAGGGACCCAAACTGAGCCCATACCTACTCAACCAGTTATCACTCAAAAGGAACAACATGCAATTCTAGTAGACGTAGCTATTCAGACAGAGGATGTACCCTCTTGTAGCATGGCTACTCAGACGGAGGTTTGGACCTCCCATAATAAGGAAATTCAGACAGAAAACATCCTTTCTCATAGCATAAGCACTCAGACAAGCTTACAAGCTAAAGATGTCATGACACACAATGACCCTATTATACTAAATCTTCAGGAAGAATTAGCACAAGCTCAACTTGCGTTAGAATGGCTTGAAGAAGAAACCGTTTCCTAGCAAAAATATCAAGAGCTACAGAGACAGCTTCAAGAGATGAATGCAACAGAGAGCGAGAACTTTGACAGATACAGAAACACAAAAGAGAAAATAGAGAGAATCAAGCTCAAACTAGATAGGGTCATAGGACGGACAGACACCATCTGCTCATTATATACAGATGTCTTGGCATGCAGGGCTCCCGCCACCAATTATGCCTTGTTTTTGTTAGAACGATACTTGCTGTTGAAAATTAAAGCCGTGAGAGCTGGAAAATCAATTGAATTAAAAACAGTTGAAGATTTTATAAATTGTTGCAAATAGCATGGTGTAAAGGTTCAAAGGTTGCTTTGTGAATTTTACCTGCACAATTTTGTATTAGAGAACGAGGTGGAAAAGAACCCTAACCCTTTTGTGGGAGATGTTCAATTCCAGGCCTTTATCTCGTTTGCAGTCAATCAACTTAAATGGTTTAAGGCTCATAACGCATTCCAAAGACAAGAGCATGGATTGGATCTTTGGGTAAGAAGTGAACCCAAGCACCCTTTGCAAATGCTTGCCAACCATAAGAGTCTGATGACAAGGGAAGGGGTGATTAAAATTTTAGGGCCTATTCATAAGGAGATTGTACAGAATAGAGTATCATATTTTCAATCCATTCAAGAAAGCTCTCTGGCTACATCCAAGCTCAGGTGGACGATCTCCACTAGTAGTGTGCAAGATAGGGAGCCATTTAATTACAAAAATTTTAAAGCAGCTGCAGCCCGTTTTGTCACCTATAGCAACCTTATTTTAAGAGAAGGACCCTATTGGTTAGGATGTTAGTTTCGTAGCCCCATCATTTGGTATCCTCCTGAAGGTTACAGGGCCATCTACGAATTACCTGAAGGAAAGGAAGGGCCCGCCTTTTCACTCCTAGCTCAACATCATGGTTTTAGACCAATTTTTGATGCTCCTTCTCCAGCCTACTTTTTAACTACACTCCATCAAAATTGCTTACTTTTCATGAGGACATGAAACATGGTAAGCAGGGGAGTATGTTGAGTTACGAAATGGGTATGTATTTACTATTAATTTCATCATCATTTTCCTTGATTCTTATCTTTTTCATATCTTAATGTGCTGATATATTGAGGAATTATGGTAAGAAATAGATGAATTATTTGCAGTTACGATTTAGCTAAATTTTACCCTTCTTTATGCAGGAAAGTGACAAAAGGAACAATTGTTGTTCCCTAACGATGGAACAACAAAATCCAACAAACAAAGGAAGGAATGTGTCGGTTGTGGACAAGGCTGAGGGCGAATCAGAGGGATCAGCGCGAAATAGGAAAGGTGTCTGAAGTTATCAATCGGTTGCGAATCCCTTAGGGTCGGGAGATCCCGAGGGATCGCATTTGCCATTTACCCTTTACCCCTTTTTGATTATAAAAGAAAGCAATTGTAGGAAGAAAAGGGGGGAATCTCTGTTATTTTTCAAGTTTTAATTTTAATTACAGACTCGTGTTGTTAGAAGACGCGACCACATTGTAATGCTACTTAAGTTCGATGATTAATATATAATTGAAGTTGTTGTTCCCTCGCATTATCTGAAGTAGCTCAGTAGTGTTTGCTGGCGGCTAAGGGCTCAGCCTCTGGTGGATCTAACTGCTTTCTTGTGTTATATTTCTGATTCTCATAAAGTTTGGTTGGTTTGATAATTTTCTTGTTTTTGTGAGTTTACTTTATTCGTTGTTTATCACTTCCTTGTATTGAAGTAGTGTATGTTCTTTATATACTTTACAACGCTGTCATTTGATTCGAGTTATGTTTATTACAGGGTAAATTATCTAGATAGTGAATCACATTGATTTAATCAGCTGTAAGAGTTTGATTATCGCTATTAGACTCTCAGAATTGATATCATTTCTATTTTGATTGCTTTATAGAGATTGAATATAGTTTATATTGCATTAGCCAAGAAGAGATGAGTTATTGCAACTGTGCTCTCGGCTGATGCTGTTGTTATTTGAATTTATGTAAGATTTGATTTTAGTAGAGGATTGAGTTTTGATATTTCCTTTAATAATTGCAATTGGAGTTTATTAGATGCATCCATTTACTCTTGTGTCAAAGATCTATACTACAATTTAAGAAACATTACTCTTTGAATTTATAGCAGCCACATACTATGTACACTCTTGAAATAAGAGGACTTGCCCGAGTTGATAATTAATGTGGGATAATTAGGAGTTTTAAAAGGCCCCTTTTATCAGCCAAAAACTATAATTCCTACAGGATCATCCTGTAGGTTTTCAGGGGATCTTGTAGAAAACACAGTCTTTGCATAAATCGAAGCAATGGAGTGGAAAAATGACAAAAATGATGGAGGGATGCATGGTAAGGAGTGGAGAAGATGAATATGTGAGAGGCAGGGGTCTCCTTGGGATCCTCTTTTGCTCCTTGACTGTCTTTCTCGCCCACCTGCAAATGGAAATTTCATGACAAATATATATATATATATATATATATATATATATATATATATATATATATATATATATATATATATATATATATATATATTTTTTTTTTTTTTTTTTTTTTTTTTTTTTTTTTGAAAAACAACTAGGCTGCCTCAGAGAGGTTTTCACCCTAGCTATTTGCCCTGGGCGCCTCAAGGAAGGTTTTCATCCAGGGATCTTCTTATTCTCTTTTTCTTTTTGTTCTTTTCTCTCTCTTTTTTTTCATCACTGGACCGCCTCACAAGGTTTTCAACCCAAAGATGGGACTCAGGTGCCTCTTGGAGGTTTTCACCTAAGTCCTTATTATTTTATTTATTTATTTTTTCTCTCAGTGATTTGATGAGGGAGGAGCTGGAACTTGCTCCACCATCATCACTATTTTATTGATATTATCAATGAACTCTTGTTTTCATAAAGGTCTCTTGTACATTTTCAATCGGTGCCCATTAACAAGCAAAGGAATGGCTTCTTCATCTATAGTTCTGATTTGCACTGAACCATTATCATGGCATCTTTCCACAACATAAGGTCTAAGTCATCTTGTCCGTAACTTACCCTTGAAGTATTTATACCTAGAACTATATAACAATGCCCAATCGCCCTCCTAAAATTGCTTCTCCTTAATATTTTTATCATGCCAGATATTCCTCTGAAGTTGAACTACCTCTGTATGTAGGAGGGCTTGCATTCTGAATTAATCCAAGCCATTCAATTGGAACAATCTATCTTTCTGTGCACTGCTGAGATCAAAATCTAGTTGGGCTGCCATCCTTAATGTGTTATATTAAAACTCAATGGGAAACAAGGCCTTTTTCCCATAGAACATCTCATAGGGTGTGAATCCAGTGGTGGTCTTCCATGTGGTATTATAGGCCCAGGTGGCCACAACTAGTCTTTTTGCCCAATCCTTCCTATTGCTACTCACCACCTTCATTAAGATGCCCTCTAGTGCTCTGTTGGTCACCTCCACTTGCCCATTAGCTTGTGGATGATAGGGAGTGGAGGTCCTATGCTTGATCTTGTGATGGTTGAGCAGGTCTTCAATCATGTTGGAGGTAAACTAGTTGCCTTGGTCTGTGACCAACTCTCTAGGGTACCCAAATTTGTAGAATACATTCTCCCTTAGGAACTTAGCCACCTTCTCTTCTATTTCTACCTTAATTGCCTTGGTTTCAGCCCACTTAGTCAAATAATCAGTGCACACAATAATGTATTGTTTTTGCTTTGAAGGAGGGTCGATAGGCCCAATGAAGTCCATGCCCCACTTGTCAAATGGCTCAAAAGTCACTTGAGGCTGCAGAGGCATTTCATCTCTTGGAGTAGGCCTTCCCATCCTCTGGCACCGATCACACTGACTAGTGTACTTTTTCACATCCTGATGAAGAGTGGGCCAATAATAGCCTACTTGTAACACTTTGAATGATGTCCTCTTTACTGCAAAGTGACCTCCACAAGGCCCATCATGACAGTCATAAGGATTTCAAAGACTTCCTCTTCCCTGACACACCTTCTCAAGATTTGATCTGGGCCAATTTTGAAAATATTACCCCCAATCCAAGTGAAGGGGGCACTTTTCCTGACTATCTCGCTCTTTTCTTTGGAGGGAAAGTTTCGTGGGAACTGTGCTGATACCAAATAGTTTGCTATAATAGCAAACACGTGCTCATCTGGTAACTAGTCATCCACCATTCCTTCTTCACCTACAGGCTCCTTTACCCTAGATAAAAAGTCTGCAACAACATTTTCCTTACCAGGCTTATCAACAATGGTTAGATTAAACTATTGTAATAAAAGCAACCATCTTATAATTCGAGCATTCACATCTGGTTTGTTAATTAAATATTTGATTGCGGCATGGTCAGTATGCACAAATGTTTGATAGCCTGTAATGTAATGCTTGGATTTTTTTAATGAATGCACAATAGCCAGGAGTTCCTTTTTGATCACTGTATAATTTAGCTTAGCCTTTGACAAGTTCTTACTGATAAAATAGATAACATAAGGGAGTATTTCCTCTACCTAACCTAGGGCTTCTCCTATGGCTTTGTGTGAGGCATCAGCATGAATATGAACAGGGAGGGCCCAGTTTGGGCCTCGGAGAATTAGTGCAATGGTTAACTTACCCTTTAGAATGTCTAAGGCCTCTTGATAGCTTTTTGACCATATAAACTCAAAATATTTGGCCATCAAACCAAATAAAGGAGAGGCCAACTTAGTAAAGTCATTTATGAACCTTCGGTAGTATCCAGCTAACCCTAAGAAACTTCTGACATCTCTCTGCTTTTGAGGAGGTGGGACCCTTTGGATGATGACTATTTTGTTCGAGTTCACCTGCAGTCCTTGCTAAGATATTGAATGAACTAGCACGGTCAATGCAGTCATTAAGAATTCACATTTCTTAGGACTGAGAGACAGGTTCATTTCAATGCATTTGTGTAGTACTTTGCCTAGGTTAGACAGGGCTTCTTGAAAATCACAACCATAAGGTGTAAAATCATCCATATAAATTTCCACCACATCATGGACTAATTCAATGAAAATACTCAAGACTTCTCTCTAGAAAGTGGCAGGACCATTGCATAGGCCAAAAGGAAGGACCCTATAGGCAAAGTACCCCAAGGATAGGTGAATGTGGTCTTATCCTGGTCTTCTGGATAGATCTGGATTTGGTTGTACCCACTGAATCCATATAGGAAAGAGAAAAACCTTTTCCTTGCCAGGCCGTCTAACACTTGGTCAATGAAGGGTAGAGGAAAATGATCCTTCTTTGTGGCTTTGTTCGACTCCCTGTAATTGACACAAATCCTCCACTTACCATTTTTCTTGGGAGCTAACACCAAAGGGGAGACCCACTCACTATCGGAGATAGGGTAAATGAATCCTGCATCTAGCAGTTTTTGCAGTTCTTCTTTAACTATATATTTAAGAGCTGGATTCATCCTCCTTTGTGGTTGTCGGGTCGGCTTGAAACCTTCTTTGATGTATATGTGGTGAGTACACACTAAGGGGTGCTCCTTTCATTTCCTTGTAATTCGAAGCGAAGAATTCTATATTTTCCTTTAACATGTTGCATAGCTTCTCCTCTTCGAGAGCAGAAAGGGATGGATTGATTTTCAAGGTTTTCTCTGGGCCAAATTATATGGTTTTGACACATAGTGGGTTGGAATCGGCCAAGCATAAGTCAATTGGATGATTGTTCGGGGTTTCCTTTACTGCTTCTTCTAAAGGTAATGAACCAGGAGTTGGACTTTGGAGTAGGTGTTCAATCAAGTCATCCTAATCTTAATGTCCTCCTCCCATGGTTGCTTCCAAAGCATAAAGTTGGGTGGAATAAACCTCATCTTCTTCCTCCTTCTCCAACCATAAAGGTAAATCATGCTCTAGAGAAGGTTGAGTAGGAGGGTATATGACTAATTGCTTGGACATATGCCCGTTCTTGATGGTAATATTCCCAGCTTTGCAGCTAATGTAAGCAATGGTTGTGGCCAACCATGGCCTCCCAAGGATAAGAGGATAACCAGTAAGCTTAGCCTTAGGCTGGAGAACTAGGAAATATGTAAGTTACTCCCAGGAGTCAATGGAGACCATCACATCCTCCACAATTCCCTCAGGGGTTACTATGGAATAGTCTGCAAGTTACAGAACTGTTGTGGTCTTCGCCAATGACCCTTGGAGGTTGAGCTTGAGCATGGTGTCCTTGGTCATCACATTCATGGCAGCCCTAATATCGATCAGAGTGTGTGGGACATTGGTGCCATTGATGTGCAGATCTACTACAGGGCTTCCAGGGTTAAAATATTTTGGACATATTACATGCCCCAACATTAAGTCAGACAACTTCCCAATGACATTAATGGTAGGGGCATCCCTTTCTCACCTCCCTGGATGCTTGAAGCATTTCTCTTTAATCAAATTATTGTAAATGGGAACATCTTTTATTGCCTGGAGAAGGGGGATCTTTACACGTAGATTTTTCAATTCTCCTAGAAGTTCAGTTTCTTCTAGGGTAGGCTGTGTAGAGCTGTAACAAGGGCCTTTTTCACCTCTAGTTATCTCACATTACAAGTCAATCCGGGAGCGTTTTGTTATTGCAAAGGGTATCTCAATTTGAGGCTATTTGTCAGAGTAATGCTTAGTAGTATAGGTCTAAGAAATACAAGAGTAAACGGATGCTAAACTATGGCTAGATTACTTTTGCAGAAAGAAATCACACGCAGCAACTTTACCAGTCGAGGGTGCGGAAATAGTAACCCATCCCTCTAGAAACTGATGAAAGAAAAGAAATTAGAGTATGGATCATGGATCTGGGAGCATAATAGCGTCTGCTGTGTCTCACGACAGCCTTGATCCTCCTCTCACACCAAACCAATGAATGCGAGTAAAAAGGAATAGCAGGAAAGTAAAATGGAACGGCAATGCAGAAATGGAACAGCAGTAAAAGGAACAGCAGTAAGGAAACTAAGTCTCGCGAGTTCAACATTCTCAATCCTTTGCATCAACTTATATACAAAGACAGAGCAATCTTTTGTACAAGTAAACAGCTTAACCAAATGGAACAGCAAACCACCATAAACAGGAAATGTCAATCATATATAAAAGTAGACAGCTAAATCAAATAAACAGGAAACGTCAATCATATGTACAGATAATCTGAAATGTTCACCAGTAGTCCACCTACAACTTTAATTCCATTTTCTTATGATCGTCACTCCAACCATATGTAGCTAAAGCATTCCACTTATAAATTCTGTAACAGAAGTGAACAACTCAGAACAACGTTATGTGACCAATTCTGGAAATATGATGTGAACTTGTTATAAAGATTTACAATAGGAAAAACTGCTGATGAACGAGTATGGAACAACATGTAAATATATCAGATTATTAAGAATGATAAACAAACCACACAAAGCCAAACTGTAATGATACAATCAGCCAGTGTCCGTTGGAGCCGGGCCCTTAGCTTCCAATGGCACACCGCCGTAACTTACTTCAGACGCAGAGAGAAAGTAACACCAAATATATTATATTAACGCATCAACGATAGTACAGCAAAAACTAAGTCTCAAAGAGACTCGATAGTCTGAGTTTCAGCTGACTGTGAAGTCTATAAACAGAAAATAAAGATACAAGATAATAAGAGTCTCCCAAAGTCTTCAATGCTACCCTTTTTATACTAGTAATGGCGGAGTTAACCAGACAACAAAATAATTGAAAGTAACGATCCCTCAGGATCAAAGATCCTGAGGGATCTGTTAAACTGTTAACTCCTCTCTTTTCTTTGCCTAGTCTTCCGAACTGACAGTCCCTTATCTCGTCCCAGATTGATTTGCCGAGATTTGCTCGCCCTGGTCTGGACTTTAGTTAGTTTCGAAGGGACAACCGTTATCTTCTCATGGAACTCCAGTTTTGCACCGCGCCTTCCTACTTTTGTCTTTTTCTGCATAGAGAAGATAACTATTAGTGATTGGGTCATTCGTGCTCATTCTCATTACATTCTCCTTACTTTATAACAAAGAAAAGATTACAAACATTGCTTGAAACATCACTAAATTATGCATTAAAACATACCTTTCCAATGCTCTACACACCCCCCGGCTTACTCTGTTTCATGGCCTCATGAAAACGTTATAATTAACATGGAGAGCGGTAAGAGAATAGGCGGGAGAGGGTATCTCGTAAGGAGGTCTGCAACCATGGTGAGCAACCAGATTATCAAAGAAGTAATTCAATTGATCTGCAGGCATATCATACAAGGTCTGGTATCCAGGTGCAGGGTGCCAAATAATTGGGCTACGGAACCGGTATCCCAACCAAGACGGCCCAGCTTGCAAAAGGCGCTGGCCATAAAGGCTCAACCGTTCAGCAGCCAGCTCAAAATTCTCGTATTTGAATGGCTCCCTGAGCTGGATGCTTGGGGTAGAAATCCGATAACGGAATTTGGCAGCATCCAGGGCAGAATCTTTAATAGCCAGAAAGAATTCCACGCTATTTCGGATCAAGTCCTCATGCATGGGTCCTAACAGTTCCATGACGCCCTGGGTTCTCATAAGGCTTTTGTGTGATTGCCATAGGTGAACTGGGTCTCTAGGCTCGGCTCTGACCCATAGATCTAGGCTGTGCTCCTGCCTCTGAAAGGCATTGTAAGCCCTGAGCCACTTTAACTGATTGACCCCAAACGAGACAAAGGCTTGGAGTTGTATATCTCCCACGAAGGGCCCAGGGTTTAAGTCAGTTTCCTGTTCGAGCACCATATTGTGCAAATAGAATTCACATAGCAACCGTTGAACCTTAACCCCATAATGTTTGCAACAATCAATAAAATCATTAACAGTATTAATCTGAATAGGGGCACCTGCCCTGACAGCTTTTATTTTCAATCTTAAGTATCTTTCAAGGAGAAATAAAGCATAATTCTTTGCAGGGGCCCTGCAAGTCAAAACATCATCATACAGCGAACATACAGTGTCCAATTGTTTAATAACAGCATCTAGTCGACGTGTTACCTTGGCAGCCTTTTCCTGTTCCTTCTGCCATCCTTCAAAGGCCTGACTCTCTGATTGACTCATGTTCCGCAGTTGCTGCTGCAATTCTTCATATTTTGCTCGAGGGATCATTTGTTCTTTTAACTGCTCAGCTTCCTGCTGCAACTCCTCGTATTTCTCCCGAGGGATCATTTGTTCCCTTAGCTGGTCAGCCTCCTGTCGGGCTTGTTTCATTTTGTGGTGCAAGGCCTTGGTTTTTGGATCCCTTTTCCATGAATTCTCAGAGGCAGGGAGTCTTACCTGTACCTTCACGTTTCGCTGCCTGGAATTCGTGTCCCGAATTATCCCTAACGGTGATGCCTCAGTTTGGACTTCTTTGTTTTCCCTTTCTTTCTTCACATGGATAAAGGGGTACGATGGCCCCTCTGTAAATGGAATATCGTCTTGCGGCTCGGTTTTGATTGGAACGGCAGTTGGTCCCAATGGGCTATTTGGGACAGCAGTCTGTTCCGGAACGACATTCTGCTGTTCCATATCAGATGGAACGACATTTTGTTCCTCAGTGCTGGTCGGAACAGTCGTAGGTCTATCAGCAGAGTATTGACCTACGAAACGCCTATAAGCCCCTTGCCTTCTCTTCTGACAGGACCCTGCTGCATTTGTTCTTCTTTTTCTCCTTACGGTCCTTCTTATTCTCAGACTGGCTTTCAAACTTCTAATTTTCTGCCGAAGCTGAGCTATAATATTCAGCAGTCTCTGCTGTTTCTTTCTCAATTTCTTAATTTCTCTTGCCTCGGCAGTGGGCGTATGAGTGGCCCTCAGTTCTGTTCCTCTTTCATCGAGGGTTTCTTCTGGCATTCTGGGAACGGACTGTTCCTGATAAGCGTTTTCATTCCCCACGTCATCAGCAGGTGGGTTTTCTTCTGGTGTCCTGGGAACGGATTGTTCCCGGTCGGTATTTACATTCTCTCCGTCAACAACAGGGAGGTTTTCTCCTCCCGCCATCTCTTCATGCAATTCTTCATGCGCCTCTTCCCCAGAGAGTCCTTCAGGAGGGTTTGCTGGACTGGAAGGTGAAGCATAATCTCCCAGGCTGGCCAAGATAGTGGCCAGCTCTTCTTCCTCCATGGCGACCTGTGGAGGGCTGCCCCCCAATTGTTCCATCTCCTCCTCCTGAATTGGCTGCTCAGTGCCTGCCTTCGGATAGTCGGCTTCGGCCTCAGAGTCAGAAGGTTTCTTTCCTTCCTCGGCTTCTGCTTCGTCCTCAATTTGTTCCACATTTTCCCTCGAAGGTTCTTGTTCTGGCACTGGTGGCTCATCTGTTATTTCGATCGGCTGGTCAATGCTTGGCTGGATTTTCTCCAGCCTGCCTTTTATTCTTGCCAGCCGAGCTGACTTCCTAGGTCTCTCGGGTCGCTCAGGTGTACTGGCCGCCTGTTCTTCCACAACCACCTTTCTACGTTTTTTAGATTGTTCTGGCGTGCCAGAGGAATGCCTACGTTTCGAGGCAGCACGCTCTTCTGCGGCCAGTTCCTTATGTTTTTCTGCATGTCCAGATGCCCTAGAGGAACGTTTTCGTTTTACTAACTCCGTGCGTTTCTTGGGTTGCTCGGGTGTATCCGAGGGACGCTTAGGTTTTGGTGATTCTCTGGGCTCCTCGTGTGCTTCAGAGGTACTACCAGGGTGCTTAGCCTTTGGGGATGGTGATGCTCTGGGCTCCTTGGGTGCTTCAGAGGTACTAGCAGGGTGCTTAGCCTTTGGGGATGGTGATGCCACTCCCCCTCCAATTGCTGTAATAAGCTTCCCCCAGCTACTCTGCTGCAGAGTGAGACTGTAGCTCACTATCAGGTGGATCAACCCATGGTGGCTAACTACTGCGTCTTCATGGTGTGCCTTTTTCAGGCTCCGAGAGGCATCATGCAATAATGAATTTAACAATGCAGGGAGATGCACAGAACATTTTCCTTTTAACACAGCCAAGAGCTTAAGGTGACGCGGTCTTACCACATCTTTTCGGCCCTCGCAGGTGATGTAGCTCTGCACCACTTTTGCCAATTCGCTCCAGGGTTCTCCTAACGTTGCCGGCAGCACTCCTTTTCCTTTTACTGTTAGATTCTGTCCTTCGTCTTGGAAAATCTCTATGATCTTCTGCAACCTCTCTTTCTTTGTCGTCCATATTGGTCCTGAGGCTGGTAATCCTGTTACCTCCGCGATTATTTCCTTCGTGACCGTTATCTGCTTTCCACCCACTACGGAGTGTTCTTCCTGCAAATTCTGTAGGAATTCCATGGCCACAGTTTCATTTGATTCACGCAGGCGGCTAAAATAAGTTAACCACCCCGCCCTTTCTAGGATCTCCCGAGCAGCTTCGGAGACTACTAGCTCACTAGGCTCGCTTCTGATAGCCTTGCCTCCCATGGTTCTGTTTCGGGCTCCTAGATGGAACAGCAATTACCTGTCGCAAAGAACGTAATCGCAGCTAGAAAAAACACAGAGCATGCATGAAAATTGATTGTAAATAACAACTTATTGCAAAAATAGTATTATCATGCCGTTAACCCATATCGTACCTTCGTACCATATCATTTCCGAATGGTGTGTTACCACGTGGCCGGCGGAGTAATGAGGTCACCTCCCCCCTCGCAATATGATAGGCTGTCCCAGCCGTCAAATGAAGGAGGAGCCGCCATCCCGTCACCAAGTCATTAAAGGAACAACATGTAGAGTTTTGCCATGTTTCAGATTAGACAAAGAAATACCGAGATCGAGGCAACAGGTAGATCGCGTTTTGCATAAGCCTTCGTGATGTGATGCAAAACAGGAGGATAGGACGTCTGGCACTCATATAAAGTCTAAGGTAGTCATAGTCAATACCTCTGCCATGATTGGTAGTGATAGATATTCATGCGACGTATCCATCAAAATGTAAGATATCATTATTACAAGGATAGAAGGAAGTATTTAATATCATCCAAATTGGTGTATATATTACGACTCCGATACCATTAACAGAGCTCTGCTGCCGACAGGTGTTCATAACCTTGGCAGAGTTGTTTATTTCACCCTGGAACCATGGTCCTTTGTGTGTTTTTGAAGAGCAATTCTTGTCAAAATGCAGGCCATCATGCTGGCTTGGTAACCAGATAACCATGATGCTATTCACCAGAGAGGCGCGAATCGTGGGCAGGCCGGCTCGTGATGAGACCCCCTGTTCCAAGGTTTGTTTATGTAGTGAACCTGTTGGACCATATCCCTGGTGTGGTGGTCATGATGGGAATGCCACTTCGCTTCCAATCTTATGATCATAGTAGGCTGGTTCTTTAATGAAACCCCCTATCCTGCATTTGACAAATATATATATATATATTTATTATTAATTATTTTTTTTTTTTTTTTTAAGCAACAGATTTTGCTCTTGTATAATTACACACATAAGGGTGGTTCAGCCCTCCTTAAGAGTGGGAATGGCGGAAGAAGTCTTGTCATCTCAATTCGGAAGATATAAATCTTCTGTTCTTATTTCCAAGTAATAATAGAGAAAATTGTAGGAACTCAACATGATAAAATTATCCAACAAGGCAGAGGAGGTGAGACTATGACAGCAAAAATGATGAGTGTGTGGATCCTTCCTTTGTTGTTGCATCAATACTAGGGCTTGTTAAAGATAGCGATTTATGATATTCTGATCTCGATATGTCCTGACTTTTATATTCATTGCATAAAGGTATAGCTGCTACTTATGACCTTGGAAAGAGGATGGACAACACATCCTTTATGTGAAAGGGACAAGAGCATACCACTTGTTTTTGAAAGGAAGGGTGAGGAGGAGTTCATTTGATGCATTGCCTTAAAAAAAATCAACAAAAGCACACAAATGCTGTTTCCTTTTCAAAAGGAACAGCAAAAACCCAAAAGTGTTGTTCCTTTTGAAAAGGAACAGCAAAAACACTCAAGTGCTGTTCCTTTTGAAAAGGGACAGCAAAAACGCAAAAGTGCTGTTCAAACACACAAGTGCTGTTCCTTTTGAAAAGGAACAGCAAAAACACACAAGTGTTGTTCCTTTTGAAAAGGAACAGCAAAACGCAAAAGTGCTGTTCCTTTTTGAAAAGGAACAACAAAAACACACAAGTGCTGTTCCTTTTGAAAAGGAACAACAAAACGCAAAAGTGCTGTTCCTTTTTGAAAAGGAACAACAAAAACACACAAGTGCTGTTCCTTTTGAAAAGGAACAGCAAAACACAAAAGTGTTGTTCCTTTTTGAAAAGGAACAGCAAAAACACACAAGTGTTGTTCCTTTTGAAAAGGAACAGCAAAACGCAAAAGTGCTATTCCTTTTTGAAAAGGAACAACAAAAACACACAAGTGCTGTTCCTTTTGAAAAGGAACAGCAAAACGCAAAAGTGTTGTTCCTTTTTGAAAAGGAACAGCAAAAACACACAAGTGTTGTTCCTTTTGAAAAGGAACAGCAAAACGCAAAAGTGTTGTTCCTTTTTGAAAAGGAACAGCAAAAACACACAAGTGCTGTTCCTTTTGAAAAGGAACAGCAAAAACCCAAAAGTGTTGTTCCTTTTCAAAAGGAACAGCACACACAGATACTAAAAACATATATACAAAATTTACAATTTTATATACAAAATGGTAATAAAAGGTGAATTCTTACTGATCTATAGGTGAGGAAGTTTTTGCTTCCTCGCCCATAATCTCAATGTTAGTATCTTGGCGTAGCTGCTGACAAAAAGATTCCCGAGTGAGCGGTTTGCGATACAGACGAACTCGATGACCGTTTACCTTAAATGTATATCCAGACCCATCGATTGTGGTCAGTGTAAGGGTCCCATTGTCATGGACTTTTTGAATCTCGTATGGTCCCAACCAACGAGTCTGAAGCTTCCCCAGGAAATCCTGAAATCTAGAATCATATAACAGAGCCCAGTCTCCTTCATGAAATATCTTGTTTTTGATAAGCGCATCATGCCATTTGGCTCGCTGCTGTTGAATGAGTGCTGTATTCTGTAATGCAGAGAGCCTTATTTCATCTAATTCATTAATTTGGTGTAATCGATTTTTCTGTGCTTCACTTAAATCCAATCCGACTTCTTGGGCCGTTCGCAGCGTTTGGATTTCGAATTCTATAGGAAAAATGGGCTGCTTTCCAAACACTAAGTGATATGGTGAATAGCCGGTGGTGCTTCTCCATGTGGTTCGATAAGCCCACAGTGCCTCGGGTAATCGGGCGGCCCAATCACGCCGATGTGAGGCAATTGTTTTTGTCAAAATCGACTCTATTACCTTATTGCTGCTCTCCACTTGCCCATTTGCCTGAGGATGGTATGGGGTAGTAATTTTATGCTGGACACGATAATTATTGAGTGTTGCAGCTAATTGGTGCCCTACAAATTGTGGTCCTCCGTCTGTAATTACTTCCCTTGGAAGACCATAACGTACGAACAAATGGAGCAAGAACTGTATTACCGAATCTTCTGTAGCTCTAGTCAATGCCTCCGCTTCAACCCATTTGGTAACATATTCAGTTGCCACCAAAATGTATGTTCTTTGATTTGATGGCGGGCTGATGGGGCCGACAAAGTCCAGAGCCCATCGTTCGAAAGGTTCGATCACTAATTGAGGCCGCAAAGGCATTTCGTCGGCTGGACCAGGTCGTCCTGCACGCTGACAGCTATCACAGGCCTGGACAAATTTTTTTGCATCTTTGAAAATTGTAGGCCAGTAATATCCCGTTTGTAATACTTTATGTGCTGTTCTTCGTTTAGCAAAATGTCCTCCACATGGCCCGTCATGGCAGGCTTTCAAGATATCAAAGATTTCGTCCTCCCGAATACATCTTCTGATTTCCATATCTGCTCCTGTGTGAAACAAATAGCCCCCAACCCACGAAAATCGATTGCTTCTCTGAACAATTTGTTTCCGTTCATTGGGGGTTAAATGTTTTGGAAGCTTACCTACTGCAAGATAATTAGCAACATCAGCGTACCAGGGAGTCTGAACAGCGACAGCGAATAAGTGTTCGTCTGGAAATTGGTCCTCGACTGCTGCTGCTTCAACTGATTTTGGTATTCGTGAGAGGAAATCGGCTACAGGATTCTCCTTCCCCGGTCGATCTCTGATTGTAATATCAAACTCCTGCAACAAGATCAACCACCTGGTTATTCTTCCATTTGTAACAGGCTTGTTTGCTAAGTACTTAATAGCAGAATGGTCTGTATACAAAATAACAGGATAGCCTGTAATATAGTGTCTAAATTTTTTAACAGCGTGTATCACAGCTAAAAATTCTTTTTCGGTCACAGTGTAATTTAATTCAGCTGGAACCAAATTTTTGCTGATATAATAGATGGTGTATGGTTTTTTATCCTCTTCTTGGCCCAGAACTGCACCGATTGCTGTGTCTGAGGCGTCGGTTGAAATTTGGAATGGTAAATTCCAATTAGGTCCTCGGAGAACTGGAGCTGTAGATACCAGCTTCTTTAATTCTTTGAAGGCTCGATCACATTTCTCTGTCCATAAGAAGTCAACATTTCTAGTTAATGCATGTAAAGGTGCGGAAATATGTGAATAATGTTGTATGAATCGTCTATAATAGCCAGAAAAACCAAGAAAACTGCGTACCTTTGTCTGATTAGTGGGGGTTGGAATAAGAAAAAGTATTTGAATTTTAGCCGGGTCTACCTGAATACCAGCTGCTGAAATATAGCATCCCAGAATGAGTCCTTCAGTCATCATCATGTAACACTTTTCATGACTCAAGCAAAGTCTTGTAGCGATGCAGCGCTGTAGGACTTTTTCGAGAGTATCTAGAGCTGGATCAAAGTCCTCTCCATATGGTGTGAAATCATCCATGTAGACTTCCAATCCATCATTAATTAAATCTGCAAAGATGCTAAGAACAGCCCTTTGGAATGTGGCTGGAGCATTACATAAACCAAAAGGTAAGACTGGATAAGCGAACGTTCCCCAGGGGCAAGTAAAGGTAGTCTTATCCTGGTCTTCAGGGGCAATCTGAATCTGATTGTATCCGCTGAAGCCATCCAGGAAAGAAAAGAATTTCTTGCCTGCTAAGGTGTCCAGTACCTGATCTATGAATGGAAGAGGGAAGTGATATTTTTGTGTGGCTTTGTTTAATTCTCTATAATCCACACAGATCCTCCATTTCCCGTTCTTTTTAGGTACTACCACAAGTGGGGAGACCCATTTGCTGTCAGAAATAGGATAAATGAAATCAACATCTAAAAGTTTCTGAAGCTCATCTTTTACAACATCTTTTAAATGGGGGTTGAGTCTTCTTTGTGGTTGGCGAACCGGTCTTGCATCTTTTTCGATATAAATATGATGTGTGCATAGCTGGGGATCAATCCCTTTCATATCGGGATAGTCCCATGCAAATGCCTCCTGATACTTTCGTAACAGCTGGATGAGTTTTGTCTCTTGATCTGGTGTCAGATTAGCGTTAATATTTAAAGTTTTCCCCGGTTCAATTTGCACTACTTTGCTATTAGCGACAGAAGTCACCGGTATATTTTGGTCATGTTCGTCCTTCAGAGGATCCTCCTCTAATTCGTTGTCAAATGCCGCTTTTATCATAAAACATTGTGTATACGGTGTGGATTCTGTTTGATTAATGAATTTATTAATGGCATCGTCTTCGGTTTGATCTTTGAAATCTAGCGCTTCCTGGACTGTTAATGGGGGTCTAATGTTGTCAGTGATATATGAGGCAGGGCGCAGGTTGGCTTTCATCATTGTGATGCTTGGCTGAGCTGGAGGGTACAAAATTAAATTTTTGATATCCGGCCCTCTGGTTATGGTCATGTTTCCCTGCCTACAACCAATGTAGGCGTCAGCAGTAGCGAGCCACGGTCTACCTAGAATTAGCGGATGTCCATCTAGTCGGGTTTTCGGATTAATTATCAGGAAATCGGTCGGGTATTCCCAGGAATCTACTGAAACCATGACATCATACAAGGTTCCTTCTGGTCTAATTACTGATCGGTCAGCTAGTTCTAACAAAGTGGAAGTAGGTTCTACCGATGTAATTCCGAGCTTCTGGCAAGTTGATGTTGTCAGGATGTTAATTGCAGCCCCTAGATCAACTAAGACGTTGGTCAAGGTCTGCCCATAGATTTGAACAGTGACAATTGGGTCTCCAGGGTGCTCGTATTTAACTGGTGTTTCTTTTCCTGATAGGAGGTCGGATAAGGTGCCGACTACCTGGACTCTTGGGTTAGAAGTTACATTTCTTTTTGGTTTTCTGCTACACAGGTCCTTTATGGTTTTTGCATATATGGGGATATCCTGTATAGCTTGAAGGAATGGAATTCTTATATACAAGTTTTGTAGTTCTCCCAGAATATCAAAGTCTGGATATTGTGTTGGTCGTGGAATGGCTAATCGTTCTGGGAACGGTGGAGGAGATGTAATTACTTGTTGATGAGCCTGGTCTTTATTTACATCTTCCTGTTGTGATGGATGTTCTATAGGTAACTGATCTTCAATGTGAGTTGTTCTATGTCCCTCAGTTTCTATTATTCGCCCAGATCTTAACTGAAGATCGTTGCACTCCCGCAGATCAGATTCAATTTCTGAGGATTCTATAATTTGAAGAGATTGAACTGGTCTATTATTTGGATTAGGGTTGGGTTGAGCTGGGAGCTGCGGTCTCAGATTAGGCTGGGGGTTTTGTTGTAAGGCTGGTAGAGTTGGTTGAGGGAATGGAATTGATCCTGCTGGCTGATATGTCGATCTTGGCCAGCTTGTCTGCCAGGATGAGCTTTGCGAAGTAGAAGGGGTCCACTGCGGAGGGTATGAATTATTCTGCCAATATGGTGGAGGATAAGGGAAGTTTGGCCAACCAAATTGGGACATCCAAGGATTCGGAGTAGGAAACATTTGAGGTGACCAATTCGAAAACGGGGGTTGAGACTGGTTTTGCCACATATTCTGTTGCTGAGTATTGAACTGCGGGGGTTGAAAAGAAGAGGAGGGGTCTGAAAACATACCTGATTGCCTAGGCTGCCATTGACGATGCTGGTTAATAAAATATGTTGATTCTGGCTCCTCTTCTGCTTCTTTGTATACTGCCTTCAAACCAGGAAGTGAGGGGCAGCTTTCGGTCAGGTGGTCCTTGGTACAGATAGCACATATTTGGACTGTATCCAGCGGGCATTCCTTGTGGCTATGTTTCTTCCTGCATCGTGGGCAAAAAACTGCTAGATTCTGTTCCGCCTCTGCTTGCTTCTGTTTAGCCTGCACAATGTCAAGTTGTGTAGTTAATGTCCCCAGGATGTCAGTTTTAAAATTTTCTAGCAAATTTCCAAGTTCCACCCGTGTTACTCCCTCTGTTGATGTTCTGTTATCTCTGGTGAAGCGATCATATTCTGCTGGTTTTATCCTCGTGCTGCCTCTTGAGCTCCTGATACACAGATCAATGATATCAGCAAAATTTTCCTGATAAATGTCTCCTTTCCCCATAATATTTAACGTTTCAATCCATTGTTCTTTCATACCTCTAATTAATGTGGTTTTCAACACGTTATCAGGCAGAGGTAGCGATGCATAAGGAGATCTTTGCAAGTTATATTGGAAACGTTCCACATATTCTTCTAAGGTTTCGTTTGGTCTGGCTGACATTTGAAAAATTTCATCTTTTAGTTCTCTTGACCTACAGTAATCCTGATATTTCTTTAAAAAGGCTTCTTTCATTTGATCCCAATTGTTAATAACCCCACCGCCTAAGCCCATAAACCATCTTAACGCTGCCCCTTTTAATGTAGAGGGGAACAATTTCAGTTTCTGGGGATCGGTGGTGTAATCGTATCCTCTACATAATACATCAAATTCGAACAAGAATGCGTCCGGATCTTCTGATGTAAGGCCATGAAATGTGGGGATATGCTGGAGAGGGATAGCTTTCATGGGCGCATTTGCTGCAGAATCTACTATAGGATATTGCAATGTGGAGGTCTGGGTGTTTGGCTGATTCTGCGCCATGGGATCGAATATATGCCAGTAATCTTCAAGAATTTCCAAGAGAGTATTCCTTGGTTGAGGAGGGGTAGTCTTAACAGGGATTGTCTTGACAACACTCCCTTGATCAGGGATGATAATGGCCCCAACTGTCTGCGGTGAATGGATTCCTTCAACGAGGATTTTTGCAGCGCTTCCCTTGTTCGGGCTATTTAAAGGCTGGTTTAATTCAATAGGAGATCTAGGTTCCCCGATTTCCCCTGTTTCTCCTTCTCCTTCACAAAGGTTACTTTGGGTCCCTTCGTGCAATGGTCCAGGAGTCAAATTTTCAATTTCTTGAAAATCCTGCTCCTCTGTTTGACTGTGCACTTCAGCAAAGGCTTCAGATGGTGATCCCGAGGCCTGAAGGGAACTAGCAGGCTGTTTAGAATTGACTTTCCTATAACCTACCGATGGCTGAGAGTCGGCTTTCTTATAGATTTCGTCTATGAAGGTCATTCGTCCAAGGGTCACCGGCCCCTTGGCTTTGGATGGAGGCTTTTGATCTTTCTCTGGCTTTTTCTGCTTAGTCATGCACTCCAATTAAACTGCTAAATCCTATTTAACCAATCAATTCTGCTAGGAAAGCGGACGGTGGAGCAGGGCTTTTACATGCTCCGTACGCAGGTTCTTACCTTTCGTTTTTAAAATCCAACTCTCCCCTAGCAGATTCGTACACTACCCTGTTTAAAAGACAAATGGCTATACCCTTTCCCCAGCAACGGCGCCAAAATGTAGAGCTGTAACAAGGGCCTTTTTCACCTCTAGTTATCTCACATTACAAGTCAATCCGGGAGCGTTTTGTTATTGCAAAGGGTATCTCAATTTGAGGCTATTTGTCAGAGTAATGCTTAGTAGTATAGGTCTAAGAAATACAAGAGTAAACGGATGCTAAACTATGGCTAGATTACTTTTGCAGAAAGAAATCACACGCAGCAACTTTACCAGTCGAGGGTGCGGAAATAGTAACCCATCCCTCTAGAAACTGATGAAAGAAAAGAAATTAGAGTATGGATCATGGATCTGGGAGCATAATAGCGTCTGCTGTGTCTCACGACAGCCTTGATCCTCCTCTCACACCAAACCAATGAATGCGAGTAAAAAGGAACAGCAGGAAAGTAAAATGGAACGGCAATGCAGAAATGGAACAGCAGTAAAAGGAACAGCAGTAAGGAAACTAAGTCTCGCGAGTTCAACACTCTCAATCCTTTGCATCAACTTATATACAAAGACAGAGCAATCTTTTGTACAAGTAAACAGCTTAACCAAATGGAACAGCAAACCACCATAAACAGGAAACGTCAATCATATATAAAAGTAGACAGCTGAATCAAATAAACAGGAAACGTCAATCATATGTACAGATAATCTGAAATGATCACCAGTAGTCCACCTACAACTTTAATTCCATTTTCTTATGATCGTCACTCCAACCATATGTAGCTAAAGCATTCCACTTATAAATTCTGTAACAGAAGTGAACAACTCAGAACAACGTTATGTGACCAATTCTGGAAATATGATGTGAACTTGTTATAAAGATTTACAATAGGAAAAACTGCTGATGAACGAGTATGGAACAGCATGTAAATATATCAGATTATTAAGAATGATAAACAAACCACACAAAGCCAAACTGTAATGATACAATCAGCCAGTGTCCGTTGGAGCCGGGCCCTTAGCTTCCAATGGCACACCGCCGTAACTTACTTCAGACGCAGAGAGAAAGTAACACCAAATATATTATATTAACGCATCAACGATAGTACAACAAAAACTAAGTCTCAAAGAGACTCGATAGTCTGAGTTTCAGCTGACTGTGAAGTCTATAAACAGAAAATAAAGATACAAGATAATAAGAGTCTCCCAAAGTCTTCAATGCTACCCTTTTTATACTAGTAATGGTGGAGTTAACCAGACAACAAAATAATTGAAAGTAACGATCCCTCAGGATCAAAGATCCTGAGGGATCTGTTAAACTGTTAACTCCTCTCTTTTCTTTGCCTAGTCTTCCGAACTGACAGTCCCTTATCTCGTCCCAGATTGATTTGCCGAGATTTGCTCGCCCTGGTCTGGACTTTAGTTAGTTTCGAAGGGACAACCGTTATCTTCTCATGGAACTCCAGTTTTGCACCGCGCCTTCCTACTTTTGTCTTTTTCTGCATAGAGAAGATAACTATTAGTGATTGGGTCATTCATGCTCATTCTCATTACATTCTCCTTACTTTATAACAAAGAAAATATTACAAACATTGCTTGAAACATCACTAAATTATGCATTAAAACATACCTTTCCAATGCTCTATAGGTTGGAGTGGTTGGGTTAATCTCATAGGAAAGGGTGGATTTACTTTAAGGTTGCTTTCCTCTCTTTCTTCCTCAACCTCCCGAGGTGGAGGGGGAGTTTGGTTATCTACGAGAACTCTCCCAGATCTCAGGTTAATCTCCTGGATTTCCACAACGTAAGCTGGATATGATGTCTCTCCAATGTATACTTAATGAGCTTGCCTATTTTTTTGGTTCGGATTTGGCAGGGTAGGAATTTGGGGTTGCTTAGGTGGAGTAGAGTGTAGGAGTTGTGGTTGGGCAGGTGGTGGAGGCAATATAGCTGGAGCATTGTTGTATTGGGGCCTCCACCCCTGGAGTGGTGTATTCCACTGAGGTTGTAGCGGAGTGTAAGGTTGAAATGACTAACTGGCTAGCTGGGAATGATACTGATATGCATAGGACCAAGGAGGGGTGTAGACCAGGAAGGATGAGCAAGGGATCCCCAAGAAGGTATAGCTGTGGTTTGGTTTTGGTTGTAATATGCATGGGATTACCCTTGCATGCCCTGTTGGTATGGTATAGGCCCAGGAAGTCTCCTTTGGTTAATGTAGAAAATCTTCTCAGTGACCCCTTCAGCTCCTTGATATAAAAATTTGAGTCCAGGTAAACAAGGGCACTTGTCTATGGAGTGGTTTTCTTCACGGACCGAGCAAATTTTAATACAGTTCAATGGACATTCGTTCCTAGGATGCCTCCTCGTGCATCTAGGACAAAAGATGGCTAAGGCTCTCTTTGCTTCCTCCTGCTTCCTTTTAATGTTCATGGTGTCCATTTGCAAGGCAAGGGTTTGCAGCATCTCACTTTTTAAATCTTCCATCATGTTTCCAATTTCACCCTTGATGGATGAGTTGGAAGATGATGTACTGGCCATAGGTTGACTACCCCTACCCTTTTTCCTGGCCTCCCTAGAATGGTTTCTAAAGATAGTCTTGATATCCTCATAGGGTAATTGGTAGATATCTCCTCCTGCTAACAAATGTAAGGTATCCAGAAGATCTTCTCTTACTCCCTTAAGCAGGACCAACTTTAGTGACTCGGGGTCAAGTGTGCACCTAGCCCTTTTGTAACTGACCTGGAAGATTTCTTCGTAGTCTTCTAAGGATTCATCATGGCCTATGGTCATCCTGAAAATTTCTTCTTTAGTATCCTTTGACTGACAGTAGTCCCAATATTTTTTGTTAAAGGCCTGCTACATCTGATCCCAGGTTGTGATGCTATCTCCAGGTAAGCCCATGAACCAGTGCAATGTTACATCCTTGAGGGTAGATGGAAATATTTTTAACTTTTGCTCATCATCTGTATAGTCATAGGTTCGACATATAACAACAAACTCAAATAGGAAAGTGTCGGGGTCATCTGTGGTCAGGCCATGGAAATGAGGTAGGGCAGAGGGGTCTATATTTTTCATCTTAGTGTCCCCATTGGTTTCCCTGATGCGGAAGGCACCCTCAACTCTCTCTCTATTCCCTCTGTAATTTCAGTTTTAAGCCATTGGTTTAGTAGGAATGGGTCCCTCTTCTTCTTCTTCCCCCGTAGGTTCTTCAAATATGTCAGGTTGCTCACCTAAAGGTTCCTCCAGTTCACAGCCACCAAAGAAGAGAGAAGGTTGGCTGTTGGATGCAGTGGGGGTATTTGGAAAAAATTCCCTAAGTTTTCCCTATTCCTATGAGGCATGAAAGGAAATATTTTTGGGTTGGTTTTGTATTTTTTTTTTTTAAACCTTGAAAGTACTTGCAGAAATGATATTGCTGATTGAATGAGAATAACTGACAGAATGAAAAAAGCTACTTGCTGAATTGAAATCCTACTTGCAAAATGGAAAGGAAAGCAGATAATGAAAAATTAAAGAAAGGAAGAAACTAGGTTACTTTTGCAGAAATAAACTAACGGCGGAATACTGAAGGCAAGAAATAGAAGAAAAAGAAAGTAGTAATCACATTCTACTCAGACACCTCCCCGTCAATGGCGCCAAAACATGATGAGCACCAGTATTGCAACAAGGATGCTGCAACTTCTGGGCTACTAGCTTTACTTATCAACCCGGAGTTCGTACAAACTTGGAGGTGACAATGTTGTATTCACAAGTAAAAGTGATGGTTCTGCCTGTTGTCACTGTTTAGCTGGTGAGAGACCACTGGGGTGTCAAGCCAGAATTCTATAGAGTCAGAATAAGCTTGATTCTTTGATGGAAGAAGGGAAAATCTACTCTAAGAGAGCTACTCTACTGCAATAATGAAAAAAACAACATGTAATGCTAAATCACACCATACCCTAATTAACCATTTAAGAAGCTATGCTAAGCAGAATGGCTAAATCAACAATAAACAAATGCTACTATCTAAGTTGCAGAAGTAAAAAGCATCAAACCATACTACTGTGCAAGCGAAAAAACTAAACTAATTATGTTTTCACTTTTTTTGGTTTTTTTTAGGCAAAATCAAGTATGCAACCTAATTGTTCTTGTGGATGTGACAGGTGGATGGAAGGTGTTTGAGGATGGCTAGAAGGTTTATGAAGTGGTTGGATGGTGTGGAGGGGTCCTAGGAGGATTTTTGTGACTTCCTAGAGGTTTCCCATCAATTCGGCCTCAAAACAGGCCATTTCAGGAAAACCTACAGGATGTACTAGAAACCTACAGGATGATCCTGTAGGAATTACAGGAAACCTACAAGATACAACCGAGAGATAATTGTGAGGTGTTGGAGGTGTTGGGAATCTTGGGAAAGTTTTGTGATGAGCGGAATGGGGTGTTAGAAGGTCTAAGATCACTCAGGATTCAATATCCAAGATAAGAGATGGCTAGATTTTCTCAATGTATCTACGGGAATTTCGATGAAAAATGATGAAAAACTAGTGAGGGTGATGGTTAAACAAGGGATGGCTAAGGTGGGTGAAGTGGAAGGTGGCTACTGGTGATGAAGTCTGGGTCTTCTCCTGAAGTACCTGCTCTGCATAAAACATGCGTGTCTTCCAAAAACTATGCAATAAGATACATTTTCATAAACTAGAAAAGAATGAATCAATTGTCTATATTATGCATGAAGAAAGTTGCTGAAGGGAATGAAAGCATGAGTGAGATCTTATTGCAGAAATGGATATGGAAAAACATGACAATGAAATTTTCCTTGCAACATGAACCAAATACTGAATCAAAGACAACAAACTTGAAATATCATACAAGAACTCGAAATATGTGTTTTTGGGGTTGTTGAAGGGTCCCTTCCTCAAGTCATGGTCCTAGAGGGAGGAAGTGAGGCTGAGACACCTGCTGAAAATCTTGTGGTGATCCTTTTTCTCCTTGCTAACCTATTATTTGAAAGAAGGCACAAATGGAAGCAAACTATCACACAACCAATCTAATCTATACTGTTGTAATGGAAATTCATCTACTAAGCAAATGAACAATTAAGCTATGGATCTATACTAGAATACATGTAAAATAAAGAGGAGCCTTGGTTGCTAGGGTTGGGCCCTAACCCAAGATCTTCAGCTCTCTGAGTTAACTCAGTGCTGGCTCAAAAAAAAACTCATTCTTATTACCAAAACAATGGATTACATAAAGAATTGTGACAAGTCTTGTAGCTCGAAAATAGAGTAGAGTTTTACAATAAAAAATCTGAATCCTACTTAGGTCCTAGGCCTCTCTACTTATACATATGAAGTCTCCATCGACTTCCTTAAAATTAGGGAGGCTTGGCTCCAAAACTTGAGATAAAATGGTGCTTTGTCTTTCACTTGCTCGGCTGCCTTCTAGTCCTCGTGATTTGGCTATTTGCACTCCGAGCTGATGGAGGAATATTCGAATGGAGGGGTAGTAAATGAGGAGTATTTACCTCCTATAATCCCTCTCCCATTTCCCATTCGAGTTTTGACCTTGGTCTTTGCCAAAATTCCTTTCTTTTATCCTTTAATCCTGGATTAAATGCACATTAGACCACAAAGAAAAATATCCAACTCTAACTCATCTCATAAACGAAATATAATCAGAAGTATGCAATAAGTTATGAGAATAGTTGGTTTGACTAAGATAGGAAGTGAATTAAGGCCCATATAATTACCCAATGATGAGGCTCATCACTGCCCCTTTTTTTTATGCGCTTAGCCACAATACTAAATAAAAAATACCATAAAATACTTATATTCGTATACGGTATATAAAAACCCAATATCCCTTTATTATATAGTCAATATAATGTTTTATAGTTTTTTAAATTTTTTTACCCCAATATGAACGCACGTGATATAATATTTCTTTGTCAATGAAGCCCCATGGGTATAGGAATGAAGAATAATATACCTAGTAGAGTCAGAAGCAAATATGGTAAATTGTCATATCAAAACCTCGTTTCCTCTTTGAATTAGTAAATTCAAGAGAGAAAAGTGATATTATTATATGTGTCGTTTTAAATAAGTGATAACCCTGGTCATGATGACAATCATCCGATAATTTAACCCATGAATTGGAGCCACCGTTATTTGCAATAGCATGAGGAAGCTGCAAGGAAACTGTTGCTTCCATTGGTGCACTTGTGCTCCCGAAGAATGTGGCATATGAAAACGTTTTAGAGAAGGCAGACTTTATGAAGGAAGGTTTCCTTTGTAATTACATCCCCATGAAGAAAGAGTTCAATGTTGTATATTCCATAGAAATAAGGTTTGTTTGCATAGTATTCAAGATTCATTGAATGAGGTTGAAGATCAGAGTTGTGCATGCCATATTTTGTGGGTAGAGAGTCTACATCTGCTAAAGACATCATTGCAGCCATCATTGCAAATCACTGCTTCTTTCTTAGGCGTAATGGCAGTTATACTTACTAATAGATACAGATCGATGTAGTTATCATTTCTCTGCAAAGACATCATTCATGAAAGGTATCAATGTTTGAGAGTGATGGTGGATAAATACGTTTCCCATACAGTTCCAAATGAAAGTAAGAAGGTGAGAGTAGCACCATGTGTGGCGGAGAATGAGAGTGCTACGAATGCTAGCATAGTCATTCCATTTCCCACTGGTTAGGTTTCCAGATTTAAGGAGGGAGTGTTGTAGTGTTTTCTTCTCAAAGATGTATGAAAAGAACCCACTTAAGATTGTGGATGACAAACAATCTCAACAATATAAATGGCTACTAAACATTGTAGATCTGCAACAACTGATAGAAACAAAACCTAGCAAAGTCTGGATCTATTTTACAATCATAGTTAAACAACAAAAAGAAAGAGTAATAACTCCAATCGTCCAATGGAAACCAGATATACAAAGAATAGTTTTATTATAACACATGTGAAGGGAAAAAATAGATGTTACTAGTCCCCCTCTATGGGATGGGTTCTTGGATATCCTCAAACATCTTCAGCTTGCGTAGAGTCTCTCTCCTCTATAATGTGTAACCTAGCAAAAATATGGCGTGTGACAATGAAAATAATCATAGTTAAAACAGTGAGTGCAACAATGAAAATAATCAAAAGTGAATAATGAATGGAAAACCCTTCTATTTATAACAAAATATTGAGTTATCCTTGAATAATGAGCAACAATAAACTATTATTTATCCCATTCTTGGAATAACCACCTGGAATATTTTATTATATTTGTTTACGAGGGAAAAGGTATTTAAACTTTTATTTAGAAATAATAAATAAATAAATGATTTATTTATCATCTCAAGGAATTAGTTAAGGAATAATAAATAAATAAGGATTTATTTAATTATTCCTAAGGGATTTAGTCAAATTTGACAAAGAATAATAATTAATTAATTAATTAATTATTCTTAGAGAAAAATAAGATAATTAATGATTTATCTGGTTATTTTTCATGATTGGGTCAAATATGACAAGGATTAATAATTGAACAATGGTTTAATTAATTATTCCTAGAAGAAAATCAAATAAACAATGATTTATTTAATTATTCTTCATGGGTTTAACTATAAATTATTTAACAAAGGTGGTTTATTAAGTAATTTCTCAGAATGAAAGCAAGCTTACTATGGTAAAATTGGCTTTACATGGTGTACTTCGATCCATCTAGTAAGTTAGGCTAGATGATCAATTTTTTGGTAATAAAAAATTGCCCCCCAACGTACAAGTGTTAGGAGAAAAATGTATGACCAAAGTACGTTGTAAAGACACAATCACTAGACAACACAAGAGAGTCAGAGAGAGAGAGAGAGAGAGAGAGAGACCAATGAAGCTGAATTGAAAGAGGATAGGGATAGAGGGGTGAGACTAATGAAAGTCTCCTTTTATGTTGTGTTACCAGACCTCAATGAGGTGGGGGAGGCATACCCATACCCACCGAGATAACTTAGTACAAAGATAATGGTTTTCTCATAAATATAAAACTGAGCAATGAAGTACATGCTGAATGGTACATGACATGCTGGCATAACAGAGCCATAAAATAATACAATGTGTCCCATATACATAATGCACCTGGAAAAACATGAGCCAGGACTGAATATAATAATATCTGAGTACATGAGATA
Organism: Pinus tabuliformis; assembly: GCA_031772625.1. Lineage (NCBI taxonomy): Eukaryota > Viridiplantae > Streptophyta > Pinopsida > Pinales > Pinaceae > Pinus > Pinus tabuliformis. The sequence continues at coordinate 1,295,580,860 of CM062807.1, forward strand.
CAAATCCCCTTCCCTTAAAAAATGGGTGGTAGGAGGGTAGAACAACCAGAGAAGCCCTGCTAAACAAGGAAGGGCTCTGCAAAACTGAATGGATCATTTGGAGGAGACGTGCATGCTATGAACACTGCGATCAGTAGCAACCAACTTTGCAGAACTTCATTTGAGGCTGTAGCATAGTAGGTATGCATTTGGGTATGTGGGGGGATACCTAAAGGGCCACCCCCTCGTGAGGTATGAAACATCTCGCACACACCCGAGAATCACTGGTACAATCTGCTGCATCACTAGACCATCAAGTGTATGGATCACAAACATGAAACAACCAAGTCAAAGAGCAATAATGAGACCCTCTGCTCGATCCAAGGCGCTGAACAAGAATGGAAGTTGGAATCGAGATACACTGCCCTCTAGGTCGTTCTTCTAGAATAAATGAGCTGAAGTCGACAGAATAGGGCCCGCGATAGGTGAGGCAATGGGGATCCTCAACTAAGGCATGAGGAAAATAGTATTGTAACTGATGGAATGACACCAAGGATAATTGGGAAAAGTGGGACTGAGGGAAAATCAGATGACTTCCCTTGCAGAGCATAAAGTGCATGATTGACCTTGCAGCGACTGACTCAACTTCGGAGGGGATGGGGATAATATGGTTGGAGGAAAAAATGAGCAACACAGGATGAATGGTATGCAAATATGGATGGAATATTATGACATGATATAATGGGACATGAAATAGACTCCAAGAATGCAAGGGTGAATCATCACGGATGCTCTGAACAAGGGTGACTCGATGACGCTGCCACACAGACTAAGCCCGGTGGGGACCATGAAAGCATGAGTAAAGGATGGTTACTCATGAAGAAAATTGACACATGGTATGACAAGTATTAAGAGGAAGTGGACCTCAAATTACAAGTGTTTCTTTATGACGAAATTCAATTTTGAGAGGTGACGAAGTGACCTTTCTTGGAAAAGTGGTTTCCTAGTGAAGTGTCAAATCGTCAAAAACTGAGGAAGACCCATTATAGAGCTCGGTGAGATATTTCCAATAGTGCTGATGGTTCATCAAACTGATCTACGGTCTAGTCGCAATGGGCGATAGAAAAATTGGGGATTTTTTTATAAAAGGGCATTTTCCCTGGAATTTGAGAGGAGGAGAAGGCCCTAAATATTGTGGAGATCATAGAGGACAAAATGACCATCGCAATCAGGATCTGTGACTTTCAGGAAAGTGGCCTTACTTGTCTAAATATGGCCTTAATGCTTCTTGGAACGATGGTTCCTGGTGAAGAACTAAGGGAAGAGGAAAATGAGAATGACCTACTAGAGGAGGTCTAGAATCATCCTCAGCCACTAAGTCAAACATGGGGACTATGTGGACATAGAGTAGAATATTTGATGATATGGTATCAAATGTCTATGATATGCGAAGTGCAAATGGCTCGCCAGAGAGGATGGTGGGACAAACTATCCAAGGAATGGGAGGATAATCGACCATACCTAAATTCGGTGGGATCTAGGCGAAGACTTAATTGAGAAGATGGCTAGGGGAAAACCATGATGCCCCCAAGCATGGGATACTACCCATAAACATATGTGACGGAGTGGTTGAAGGGAAAGTACCCCTAGAGTCCTTTGGGCTGAGACTCTACCAGACTGAAAATTGCTTATACAAAGAAACACACACACACAGCCATCTTTTTACTTTTAAGCAAATTCTAATGTTTAGGGTACATACCTAAGGTCCTACGTCCGAGAAGACCGTTAGGGTGCAAACCCTTCTTGGAGTTCCCTTCTTCTTTCTCTGACCTGCAAGACAAACAAATCAAAGAACTCAACAGTACATGTATAGAAGTTTATGTATAAATCATCTTTATGCTATAAAGTTAGTTATAAATAATCTTTAAGTAACTACTTTCATAAGAATTCAACGCAAGAATCTCATAAGCATAAAGAAAGATTATTCGGGAACAAAGACGTGTTTCTTTATATATAAAGGCAAATAAAGTACATATATCGGAAAGATATCACCTGAACACCTTCAGCAGGCTCCAAGCAAGCTTCCTCCCGGATTCGTTCCAGCCTCCAGCCTCCAGCAAGAGCTCCTTCCAAGTCTTACTCAATGATGATGTCAAGGATGAATGATCACCAATACACATGGAAACAAGGGTTTCCTATGCAAAATGGGGGAAGTGCAGGATGCACCAAGGACTTCAGACCTGGTCTAAGGGAAAAATCTCAGCATAATAATCTTGCTCTCCTTTCTCTCTCCCCTTGGCCTTCCCTTTGATGTCTTTTTATACCCTCTCCAAAGTAGTTTTTTAGTTAGGAGTTGGTTGGGAACAGTTGGGCCACGGGCACTAACAGGTGATCCAGCAGGTAAACCCGCGATCACCGCCCGAAAAAGAGGAAATTATATTTTTTTAAGTGTTTTAATAGATACACGCGGGTTGGGTATGACAGACCCGCGTGTACACGCGTTTAACACAGGGCAAAGTCGCGTACAGGGAATAAAACACTGTTTTTTAAATTTTTGGACCAGGTCTGGAAGGAGGGGTTGCCCTAGGCCATAAGTGCAGCATCACAAACCATAAGAGTGAGATTTGGAGCTATAACAGATGCCCCCTAATGTATGAGGTCAGAAGGGGAACATGATGGCCGAAATACATTAAGTAAGTACAAGGAAAGGAACTCTGTCGAAAAACCGAGGAGGACTTCACCAGAATTCAGCCTGCCAAGCCACCGAAAGGAGATCAGAAAGAAACACTGTCTGAGGCGGGCATACCCATGCTCAGGAAAAGTAAAGCATGTCCGCATATCAAGTACAAGCGGATCCACTAAGTATACAAGTATAAATGACTGTAAAAATACATAATGGATCATCTGATCATAATGAGTAAGTACATGTCTGAATATCACATATAAAACTGTCAATGATGCTGAAAGATGCAACGGATCACTGAAATCAAAGACTGATCCCATAAGGTACCAACTGAACATGATGGAATAGGATGGTACTACACTGCAAACTCAGGTGCCAGCATATAGAATGTCGCCATGACTGACTGCAACATATAAGGTGGAATGGTATCAACTAGCAGCAACAGGAGCAACTGTCAAGTGAACCAATGAATGCTGATACAACCTGAGGTCTTCACCGACCGCCGTGGTACATTTCTACACCATGGGAATAAATGATCTGAAGTCGACCATGTGAGAAATCGTTTGATTACCGGTCATTGATGTATACCGTTAACAAACGCGAGACTACTCACCGATAATGATAATGAGCGTCAAGGTACCCAGTACAATCTAACAAGTGTGAATAGATGAGCTGAAGTCGAACACCTGTAAGAATCTATCAATCAGGAGACAATGATGGTTTCCCACTGTCGATAGCGAGGAATCTGCCACTAATGACTGCAAACCCCAAGGTACTGCCAAATGGACTCTAGATCTTTGCCCCAGAGCAATGAGTCGGAGTCGATAGGGAAAGATCCGCTAGAAGGAAGGCATTAAGGCATCCTCCATCAATCTAGCGCGAGTGTAACCCGTAGGCCAATAATGTGGAAGGAATCGGATGAAAAAGATGTAGTAACCCAACCGAAAGTACGTTTCCGGCGTACACAAGATGTGGCTAGCGCACGGCAGAAACCCTCTGAACCAACCAATAATGAAAGCTGACACAGAGGCGAGGTATCCACCAATAGGGTCAAATGGAAACCAAGGTACTGCACGAATCCCAATGTGTGATAATGTATGCTGATGTCGAACACAAGGGAAACCACTCAGTCAAAGACCCATGATACTGATCGATGCTGAGCACAAGGTGACCTATCAATAATGAAAATAGGGCCAGGGTGCGGTCTCTAGGTCTGCCCTCAGAGCAATGTGTCGTCGTCGATAAGGACAAGACCCGCCAGCAAGAAGTCAATGGGGACCTTCTCAAACCGGCACGAGTGAAGGACCAATATAACTGATGTGATGATAGACATGACACTGACAACCAGGGATGGCCGACTGAAAAATGAGTCAAGAGACACCGCAGAAAGGCCGACTCAGGCTAACTTCCCTTGAACAAAAGCACGACTCAATGTGACTATGTGGCAGCATATAATGAATCTGTATAAGTTCGTCATGCAGGAGGCACGAACGAACCCTCCATATGATTGGAAGAGATAACCAATCGGGGGAGAACTGACTCGATAACAAGGTTATGGCTTACCTAAGTCAAACTAAATCCCACCCATGCGGAGGAGACTTTGTTTTGAGTGCTTTGTTCAAGGGCGACACGACTGACTCTAGCTGCCAACAATAAATGGAAATAATGTCCCTGTTCCCGCTCTTTTTGGAATATTTAATTTTTTTGTCTTTTTCTGATAAGCCGGAAAAAGAATAAAAGAATGCTATGGTACAGTGGAAAGAACGAGTGTCGGTGAAACAGATGCTCTAGTTCCTGGGAAAGGAACGTTCCTATGCTCAATGCAGGGAGGTGAAAAACTGGTCAGTGACACTCAGAGGTATGTCCCTTCCACGGATCTGGGTATGTCAAGCTGCAGAGGTCAAGGGTATGCAAGGTTGATTTTTTGTAGACGTCATGGTCAAAAGTGGGCTTAAACACGAGTCCAAGTGAAGCCGGTTATAGGCCAAAAGGTGCAAATGGTCAACATGCAATGCAGAAGTACAACTCAACACACATAGGAGCCTCTAGGGTATAAGGCCAGAACGAAGCGAAGAAGCAAGGAAGAATGAGTCTTCAACGCATAAGTCATGGCGGGACTACAGAGGACTCCCGAGCCTACTCAAAACGAAGCAGCATGGGCAACAAATGTCAGTGAGGTGCTAACTAGGATGCCCATGTAAAAGGATGGCTCTACCATCATGTCATGATTTAAAGAATCGGCGAGTGAAAATGGCTTGCAAACCATAACATGATGGGGTCGACCCTACGGCAGATGTATCGGTCAAATGGAGGCTAGTATGCATAATGCAACGGAAAAATGGTGTCCCTAACCTATATGCCAGTGAGAACACGATACCTGCCATGACGGGTCAGCAGTCATGGAACCGCCTCGAACCGTCGAAAAATGTCCAAAATGTCCTGAAAAACGACTCAATCTCGACATTCCAAGCTCCCAAGTTAAAAGTGACATGAAACCAAACAAAATAAAATTTTGAAAAAATTTTGCATTTTCAAAACTTATAAAAAGAAATTTTGGACTTACCATTTTCACCGTTTGACTTGGAGAGCAAATTGTGGAGCAAAAGGAGCAAACTTTCCCCGTGACTTATTCAACCGTTCAAACTTGCCGAAAACTTCCAGGTAAGCACTAAACTTGTCTTGCAATCAATTGTGATAGTTTTTAGGAAGTTTAATTAATGTTTCACCGTTAGATTTTTGCAAAAAATTGCTCTGCGGCGTACACGCGGGTTGGATGTATATAAATCGCGTATACGACGGCCCTACACGCGACTGTGTATAGGGTAAACCGCGTGTGCGCAGCGAAAAATTTTTATATAAAAAACTAATGGATGAAATTGATTTTTTCTTCCAGGATGACTCTCACGTGGCGTGAAAGAGAGCACTCAGCTGTAGATAATGAAGTTATGGAGAATGATGAGGCATTAGATGCCTTACGGGGATGCGGATTGTTAAAATTCTTTAAGTTGCCGAATATGAAAGCAAATGTGCGTCTGCTCGAGAGACTTATTGATTACTGGGATGTCGAGGAAGAAGCTTTTATGATTGATCAAATGCCACTCAGGATAGAAGTGGAAGATATATATTTCATCACGGGCCTTTCCCGAAGGGGAGAGGTAGTCCACTCCCGGGGCAGGACCCGGAATAGTCTCAGCGTAGACGACTATGTACAACTTTACTGCCCAGGTCATCGGAAGGTCGGGAGTCAGATCTCGATCCCACACGTGGCGAGTTTGTCACTGCGGATAATCCTGTTCACCATAGCTCGAGTGAACGGGTCATCTTCGCTACATCAGGCATCACGAGTAAACATGAGCGTAGCAGTGGACTGTCTCACCACGGTGTTTGACTGGTGTACTCCCCTACTTGCCAACATGAAGGAGCAGCTTGCTTCTATCAGGAAGGGACAGACCAAGAACTTTGGGTATGGGACCATTTTATGCACATTTTTCTTCGAGAAGGTTCCTGCACTCCGCCCCAGGGTAGCAGTTCCCATCAGTAGTCCACGTGATCCACGTATGGGCCGGTGGGCTGACTTGATGAAACGTCTGGGGGGTGGGGAAGTGCCCAGGAATGCATTCGACGACGACTTTTTTGCTTGGTGGGAGCAACAGATCATCGCCATAGACGACTACCCCTATGCTGGACTGGATTTCCGAGGAGATCCTGACCTAGTGCTGCCACCAGATGCAGCATGGGGCGAGATCGGTAAGATTTTTTTGATTTTTATGATTTTATGATTTTTAGGATTTTTCAAGCATAATGATGAACTTTGAAAAATATATTTTTTTGATGAGATTCAAATGACTGATATGATGATCATGTTTCAGACATTGGGCCTGTGCGACCAGATGGATTCCCACGGCACGGACGGCGTGGCCGAGGAGCCGAAGAGGCGGCTGCGGATGCGGAAAGGACCCTCGCCAACGTGCAGCGACACTTGGCGAGATTGAGCTATCAAGTACCGATGGCCGAGATAGAGGACCTTCCTCCAGATATGCAGCGTCATGTGGTTGGGATGCCACGTGACTGGGTTCGCGTTTTTCGGCGCGTGGCCAATGCTATAGTTAGTTATTTAGCTGCTCATCCAGAGCCGAGGCATTAGATATGCCTGACATGATTATGGGCATTTGAGTCCCAATTTTGTATATTTTTGGACACACATATGTATACTCGAGACGCTTTGTGATATATATATATATACAGTTTGACTTTTTGATGCATGATTTTATGATGATGAATGATTGATATGCCAGTCTAATGCTTGATTAGCGATAGAATCAGCTAACCAATTTTGAGATCTTGGAATGTGCAAATAATTAATGTAAATAAATGATCTTTGCAACAACCTCACCCTTAAATATTGGTGATATAATGATGGATCTCTAACCCGATAAATGTTATTTAACTGAGACACTATCAATTGAGAATCAAGATACACTACCAACGAGTCGATCCCGTAAGAGATTGCCTCGGATAATAAATTGATAACAGCTGTATACTCGGCCATATTGTTTGAAGCAGGACCGATACACACGCCTCTCGATGTCATCAACTGACCAGATGGGTAATAAAGTACCCAAGCTGCGGAAGCAAGATTCCGAGTGTGCCGACTAGCACCATCGGCGAATCCAAAATAAACCAAATCATCCATCAACACCTGCCAAAGCAGACCAAAAGTGCTGATATCAGAAAAACGCTCAATAAGATATGTACAAATATACATAAAATACAAAGAAGCCATTGCCTGGTAAAACTAAGCAAAATACTTCTTTAAATAGAGCCCATTTCGGGGCTCCGCCAGCTTGTTTCCTTCGAAATCAATTAACTCATACGATCCTTTTTCTAAGACTCGTTTGATAATGAAAGGACCGTACCACATAGGCTTGAATTTGCCTGCCCCCAAGGCGTCCTTATCTTGGTCATAGACCAAGACAAGGTCACCTTCAGAAAAAACACGAGGTCTGACAGACTTATCATACTGAGTTTTGACCCTTTTCTTATGGGCCTCATTCGTCGTGGCGGCATCTCGACGCTGCTCATCGAGATGTTCCAGATGAACTAGGCGCTCCTCGAGACTCGAAGTCTCAGGAAGAAGCTCGACAGCCAATTTCAGAGATGGAATTTCACATTCGACCGGAAAGATAGATTCCACCCCGTAAACTAACTGAAAAGGAGTAAAACCAGTAGCCGTTTTAACGGAGGTTCGGTATGCCCAAAGAGCCGGATATAACATAATGTGCCAATTGGACCGATTTTTATCGATTGTCCGTTGGAGTATCGTCTTAAGAGTTTTATTGACCGCCTCGACCTGTCCATTGGCCTGAGGATAGTAAGGAGACGAATGCTCTTGACGGAAACCTAATTTAAAAGCCAATTCGGACATTAGCTGATTTTGGAAATGACTGCCATGGTCAGTGACAATCTCTCTTGGGATACCGAATCTTGAGATAACTTGATTGAAAAGAAACAAAGCTGCCGTGTCACTGTCGTTCTTATAAGTAGGCATGGCTTCAGCCCACTTCGTGAAGTAGTCTACAGCCACGATAATGTACTTGTGATTTGCCGCTGAAGGCGGATTACAAGTCGTAAAATCAATACCCCACTTAGTAAAGGGACCGACGGTGACAACGGGAAAAAGGGGAGCTGGATGTGCGCGCATCTTGCGAGTAAAAATTTGACACGGGTGACAGCGTTTTACCGCTTCCACACAGTCCTTAAAGAGTGAAGGCCAAAAGTAGCCGGCACGTAAGATGCGCTGGGCTGTAGCAAGCCCAGATAGATGACCACCACAAGCTCCACTGTGGCAATCATTAAGAACAGACTCTGCTTCCTCTAAGGTTAAACAACGTCGAAGAATTGAATCAACCCCTCGACGGTATAAAGTGTCACCAATGATAACATAGTTTTTAGCCAGGTGACGTAACTTGCGACGTTCATCCTTGGAGGAAGTAGAGGGAAACTTCGAAGTCTGGAGATAAACAATGATATCTCCATACCAAGGGTCTTGTGAAGAGATGAGGAATATATGTTCGTCGGGTAAACTTTCCTCATAAACAACATCCTCTCCACAAGGAAGCTCAGAAATTAGCTCCGCGAAGACCATAGATTTCTTAGACTTGGCGGACAAGAACTCGAGGTCGAATTCTTGTAAAATGACTATCCATCTATTATATTTGTCCCCAGTGGAGTCGCCAATTCTGGTTGAAGGGAAAGTACCCCTAGAGTCCTTTGGGCTGAGACTCTACCAGACTGAAAATTGCTTATACAAAGAAACACACACACACAGCCATCTTTTTACTTTTAAGCAAATTCTAATGTTTAGGGTACATACCTAAGGTCCTACGTCCGAGAAGACCGTTAGGGTGCAAACCCTTCTTGGAGTTCCCTTCTTCTTTCTCTGACCTGCAAGACAAACAAATCAAAGAACTCAACAGTACATGCATAGAAGTTTATGTATAAATCATCTTTATGCTATAAAGTTAGTTATAAATAATCTTTAAGTAACTACTTTCATAAGAATTCAACGCAAGAATCTCATAAGCATAAAGAAAGATTATTCGGGAACAAAGACGTGTTTCTTTATATATAAAGGCAAATAAAGTACATATATCGGAAAGATATCACCTGAACACCTTCAGCAGGCTCCAAGCAAGCTTCCTCCCGGATTCGTTCCAGCCTCCAGCCTCCAGCAAGAGCTCCTTCCAAGTCTTACTCAATGATGATGTCAAGGATGAATGATCACCAATACACATGGAAACAAGGGTTTCCTATGCAAAATGGGGGAAGTGCAGGATGCACCAAGGACTTCAGACCTGGTCTAAGGGAAAAATCTCAGCATAATAATCTTGCTCTCCTTTCTCTCTCCCTTGGCCTTCCCTTTGATGTCTTTTTATACCCTCTCCAAAGTAGTTTTTTAGTTAGGAGTTGGTTGGGAACAGTTGGGCCACGGGCACTAACAGGTGATCCAGCAGGTAAACCCGCGATCACCGCCCGAAAAAGAGGAAATTATATTTTTTTAAGTGTTTTAATAGATACACGCGGGTTGGGTATGACAGACCCGCGTGTACACGCGTTTAACACAGGGCAAAGTCGCGTACAGGGAATAAAACACTGTTTTTTAAATTTTTGGACCAGGTCTGGAAGGAGGGGTTGCCCTAGGCCATAAGTGCAGCATCACAAACCATAAGAGTGAGATTTGGAGCTATAACACGGAGGGGATTGATTGGGTATGAAAAGGTTGGAATGATGCCCCCTATTAGGAGGAGTTTGTGGAGTGCCATTGTGTTGAGTGCTTGAAGAAGGGATTCAAGCATCTCAACCCAACTTGGCACGAGATCCTCCAACGGGTGATAAGGAGATGTAGGGGCCTATGTGCCCCCCAAGTATGCCATGGATATACTGGATGTATTTAGAGTGGTGGACTCTGAATAATTATATGTTTTATGTGATACATAATGCGAGTATTCATCTTTATATGATGATGATGGTTATGGTTATCTTTTGTGGTATACATGTGATAAATTCCAATCTAGAATGTTATTTGCAATGACATCTATATAGTTATTTTTGGTTGTAGGAACATGACCGAACGTAATGATTTCAAATTCACGTATCGACAACTTGTAGATATTTTCTAAATAGGACTTGGTTATGCATGTGATACACACCATTCAATTGCATGACAGGTAGCAAGGAATCTAAACGAACATGAAGATGAAGGATGTGATGAGCAAGGGCATCGACTAAAAAACCTATCACTGCATCATATTCAGCTTGATTATTGGTGGCAGATCCAATGCACACGTCATTCGAAAGGACTAACATATGTATGGGGATAAAAATGGCCAAGGCTGCCGAGGCTAGATTCTAGGAGAAGCGACTCAAACTATCGGCATGACCAATATACGGTGTGGATGATGGATCCATCTAAAAGGTGAAAAATACAACAGATGGGATGATGAAATCTACCTAACTTCATGGAAAAAATAAAGACACACAAATCAAAGGGATGTGCTATGAGTGAAATTTTTGGAGGTAGAGCGCACTGGGAGAATTAGGAAGGAAATGGACTTCAAAATCCTCCAACGAAATGCCCCCTTACCTAAGTGCAAGGGTAATTAGGGGTAGGCATAGATTCCATGATGTCCTCATCAGGATGGAAGATGGGCAGATGGGAGGTAGACTAACTACATGATGTGGCGGTGTTACCTGGTGTATCAACTTGAGAAAGAAGGTTCACATACGCATCATCTGGAATGGTAGACGACGAGCTGGTAGATGGAGGATCTATGAATGTTGAGACCTGGGACTATTGAAAGAGGTTCGATAGAAGTGCACTTGGAACCTCATAAATTTTTTTCTACAAGGAACTCAAGGATGATGACAGGTAAAGGTTATGGCCTGTGGTGTCCATCATATTGACATCAGGGGAAGGGATCACGATGGTGGGACCAGAGTCCCCCTGTGCTGGTTGACTAGTGGTACTGGAATCCATGGGTAGAGGAGTATATGATCCACTACGATTGGCATCATATTCATGAAGCACACCAAGGCAATTGAAAAATTCATCAAAACGAGGGGAACAATGGGAATAATGACCATGATGATCACACAGGGCACAAGGGTGATTTGTGCGTAATGTTTTGAGTTTCTTAGGTGGGTCCAGAAAGTTAACATGGAATTCCAGGATATTTGACTCAAGGAACGCTTCATGAACCAAAGGTTTCAATTGAGGAAATTCAGGACAATTGTTGGTGGCATGCCCAACAACTTTACACAAAGCGCATGAAGGTGATAGATTTGGGGCCATCGGGGCTGGAGTAGCTTGGGAAGCCTTGTCCTTAGGTTCTTTCCTCTTAGATTCCCCCCCCTATCTGGATGCTTTTGCAATAGGAGTCTGTTCCTATTGACGTTGTCATGGAACTGAAGCAGCGGCAGGGGCCGTAGGGACTGGTTGAACCGGGGTCAAAGCATGATAAGGTCTTAGGTGAATAGGTAGAATGTTTGCATGGGGATCGATGTACCATACTAGGATCCCTAGAGTCATGTTAGGAAGGACCAGTGAATCCATGACAGGGATAGAAAATACTCCCGAAGGGGGAAGTAAGAAAGGTATCTGGCCTATAGGGTAATGTCCCGATGGAATAGCTCCTCGATGGTTGAGACATCGAGGAATGGTTCCTGGTGGGAACATAGGTAAGACACCCACAAATGGAGGAGGTCCTGGGTGGGTGGATCTGGATGACTCGACTGAGATGGTAACAACAGAGTGCTGAGGAGCTGGCTATTAATCAGAGGTATTTACCTTGTCAGAATCCATCATGAGGATCTGGTAGTCATCGGGACCAGAAGGTTGGGGGAGATGGGCTTCTTGACCTGGCCGAGGTTGAGCAGCAAAAAATCCTTGCTGAGGGAAAGGATTTGTGAGCACTGCCAATTGAGATGGAATAGGTTGCTGAGGCGGTTGTTGACCTCTAGAATCTTCTTGAGCTTCCCACATTTGGCGCATCTGGGGTGAGAGAGGACACTCGTGTATAATGTCCATGTACACCATAACATGCAAAAGGCTTATTCATATGAATAACCTTGTTTTTCTTGGGTTGGCATCCCTGTTGCTGGTTGTTGGTGTTAGGTTAGTTCCCTTGGGGTTCACTAGGTTGATTACCTTGATTACCCTGGTTACCCTTGTTACCCTTCCCCTTATTATTTTTCTTCGAATTTTGGGGATTGGTCGCACTCTACTGCGCAAACACATAACCCTGAGGGGGAGGTGGTTGTTGGGGCTGAGGGTGAATGGGAGGTTGTGGTGCTAATGCTTGAGGGGATGGAGCGCTTGGTTGTGCATAAGGAGGAGAAACAGTTTGGTAGATAGGTTGGGGCCCTAAAAACATGTTGTGCAGGAGGGGCAGATGTGTTGGAGGAACTGGTGCCTCCCTACGGATAATCATAACTTTACTGAGTATATGGTGAAGAGTGTGAAATGGATCCAACGATACCATTGACGGTGTGAGATGCCCTGGTGCATTGGCACTTCTAGGACGAGGGAGGTCTTGAATGATGGTATAGAAATAATCGAATTGTGCATAAATTAGGTCACATCTCAGAGCGGTTTGGAGAGCTTCTTCCTCAGTCTGAGGAAAATGGGATGTGACATATTTTCTAATGGGAGATAAAAGGATCCTAAGAAACCAATCTAGATAGACATGGTCTTCGAAGGGCAGGGCACGACATGTGCTTCTCCTTTGACGCCACTCTTGAACATGGTCAGAAAAGCGAGTGGCGGAGGACTGATGGAATGGGGTCAATAGCTCCGTACTAGTGTTTTATTGGAGAGGTAATTGGAAATATGAAAGGAACACATTATAAAGCGTCACGAAAATGGAATGATATGTGGAGGGCTAGTCTACATACCATTTTGTAGCATCTCTAGTGAGCATGCATTGGAATAGCTGAAGACAAATGGAGTCATTGGTTATGGAGTTGGACGAACACCACATGTGGAAGGATCAAACATGGTTGGTAGGATCCTCTCCAGCATTACCCTCAAACTTTGGGATGTCTGAGGGAAGCTTAGTTGGCATAGAAGGCCAACTAAGATCGTGGTGTATGGGATCGTTTATCAACTAGTTAAAATCCAGTAGACTTAACCCAGCCATAAAGGGGAGCATGGGGGCTGTCAGAATGGTTCCTGAGATTGTTTCACTTGATGTGACTACCGGGATAGAACTGGAGCCAACACTAGGTTGGGTTCTTGCACTAGCTATGGGTCTAGACATGGTGACAAAATGTGGTAAAGGAGGCTCAGACTTAGATGAGGAATCAGGTGAACTAGTAGAAGATTCGGTGTGGGGACTCGGAGGGCTATGAACTCAAAATCGATGGGGAGGGGTAATATGCCCAAGTGGCATAATAGTGTCTGTGACAAATGCCTTGGTGGCATAATGGTGGTAAGACACAAGTGACACAAAAATGGTGAAGGGAGATCAACAATATTCCTTTGTTTCAATGTGGGGAGATAAATTTATTATGTTAAGTCTTGGCTTGGTGGTGTAAACCAAGTGCCCTTCACTTAAGGTGTGCTTGTGTGTGCAAGTGTATTTATTGATTAATCCCAGATCATGTTTGTGAAAAAGGAAAAAATCTTACTGAAAATAAACTAAAATTAACAACAGAAAATGAACAACAAAACAATTAACTAAACCCCACCCAAATTGGGTTTGCAAACATTGTGTTGGTTGGTGGCTAAATCGATGGAAAATACACTAAAACAGTCAAGAGATCTAGATGTCAGTGTGACTGGGATCAAGTGACACTAAGATGTTGGAAAGTGGTGCAGCAACAACAAAAAACCAGAGAGGAAGATCACTGCAAAAATATAGGGAGATGGGTGAAACACCTAGGGAAACCGATGGGACCCTAAGGAAAATGACCAAACAAGTTTAAATATGAAACTATGGATGATAACAACCTATATTTAAAGATCAGAAACAGAAGGGTACAGTTATGGAAAATGTGGCTAAAAGCGCTACAGAAACTTAGACTACTCACTCAGCTAAACTCCTACTAGAAAGGTGAACGTGTACTAGAAGCCCTAGGGGAGGCTAAATTTGACTTCGGCGAGTAAATAAGAGTGGATGAAGGCCTAAGCAGGATGAGATAGAGGTCAATTAACCCAACAGAAAACTCTCTGCAAAACTTAGAAACAGATCTGAGAAAAACCCAGAAATCGTAGGTACTGAACTGTTTTCATGTAAGGATCGCACTTTTTGGCCTAATAAGTGCACTCTGGCCTCCAGATCGCACTTTTTGGGCCAAAAAGTGTGATTTATGCTCTGTGGAATCGGTCAGAAAATCTCAAAAAAAGTGTCACCTTTGTCGTGGCTGGTTCCTATGACCTGTAGAAATGACCAAAAAGCTTGCAGAAGTCAGAAATTTAACAGATCTAGAAGAAACCCTAAGCTGAAAACCAAAAGTCACCCAGGTTTTTGGATCTGAAGTATAAAACCCAGCGGAGTTGCCAATTTTGTTGTAGTGTTTTCTTATCAAAGATGTACACAAAGAACCCACTTAATATTGTGGATGAAAAACAATCTCAACAATATAAATGGTTGTTAAACATTGTAGATCTGTAGCAACTGATAGAAACAAAACCTGCCAAAGTTCGGATCTATGCTACAATCATAGTTAAATAACAAAAAGAAAGAGTAATGGCTCCAATCGTCCAATGGAAACCAGATATACAAAGAATAGTTTTATTATAACACCTATGAAGAGAACAAATAGATGTTACTAGTCCCCCTCTATGGGATGGGTTCTTGGCTATCCTCAAACTTCTTCAGCTTGTGTAGAGTCTCTCTCCTCTATAATGTGTAAACCCAACAAAAATATGGTGTGCAACAATGAAAATAATCAGATTACAATAGTGAGTGCAACAATGAAAATAATCAAAAGTAAACAATGAATGGAAACTCTTCTATTTATAACAAAATATTGAGTTATCCTCGAATAATGAGCAATAATAAAATATTATTGATTCCATTCTTGGAATAACCACCTGAAATATTTTATTATATTTGTTTAGGAGGGAAAAAGTATTTAAACGTTTATCTAGAAATAGTAAATAAATAAATGATTTATTTATCATCTCAAGGAATTAGTTAAGGAATAATAAATAAATAAGGATTTATTTAATTATTCCTAAGGGATTTTGTCAAATTTGACAAAGAATAATAATTAATCATTCTTAGAGAAAAATAAGATAATTAATTATTTATCTGGTTATTTTTCATGATTGGGTCAAATATAACAAGGAATAATAATCGAACAATGGTTTAATTAATTATTCCTAGAATAAAATGAAATAAATAGTGATTTATTTAATTATTCTTCATGGGTTTAACTGATGATGATGATGGTGGTTAACGTCCACTGAGACCAAACTTTGGTCTATTGGACCTAAAAAAAACTAATTATTTAGTTTGATTTAAGGTTTTATTCCTATGCTCAAAAAGCTTGGAGAGAAGCCTCCCGAGCTCACTATAATTCTAACATTGAAGAAGGCTAGGAAGGTCAGTATTGCAACAAAGATTATGAAACTGAGATCTAATGTGGTTCTATGCGGGGCTCTCTAAGAGGAAGTGATTTTCATCCTCAATGTTCATATTCTCACAGAGGTGGTAGATCCTTTCCATCCATGGTGTTTTAGGAACCACCCAACGACCTGTTTCACTATGGAGCTCATGAGAGTTCATTCTAATCTTGGCTAGATATTAATTTTCTTCTTTGCGCTAGTTAAAACCAAGAGATACTTTTGATCTTCTAGGGTTGGGTTGATGACCTCATAATATATTAATTTTCTTTTAGCTGCTAAATCTTTCTCACACCACATTTTTTTTTTGAACTTAGAAGTAACAATATTTTTAATGTTATTAATGTTTTGCAATGCAACATTCTCGTTGATCTCCCAATGGTTTAACTAGGCCCTGGTGTCTTTATACCAACCTCGTTTGAGCCTTAGGTGGTTTTGGCTGGAATTTAAAGATAGCTTAGGAAGTCTATGGTCTCCTATGTTATTGACTTTGTGCTTGTACAACAGAAGCCTAGTCATAGCTAGGCTCTCGATAGGGGAAAGACCCACTTCCATAAGGAGAATAGGATAGGGTGTACTGCTTTTAATTTTGAGGTTATAAGTTATAAAGCACTTCTGGATTTGTTCAATATTTCTCTAGGATTATCTAGAGATGATGCAACCCCAAACCTCACATCCATATAAGATAACAAGAGTGACTAAAGTTTCAAAGAGGAACTTCTTTCTATCCCACATTACGAGGTTTTCCATTTTACAATTATTTTCAAGACCAAAATAAGCTTTCCACCCTCCATTAATCCTTTTCTCAATGCTATAGTTCCACTTAAGCTTGTGATGAATATCAGTTCCTAGGTACTTTTAGGAAGACACTTCCTCCAAGTTACTATTGTCATACATAAAATTAGCGTAAGTGTCCTTCTTGGATTTGATAATCATAACTTTTGTTTTGTCAGTGTTAATAGTCATACCCATGGTAGAGCAGAAATCCTTAAGAATTCTAAGTTGCTTATCAAGATCAGATGGGAACCTTGCGAGAAGAACAATATCGTTAGAATAAAGAAGAAGGATGATGACTATCCCAGCTAAGATCGTGCCATCACATCCTGCTTCCACTAAACAACCTTCTAGCTTGTTGATGTAAATGCCAAATAGGGTAGGGGAGAGGGGGCAACCTTGTTTAACTCTGATATTACACTTAATATCTTTATACCACCCCTAATTGCTCTTTAACTTGGCAATTACATTCTCGTATAACCTTATAGTGGAAGCTCTCAACTTGAAAGGAACCTTTAGCTCTTCTAATCTATTCCATAGGTTGTTTCTAGGAACCGTATCGAAAGCCTTTCTAAAGTCCACAAAGCAACAAAAGAGATTGGATTTATCATTGCAGAATTCCTCCACAATGATCCTAAGTGTAACAAGGTGGTCCGTTGTTGAGTGCTGCCTTCTAAAACCCGCTTGGCCTTTAGCCTGCTTACCTTTACTTTCAAGCCATATGCTCAACTTCTTTTCCAAAATAATACCATATAACCTGGCTAAAAGAGAGCTGATCATAATTATTCGATAGTTAAAGGGGTTATTTGTATCCCCACTTTTAAAAATATGGATAATGAGGCTCTAAGTCCAAGGCTTAGGGAACCCTTGCTTGACCACTTGATTGAAAAGCTTGTGGATGTGGGGGATGAGGACAGGACCTCCAATTTTTAAGATTTCTGCCTGGTAACCTTCAATGTCCTTAGCTTTCCCATTTGTCAGACGTTTAACCCAAAAACCAATGTCTTCTAATGAGAAAACTTCTTTCGTTGTGAGCAGGGTTTCAAAGTTATTCATGACATTCAGAGATTCATAAAGCTTTATAAGATAGGAATTCCAGTCGTGTAAAGAAATTTTATTATTATCTTGAGTTATCCTAGTTGGAATCTACCTCCAGAATTTCTTAGTAGCTACCTTAGAGATGTGTAAGAGATTCTCTTGTCTTTTACGAATATAGTTCCTTTTTTCCTTTTAGTTAGGGCTTTGTATATTTTTATCTCACCAATTTTAAGAGATTCATCAAGAGCTTCCTTAATTTCTCTCCTCGCACTTTTACAATATTTGTCATACCATGGGTTGGTTTTGTTGTTTCTTTTATTGCTTGAAACTTCAATTGAGGACTTGTTAATAGAATAAATTACTTAACAAAGATGGTTTATTAAGTAATTTCTCACAGTGAAAGAAATTTTAGTATGGTAAAATTGGCTTTACATCGATTCATCTAGTAAGTTAAGCTAGATGATCAATTTTTTGGTGATAACAGGGAGCTATGGTAAGAGTGGCTGCCTGTGTGTGTTACAGTGGACCAATAAATGGAGTGTTTGAAATTTCCTACCTAGAAGGATCCGTGAAAGAATATGGTGCACATGTGGGAAGAAAATATGACATGATCATGCATATATGCTAGATATGAGATGATTTCTCTATTGTGCATACTTTTATCTCTTATGCCTGTGTATTCCATGCTATAAATTTGATGGTTGTGAATTGTTTCTTTATTCAATGTATTGGTGTAGAAAATGTGACCTGCTCGATCTTTCCATATTTTCACATCTAGATTGTGCACCTGAGGAGATCATTAGCCTATATTTGTTTGTAGTTTTTGAGTGATGTATTTCAAATTGTGAGGTGTAGAACCAATTGGTGAATAGAGAAACATAGTGAAAATTAGTGGTTCTCAATGTTCTTCTTTGCTAAGAGAACAAATCGCTAATTTAATTGTGCGAGTCTATTATATGCTGATGGGTCTTGTTGTGGTTCAGGCTTCAAGAGAATCAATTACAAGTTATGTTATGAGATCCATGTATGTAGAAAGGTCAGTTTCATAATTGACTATTGGATACAATTCAATATCGATATTGTCTTTCGAGAGATTGAGAAACATCAATTATACAAATTTCGTCAAAAATGGTTTGAAGCGTTTATGTTTAAAATGGAGTTCAAGTGACAACTCAAAGATGAGGTGGTGAAGAAACAATAATGTTTGCAAGTTTCTAGAGTGGATGTGAGTGCTAATGAAGACCAAGCAGACATATTTGACTATATGTAATTTATGATTCTTGTAATACTCTTTGTAATGATGTAACATAAGCATTAAAGGGGGGTTTTAGAAATAATGCTTACATTAGTAAATTGATAGATTAGGTTGGTTGGTTGTTGGAATTTGTTGAGATATTTTCTCAACAATATTCTCTTTGTTTGGAATCTGTTGGATCACATGAGAACTATTTATGTGGCTTGTTTTGTGGTTTTGTGTGAGTAATATACAAATTTTTTTGAGTGAATTTGTCCACAATGTTTTCTCTTACAATTTCTTTGTGGTTTATCTTATGAAATGGGACATTGTTTTTGCACTTAACTGACTGGTGAGGATTGACAACCAAGACCAAAAAGGGCCACCAAAAATATTAACCACGAGTGTGATTTATCCATGAAAGCTTAGTCCATGTTCAATGGATTTTATTATAATGTTGTCTACTTTGTATTATTGTGGCAAAAATAAGACAAAAGTTTTGCAAAAGCTAGAACTTATGTTTTAAAGTTAAATATTGTATTATTTGAAATTTATTAACTAATTTTTTTATTAAATTATTTTTCTAAATGTAAGAAAATTTACATTCTTTAATATTCATCTTCAAAAGATTAATAGTATAAAACATTTATGAAGTTTTGTGTCAAAATATTAAAACACAATGCATCTTTAGATTATTGAGAGAATGGAATTATTATTATGAAACCAACTCACAAAAAGATAGAAAAGATAGATCAATGACTTCAAAATCAGGCTCTTCGAGGGGGAAACCTCCTTAACATTACAAAAATGAACAATTCTTGGATGATACAAATAACAAAAACTCCTTTTAACCATCCGGAGCCATGGAGGATACACTGGTTCGAGGTTACTGTTGCAGAAAATATCATTGCTCTCACGATTGACCTCTTGGGCACGATCTCGGCAAGCAGCATACCGATCCTCCTAAGAGATCCAACCAAGGACCCTGGGAACCAAGGAAACCCTTGCCGACGCCTGATTGGCTGCACACAAACCGTCCAAAGCATAGATCTCTCATCTGATGGAAAATGTGCTCGACTTGGTGACTGGAAAGGCAAGATCTATCTTGCTGCTGGCCTCATCAGGGCCATCCACAATTTCACACACCCTATCAAGCTCCGACAAACTGTCTCTGCCTTCTGCGAGTACATCAACAAGCACCGAATGATAGCCATAAAGGATCCCACCGAGGAATACAGCCCAGATCCGAGTTTACAGATCTCAGAGGTGGTCGTGTTGCAGGAGGGACACCTGAGCACTGACGGGACCAAATCAAGCAAACCTCAAGGAATCATTTCTGCGATAAGGGTCAATTTGTATTTTATATATCCTACCTATATACCCGAACTTGTCCAAGGTGATTTTGTAGGACCAATCCATCGATCCAGATCGAGCACCCTGACCACGGAAGGCAGTCAGCTGCCTAGATCAGCTATTGAACCACTAG
Source organism: Pinus tabuliformis (assembly GCA_031772625.1). NCBI lineage: Eukaryota > Viridiplantae > Streptophyta > Pinopsida > Pinales > Pinaceae > Pinus > Pinus tabuliformis. The sequence continues at coordinate 1,295,601,183 of CM062807.1, forward strand.
ATCAGGTCCTTAGACGAACAAGCAACCTTCACAAAATCTAGATCTAGGGGCACACAACCATCAGGATACCCCTACGCCCTTACCCCTGGGCCAAAACCGCAGAGGAACACCATTTGAATGGCGATGATCTTGGGTTTGGAAATGGGATGATCCAGGCAACACATTGGGGGCAAACTCAGTCGGACTCAAACCCTAGAGAGGCGGATCTCACACAGCTCTTCATAAAAGCACCAGAAGGCAGGATTTATTACTTGAGGTTATGGAGGGGCAGCAGCATCCAGGAACTATGAAATAAAATACAGAACCTTCTTGGCATACCAGAATAGGGGCAAAATCTGATCTACATGGGGTGCAGCTTACAGGACAACTACACCCTTCAGGAATACAACATAACCACAGACTCGACTATCATCATCAACCTCCGTCTGCGAGGTGGATGTTCTAGAACCAGCTCAAAGAATACAAGCTCCAAGAACACAGGCTCCTTCAAGGATGCTGTGAAGGGTAAAGGGAAAGCTTAAGCCAATCCAACAACAGCCCCTGTTCTTCCCGGGACCTACATAGTTGAACAAAAATCTGAGAATCCTGCTCTCACCATTGATGAGCCCCAAATTTTGGTAACATTTTGGGCTCATTTGGCCTACTTACCTTGCTCAACCCTTCATTTTTTATCACTTATGCATCATTTCTTAGTATATTCATGTTATTTGTAGGAAGGAGGGCAGTCATTATGCCTATGTGGCTAATACACGTTTATTTCAAGTTGTTTGACATTAAATGGAGCAAAACCACGCAGATGGAGGCAAGGAGACAACCAAGGTGGCATTGCAGTTTTGTAGGAAGGTTGTCCACAGCCTTGAATGACCTTCCTCGTGATCTCCACCCCAACTTCGAGCTCCAACAGCTATCACCACCGAGTTAGAAGGCAGCCAACGGATTCCACAGGAACAGCAGTTTACTTTTAGTTGGATAGCCAAGCCCCACTAATTTAGGAGGCCAACTTGGCCCTCATAATGTATAAATCTTGAGGTTGTAGCCTTCGATAGGGACTTTTTGAACCTTTGTTGCAGATTTTGAATCACGAGCTATAGCTCTGTTCTGCTCTTTGTAAGCCATTTTTGGCATGTTGTTAGACTTATGATTATGATCTTTTAATAAAAGACAGGCAGATTTGAGTTAAATTCTGAGTTCTTAGAGGAGCTATAGCTCTCAGGTTTGGGCGCAACCTGAGAGCAATAGGCCTCCTTTCTTTGTATTGTTACTTGTCTTTTCTTTCAGCATTTCATATCTTGTCCTTTACATGCACTTGGAAAACACAGTTTGCTGATTCGAATTTCTTGGTGTGGTTACATAGGTTAGTGTTATGAATAGAGTTGCTTTCAGTAGTTTATATTAGAGTAAGGATTGGAGTTAATCAGAGTTCCAAGAAAAGGTTGAATGTACACTCACTACCACCTCTGTTTAGATATTTGGGAGTGTAGACCGTGCCAACCACCAAAAAAATGCAGTTTTACATGTTTATGCAAGCTTTAACGTAATATTTCCATTGGTAGAAGTGTCCATGCATTTAGATCTTGAGCAATAACTCTTTGTTTCAGCACCATGCACGATTTCTCTCTAGGCTACATTACTGTTCTTTGGTTTCTAATAAAACAGTTAGAATAGGTTGATGACATTTCGGTTTTGTGCAAGATACAGGTGATTTGTTTCATTTACACTGCACAACACCACTCTATCATTCCCTTATCCTTTTGAGTCGGGCCTAAGCCATCTCCTTACCTCCTAGCTAGATCATTTTCCCACCAACTCTTCTATCATCCACGTTGTTTTATCTTTTCATCCTTCCATTGCCTCTAACCCCCTCTAGATCAGCCAGCTTTACACACCCCCCTCTCCATCTCATCTCTCTGTCCATAAGCCATCACAAGCTCCCCTCCTACATTTCTCTCCACCCACACAGCTCATTCACTCCTCCATCACCCAAAAATCCTATTGCAGAACATCCTGTAGAAGTTAGCAGACTTCCTGTAGAAATCCTGAACTTCCTGTAGAAGCTTGTAAACACGTTTTCCAGGCATCTGAACCTTGTGAACTTCTGTGGAATGATGCTAGGGATCCCTTAGACCCTCTATGAGCCTTCCTGACCTTTTTCCAGCCTTCCTCCCCTTGAACTATCCCTGCATAGTCAAGACCCAGTAAGAAGCACAGTCATAATAACTCCAACCACTTGAGAAAAAATACAAAAACATGTTCTCTTCAGATGAAAGTAGTTTAGACTCATGCATATCATCTCACTAGAAGTAATGGCATCACTTTTAGAAGTTGCATTCCCACCATTGCATCAAAAGGATTAAGCTGGTAAAATTAGGGTTTACTAGGGTTTCCATGTTTTGTTGGCTTTCAGTTCATTCTCGCAAAGTAGGTTAATTTCCTTCGAGATAGCTTTCGTTCATCACTTAAAAAGCTTCTTCTGAGAACATATAGAAGTTGGCTTGAGCCCTAGCGGACTTGTGCCAACTGACCAAGTGACAGCTGCGACAAGAGCTAGTACTTGTGCATACAGCACCGTCGCTTCCAAGTTTGTACGAACTACCGGGTTGATAAAAGTAGAGAAGGAAGCTCCAGGAGTTGTAGCATTATTGCTACAATACTGGAGCCCACCATATTTTTGGCGCCGTTGCCGGGGAAGCGTCAGAGTATTAGTAATTGTTGCTTTTCTTCTATTTTCCCACTCTCGCCTTCTGCCAAGTAGTTTATTTCATTTCCATTCTGCAAAAGTAGCATAGACATTTCCTGCTTTCCTAGATTAACATTTCAATTCCGCAATTTCAATTTTGCAAGCATAGATTAGCATTTCGATTCTGCAAGCGTAGACTAGCATTTCCATTCCTGCAATTTCATTTGAGCAAAGTAGACTAGTTCTTTCCTGCTTTCATTTCAATTCTGCATTTTCATTTCAGCAAGATAGTTAGCTGTAGATCAATCTGTTTCAAGTTTTTGCAGGTACCAGAGAAAAAAACAAAAGCAATCAAAAGTCTTTCCATTTCATGCCTTGTAGGAATCGAGATAAAACAGGCAAATTCTTACCCAACACCCCCACCACATCACTGAGTCACCCTTCTCTCTTCTTTGGTGACAGTGATCCAGAAGAACCTATAGGTGAACCTCCTGAGATATACTAAGATCCTATAGCAGAAGAAGAATTAGAGACCATTCCATCTGAAGCTATGGCTGACAATAGAAGAGAAGATGAGAGAATAGAAGGTGCCTTCCCCATCCGAGAAACCAATGGAGACATGAAAATGAAGAACATTAGCCCCTCCGCTTTACCTCACTTCCATGGACTGACTACTGAAGATCCTGATACCTTCCTGTTTGAGTTTTATGTCCTTTGTCGAACCTATGAATATACTGAAGATGAGCAGAAGCTGAAACTCTTCCCTTCAACTCTTAAGGATGCAGCATTACGCTGGTTCATGGGCTTACCTGGGAATAGTATCACCACTTGGGCTCAGATGCAGCAAGCTTTCAATACCAAGTACCGGGACTACTGTAGGTCCAAGGAAACCAAGGGAGAAATCTTTCGGATGACCATGGGAAACGATGAGTCCTTAGAGGATTATGAGAAAAGTTTCCAACTTAGCTATAAACGGGCCAGGTGCACACTTGAACCTGAATCCCTCAAGTTGGTCCTGCTCCGAGGAGTCCCTGAAGACCTCTTAGATACCCTTCACATGTTAGCTGGAGGAGATATTTACCAACTGCCTTATGAGGACATAAAGACTGTGTTTAGAAACCACTCTAGGGCAGCCCGGAAACGAGGTAGAGGAAACCTCCTCTCAGCTGGTATTCCTTTCTCCAAACATGAGTTTGCAAATCAATTAGAAGATCTCAAGAGTGAGGTGAGACAGACCATTGCCATGCAACTTGACACATTCAGGATCCAGCAGAAGAAGGAAGAAGCTGAGAGGGCCTTGGCTATCTTCTGCCCTAGATGTACAAGGAGACACCCTAAGAACGAATGCCCATTGCATTCGGTTGAAGTGTGTTTCGTTTGTGAGGAGGACCATCCCACAAATCAATGTGCAACCTTACCTGGGCTTAAAGCCATGTACCAAGGGACAGAAGCCCCCACTGAACCTCTCTATTTTCTGAACCAAAGGAGGCCACAAGGACCTAGACCTTACCAGCAGGGGATGCAAGGGGCACCCCAAGCTTATTACAGCCCAAACCAATCTACTCCTATGCCTTCCTGGGGTCGCCCTGCTCATCCTTCCTGGTCTATGCCTCCTCCATGGTCTTATCCACCTCAGTATCCTACTCAACCCACTACTCATTCCTATCACTCACATGCCCAGCCACAGCCTCAGTGGAATGCACCTCAGTTGGGGTGGAGGCTCCAGTACAACACTCCTCCCGCCATTTTGCCTCCACCACCAGTTCAACCTCAACCATTACCTCCTGCTCCTCCAAGGCAACCTCAAATGCCTGCTCAACCGAACCCGAACCCCAAAAATAGAAAGGCCCAGCAGGTATACATTGGGGAAACATCATGCCCTACCTATGTTGTGGAGATCCAGGAGATCAATCTTCGATCTGGAAAGACTCTTCCGGATCGCCAACCTCCTCCCCCAGAGGACGAGGAAGACAAACAGGAAAGTGAACCAAAGGCTATTCCACGCTTTCCTGAGAGACTAATAGCCACCACACAACCCAACCTCGATGAGGATGAGCTTCTGGGAGAGCTCAAGCAGTTGTGTGTGAAAATACCACTTCTCCAAGCCATCAAGGATGTGCCAATATACAACAAACTGGTTAAGGAGAAGTGTTTCAAACACCCAGGCAGGCGAAAGAGAGATTCTTCAACCATCAATGTCTTAGGACAACTGTCTGACCTTATGTTAGGACAAGTCATCTGCCCAAAGTATCTAGATCCTGGGAGTCCTGTAGTAGATGTCCACATCAATGGCACCATCATACCGCACACCTTGATTGATTTGGGGGCTGCCATTAATTTGATGACCAGGGATACCATGCTCAAGCTCAATCTTCAGGGTTCCCTGAGGAAGACCTCAACAGTCCTGCAACTAGCAGATCGCTCCACCGTGACTCCCGAAGGGATTGTGGAGGATGTCTTGGTCTCTATCGACTCTTGGGAATACCCTGCAGATTTCTTGGTTCTGCAACCAAAGGCAAAGCTTACTAGATATCCTCTTATTTTGGGAAGGCCTTGGTTAGCCACTGTAGATGCTTACATAAGTTGCCGTGCAGGAAACATGACCATCAAAAATGGTCCTATATCCAAGCAGCTAGTCCTATACCCTCCTGCCCAACCCTCCTTAGAGCATGACTTACCACTTTGGTTGGAGGAAGGGGAAGAGGATGAGGTGTACTCGGCACCTTTGTGCACCCTAGACACCACTAGAAGAGACCCCCCAACCGAGGATGACTTGATTGAGACCTTGATCCAGAATCCACCTCCCAGTGCACTATCCTTAGAAAAATTGGTGGAGGATGCCCAAGCCAGCACCTTAGTGGACCTTTGTGCAACTAACCCTGTCACTCCCAGAGTCAAGAATGTGGAGTTCGGCCCTGAAAGAACGTTAAAGATCAGCTCCTCCCTATCTCCTTCCCAGGAAAAGGAGCTGTGTAGTCTGTTGGCCAGTCATCTAGATTCTTTTGCTTGGAGCTATAAGGAGATGAAAGGAGTCCATCCTTCGGTCTGTACCCATCACATTTACATCAAAGAGGATTGTAAACCTATTAGGCAACCCCAGAGGAGAATGAATCCAACCCTTAAGGACATTGTCAAGGAGGAATTGCAAAAACTGTTGGATGCCGGATTCATTTACCCCATCTCAGATAGCGAATGGGTGTCCCCTCTGGTGTTGGTTCCCAAGAAAAATGGGAAGTGGAGAATCTATGTGGACTACCAAGAACTGAACAAAGCTACCAAGAAAGACCATTTCCCTCTACCTTTCATAGATCGAGTGTTGGATGGACTGGCAGGAAAGAAGTTTTTCTCTTTCCTGGACAGGTTTAGCGGGTACAATCAAATCCAAATCAACCCGGAAGACCAAGATAAGACCACCTTCACTTGTCCTTGGGGTACCTTTGCCTACCGAATTCTTCCCTTTGGGCTATGCAATGCTCCTGCTACCTTCCAGAGAGCCGTCTTGAGCATCTTTTCTGAGCTGGTCCATGATGCGGTGGAAATCTATATGGATGACTTCACTCCTTATGGGTCCAACTTCAAGGAAGCATTGTCCAATCTAGGAAAAGTCCTAACCAAGTGCATTGAGATGAACCTATTCCTTAGTCCTGAAAAATGTGAATTCCTGATGACTGAAGGGACCGTGCTAGGCCACACCATTTCTTGCCAAGGGTTATAGGTGGACCCTAACAAAATTGCTCTCATCAAGAGGGTACCACCTCCCCAAAAGGTAAGGGATGTTCGGAGTTTCTTAGGACTAGCGGGGTATTACAGGAGATTCATTAAAGACTTCAGCAAGCTAGCCTCACGATTGTTTGGTTTGTTGGCAAAAGATGTGGAGTTTAAATGGACTGACGAATGTCAGAGGGCTTTGAATGAATTAAAGGACAAGTTGGTGTCTGCCCCAATCTTGAGAGGTCCCAACTGGGCCCTACCTTTCCACATCCACACTGATGCCTCGAACAAAGCCATAGGGGCAGCCTTAGGACAAGTGGAACAAAAACTTCCGTATGCCATTTACTTTGTCAGCAAAAACTTATCCAAAGCTGAACTGAATTACACTGTAACCGAGAAAGAATTCTTGGCTGTGGTCCATGCACTGAACAAGTTCCGACATTATATCACTGGCTATCAAACTTTTGTACATACGGATCATGCTGCAATTAGATATTTAATGAATAAACCAGATGTGAATGCTCGTATTATTAGATGGTTACTTTTGTTGCAGCAGTTTGATTTGACCATTGTTGACAAACCAGGTAAAGAAAATGTTGTCGCTGACTTTTTATCTAGATTGGATTTGTCTGCAGATGAGGATGGAACAGTGGATGACCAGATGCCCGATGAACATCTGTTTGCTATCTCAGTACTCTCTCCGTGGTTTGCTGATATAGCAAACTACCTTGTTTCAGCACAGTTCCCTCTGCACCTATCTTCAAGAGAGAAGAGCAGAATCATCAGAAAAAGTGCCTCATTTACTTGGATCGGGGGCAACCTATTCAAGCTTGGCCCTGATCAGATCTTAAGGCATTGTGTAAGGGAGGAGGAAGTCTTTGATATCCTCCTGACCTGTCATGATGGGCCTTGTGGAGGACATTTTGCAGCAAAGAGGACTGCCTTCAAAATCCTGCAGGCAGGCTACTATTGGCCCACACTTCATCAAGATGTCAGAAGGTATATCAGCCAATGTGACCGATGCCAAAGAATGGGGAAACCGACTCAAAGGGATGAGATGCCTCTCCAACCTCAAGTGACTCTTGAGCCATTTGAGAAGTGGGGTATGGACTTTGTGGGTCCAATCAACCCTCCTTCGAGGCAAAGGTCTTACATCATTGTGTGCACCGACTACCTGACAAAGTGGGCAGAGACTAAAGCAATCAAAGCAGCAACAGAAGAAAAGGTGGCCGAGTTCTTAAGAGAAAACATCTTCTACAAGTTTGGCTACCCAAGAGAGCTAGTCACCGATCAAGGAAGCCAGTTCACATCCAACTTAATTGAAGACCTACTAGCTCATCACAAAATCAAGCATAGGACTTCCACCCCCTATCATCCACAGGCAAATGGGCAAGTGGAAGTCACCAACAGAGCATTGGAAGGGATTTTGACTAAGGTGGTGAGCAGCAGTAGGAAAGATTGGGCAGATCGCCTGGTTGAGGCCACATGGGCTTACAACACCACCTGGAAGACCACCACCGGCTTCACACCTTATGAGTTGGTCTATGGGAAGAAAGCTTTGCTGTCCATTGAATTTGAATACAACACTTTGAGGATGGCAGCTTAGCTGGACCTAGATCTCAGCCATGCACAACAAGAAAGGTTATTGCAACTGAATGGACTGGACGAGCACCGAATGCAGGCCCTCCTTCACTCAGAAGTGGTTCAACTTCAGAGAAAGGTGTGGCATGACCAACACCTCAATGACAAGCAATTCCAGCCAAGAGATTGGGCATTGTTGTATGACTCCAGGTACAAATATTTCAAGGGGAAGCTGAGAACCAGATGGCTGGGACCATATGCAGTGGAAAAATGTCATGACAATGGATCTGTTCTTATTCGGACCATTGATGAGGAGTCCATCCCCATGCTTGTCAATGGGCATCGACTGTAGATCTACAGGAAACCTCTCTCAAGACAAGAGTTCATCAAAACTATAGAGAAATCAGTGTTGGTCATAGAGAAGGGTTCTGCCTCTGCTTTGGGCACACCCTGACAGATCTAATAATAATAATAATAATAATAATAATAAAGATCCTTGGGGGAAAACCTTTCTGAGGCTCCCAAGGTAGGTGGTAGGGGTGAAAACCTCATTGAGGCGCCCCTATTGTCTTTCAAAAAAAAAAGAAAAAAAGATTTGAAAAAAGATCCTTGAGTGAAAACCTCTCTGAGGCGCTTAAGGCAGATGGCAAGGGTGAAAACCTCATTGAGGTGCCCCTGCTATCTTTCAAAAAAAAAAAGAAAACAAAAAAAAAAAAGCAAAAAAGACAGGGACAACAAGTTTATAATGTGGAAATGCATGCAGGTTGCAGGTGTTCTATGAAGGAGAGGAGGTCTCTCAACTCAGAGTCAAGGATCCTTATCATGCTGCCAGGAGACCTCACCAGCACCTCCTCCAAGAATACTCATCTTCTCCAAGGTATGGGCACGATTTCATTACAGCTTAAGTCTTCTACAGGAAGATGCAGACCTTCTACAGGAAGATGCAGACTTTCTACAGGAAGGTCCAGACTTTCTACAGGAAGTTCTGTATTTCTACAGGAAACTTCCTGTAGAAGATCGGGACGGCCCAGAATTCATTATATGAGGAGATCTAACGACCAAGGTTCGGTATGGACGCCTGCAAGCTACCATTTTCTCCCTCACACACTGTTGTCACCTCCTTCTACCACCCCTGTCGACATGCAATGAAGGTACCTGCACAATCAAGGCAGATCATTGAGATTCAAGAGAAAGCAATTTTTTTTAATGAAAAAACGTTGAGATGCCGTGCCATACCCATCCCAGCTATCTAAGAGCCCTGTGAGCATGATCATGGGGCCACCATCTTCACCATGCAGCATGCACCCGAGGAGGAAAAAACTGCTACAGGACATCCTGCAGGAGTCCCGTAATAGTTAAGCCAGCTAGAGTGCACACCTTTCCACCGCCTGCAACATGCAAAGATCACGCGAGCGCATGCAGCCAAAGCATCAAATTCATCGTCAGTGGCTTGTAAAGAGGAACCTCCGAACCTGTGCAATCACGCAGCAGCAAACAAATCGACTCACCATCATCCAAAAGCCTGAAGAATCGTGTTGCGGCCGCACAGGTAAGTGCCTCGCCCTTTCTTCCGTCGAATTGCATGAATTTTACTTTGGAATGTTTGCAAAGTGTAAAGTGAATGGGTTGAGCGGTCGTATGGCCATTCGACTGGCCACGTAGACCAGTCAGTGGTCTAGTCGGATGTTTTAACGGTGGTCGTGGAAAAAGGAATGGGCAGTGCACACGTGAGAGCCATCCAGTCGGGAGAAACTAGTTTTAACAGAAGTGATGGCGGCGGATCTGCGGGGAATGATGCGGCAGTAAGGGAACTCGCAGACGAATGATGGAGTGACGTCGTCCAACGGTCTGGCAGGGATAGCTCACCCCCACGCCACGGATTCCGCCGAATTCAAATCTAATCGGCTAGATTGCCACCCCACGCATTCATCATTCACCGTTTGGAAGTCGAGTGATCATCCGGATCTCTCTGCAGCTCGACACTCCAAGTCTTTGGCCGTTCGAATGCCTGTTAAGCAGCACAGAGAGCGCAGACCCACTGCAGTATCCTCTGGAATTCGCGCGCTGCTTCTACAGGAAAGTTGTTTCTACAGGAAATTGGGTTCCTCACGTCAAAAGGTGGCGGATTAACAAGGTAAGCCTGAACCTTCCATGCAATTGGTTTTGAGGGTGGCAGAATCGACGTCTACAGTCTGGTCGTAAGAAAATTTTGCAAATACTGTCTGCTGTCGCATGAATTGTCGTCCTACAGGAAGTGAGTTATAATTAAGCTGTGTTAAGGTCGTCGGGATATAAGTTTTTGTGAATTGTATGCGTGGCAGAGGCGTAATTCTACGCTCTGTCACAGTAAGCCAATTTTCTTCCGCACCCGCCACCTCCAGTTAACGCGGCAGTTTTTCACCATGCCGGGTGGGTTCATCAGAAGGGAACCAACCGACTCCTCAAAGCTGAGAGAAAATCCTGAGGTGGAGGAGCTCTTCACGCGAGCGCAATGGATATCATTCTGTGATAAATTGCAGGGCTATGACGACGAGGTGGCAGAGGAGTTTTTGCAAGCTCTAAGGCCGAAATCCAAAACATTGGCCACCGTTAACTTCAGGGGTTTGAGTCTCAGACTCACCCCACAATTTATCAGCCGAGTTACTGAGCTCCCAATGGGATTACCATGGGATAAAGAAGAAAGAAAATTGGGCCAACAGGCTAAGAAAGACTTCTTTCCACCAAAGGAGGAATTCTTAGAAGATAAAAATGGGGTTCGTAGAACCAGTTTACTGCCACCGTGGAATGAAGTTAGCCTTCAGATTATGAAGTACATCACCTGCGAAGGCCGTTTTAGCATTGTATATGGGTACCATTTTCGGTTACTCACGGAATTAAGGCACCAGATGGACCTACCTGTAGAAAACAAACTCAGTCTCCCCTACTTTCTACTACAGTCTTTGATTGAGTGTGCCACCAAGTTGAAAGAAGGCACACCAGACCAGGTAGCCCACCATGGACTCATCAAACTCCTCGTGGAGGATGCGCTCCACACATACAAGGTTCCTCTCTCATGGGAAGCCTTCAGAAATTTGACCAAAGATGGTGATATAAAGATGCTGACTGAAGAGATCGGTTCATCTAGCAGTGAGGAGAAAGACTCAGTGCCCACAGGGAAGAAAGAAAAAGGCCAGAAGACCACGACCACGGAGCAGAAGAAAAAACAAGAGAAGAAACAAGAGAAAAAGGGTGCCAAAGAGAAGGATGACACACCCATTTTGACAGCCAGAGAGAGAAGATTGCAAAGCAGAGTGGACAAGGCTGAGAAGGTCCACATCAGTAAAAGTGTCTCGACAGCAACCGCAACCAAGTCAAAAAGTAAAACTCATGCAGCAAAACAAACCAAGGCGGTGACACCTGTTTCTACAGGAAAACCGAAACCGGCTTCTACAGGAAGCCCGAAATCAACTAAAAAAGGGTCTTCTATAGGAAGCCCGAAATTAACTAAAACAGGGTCTTCTACAGGAAGCCCTGAAAAAGTGAAACCCAAGGAGAAGAAAGCTGACATTCTTGAAAGGGAGGCAGTAGCTATGCTGGCCACCCTCAGTACACCTCCTAAGCCAAAGGAGAAGAGGAAGAGGGAGACCCCTCTATATTTTAAAGCTCGAATAAGTGTGAGAATAAAGACGGGCAAGCCACAGCCTCCGTCCAGTAGCCCAATCATTATCGAAGATGCCCCTACTTCTCCCAAGGAAAGGTCCCCCTCAAAGATATCAGTCACCTATGAGAGGGGGAGCCCGAAGAAAACTACCTAGAAATAAAGGTTAGACCAATTGACTACAAAAACTCGGCTACAGGATGCTGAGGATGCTCTACAGGAAACCTTCGCCAGGCTTAAAGAAACTAAGAGAATGGAAGGAGAAGCACCCTCATCACCACCGAGGGAGGGCGAAGTAGAGCCACCAAAAGAAGTGGAAAAAGAGCATATACCAGAGCCCAGCCCTCAGCCAAGTCTGAGTTCATATTACAACTTTTTAGAGGCTGGCAAAATTATACCTCAGAAATTTACTGTGCCACTGTTTTTTGCATTAGAGGAAGAAAGAGTCCGTACACACACGTGGATGAAAATAGCCAAGTCAAAGGGTGTGGCGGACATAGGTCCCTTGCAGGAGCAGCTCAAGGAGGCCAGAAGTGAATTGTCCATGGCTAAACACGTGGCAAATTTCCAACGAGTGTTCCTACAGGAAGAAAACGAAAAGCTGAGATTGCAGCTACAGGAGCTAAGGACAGGGACAGGTACATCCTCCAAGGACACCACAGCAGAGCAGCAAGGTAAAAAGGAATTGAACACCGGTCTTTGGGAGCCAACCACACACCTACAGGAAGTAGAGCAGCAAGCACAAATTGAGGTGCAAGCTCTCAGACAACAGCTGCAGCAGAAAGAGGCACAATTGGCCTGCATGGCCAGTTGGGCCATGGATGCTATCCAATGCAGACAGCCAGCCAAATCCTATGGCCTGTACTTGAAAGATCAATGGCTGCAATTTCAAATCAATACCTTGGCGCAAAGAGGTATCTCTCAGCTCCAAGACCCGTAGCAATTCATTGAAGTATGCAGCACCAGCTCATCAAAGGATAAGGCCAAATTAGCGGAGTTCTACCTCCATAATTTGGCCCTACCTAATGTAGTTTCATGGGATCCCAATACGGCCTTGGGAGATATGCAATTAATGGCATTTGCCTCATGGCTGAACCATGAGGACAAAAGAGAAGCAGAAGCCAAAGCGGTTATGAACCGAGAGTTGAATGAGCCATTGCTCATTAGACCAGAACCAGGGGATCCAGTTGCACTAATCTCGGCACACCAACATTTGTCCACTGACCCTCAAGCTTCATTGAGATATATGGATCAACAGGCCCAAGCCATAGCTCATTTTGAAGACATGGAGAGACTGTTAGGAGACAACGTTGTCCAAGCATGCACCCGCAGATGGAATATGTTGGCCCATAGTTTGAAAATCCGAGAGTATCATACCCCAACTCGGATGAGGGAAGCTCTAGTGCGGGTAGCCCTCTATAAGAAATCCATGCAAAACCTCCAGGCCAGCTGGATTGGCCTCAAACTAAGCCCACCACTACTGCTAGGATTAATGGAGGGCAGCACATAGAAGGATGATAATGAACAGTGGGAAGAGGTGAACAGAAAGGTTGGGTTTCATATCAGCAAGGAGGACACTACTACAGAGGCTTGGGATGTCAGGGTGGCAGTAAAGGCAATGAAGGATGAAGAGTTGGACTAGTTGCTCAAGGATGAGAAAATATTTTAGCTGGGGGGTGATGATGAGCCCCAAATTTTGGTAACATTTTGGGCTCATTTGGCCTACTTACCTTGCTCAACCCTTCATTTTTTATCACTTATGCATCATTTCTTAGTATATTCATGTTATTTGTAGGAAGGAGGGCAGTCATTATGCCTATGTGGCTAATACACATTTATTTAAGGTTGTTTGACATTAAATGGAGCAAAACCACGCAGATGGAGGCAAGGAGACAGCCAAGGTGGCATTGCGGTTTTGTAGGAAGGTTTTCCACAGCCTTGAATGACCTTCCTCGTGATCTCCACCCCAACTCCGAGCTCCAACAGCTATCACCACCGACCTAGAAGGCAGCCAACGGATTCTACAGGAACAACAGTTTACTTTTAGTTGGACAGCCAAGCCCCACTAATTTAGGAGGCCAGCTTGGCCCTCATAATGTATAAATCTTGAGGTTGTAGCCTTCGATAGGGACTTTTTGAACCTTTGTTGCAGATTTTGAATCACGAGCTATAACTCTGTTTTGCTCTTTGTAAGCCATTTTTGGCATGTTGTTAGACTTATGATTATGATCTTTTAATAAAAGGCAGGCAGATTTGAGTTAAATTTTGAGTTCTTAGAGGAGCTATAGCTCTCAAGTTTGGGCCCAACCTGAGAGCAATAGGCCTCCTTTCTTTGTATTGTTACTTGTCTTTTCTTTCAGCATTTCATTTCTTGTCCTTTACATGCACTTGGAAAACACAGTTTGCTGATTCGAATTTCTTGGTGTGGTTACATAGGTTAGTGTTATGAACAGATTTGCTTTCATTAGTTTAGATTAGAGTAAGGATTGGAGTTCATCAGAGTTCCAAGAAAAGGTTGAATGTACACTCACTACCACCTTTGTTTAGAGATTTGGGAGTGTAGACCATGCCAACCACCAAAAAAATGCAGTTTTACATGTTTATGCAAGCTTTAACGTAATATTTCCATTGGTAGAAGTGTCAATGCATTTAGATCTTGAGCAATAACTCTTTGTTTCAGCACCATGCACGATTTCTCTCTAGGTTACATTACTGTTCTTTGGTTTCTAATAAAACAGTTAGAATAGGTTGATGACATTTCGGTTTTGTGCAAGATACAGGTGATTTGTTTCATTTACACTGTGCAACACCACTCTATCATTCCCTTATCCTTCTGAGCCAGGCCTAAGCCATCTCCTTACCTCCTAGCTAGATCATTTTCCCACCAACTCTTCTATCATCCACGTTGTTTTATCTTTTCAGCCTTCCATTGCCTCTAACCCCCTCTAGATCAGCCAGCTTTACACACCCCCCTCTCCATCTCATCTCTTTGTCCATAAGCCATCACAAGCTCCCCTCCTACATTTCTCTCCACCCACACAGCTCATTCACTCCTCCATCACCCAAAAATCCTATTGCAGAACATCCTGTAGAAGTTAGCAGACTTCCTGTAGAAATCCTGAACTTCCTGTAGAATCCCCTGCAGACATCCTGTAGAAGCTTGTAAACACAGTTGCTAGGCATCTGAACCTTGTGAACTTCTGTGGAATGATGGTAGGGATCCCTTAGACCCTCTATGAGCCTTCCTGACCTTTTTCTAGCCTTCCTCCCCTTGAACTACCCCTGCACAGTCAAGACCCAGTAAGAAGCACAGTCATAATAACTCCAACCACTTGAGAAAAAATACAAAAACATGTTCTCTTCAGATGAAAGTAGTTTAGACTCATGCATCTCATCTCACTAGAAGTAATGGCATCACTTTTAGAAGTTGCATTCTCACCATTGCATCAAAATTATTAAGCTGGTAAAATTAGGGTTTACTAGGGTTTCCATGTTTTGTTGGCTTTCAGTTCATTCTTGCAAAGTAGGTTAATTTCCTTCAAGATAGCTTTCGTTCATCACTTAAAAAGCTTCTTCTGAGAACATATAGAAGTTGGCTTGAGCCCTAGCGGACTTGTGCCAGCTGACGAAGTGACAGTTGCGACAAGAGCTAGTACTTGTGCATACAGCACCGTCGCTTCCAAGTTTGTACGAACTACCGGGTTGATAAAATTAGAGAAGGAAGCTCCAGGAGTTGTAGCATTATTGCTACAATACTGGAGCCCACCAACCATCGCAATTTCTGAGGTAAATGATTTGTACTCAGATCTATATTCTCACTCTGTTATCTATAGATTCAACAGTTATTAGCTCAGATTAGATGATCTGCACCATTGGATCCATACCACCTGGACACCAAATTGCAAAATCTACTTATGCCCTAAGGGTTTTTTTATAGTGAGGTTCAACACAGAACAGGAAAAGGAATACATCCTTAATAAGGGGCCATGGTTCTGGGGCAGCGCAGGGCTCTACATCACTCCATGGTTTCCAGATTTTGATGCCAATACAATGGTGGTATCAAAGATACGAGTCTAGGTCAGGTTGCATAACCTCCCATTACACTTTTGGCATCACAAGGTTTTAATCGCCATAGGGAACACCTTGGGGGAATTTCTAAAGATTGATGACGACAGGCTGACAAAGGGAATATTCACCTTCACCAGAATATGTGTTGAAGTAGATCTTAGCCAGGGACAACCAGAAAGTATAATACTGAATTTTAACAACACTCAGTGGACACAATCCTTGGATTATGAAAACACAGAATTCCGTTACCAAGGATGTTTACAAATAGGCCACCTTCTCAGTGCTTTTCCACAAGCAAGAAACATCCCCAATTAGAACAAGAAGAAACAGAGGAAGCCTAAAGGATGGAAAAACACAGAGCCATTGGATGAAGAAGAAGACGCAATAGACACTACAAAATTTAAAGCAGAAAAGGATGAACAAAAAATCCAGCCCAACATGCAAAAGCAAGAGGAAGCCCCCAGCAACCCTCTGCAAAAACAAGACCTCCAGACAATAGGAAAGGAAATATCCAGCAACAAGAGAACTCATGGATCAGAAGGATTTGAGTCGGACAAGGATTCTCCCATAACTATAATAGAAAATCAACTCTCCATAGTAACCACTACCCCCAACTCTAGGGGATAGCGAAAGGTGGAGAAAACGAAAGGGAGAAAAGAATAGTTTTCATTTCATTTTTTTATTCTTTTAGTTTCTATGAAAACCGGATCAATATCTCTGCATATGCTTTCAACATCTACAAAATGTAATTTTATCTCATGAATAAAATTACGACTTTTTCCATGGGAAAAAACAAAAACTCCTTTCTATATATAGGAGTCTAAGCGGTCACAATATAATCAAAGCCAACATAACAATAATAATATAAGGGCACAACAATAACAATAGTGGGCTTCTATGGGGCACAATATTAACAATATGGGAACAATAGGGGCACAATAATAACAATAAGGGCTACAATGACAATAGTAATGGGGGAATCACTAGTATTATAGGGACCTAATATGTCCCTCTCCTTCAAAAAAGTGTTGTCCTAAACACTTGAGTAGTTTTGGATGCTTTTGTATAACATTCTCACCCTCCCATGTGGAATCTTCAGCAGATAAGTTCTTCCACTTGATGAGATACTCCGAAATTGATCGATTTTGTAGCTGTCGAGTTCTTGTTTCTATGAGTGCTCTAAGTTCCATTATTATTTTTCCTTCCTTGTCAATTTCTAGCAATATTGTTTGAACTGGGAGCTTGTCCCCTATAACCTTCTTTAAGCATGAAGCATGGAAAATTGGGTGCACTTGGGAAGCTGCAGGAAGATCCAATTTGTATGCCATAGTACCAATATTTTGCAACACCTTGTATGGACCATAATACTTTGGTGATAATTTATTATCCTTCTTAGCTTTCTTTAGGGACATTTGTTTATATGGTTGTATCCATAGGAATACCCAGTCACCTACATCAAAACTTCTTTCATTGCGATGTTGATCTTCCTATTGTTTCATTCTTTTCTGCGCCAAATTGAGATTATCCTTTAAGAGTTGGAGAAATTTTTGTTGATGCTTGATGTGATCTTCCACTGCTTGAACCTTAGAATTTTCTCTTAAATATGATGTGATGGATGGTGGATGATATCCATAAAGTGCCATAAATGGGGTCATTTTTGCTACAGTATGGAAGGAAGTGTTATACCACCATTCATCCAGAGGCAACCATTTGACCCATTTTGTCTATTTATCAGAGACAAAGCAACAAAGATATCTTTCCAAACATTTGTTTACTATCTCAGTTTTCCCATCAGATTGAGGATGATAAGATGAGCTATGAGCTAATTGAGTACCGAGAAAAGAAAATAATTATGTCTAAAAATTTCTAGTGAAAATGGGATCTTTGTTGCTTACAATAATTTTTGGGTTTCCATGTAGCTTTTGAATTGTTTCCATAAATGCAATAGAACCTGTATTGGCTTTAAATGGATGAGATAATGCAAAAAGGGGTGCATACTTGGTAAGTCTGTCAACTACCATAATGGTGACACTCTTTCCTCTGGACTTGGGTAAACTTGTGATAAAATCCATTAAAACCTCCTCCCAATGCTGGCTTGGAATGGATAAAAGTTGTAATAGACCTGGGGTCTTAATTGTTTCAACTTTATTTTGTTAAAAAACCAAAAATTCCGTGATAAGCTTTAGAATATCTGATTTAAGGCCATCCAAAAAAATTCCTTCTTAACCATGTGGTAACTTTTTAAAAATCCTGAGTGCCCTCCTAAGGGAGGAGTGTGTAATTCCATAAGAATCTTTTGTTTGAGGTGGGAATTCTTACCTAGGTATAAGCTATCTTTGTACCATAATGAATTATTTTTCCAGCTAAATGTATCAGATGTACTGGGATCTTGTTGTAACTTTTGAATGAGTGCCCACACTTCTTCGTCATTCTTCCATTCATCTCTTGCTTCGTTTATCCAATCTAGTTGGATAATAGAAATGGCACAAATCAATGCTTCCACATCCTCATCCTTTCTTTAGAGTGCATCTGCCACAACATTTTGCTTCCCTTTTTTGTAGATGATTTCAAAGTCATAACCCAACATCTTTGTGACCCATTTTTGCTGCTCTTCTGAAGATAATCTTTGTTCTAAAAAGTATTTAAGACTATCATGATCCATTTTTACCTTGAAGTGTCTTCCCATTAGGTAGGGTCGCCATTTCTTAAGTTCATGTAGTATTGCCAACATTTCCTTCTCATAAATAGCTTTGTGTAAATACTTTCCTTTGATTGGACAACTTTCAAAAGAAATGGGTCTTTCTTCTTGCATTAAAACAACACCAATTCCATTTCCTGAGGCATCACATTCCACAATAAAGGTTTTTGTGAAGTCCGGGGTAGCTAAGACCAGTGCTTGGCGCATTGCCTCTTTAAAATGTTCAGAGGCGTTCATTGCTTCTGGAGTCCATGAAAATGCATCTTTCTTCAATAACATTGTTAGAGGTGCTTCTATTCTCCCATAATTTAACAAACTTGCGATAATACCCTGTCAACCCGAGAAATCCTCGCAAATGCTTTATGGATGTGGGGATTTTCCATTCCTTAATGGCTTTAAGTTTTCTAGGGTCTACCTTAACACCTTCATGAGATACAATATGACCCAAATATTCCACCTCTTGTACTCCAAAGAAATATTTGGAGATTTTTGCATATAATTGTTTCTCCTCCAATAGTTTGAGCACCCTGTCAACATGTTGAGCATGATCCTTCCAAGACTTGTTGTAGATTAGTATATAGTAAAAAAATACTAACACAAATTTTCTAAGGAAGGGTTTGAAAATGCAATTCATCAAACCTTGAAATGTAGAAGGTGCATTGGTAAGGTCAAAAGGCATGACCAAAAATTCATAATGACCCTCATGAGTTCTAAATGTTGTTTTCAGAATGTCTTTAGTCTTCATTTTGATTTGATGATATCCTGAACGAAGATCCAACTTGGTGAAGTAAATTGATCTATGAAATTCATCCAGTAATTCATCAATGATAGGAATGGGAAATTTATCTTTAATAGTGAGATAGTTGAGCTCCCTATAATTTGGATACATGCTTCATGATCCATCCTTCTTGTGCACCAATACTACTGGAGCAAAGAAAGAACTTTGACTAGGTTGAATTATACCAACCTCTAACATTTCGGCAACCATACATTTAATTTCACTCTTTTGGGCATAGGGATATCTGTAAAGCTTGATGTTTGGAGGAACACTTCCTGGAATAAAATGAATAGCATGACCATGATCATGAATAGGTGGGAGGCCTTTAGGAGTCTCAAATACCTTGGAATGATTATCCAATACTTTTTGGAGATTTGGAGTGTTAGTGTCGGTATCTTCATCCCTCCATCAGTAATCAAAATTTCTCTTTTTGCATGCATATTAGGTGTCCCATCTGATCAGCTGCACTCCATTAAGTCATGGATCAACTGATGGTAGTGGTTCATTGTCAATTTCCCTCATTCCATTTACCTACTGGCCTATTTTCATATGTTCAGGTCATTTATAGTCATTTTTTGTCATTTCATTTGCAAAAGCCATTTTTAGGGTTTTAGGTCTCACTAGGTCTAGGGTTTGCCACCATGGTCATGAAAAACTCAATAAAAGGTCAGTCAGTACATGAGGTGGTCTAATAAGTTCATCAGATCTCACTAATGATATGCTCAATAAGTGGTTTTTACCTCAAAACTTTGTTTTGAGGTGAAAACAGAGTTTTTATTTCTATGTACAAAAAATGTATGTAATTTTAATATTTTCTATATGTAATAAGTTCAAAGCTGCTACCCTAGCTCACCTTGCCAACTCTAGCCACTGCAGACAAAAAGCAAAGCATCAAATGCATCAGTTTACCAAATGATTAAGAAAGTCAATTTCAATGAAATCCAGAGCTCAAGACCAAAAGTGACTTTGACATTAGAAAAGTGCGTTTGAGATAAGTGAAATTAAAGGTCATCCATATTTAAAGTGAAAGAGGTTCTATTTATCATTTCATTGACCAAAAATCCTTTGGAGAGTCAAAAATTGCGATTTGGATCCAAGGAGACAAAAATCCCTGTTTTCCAAGAAAGCTTGCCTGGCGCTGCGCATCAGAGGCAGTGCGCTATGCATCAGGCTGGTGCTGCGCCACAGAGGCTTTCCTGCAGTGTAATTTTGAATGGGTGCTACGCATCAGGAGGGCACTACGCATTGGGCCCAGTGCACTGTGCATCAGTCCAGATCTTCCTCAATCACTCCAAATCGTGCAATGACCCTCAAATTTGCTACATTTTCATTCTACAAGTAAGTAAACAACATCCTAAAGCTGAATTTGAGTGCACACTTGTGTTCTTCATGAGTCTTGCAAGTTTAAAATGAAACCCTAGCTTCTCTTCATTGTTTGCCATTCTATTGTGCAATTTTCATCCCATCATCACTAAAAGCATCACTAAACCATTTTCACCCTTTCATTACCCTAAATTACTCTATTTATCCCATTTTCCCATATCCCACTCCCCTAAAACAACTATTTCCCTCACCAAACCCTAAATCCCTCACTAAACCCTAGTTTCCCAAAACTAATCCCTTCATTCCCCAATTCTGCTTCCCAAGAGTAAAATCTCTTCATACTCATCACTGTTGTCCTCCTTCATCACCATTTTTCACCATACCTTCATCACATCATCTTCCTAAGGAACCAATAAGCACTATGGCAAGAAACAAAGACTCAAGCTATGAAGAATAAACACAAAGTGACAGTTCAAGAGACAGGAATGTACAGCCTAGGAGATCTCACAAGGGTGGGAAAATAATCAGAGAAGAGCCTATTAGCATTGCTCAACTTCTTGCTTGTCCCCTTGCCACCACTTGTTTCAGATACCAATCATGCTTTGATTTTTGTGAGATGGTCGAGAGCGTTAAGTATCATCATGAATTAGCAAGGCAATTTGTCATAAGCATGGAGGACAATATGGTACAACTTGCTAGCATCAATTTTACTCTTTCACCAGCCATTATTGCAGAAGCAACTAGGATGCTAGATGTGGGGGAAGATGGAACAAAAGACAGAATATCAGAAAATAGAACTATGAACCCTACATTAAAGCCAAATATCATAGTAAATTGGGCAGGGTGTTTCCTTTTAAGTTTTTGGAGGACCGGTATGTTCCACTAATGAAACTCATCATTAAATACTTCACATGTGATGGGAGGTTCTCCAGACTCTATGCCTATCATATCAGATTGCTTATGCATTTTACCAAGGTTAGAATGATGAGTATTCCATACTTCATTTGCGAAAAACATAGAGAGTATGACTGTGCTTGCAAAGAGAAAACCATACCCACAGCAGCTCAACAACATTTATCACTTTGTTGTCATCAAAATTATTGTTGTGCATCAGCTCACTCAATTGGGAGTGCCATGGGAAACCTTCATTACCCATGAGATTTTCAAAGGACCTCAAATTTTTGTAGATCTTCAGGAGGAAGGTGGACCTTCCGAGCAACAAAGAGAGCATGAAATAAAAATTGAAGAGGCTCACATTCCTGTGTTTATAACTTATGAAAAGGGCACAAGAAGACTTTTTGCAGCTGCCAAACGAGTATTATCTTCACCTGGGGTGAAAGGAGCTTTTCCTTCTTCTACAGTAGAATAGTATAGGATAGAGGAAAGCAACCATTGCATGATGAAGGGCCTTCAGATGGTCAAGACATGGATTTTGTTTTGGTAGAAGAAGAGGACACTGATTTGGGATCCCAAAGCTCAAGACTCAAGGATGTGGTCATCAAAGAGAAAGAATCTGAGGTCCAAGCCCTATCACTTGACCTTGAGAGGCTAAATGGATCATTAACTTCCTCGAGCAAGGAAACAAACAATTGACTGATAAACAAGACCTCTTGGAGTTACAAATCATCAAAGAAAACTGGCAAAATCTAAGAGGGCAAAGGGAAAAGTGCCATCCATTGAAAAAGACAATGACCGGGAATATTTCTTGGAGAAGGTGAATATCCACCTAGAGAAGCTGCTGGACAAGGCAAACACGGAAAAGAACATGCTGCACCACATGGCTTATCACTACTTGGCCCGGAATAAAATCTACAAGACAAGGATAAGGTACCTAAAAGCCAAGTTAAGGAGAGCCTTAAAAGCCAAAAAGGAGCATGATAAACTTAGAATCTTGGCTGAAGCTTCCTTGGCTCAACAAAGAAATTGATAAGCTTGCCCCTTGCCAATTTTGAAGCATTTTGGAGAAATTTTTGTAATTTCATGAATTTTAATTGCAAAACATAGGAATTTTCCTCTGATGCACAGCGGCATTGGCGCTATGCATTGATATGGTTGGGACTTTTGAAGAATGGATTAAAGTTTTGGATTCCTCATGAAAAAATATGAAAACCCAGAAAGTTTCATGAATTTTGGAGGAGATCTGGGTCACCTAAAGGGAAAAAAACACCTCAAAAATGCCCTCTTTGCCACTTTTTGGACCCACAGGAAGCAGTCTTGGGAGAACTAATTTTTGAAGGCACAAATGGACACCAAATCCAAAAATTCCACTTGTCCTAGAAAGTAGACAGATAGAGATTTCCAACAAGCCATCTTGGAGCTAATGTGGTGAAGGGGAAGGCCTTAAAACTCAGCTTGAAAGTAGCGTTGCGCATCAGGCAGAATTTTGCAAATTTTGCTCAAAAAACTTAGATTTTCGCCTAGTTTTCTACCAGTTTGACTTTTTATTCTCTCATGGTCAAATTCATGATGTAATATGACGTAATTAATGTACTATGATGTAAAAATGATGAAAAACAACTTAAGGAGGTAGATACATCAGTTTTAGGTGGTTTTGAGCTGAATGAATCAGTTTCCATAGTTTAAGAGGCAAGCTGTTCCACTGCCTATTTTTTAGTTCCTAGTTTAGATCTTGTTGAAATAGCTCCTTGACTCATGGATTCGACCCATGATGGATAGCATAGGTGGTTTTACGCCTATATCTTATACTTTCTTAGTCATTTTTCAGGGTTGGACTCTTGTGGATGCTTTGAACTTTATTGTAAATCACTTCTGCAGTTTGGCAAGGAAATGAACCAAGGTTTTGCAGCATTTTGTGGGATTCTTGTGGTAATGTGTCTTGGCATTGTTTCTTCCTTTTTTATTTAGTTTCTCTTATGTGTATATATGCCAACATCTATGTCTTTCTTCATAACTAAATGAATCAAGATATATAGGTGGAATCCATTGATATTCAGTGCTCTTCCTTGAGGATACATTTAGTTGTTAATGTTTTCTGTTGTTTGAAGAGGACTCATGACATTTGCATGCCCTCTCCAGTTCCTCACCACTTTTTATACTCACCATTACACTCATTTCAAAGTTCTAAAACACTCTCCTACCTCGCCCCACAGAAACATCTGCAAATCTGTGTTGATTTCCCAGACCCAAAGCTGCCTTCCCCATCTGATCCAGCAACCAACCATTAAAATCAATCAAAATCCTCTGAGCAAACATACCTAGCCTAAAATTAGTATTTGTATCAGTCATCTAAAGCCTTCCTTGATATATTTTAATTGAGATTGACAAGGAGAGAGCCCTCTCCCGACCTGGTAGGGCTAGCTACCAGGTTAAGTGTGGTTTGATGTTACCCTAGACCTGCCTTTCTCATCCTGAGGTAGATTTAGGCCTTAACATGGATAAATAAATGATTTCAATGTGGGAACTTCTAGCAAACATAATTGTGAAATTATACCTCGTTGTTAATTATTTAGAAGATTTGTCATTCCATTAGAGCTGATCATATTTCCTGGTTTCCCTGTGATACCCCTTAATTCAAATTCCTTTCCTTCCGAAAAAAAATTCATGACAAGTTCTTGAATTAAAATATATTGTACCCAAGGGTTGTAGCCATTGGACTCCTAGTACAACATTAGCACCACCCATTGGAACGGAAAGAATTGGGCTATTCAATACATATTCTCCCATGGATATCTTGATATTATGGAACTTACCAGAGAAATTTATGGTTCCTCCACTTGCAACCATCACTTGACACTTTGGTGCTAGATATAGGAAGCAATTCAATTCCTTCGCTATCTTACAATGAATAAAATTATGGGTATTGCCTGAATCAATCAACACTATTACCTTTTTCTTCTTGATATGTCCTTCTATCTTGATAGTTTGAGGAGTGGTTATTCCATCCAATGCATTATAAGATATGGTCGGATTCATTTTTTCTTTATCTAGGGTTTGTTCGTGCTGTGTATCCTCTTCTTTTGATGTTTCTTGTTCCTTTTCTTCTTCCTCTTCACAATCTATGTAAAATAATTTCTTCTCAGCACACTTATGACATTTAGTGTATTTGCTATCACAACTGTAACAAAGCCCTTTTGCTCTTTTTTCTTCCAATTGTTTTGGTGTCAACCTTGTAAGTTGTGGAAGGCTAGGGGCAACGACACTTCCATCTTTATAGTTTTGATTGGTAGGCTTCCTTGTTGCCATAGTTTTGCTTTCAATTTGTCTTGCCAACCTGAATGCCTTCTCCAATATATCAGGTTCCCAAAAACAAACCTCATGTTGGATGCTATTCTTTAAAGTCCCTATGAACACATCAATCCTATGCTCCTCTGGGATATCTTTTACCCTTATATTCAATTTTTGGAAGTCCTCAATATGCTCCACCATTGGAACCTTTTTTTTTAGATTTATCAATTGGCTAAAGAAGGTGTTTCTCTTTGTATCCTCATAATGTGCTATGATTTCATCCGTTAAAAGTTACCAAGTGACAATTTGTTTATGGGATAAAATCCATCGATACCATACAAGTTGATTGGGTTCCAAATATAAAGTTGTAATGCGTACCTTTTGTGTGTTTTACACATTATGGAGATTGAAATATTGTTCCATCTGTAGTATCCATGTTATGGGATCCTTGCCATCAAAATTCCTCATATCGATATTTGGAATGTGGTGGGTCTTTATTCCAACGTTAGAGTCTATGAAATCATGATTAACATTTATTTTGTTCTCATCATGAGTTTTCTCTACTACCTTTTCTCCATTAGGAAGTCTTTCTTGTAGCGACTTTGTCAAACCTTCCTTCAAACCTTCCACTTCTTTCTTCAAATCTTCAATTTTGTCATTCTTTGAATCATTATTAACATTTATTTTCTGCTCATTCTGAGTTTGCTCTACTACCTTTTTGCCATTAGGAAGCCTTTCTTGTAGTAACTTTGTCAAACCTTCCTTCCAACCTTCCATGCCCTTCTTCCAATCTTCAATGTTGTCTTTCACACCATCCATCTTAGCTTCCACGCCTTTCTTTAAACCATCCATCTTATCTTCCATGACTTTCTTTAAAATATCCATCTTAGCTTCTGTTACTTTTTGTGAGAGTGAAATTTGTTGCACTTGGTCTTGTAATTTTGATATATCATGTTGCATTTTTTCCTCTTCTTCGTGAGTCATGCTAGAGCTTTCAGGTTGCTTACTAGGTGTTTCCATTTTATTTCTTCGGGGCATCAATTAATGATAATTATTCTTCTGATCCAGGTGGATATTAGTGGCCACCCACCAATTCCACTTGGACCCCCACCATTGCTTCTTTCATTTTTCAGTTTCCTTAATTGTAGCACAATTTACTATTTTTAGCAGTTTTTCGGGTCCTAAACTTTCAGAGCCGTTTTGAGGCCCTAAACGACGTTTTTTTTGGAAATATACCGCCAGCGATAATGGGTCTACAATTGTTATTTTTGTTGTTGTCCTCAGATATATCTTTCCAACGGGCTATCATGCGCGTCAAACGGAGATAATATGACCAAGTTGCGACCCTGGGAAGTTGGCTGTCCAACTCACCCCAATGGGGCCCATAAACTCTTGGTGTTACATCTCCTCGGGTTAGGGTTTTGGTTGTTTATGGTTTTCTCTTGTTGTTTCATAATAAACAAGCCCTTGAGCCTCATTGTAAGGAGTTCAGAGGCATGTATCTGCCACATCTCTTCTCAGAGATAAGCTACCATTGCCCTCGCTAGTTTATTTCCATTTTTGTTTGTAAGCATATTTCAGTGTTTTACATTAATGAAATGAAGTATTATTTCTACTGCATCTCTGTGTTTATGGTTATCTCTGTAATTTCTTGCATTCCTGTTTAAATCCAGATCATCTTCACTATGCCCAATGAATTCCTTCAAACTACTTTTTCAAACCAAACTTATGCAAAATTTAAAAAAAAACTACACACCTTTTTTCACTTTGTAGGAGCTCGATATTGAATCTGATGTATCTTTGAAATTTCGGATCTCCAAGGTCTGAAATTGCAAACAGTGGTAGTCCTCTGAGTCCTTTTTCCAACACCACCAGTCTATTCGAAATTAGATTCTCCAAGAAAGCTTTATGCCCAATCTCCCAAGATGACCTGATTATACACCTTTTTCAGTAGAGCGAACTTGTACAAAGTGCCACGTGTCACTGTTTCAACCTTCGGACCTGAAAACGATGCACTAAAAACTACATTTTGTCCTCTTTCTGCAACTTATGAAATTTTAATCTGATACTCAGAGATAAATTTATGACGATTTTCCCAAGGTCACATGTTTGGGATGTAATTCGTGAGCCTGTAAAAACCCTAACTTCCTTGGATCATATCTCTGGAAATATAGCGAGACAAGATCTAAAATTTGGACTCAAGGATCATCACGATTTCGGCTCAAATGGGTTGTTTTTTAGCTTCTGAAATGTCGCAGAAAAAACGTTATAGCGAACATGCCACGATGACCTATTTTGGAGCAACGAAACCCTAGAATCCAAAGCTTTGATACCAAAGGTTATGAACCCAGCTCACAAAAAGTTAGAAAATATAGATCAACGACTTCAAAATCAGCCTCTTTGAGGGGGAAACCTCCTTTACATTACACAAATGAAAAATTCTTGGATGAATCAAATGAAAAAACCTCCTTTCTATATATAGGAGTCTAAGGGGTCACAATACAATCAAAGCCGACATAATAATAATAATATAAGGGCACAACAATATTAATAGTGGGCTTCTACGGGGCACAATAATACTAATATGAGGACAATAGGGGCACAATAATAACAATAAGAGCTACAATGACAATAGTAATGGGGAATTTGTTATGAAACCAGATCAAGAAAAAGATAGAAAAGATAGATCAACACCTTAGAATTCAGCCTCTTCGAGGGGGCAACCTCCTTTACATTACATAAATGAACAATTCTTGGATGATTCAAATGACAAAACCTCCTTTATATATATAGGAGTCTAAGGAGTCACAATATAATCCAACTGACCTAACAATAATAATATAAAGCCACAAAAATAACAATAGAGGGATTCTATGGGGCACAGTAATAACAATATGGGGACAATAGGGGCACAACAATATTAATAAGGGATACAACTACAATAGTAATGGCGTAATCACTAGTATTATAGGGACCCAACATACCCCTCCCCTTCAAAAAAGTGTTTTCCTCAACGCTTGAGTAGTTATGGATGCTTCTGTATAAAATTCTCATCCTCCCATGTGGAATCTTCAGTGGATAAGTTTTTCCACTTGATAAGATACTCCGAAATTGATCGATTTCGTAGCTGTCAAGTTCTTGTTTCTGTGACTGCTTCTGGTTCCAATATAATTTTTCCTTCCTCGTCAAGTTCTGGCAATATTGTTTGAACTGGGAGCTTGTCGCTTATAACCTTCTTTAAACATGAAACATGGAAAACTCGGTGCAATCGAGAAGCTGCAGGAAGCTCCAATTCATATGCCATAGTACCAATCTTTTGCAACACCTTGTATGGACCATAATACTTTGGTGATAATTTATTATCCTTCTTAGCTTTCTTGAGGGAAATTTGCTTATATGGTTGTAGCCGTAGGAATACCCAATCATCACATCAAAACTTCTTTCGCTGCAATGTTGATCTGCCTGTTGTTTCATTCTATTCTATGCCAACAAGAGGTTGTCCTTTAAGAGTTGGAGGACTTGTTGTTGATGTTCAATGTGATGTTCCACTGCTTGAACCTTAGAATTTTCTCTTAAATAAGATGTGATGGATGGTGGCTGATATCCATAAAGTGCCATAAATGGGGTCATTTTTGTTGCTATATGGAAGGAAGTGTTATACCACCATTCAGCCAGAGGCAACCATTTGACCCATTGTGTCTGTTTATCATATACAAAGCAACGAAGATATCCTTCCAAACATTTGTTTACTATCTTAGTTTTCCCATCAGATTGAGGATGATAAGATGAGCTATGAGCTAACTGAGTACCAAGACAAGAAAATAATTCTTTCTAAAAATCTCCAGTGAAAATGGGATCTCTGTCACTTACAATAATCTTTAGGTTTCCATGTAGCTTTTGAATTGTTTCCATAAATGCAATGGAAACTGTACTAGCTTTAAATGGATGTGATAATGCACCAAAGTGTGCATACTTGGTAAGTATGTCAACTACCACCATGATGACACTCTTTCCCTCAGAATTGCGTAAACCTGCGATAGAATCCATTGAAACCTCCTCCCAGCGTTGGCTTGGAATGGATAAAGGTTGTAATAGACCCGGTGTCTTAATTGTTTCAACTTTATTTTGTTGGCAAACCAAACATTCTGCCACAAACTTTTGAATATCTGATTTAAGGCCATCCCAAAAAAAATTCCTTCTTAACCCTGTGGTAAGTTTTTAAAAATCCTGAGTGCCCTCCTAAGGGAGAAGTGTGCAATTCCATAAGAATCTTTTGTTTTAGCTAGGAATTCTTATAGAGGTATAAGCGATATTTGTACCATAACGAATCATTTTTCCAGCTAAATGTATCAGACGTACTGGAATCTTGTTGTAACTTTCGAATAAGTGCCCACACTTCTTCGTCATTCTTCCATTCCTCCCTTGCTTTGTTTATCCAATCTGGTTGGATAATAGAAATGGCGCATAACAATGCTTCCACATCCTCATCCTTTCTTGAGAGTGCATCTGCCAACACATTTTGCTTCCCTTTTTTGTAGATGATTTCAAAGTCATAACCCAACATCTTTGTGACCCACTTTTGTTTCTCTTCAGAGGATAATCTTTGTTCTGAGAAGTATATAAGGCTATCGTGATCTGTTTTTACCTTGTAGTGTCTTCCCATTAGGTAGGGTCGCCATTTCTTAAGTGCATGGAGTATTGCCAACATTTCCTTCTCATAAATAGCTTTGTGTAAAAACTTTCCCTTGATTGGACAACTTTCAAAAGCAATGGGTCTTTCATCTTGCATTAAAACAATACCAATTCTATTTCCCGAGGCATCACATTCCACAATAAAGGTTTTTGTGAAGTTTGGTGTAGCTAAGACCGGTGCTTGGCATGTTGCCTCTTTAAGATGTTCAAAGGCCTTTGTTGCTTCTGGAGTCCATGAAAATGCATCTTTCTTCAATAATGTTGTTAGAGGTGCTGCTATTCTCCCATAATTCTTAACAAACTTGTGATAATACCCTGTCAACCCGAGAAATCCTCGCAGATTCTTTATGGATGTGGGGATTTTCCATTCCTTAATGGCTTTAATTTTGCTAGGGTCTACCTTAACTCCTTCATGAGATACAATATGACCCAGATATTCCACCTCTTGTACTCCAAAGAAACATTTGGATATTTTTGCATATAATTGTTTCTCCTCCAATAGTTGTAGCACCCTGTCAACATGTTCAACATGATCCTTCCAAGACTTGTTGTAGATTAGTATATCATCAAAAAATACTAACACAAATTTTCTAAGGAATGGTTTGAAAATGGAATTCATCAAACTTTGAAATGTTGAAGGTGCATTGGTAAGGCCAAAAGGCATGACCAAAAATTCATAATGACCCTCATGAGTTCTAAATGCTGTTTTTGGAATGTCTTCAGTCTTCATTCTGATTTGATGATATCCTGAATGAAGATCCAACTTGGTGAAGTAAATTGATCCATGCAATTCATCTAGTAATTCATCACTGACAGGAATGGGAAACTTATCTTTAATAGTGAGCTTATTGGGCTCTCTATAATCCGGACACATGCGCCATGATCCATCCTTCTTGTGCACCAATAATATTGGAGCAGAGAAAGAACTTTGACTCGGTTGAATTAAACCAACCTCTAGCATTTCTGCAACCATACGTTCAACTTCACTCTTTTGGGCATAGGGATATCTGTATGGCCTGATGTTTGGAGGAACACTTTCTGGAATCAGATGAATAGCATGATCATGATCACGAATAGGTGGGAGACCTTTGGGAGTCTCAAATACCTTGGAATGATTATCCAATACTTTTTGGAGATCTAGAGAAATAGATGATTCCAATGTGGAAACATCTAGCAAACATAGTTGTGCAATTACACCTCTTTGTTCCTTTTTTAGAAGCTTTGTCATACCGTTAGAGCTGATTATCTTTCCCGGTTTCTCTGCAATACCCCTTAATTCAACTTCCTTTCCTTCCATAGAAAATTTCATGAAAATTTCTTGAAAATTAAAAGCTATTGTACCCAAGGATTGTAGCCATTGGACTCCTAGTACAACATCAGCAACTCCCATTAGAATTGAAAGCATTGGGCTAGTCAATACATATTCTCCCATGGATAGCTTGATATTATGGCACTTTCCAGAGCAATTTATTGTTCCTCCATTTGAAACCATCACTTGACACTTTGGTGCTGGATATAAGAATCAATTCAATTCTTTTGCTACCATACAATGAATAAAATTGTGGGTACTTCCTGAATCAATCAACACTATTACCTTTTTCTTCTTGATTTGTCCTTCTATCTTGATGCTTTGAGGAGTGGTAATTCCTACCAATGCATTACAAGATATGGTCGGATTCATTTCTTCTTTATCTAGGCTTTGTTCCTGGAATATATCCTCTTCTTTTGACCCTTCTTGCTCCTTTTCTTCTTCCTCTTCACAATCTATGTAGAATAATTTCTTCTCAGCATACTTATGACCTTTAGTGTATTTGCTATCACAACTGTAACAAAGCCCTTTTGCTCTTTTTTCTTCCAATTGTTGTGGTGTCAACCTTATAGGTTGTGGAAGACTAGGGGCAACAACACTTCCATCTTTATAGTTGTGAGTGGTATGCTTCCTGGTTGCCATAATTTTGCTTTCCATTTTTCTTGCTAACCTGAATGCCTTATCTAATGAATCGGGTTTCCAAAGACGAACATCATGTTGGATATTATCCTTTAAATTCCCTATGAACACATCAATCATATGCTTCTCTGGAATATTTTTTACCTTATGTTCAATTTTTGGAACTCCTCAATGTGCTCCATTATTGAACCCTTTTGTTTGAGACTTATCAATTGGCTAAAAAATGTGTTGCTTTTTGTATCCTCATAATGCGCTGTCAATTCTTCCGTAAAAATTGCCCAAGAGATAATTTTTTTACGAGAGCAAAGCCATTGATACCATACAAACTGATTTGGTTCCAAATATAAAGTTGCAATACGTACCTTTTGTGTGTTTTGCACATTATTGAGATCGAAAAATTGCTCCATCTGTAATATCCACGTTGCGGGATCCTTGCCATCAAACTTCCTAATATCGATTTTTGGAATATGGTGGGTCTTTGATCCCACATTAGAGTCTATAAAATCATGATTAACATTTCTTTTGTTCGCATCATGAGTTTCCTTTACTACCTTTTCACCATTAGTAAGTATTTCTTGTAGAAAATTTGTCAAATTTGTCTTCAAATCTGCCATGTCTCTCTTCAAATATGTTTTCAAATCTATCTTCAAATCATCCATCTTAGCTTCCATGCCCTTTATCTTAGCTTCTATTAGCTTTCGTGAGAGTGACATTTGTTGCACTTGGTCTTGTAATTTTGATATATCATGTAGCATTTCTTCCTCTTCTTCATTAGTCATGCTAGAGCTTTCAGGTTGCTTACTAGGTGTTTGCATTTTCTTTCCTCGAGGCATCAGTTACTAATAATAATGCTCTACTGTGCCCTTTGAATTCCTTCAAAATAATTTTTCAAACCAAGCTTAAGCAAAAATTTAAAAAAAAACTACACACCTTTTTTCACTTTATAGGAGTTCGATATTGCCTCTGATGTATCTCTATATTTTCAGATCATCCAGTTTTGAAATTGCGACCTACGTTAGCCCTCTATGTCCTCTTTACAATGCCACTAGTGTGATCCAAATTGGCTTCTCCAAGGAAGAGTTATGCGAAATCTCCCACAGTGACCTGATTATAGACTAGTTCGGTAGAGTGAACTTGTACAACGTGCCACGAGTCACTGTTTTGACCTTTGGCTCTGAAAAACATATACAAGAAACTACAGTCCATCCTCTTTCTGTACATTCTTACAAAATTTCAATCCGATGCTCAGAGAGAAAGTTATGACGATTTTCCCTGGGTCACCTGTTTGGAATGTAATTCAAGAGTCTGCAAAAAGACCAACTTCCTCAGATCATATCTCTGCAAATATAGCGTAAAAAGCTCTGAAATTCATACCCGAGATTCAGCATGATTTCTTCTAAAATGGGTTTTTTTTAAGCTTCTGAAACATCGCAGAAAAAAAGTTATAGCAAAAATTCCACGATGACCTGTTTCGAGCAGCGAAACCCTAGAATCCAAAGCTCTGATACCAAATGTTTGAAACCAGATCAAGAAAAAGATAGAAAAGATAGATCAACGCCTTATAATTCAGCCTCTTTGAGGGGGAAAAATCCTTTACATTACATAAATGAACAATTCTTGGATGATTAAAATGACAAAACATCCTTTCTATATATAGGAGTCTAAGGAGTCACAATATAACCCAGCTGACCTAACAATAATAATATAAAGCCACAAAAATAACAATAGAGGGATTCTATGGGGCACAGTAATAACAATATGGGGACAATAGGGGCACAACAATATTAATAAGGGATACAAATACAATAGTAATGGGGTAATCACTAATATTATAGGGACCCAACAGAATCACTAGTATTATAGGGACCTAACATGATTATATTTTGATTTGTGTGAGTAATATACAAATTGTTTTGAGTGAATTTGTCCACAATGTTTTCTCTTACAATTTCTTTGTACTTATCTTATGAAATGGGACATCATTTTTTCACTTCACTGACTGGTGAGGATTGACAACCAAAACCAAAAAGGGCCACCAACAATATTAACCATGAGTGTGATTTATCCATGAAAGTTTAGTCAATGTTCATTGGATTTTATTATAATGTTCTCTACTTTGTATTATTGTGAGAAAATTAAGACAATTTTTTTTGCAAAAGCTAGAACTTATGTTTTAAAGTTAAACATTGTATTATTTGAAATTCATTGACTAATTTTTATTATTATTATTTTTTTTCCTTTTTGAATGTAAGAAAATTTACATTCTTTAATATTCTTCTTCAAAAGATTAAGTAGTATAAAACATTTATGAAGTTTTGTGTCAAAATATTAAAACCGAGTCCATCTTTAGATTATTGAGAAAATGGAATTATTATTATTTTCCAGTTATTATTTAAATGTTTTTTTCCAATAATTTAAAATAATGAATTTTGATTTAAAGTTTAATCTAAAATATTTTTAGATTAATAATTAATATCATAAAATTATAATATAATATTTTTAAATCTAGTTTTTAAAATTCATAATTTAACAATTTAATTACATTCAATAAAAATTCTAATATAATGATCATATTTTTACTTAAAAAAAAATAAATAATTTAAAAGTAAAATAATTCTTATATGAACATATAGATCATGAAAATTTAGATATGATTTGCATATGTTCAACTCATATTTTTAATTATTATATAAAACTTTTGCATAGTGTCCAATTT
The DNA here is from genome assembly GCA_031772625.1 of Pinus tabuliformis. NCBI lineage: Eukaryota > Viridiplantae > Streptophyta > Pinopsida > Pinales > Pinaceae > Pinus > Pinus tabuliformis. The sequence continues at coordinate 1,295,635,197 of CM062807.1, forward strand.
AATTGGCATAAATGTGTTTTTAATCAAATTTTGAATGACTAAAAAATTTTAGACAAATTTTCACAACTTTTTATCTTATTTCTTTATATTTATAATTGATATTAATGCTTAGAGAATCTATGGAATTTTGAATAGTAAACCAATATTAAATTACTCTTAGTGATGTATTTTATGTAGATATTTTCATTTCTGACTTGTCTTTTGATTAACAAATTTAAATGTTGCAATAGATTTACAAATATAGAAGCTTCATACAAACTGTAGAGTTCATGTGAGGTAGCTAGTACTATTGCATGGATTTATCTTGTTACACATATTTTTTAAGTTATTTTTTTTATAAAATTAAAAATTTAATAACATATATATATATATAGAGAGAGAGAGAGAGAGAGAGAGAGAGAGAGAGAGAGAGAGAGAGAGAGAGAGAGAGAGAGAGAGAGAGAGAGAGAGAGAGAGAGAGAGAGAGAGAGAGAGAGAGAGAGAGAGAGAGAGAGAGAGAGAGAGAGAGAGAGAGAGAGAGAGAGAGAGAGAGAGAGAGAGAGAGAGAGAGAGAGAGAGAGAGAGAGAGAGAGAGATTTTGTAAGTAAGCATGTCTAAATTATATAACTGAGCTAAATTTACAATATGATTCACGAGTTTCGAGAGAGAGATTTTGTAAGTAAGCATGTCTAAATTATATAACTGAGCTAAATTTACAATATGATTCACGAGTTTCGTCTCTGCCTCATAGCATGGAAACTAGAGAGATAAGATATGAGTTCTATACCCCTAGAGGGGGAAACCAGAGTTAACATTGTTTTTCCAAAAGATAGAACCATAAAAACTACAAGGTAGGGCAAGGTGTCACAATGCCTAGATAATGGATTGATGAGAAATGGTAGTTTCAAATTGAAGCAAAGAAAAAATATCCCCAGTCTCCGAATTGAAACTCTTAGGCCGAGCTAAAAATTGTGTTATCACATTGGTAATTTTCGAAGAAAAACAGTTTTCCCTAGTTCATTGATCAAAAGGAGAAAAAACCAACCTGGGTCTACTCAAAATGTCACCGGGTCATGCAAGCTTCTATGAAGCCAAACATAAGTCGAGCTGGAGCCACCATGTTCCTAAGAATTTCCATGAGCTTGCAACGTATCGACATCCTCTGGGCTATCCTCCAGAATGAAGCACCCATAAGGGCTAGGTTTGGGTAGGGAAAAAAGGGGGAGCATTGGTGGCGACTTGAGGTGGGGGATCTTAGCGAGAACGGGTGGGGGGCGAGGAGCTTGTAGGAGGGGAGTGTGTAGGAGACCCGACCGGGGAGGGGACATTGGGAGAGTAATCAATTCCTAGGTCCCTACAAGCTATTTGCTTTAAGGAGGTAGATGACTGGAAGAGGAGCGCAAAGAGATCAACAATTTGATGGGTGACTTTGTCCTTAATTTTTTCCCATTCTTTCAACTATCATGCCAGATGGTTGCACAGGGCCCAAAGTGTAAGGCCCTCACGACTCGGGCAGGCGCGCGACAGATGGGCGCTCCGTGCACGATGGGCGGACGGTGGAAACAGGCGGGCGCTCCGTGCACGACGAGCGGGCACACACGGGTGCGACGAGCGGGCGACCTTACATCCGACACTTATGCGACTCGGGCAGGCGTACAAGATGAACGAGCGGGCGTGCGGTGGGCGAGCACACCTTTGGTGCGACGAGCGGACACGGGTGCGACGAGCGGGTAAAGGTGCGACGGTGGGCCGAGCCACATATGCGACGAACAAATGCGACAAACAGAAATAAGTGCGAAGAATTAGTGAAATAATGCGAAGTCCGAATGGAGTTTATACCCATGCGTTGGAGGATTTGCATATGGACAGGCCGACTTGCAAATGGATCAAAGTGTGGGCGTTTTGGACTATTTTATGGGGTCGGCCTTAAAGGTTGACACCCCTTCACAAATGGGCAGCAATGCGTATATATACAAAGGCGCAGAGCTCATTTGGAGCATCAACGCACTTCGCATCTCTCTCTATATCTGCGAAAGGGGTAAAAGGGAAGGCGCAGACATAAGTAGAGTGCGCATAACTCATGAGCTCTACCAAGGAGTGCGCAGTCTTTACCAAAGGTCGAGTTTAGGTGCAGAGATACGGTTTGAGTTGAGATTCTGTGCAGAACCGAGAGGAGGAGTTCTTGGTGTCTCGGGTGAGCACCCTCCTACCGTAAGAGGTTGGCACATGTTTGTAAAAGGCTGTCTTTGCCTTGATTGTAAATAATACTAAGTGTTGGATTGAATTCTGTCAAACACACTTGTATGATGTATTATTGAAGAATTGTCCTAATATATTATTATCGGGCAGACTTGTTCGGGAGTTGCCCCTCCCTTTATACTTGTGTGCAATTGTTATTGTCTTGGTTAATTGCATATTGGATAATGAATGAGTATGGGCTTCATTAAGTATAAAGGCTAATGCATTTTACTTGGTTGTGAAACACAAACTAAGTATGTTAATGTGAAGTAGGCGTAGTCCATGTGCACAAGTATTGTTAAAAAGAAAGTGCACGGTGGTGCCGCACCTTACCGGCTCGGTTGGAAGACTACCATAGGCCCGGGGGCGTGACAAGTGGTATCAGAGCAGATTTCTTGGTTGAGACTTGAACAAGGTTCAGGTGTTGAAGCATTTGAAGGTGGTTTCAGGACTCGGTTTGAGCAAGGTTGCTCTCGAAAAATTATTACAGGTAACTTGGTGAATATGGAGAAAGCTGAAAAGGCAGTGATGGTGGATGATGGTGAATCCAGCCATAGTGCAGTTAGGGCTCTCCGGTACAAAGTATTGGAACACATGAGTCGATGGAGTTCTAACTGAGTTGCGATGCAAGCTGAGAACATGAAGATTCGAGAGAGCTGTTCAGAACTAAGGAGGGAACTTGAAGAACTCAGAAACCAATGCGAAAGTACGACAGATATTGAACTCAATGAGTTTGATGAGGAGATCCAACGAAGTAGACTTGGTCTTCAAGAGCTCTTTGATGAAAGAGCCCGGTTGAGGAAGGAAAGTGCTAAAGTGGAAGCCGAAATCAAGCAAATTGAGGAAGAAATAAGGAAGAAGCTTCTTGGTAAGAAGGTTGTTGTGATTGAGTAGGAAGAGCTCGACTACATTGACAAGTTGGAGACTCACTACCAAGAGCATCCAGATGACATTCGGAAGTTTAGTTCCATGGACTTGGTCAATGGACACTTGGTTGGTGCACTTGAGCAGAACACGGTGGAAGGAAAGCTTGAAGCAAGTCAAGCTAGACCAGGGCCGAGTTCCCTAGAAGAACCAAGCAAGGAAGTAAGGTATCTTAAGAGGAATGTCAAGAAGGAGCATAAGCCTATTGACACTTCTGAGACCGAATTCTTGAAGAAGGTTGCTGAGATAAGGCGCAAGACAAAACCGATAGAGGAAGATGGTTCCTTGAAGTTAAGTTTTGTGCAGGTGACCGTGAAGGGCAAGAGATTTGCAGCTTTGGTTGATACAGGGGCTACTCATAGCTTCGTGAGCAGGAAGGCAGCAAAATCTTTTGGGAAGAAAGCAAAGATGGAGAGGGAATGTAGTGCTTTCAAAGCAGTTAACTCTTCCATTAGAGCTGTTGATGGTGTGTTGAAAGACACTCAGGTGAAGGTAGGATCATGGTTCGGGAAGTTGGACTTGAGAGTTGTGGACATGGATGATCATTCTATGGTGTTGGGGCTAGACTTTATGAAGCTTGCACAAGCCATACCAATGATGACCCGGGACATTCTCTTGATCACAGCTGAAGGAAAGAACATGATGGTACCGATGAATAGAAGAAGTTGCTTAGGGTATAGACCAAGGATGGCTTCTATGACTTTGTATCCCAAAGATCCAAATGTGAAGCATAAGGATGTGGAGCAAAGGGGACTTGGGAGTGTGGTTCAAACAGCGAAGGAAAGGAAGCTTGTTGACTTCATTGCAAGAGCTGGGAAAAAGAATGAAGGAAGTGAGAAGGGAACCTCACGAACATGGAAACACTTGTTGGGAGCATCCTCTACTGATGATATTCACAATGGAGCTGCAAATGAAGGGAGCCCGAGTGCTACTTCAGAAGCAGTGGTTTATGAAGGTTATGAGGGTAGAGATCCTGCTGGGATAGTGGACTTTTGCAGATATGCTATGGGCATATATGACTTTCAGTTAACAAAGAACAAGCCCCGGAAGTGATGATTGATGCTATGTGATTCATTTCACTAGTTTCAATCCCACTTCTTCACCCCTGTGAGCATCACCCGATGCAATGAGTGCTAAGTGAACTATTCAAAAATCATGAGAAATTAGTCAGTTACGACTACCTCTCATGGAAATGGTCATACATGAATGACTTACTTAACGCAGTTGAACCCCAAAAATGATATCTAATAACAAAGAACAAGCTAGGTGAGCTTGGATGTACCTGTGAAGAGATTGAAGCTGTGCATAGATACTTGAAGACACAACATCAATCTAACACATGGGTTGATGAGAGTCAGGGAGGAAACTTCCTGGCCCTCCTTTCTCTATAGATAACCTTGGAGGAAGGTTGATGTGGAGGCCTTGGTAGGGATGAACCACATCAACTTTACAAGGGGCCTTGGAGGAGGCTTCTTTATGACAAGATGAGAACTTGGATGCAGATGATCAAAGGTTGGGATGGAGTCTACACGAGTTGGACATCATGGACAGCTAGAGTCATGGACATCAGGTTGACTATACGGGACATGTTGCAGATGGGATGAGGACTACTTCATGGACCTGAACATGGATTTACTTACATGGATGGATTCTTGATCGAGTTCAAGATGTGGCAGTATGTTTTGAGAACCGGCTGATGGTGACATGGGGATGTGCATTCTCATAGTTTGAGCGTGACAGTTGGACTGATCACCCGACTAGTTCAAACATGGGGACTAGTAGTGTACAGAGACATGTTGACATCGTGTTGGAGTATCATGGCAGCAGTTCACATGAGGACGACACATGATGGTTGATCATCATGGATTGAGATGACTTGTTATGGAGATAAGTTGTTGACACATGGTTGAAGTGTGTTAACACTTGTTGGCATGACATGGGTAGTTTTGCACATGGAGGTGATACATGATGGAGATGGAGCTTTATATATGTTGTAGTGATTTTTGCCTTACATGGAGGAGTCTACATCATGGCTGATGATGATCTTGGTGGAGAACTACCAAGATGGTATGTTGTCGAGGACGACAACGATTTCAGGTGGAGGAGGATGTAAGGCCCTCACGACTCGTGCAGGGGCGCGACAGCTGGGCGCTCCATGCACAATGGGCGGACGGTGGAAACAGGCGGGCGCTTCGTGCACGACGAGCGGGCACACACGGGTGCGACGAGCGGGCGACCTTACATCCGGCACTTATGCGACTCGGGCAGGCGTACACGATGAACGAGCGGGCGCGCGGTGGGCGAGCGCACCTTTGGTGCGACGAGCGGACACGGGTGCGACGAGCGGGTAAAGGTGCGACGGTGGGCCGAGCCACATATGCGACGAACAAATTCGACGAACAGAACTAAGTGCGAAGACTTAGTGAAATAATGCGATGTCCGAATGGAGTTTATACCCATGCGTTGGAGGATTTGCATATGGACAGGCCGACTTGCAAATGGATCAAAGTGTGGGCGTTTTGGACTGTTTTATGGGATCGGCGTTAAAGGTTGACACCCCTTCACAAATGGGAAGCAATGCGTATATATACAAAGGCGCAGAGCTCATTTGGAGCATCAACGCACTTCGCATCTCTCTCTATATCTGCGAAAGGGGTAAAAGGGAAGGCGCAAACATAAGTAGAGTGCGCATAACTCATGCGCTCTACCGAGGAGTGCGCAGTCTTTACCGGAGGTCGAGTTTAGGTGCAGAGATACGGTTTGAGTTGGGATTTTGTGCAGAACCGAGAGGAGGAGTTCTTGGTGTCTCGGGTGAGCACCCTCCTACCGTAAGAGGTTGGCACATGGTTGTAAAAGGCTGTCTTTGCCTTGATTGTAAATAATACTAAGTGTTGGCTTGAATTCTGTCAGGCACACTTGTATGATGTATTATTGAAGAATTGTCATAATATATTATTATCGGGCAGACTTGTTCGGGAGTTGCCCCTCCCTTTATACTTGTGTGCAATTGTTATTGTCTTGGTTAATTGCATATTGGATAATGAATGAGTATGGGCTTCATTAAGTATAAAGGCTAATGAATTTTACTTGGTTGCGAAACACAAACTAAGTATGTTAATGTGAAGTAGGCGTAGTCCATGTGCACAAGTATTGTTAAAAAGAAAGTGAACGGTGGTGCCGCACCTCGCCGGCTCGGTTGGAAGACTACCGTAGGCCTGGGGGCATGACACAAAGGGTCGAGTGCCCATGGCACATTTCCTCTTACTCCATAGCCACGAATTTCCTACAGATACTCTCTGGAATGTCATGGTCGAGCATGGTGGAAATGGAATGGTCATCCAGGCTAGTGGTGGGTCTCCCTTGCCTCATTCACGTCCAAGATGATGGACATGCCCTCTTTCCCCACTCATGGTTAGAATACAGGAGTTGGTGGGCATAGCAGTGAGGCTCGAAAAGGTGGTGTTGGGCAAGAAGGGAAAGCAACCATAGAAGGAATGACTTGGAGTACTGTTGTGACCATAAACAACCCCCATTTTTGTTAGTGTTAGCAATAACACTAATAAATGGGGACCCTTCCAAGAAATCAAAACTTAGCACTTAATAATGCTTTTTGTTTAAAATAAAACAATATATCAAAGTAAAACTTGCTAAAATGTGTAAAATTACCTTTTCCATACCTAAGCGCTATATGGCCGTGAAACCCAAGAAAGGCTTTGAAAGCGGAAAGTCTTAAATAATAGGTAAACCTTTCACAAAACCCGCTTTTCAAACAATAGTATTGCATCGCAAAAAGGTCATGGTAGGCATCTCTTATATAAAGAACTCCTTGAAAATGCGATCTGCAAGAATGCGAGATCTAAGGCCTTACCACCTCATCACATATCACAGATTTCAAAATTTTGCAGTGCCACTTAATGTAAAAAACACCCAAATATTGCGAAATGCAACAAGCTTCTCGCAAATCGCATATCACAGCCACCTGATGAAACAATGGTTGTTAATGATAATAGGTTTTACGATATTGCGATCTGCAATATTGTGAAGAAAATCACAAAATCACTTTATCACAAATCTAATGGTTCAGAGTTCTATGACAATATTGCCCGTTGTTCGATGCAAAGTTATGAGCATTAAATTTTAGCTTAAACGATCCATTAGTAGTTATTTATTAAAAACGATTCAGATCAGGTTAAAAGGACCATCTCACACAAGGTGATATCATTGATATGATTTAAAGAATTAAAAGCTTTCCCATCACATTATTTTTGTTCATTATTCACTATCATACTTATCATATTTTTGTTATTTTCTTGCAATTCTCACGAACAATACGCAGAGAAACACACAGAGCGTAATGGGAAAGAAAAGCAAGGCTCCTGCATCTGAAAAGTTAGAAATGACTCCGTTATTTACAAACACCACTTGTACTAAAGAAGCAGGGATATCTACCTATGAAGCCATGTATCGACTGTTAGAAGAGGAAAACCCAAGAATTATGAAGGTTACAGTTACAGCAGATGGACGTGGCTCCTCTAAAGCATCCCTAACTGAGCTTGCATGCTCATTTCTACATCGTATTGTAGCGAGGCCGAAGATACTGCCCTACACTGATATGGTTAAGTGGGTCATAGATAATGCAGATATATCTGATAGAGAGTTCAAGATGGCCAATCAACTAGTCATGGGGTCATTTACCCCAAGCAATTTGAGACGCATGTACCAATTGCCAGAACCTTAGGCTTCCTACAATAAGAAATTTGTAGAAAAATTCACCAAAGAGAACGAATATTTGGCGGACTGCAAAAAAAGTTGGTCTACCAAGGAGGAACCACTAAAGAAGGACAAAAATGGTATGTACACCACTGGCTCTCTCTGTTCTCCTTATTGTTTCGCTACTGCAATGTTATGTAGACTATTTGGGAAGCCAGATATCAAAAAGTTTTCATCAGAATGTTTGCCTTTATTAGATGCGGCCACCAATGCCACCATAAGGGATTGGGCCCAAATTTTATCAAATAAATTAGCCTCTGCTATTTTAGGATATCAAACTAAAAGAAGTTTTGGTCATAGGGTTTACCCTCCATTCTTTTTAAGTGCCTATGTCATGGACGCCATTTTTTTGTCTCTGACTTTCCTATCATGGGGTGGAAATGGATAGTACAGAACCCTCTTCCTATTTAGGTTTATCACAAAGAACTATGGGAATCCAATTTCATCCCACATTTCTACAAGATTTGTCATGGAGTGATGCTCCCTATTCATAGAATGCTTTACAACAAAGGTGCCCCAAGATTCTCCCCAGAAGCTGAAGTTGACATTATCCCTGTGGGAAGGTGGTTCATAGAGGAATTATTCACATACATCAGGGTGTTCAACAACATTGCATCGCCTCACGTACTACCTTTGTATGTCCCTGACAAACTAATGGCCAAAGAGATAGCTTACCAGACTTGTGGTGTTGGGGGAATGCGCAAAGTGCTCAAAGATTCTAAAAAGGTCATTTGGCCTCAATTCCCTGTAGTCTATGGGGCTTTTGCATTATTTGATTTGGGTCATGCTTTTAGAGAAGTTGATAATATTCTATGTTTATAGCTACCGAAATTTCCAGGGAGGCAGTACGATCCCTTTGGTGTTGTAAAGAATTTTACCACAGTGGTTAAAATAAAAGTGTTTACCAATGAAGAAGATTCCTTTGACGATGTCTTTCTGTAGAAGCACACTTTTAGAGAGGCCTTACATATGGTACAAATTCAGTTTGAGCAGTAAAAAATTCAAGAGTTTAACAATTACAGAGAACATAGGTTAAAAAAGGTCCCATTGGACAAATTGCGTATGGAACCAATAAGGGAGCCCACCCCTAGTATTAGCATAAGTGGAAGTTCAGATGAAGAGAAGTCTAAATCCAATTCCGAAAAATAATTGACTCAATCTAAAGATAAAGCTCAATCTATAGAGAAGCCTAATCAACAAATTTTGTCCCCAGAAAAAACTGAAACTCCCACTTCCCTTCCAAAGCCAACAAACCCACTTGTAGTGGATCTAGAAAAGGAATGGGAAACTTTTAATGAGTTAATCAACACTGAGGAACAGAGCACTGAGCCACCAAAAAACCCAGGAGAGACAGCCACAGAAATGGTAGTGGAAGGGGCTACGAATACTCAAGAGATAGAATATATTCCTGTTGCTCCATCATCCGAAATCATACTGAAAATAGAGGAGATTCCTCCTGTGGATGTATTTTATAGCCCGTAACATTAGGCTGTCGTCAGGAGGCAAAGGAAGAAAAGAAAAATAGATGTCGTGCTCTCCCCAAAGGCTGAACCTTTGGGTGTTCTATGGAAAGACCCAACTATAGACCCATCTGAAAACCTAACTAGACTCTCTTAGATCGCAGGGGCATATGCTTCTGCAACCATCGATAAGGAAACTAAAGTTCCAACGCTATTAAAGAAAAGGAGGATAAGATTCTATTCTTGAAACAACAACTATAGCAGGCCAACATCAGTCGAGAAGCAGAGGTACAACTTACAAAACTCCAACAGGATTTCCAGCAAATGTAATTGGATTATCAAAGCAGTCTAGCCAATAAAGAAGAATAGCTACAGATCATGATAGCACTGCATAAGGATGATCCTAAGATTGAAGAATTTATCACAGAAGCACTTGCTCTTAATGCCCAACTCTTGCAATAGGAAGAAACACTCTGCCCGAAGATCTCACAATGGAATTCCCATTGTGAAACGAGCGATAACATTACAAATCAAGTTGTAGACTTATGACTTGATTACGATTTAATTTTAAAGAAGGTTTCTGTCTTTTTTAGCTGGCAGAAATCAGATGAAGGAAAAAGAGCGGAATTGCTTAGAATCGATGAATCTCATAAAGAAATGTTATTCAAAAAATGGGATTCCCAGCTTAAATAAGCAGAGTAGGCGATGGAGGAAGCAGCGACAGCAGCAAACAACGTCATTGAGTGCATCAATGAAAATCTGCACAAGGCAAATTTGATATCAGAGACCACTCTAGGATTCCTCCCGAAGGCACAACAGCTTCAAACAAAGTGGAAACAAACAACAGAGGAAAAGGCTGAGTCAATTAAACAGGTAAACAGGTTAAACTGGGACACATACTGGCAGTACCTGGTAAAGCCACATAGCCAAGAAATGACCCTGAAATGTCTCATAACCTCTGTCGAGAAGATAGTGCCAGCACTCGTCAATTCCATATTTGCAGGTCAATTAAAAGCTGAGGTCGGCCAACCGACGCTCTTGAAGCCAATGCTGGATATTTGCAACTTAAAAGAACAGATGCATAGTTTATCATAGATACAGTTTAGTTTTATTTTTAGTTCATTTTTTCTTAAAATGAGGAAGGTAGTTTAAACCTCCTCATCTATTTTTGTAATATTTATTTTTAGTTTTCATTAGAGTAGTATTTAAACCCCTCTCATGCATTTAGAGAGGCATCCAAAATTTTATCAAAAACAATTCTTTAGAACGTGCAGTTTCCCCCCACTGAGGAGGTTTTGATCAAATGAATGGAACGAGATTTATTTTTATATGAGTTTGATGTCTGCTACTAAAATGCACTTTTGTACTCTTAGTGGATGTTGAGTTATTTGAAGATAAATATATATTGCTGAAAGTCATGAGTAGAACCTATTGCCAATGGTATTTTTATCTCCTAATACTTTTTGCTTATGTGCCAAGTGATAAATTATTTTCAGTTATTGATATATGAAAGTCTGAATGTTCAGTTGTCATTATTGTAGTTTTGTATGGTGATAACTATTATTTTTATGCTGATTATATCAATAAATCTTATGCGATGTGTTTCTCATAATTGTTTCGGCTAATTTCTTATATCAAATAATCATTTTTAATGGATTCCTTTCTCGTATTAATTGAATTATTTTTATTATCAATTGTTGTTGGAAATTACTTTAGATCGCATAAGCGAAACGTTACTCCTGGGATAGTTTAAAGTTAGATATTTTCTTTCATTAGAGTAAATTGCACATGTTAGTTAAAGATAGGTTAGATTTAGAATAAGCATTCACCCCATAAACCCAAAAAAGAAAAACATCATCCCGATAGCACACCATCATAAACAGATTGGGAAACTGGTCCCATCACCCCCACTCGGAGCCACTATTCCAAACGGAAAAGGAGCTGCTTCCAAGGTCCGGACCGGGAAGTTATCCCCCTTTGTTGTAGACCCGATTTTCGGGCCTTTCAACAAGTACATGTTGTGGCAGGCTAAGAAGCCTGGAGAAGATGTAAGGTGGTCCTCACAAACCAAGGCAATATGATGCATGGAGTAAATATGCTAGGTTGGACCCATGTGATGTCGGACTCCCTTGTTGTGGAGAAAAATGCCTATGCAGGATGATCCTATCCACCTAAGGTGTGACAGTGCCTTAGCAACAAACAGAGATAGCTATTCTGGTTTCTTCCTTTATGAAATTTGAAAGAGGAGAGATCAATAGACTTACCGGTGTCTTCCATTTGTCCCTCGATCCAGATCCTCTTCTCTTTGGGTGTTCATAGCTACTTGCCTCCTCGCTCGCCCAACTTCAACAGATTCCTGCGAGATCACAAGAGAACAGCTACTTGCGACAAGAGAACAGCTACTTGCGACAAGAGAAGAACACAACACAAAGGCAGATATTCATATTCATAAATGATTCAGGATTAGAAGTAAATCAAATACACTAATGCAATCATACATCAAAGATACATCAGTATATAGGAGAAAACCAAGATAACTTTATTGATAAATAACAAGGTTCAGGAAGAGATACAACCCAGAGGGCTCCAATCCAGCATCTCCTTCCCAGTAGAATGGAATTCCTATCTTCACCTCCCTTCAAAGCATTAAGCACCCAATGATTCCAGTCTCAAACCAACATCAATTCTTTGCAATAACAAAATTCCAGCCTCTAGATCTCATGGAGGAGAGATCTATATATAGATGTTTTGGAGAGAGGATGAGTCAGCTTGAGATCTGACTAGTGTCCTCTCCCTCTGTTAGTTCTTGATTCCACTTGGAGGTTCTTGCTTCCACTTGGAGATTTGGAACCTCTTACTCATCACCAGTCGAATTCCCTGAGGCAAGTGTCATTTTGGAAGCTTCCTGGGCATTGACACCTTGAGGAATGAGTCTGCCACATGTCCAATCTCGCTCAGCGCAGGTAGCCAGTGTTGGAGTTGACATTCAGCGCAGGTAGCCAGTGGAGCCATTGACATTCAGCGCAGATGGTCAGTGGAGCAGTTGACATGATCCTGAATTGACTTGTTTTTGAGCAGTTTCAGGTGGAGAACTTCTGTGAATTGCTGTGGTTTGTTGGCCTTGTTCCTCTAGGGGTAGGAACAACATGTTTAGGGACTTTGGATCCCTTAGATTATGGACATTTCATGCTCAATGTTGTAAGGCACAAAAATGTCTATAACAGTTGCCCCCTAAAGTATGAGGCCGTTTATCGGGTGAAATGCTTTATCCAGGAGGGTCCGAAGTTCATCCATTTGCTGGGAGGAGACCTGTAATAAGATACAATACAATACATTATTTTTCATACTGCTTTCATGATCTAGCTGAGGCGGGCATTCCCATGCTCAGCTTTATAAATTCATTTTATGTACATAGAACAGACGATCGTCTGATGGTAGACTGATAATTTTGGCGAAATTATCATCCTGTGAGTAGGATGATCATCTGCTGCAATGATGTACATGTCAAATGTCTTTATCTTTCCTGAATATATATCGCAGCCCGGATGGATGAGACTAGATCCGGGGTCTTCAAACTCGTTCGATCTTCACTCTAAGTACAAGTCGATCCATGTGAGAATTGTTCTGAAGTCGAACATGGAAAGACATCGCTTGATTACCGGTCAATGAGGTAAACCGTTAACAAGCGCGAGAGGAATCACCGATAATGATAATGACCCTGAAGGTACTGCAGTACAATTCATGTGGTGTGAATAAAGGACTTGGCGTCGAACACCACGCAAAATCTTCTGGTCGAAGGTCATTGATGTATACCTGTTGCCGGAAGTGAGAAACTTGCCATTGAGGCATGCAAGCTTCAAAGTACTGAAGGGGTTGTTCCTAGATAAACTTCTTGGATAATGAGCCGATGTCGACAAGAAGCGATCCGTCAAAGGAGGGCCTTAATGTATCCCACATCAGTGACACGGAACAGAGCTAATGATTTTGATGGAGGTGAAAACGATCTGTGACATATGATTCAGGGCGGCGGTCATGAACGGATGAAGGATAATGTATGGCAGTGGATGGGACCCGATTGACTCTTTCTGAACGACTTCTCTTGAACATATGGTGACACTGATGCGATGGATCGGTAGCATTACCCGAAATATGGATGGTATGGCGAGACCATGGTGATGTGACCGGTGAATGAAACAACCCAACCCGATTGTGGTACGGAGGAAAAGTGTCATGTTCAAGAGCGACTTGCTACCATTAAAGTTTTCTTGATTTTCTCCCAATTTTTCCCCAGTCATTGCTGACCAGTACCTCTTTATTTTTGTCAAGCTTGAGGAGGATAACATATGCTTGTTCTATAACCTGCCCTTCGGGCAAGCCCATCGCTATGTTTTAACGAGCCTAGCGATAGTGAAACTCGTTCTCGTCTAAAGACAAGTTTGTCGCTATTTAGTGATTTTAACGAGTCTAACGACAAGGATAACTCGGTCCTTTTCATTTTTAGAGAGTCTGAAAAGGTACATAAAGTTAACTCCAAAAGTCCTTTTTCGTCATCTAATCCCTTAAGTCCGAAAAAGTATAAAACAATACAAAAGGGATGAGTCTTCGCTAGTTTTAACGAGCCGAACAAAACAAGCGCTCAATCTTTTTGTGCAATAATCCCTCAAGTCCAAAAAGATTAAAATCTAGAGGAGGGATAGCACTTCCGGTCGCTTTAACGAGCTGGAAGGACAAAAATCGGCAATCTTTTCATATTTTACGAGTCAGTTGAAAAGAGCTTAAAGAAGACTCGTCTTTTGAGGAACGAGTGATGAACAGGGTTAGCAGCTGATTCCAGGTACAGGTTGGAATTTTCCAATCACAACAGTGTCACAAGGATGGCTAGGTGAAATCACTCTTCGCAGCTATTCCTCAAAATGGGTAAACAATCATATGGAGGTGAACGATCGGCCAAATGAAAAGTGGAGTTGATGGTGCAAACACGACCAAGGCTTTTATGGCAGATAAGGTTACATTCACAGTGGTTATTTACCGGAATATCGTTCATTTTTTAACGAGCTTGAATGCGGAAAAACACTGCTCAAACTTATGTTTATTTTTTAACGAGCATGAACTATGTGATAAAACTGCTCGGATCTTGCGTTTATTTTTCAACGAGCATGAACTTTATGCTAAAACTGCTCGATTATATAGTCAAATTTTGATTTTTTACCATAACTAACTTTTCTCTTTTCAAGGATAGTACCGCATTCTCAATTGCTGCATCAAACTTAGTTAGAAATGAATAACATTTACTTGAAAATGAGATTAAAACCCTAATATTTTTCTTTGAACTACGTAAAAAGCAATTAAAAAGTGTTTTTACCTCTCATTTTACCATTTCATTTGAACTTGGTTTGTTGGAGCTTTGGAGGTGCCTCTTCCCCCTTGATTTTCACCAGCTGATTTCGGGAGATTCTGTGGACGATTCTTGGCACCGTCTGGACCAGGTAGGAGCTAAACCCTAGCTCTTTCTTTTCATGGTTTCATTTTTCCCTTCTGTGCCTGTTTCCCTGTCTTCCTGAGCACCTGGGGTTTTGTCAGGGCGCCCTGTCATCAACCCAGGTGGTCCATTCGAAACCTGCATTGAAAGTCAATCTGCCTTAAGGCAATTTGACCTTCAACGCAGGTGGGACACTGGTTACCTGCGTTGGACACAAAAACTAGTCTTCTTGCACAGTTTTTTGATGAAATTTTGCCAGTTTTTCATCAAATCCAGGATCTTACTCTTTCTCTTGTTTGTCTTGCAGGGATCTTTGAGCAAAATGTCCCTTACATGGCGAGAACGAGAACATGAAGAAGAAGATATGATTACTCTCCATGACCCTGTCACGGTGAACGCGCTGCGGAACTGTGGCCTGCTGAAGTTTTTCCGTATCTCTAGCATGATAGCACAAATTTCTTTACTGCAGTATATGCTTGATGCTTGGGATCCTATCAACCAAGTATTCCAGATTAGGGGCAAATCCATCCCCTTGACCATAGTAGACATTTACTTCTTGACTGGGTTGTCAAGGCAGGGTGCCCCCATTTCTTTATTAGGTTCGGCCCGAGGGAGTGACTCCGTGAGAGACTATGTCCGCCAGTATTGCAGGGAAGGATCCAAGCCGAGCAGAGACGGCAAGGTCGTTATCCGTGAGATTACTAGCAGGTCTCTCAGGTCCATTCTGTATACTATTGGTAGGATGGCCGGTAGTGCATCTCTTCATGTTGCCAACAGATCTTATGTGCAGCACACCTTGGAGTGTCTCCAACCGAAAGTATTCAACTGGTGTGATGCAGTACTTCTTCAGATGAAAAGTCAGTTGACCAAGGTAAAGGACGGGAAGCTGAAGAACTTTGGATTTGGTTCTATTTTGACTACCTTTGCCTTGGAGAGAATACCACTGATGTAGCCTCAGTATATTGCACTCGACTTGCCTTCTCCCACCGAGCCACGCATGCAGAGATGGGTCGATCACATGTCTAGGCATGCTGGTCAACCTCAGATTACTTTCACTGATACCTTCTTCAGGTGGTTTGAGCACCAGGAGATGGTTTATTCCGAGTATCCATATGTTGGCATGGATTTCTGAGGTGATCCGGATTTGGTGTTACCGGATGGCGAACAGTGGGGCGTTATTGGTAAAATCTCTGACCATATCACTATTTACTGTTTTTATTCATAATGTTGTTGTGCTTTATTCTGTCAAGACTTTAATCAAACTCTTGTGTGCATTGCAGATGTTGGTCCTGTTCGCCCAGCAGTTCGCCCGAGAGCGCCAGTCGCTGCCCCAGCAGGGGAGCCTGCTGGGAGGGTTATTCTTCGCGACCTTGACGTGGCCGAGACCCTTACAGCTGTGCAGGATCAGGTTGAGAGCCTTACTTTCGGTATTCCGGATGTACGGATCGATGAGTTACCTTTACA
Source organism: Pinus tabuliformis (assembly GCA_031772625.1). Taxonomy (NCBI): domain Eukaryota; kingdom Viridiplantae; phylum Streptophyta; class Pinopsida; order Pinales; family Pinaceae; genus Pinus; species Pinus tabuliformis. The sequence continues at coordinate 1,295,651,511 of CM062807.1, forward strand.
ATTGCAGTGGCATACTACTGGTGTGCCTAGATGATGGACTCGTCTCTTGCGCATGATTGCACAGGCCGTGACGTGCTATCATGAGCATCACTAGGCTAGGGTGCCCCCTAGCATTTTTGAGTTTTTGGGTCATGCGACCAATTTTGTCTTGGTTACAGAACATTATGTGTAAACGATAAACAACTTTTTATATATATATTTTGATTTTCGGTTTTTATTCTGGTTGAGTTATATTACCCACTTGTACAACATTGATGATGCATTTCTTTTTACAAATGTCTATCTAACACATAGTTTGCTAATGAGTCGGTTAATGTGTTTAAGTTCCTGGAAATATGTTGGTACTGAATTAAATCAAACTGTCTTTCCAAAATCTTAACCCTTAGAAACATACGATAAATAGCCGGATTGCAGACAGAATATATACCATTGAGTTGTAGTATCACGAGTTGTGAATCTAGCCTGACGATCAGTCGGCGTATACCATGGGTGATGGCATCAAAGAGGAGTTCTATCAACGCGCTATACTCAGCGATATTATTCGTTGATTGCCCAATACACACACCTCTAAAACTCACTAACTCGCCACTTGGATCAAAAATGGCCCAGGCCGCGGAGGATAGGTTCCGCGAACTACGACTTGCTCCGTCAGCATATCCCACACATGTCTCAGAAAGGTTCGACATCTGCAATAAATGTAAAAAGGTGGATTACTCGACCAAAACAAACATTTTAGCGAAAACAAAATACAACAAAAGCACACAGGTTACTATTTAGGCATAGTAACGCTTGAGGTACAACCCATTGCAGGGTTGCGCTATTGGAATTCCGTCGTAATCGATTAACTCGTAGGCTCCTTTTTCTAACACTCGTTTAACAATATAGGGGCCCATCCATAAAGAATTAATCTTACCTGCTCCCAATTTATCGGATTCTTGGTCGTAAAGCAAGACCAAGTCACCTTCTGAGAAGACACGGGGTTTGACATTTTTGTCGAACTGCGCCTTGACTCGTTTCTTATGGGCTTCGTTAGCCAAAGCAGCATCACGACGGGTTTCATCCAATTGGATTAATTCCAAGAAACGTGCCTCTTCTTCTGAAGTTCCGGGGAGGAGATCAATTGCGAGTTTAAGAGACGAAATTTCACACTGGACTGGTAAGACTGCTTCTAGGCCATACACCAGTTGGAAAGGTGTGAACCCGGTCGCATTCTTTACCGATGTTCGGTAAGCCCACAAGGCTGAGTACAGGATTAGGTGCCACCTTCTTTTGTGAACTCCGATCATCCTTTGCAACATACGCTTCAGGACCTTGTTGATCGCTTCAACTTGTCTGTTGGCTTGCGGATAATACGGGGTAGAGCTGTCGTGAGATAGCCCTAGCTTGGCAGCTAATTCAACCATCATGTGATTGCGAAAATGCGATGCATGATCTGTAACTATAGCCTGTGGTACGCCGAACCTGGCGACTACATGATTGAAAAAGAAAAGGGTAGTTGTTTCACCAGTGTTATCCAATGTAGGCATCGCCTTGACCCATTTGGTAAAATAGTCAACGGCGACTATAATATACCCATGCCCCCAGGTCGAGGTGGGGTTACATTGCATGAAATCGATGCCCCATTTGGCGAAAGGCCCAACAACAACTATTGGCTGTAAAGGTGCGGGTGGTCTTCTGGTTTTGCTATCAAAAATCTGACATGCATGGAAACTTCTGACTGCGATTATGCAATCTTTGAACATGGTTGGCCAGAAATATCCTGCTCGTAATATTTTTTGTGCTGTTGCATATCCAGATTGATGCCCCCCACACGCGCCTGAATGACACTCATTCAGGGCTTTTTCGGCCTCCTCATGGGTAAGGCACCTCCTCAGAACTGTATCGATACCACGATGGTAAAGCGTATCACCGACGATCATGTAGTCTTTAGCTTGGTATCGTATACGTTTCTGTTCAGAGTGAGAGGTGTTAGGCCTGAACTTTTGGGTTTGGAGATAAATTATGATATCTCCATACCACTCATTGCTTGTAGATATCAGAAACAAATTCTCGTCCACGATTGATTCTTCGGATGTTTCATCGTTGGACGACGATGGGAGATCGCACAATAATTCTGCGAAAACTAGAGCTTTCTTCGATTTGGATTTTACGAATTCCAGATCAAAATCTTGAAGGATTGCTATCCATTTTGAATATTTGCCCCCCAACAACTGTCGCGATAGTATATAAGTCATGGGGTTGCAATATGATAAAATGGTAGTTTTCCGAAAGAGGACATAATGTCGAAACCTTTGAATCGCTTGAACAGCTGCAAGCGCTAGTTTTTCAACATAAGAATACTTGCTTTCTGTATCATTCAAGTTTTTACTTAAATAATATATAGGATGTTCAATTCCATCGACTTCTTGAACTAATACCATCGCAATGGTCGTATCCGCTGCAGCCAAATACAGGTTAAAATCTCTTTGATAGTCTGGGGCATACATTAATGATGCTTTTACTAGAGAATCTTTCAGAGCATCAAAGGAAGCTTGCGCCACCTGATCCCAGACAAAAGGTACATCCTTTTTCAAAAGACGAGTATAACCTTTAGCAAGTTCTGCGTAATTTGGAATGAACCTCCTTAGAAAGTTTGCTTTCCCTTTGGAGTTTCTGAATCTGAAGCAAATTTGAAGGTGGAGGAAAATTAATGATCACCTAAACCTTGCAAGGGTCGAGACGAATCCCATGCTTAGAGACTACAAAGCCAAGTAAACGACCAGAATCGACGCAAAACACACATTTGTGCGTATTGAGTCTTATCTTGTAGTGTCGGCAACGTAGAAATATCGCTCTTAAATGCCGCGGATGATCAGTCCGCTTTCGCGAATGAGCCGGAAGGTCGTCGAGATATGGTTGAACGATGTTCTTGATGTCATGGAAGGCATAATTCATTGCCCTCTGAAACATCTTCCCTGCGTTCTTTAAACCAAAGGGTAATTTTCGATAAGCGAACGTGCCCCACGGACAAATAAATGCAGTCTTTGACTGGTCCTGTGGGCGGATATTTATTTGATTATACCCGGAAAATCCATCCATAAATGAAAAGATTTCACATCCGGTGCATTCATCAATTATCTGGTCGATGAAGGGTGTAGGGTAGTTGTCCTTTGGACAAGCTTGGTTTACATCCCTATAATCGACACACACTCTAATTGTCCCTTGTTTCTTCATAACAGGGACAATATTCGATACCCAATCGGTTAGAGGAATCGGGTAGATGAAACCAGCATGGAGAAGCTTTTCAACTTCTGCCTTAATGGCAGCGGCTTTCTTGGGGTGCACCTGCCGAAGCCGTTGTCTTACAGGTTTGACATCAGGATACATCTTAATTTCATGTTCAACAATACTCGAGTCAATGCCTGGCATTTCACCGTATGACCAAGCAAAGACATCTCTGAACTCGCGAAAAAGAGTGTTATATATTTCCAGTTCTGAAGGGGAATAACCTTTGCTGACATAAATATTCTCTACAACATTTGGTTTGGTCGAGATATTTATGGTTATAGTCTCTTCAATATTGGATAAGTTTCGCTCGGAATCCATCGTATTTACAGTATTTGATAGGAATTCAAAGACTGAAGGGTGATAGAGGTCATGTTGAGTATCTTCTTCATATTCCGGAAGAAGAGAACGATGTTGGTGATCATTCCATGGTGCCTCCTCAATCAACATTGATTGTAGGATTCCTTCGTCAGTCCCATGTACTTTCGACCAAGGATCTAATGAGGTAGCATTTTCTCTAGACCTATCTACCCAAATGCTTGACGAGCGTTGATTTGGGTTCGCCTCCCATGCCCGAAACATTGATTGCTACAATATTTCTATTGGGCTTGGGGGCAAAACCATTTCATGATCCATGTCGATATCATCTTTTGCGACCTTCGTGGAAGATATCATGTTGCAGGTTGCTACTAACGCTATATTTCCTATATAGATGGGAGGTGGAAGCGCGAAAGTTCCCATCAATGTGGGGTCTTTCAGTAGGCCTACTCCGATATCTTGAAGCGAATGGTTGCTTTCATGGATCATGGGAATGCTTCCTGTAACTTGTGAACCATTAGGGAGGAAGTTCTGTTGGTCGATGACCGTAATCCCTCCTTGAAAAGGGAATGCGATCTTCCTAAAATAAGTCGACACAAGAGCTACCATGGCATATATCCATGGTCTTCCCATTAGGATGTTATAGTCAAGATTTCCATCGATGACTTCAACATCTATTTCTACTGTTTTTCCCCCTAGTTCAACCTTCAAGTTATTTAGGATATCGTACGGGGTGTACGTCCTTCCGTCGAATGCTTTTAGTGTCGTCGAAGATTGCGACAAGGTTGGAGATCCTAGAGTTTTCCAGCAACTCATCGACATGATACATGTAGATGCCCCCTCATCAATAATTGTTCGGTGAATAGTTTTGTTGAGGGCTTTCACTTGAATAAGGAAAGCTAGTTGAGCTGGTAACTGAGGATCGTATCCTTTGTGGTCAAAGGATACAAGATTGGAATCCTTAGGATCAACCCCACCAATAGCCGATAATAATGCCTGCCTTTGGGATGGGCAATTCTGTAGTACCTCAAGAGTCGATATAGCGGATGGCGATTGGGCCAAGTCTTCCACTATGTTATAATGCTGCGCCGCTCTGGCGCGAGGATTAAATGTCGACTTGTGTACTACTCCCTTCGGCGGTTTTATTGTTAATTCAGGAATGATGGGCGGTACAACTTCTGTCGAAGTTGTTGTCGAACTACTTGGTTGATCTTTACCTTTGTCGTTCGACAGCGGCGGATTCCCGTAATCTTTGTTCCTTGTCGAAATCAAAGCATCATTTTGTTGCTTGGAGATCGACAACATTAGCACTTGCGACGGGGAAGCATTTCCACTATCAACCAGATTTTGACCTGGATTTGGAAACGGATCAGTCAACACAGCTGAGGTTTTAGAACTCTTAAAGAATTTCTTAAGCTCAGCTCTTAACGGACAATCTGTTGTCCGATGATCCTCCTCATCGCATATCTGACACGGATATTTCCTATTTCCAGGAGGGTTTGAAGAAGTTTTTTCAGGGGATGACTCACCCTGTTTCTTCTTCTTCCCTTTGTTTTGCTTCTTCTTGCTTCCTGGTTGATTGGTTTCTTTGCCTTTATCTGCTGATACGGCATTTACTTCCGAAGCAAGAATTTCTTATTTTGCATTTTGATCTGAATTCTTACGGGCTTTCTTAGACGAAGCCTTTGTCGATTTCGCGTTTGCCATGCCAATCACACCATTGCCGGCATGAGAGTCACTATTTGATTTAGGAGGAGGAGGAATTGAGAATTCTGGTCTAGGGACGTCAGGTATTTTGTCGTAGAGCATGCCAGACTGAGTATACACTAAGTCTAGATATTTTGCACGAGCAATAACCTGCTCCTGTGTTACGACTCCCCCCTTGGCCACATCTTCCGTTATGGCAGGAAGTAACGACTTTATAAACCATTCAGCTAACAGCTGATCAGGAACGTAAGTCTTTACCATCCTGCGACGACGACGCCACTCATGTATATGATCGGATATATGTGTGGCCGTCGTCTGCTTGAAGTTGGTTAAGATTTCTGTTCCAGTTTCATTCCTTATCGGTAATTGAAAATGGGTTAAGAAAGTTGTGGCCAGGGAGCTGAAATTGTCGAAAGAGGCTCTAGGTAATTCAATATACCATTTAGCCACTGGACCTGTCAATCTCCTCTGAAAAAGGCGAAGCCTTATCGAATCATCGTTCAGGGTGTTCGACGAACACCACAGATGAAATGTCATCACATGATTCGACGGGTCTTCACCTGGATTTCCATTGAATTTAGGAATGTCCGATGGAAGTTTGTGAGGAATCGCTGGCCACCAAGGGGCGTAAGCAATTGGATTGTTTGTTAATCGGTGTAAATCCGGTAATTCTAAAGTTGCCACGAATGGTAACTGTTGATTCAGGTTGGGTGAGGCGTACCCACAATACGATGGGATCGCCTGAGCAGTAGGCCTTTGCATACCAGCATAATGTAATTGATGTTGGTATGACTGATACGGTTGGTGGACTTGACCACTGTAAAGCGGTTGGTTTTGACCGTTTTGAATATATGGTTGTCCACTGTTCGCAAAGATCTGCTATTCAGATCCTTGGTACACTTGCTGGAATTGTGGTTGTTGGTATTGCACCAGCCATGGTTGTGAAGTCATGTTCTGCTGCGCTATACTGACCGGTGGACCAATATGTGGGGTAATTGTACCCGTTTAGACCTGTGTCGCCCCACCAGTTGGCGATTGTGGTTGTGTCACAGGGTCAAGGGGCTGTTGCATTACAACCTGAGAAATCTGAGGTTGACATACAACAGGCATCGTTTGAACTTGTGACACTGTTACAATAGCTGGTGTTGTCGGGATGTTCGACATAGGTACACACTGTTGCATAGAATACACAACTCTTGGTTGTTGGGGTAGTATAGGTACCCAACCACTTGTCGTAATTCCAGTATAACCTTAATACTGTTGTGAACTCCCATATGGATATCCTCCCGGAGGGGGTAATGAAAGGGCATACTGCCCCCCATATGGTGGCAATCCGGAACTCAAGGGGATTTTTTGCCCTTGGGGACTGGATGGCCCAAATTGACCTCCATAGGGATCAATTTGTCGAGTTTCAACATAAGAGTTGCCGGATATTATTCCGGAAGAACAAACTGGAACAGACCACACTGTCGAAATAGTCCCTGGGTGGACTCCTTCTAGCGGTTGTGAGCTATTCAAGACAGATGGTATGCCAACAAACATTGTCGGAGTGACGGCACGGAGCTCTGCTGTCGCTGTGTCATTTGACACAGTCCTAGATGTTGACGGTTGCTCAAACATTTTGAGTCTATCCAATAGATTTCCTAGCGATTCTACAGGAACTTCCACTGGTGATAGACTAACTTCTAATGTAGAAGGAAATAGAGTGACCCCTACTCCAAAATGGGTTGGAGTACTTGCTTGCGGGTCTTCTACAATTTCCTCTATCGCAATCAAACCAGGTGGAAGAGGAAGACCGTCAGGTCCGTAAAAGAATTATGGTGCCGAAGAAGGGGTTGTTTCCACAACGACAGTTGTTTGAGGAACAAGACTCTCTGGACCGGTTACAGATGGAACTGGTTCAGTAACACAAGTATTTGTTCTCAGACTAGGATTAGTATCACTGTCCCTCTGTGGCTGTTGAACTTCTTCAATAGAGGCAGGGTTTCCAGAAATGTTTGGAGCAACCGGAATCTCAGATGTTGTCGGAACACTTGTTCTAACTTTGATAGGAGATTTCGAACCGGTTAAACGAGTCCGCTTTGTCCGTACTGTTTTCGATTCCGGAGACAAAGATGGTTGACTCGTAAGCCTCCGCGAACGACGGGGTTTCAATTGACTTTCTTCCACGATTGCGGATTACTCGATCAACTAAAATATAAAATGGGAAAATGTGTTTCCGAATTGAATGAATTTTTTAGACGCTTTAGACAGAACTTGCTTTTTCACTTTTAAAGAGTCGAGAAAAAGCTAAAGATGACTCTAGTCTCCTTCGATGTTTTAACGAGCCTGAAGTGACAAATGCTCGGATGGACTTTTTCTCTTATAGAGTCTGAAAAAGGCTAAAAGGAACTGCTCTGGAGTTCTAGGCAGAGGGTGTGCCAAACTTTTCGCAAAACCGCAGAATACTTTTCAAGGTACGGGCGGTCGATCTTCGTGAATGTTGTGTTCACTGCATTGCAATCAGTAGGGCGGCCGACACGGCTTCCTAAGGATAAAGGAAATATGCCTATAGGGGTCTCCCAATATATATGCGACGGTACGTGGGAGCACAATCCGTACTAGCGCTATCGTCCCTCAGGAGGAATCACCCACCTTCCACGAGATCGACAGTCACTAGGCTTAACGACGCCGGAACACGTCTCTAGCCTAGACCTCTATGTTGTGCGTTATGTTGCAAAGCGTTGTTAGGTTCATTCAGTTTATTTTAAGTTGATCTTTTTAGAAGTTTGCCTTTCAGGATCACCACGAGATGTATGGTACAATTCCTAAATGCAGTCTAAGATGATAAGCAAGCTTTATTATCTTTTCAACTTTGAAAATCCTAGCTACTAAGGGAAAAGAAAGACACCATCTTTTCTCAAAGAGCAATCAGCACACTCTAATGCACTCTTTCCTAAATCAAGCATGCAAACTTATCAAAATGCAAATGCACAATGCAGGTGTTTGTTTTCCGCTTTCTTAGTATTGATGCCTACAAAGAAAGCTTTTTGTACAACTTTGAATTTGCTTTTAAATGACAGATACAAACAAGTTTACTTTTTCGAAATCAACAAGGGTAGAAGAGATTACAACACTTTGCGACTTTCGAAATGAATACTTGTTTCGACACTTAAAAGAGACAAACTCAAACCAATAAGCAAAATCAAATGTATAATCAACTGTAAACAGCCAATGAACTCTCTCCTAAGATCACAATCAACAAATCTGAATAAGGGGCTACAGGATGATTATTTCACTCATGCAAAGGAAAACTGTAAATGACGCCACAAACACATAAAAACACTCACAGTCTTTTTGTACAAAAGGCTGCAAAAAACAGAGATCAAAACAGGGCAACAGAGAGCAGAGAACCCCAGCTGCACAAGGCCAAACTGGTTCAGTGCAACCTCAACACTGTGGGTTTGACATTCACCGCAGGTAGCCTTCACGGGACCTGCGTTGAAATGCAGACTGCCTTCACAGCAGTTGCGCTGAAGGAAAAACTCTTGTTTCTCCTGGGTTCTGGGTCACAAATTGCTCAAAAATCAACAGTTTCAGGCCAAATCAGAAACACAAGCAAGGTATAATCAAAGGGATGCTTTGAGAGGGTACTAAGATCTATCACAAAGGATCATCATATCATTTTTGAGTCCATTGTTCAGATCATAGACAAAATCCAGTGAAGGATCAAGGCAGCAACTGTCTACTTTGCAGAAGCAGTTCGATTGTTGCTGTTGAGTCTATGAAACAAACAATGATGTAAACACAAATAAAATGACTAAAACAAGTCTCCCCAGCGGAGTCGCCAATTTTTTGTGGGGAAAAATGCCTATGCAGGACGATCCTATCCACCTAAGGTGTGACAGTGCCTTAGCAAAAAACAGAGATAGCTATTCTGGTTTCTTCCTTTATGAAATGTGAAAGAGGAGAGATCAATAGACTTACCGGTGTCTTTCGTTTGTCCCTCGATCCAGATCCTCTTCTCTTTGGGTGTTCACAGCTACTTGCCTCCTCGCTCGCCCAGCTTCAACATATTCCTGCGAGATCACAAGAGAACAACTACTTGCGACAAGAGAAGAACACAACACAAAGGCAGATATTCATATTCATAAATGATTCAGGATTAGAAGTAAATCAAATACACTAATGCAATCATACATCAAAGATACATCAGTATATAGGAGAAAACCAAGATAACTTTATTGATAAATAACAAGGTTCAGGAAGAGATACAACCCAGAGGGCTCCAATCCAGCATCTCCTTCCCAGCAGAATGGAATTCCTATCTTCACCTCCCTTCAAAGCATTAAGCACCCAATGATTCCAGTCTCAAACCAACAACAATTCTTTGCAATAACAAAATTCCAGCCTCTAGATCTCATGGAGGAGAGATCTATATATAGATGTTTTGGAGAGAGGATGAGTCGGCTTGAGATCTGACTAGTGTCCTCTCCCTCTATTAGTTCTTGATTCCACTTGGAGGTTCTTGCTTCCACTTGGAGATTTGGAACCTCTTACTCATCACCAGTCGAATTCCCTGAGGCAAGTGTCATTTTGGAAGCTTCCTGGGCATTGACACCTTGAGGAATGAGTCTGCCACATGTCCAATCTCGCTCAGCGCAGGTAGCCAGTGTTGGAGTTGACATTCAGCGCAGGTAGCCAGTGGAGCCATTGACATTCAACGCAGATGGTCAGTGGAGCAGTTGACATGATCCTGAATTGACTTGTTTTTGAGCAGTTTCAGGTGGAGAACTTCTGTGAATTGCTGTGGTTTGTTGGCCTTGTTCCTCTAGGGGTAGGAACAACATGTTTAGGGACTTTGGATCCCTTAGATTATGGACATTTCATGCTCAATGCTGTAAGGCACAAAAATGTCTATAACATCCCTCCATGTGCCAAAGCCCGCCAGTCAGAAGGGGCGCTCGCCATCTGGACACCCGGATCCAGGAAAACATAATTATTATATTAAATTTAAAAATAACATAAAATTAATTAATAACATAAATATAATTTATATAACACAATTTAAACTTTAAATTAACAACTTTAAACACACACATACATACATACATACATACATACATACATACATACATACATACATACATACATACATACATACATACATACATACATATATATATATATATATATAGATAGATAGATAGATACAGAAGTTTCTCTCCCGTGTTGCACTCTCCCTCTGAGATTGCAACGTAACCTTTCCTTTGCCTCCTTCTCCCATGACCCCTACGGAGTCTAATCTAGAGGGGCATAGTTGATCCGGATTTAAATAGGAATGCAAAAAATTAAAGAGATAGACATAAATATAGAGATGCAATGGAAATAATACTTCATTTCATAAATGTAAAATACTGAAATACGCTTACAAATAGAAATGGAAATAAACCAACTAGGGCGATGGTAGCTTTTCTCTGAGAAGAGATGTGGAGACTACATTGTTATAGACATTTTTGTTCCCTACAACCCCAAGCATGAAATTTCCATAAACCAAGGGCTCCTAAGTCCCTAAAAGTGTTGTTCTAACCCCTAAAGGAACAAGGTCAACAGATTACAGCTTCTCCCAGAAGTTCTCCATGAGAAATTACTCAGAATTGGTCAAAATAGGATCATTGCAACTGCTCCACTGGCTAGGTGCGTTGCATCTCACCCAAATACACTATGAGGGTGCGTTTCATTTCAAAAGTCCCTTTTGTGGGGTGCGATGAGCGAGAAATGACAAATGGCAGTGTCATTCCGCGAGGTGGAAAGGGAATGGAAGCTTCCAGAATCTTCTCCTGTGACACTTGCCTCACTGAATTCGACCAAGGATGAGTAAGAGGCCCTCAGTCTCCAAGTGGAATCAAGAACTGTCAGAGAGAAGACACTAATCAAATCACAAGCTAACTCATCCCCCTTACAGATATCTATATATGGATCCCTCATCCCAGAGATCCGGAGGCTGGAATTTTGCATATTGTAAGGAATTGTTGTTGGTTTCTAGAGACAAAAATCAAATTGTTGGGTGATCTAAGCTTTGTTTGAGGTGAAGAGGGGCTTCTTTGCTGGGAGGTTGATGCTGGGTCGGAACAACTGGTTGTAACTCTTGGATCTTTTCTTGTTTATCAATAAAAGCTATTTGAGTTTTCCTCCATGCTTTTGTATCATTGATGCTTGTTACATTTGTATGGTCAATTTACATCTGATCCTAGATTGTTTATGATTATAGATCCATGTCTTTGTATAGTGCTATCCTTCTGTGATCTTACAGGTACTTTGTGAAGCTGGGCTTGCTAGGGAATAGGTAGCTGGGGACTATCAAAGAAGAGAGGGATCGAACCGAAGGACTAGCGCAAGACAGAGGTTGGTCTTTCTATTCCTCTCTATCTATAATTCATAAAGGAAATACAAACGTAGCTTTTCTCTGTTTGTTTCTAAGGCAGCTGCCAAACCTTAGTGGGATAGAGCAGTTCTATATAGACACTTTTCCCTGTAACAAAATGGCGACTCCACTGGGGGGATAATTAGTTTGTTTGTTTATCATTCTTTGTTGTCTATTTCATAAACTTACAAGTAGCATTCGAACTGCATTTGCCATAACAAATGCAAAGTAGATAACTACTGCTTCAATCCATCCACTGGATCTGTTTATGATTTAAACAACTGATTCACAAACTATCTGATTGCCCTTGTGATAGCTCTTAGATTCTCCTTATATCCACCCCTGATTTTTGCATTACTGATTGCTTTTTACTCAGCCAAAAACCAAGAACTTAATTGCAAACTGTGACCCGGAACCCGAACAGAGTCTCGTTTCTGGCCTAGCGCAGGTACTATTCAGAGATTCTGAATTTCAGCGCACTTCCCAAGTGGACAACCTGCGTTGCATTTCAGATTCTCTATGTTACAGGTGCGCTGATCAGGCTAGCTCTATGCAATTGTGGTTTCTGTGGATCATTCTTTCCAGTTCTATTCCTGAATTTTGTTGCCTATGATCAGTATATGTCTGTTTGAAACCCCTTTTCTTTGTTGTTATTCCGCCTCCTTTGTACAAAAGAACTGTAAATTTTTTTGTGTGTTTGTTGAGTCATTTACAATTCTCCTTTGCAAAAGTAGCATAATCGTACTGTCGCTCTTTGATTTGAAATTGTCGCAAGTGTCAATTTCAATCGTAGGAAAGAGTTTGATTGTTGTTGATGGTCGATTATCCTGTTACTATTGCTTTTGGTCTGAATTTGTAATTTTCTAGTGTCAAAAACAAGTATTCATTTCAAAATCGTAAGGTGTCGTAATCGTCTCCATTTTTTATTTCGAAAAGAAGCTTGTTTATATTTGTCGCTTGAAAAGAAATTCAGATTTGTGCATCAACTTTCTTTTTAGCATCCATATAGTAAGAAAGTCAAAAAACAAATACATGCATGTGCATTTGCATATAGACAGTCTAATTGGCTTGATTTAGGAAAGTGCATTTAGAGTGTGCTCTTTGCTCCTTGTGAAAAGATTTTGTCTTTCTTTTCCCTAGTAGCTAGGATTTTCATTGCATAAAGAAGATAAAAAGTTTGTTTATCATCTTAGATTGCATTTTAGGAATTACATCTAAATCTCGTGGTGAACCCGAAAGGCAAACTTCATAAACAAGATCAACTTAAAATAAATTCAATGAATCTAACAATGCTTTGGAACTTAACGCACAACATTTAGAGGTCTAGGCTAGAGACATATTCCGACGTCGTAAAGCCTGGTAACTGTTGTTCCTACTGATGGTTGGGTGATTCCTCCACTTTGAGATGATAAGTGCCAGTATGGACTTGTGTTCCCACGTACCGTCGAGTATATTTTGGGAGACCCCAATAGGCTTAATCCTTTATCCATAGGAAGTCGTGTCTGCAGCCCTATCGATCGCAATGCACTGAACACAGCATTCGGGAAGATTGACTGCCGTACCGTAAAAAGTATTCTGCAGTTTTGTGATTGGTTTGGTACTCCCTCTACCTAGACCTCCAGAGTAGTCCCTTTCGTTCCTTTTCAGACTCCTTAACGGAAAAGGTCCATCTGAGCACTTGTCACTTCAGGCTCATTAAAAATCGAAGGCGACTAGAGTCATCTTTTGTTTTTTCTTGACTCTTAAAAACTGAAAAAACAAGTTGTGTCAAAGCGTCTAAAATTTATTTTAAACGGAATATGCATTACCCCTTTCCTACGTTGATCTTGGGTTGAGAAAATGGAATCCGCCAACCAAGGAATTCCCCTTGGAGGAAATCCTAGTCCCTTCTCCTCTTGGGGAGATGTTGGTGCACCCCATATGGCCACATTATCGCTTCCAGGACTGACAATTGGTTTTCCTGTATGGCTCTTCTCAACCTCTGTCGTTCAGAACACCACAATTCCTGAACAATCGAATCAACAATTAGACGAGTCCAGAGTTACCCACCAACCTTCTACTTCCTCTGATTCTTCCTCTCCTCCTTCCTCTTCGCTTGATGGGGCTGGTAAAGCCAAAAGTCAAGTACCTAAGGAGAAGAAGGAAAAGAAGAAGAGAGAAGAAGAAGAAGGAGCCAAAAGCAAATGGGGGCAAACGAGTGTCGTCTAGCGAAACTCCACACACTGCACCGACCAGGCCTAAGTCGCCATGTGTCATTTGCAAAGGAGACCACTATCACAGAGATTGTCCTTGCATCCCTCAGATCTTAAAGGACTGGTCTCCTCGTATGCACAACCCGGTGTCATCAACCTCTGATGATCATGTTGAAAACACATCGTCAACTAGTGAAAGTGAAGCCCCAGGACAAAAAGGAAAATATAGATTTCCTTGTAAACTGTGCGAAGGCGATCATGCCATCCACCGTTGTCCCTTCTTAGACGAAGCTAAAAGAGTTTTGGATGATCGTCCGGTTTCACCGTTACGACTTCCTCCTGGATATAAAAAACTCTTGTCGAGTCCGTCACTAGTTGAAAATCCGGCTGGCCTGCTCAGGTGGTCGGCCGAAGCACCTATCATTGAAGATAAACCATCTGAATCCATACCAGACGAAAGTCAAAAGGTCGAGGCGGCAGTTGACCCGGTCTTGCCTTCAGAGGTTCCATCTTCAGATGATACAATCACTGAAGAGAACAAGGATGACACCGTCCAAATTCTTTTCATAAGCACAGACTCCAACGAACATGGGGGCAATTTACCTGTTCCTTTACCGCAGGAAGGAAGTTCGTCAGAGTCGTACCCGGCCGTCTATTCGGTCCCACCTCCAAGCAACCTAGTTGTCTCCTTCGACTGGAATCAGCTAGGCAGACCCCGTTTACCGGCCAGTATACCATTCCGGATTATTGTTCAAATATATAGAATGGTTATGGCTGGTACCATCATAGATGAGGGGGCTTCTGTGAGTATCCTTTCCTCAACTTCTTGGAAAGCACTTGGTTCGCCATCACTTTTGCCTGAGATGAGAAATCTAACAGGTTTTGATAAAGGAACCAGTCAACCATTAGGGATCCTTCCCAATGTGCCCATAACATTGAGAGGGAAAACCGTCCACATGAATGTAATGGTAGTTCAAGGACCCCTGGATTACAATCTACTCCTTGGACGAGACTATATTTATTGCATGGGAGCAATTGTCTCCTCACTCTTTAGAGTAATGTGTTTTCCACACGAAGGAAGAGTGGTCAAGCTCGTGGACCAACTTTCATTTCCTGGATCATACAGAGCAAATAGTCATATACCATCCCTGAATGGTCTTTTCACGCAAGAAATGTCTCAATCTCCAGTTCGTCCTCCCGATGAGTGCGAGTGATTCGGGGGGACATGACTGAAAGCCAGGGGGCATGCACCCTGGTCTGCTTCGGCAGGAAAACTTCGGGTATAAGGTAGGTTTCTGCGGGAGAATATGACTACTCTGTACCCCCATCCATGATTGGAAGAGGGGGTTATTCTAGAACAAGATTCTCTTGTCAAAGTTATGTGAGTTGGCGGGCATCACCGCTCACCTTTGTTTATTTCGGTAGACATCGCCAGAGAAGTGTTTTGTTTACACTATAAATAGAACTATCTTTGGTAACCTATAAGAGGTAGGCCTCTCTCGGTAAAACAAATGTTTTAACAGACCAAAGAAGGGGTAACCTTGAAAATCTGTTTTATACCTGGGGGCATGCAAACCTTTTGGAGTGCAAGCAAAGAGTGATCATTTATCTGTTTTTTGGATTGGTCGTTTCCTAACTTGCATAAAGAAAGGATGTGGGGCAAATCTCTAAAAGTTGTCATTTTTATATGAGACATTCTTATCACACGACTGGATTAATCGAGCAATTTTAGCACATAGTTCAAGCTCATTAAAAAATAAAAACAAGACATGAGCAAATGTTTCCACCCGCGTTTAAGCTCGTTAAAAAATGAACTATTCCCTGGTAAATAACCATCATGAATGTAGTACTTCAGCCATTAAATCCTTGGTCATGTTTGCACCGTCACCTCCACTTTTGCATTGGCCGATCATTCACCTCCATTTGATTGTTTACCCATTTTGAGGAACAGCTGCGAAGAGTGATTTCACTAGCCATCCTTGTGACACTGCCGTGATTGGAAAATTCCAAACCTTACCTGGAATCAGCTTCTACCCGTTTTATCACTCGTTCCTCAAAAGACGAGTCTCCTTTAAGCTCTTTTCAACTGACTCGTAAAATATGAAAATATTGCCGAGCCATTGGCCTCTCCAGCTCGTTAAAGGGATAGGAAGTGCTATCCCTCCTCTAGATTTTAATCTTTTTGGACCTGAGGGATTATTACACAAAACGATCGAGCACTTGTTTTGTTCGGCTCGTTAAAAGTATCGAAAATTAATCCCTTCTGTACTTTTTTATACTTTTTCAGACTTAAGGGATTAGATGACGAAAAAGGAATTTTGGAGTTATCTTTACGTTCCTTTTCAGACTCTCTAAAATTGAAAAGGATTGAGTTATCTTTGTCATTAAACTCGTTAAAAAGATTAATAGCGACAAACTTCTCTATAAATGAGAACGAGTTTCACTATCGCTAGGCTCGTTAAAACATAGCGATGGGTTTGCCCGAAGGGCAAATTATAGAACAAGCATATGTTATCCTCCTCAAGCTTGACAAAAATAAATAGGTACTGGTCAGCAATGACTGGGGAAATATTGGGAAGAAAACTCAAAGAAACTTTGTTGGTAGCAAGTCGCTCTTGAACATCACACTTCCGCTCCATGTCCGAGTCAGGTTAGGTTGTTTCATTCACCGGTCACATCACCATGGTCACGCCATACCATCCACATTTAGAGTTAATGCTACCAATCCATCACATCAGTGTTTCCGATATGTTCAAGAGAAGTCATTCAGTGAATTCACCTGTGTCTCACCCACTACCATACATTATACTCCATTCTTTCATGATCGCCACCCTGAACCTTATATCACCAGATCGTTTTCACCTCCATTAAAATCATTTGCTCCGTTCCATGTCATTGATGTGGGATTCATTAAGGCCCTCCTCTGACAGATCGCTTCTTGTCGACATCAGCTCATTATCCAAGAAGTTGATCTAGAAACAACCCATTCAGTACTTTGACGCTTGCATGCCTCAATGGCAAGTTTCTCACTTCCGGCGACAGGTTTACATCAATGACCTTCGACCGAAAGATTTTGCGTGGTGTTCGACGCCAAGTCCTTTATTCACACCACGTGAATTGTACTGTAGTACCTTGAGGATCATTATCATTATCGGTGATTCCTCTCGCGCTTGTTAACAGTTTACATCATTGACTGGTAATCAAGCGATGTCTTTCCATGTTCGACTTTAGAACATTTCTCACATGGATTGACTTGTACTTTGAGTGAAGATCGGACGAGATTGAAGACCCTGGATCTAGTTTCATCCATCCGGGCTGCGATATATATTCAGGGGAAATAAAAACATTAAATGTACATCATTGTTGCACAGATAATCACCCACTCAAAAGGATGATGGCTCTATCAGAATCATCAGTCTACACTCAGACGATTGTCTGTCCTATGTACATGAAAATGAATTTATAAAGCTGAGCATGGGAATGCCCGCCTCAGCTAGATCATGAAAATATTATGAAGATAATGTATTGTAATATATCTTATTACAGGTCTCCTCCCAGCATTGAAAGAACTTCGGATCCTCATAATAAAGCATTTCACCCGACACCAAAAGGTTAACGGCCTCATACTTTAGGGGGCAACTCTTATAGACATTTTTGTGCCCTACAACCCCAAGCATGAAATGTCCATAAACTAAGGGCTCCTAGTCCCTAAAAGTGTTGTTCTAACCCCTAAAGGAACAAGGTCAACAGATTACAGCTTCTCCCAGAATTTCTCCATGAGAAATTACTCAGAATTGGTCAAAACAGGATCATTGCAGCTGCTCCACTGGCTAGGTGCGTTGCATCTCACCCAAATACACTGTGAGGGTGTGTCGCATTTCAAAAGTCCCTTCTGTGGGGTGCGATGATCGAGAAATGACAAATGGCAGTGTCATTCCATGAGGTGGAGAGGGAATGGAAGCTTCCAGAATCTTCTCCTGTGACACTTGCCTCACTGAATTCGACCAAGGATGAGTAAGAGGCCCTCAGTCTCCAAGTGGAAGCAAGAATTGTCAGAGAGAAGACACTAATCAAATCACAAGCTGACTCATCCCCCTTACAGATATCTATATATGGATCCCTCATCCCAGAGATTCGGAGGCTGGAATTTTGCATATTGTAAGGAATTGTTGTTGGTTTCTAGAGACAAACATCAGATTGTTGGGTGATCTAAGCTTTGTTTGAGGTGAAGAGGGGCTTCTTTACTGGGAGGTTGATGCTGGGTCAGAACAACTGGTTGTAACTCCTCCTGGATCTTTTCTTTTTTATCAATAAAAGCTATTTGAGTTTTCCTCCATGCTTTTGTATCA
This sequence comes from Pinus tabuliformis, assembly GCA_031772625.1. Classification (NCBI taxonomy): domain Eukaryota; kingdom Viridiplantae; phylum Streptophyta; class Pinopsida; order Pinales; family Pinaceae; genus Pinus; species Pinus tabuliformis. The sequence goes on from CM062807.1 coordinate 1,295,669,744, forward strand.
TTGATGCTTGTTACATTTGTATGGTCAATTTACATCTGATCCTAGATTGTTTATGATTATAGATCCATGTCTTTGTATAGTGCTATGCTTCTATGATCTTACAGGCACTTTGTGAAGCTGGGCTTGCTAGGGAACAGGTAGCTGGGGACTATCAAAGAAGAGAGGGATCGAACCGAAGGACTAGCGCAAGACAAAGGTTGGTCTTTCTATTCCTCTCTATCTATAATTCATAAAGGAAATACAAAAGTAGCTTTTCTCTGTTTGTCTCTAAGGCAGCTGTCACACCTTAGTGGGATAGATCAATTCTATATAGACACTTTTCCCTGTAACATACATGCCTCTGAAATGTGTTACAATGAGGCTTAAAGGCCTATTTATTGTTGAGAAACAATAGAAAACCCTAAAAATCCAAAAACCTAACACTAGGAGATGAAACACCACATTGTGGGCCCCGTTTGGGTAAATTGGTACATCGACTTCCCGGGGTCGTAACTTTGGCATACGATCTCCATTTGATGTCCACAATACCTCGTTAGAAAAATCTATCTGAGGACTACAACTTTTGAGTGAGAAACATGGGTCAATGACCCATATTTTGCTCTCGGGTTTCCCAAAAAATGTCGTTTAGGCCTCAAAATGGCTCTGGAAGTTTAGGACCCGAAAAACTACCAAAAATAGTAAATTGTGCTACAATTAAGGAAACTGAAAAGCTAAAAGAGACAGTTGTGGGGGTCCAAGTGGGATATGTGGGTGGCCACCAGCATCCACCTGGACCATTCCTTCCCCCTTAGGAAGCAATGGTTCCCATTGCATTGAGTTCCTCCCTAAGATGAGGAAACTTCTCCTGAACTAGGTCCCTGGTGAGCTGTTCTACAACCTCTCATGTGTCCAATAATGGTGGGAAGCATGGTCAAGAGCGGTCCACACTAAACACTCGATGCAAGAAAAGGAATGGGGAAATGTTGTGCCCCAAAGCATTGTTTCCCACATTCTTGGTATGGGCTCTTGTAAGGCGTTCTTTCTACAGATGCAACCAGACTTTGTCGCTCACTTGAAACTTGGGTGGTACCTGATGTTGATCATGTCGCTGCTTGTACTTGGAATTTTCTAGAATGGAGTGGTGATATATTGACCCATTGGGTAGAGGTGCTCTAGGAGTTGGATCGAATGAATGCTTGACTTGATATTGTAACGGTGTCCCTGTGGGTGAGGAGAAGATGTTCCTATCTGCTTTCATCACCATATCCATCTGTTGTTGCTGCTGCATGGAGGAACACTTCGTAGGGGTCATGGATGTGGTGACAATCTTCCCCTTACTTTTGGAGAAAACTATACAAAAAAAGAATTTCCTAGTTTGGGAGATGAGCTTGCTGCATTTCTTAGCAGTGATCAAAGAGGTGGAGGTAGGTGGGGCTACCTCCAGTATCCTGTATAATGAATTACCCAAATAAATAATGATAGCATAGGGCCTTGACTCATACAAAGCATGTTGCCTCCACAAGTATGGATAGCGTAATAATACATCACAAACATCAAGAGGTGCAAAATCACACAATACCTCATCTGTGAAGGGCTTGATGCTGTAGGGAAGGCAACACTACTAGAAGACTTAGAGATCTCGTCCTTGGTGAAGCCACCTGATGTTGTACGGTTGTGGGTGTGGTATGGTTGAGAGTCCCAGCTGCTTCATGACCTCTACTGCAATGAGATTCTTTTAGCTACCATTATCGACAATGAATTGCAGCGGCGAACCCTTCACCCACATTTGGGAGTGGAAAAGTCGCTCCCCCTCCTCTGGATCTTCAGACTCATTCTTCTGGATCTTGGCGGTGGCAACAGTGATGTTGGGCTCCACATCAATGATCTGCTTCCCTTTTCCATTCCCCTTGTCGGGTTCTAACTCAGGGTTGGAACATGCATCTGATTCTAAAGCCTTCAACTCAGCCACCAACGACTTCTTGGTCCGACACTTGTGTTGTGAGTGGGGATCTTGTGGAACTCACACCACTTTCATGTGTCCTTCTTTGACTTCGTGGTGTTGTTATTTTCTTGCGGCATCGACGAGTTGTCTTGGGTCACCCGGCCTTGGCTTTGTCGTTTGGTCTTTGGATTCGCAGATCCAAAGTCTTGCTTCTTTTGTTTAAACTTCTGCTCGATCTTAACAGTGTATCGGTTCATCGTGCCGAGCAAGGAGATGTTCAGGAACTCCATCTCACCCTGGATGTATCTGTGTAGGCAACCACAATATTTGAGTACTGAATGCAGCTTAGAATCCTTGGTACCCAACTGTGTAAGTAGGGTATGAAAAATGTTTGTGAATTTCGACACATCTTGGTCCCTTCCTTGCCGCAGCGTGGTCCACTTTATGTATTTGTCCTCATAGCTTTTGACAGGGTAGTACTGCTCCTTGATGGCATTCTGGAATGAATTCCAAGTGAGTGCGGTTGAAAATAGTGAGCTCGTACTTTCATCCTTCTGCTCGCAGTAGGTTTCCAACCAGTCCTTGACGTGGGGGGTTGCTTTGAGAAGAGCGAAAATAATATTTTCCCTACTAGAAAAATCATGATTAGAAAAATACCCTTCTAACAGATTTAACCATTTAGCTATGACATCTACATCTATTTGACCCTCGAAGATGGGGATTTCAAGATTTTCTTGTACCTTAAAGAGTGTGGCGTTTCCAAAGTAGCTGTTGGAAGTCGATGCGTCACCTCTGGTTGGCTGCTGAAGGATCTGGGAAACGTTTTCCATCATTGCATTCCTTTGTCGCTTGAGGGCTTCTTCGATCAAGATTTTGATAGGATCTCCTACCTCCTCATCTTTCTTTTCATCCGCCATGGGAGGCTATTGGGATTTGCGAGGTTAGTCTTGCAAAGGTTTGACCAGTTCAAGACCTAACTCCTTATATCCTGACCTCATTGGGGACATGCAAAGAAAGACAAAGAAAGAGAAAACCGATCTAATACCACTGATCTAGATTTAAATAGGAACACAACAAATTACAGAGATGTATCGGAAATAATACTTCATTTCATTAATGTAAAATGCTAAAATATGCTTACAAACAGAAATGGAAATAAACCAGCTAGGGCGATGGTAGCTTATCTCTGAGAAAAGATGTGGCGGGTACATGCCTCTGAGCTTGCTGCATTTCTTAGCAGTGATTAAAGAGGTGGAGGTAGGTGGGGCTACCTTCAGTATCCTATATAATGAATTACCCAAAGAAATAATGACAGCGTGAGGCCTTGACTCATACACAACATGTCGCCTCCACAAGTATGGCTAGCCTAATAATACATCACAAATATCAAGAGGTGCAACATCACACAATACCTCATCTGTGAAGGGCTTGATGCTGTAGGGAAGGCAGCACTGCTGGTGGACTCGGAGATCTCATCCTTGGTGAAGCCACCTGATGTTGTACATTTGTGGGTGTGGTATGGTTGGGAGTCCTAGCCGCTTCGTGACCTCTGCTGCAATGAGGTTCGTTTGGCTACCACTATCAACAATGAATTGCAGTGACGAACCCTTCGCCCAAATTTGTGAGTGGAAAAGTCGCCCCCCCTCTAGATCTTGCGGCTCATTCTTCTGTATCTTGGCGGTGGCAAAATTGATGTTGGGCTCTGCATCAATGATCTGCTTCCCTTTGCCATTCCCCTTGTCGGGTTCTGACTCAGGGTCGGAACATGCATCTGATTCTGAAGCCTTCAAGTCGGGCACCAGCGACTGCTTGGTCTGACACTCACTTGTGTTGTGAGTGGGGCTCTTGTGGAAATCACACCACTTTCCTGTTTCTTTCTTGGATTTTGTGGTGTTGTTCTTTTCTTGTGGCTTCGATGGGTTGTCTTGGGTCACCCCACCTTGGCTTTGTCCTTTGGTCTTTGGATTTGTAGATCCAAAGTCTCACTTCTTCTATTTAAACTTTTGCTTAATCTTGGCAGTGTATTGGTACGTCATTCTGAGCGAGGATATGTTCAGGAACTCCATCTCGTCCTGGATGTATATGTGTAGGCAACTGCTGTTATAGACATTTTTGGGCACTACAACCCCAAGCATGAAATGTCCATAAACCAAGGGCTCCTAAGTCCCTAAAAGTGTTGTTCTAACCCCTAAAGGGACAAGGTCAACTGATTACAGCTTCTCCCAGAAGTTCTCCATGAAAAACTGCTCAGAATTGGTCAAAACAGGATCATTTCAATTTCTCCACAGGCCAAGTGCGTTGTATCTCACCTAAATACACTTTGTGGGTGTGTTTCATTTCAAAAAGCCCTTCTATAGGGTGCGATGGGCGAGAAATGACAAATGGCAGTGTCATTCCGCGAGGTGGAGAGGCAATAGAAGCTTCCAAAAACTTCTCCTGTGACACTTGCCTCTCTGAATTCGACCAAGGATGAGTAAGAGATCATCAATCTCCAAGTGGAAGCAAGAACTATCAGAGGGAAGACACTAATCAAATCACAAGATGACTCATCTCCCTTACAGATATCTATATATGGATCCCTCATCCCAGAGATCCAGAGGCTGGAATTTTGCATATTGTAAGGAATTGTTGTTGGTTTCTTGAGACAAACATCATATTGTTGGGTGATCTAAGCTTTGTATGAGGTGAAGAGGGGCTTCCTTGCTGAGAGGTTGATGTTGGGTCAGAACAACTGGTTGTAACTCCTCTTGGCTCTTTCCTGTTTATCAATAAAAGCTATTCAAGTTTTCCTCCATACTCTTGTGTCATTTATGTTTGTTGCATTTGTATGGTCAATTTACATCTGATCCTAGATTGTTTATGATTATAGATCCATGTTCTTGTATAGTGCTATGATACTGTGATCTTACAGGTACTCTGTGAAGCTGGGTGTGCAAGGGAACAAGTAGCGAAAGACTATCAAGGAAGAGAGGAATCGAACCAGGAGATTAGCGCAAGACAGAGGTTGGTCTTCTTTGTTCCTCTCTACCTATACTTCATAAAGGAAAAACGAAACTAGCTTTACTTTGTTTGATTCTAAGGTAGCTATCACACCTTAGTGGGATAAGCAGTTTTGAGTAGACACTTTTCCCTGTAACAACTGTGGTATTTGAGTCTAAAATGTAGCTCAGAATCCTTGATACCCAACTTTGTGCGTAGGGTATGAAAAATGTTTGTGAACTTCGGCACATCTTGGTCCCTTCCCTGCCATAGTGTGGTCCACTTTATGTATTTGTACTCATAGCTTTTGACAGGGTAGTACTGTTCGTTGACTAGATTGAATTCAAAGTGGGTGCGGCTGAAAATAGTGAGCCCGTACTTTCATCCTTCTGCTTGCAGTAGGTTTCCCACTAGTCCTTGATGTGGGGGTTTGCTTTGAGAAGAGCGAAAATAATATTTTCCCGACTGGAAAAATCATGAATAGAAAAAAACCCTTCTAACAGATTTAACCATTTATCTACGACATCTGTGTCTATTTGACACTCGAAGATGGGTATTTCAAAATTAACTTGTACCTTAAAGGGTGTGGCGTTTCCAAAGTAGCTGTTGGAAGCCGATGCGTCACCTCTGGGTGGCCACTGAAGGATCTGGACAAAGTTGTCCATCATCGCATTCCTTTGTCACTCAAGTGATTCTTTGAGCAAGATTTTGATAGGATATCCTGCCCCCTTGTCTTTCTTTTCATTTGCCATGGGAGGCCGTCAGGATTTGCGAGGTTGGTCTTGCAAAGGTTCGACTAGTTCAAGCCCTAACTCCTTATATCCCGACCTCATTGGGGACATGCAAAGAATGACAGAGAAAGAGCATACTACTCTGATACCACTAATCTGGATTTAAACAGGAATGCAACAAATTACAGAGATGCCACGGAAATAATACTTCATTTCATTAATGTAAAATACTGAAATATGCTTACAAATAGAAATGGAAATAAACCAATTAGGGCGATGGTAGCTTATCTCTAAGAAGAGATGTGGCAGCTACATGCCTCTGAACAGTGTTACAATGAGGCCCAAAGGCCTATTTATTGTTGAGAAACAATGCGAAGCCTTAAGCATCCAAAAACCTAACCCTAGGAGATGAAATGCCAAACTATGGGCCCCATTTGGGTAAATTGGTACATCAACTTCCCAGGGTCGTAACTTTGGCATACGATCTCCATTTGACGTCCAAAATACCTTGTTAGAAATATCTATCTAAGGACTACAACTTTTGAGAGAGAAACATGGGTCAATGACCCATGTTTCTCCCAGGTTTACCAAAAAACGTCGTTTAGGGCCTCAAAACGGCTTCGAAAATTCAGGACCCGAAAAACTACCAAAAATAGTAAATTGTACTATAATTAAGGAAATTGAAAAACTGAAAGAGAGATGTGGGGGTCCAAGTGGGATAGGTGGGTGGCCACCAGCATCCACCTAGATCATTCCTCCCCCCTCAGGAAGCAATGGTCCCCATTGCATTGAGTTCCTCCCTAAGATGAGGAAAATTCTGTTGAACTGGGTACCTGGTGAGCTATTATGCAACCTCTGATGTGTCCAGTAATGGTGGGAAGCATGGTCAAGGGAAGTCCAAATTGAACACTCAATGCAAGAGAATGAATATGGAAATGCTGTGCTACAAAGCATTGTTTCACATAACCTTAGTATGGGATCTTGTAAGGCGTTCTTTTTGCAGATGCAACTAGACTTTGTCACCCACTTGAAACTTGTGTGGTATCTGATGTTGATCATGTCACTACTTGTACTTGGAATTTTCTAGAATGGAGCAGCGATATATCGACCAGTTGGGTAGAGGTGCTCTAGGAGTCGGATTGATTGAATGCTTGACCTGATAATGCAACGGTGTCCCTATGGCTGAGGAGAAGATGTTACTATCTGCTTTCATGACCGTATCCATCTGCTATTGCTACTGCGTGGATGTTGTAGGGAAAAGTATCCGACTCGGATGACCCTATCCCACTCTAAGGGTGACAGTTCCTTAGCAACAACTGTAAAACAAACTACTTAAGGTTTACTTCTTTATGAAAGCAAAAGAGAATGGAGAAAGCACTAACCGTTGCCTTGCGCTTAATGTCGAATCCAAACTCTTCTCTTTGGCTGCTTGCTCCTAGCTCTTTGTCCTTCTGCTCGCCCAGCTACGATGAGATCCTGCAAAATAACAAAGAAGGAAACTACAAGAGGCATGCAATCATAACTGGTTCATGGATTAGTGTAAACCAAACATGCAATCATCACAATATATAATTGAAACAAGAGCACATAGAAGAACCTCAATAGCTTTTATTAATGAAGAAATAAAGGTTCTGAGAGTATTACAACCATTGAAGGCTCCAACCCAGCAACACCTCCCAGCAGAAAGAATTGCTCTTCTTCACCTCTCTCAAACAATCGCCCAATAACTCAATAGTGAAACCAACAGCACATCATTACTTTGTACAAAATTCCAGCCTCTTGAGCTCGTAGGAGAGAGCTCAATATATAGATGAATTGAGAAAGGATGAGTCAGCTTGCAACTGATGTGTAGCTGCCTTGTGTCCTCTCTCTCTTCAGTTAATCTTTAGTTGATCTTCAGTTCTTGAGTCCACTTGGAGAACTTTGCTTCCACTTGGAGAAACAGAGCCTCTGACTCATCACAAGGCGAAATACCTGATCCAAGTGTCATTTTTGGAAGATTCCAAAGCAATGACTCACTGTGCCACTTGTCCCTTTTCGCTCAGTGCAGGTGGCCTTTATCCCACTTGCTTTGCAACGTAGGTACACCATGGAGCAACTGAGTTTCAGCGCAGAAACCTAGTGGAGCACCTGCTTTGATTTCAGGATTGCTTGTTTTTGAGTGTTTTCAGGTGGAGAACTGATCTGAGAGCTGTTGGTTTGCTGACCTTGTTCCTCTAGGGGTAGGAACATCATGTTTAGGGAACTTTGGATCCCTTGGATTATTGACAATTCATGCTTGTTGCTGTAAGGCACAAAATTGTCTATAACAGATGCCCCCTAAAGTATGAGGTCGTTTATCGGGTGAAATGCTTTATTGAGAGGATCCGAAGTTCATTCAATCTGCTGAGAAGTGTCCTGTAATAAGATACAATACAATACATTATTTTTCATACATTTTTCATGATCTAGCTGAGGCGGGCATTCCCATGCTCAGCTTTATAAATACATTTTGGTACATAGAACAGACGATCGTCTGATTGTAGACTGATAATTCTCTGCTGAAATTGTCATCCTTTGAGAAGGATGATCATCTGCTGTAATGGTGTACATATCAAATGTCTTTATGTCTTGAATATATATCGCAGCCCGGATGGATGAAACTAGATCCGGGGTCTTCAATCTCTTCCGATCTTCACTCGATGTACAAGTCGATCCATGTGAGAATTTCTTGAAGTCGAACATGGAAAGACATCGCTTGATTACCGGTCAATGATGTAAACCGTTAACAAGCGCGAGAGGAGTCACCGATAAGGATGATGACCCTCAAGGTATGGCAGTACAATCCACATGGTGGGAATAAAAGACTTGGCGTCGACCACCATGCAAAATCTTCTGGTCGAAGGTCATTGATGTATACCTGTCGCCGGAAGTGAGAAACTTGCCATTGAGGCATGCAAGCTTCAATGTACTGAGGGGGGTGTTCCTAGATCAACTCCTTGGATAATGAGCTGATGTCGAGAAGGAGCGATCCGTCAAAGGAGGGCCTTAATGAATCCCACATCAGTGACACGGAACGGAGCTAGTGATTGTGATGAGGTGAAAACAAACTGTGATGTATGATTCAGGGTGGCGGTCATGAAGTGGATGAAGGATAATGTATGGCAGTGGGTGGAACACGGTTGACTCTTTACAGAACCACATCTCTTGAACATCTAACGACACTGATGTGATGGATTGGTAGCATTACCCCAATTGTGGATGGTGTGGCGAAGACCATGGTTATGAGACCGGTGAATGAAACAACCCAACCCGATGTGATACGGAGGACAAAGTGTCATGTTCAAGAGCGACTTGCTACCATTAATGCTGTGAGGTTCTCCCAATTTTTCCCCAGTGGAGTCGCCAGTTTGTTGTAGGGAAAAGTATCCGACTCGGATGACCCTATCCCACTCTAAGGGTGACAGTTCCTTAGCAACAACTGTAAAACAAACTACTTAAGGTTTACTTCTTTATGAAAGCAAAAGAGAATGGAGAAAGCACTAACCGTTGCCTTGCGCTTAATGTCGAATCCAAACTCTTCTCTTTGGCCGCTTGCTCCTAGCTCTTTGTCCTTCTGCTCGCCCAGCTACGATGAGATCCTGCAAAATAACAAAGAAGGACACTACAAGAGGCATGCAATCATAACTGGTTCATGGATTAGTGTAAACCAAACATGCAATCATCACAATATATAATTGAAACAAGAGCACATAGAAGAACCTCAATAGCTTTTATTAATGAAGAAATAAAGGTTCTGAGAGTATTACAACCATTGAAGGCTCCAACCCAGCAACACCTCCCAGCAGAAAGAATTGCTCTTCTTCACCTCTCTCAAACAATCGCCCAATAACTCAATAGTGAAACCAACAGCATATCATTACTTTGCACAAAATTCCAGCCTCTTGAGCTCATAGGAGAGAGCTCAATATATAGATGAATTAAGAAAGGATGAGTCAGCTTGCAACTGATGTGTAGCTGCCTTGTGTCCTCTCTCTCTTCAGTTAATCTTTAGTTGATCTTCAGTTCTTGAGTCCACTTGGAGAACTTTGCTTCCACTTGGAGAAACAGAGCCTCTGACTCATCACAAGGCGAAATACCTGATCCAAGTGTCATTTTTGGAAGATTCCAAAGCAATGACTCACTGTGCCACTTGTCCCTTTTCGCTCAGCGCAGGTGGCCTTTGTCCCACTTGCTTTGCAACGCAGGTACACCATGGAGCAACTGAGTTTCAGCGCAGAAACCTAGTGGAGCACCTGCTTTGATTTCAGGATTGCTTGTTTTTGAGTGTTTTCAGGTGGAGAACTGATCTGAGAGCTGTTGGTTTGCTGACCTTGTTTCTCTAGGGGTAGGAACATCATGTTTAGGGAACTTTGGATCCCTTGGATTATTGACAATTCATGCTTGTTGCTGTAAGGCACAAAATTGTCTATAACAGTGGAGGAATCCTTTGTGGGGGTCATGGATGTGGCGACGATCTTCCCCTTACTTTGGGAGTGAACCAAACAAAAAATGAATTTCCTAGTCTAGGAGATAAGCTTGCTGCATTTCTTAGCAGTGATTAAAGAGGTGGAGGTAGGTGGGGCTACCTCTGGTATCCTGTATAATGAATTACCCAATGAAATAATGACAGTGCAAGGCCTTGACTCATACAAATCATGTCGCCTCCATAAGTATGGCTAGCCTAATAATACATCACAAACATAAAGAGGTGCACACATCACACAATATCTCATCCGTGAAGGGCTTGATGTTGTAGGGAAGGCGGCACTGCTGGTGGACTTGGAGATCTCGTCCTTGGTGAAGCCACCTGATGTTGTATGGTTGCGAGTGTGGTATGGCTGAGAGTCCCAGCCGCTTCATGACCTCTACTGAAATGAGGTTCTTTTAGCTGCCACTGTCGACAATGAATTGCAGCAACGAACCCTTCACCCAAATTTGTGAGTGGAAAAGTCGCTCCCCCTCCTTTGGATCTTCGAGCTCATTCTTCTCGATCTTGGCGGTGGCAACATTGACGCTAGGCTCCACATCAATGATCTACTTCCCTTTTCCATTCCCCTTGTCGGGTTCTGACTCAGGTTCAGAACATGTATCTGATTCTGAAGCCTTCAACTCGACCACCAACGATGCTTGGTCCGACAGTCACTTGTGTTGTGAGTGGGGTTCTTGTGGAACTCACACCACTTTCTTGTGTCCTTATTCGACTTCGTGGTGTTGTTCTTTTCTTGTAGCTTCGACGGGTTGTCTTGGGTCACCCTGCCTTGGCTTTGTCCTTTGGTATTCAGATTCACAAATCCAAAGTCTTGCTTCTTCTTTTTAAACTTCTGCTCGATCTTGATAGCGTATCGGTATGCCGTGCTGAGTGAGGAGATGTTCAGGATCTCTATCTCGTCCTGGATGTATCTATGTAGGAAACCGCAGTATTTGAGTACCAAATGTAACTCAGAATCCTTGATACCCAAGTGTGTGTGCAGGGTATGAATAATGTTTGTGAACTTCAGCACATCTTGGTCCCTTCCCTGCCGCAGCATGGTCCACTTTATGTATTTGTCCTCATAGCTTTTGACAGGGTAGTACTGCTTGTTGATGGCATCTTAAAATGAATTCCACGTGGTTGTGGCTAAAAATAGTGAGTCCGTACTTTCATCCTTCTGCTCACATTAGGTTTCCCACCAGTCCTTGACGTGGGGGGCTACTTTGAGAAGAGCGAAAATAATCTTTTCTCGACTGGAAAAATCTTGAACAGAAAAATACCCTTCTAATAGATTTAACCATTTCTCTATGGCATCTGTGTCTATTTGACCCTCGAAGATGGGGATTTAAAAATTAACTTGTACCTTAAAGGGTGTGGTGTTTCCAAAGTAGCTGTTGGAAGCTAATGCATCGCCTCTGGGTGGCCGCTAAAGGATCTGGGAAAAGTTTTCTATCATCACGTTCCTTTGTCACTCGAGGGCTTCTTCGAGCAAGATTTTGATAGGATATCCTTCTCCCTCATCTTTATTTTCATCCACCATGGGAGGCCGTTGGGATTTGCGAGGCTGGTCTTGCAAAGGTTTGACCAATTCAAGCCCTAATTCCTTATATCCCAACCTCGTTGGGGACATGCAAAGAAAGACAAAGAAAGAGCAGACTGCTCTGATACCACTAATCCAGATTCAAACATGAATGCAACAAATTACATAGATGCAGCAGAAATGATACTTCATTTCATTAATGTAAAATATTGAAATATGATTACAAACAGAAATGGAAATAAACTAGCTAGGGCCATGGTAGCTTCTCTCTGAGAAGAGATGTGGTAGCTACATGCCTCTAAACTGTGTTACAATGGGGCTCGAAGGCCTATTTATTGTTGAGAAACAATCGAAAACCCTAAACATCCAAAAACCTAACCCTAGGAGATGAAACGCCAAACTGTGGGCCCTGTTTGGGTAAATTGGTACATCAACTTCTCAGGGTCGTAACTTTGGCATATGATCTCCATTTGACGTGCACAATACCTCGTTAGAAAGATCTATATAAGGAATACAACTTTTGAGTGAGCAACAAGGGTCTATGACCCATGTCGCTCTTGGGTTTCACAAAAAACGTCATTTAGGGCCTCAAAATGGCTCTGGAAGTTTAGGACCCGAAAAAATGCCAAAAATAGTAAATTGTGCTACAATTAAGGAAACTAAAAAATTGAAAGAGACGGTTGTGTGGGTCCAAGTGGGATAGGTGGGTGGCCACAAACATCCACCTGGATCATTCCTCCTACCTTAGGAAGTAATGGTCCCCATTGCTTTGAGCTCCTCCCTGAGATGAGGAAACTTTTGCTGAACTGGGTCCATGGTGAGCTGTTCTACAACCTATAATGTTTCGAGTAATTGTGGGAAGCATGGTCGAGGGTGGTCCACATTGAACACTCGATGCAAGAGAAGGAATGGGGAAATGTTGTGCTCTAAAGAATTGTTTCCCACAGCCTTGGTATGGGCTCTTGTAAGGTGTTCTTTCTACAGATGCAACTAGACTTTGTCGCCCACTTGAAACTTGTATGGTTCCTGATGCTGATCATGTCACTGCTTGTGCTTGGCATTTTCTAGAATGGAGCAGCGATATATCGACCCGTTGGGTGGAGGTGCTTTAGGAGTCAGAACGAATGAATGCTTGACCTGATAGTGCAATATTGTCCCTGTGGGTGAGGAGAAGATGTTCCTGTCTGCTTTCATGACCGTATCCATTTGCTGCTACTACTACGTGGAGGAACCCTTCTCGGGGTTCATGGATGTGGCGACGATCTTCCTCTTACTTTGGGAGTGAACCAAACAGAAAATGAATTTCCTAGTCTGGGAGATGAGCTTGCTGCATTTCTTAGCAGTGATCAAAGAGGTGGAGGTAGGTGGGGCTACGTCCGGTATCCTGTATAATGAATCACCCAAAGAAAAAATGACAGCATGAGGCCTTGACTCATACACAGCATGTCGCCTCCACAAGTATGGCTAGCCTAATAATACATCACAAACATCAAGAGGTGCAACATCACACAATACCTCATCTGTGAAGGGCTTGATGTTGTAGGGAAGGCGACACTGCTGGCGGACTCGGAGATCTCATCCTTGGTGAAGCGACCCGATGTTGTACAGTTGTGGGTGTGGTATGCTTGGTAGTCCTAGCCGCTTCATGACCTTTGCTACAATGGGGTTCTTTTAGCTACCACTATCAACAATGAATTGCAGCAGCGAACCCTTCACCCACATTTGTGAGTGGAAAAGTCGCTCCCCCTCCTCTGGATCTTTAGGCTCATTCTTCTAGATCTTGGCGGTGGCAACATTGATGCTGGGCTCCGCATCAATGATCTACTTCCCTTTGCCATTCCCCTTGTTGGGTTCTGACTCAGGTTTGAAACATGCATCTGATTCTGAAGCCTTCAACTCGACCACCAGTGATGCTTGGTTCGACACTCACTTGTGTTGTGAGTGGGGCTCTTGTGGAACTCACACCACTTTCTTGTGTCCTTCTTCGACTTCATGGTGTTTTTATTTTCTTGTGGCTTCGACGAGTTGTCTTGGGTCACCCTGCCTTGGATTTGTCCTTTGGTATTCGGATTCGCAGATCCAAAGTCTCGCTTCTTCTTTTTAAACTTCTACTCGATCTTGATAGCATATCGGTATGTCGTGCCGAGCGAGGAGATGTTCAGGATATCCATCTCGTCCTAGTGTATCTGTGTGGTAAACCGCGGTATTTGAGTACCAAATGCAACTCAGAATGCTTAATACCCAACTGTGTGCGCAGGGTATGAAAAATGTTTGTGAACTCCGGCACATCTTGGTCCCTTCCCTACCGCAGCGTGGTCCACTTTATGTATTTGTCCTCATAGCTTTTGATAGGGTAGTACTGCTCCTTGATGGCATCCCGGAATGAATTCCAAGTGGGTGTGGCTGAAAATAATGAGCCTGTACTTTCATCCTTTTGCTCACATTAGGTTTCCCACCAGTCCTTGATGTGGGAGGTGTTTGGTCAATTTAGTGTGATCTAAATTGCTATTTAAAATGTCAATCCGGGGTTCGTAAACTGACGAAGTGAAGTGTACTATATGTACTAGATAACCATTTCCTTAATCTTTTGTCGTTTTTAGTTTATTTTTGGATTTATCTTTCCCTAATGTGTGATGGTGAAAATGAAAGTGAAGTATGAAGTATGGATGGTGATGGTGGTTTCTACAGTGATTTTCTCAAACTTGAAAGTGCTCAAGAAGAAAGCTTTAAAACAACTAAACTGAAATCAATTCTTAAGAGAAAGTAAATGCATCAAACAGTGAACTAATGACAATGGCCCAGTATCCTTGCTGTTGAATGAAAAGAAAGTAAAAACTGAACTTAAAGCAACTCAAACCAAAAACAAAGCAACTAATTCACACTACTTAAACTCTTCAGATCCTTTACCCTTCAGCTCAATCTACCTTGTGGAAGTAATCATGAATAAGTCAAGCAATATGCTATCTAAATGGCAAGAAATTAAATTGCATAAAAGAAACTAGTCACACTACTTTAACTCTTCTGGTCCTTTACCCTTCAGCTCAATCTACCTTGTGGGAAGCAACCATGAATAAGTTTAAGCAATATGATAACTAAATTGCAAGAAATTAAATTACAGAAAGGAAACTAATCACACTACTTCAACTCTTCTGATCCTTTACCCTTCAGCTCAATCTACCTTGTGGGAAGCAATCATGAATAAGTTTAAGCAATATGATAACTAAATCACACTATAGTTAGTAATATTCTGATTTCTTGCTAATAGAGTCACTTCACTATAGAAAGAAACCATAAATTGATGAGCAGTATGATATCTAAATAACAAAAAAAGTAAGTAAGCAAATCACAACTTGAAAAAGACAGTGCTGAAAATAAACTTCAGAAAATGAAAGTTAGCAGGAAGGACAAGATGATCTCATATGTCAATAGTTATCAAAAAGATGAAAATTTTCCCAGGCTGCCTAAGAAAACCTGCAGAAAAGCACTGATCAGTTGACAGTTATAAGAAAACAGAGGTGAAAATATAAACAACAGTGAGTTAAGAAACATCAAACAGTGTGTTATGTACAAGCTAATGATACAAGAACATAGTAAAACCAAATGAAAAATTTACAAGGCTTCAGCACACAGGGGCCCTCTGCCACTTCAGCCGGTCAACAAGTAGTCACACAAATAAACTCAGAAAAGTCTTCTCATATATTAAAACAACAACATATATAAACAGTGGGGTGATAACACAACAGTTCAGAATTTACATATCCAAAAAAAAACTCTTTTACAGCGTTCATTGACGCGTTATTTATAATGGCAAAATGCTGAAACTAACTAACTAACTCCTACGCTATTGACTGTGTTGCCAAAGACACGTAGATCCCTTCAGCCGAGATCTAGCGTAACTGTCATCATGTTTATTAAATCTTTGGAGTGGTAGCTGTTAGATTCAGGTTGCAGAAGTGATCTCCGGTGTGCTGGTGTCTTCGTGAGCTGAGGACTGTGCCATGTAACGTTCACGTGCTCAAAACAGAGACGTGCCACCGCTAAACTCCTTAGTTGGCTTTGCCTTTGACCTTCGTTGACCGTGACCTTCCATGGATGATTTGGCTGATTTGAAGGGACACGTTCCATGTATCCGTCACCTGGAGCTTGCCCATGTGGCTCGTTTCTTCATAGGACACCTATAGCACAGCTTTTAACAAAATAGCTGCGGAATCATGTGCTGGCTGCGGAAACCTGTGCTGGGTGCGGAAACTGACAAGTTTCCGCAGCTGCATGAACAAAAAAACTAAACCAAACAACAGTCATAAGCATAGTCAGAAAACCATGTAAAAAGCTCTTTTTAAACTATAATGCAATGATTTAACAGCTAGGTGGATGAAATAAGTGGAAAAGGAAGGCTGAGAGGATGTATAGGAAGGTGCAGGTTTGAGGCTCAACAGGAGGTTGCTTTGAGAAGAGCAAAACTAATATTTTCCCGACTGGAAAAATCATGAACAGAAAAATACCCTTCTAATAGATTTAACCATTTATCTACGGCATCTGCGTTTATTTGACCCTCGAAGGTGGGGATTCCAAAATTAACTTGTACCTTAAAGGGTGTGGCATTTCCAGAGTAGCTGTTGGAAGGCGATACGTCGCCTCTGGGTGGCCGCTGAAGGATTTGGGAAAATTTTTCCATCATCGCGTTCCTTTGTCACTCGAGGGCTTCTTCGAGCAATATTTTGATAGGACCTCCTGCTGCCTTAGCTTTCTTTTCATCCGCCATGGGAGGCCGTTGGGATTTGTCAGGCTGGTCTTGCAAAGGTTCAACTAGTTCAAGCCCTAACTTCTTATATCTCGATCTCATTGGGGACATGCAAAGAAAGACAAAGAAAGAGCATACCACTCTGATACCACTGATTCGGATTTAAATAGGAACACAACAAATTACAATGATGCAGAGGAAATAATACTTCATTTCATTAATGTAAAATACTGAAATATGCTTACAAACAGAAATGGAAATAAACCAGCTAGGGTGATGGTATCTTATCTATGAGAAGAGATGTGGTGGCTACATGCCTTTGAAATGTGTTACAATGAGGCTTGAAGGCCTATTTATTGTTGAGAAACAATGGAAAACCCTAAACATCCAAAAACCTAACCCTAGGAGATGAAATGCCAAATTGTGGGCCCTGTTTGGGTAAATTGGTACACCAACTTCTCGGGGTCATAACTTTGGCATAAGATCTCCGTTTGACATGCACAATACCTCATTAGAAATATCTATTTGAGGAATACAAATTTTGACCCATGTTTCTCTCGGGTTTCCCAAAAAACGTCGTTTAGGGCCTCAAAACGGTTTTGGAAGTTTAGGAGCCAAAAAACTGCCAAAAATAGTAAATTGTGCTACAATTAAGGAAACTAAAAAACTAGAAGAGATAGTTGTGGGGGTCCAAGTGGGATAGGTGCGTGGCCACCAACATCCACCTGGATCAGTATCTCTGATGTTGCCCCTCCCCCCCTCTTATTCTGCATCTCAAGCCTTTTCTAGTCTCGTTTCCTCCCTTATTGCTCTTAGGGAACGTCCAATTATTTCCAAGTTTGCCAAAAAATGAAAGATATTCCTGAAATTGTTTTGCCTCCTGTGATGCCTCGAAGAGGTTCTCTCTTTCTTTCTGAGAGTGGCTTCGTTGGTCAATTCACGAGCATTTGGCCTTCTCCAAAAACAATGCAAAAATGGGTAGAAAGAAACTGGGCTCCTTCACCTCAAGGCCAAATATCCATTCGCTTCTGTGGTAGAGGCTATTTCACTTTCTATTTTGAATCCAACGAAGATAGAAATCTTATCTTCAAAAATGGACCATATTTCATGGACACCAGAGGTCTATATCTGAAAATATGGACCCCAGACTTTGACCCTGAACTTGATGTCCCTAATGCAATTCTAGTTTGTGTTCATCTCTCTCACCTTCCTCTTCATTGTTTGGGAGATGAATCTGTCAATGCTATAGGAAATCCATTTGGAAAATACATTAAAAGAAGTGAACCAAAAGAAAATATGCATTCTTGCACTTGAAGTTTTGTGGAAGTTGACCTGGGAAAAGGACTACCAGAAGCGGTGAAGATCAAGGTAGATAATTGGGCTCACATACAACAACTAGACTATGAGCAACTTCCTTTCAAATGCAAGGTATGTCATGAATATAGTCATTTTGCAAATAGATGTCCAAAGAGAGAAGTAGAAGAATCAGTTGAAACTCAAGAACCTCAATGGGAAACTGTCAAATGAAAAAAATATGGAAATAATCCTCCAAAGCCCTATATTCCCTCCTCTTCAGCTCCCCCTCCAAGGGTTCATCCTCCTTCCTCCTCTTCTCTCTCTTAGCCTCCAAATTCAAATCCCTTTGCTTCTCTAGCTCCCCTTCTTGACCCTCCCCTTCTAGCGAGGATGTTTTGCCTCTTCTCCCTGACTCCTTTGTATCCTCCCCTCCCTTCCCTCCTACTTCATCCCCTCTTCCCCCCCTTCTCCCTCACCCTATCTCCCTAGGCCCTCCCTCGAGTCCTCCTCCTCCCTCATTTGAAAGGATTCTGACAAAAAACCAATTCAAGGAATCTCTCTTTCCACAAGATATCCATAATGAAACTAGAAGGAAATCAAATAAGGAAATAAGAGATGAAGCAACAAAAAAATAAATGGCCATGGGAACATAACAACCAATAGAGACCTATAGAGAAAAAGTTGTTGGAAACAAGGAAAAACTATCTTAGACAATTTGAGGGAAAGGCCTCTGTGCCATCCCATAGTGAATAATGAATATGGTCTCCTGGAATTGTAGAGGTCTCGAACATCCCTTGAAAGTTAATGCAGTAAAAGATCTTGTTAGAACTAAATGTTTTGATATCTTCCTAATTCAGGATACCAATTCATCCGTTCAAGAAATGAACCAGATAATCCAAAAAATAAAGCATTATGAAGGAACATATATAAATGCAATAGGTGCCTCTGGAGGTATTTGTACAATGTGGAACCAATCCGCTTTGGAACTTATTTGTGTGATCAAAGAGAAACACTGGATAAAAACTGAACTTAGAAATAAAAATTCTAGATCTCAAATTAGTATATTCAACATCTATGCCCCCTCTAACTAAAAAGACAAGGATCACTGTTGGCAATCCTTCACTGACCAACTCAACTCAGAAACCAATAAAAAAATTATAGTTGAATGAGACTTCAATTGATCATGAATGCAGATCAAAATCAAGGAGGCAGTTTTCAGTGGGACCCTTTTAGAGACAAGCTCAAGAACATCATAGAAGTTCATAATATAATGGATATTGCTCCTAAGAATGGAAAATTTACTTGAAGCAACAAAATATTAGGCCCAGGAAACATCAAAGAAAGGTTGGAGACGTTTTTAATTCAAGACAACCTCATATCTGACTCTACACCAGTGACATAAAAAATCACCCCCTCAATAGCATCGGATCATAAGCCCATTGTTATAAAATTTAGGGAAGGTGAAAATTTAGGATCACTTCCTTTCCGATATAATCCCCTCTGGTCCAATTTTGAAGAAGTTAGAACACTAGTCTCTTCAGACTGGAATCAAAGTATCAATGCATCCCCAAGTTTCATTTGGGAAACAAAGTTGAAGAATGTCAGAAATAGATTAAAGGAATGGGTCAAATTGCACTATAAAGAGTCACATCAAAATAAAATAGAGCTACAAATGGAGTTAAAACATGTCTAGGAGAGCATGGAACTAGCATAGGCTAGAAAAGAAATGCAAATGAAAGAAAAAGTAATATACTAGGAAATATACAAGAATAATAGAAGAGAGGAAGAAACCTACAGGCTAAAATCTAGGAACTTATGGATATAGGTTGGAGATAAGAACAAAGCTTTCTTCCACAATACCAAGAAAATGAGAGGGGCCAAAAACCTCATTGAGTCAATCATAGGTGAACGTGATTTTGAAATAAAGGGGCAGGAAAAAATAAAAAAGGAAGCACACCAACATTACAAAAGCTTGTTATCTTCTGATATAGGAAATTCTAACTATGCATATTTCATTACACATATTTCTAATTTAGTCTCAGAGGAGGCTTATTTTGTTCTTTCCAAACAAGTATATGAAGAGGAACTTCAATCTACAATATGGAATATTCATATTGATAAAGCTAGAGGGCCTAATGACTTCTCCATTGCCTTCTTCTGCTCATTCTAGATGCTCATAAAAAAGATCTCCTAAAAATGATTTGATGGGTCTTCAGAAAAAGGAAAATATGAGGCAACGCCAATTACAAATGTTTGGCTCTTATCCCTAGAGAATACAAGCCCTCCTCCTTTCATCGCTTTAGACCTATATCTCTATGCAATTGATCCTACAAAATCATTTCTAGAATTTTATCAAATAGTCTCAAACACCTCCTCCCCATCTTGATTTCTGAAAATCAAGGAGGTTTTGCACCAAACAGACAAATAGTCTACAACATTTTGCTTTTCCAAGAATCTATCCATTCAAGTCTATCTATAAAAGATCAAGGTTTCATTCTGAAGCTCGATATGGCCAACACATTTGATAGAGTTAGCCACTCCTTCCTTATCATTGTCTTGCAAAAGTTTAGATTTGTCCCTGATTTCATAGATCTTGTAAAACCTTGCATTCAAGGTCCCTAGAATGACCCCCTAATTAATGGAATACCAAAGAGATTTCTCCAAAGTTCTAGAGATCTTAGGCAAGGCTTCTCTCTATCTCCTTTCCTCTACATAATCACGGGAGAATCACTGAGTAGGAATCTAGAGAACAACAGACAATGTGGTTCTATCATTGGCATCCAATTTAGAAGAGGAATCAAGCACATGAACCACTCCTTTGTTGATGATACCATGCTTATGGGGGGAGCTTCGTGTATTGTTACAAAAAGATTCAAATCATTTTGGACAAATTTTTGGAGGCATATGGATGTATCCTAAATAATGCAAAGAGACATATATTGATGGAACACCCCTACAAGAATTCTCCAGCGCATTTCTCAAATATTCATAGTTCTTTTCAAAAAAAATTGGTGTCACTTCGAACAATTAGGCTTGCCTATTTAAAAATAGGTTTTGAAGGCCTAGATCTAGTATTATTCTATAGAAAAAATGATGAAGAAAATTCAAAACCGGGGTATGGATTGGCTTTATTTAGCAGGGAGAATAGCCTTGATCAAATTTGTTCTATCATCTCTTCCATTATATCAATTTTTAGTCATTCAAGCTCCTACTGGAATTCAAAAGCAAATAGAATTAATTATAAGAAATTTATTATGGCAAGGGGGCAAAACATAGACCAAGAAATTCAGCTTGATCAATTTGAAACAAGTCATTGCCCTATATGAGAAGGGATAAACTTCTATTCGACTCCCTATTTTAATGAACGTTTCCTTTGGAGCAAAACTTATATGGAGATTCATCTCAGTTGAAACCACTTGATGGAAACAAGTGCTATAGACAAAATATTTGAACTCCTCTCATCGGTATCTTCTCACATAAAAAATTCCTATTAGACCTTACACCCAAATCTAGAAAGTATGCAAAAAAGCTCTGCCTTTAGTCAATGAAAACACTTCCACAATCCCTGATGGAGGGAAGGATATAAATATATGGAGTGACATCATCTTGGGTAAAACCTAGGATGGTTGGAACCCCCCAACCTTTCCTCCTGATCTTAGAAACCAATGGAATTTGCTTCTCCTCCAATTTCAGGGAGCAATTCCAATTAGTTTTGGACGACAAGATAAATTTAAATGGAATCCAACAGGTGGTGAATTCTCAGTCAAATTAGGTTATGAAAAGCTACAAGAAGACAATCATCACCCTGAATGGCCTCTCTGTAAATCAGCTTGGAAGATTGAGAGCGTACCTAAAATCAAAAAATTTATTTGGACCATGCTAAAAGGGAAAATCCTAACTATAGAAAATATTAGGAAAAGAGGCATTCATGGTCCCTCTATATGCCCCTAGTGCCACAAAGCATAAGAAACCATACAACATATTTTCATCAGCTACAAATTCTCCGCAGAATGCTGGCGAATTTTGGTCAATCCTCTTGAGGTCCACATCAAGTCAAGTCTCATTTTATCAAAATTTTTTGCTAATTGGAACTCCAATTATCCCTACACTTTAAAAAAAAAAAATACATGTTAAATAAATTATGGATATGTCTCCCTCCATTTTATGTTGGTAGATATGGATAGCTAGAAATAAGCTCATATTTCAAAGCGCAAATCCAAAAGTTCGAAAAATCTTGGCCAAAACTTGGAGTCTATCAATGAAATTTATTCTATCAAAATGGACAAAGAAGTTGGATGACAACCTTCTCCAACATGAAGAAAAAAAGTCAGTTTAAATTTGTGTTGGATCAACCTTCAATTACGGTTTTCCTTCGCAGAATTATTGCCTTCAAGCGTGATAATTATAATATCTGCTTGAATGAGAGGGACTTATCAACTTGGCTAAAATCCATTAAGAGACCATGCCTTTTTTTCGATGGCACCTCCAATTCAAATCCTGGTCATGAAGGAGAATGGGGTTTTATCTTTGATCATTTGAGTGCAAACAAAATCTCCTTTGAGTGGGGCCTCAACATTGATTCAAGCAATAAAGTAGAGGCCTATGTTTTTCTAATGGGTTCCCAAATCCTCAACAACGAAAACTACATGAATCCAATCATAATTAGGGATTCTGCCATTCTCATTCAACAAATGGTCATGAATTCAAAGCCTAAAAACACTGATCTTTCCCAAAGTATCTCTAGAATCCAACACCATTTTAAAAATTTAGGAAAGGTCTCTTACTTCCATGTTCTAAGAGAAAACAACAAGATTGTTGGGGAGTATGAAAACAAAGCATGTGTCAGACCTCAAGGAAAGGCAAGAATACACTAGGATATATTTACCAAATATATCCCACAATTCTTCTTTATTAATTGTACTTTCTGTCCTTAGAAATCATCGCATCCTATTTTCATCCTTTCCAATACCTGTCAATGTCATTATCTCATCATATCCCCCAATAGTCAAAGCTCCTCTGACTACTACGCATATCAATTCCATTGGCATGACAACTATTTGGCTTCACGAGCCCCCTTCTAGCTCCTCCTCTCTTTATATTCCCCTTGCCTCCTGCCCCCCTTTGCGCAACTTTCTATTTATATCTTCCATGCTCCTGTGCTTTTCCTTCTTTCCTACATAGTGTGAAAATTTCTAACACAAAATTCTACTGCAGTTTCTAATTTATTTCTCCTACTTATCTTCCACAATAAGTTATTTAAAAAACCCTTAAGTAAACATTAAAATAAATTCTATTACAGTTATCACATAATATCATACAGAAAATAACAGTGATATACAAGCACAAGAATCAATCACATGAACACAGTAATTTTTTACAATTGTCCCCAGAAAAACCAAATGTAGGAAAGCCGGTGCAGCAGATGACATTTATTTATAAATATTGAGCAACAATCTCTTTACAAAGAAATATTCTACATAACAGTGAGGCACTTCTGAGAGAAAACACCTGAGACAATTTTCCTCCTCCTTTTGGAGAAGTTCTGACACCCTGGAGACCCTCTATCCTTCTCCGCATCACTCCTGCGTCACTTCTGCGTCAGCCTGCGTGAGGACTATGTCTCTAGCTACGCTATCTCACTTCTCTTCCCTCTGCATTGTCTCTCATATTCTCTGCATCACCTCTTCCTTAGTCTCTGACTGATGCTGATACCCTCCTCTTCCTTCACCCTGCTACTCTCCCTCTGAAATTGAACTTCTTCATCATGAGAATCAATTTCCCTCGGGTTACTTGAGTATTTGCTCGATTTGTCTCCAAATGACTCTCAGTTCCTCTCTTATACTTTTCTTGTTGATGAATCAATGGCCGAGATTAAGTACTTAATCAACAGCTAAGATTAAAACAAACTTGATCCTCATCTCTTAGAACCTTCACATCCATATCTTTATTAATACTCATTAATATTTTTATTTTCCTAAGTTCAGACTTAGGAATTCATTAACACTATTAATTATTTTAATAAATCATCATCTCGGTGGAATTTCTCCAAACGATTTCTTGGTCTTGGATGTCTCATGAATATTAGCCCCTCCAAAAAATTTCTGAGCTATATCACATCTCATGCTACCCAAAATCAACATCCCTATTAGCGAGGAATGTGTTCTAGCAATGCCTCCCAATAGAAGCATCACACTGATCCACGTCATTGGTCCTCTGTGCTACTGATGCTCATCATTCTTCCCCTCATATATTATGTTGTTGCACTGTGTACTGCTACCCATGACATTGCAACTGTCACTACTACATCTATACTGCAGTTCCCTCTGGATATGTTGCATCATGCTGCCCATGGCACTGCCACTGCTAACTGCTACATTGAAACTTCCTATACTATCCACTTCTGCTACTGAAACATATTCTCAACCATTCCCATCTTTTCCCTGAAATAAACAAACCTTGTTCTTGTTAGAGCCTTGGTGAAAATGTCTGCCACCTGTTCTCCTCTCAAGGTGTACCTCAACTGTATGATCCCTCATTGGACATAGTCTATGATAAAGTGGCACCTGATGTCAATGTGCTTAGACCGATCATGAAAAACTAGATTCTTAGAGAGCTTGATGCAACTCTGATTATCACACAAAATATTGGTCGCTTCCATCCTTCTCTTGAATAGATTCACAAGAATTTTCCTAAGCCATATGGATTCACACGAAGTTGTGCTAGGTGCAATATATTTAGCTTCAACTGAGCTTAGAGCTATGAATTTCTATTTCCTACTACACCAGGAGGTCATTCTCGATCCAATGTTGAAACAGTACCCAGTGGTACTTTCCGATCTACTGAACTTCCATCCCAATCTGCGTCAGTGAACCCACTCAACATGATGTTATTGCCTTGGGTGTACATTAGTCCATGCTCGATTATTCCTCGTATATATATCAGAACATGCTTGGTTGCTGCCCAGTGCACCCTCTTTGGTTCCACCATGAACTTACTGAGGGTGTTGACAATGTAACAAATGTTTGGCCTGGTATTGACCAGATACATCAAGGACCCTATGAGTTGTTTGTAAAATATGATATCGACTTCTTTATCTTCGGATGCATCGATTTTCTTTCAGTTGGTAATCATTGGAGTAGCCATAGGTCTATAGTCATGCATTCTGAACCTTTTCAAAATATTTGTAGCGTATCTCCCTTGTCCAAGGAAAATCCCACCCTTCTACTACCAAACTTCCAACCCCAAGAAATAATGCATTTTTCCCAAATCCTTCACGTCGAATTCTATAGCTAGGCTTTCCTTGAAATCTTTGATGAGCTTGTCAAAAAACGCTCATCCACATGTAACACCAGGATTAGAGGCTCATTCTCTATAGCCAGATAGTAGAGGTTAGGATCTGCGTCACTCTTGATGAATCCCATCTTCTGCAAGTCACCATCAATTTGACCGTACCATGCTCTAGGTGCATGTTTAAGCCCATACAAGGCTTTCTTCAACCTGCAGACATGAGATTTATTCTCATGTATCTCACAACCCTTTGGTTGTTCAATGTATACTTCTTCTTCTACCACCTAGTTCAATAACGTTGTCTTGACATCCATCTGGTGAATCTCCCACCCCATCTATGCTGCAAGGTATATCACGGATCTAATAGAAGTATACCTGGCTACTGGGGCGAAGGTTTCTTCGTAGTCTATCCTTTCCTTCTCAGCATACCCCTTAGCCACAAACCTGGCTTTGTGTTTTTCCACACTGCCATCTACAGAGTTGTTGGTGCCTTGTTTGTTCCCCAATTTTACCATTCCCCACCTCCATTTTTGTCATTTTTGTCAAAGAAAGTACTCTTATACCTACTTTCCTATCACTATCACTGTCCTAAACCCGCCAAGACCCTGACATGAGGTAAAAGAATTTAATTGGTATCATTTTACAATTAATTGGTTAGGTTTGAGTGAATTTAAGTTATTCCCAACGAGCTAACTAACCACTATGATTAAGTGTGAGAATTGCAGCAGTATGAGTAGGTTAAGACCAAGGGAGTGCTTGTCAACAATCATGTTTTGCTATTTTTGTACTTAAAAACCCACTTCAGGATCTGTACTTAATACTATAGAGGATGAGTAGACTTCGTGCTTATAAAGGTCCGAGACACCACAGCTGGAGAATCTGATCAAATGAGTTCGGTATCTTCCACGATGAAGATCTTCTACATCCTCATTGAAGCAAGCCTATGCCAATATTGGCATTTGTTAATAATTCATTGTGCTAAGTAGAACAAGGTTGTTCCAATGATTGGATTTTAAATATTAATTTAGTCAAGTCATTGGACTTACCATGTATGGTTTATTGTTGTTCTAAAATTGAATCGATTCCTATAAAAACATGAATGGTAATAGTTAGGGGTTAGTTAGAAATAGAGAAGATTGTTATTGCAAAACTATTATCAAGTATTGTTCAAAGACATTATTATTCATAATCGAAGACTCTGTTATGGCCATGCATTGAGTTTGAATCAATTCGATTATTGGTTTGCTATGAGTTTTTGATTTAAATGTTTTAAGCTTTCCTTTCCTGCAAGTAGTCTAAGCTTACCCAGGTGTGGCAGGGCCCACCATCATCTGGGAATAGGCTTCATTATTAGTCTGTAGGAGTACCATTGTGTGTTGATTCATTACAAGTTATTTTTATCCTCGTCTGGTTTGAGTTTGTTGAAGTTTCTTATGCAATGCGTGAGGAATTTCATTAGCTTTGGAGTAATTTTAAGTGTGCTAATCTTGCATTCATTTCTAGACACTTTGATTCGGAAGTCTAAGTGCATAAATCCTTGTGTGTCACAGAAACTGTGCGTAGATCCTGGATGTAGATTTATGCTCTGTTTTCCACAGACGTAGAGTTGTATTTCATATCAACCATACTTTATGTTGTCATATAAAAGCTCATTCAATTACGTTGTGATCGGAATGTCTGTGATGAGTTAATCGAATGTATGTTGAAATCGTTGAACACAATCTTTGTATTCTTAAGTTGATGTGTTCATCTTTGTAATGAGGTTTATGATAAGCGATCAATCATGTGGATTTGTTTGTGTAGAATAGGGAGTTTGCTTGATGGTGTGCGTTGAATGAATCTCAAATAATCATAAGTAGGAATTGCATTGTCCATTTTCATTATTAAATCATTCAATTTCCTTTAGACATTTTCATAAAATGTAAGTTATCATAGAAGCATTTCTTTACATATTGTTGATTGAAATAGTTAAATTATCATAGGATAATTTAGTTTCATTTCTCATGTAATCGATTAAGAATTTCTTTCTATTCTCTTTAATGAAGTATGCAGGTTGATTTTGAAAGTTGAATTGAGTGACTTAAGTTGCAGTGTGATTCCTTTTACCTTATGTTGAGTTATTGAATACAATCATAGATTAAGTCTACATTCTAATGTAGTAGTCCAGGATTTGCTAAACTTAGATAGTTTTGTTGAGATCATATTCCTGTAGAATTAGCTCTGCAGTCATTTAAAGTATAGCTTAGGAAGTGTTTTCTTTTTCAAATAAGAACAGTGTGACTCATATGAATTAAAGGTAACATGCTAGGGTCTAATTTCAAAAGCATAGACTAGTCTCTTTATTATGTTTTGTTACATAGGTGTTTGGCTTTAGAAGTTTTCATTCTCACTTAAGATTTGTAGTTAAGATGAATTCCATTTAAGTTTTCAGTTTCATTTATCATTTTTTTTCAGAGAATTAAAATAAACACAGAGTGGATTGAGTTAAATAGAATACCTTCAGTTTGCTTACATTTTCTAGGAATGAGATGAGTTCTTAATTAGTCATTATGTACTTAACGATCAGAAGGAAATAATATACTCTACATTTAAATCTTGCACCAAAAATGCAGTACAACTCATGCTTACGAGTCCTGGTTGACAATTAATAGTAAGAGGTTTAATCACTAATTAAAACTCCCAACATTTTGGCGCCATTGCCAGGGAGTTGTATTTGGTTCAACCACGATTATTATTACAGAGTTTCAAAGGTATTGTAGGAAGTCAAAGGGTGGGAAAAGTAAGTTAGGATGTGAGTGAAGAGCCACGCATCCACTATTGTGGGGTTGCTCCAAATTCTGATCATCTTTGCTTATCTTTGAACTTTTATTTTCTTTTTCTTTATGCATAGAAGTAGAAGTAGACCTAGGGATAGTCAAGATATATTTATTGCTAGTTCAAAATTTCCTACAACTTTTGGCCGAACAAACACACTAATTACTAATCCTACTAATCATTATGCAAGAATAAAGCAAGAAGAAGAAGGTGTTGACAACAAAGTGGCCTTAGAAAGGGAGATCTTGAATCAAGATGAGGAAACAATTGAACATATTGTTTTTAGAAATACGGAAGGAATTGTATTTGAAGATATAGAATCAACTACTATCAAGGACTAACCTTCAGTACCTCTGGTTGATCAAGTAATTTTCAGCAGACCTCTTCAAGAACCTATAGCAGACATGTTCAACCCGGGAGTGTTGAGATTGCAACAAGATGATGGAGCTTAGTGAAAAGAGTCGCCTTCACTAAGTGGGCCCGCAGGCAAATTATGGCGCAAGTTCTATTTTTGATCATAGTGTGGATGATCACAGTGTGGGTGATCACAATGTGAGTGATCACAATGTGGGTGACCAAAGTGTGGGTGACCACAGTGTGGGTGATCAAAGTCTATTTTTAGACTCGCTGTCAAAAATAGAAAAGTCAAATATTTTTGTCTCGTAATAATATTTGGACTATAAACTTGATCTTATTCTCTTGGAGCACTTCAGTTTGAGCTACAGATGTGGCCCATGCAGCTGTCAGAAGGAAGTACGCTTTTCTTATGAGTCAGTTGAGTTGTTGCATGCATGACTTCAGTTAGAACTCAATCAGTTGAGTTTGGTGGAGTTGATTGTGGAGTTGATGGAGTTGTGTTCAGTTTGACTTGGTTAAGCTAGTTGTAGTTAGTCTAACTGCAAATAGACTAATGATGAGTTGTTAAACTAACTCAGTTGCATGTCAGTGCATGTTCAGTTCAGCAGGGACAGGTGTTAGAGAATCAGATTGCTATCAGTTGTGACTATAGTTGTGCATCAGATCTTGCACAATCAAGGGATTGAGTATGCCAATGAGTTTGCTCATGTATTTGCCCAGTTTGTAGCTTCTAATCACGTCTTACACATTGTGAGTGATTCTTTGGAGGTGAAATACGAGTTTGGTAGACCATTCTCATTCATTCTTGAGCAGGTATTGAGCAGTGGAGGCAGGCAAGCAGTGGAATAGATTTGGAGATCAGATCTTAGTTGTATTGTGTGTAACAGGTGGAGATGGTACTGGATTGCTTGTGATAAGCATTGTACTTTGTAATGTTACATGGTCTCAATCATTAATATACAGATAGTGTGGGGTTTTTAGCGAGATGCTTTCCCCGAGTTACATACTGTGTTAATGTGTGAATGCTCTTGATGTTTTATTGTTATTGATGCTGCTATATTGATGATAAATGTAGAGGAGCTTATGTATTGTGTATGTATTCCGCAATAGTACATGATCAGGATAATCTTTGTTGAATATGTGTTAAATTATTCAAAATTTCTATAGGGAGGAGAGAACAATGGAGAACGTATGGGAGAAGGAGAAGACCCACATTGTAACATATTAGGATGGAACAATGAGGAATGTCAGGGGGAAGGAGAAGGCCCAAATCACAACTTATTCGGAGGAAACCATGAAGGAACAAGGGGAGGACCGAAGGAAGAAGAGGAAGAAGAAACCAATTTTGGGTTTCCTATTCTAGATGTAACCAGAAATATCACTGTGAAAAACATACCAATGGCTTCTCTTCCGATCTTTTACGGTAATTATTCCAAAGACCCAGAAGCCTTCTTATTTGAATTTGAAATTTTATGTAGGAGTTATCACTATTATGAGGATTCTCATAAGCTCAAGCTATTCCCAGCCACCCTGAAAGATGTATCCCTTAGGTGGTTTATGAGCCTAGGTGAACACACCATATATCCCTGGGATGATATGAAGTCTGTCTTTCTCAAAAAATACCAAGACTTCTGTAAAAGTAGAGATGTGAACGATATTCTGAGAATGCAACAATTAGAAGATGAGACCCTAGAAGAATATCTTGAACGTTTCTTTTATAATTTCCATAAATCTATGGGGCACACCTAGATGAGAAAACTGTTAGGACTATATTTTTAAAGGGACTAAGGGATGAATGTGTTGAAACCTTAAATCTTCTAAGTGGTGGGGATATTTATAAAAATCCTTTTGCTGAAGTGGCTGAATTATGTCGCACTTATTCACAAAGTCAGGCTA
Organism: Pinus tabuliformis; assembly: GCA_031772625.1. Lineage (NCBI taxonomy): Eukaryota > Viridiplantae > Streptophyta > Pinopsida > Pinales > Pinaceae > Pinus > Pinus tabuliformis. Next base: position 1,295,699,798 of record CM062807.1, read on the forward strand.
AAGTAGGCAAAAAGCTCTAAGACAACTCCCGAGACTATGTGTCAAGAAATCAGAAATCTGTACCTAATGTTGTCACTAGGGTGGAATTAGGAAATCTGTTGGAAAATTTCAAAATGGATATCCTGAACACTATTGGTAACTAGCTTGACACAATAAAACTTAAAAATAAACAAGAAGATGAGAGGGTTGCCATGGCAATCTTTTGTCCTAAATGCAGAAACAAGCATGCTGAGAGAGAGTGTCCCATTAATGTCCTTGAAGTTTATGGGATTTTTGTTTTAGAACACGTAACCGATAAGTGTCCATCTCTTCCTGGTTAAAAGCTATCTATAAGGGTAATGCTAAAACGAATGATTCCTCAACAACAAGCAAGAAATTCTCTTGGAGAAGCCCAAATCAAAATGTGTTTCAAGATCCTATCCCTCAAACCTATGGTCAGAACCAACCTTGGAACTTCTAGCCATCTTATCCTCCTTGGTTACTCCTTGGAACCAATATTGGAGGGGAAACCGTTATGGAAATACTTTCCAACCCCAAAACCAATCCTACCCTCCATACTCAAATATGCCTAGTACGTCATTATTATAGACATTTTTGTGCCTTACAGCTATAAGCATGAAATGTCCATAAACCAAGGGATCCTAAGTCCCTAAAAGTGTTGTTCCAGCTCCTAAAGAAACAAGGTCAACAAATTACAGCTTCTCCCAGAAGTTCTCCACCAGAAACTGCTCAGAACTAGTCAAATCAGGATCATTTCAGATGCTCCACTAGCTAGCTGCGTTGCAAAGCACCCAAATACACTGGTTAGGTGCGTTGCAACGCACTTGAATGCACTACCAGGGTGCGTTGAGCGGGAAATGACAAGTGGCAGAGTCATTCCACAAGGTGGAGAGACAATGGAAGCTTCCAGAATCTTCTCCAATGACACTTGCCTCACTGAATTCGACCAGTGATGAGTAAGAGGCTCCCAGTCTCCAAGTGGAAGAAAGAACTGACAGAGAGAAGCCACTAATCAATTCATGAGCTGACTCATCCTCTTTGCATACATCTATATATGGATCCCTCACCAAGAGATCCAGAGGAGGGAATTTTGTACATTGCAGAGAATTACTGTTGGTTTTGGGATAGATATCAGAGTATTGGGTGATTTATGCTTTGTTGGAGGTGAAGAAGGGATTCTATGCTGGGAGGTTGATGCTGGATCAGGAATCATCAGTTGTAACTCCTCCTGGATCTTCTTGTTTTATCAATAAAACTATTTGAGTTTCTCTTACATGCTTGTATATCATTGATGTGTGTTATATTTGTATGTTTAGCTTGAATCTGATCCTAAGCTTTTTATGAACATAAATCCATGTCTTTGTGTAGTTTCTTTCTTCTGTGAACTTGCAGGAACTTGGTGACGCTGGGCAAGTAAGGGAGCAGGTAGCTGGAAGCCGTCAAAGAGAAGAGAGATTGGATCAAAGGACTAGCGCAAGACACAGGTTGGTTCATCCTATTCATCTTCGTTTATAGTTCATAAAGGAGAATACAAGAGTAGTTTTCCCTGTTTGTTTCTGAGGTCTCTGTCACAACCCAGTGGGATAGGGTCGTTCTGAATAGACACTTTTCCCGAAAACAAAATGGCGACTCTGCTGGGGATCGTGTCTAGTTAGTTTGTTTGTGTTTCTATTGTTGTTCATCTCATAAACTTAGGAGTAGCGAATCGAACTGCATTTGCCAATTACAAATGCAAAGTAGACATATGCTACTCTAGTCCATTCATTGGATCTGTTTATGATCTGAAAAGTTGATTCACAAATGATCTGATTACCCTTTGTGATAGCTCTTAAACCTCTTGTAAATCAACCCTATGATTGTGCATTACTGATTGCTTTTACCCGGCCAAAAACCATAGATTAAACTGCAAACCGTGACCTAGAACCCGGAGAGAAATCTCAGGGAAAGCAAACTTTCTGAGGAGGTTCATTCCAAATTACGTCGAACTTGCTAAAGGTTATACACGTCTTTTGAAAAAGGGGGTACCCTTTAACTGGGATCAGGTCGCGCAAGCTTCCTTTGATGCTTTAAAAGATTCCCTAATGAAAGCATCATTAATGTACGCCCCTGATTATCAAAGAGACTTTAACCTGTATCTGGCTGCAGCAGATACGACCATCGCAATGGTTTTAGTTCAAGAAGTCGATGGAATAGAACATCCTATTTATTATTTAAGTAAGAACTTAAATGATACAGAAAGCAAATATTCTTATGTTGAAAAACTAGTGCTTGCAGCGGTTCAAGCGATACAAAGATTTCGACACTATGTCCTCTTTCGGAAAACTACCATTCTGTCAGATTGCAACCCCATGACTTATATATTGTCGCGATAGTTGCTGGGGGGAAAATATTCAAAATGGATAGCAATCCTTCAAGAGTTTGATCTGGAATTTGTAAAATCCAAGTCAAAGAAAGCTCTAGTTTTCGCAGAATTATTATGCGATCTCCCATCGTCGTCCAACGATGAAACATCCGAAGAATCAATCGTGGATGAAAGTTTGTTTCTGATATCTACAAGCAATGAGTGGTATGGGGATATAATCATTTATCTCCAAACCCAAAAATTCAGGCCAAATACCTCACACTCTGAACAAAAACGTATTCGATACCAAGCAAAAGACTACATGATCGTCGGTGATACACTTTACCGTCGAGGTATTGATACGGTTCTAAGGAGGTGCCGCACCCATGAGGAAGCCGAAAAAGCCCTGAATGAGTGTCATTCAGGCGCGTGTGGGGGGCATCAATCTGGATATGCTACAGCACAAAAAATCCTACGAGTAGGATACTTCTGGCCAACTATGTTCAAAGATTGCATAACCGCAGTCAGAAGTTGCCATGCTTGTCAAATTTTTGATAGCAAAACCAAAAGACCACCCACACCTTTACAGCCAATAGTTCCTGTTGGGCCATTCGCCAAATGGGGCATCGATTTCATGACATGTAACCCCACCTCGACCGGGGGGCATGGGTATATTATAGTCGCAGTTGACTATTTTACCAAATGGGCCGAGGCGATGCCTACATTAGATAATACTGGTGAAACAACTGCCCTTTTCTTTTTCAATCATGTAGTCGCCAGATTCGGCGTACCACAGGCTATAGTCACAGATCATGGATCGCATTTTCGCAATCACATGATGGTTGAATTAGCTGCCAAACTAGGGCTGTCTCACGACAGCTCTACACCATATTATCTGCAGGCCAACGGACAAGTTGAAGCAATCAACAAGGTCCTGACGCGCATGCTGCAAAGGATGATCGGAGTTCATAAAAGAAGATGGCACCTAATCCTGTACTCAGCTTTGTGGGCTTACCGAACATCGGTAAGGAATGCAACCGGGTTCACACCCTTCCAACTGGTATACGGCCTGGAAGCAGTCTTACCAGTCCAGTGTGAAATCTCGTCTCTCAAACTCGCAATCGATCTCCTCCCCGGAACTTCAGAAGAAGAAGCTCGTTTCTTGGAATTAATCCAATTGGATGAAACCTGTCGTGATGCCGCGTTGGCTAACTAAGCCCATAAGAAACGAGTCAAGGCGTAGTTCGACAAAAATGTCAAACCCCGTGTCTTCTCGGAAGGTGACTTGGTCCTGCTTTATGACCAAGAATCCGATAAATTGGGATCAGGTAAATTTAAGTCTTTATGGATGGGCCCCTATATTTTTAAACGAGTGTTAGCTAAAGGAGCCTACGAGTTGATGGATTACGACGGGATTCCACTGGCGCAACCTCGTAATGGGTTGTACCTCAAGCCTTATTATGCCTAGTAGTAACCAATATCCTTTTGTTATATTTTTGTTTTCGCTAAGAGTGTTTTTTTTGGTCAAGTAATCCACCTTTTTACATTTATCGCAGATGTCAAACCCATTGGAACCATGTGTTGGATATGCCGACGGAGCAAGTCGTAGTTCGCGGAACCTGTCCTTCGCAGCCTGGGCCATTTTTGATCCAAGCGGTGAGTTAGTAAGTTTCAGAGGTGTGTGTATTGGTCGATCAACAAACAATATCGCTGAATATAGTGCGTTGATAGAACTTCTCTCTGATGCCATCACTCATGGTATACGCCGACTAATCGTCAGGCTAGACTCACAGCTCGTAATACTGCAACTCAATGGTATATATTCCGTCCGAAACCCAGCTATTTATTGCATGTTCCTAAGGGTTAAGATTTTGGAAAGACAATTTGATATTATTCAATACCAGCATATTTCCAGAAACTTAAACACATTAACCGACTCATTAGCAAACTATGTGTTAGATAGACATTTGCAACATTTATAAAAAGAAACACATCCTCAATGTTCTACATGTGGATCACATAACTCAACCAAAATAAAACTCCGAAAATCAAAAATACATATATAGCTGTTTATGGTTTACATATAATGTTCTGTAACCAAGACAAAATCGGTCACGCGACCCAAAACTCAAAATGCTAGGGGGCACCCTAGTCTAATGATGCTCGTGATAGCAAGTCACAGCCTGTGCGATCATGCGTAAGAGACGAGTCCATTGTCTGGGCACACTAGTAGTATGCCGCTGTAACTTCAAAGGTAGCTCGTCGATCCTCACATCTGGAATACCGAGAGTAAGGCTCTCAACCTACTCCTGCACAGCTGTAAGAGTCTCGACCACATCGAGGTCACGAAGAATAACCCTTCCGGCGGCCTCTCTTGTTGGGGCAACAGCTGGTACTCTCACACGAACTACTGGACGAACAGGACCAACATCTGCATGTACACATGAGTTTGATTAGAGTCTTGATAGAACAAAGCACAAGGACATTATAAACAAAAACAGTAAACAGAAATATGGTCAGAGATTTTACCAATAGCACCCCACTGCTCGCCATCCGGCAGTACCAAATCTGGATCACCCTCGAAGTCCATGCCAACATATGGATACTCGGAATAAACCATCTCCTGACGATCAAACCACCTGAAGAAGGTATCAGAAAATGAAATCTGAGATTGACCAGCATGCCTAGACATATGGTCAACCCATCTCTACATGCGTGGTTCAGTAGGAGAAGGTAAATCGAGTGCAATGTACTGCGGCTGCATCAGTGGTATCTTCTCCAAGGCAAAGGCGGTCAAAATAGAACCGAACCCAACGTTCTTCAACTTCCCGTTCTTTATCTTGGACAACTGTTCTTTCATTACAAGAAGTACTGCGTCGCACCAGTTGAACACCTTCGGTTGGAGGCATTCCAAGGCATGCTGCATATAGGATCTGTTGGCTACATGAAGAGACGCGATACCGGCCATCCTACCAAAATTAAATAGGATAGTCCTAAGGGACCTATCAGTGACATCACGGATGATGATCTTGCCGTCTTTACTCGGCTAAGATCCTTCCCTGCAATACTGGCGGACATATTCTCTCACAGAATCGCCTCCTCGGGCCGAACCTGACAAAGAGATGGGGGCACCCCGCCTCGACAAGCCAGTCAAGAAATAGATGTCTACTGCAGTCAAGGGGATAGATTTTCCCCTAATCTAGAAAACCTGGTTGATAAGATCCCAAGAGTCAAGCAAATACTTCAGCAAGTTAATCTGCTGTCTCATGCTAGAGATGCGGAAGAACTTCAGTAAGCCACAATTTCGCAGCGCGTTCACTGTAACAGGATCATGTAGGGAAATCATGACCTCTTCTTCATGTTCTCGTTCTCGCCATGTAAGGGTCATTTTGCTCCAATATATCTGCAAAAACAAACAAGAAAGGAGATTAGATCCTGATTTTGATGAGAAACAGGTAAAAATTCCATCAAAAACTGTGCAACAACTTTCCTTTCTGCGCCAAACGCACCTGCAGCAGTGTTACAGGTGCGTTGAATGTCAAACTGCCTTCATAAAGACCAACATTCAGCGCAGGTTTCGATGTGCCCAGGGTGCGTTCATGGTAGAATGAGCCCATCAAACCCCAGGGGCTCAGAAAAGCAGGGAATAAAGCACAGAATGCAAAAAGGAAACCATGAAATGAAAGAGCTCAGGTTTAGCTCCTACCTGGTCCAGACGGCGTCGAGAATCATCCACAGAATCTCCCAAAATCAGCTGATGAAAATCGAGGGGGAAAACACCTCCAAAGCTCCAACAGACCAAGTTCAAATGAAATGGTAAAATGAGAGGTAAAAAACACTTTTTAATTACTTTTACATAGTTCGAAGTAAAATATTAGCGTTTTAATCTCGTTTTCAAAGCAAATATTGTTCATTTCTAACTAGTTTGATGAAGCAGTTAAAAAATACAGTACTATCTTTGGAAGGAAAAAGCTATCTATGGTAAAAATCAAAACAATACCACTTAATCGAGCAGTGTTTACCGCGAGGTTCAAGCTCGTTAAAAAATAAACCCATACCGAGCAAATGTTTCCACCCGCGTTTAAGCTCGTTAAAAAATGAACTATTCCCCCGGTAAATAACCACCGTGAATGAAGCATTTTCAGCCATTAAAGCCTTGGTCGTGTTTGCACCATCACCTCCACTTTTCCATTGGCTGATCATTCACCTCCATCTGATTGTTTACCAATTTTGAGGAATAGCTGCGAAGAGTGATTTCACTAGCCATCCTTGTGACACTGCCGTGATTGGAAAATTCCAAACCTTACCTGGAATCAGCTGCTACCCATTTTATCACTCGTTCCTCAAAAGACGAGTCTTCTTTAAGCTCTTTTCATCTGACTCGTAAAATATGAAAAGATTGCCGAGTTTCGGCCTTCCAGCTCGTTAAAGTGACAGGAAGTGCTATCCCTCCTCTAAATTTTAATCTTTTTGGACCTGAGGGATTATTGCACAAAAAGATCGAGCGCTTGTTTTGTTCGGCTCGTTAAAGCGATCGAAAAATCATCCCTTCTGTATTGTTTTATACTTTTTCGGACTTAAGGGATTAGATGACGAAAAAGGAACTTTGGAGTTACCTTTACGTACCTTTTCAGACTCTCTAAAAATGAAAAGGACCGAGTTATCTTTGTCGTTAGACTCGTTAAAAAGATTAATAGCGAAAAACTTGTCTTTAGGCGAGAACAAGTTTCACTATCGCTAGGCTCGTTAAAACATAGCGATGGGTTTGCCCGAAGGGAAAATTATAGAACAAGCATATGTTATCCTCCTCAAGCTTGACAAAAATAAAGAGGTACTGGTCAGCAATGACTGGGGAAAAATTGGGAAGAAAACTCAAAGAAACTTTATTGGTAGCAAGTCGCTCTTGAACATGACACTTCCACTCCGTGCCAGAGTCGGGTTGGGTTGTTTTATTCACCGGTCACATCACCATGGTCACGCCATACCATCCACGTTTGGGGTAAATGCTACTGATCCATCACATAAGTGTCGTCGACATGTTCAAGAGAAGTCATCCAGAGAAGTCAACTGTGTCCCATCCACTACCATACATTATATTTCATTCTTTCATGACCGCCACCCTGAACCGTATATCACCAGATCGTTTTCACCTCCATCAAAATCATTTGCTCTGTTCCATGTCATTGATGTGGGATTCATTAAGGCCCTCCTTTGACAGATCACTTCTTGTCGACATCAGCTCATTATCCAAGAAGTTGATCTAGGAACACCCCTTCAGTACTTTGAAGCTTGCATGCCTCAATGGCAAGTTTCTCACTTCCGGTGATAGGTATACATCAATGACCTTCGACCGAAAGATTTTGCGTGGTGTTCGACACCAAGTCCTTTATTCACACCACGTGAATTGTACTGCAGTACCTTGAGGGTCATTATCATTATCGGTGATTCCTCTCGCGCTTGTTAACAGTTTACATCATTGATTGGTAATCAAGCGATGTCTTTCCATGTTCGACTTCAAAACATTTCTCACATGGATCGACTTGTACTTAGAGTGAAGATCGGACAAGATTGAAGACCTCGGATCTAGTTTCATCCATCCGGGCTGCGATATATATTCAGGAAAAATAAAGACATTGAAATGTACAACATTGCAGCACAGATAATCATCCTACCAAAAGGATGATGACTTCATCAGAATCATCAGTCTACCATCAGACGATTGTCTGTCCTATGTACATGAAAATGAATTTATAAAGCTGAGCATGGGAATGCCCGCCTCAGCTAGATCATGAAAACAATATGAAGATAATGTATTGTATTGTATCTTATTACAGGTCTCCTCCCCAGCATTAGAATAACTTCGGATCCTCCTAATAAACCATTTCACCCGATAAACGGCCTCATACTTTAGGGGGCAACTGTTATAGACATTTTTGTGCCTTACAGCTATAAGCATGAAATGTCCATAAACCAAGGGATCCTAAGTCCCTAAAAGTGTTGTTCCAGCTCCTAAAGAAACAAGGTCAACAAATTACAGCTTCTCCCAGAAGTTCTCCACCAGAAACTGCTCAGAACTAGTCAAATCAGGATCATTTCAGATGCTCCACTAGCTAGCTGCGTTGCAAAGCACCCAAATACACTGGCTAGGTGCGTTGCAACGCACTTGAATGCACTACCAGGGTGCATTGAGCGGGAAATGACAAGTGGCAGAGTCATTCCACGAGGTGGAGAGACAATGGAAGCTTCTAGAATCTTCTCCAATGACACTTGCCTCACTGAATTCGACCAGTGATGAGTAAGAGGCTCCCAGTCTCCAAGTGGAAGCAAGAACTAACAGAGAGAAGCCACTAATCAATTCATGAGCTAACTCATCCTCTTTGCATACATCTATATATGGATCCCTCACCAAGAGATCCAGAGGAGGGAATTTTGTACATTGCAGAGAATTGCTGTTGGTTTCGGGATAGATATCAGAGTATTGGGTGATTTATGCTTTGTTGGAGGTGAAGAAGGGATTCTATGCTGGGAGGTTGATGCTAGATCAGGAATCATCGGTTGTAACTCCTCCTGGATCTTCTTGTTTTATCAATAAAACTATTTGAGTTTCTCCTACATGCTTGTATATCATTGATGTGTGTTATATTTGTATGTTTAGCTTGAATCTGATCCTAAGCTTTTTATGAACATAAATCCATGTCTTTGTGTAGTTTCTTTCTTCTGTGAACTTGCAGGAACTTGGTGACGCTGGGCAGGTAAGGGAGCAGGTAGCTGGAAGCCGTCAAAGAGAAGAGAGATTGGATCAAAGGACTAGCGCAAGACACAGGTTGGTTCATCCTATTCATCTTCGTTTATAGTTCATAAAGGAGAATACAAGAGTAGTTTTCCCTGTTTGTTTCTGAGGTCTCTGCCACAACCCAGTGGGATAGGGTCGTTCTGAATAGACACTTTTCCCGAAAATAGTCATATAATTCGAATATTCAACTTTATCAGCAGGGATACAACCCGAATAATTACCACCAGCCCTCACTGCCTATTCCTCCCTTTCATTAGCTTTTACCTGCACCATCTAACCCATCGCCTATGCAAGCACCACCATCATTAAACCTGCCTCGTCCTACTTTGTTGTCTACGCAACCCATAGCTAACCCCAATCATAATAAACAACCTCAACCTATACAGAACATAGAAGCACAACCTTTTCCTACCTACATGATCACTATTGTCCCAATAAACGAAATTCAACTGCGATCAGGGAGAACAATCAATAAAGGAAAATAAGTTGTCATTATTGAGGAAAAGGTCCCTTAAGAACAAACTGAAAATCATAGCTAGCAAGAAAAAAGAAAAAAGAAAAAAGAACCGAATGGACCTCATTACCCGAAAAGATTACTTATTAAGAAAGAGGAAATTCCAATTGAATATGATTTAGAATTAGAATTAAGGAATGTTTGTATTAAAATTATATTACTACAAGCATTAGAGACATTCCTATCTACACTAAAATCATTAAATACCTTTGTATTAAGAAACCAGGAAGGAAAGGACACAAGAATCAAAACGTGAAAGTCATGAGAGAAATGTCCAAAATGATCTCAGATTTTCCATCATAATATAGAGACCCAGGAAATTCTATAGTGACTATTGAAATCAATGGAGTACTACCAAATACCCTTGTAGATTTAGGAGCAGCAATTAATGCCATGACTTTCGAAATAATGACATCTTTATAATTGCAAGGGATCAAACCTACCCCTATTATCTTAGAATTGGAAGATAAATCCATTATCAAACCCATGGGAACCTTAGAAGATATAGTGGTCACCATTGCTTCCTGGCAATATCCCATCGATTTCATTGTCATTTCTCCTAAGAAACTAGGACACCCTATAGTACTAGGGCACCCTTGGTTAGCCACTACAGATGCTATGATAGGTTGCCGAAGTGGAGAAATGGTCATTTCCAATGGATTACATAATCAAACATTGTCAATTTCCCCCCTGCTCAAATTGCCATTGAAGTACCATTTTGGCTAGAGAGTCCTTACAGAGATGAGGATTGTATGTTTCCTTTGTTATCATTAGAACAATCTATATGACTCAAGGAACAATCAGAAGATCATATTTTGCAGCAATTTTTATCTACCCATTCTTATATTGATTATCCTATTTCTTTTACTACTTATCAGCATGTTTTGAGTAATGAGTTTCAGGAAGCTTGTCATCCAGCTATATTTTCCTTGTTCACATCAATAGATGAAAACAATGAGCTCACTACTAAACTAGTTGAAATCAACAAAGGGAAAGTTTTGTACATTGGTAATGAATTAAATGAAGAGCAGAGGCATCAATTGTTGAGCATGGTTTAAGAGAAATCTAGAGCTTTTCCCTAGGACTATTTTGACATGAGGGGCATACACCCAGATACGTGCATCCACCACATTTACACCAATGAGGAAATGAGACCAATCTAACAGCCACATAGATGCATGAACCCAGCTTTGAAAGAGATTGTAAAAGAGGAGTTGTAGAAGTTATTCGCTGCAGATTTTATCTATCCTATTTCAGATAGCAGATGGGTGTCACCTTTGGTGGTGGTTCTGAAGAAGAATGGTAAGTGGCACATATGTGTGGATTAGAGGGAGATAAACAAAGCTAATCTACGAGATTACTTTCTGCTCCCATTTATCGATCAATTACTTGATACACTCTCTAGTAGAAGTATTTTTCTTTTCTAGATTGGTACAGTGGGTATAATCAGATTCAAATAGCCGAGGAAGACCAAGAGAAGACCACTTTTACTTGTCCTTGGGGTACCTATGCCTATTGAGTCCTCCCTTTTGGCCTTTGTAACGTCCCAACTACCTTTCAATGAGCTATCCCAGCCATTTTTTCTGATTTGATCTGTGACTATGTAGAAGTCTATATGGACGAATTCACTGTATATGGAGATGATTTTTCCAAGCTCTGGAAAATCTAGAAAAGGTATTGATTCAATGTCAAGAAGCCAACCTGGCCCTTAGCAGTAGTAAATGAAAAATGATGCAGACTAAGGGGATAGTTTTGGGCCATCATGTTTCATTTGAAGGAATTAAAGTCGATCCAGCCAAGATTGAGGTAATCTAGCATATTTCCATTCCAAGTTCACAAAAAAAGGTAAGAAGTTTCCTAGGACATGCAAGTTACTATCGTCAATTTATTGAGAATTTTACAAGAATTGCAACACCTTTATTTAAATTATTAACTAAAGGACTGCTAACTTTGATTGGAATGATGATTGTCAACATGCTTTTCATGGATTAAAAGACAAATTGTCCATTGCTCTAGTATTGAGGGGACCAAATTGGTCCTTGCCATTTCATATTTGCACTGATGCTTCAGACACCGGACTTGGAGCAGTTTTAGAACAAAGGGAAGATCACTCACCTTACGTTATTTATTTTGTTAGCAAGAAACTTTCCCTTGTTGAACTAAATTATATAGTCACTGAAAAGGAATTGTTAGCAGTTGTTCATTCCATTAGCAAATTTAGACATTACATAACCAGTTATGAGACTTTCATCCATACCGATCATTCTGCCATTAGATTACTGATGAAAAAATCTATCACTAATCGTAGGATTACTAGATGGTTGCTGATTTTACAAGAATTTAATATAACTGTGATCGATAGGCCTGGGTGAGATAATTTGGTAGCTGACTTTTTGTCTCGAATGAATGTTATGTAGGAAAATGTACCAGATCTAGTACCAGATGATTTTCTGGATGAGGAATTGTTTGCTATATCTACCATTACTTCCTGGTTTGTCGATGTTTCCAACTACCTAGTGTCGGGGAAATTGCCTTAGAATCTATCTACCAGGGAGAAACATAACATCATACAACAAAGTGCCAACTACTCTTGGATAGATGGGGACTTTTTCTACACTCGACCCGACTTGATCATGAGGAGATGTGTGCAAGAAAATGAGATATTTGATGTGTTGAAAGGCTACCATAGTGAGCCTTGTGGGGGTCACTTTGCTGACAAAAGGACCGCATACAAAGTCCTTCACACCAAGTATTATTGGCCCTCGCTTTTCAAAGATGCTAAAAAGTTTGTATCTAGTTGTGATGCTTATCTGAGGATGGGGAGGCCAGTTTCTTCGGATGAGATGCCCCTTCAGACACAAATAACCATCGAGCCTTTTTAGAAATGGGCATTAGATTTTGTGGGACCTATCTATTTGCTGTAGCAGCTATAACCACCCTGCAAAATTTTTCCTTAGCCTCATTTTGGAGCCTCCCTACCAACCTTTCACAGCACCTTCTCTTGCTTCGTCAAGTACACAAGCTTCAATGTTTTTCTTACACAAAGGCAGCTCGTCGATCACAACATGATGCATTCCCCTCACAGGATGTCGACCCGGACTTGGTCCAGCTGTAGGCTGAGCAAATCCCCCAGGAAATTGCACATTTTTAGAGGGCAACCATCCTTCCCTCTAGAAATTGCGCAATCCTATTTGGTAGCCTGCCGGGATCCAAAATTGTGCAATTCTACCAGTTAGCACTCCCAGTGAAAATTACGCAATTTCCCCATCAGGGTTGCTTAGCCCAGAATTTGCGTAAATCTAGGTAGCAGTCAGCTGCTCTGCCTAGAAATTGCACAAATATCCTAGGTAGCCAACCTAGCTTCCAGCCAGAAATGCACATTTTTCTCAAGCAGTTGAGAAGCTTCATGCATGAGCAGTTCGGTTGACCAGTTCCACCCTGGGACCAAGGAAAATTGACTTGCATGCATGGCTTGCTTTTTCTCGAAATAGCAAAAGGTAGTAGGCAAAAGGCCTCCCATGATCCAGGGAGCTATTTTTAGCAGCCGAAGGTTACATGCAAATTTGTTTTAGAAACTTTCCTCCAAGTGTCACTTTTCCTAGATTTGTGGCATCTGTGTCATGAACTCAAAACTTATTTATTCGACACATCAAAGCTCATTATCTCACATTGATCTCAGAGCTCTGACATCCCACAACACATCCAGGACTCTTCGACACATCCAACTCAGCTATTCATGGGTAAGTAGCCTCAACTTGTCTTTTTCAGCATTTCTGTCGCTTTTTGTGTATTTGCTTATGTGAGTGCTATTTGGTTGATTTATTTGAACACTTGTTGTCATTTACATGTATACTAGCTTGTTCTAGCTCTATTTTAGTTTTTGTTGCTATCCCAATGTTGTCGCATGCATGAAATTGTTTTGCACGAATGGTCGCCAATTCAACGAACCGCTTCACCCACATGCATGTTGATCTGTTTGTTGAACATTTCATTCATGTTTTCATGCACTGTCAATCACTCCTGCTTTCACTTAGTGTCTCCATGCATTCAATGTTTTATTTGCTTTTAGTTTGCCTTCGGCCAGTCGGGCCAGCCTTGGTTGTGCAATCTAGGGAAGGAAGGCTCTGCCTTCCTCTCCAGAAATGTGCATTTCTGCCCAGCACTATCCTCCAGGTCAATTTTGCGCATTTATGAGGTATAGTGACTGCTAGCCCAGAAAATTGCACAATGCAGTCCCTGAGCCTGTAGTCACTCCCAGCTGGAAATGCGCATTGCACAATCCTAGCAGCCAGCAGCTAGTATGGACTGCGGATTGCGCAAGTCCAACATCCAGTCTTGCCTCCCAGATAGCCTAGAATGTCTTTTGCACAGTTCTGGTACCCAGTCACCCATCCTCCCAGAAGGAATTGCGCAATCTTGTCCATCAGTTTCACAGGTATGCGTTGTGTCATTCCTCAAATTTGATTTCTTTTTTGCTAACAGATTTCTTGCCATGCATGTTGCTTGTATCTAGATATTTCAGGTGTTCCTCTATCTTAATGGATTCCAAGAGATCAGGATCATAGGACACTATTGTAAATGCAGCTGGAGCAACAGTTGAGTGAATGTCCTCTAATCTACCAATCTATGAAGATACAAAGTTGTATCTATACAAGGACATCAAACTAAAGTGGAAAGAGGTCAATGAAACATTTTTAGGCACTTTTGAGGAAGACCTCGAAGACCATTAGGTGTACGTGAACATTCACAACTCCAGATTGCATGTTGATACCCCGCGTTCCCATGCACAGACATGATACATTGGATTGTCTCTCACACTGATCCCGAGACGATGACCTTGAGCAGTGTCAGTGGGATGAAGCTTGCGACCTTCTCGGCATGAGATTATGATGATATGTATCAGATGTCAGAGCCCGTGACTATCATGAAGACTCCATTCAACTAACCCAACAACAATGCTAACTCCAGAGACATGTTGAAGAACTGGGTAAAGGGACCAGATCGATTCTGGTTGACACCCAACCAGACCTACAAGAAAAAGATAATGAGGAAGGCGTACCGAAACTTGGTCATATTTTCATGTCGACTATATGGCCAAGCAAGCACAGAAAACGTCCCACAAAGTTGGGTTGGTTTCACTGGACCAACTAGCTAGAGAAGGAAAACCATGTAACTGGTCTGGCATATTGCCTTGCCTCATCAGCTGAAGGAACAAGTAACGAAGGCTCGACAAACACCCGGAGGTATGCATGCAGAGATTTAGATGTCTGCCTACATGTTAGATGCCGTTAGTGCCCAACAAGAGTTCTCAGGTTTGGAGTGAGAATGGTCACCAGTGGAGACTACTGTGAACACATATTTCAAGTTGTTCTCCGAATGCAACTTCAGAGGAGTAATCACACGGTTGTCCGATCATTTTGTCACCAGAGTGTACAAGATGATATTCGAATAGGATCCACCCTGCATGTCAAAGGAAGAGATGAAGGCATTGCAGATTGGCATGCCTCACCGTCTGGCACTTTTGTCTGAATTTTCAGTGCGGAGAAGCCTCCGCATGTTCTACCAAAGTTTGCCTTGGATGTACTTGTCATGCAGGAAGTAGCATATCACATCTCAATAGGATTGACAGCTAGACTGCATCGGAAGAAGAAGGCACCTTGGCCCACTCTTCCATTGTGGATTGGGTTATATGAGATCCAGAGTATCAAGAAAGCGGATGTCGAAGTAGAACAGATGAAGAAGTACCCATTCAACCTCCAAAGCTACAATCCATATGACCCACATTGCATTGTGAAGGATCACTGCACGAGAGTTCAGTTCAACTGGATCCATGGGGCATTTCATTGGGCTGAGGAGGACCCATGGAGATATTGCTACAGTTTCTCTAGATCCAATGAATAGGTTAGCTTCACTGTGGAGTGTTTAGCGAACCAACATGAAGAAGCATCACAGAGAGCACCAGCAGCAACAGTAGCAGCAGTGGAAGTAGAGGCAAGCATACCAGTGCACGACAAGCAGAAGGGGAAGATTGTCGATAGCATGGAGAAGGAGCAAAGCTACAAGTTTCAAGTAGATCCGCTTGTAGAGAAAGCAATTATGGCCATAGAGGCAAATAGGCACAAACATGACAAGTGAATCACATGAAGGCAGAGGGATAAGGAGAGAATGGAAAAAATAGAGAAGGAGTTGCATGAGCTGAGGGAGAAACTCCGAAAGGAACAAGAGCTATGCAAACAAGAGAGGGAAGCACAGTAGCAACAGATACAGCAGGGGGCGAAAAATGTGCAAACAGATGAAGCACCACCTGTACAAGTAGTTGATTCATCAGAACAATTGGCATCAGGTGAATAGGGTGAACCATTGCGGGAGTGAGACTTTGCTCATGAGATAGAACAAGCACTCCAATAGTTGGATGTAGAGATGGAGCAAAAGGAGTTGGAACAGGACATTGACCTCATGCCTCACCACAAAGAGGTTGAATCACTCACTTCAATGCATCCATATGATGAGCAAGTCTCGAATGACCAAGGAGGCATGGAGAGCCTTGGTGATCAGCCAAAAGGAGATATGTACAACTTCTCATTTGAAGAATCTCATCATAGAGTTGTGCAGTCTCATAGACTATCAACTCCAGAGGATCCTACATCCCCTGTGCAAGTTGAGGAACGAGTGACCGTGACTAATGTGCACAAAAATCTAGTTGCCTTGGCCGATGCAACCAGAGTGTATGTTGAAGCCACTAGCTCATGTGTTCACTTTCTGATAGCTAAGAATGAGTGAATGGCGAAGGAATTACAGGCAACCAAGCAAGGAGGAGACTTGGTGACAATGTCCACCCAAGCTGAATTGAAGAAGGTAATACTAGATGAATTATTGTCCCTTGACACAGTTATGCGAGCATTGTACTCCAAGTTTGGTACTATGCACAAGGCAGTCGTCCATCTCAACGTATGTAAGGAGCGATGTGCTAGAAGAAAATGTATCTTGATGAATGTGAATGCTGTTGTTGATGACATGAAAACATGGATGATGAAGTACAAGGGAGACCCGCTTCACTTGCCTAAGATGATGAGGGCCAATGCAGTCAAGCTAAAAGCATGTATTTGGAGTCATATTCGGAACTATAATGACCTCCTACAACTCATCACTAGTATACAAGCTTCCCATGCACGAGTATTCAAGAGTATGGATGTTGTGGTGCACACACATGCGATCCCATAACTTGGGACTCTCACCCAGGCAAAGACAAAGGAACAGGTCCAACTAGAGCTTGACTCATACTTCGAGGGGTTGATGCGCATCGCCACCAGCCTAGACTTGCCTATCAATGCAAATATCATGCATAAGTATGTTGCTGGTCCAGCCACATTGAAGACAATGATGCGCATGCTTTCAGATGAGTTGGATAGAGGAGCCCGAGCAATGTACCCGGTTGCTATGGAGGAAAGGGTCAAGTTTCAGGCAAATGTCACTGTGGAGCACACAGACACCATCAAGGACTACATGTTTTGGCATCAATATGTTACTTTTGATTAGCATGAGGATGTTGAGGAGTTAGACTTCCATGGTTGTCTTAAGTCAGAGTGATGTCTAGCATGGCTTCCTCAAGCCATTTTTTCCACACGGGTACATGTGCATTGTAATTTTAAGTCATGTCAAGTGTAAGTCAAGTGTCAATAGTTGGATGTAACAGTCATAAAGTAGTTGAAGACTCATGAGGGTAGTTGAACGGTCACAAACGGGATCATCAAGGGTCACCCCACCCTTTGCTATAAATAACTCCTCATAACTCATTATATAGGCTTCTTGGTCAGCCAAGCTTCTGATAAGGCTATCTTGGAGAGAGCTTGGATAGTATTGTAACACACCTTGGCTTCTCCACTGCACGAAGCTAGTAAATCACTTTGGAGGAGCAGGCAGATGTGGCTGTAACGTTCCCTTATTGGGGCTAGCGGGTGTACATGGATGTATTTCATGAATTGAACTTACACTTCTTTATATAATAAGAGCCAACGTGTTTCATGCATATGTTGTATTGTATTCCAGCTGTCTTGTTTACTCTAAATGGCATATGTATTCGCTTTCTTATGCATGCATGTGTGGACTGTTTTGTATGAGCATGTATGAATCTTTTGAAATGTTTTGATTGGTTTAACCATCACTTTGGATTGCTAGTTGACTTGCTTTCTAGCTTGTGATGCATCTTCGCTCGTGTGTTCCCTTCCCATCTGAGTACTGTTACAGGTTGCTAAGGGGCGCACTCATCTCAACCCACATGTGTTAGAACCTCTCATGCACCTTCCTTGACTCACTGCAACGGTCACACCCTTGCTACCAACAGAGTTATCTTACTTGCCTCTATGCGAAATCGCGGTCAAGGCATTTCTATATGACCCACTGCTGGGACTCCTACACCAAACGATATGAGGTCTAATTGGGACTTCTTATCGGGGAGATCCCCTTGACATGTTGGTGGGTCCAGCATCATCAAAACTCCCCCATGTCAAAGAAGATGTATATTTTAGTTTGCACCGACTATGTTACGAAGTGGGCGGAAGCCAAAGATTTGTATGCTGCAAGTGAGAAATCAGTAGTGGAATTTATTTTCGAAGATATATTCACTAGATTTCGGGTACCACGAGAGATTCTTACCGACCAGGGCACACATTTCACGTCAAAATTGGTCAAGGCTCTCACTGAACAATACTGAATTAAACATCAGAAATCTACTCCTTACCACACCCAAGCAAATGGGAAGGTGGAATCCACAAACAAAGTGTTAGAATCCATCCTAACTAAGACCATTCAGTTGCATCACAGAGATTGGGTTGACAAGTTGTTGGAGGCATTATGGGCTTACCGCATCACTTGGAGGAATGTGACAGGGAACACCCTGTATGAGTTAGTTTATGGTAAGCAAGTGCTACTGCCCATCGAGTTCCAAGTGAAAACATTTCGAACAACCACTCAACTTGGGATGAATCTGAATGAAGCCCAAGAACAAAGGTTAATGTAGCTGAATGAGCTGGATGAAATTAGACAAGATGCATTTCATCAAACTATGTTGGTGCAAGATCAGAGAGCTCATTGGCATGATAAGTTTATTAAAAAGAAGGTTTTTCGTTTGGGATATTGGGCCTTGCTTTATGACAGTAAGTTTAAACACTTTAAAGGCAAATTCTCCACTTGGTGGTTAGGTCCCTATGAGGTGGATGAGGTTTTTGACAATGGTTCAGTTCGCATTAAAACTATTGATGGCAGTCAGACCTCCTTTGTAGTGAATGGCCATCGTCTAAAGATTTATCACCAACCACTCTCCCGTTTTTTTTTTGTAGTAGGTAAGAAGAGATCCAGATATGGAGCTGGTTCATGAAAACGACCAGCCTCTTGCTGGTTCATCTGGTTAGTTTCTTTTATTTATGTATATATATATATATATATATATATATATATATATATATATATATATATATATATATATATATATATATATATATATATATATAATACTCAGTGGGCTGTCATTTTTATATATCTTTAGGTGTTTCTCCCCACAACCCATGTAGAATAAAGGAGAAATTTGTCTTGGGTAAGTTTATTCCTTTAACCAGACTTGACATATTAATATGGAAAAGGAGCCTTTTGGAGTCTTCTTTGGATTTTCTTAGACTCTTGAAAATTGAAACTTCCAAGCAGTAACTGATCCAGTCTAGTAAAATGACATGGGACAGTGGTAGCCTAGAGATTCCTTAAGTACAGATTTATTATTTTCTGGCCTTAAGGAAATGATTACGAAAAATAAACCCCTTGGAGTCTCCTTTGGGTAGTTCAGACTCTCTAAATATGACAACCTCGAGCAATGGCTACTTTAGGCTCATTAAAATAATAGAGTGGCAGTAGTTAAGGATGTATTGGGCATAGAATTATTCTTTTCTGGGATCATAAGAATATTTACAGAAAATAAACCCCCTTAGAGCTTTTTTCTTGTCATTTGAAGCTCTCTAAATAAGAAATGCCTCAGACAGTTATCATCCCAGGCTTGGTTAAAAATCCATGGGATGATAAACATGTTTTATTTATCTTCTGAAGAGAAATAACCAGTATATTACATGGCATTGAGTAAAGGGATTTCTAAATTTTGTATTCCATACTCTGTATTTAGCAGTTTATGTACCATACTATGTAAAAATTTCAAATCTGCTATAACAGTTGTGTTCTAGAAACAACATTTTTGGAAGCATGAGTGGATTATGTTTCCCTTATATGAGGATGCTTCATGATCAATATTAATTTTTGCCATCAATCAAGGATGATTATCTCCACAACGTACTAGTTGATATGGCTCTATACAAGGAAATATTTATAGGATCTGTACTTAACCTGTAAGAATTAAAGATTTTGTCATTGAAATTCATTTCCAGAACAATGATTGCAGAGCACAATTGCAGCTTCAGCACCATCCCTGCCAACATTATTTTCAGTCAATACCTGGTCTCTACATCGAAGCAAGGATATCTCCACGAAATATAATTTTAAGTGGCTTAGGTATGTACTTTAATTTGCTTGAATCTGATTAACGAATAGTTAAAATGTATGCTATGTGAATGCACCTCTAAAACTATCCCTCATTTTAATTTCGCTCATAATCCTATCTTATATTTATATATCCCTTCCATCCCCTAATCCTACATTACCTACATTCCTTCCACCCTGTGTAATGATGCATTCCTCTATCCTCTCCTCGTTATCACCTCATGATATTTCTCAGCAATCATGATCGTGTGTGCCAACTCTCATTTGGCCTTCATGTTATCATTCCACACTAGTTTCATATGGGTCGTTTATCATTACGACACTAGTCTCATGCTTCCTATTAATAATAATGATTATGTTGTCATTCACCCAAGTTTTGAAGTATGAGGAATGACTTAAACCAAGGTTATAGAGTTATTGAGCGACATTGAGGCAACAGAGAATTGGCAAGGGTGAAATTTTAATTGAACACAGGTGCTAATCAATATGGGAGCTGATCGCCATGAGCCCACATTTGGCCAGTTTGTGCACAATCCTGAGTACCACCAGTGCAGCGACATTGTGAAGGAGAAAGGATGGACGACATTTCTACAAAAATTCCAGGGCTATAATGATCAAGTAGCCTTGAAATTTGTGCAGATTTTTGATGGGGAACATGTTAAGGTTGGAGATTTGAGTTTCTGAGTTACTAAGGAGTCATTGAGAAAATCCATCGGACTACCCGCGAAGGGCAAACCATTCTTCAAGGGTGGGTAGTTGAATATCCCGAATTGCGCTATGTTTTTGAAGCCGACTTACAGATCTCTCAGCTGGGCGAAGGGGGTGTTACGGAGTTTCATAGAGGAACAGTGGCACCCGCTGCTCATGTTGCTGCAATGTTTCCTAAATTTTTAATGAAGGTATGCAGTCATTTTCCTCTATCACATTTGATTGTTGACTTATTTCATGGAGGAAAAACAATTAATCATCCCACATTTCTTGAATTTAAGTTTACAAAAAATGGCCAGAGGGGTACAGTCTCAAAGTAGGAAGCTTGAAACGACGTTATATCATCATAGCCTTATTAAAAATCTACTGGTTTCTGAGCTTTGAAAGTGAAAGATATCGCGGGAGGATTTCGTAGTTTGGAACTTCCTCGGGGAAGAGACTTAGATAAAAGGGCGGCAACAATTAGTGAGCAGATCCCTGAGACAAAAATATGCCACTCCTGTGCCTAACTCCCAAGCAACACCTGCCTCTCCTACCCATTCTCCCATTCCTACCCATGAAACCCCCCAGGCAGCTTGTCATTCTTCCAAAGATGGAGAAGATGTGATTTCTATGAAAAACCAAGTGGGCACGAAACAAAAAGGAAAAAGAAATAGATCTGAGTTGGACTGACCTGAGTCGAGTCCTATGACAGAAGAAAAAGTAGTGGAGACCCAATTAGAGTCTTCCAAAACTCATGAGTGCACCGAACCCAAGAAAAAATGTAGAAGAGATCTTTTCCATATCAATAAACCCACAATTTCTACAGTCAAGACCTATGCTCAAGGCTGTTGAAGAACCCATAGTATGGCTCAAGCCCAACGATCCATAGATAAAGGCGCAAGTTTGGATCATGTCCATATTTCCTCATCCCCTGATTCTGATACGAAGAAGTTTGAGTTGTCTTTTGAAAAAGTACCCATGCCCACATCTTAAGTAGAAATCCATGTGGATATTGCACAGGACGTAGAAACATTATCCATCGTTTGGCCACCAGTGAGTAGGAGTGCTACTAAGGAAATCCATCATATTTCTTCACCAAAAGGAAGCACTGGTAAAGCACATGAAGGCAACGCATCTCAGCAATCAACAACACCTACCAGGGCTCCAAATTTTGATGAAGAAGAGAACTTTAAGATTCAACTTGTCAAACTGCAAAAGAAGATTGTTAAACTCAGAGAGAAAACTAATAAGTATAAGGTCTTGTTTCATTATGTAAGAGAGGTCAATCACCAAGTGAGGGACTCTAATATGAGACTGTATGCCCACAATGATGAACTGAAGAGGAAGAACAAATAATTTTTTCGTTGGAAGGGATTGAGGTTTAGGCCCACTAAAAAGTTGAGTGCAGAAGGATTGCACCTTCGGTTCAAGAAATGTTCTACACTGGTTACACATGGGATCGAAGTTCTGGTCAAGAGTGCTAGTCTTTGACCATAGTTCCTCTTATTTGGCACACTTTTATTTTTGGAAGACTATAGCAGATGCAGGAGGACATGCATCCAAATAGGCATGGGAGGATGTTGGTGCCTTGCTTTGTCCCCAATTTAACCATTCCCCACCTCCATTTTTGTCAAAGAAAGTACTCCTACACCTACTTTCCTATCTCTATCACTATCCTAAACCTACCAATACCCCGACATCAGGTAAAAGCATTTCATTGGTATCATTTTAGTATTTATTGGTTAGGTTTGAGTGAATTTAAGTTATTCCTAACGAGTTAACTAACCACTATGATTAAGTGTGATAATTGTAGTAGTATGAGAAGGTTAAGACCAAGGGAGTGCTTGTCAACAACCATGTATTTATATTTTTGTACTTAACAGCCCACTTCAGGATCTGTACTCAATAATATAGAGGATGAGTAGACTTCGTGCTTCTAGAGGTTTGAGACATCACAGCTGGAGAATCTGATTGAATGAGTTCGGTATCTGCCACGATGAAGATCTTTTACATCCTCTTTGAAACAATCCTATGCCAATATTGGGATTGGTTAAGAATTCGTTGTGCTAAGTAGAACAAGGTCGTTCCAGCGATCGAATTTTAAAGATTAATTTAGTCAAGTCATTGGACTTACCATGTATGGTTTATTGTTGTTCTGAACTTGAATCGATGCCTATAAAGGCCTAAATTGTAATAACTAGGAGTTAGTTAGCTAGAGAGAAGATTATTATTGCAAAACTATTATCAAGTATTGTTCAAAGACATTATTATTCATAATCGAAGACTCTATTATGACCATGCATTGAGTTTGAATCGATTTGATTATTGGTTTGCTGTGAGTTTTTGATTTAAATGTTTTAAGATTTCCTTTCCTACAAGTATTCTAAGCTTACCCAGGTGTGGAAGGGCCCACCATCATCTAGGAATAGGCTTCATTCACTACAAGAAAAAATGTCATTGGTGAGGGTCATGCTTGTGACGGACCTTTAACGTTCGTCACCAATGTCACATATAGTGACGGTCTTTAAAAAATCGTTGTTGTAGGGGTATATAGTGATGGTCCTTTAAGGTTTGTCACCAAGTCATTTTCAATGACACTTTTGGTGAGGTTCGTTAAAGGCCCGTCACTAATTCTCTCTTTGCTGACACTTTTGGTGAGGGTCGTTAAAGGCCCATCACTAATTCTCTCTTTTGTGACACTTCTAGTGACAATATTTTATTGACCGTCACTAATGATATTTTTGGTTACTTTTGGTGACGGTCAATAAATGTTTGTCATCATTGATCATTCCAATGATTTTTTGATGATGCTTCATGCCTCTGATGTACCTGTAAGGTCTGTCACCAATGTCGCATATGGTGATAGTCTTTAAAAAATCATTGTTGTAAGTGTATATAGTGATGGTCCTTTAAGGTTCATCACCAAAGCCATTTTCAATGACACTTTTGGGTTGTTAAAGACCCGTCACTAATTCTCCCTTTGGTGACACTTTTGGTGAGGGTCGTTAAAGGCCCATCACTAATTCTCTCTTTTGTGACAATTTTAGTGACGATGTTTTATTGACCCTCACCAATTCTCTTTTTGGTTACTTTTGGTTACGGTAAAAAAATGTTCGTCACATTGATCATTCCAATGAGTTTTTGATGACGTTATGTACCTCTTACTACATTTTTTGTCAAAATATAATGATTTAAGACCATTGTTGTGGAGTCTTTTTCATTATGTGTCCAAGGTCATAGTGGTTATAATAGTCAGTCAATTTGTTAAGAAGTAATTAGTGTGTATCATTTCCCTCGTGTCATAAGAATATAGTTTTCCTATGATTCAAAACATGATTCATCTCTATTATTTTTATTAAACCTAGCACTCCTCGACACTCATGGCACACCTTAACATGCTTTGGAACAATACACTACATTCCTTGGCACCTCGCATGTCTTGGAATATCTTTGTACCTCGAACGTCTTTGTACCCGGAACATCTTTGTACCTAGAACATCTTGCCATGTGTAGGACACCCAAGCACATGTTGGCATGCCCTAGCATAGCATAGCACTCCCCTATCATGTTTTGGCATGCCATGTAGTCCCTAGAATTCCCTGGAACACCTTGGCATAATATCGCATTGACAAACATTAGCACTTGGCATGTATTGGAACATATTATTAGTGTGCCTAGCATGCCCTTTTGAAAAAGGTAAAGTCTCGACTTATTAACCCTCTTATGTGTTCATTTCCTTGCATTTTAGCTTGGTTATTCCTTTTGGTTCCTTTAAAGTCCTTGCCGCATATTGGCATACTCTGGCATCCTGCACATCCTAGCATGTATTAGCACATGGCATGCCTCGGCACTATTTGGCACACGTTAGCACACCTCGGAACTACCTAGAACAATCTAGCACTTGTTGACATTCCCTGATATTCCCTGGCATGCCTTACCCATGTTTAGCATACCTTGTCACTCCCTCCTTGACATGACAACTAGCACTCATTGACACTCCCCGACATACCCTCATATTCATTAACTTCCATGCATTTTGACCTAGTTCTCCCTTGTGTTTTCCTAGTACTCCATAACACTCCTCATCATGCATTGGCACTCTATAGCATGCCTTAGCACTCTTGGATATGCTCTGCCACTTCATAGCATGCATCACACTCCCTAACACACATTGGAACTTGACACGTGTTGGCACTTGGCAAGTCTTATAAGCATGTTTGGCATGCATTGAGATGACTTCGTATGATTTGGCATGATTTAATTATAAAGTTATTTGAGATAAATTATTGGAAACTAGATGAGAAGAAACAGATGAATATTTGGCACTTAGAATGCATTGACAATTGGCACTTGGCACCTATTGGCACCTAGTGTTGGTGTGCCATACTCTGTATTTAGCAGTTTATGTACCATACTATGTAAAAATTTCAAATCTGCTATAACAGTTGTGTTCTAGAAACAACATTTTTGGAAGCATGAGTGGATTATGTTTCCCTTATGTGAGGATGCTTCATGATCAATATTAATTTCTGCCATCAGTCAAGGATGATTATCTCCACAACGTACTAGTTGATATGGCTCTATACAAGGAAATATTTATAGGATCTGTACTTAACCTGTAAGAATTAAAGATTTTGTCATTGAAATTCATTTCCAGAACAATGATCGCAGAGCACAATTGCAGCTTCAGCACCATCCCTGTCAACATTATTTTCAATCAATACCTGGTCGCTACATCGAAGCAAGGATATCTCCACGAAATCACTATCATTTTAAGTGGCTTAGGTATGTACTTTAATTTTCTTGAATCTGATTAATGAATAGTTAAAATGTATGCTATGTGAATGCACCTCTAAAACTATCCCTCATTTTAATTTCGCTCATAATCCTATCTTATATTTCTATAACCCTTCCATCCCCTAATCCTACATTGCCTACATTCCTTCCACCCTGTGTAATGATGCGCTCCTCTATCCTCTCCTCGTTATCACCTCATGATATTTCTCAGCAATCATGATCGTGTGTGCCAACTCTCATTTGGCCTTGATGTTATCATTCCACACTAGTTGCATATGGGTCGTTTATCATTACGCCACTAGTCTCATGCTTCCTATTAATCGTAATGATTATGTTGTCATTCACCCAAGTTTTGAAGTATGAGGAATGACTTAAACCAAGGTTATAGAGTTATTGAGCGACATTGAGGCAACAGAGAATTGGCAAGGGTGAAATTGTAATTGAACACAGGTGCTAATCAATATGGGAGCTGATCGCCATGAGCCCACATTTGGCCAGTTTGTGCACAGTCCTGAGTACCACCAGTGCAGCGACATTGTGGAGGAGAAAGGATGGACGACATTTCTACAAAAATTCCAGGGCTATAATGATCAGGTCGCCTTGGCGTTTGTGCAGATTTTTGATGGGGAACATGTTAAGGTTGGTGATTTGAGTTTCAGAGTTATTGAGGAGTCATTGAGAAAAGCCATCAGACTACCTGCGGAGGGCGAACCATTCTTCAAGGGTGGGTAGTTGAATATCCCGAATTGCGCTATGTTTTTGAAGCCGACTTACAGATCTCTCAGCTGGGCGAAGGGGGTATTACGGAGTTGCATAGAGGAACAGTGGCACCCGCTGCTCATGTTGCTGCAATGTTTCCTAAATTTTTAATGAAGGTATGCAGTCATTTTCCTCTATCACATTTGATTGTTGACTTATTTCATGGAGGAAAAACAATTAATCATCCCACATTTCTTGAATTTAAGTTTACAAAAAATGGCCAGAGGGGTACAGTCTCAAAGTAGGAAGCTTGAAACGGCGTTATATCATCATAGCCTTATTAAAAATCTACTGGTTTCTGAGCTTTGAAAGTGAAAGATATCGCGGGAGGATTTCGTAGTTTGGAACTTCCTCGGGGAAGAGACTCAGATAAAAGGGTGGCAACAATTAGTGAGCAGATCCCTGAGACAAAAATATGCCACTCCTGTGCCTAACTCCCAAGCAACACCTGCCTCTCCTACCCATTCTCCCATTCCTACCCATGAAACCCCCCAGGCAGCTTGTGATTCTTCCAAAGATGGAGAAGATGCGATTTCTATGAAAAACCAAGTGGGCACGAAACAAAAAGGAAAAAGAAATAGATCTGAGTTGGACTGACCTGAGCCGAGTCCTATGACAGAAGAAAAAGTAGTGGAGCCCCAATTAGAGCCTTCCAAAACTCATGAGTGCACCGAACCCAAGCAAAAATGTAGAAGAGATCTTTTCCATATCAATAAACCCACAATTTCTACAGTCAAGACCTATGCTCAGGGCCGTTGAAGAACCCATAGTATGGCTCAAGCCCAATGATCCATAGATAAAGGCGCAAGTTTGGATCATGTCCATATTTCCTCATCCCCTGATTCTGATACGAAGAAGTTTGAGTTGTCTTTTGAAAAAGTACCCATGCCCACATCTTAAGTAGAAATCCCTGTGGATATTGCACAGGACGTAGAAACATTATCCATCATTTGGCCACCAGTGAGTAGGAGTGCTACTAAGGAAATCCATCATATTTCTTCACCAAAAGGAAGCACTGGTAAAGCACATGAAGGCAACGCATCTCAGCAATAAACAACACCTACCAGGGCTCCAAATTTTGATGAAGAAGAGAACTTTAAGATTCAACTTGTCAAACTGCAAAAGAAGATTGTTAAACTCAGAGAGAAAGCTAATAAGTATAAGGTCTTGTTTCATTATCTAAGAGAGGTCAATCACCAAGTGAGGGACTCTAATCTGAGACTGTATGCCCACAATGATGAACTGAAGAGGAAGAACAGATAATTTTTTCATTGGAAGGGATTGAGGTTTAGGCCCACTAAAAAGTTGAGTGCAGAAGGATTGCACCTTCGGTTCAAGAAATGTTCTACACTGGTTACACATGGGATCGAAGTTCTGGTCAAGAGTGCTAGTCTTTGACCATAGTTCCTCTTATTTGGCACACTTTTATTTTTGGAAGACTATAGCAGATGCAGGAGGACATGCATCCAAATAGGCATGGGAGGATGTTGGTGCCTTGCCTTGTCCCCAATTTAACCATTCCCCACCTCCATTTTTGTCAAAGAAAGTACTCCTACACCTACTTTCCTATCTCTATCACTATCCTAAACCTACCAAGACCCCGACATCAGGTAAAAGCATTTCATTGGTATCATTTTAGTATTTATTGGTTAGGTTTGAGTGAATTTAAGCTATTCCTAACGAGTTAACTAACCACTATGATTAAGTGTGATAATTGTAGTAGTATGAGAAGGTTAAGACCAAGGGAGTGCTTGTCAACAACCATGTATTTATATTTTTGTACTTAACAACCCACTTCAGGATCTGTACTCAATAATATAGAGGATGAGTAGACTTCGTGCTTCTAGAGGTTCGAGACACCACAACTAGAGAATCTGATTGAATGAGTTCGGTATCTGCCACGATGAAGATCTTTTACATCCTCTTTGAAACAATCCTATGCCAATATTGGGATTGGTTAAGAATTCGTTGTGCTAAGTAGAGGAAGGTCGTTCCAGCGATCGAATTTTAAAGATTAATTTAGTCAGGTCATTGGACTTACCATGTATGGTTTATTGTTGTTCTTAACTTGAATTGATGCCTATAAAGGCCTAGATTGTAATAACTAGGAGTTAGTTAGCTAGAGAGAAGATTATTATTGCAAAACTATTATCGAGCATTGTTCAAAGACATTATTATTCGTAATCGAAGACTCTATTATGACCATGCATTGAGTTTGAATTGATTTGATTATTGGTTTGCTGTGAGTTTTTGATTTAAATGTTTTAAGATTTCCTTTCCTACAAGTATTCTAAGCTTACCCAGGTGTGGAAGGGCCCACCATCATCTAGGAATAGGCTTCATTCACTACAAGAAAAAATGTCATTGGTGAGGGTCATGCTTGTGACGGACCTTTAACGTTCGTCACCAATGTCACATATAGTGACGGTCTTTAGAAAATCGTTGTTGTAAGGGTATATAGTGATGGTCCTTTAAGGTTTGTCACCAAAGTCATTTTCAATGACACTTTTGGTGAGGTTCGTTAAAGGCCCGTCACTAATTCTCTCTTTGCTGACACTTTTGGTGAGGGTCGTTAAAGGCCCATCACTAATTCTCTCTTTTGTGACACTTCTAGTGACAATATTTTATTGACCGTCACTAATGATATTTTTGGTTACTTTTGGTGACGGTCAATAAATCTTTGTCATCATTGATCATTCCAATGATTTTTTGATGATGCTTCATGCCTCTGATGTACCTGTAAGGTCTGTCACCAATGTCACATATGGTGATAGTCTTTAAAAAATCATTGTTGTAAGTGTATATAGTGATGGTCCTTTAAGGTTCATCACCAAAGCCATTTTCAATGACACTTTTGGGTTGTTAAAGACCCGTCACTAATTCTCCCTTTGGTGACACTTTTGGTGAGGGTCGTTAAAGGCCCATCACTAATTCTCTCTTTTGTGACAATTTTAGTGACGATGTTTTATTGACCCTCACCAATTCTCTTTTTGGTTACTTTTGGTTACGGTAAAAAAATGTTCGTCACATTGATCATTCCAATGAGTTTTTGATGACGTTATGTACCTCTTACTACATTTTTTGTCAAAATATAATGATTTAAGACCATTGTTGTGGAGTCTTTTTCATTATGTGTCCAAGGTCATAGTGGTTATAATAGTCAGTCAATTTGTTAAGAAGTAATTAGTGTGTATCATTTCCCTCGTGTCATAAGAATATAGTTTTCCTATGAGTCAAAACATGATTCATCTCTATTATTTTTACTAAACCTAGCACTCCTCAACACTCATGGCACACCTTAACATGCTTTGGAACAATACACTACATTCCTTGGCACCTCGCATGTCTTGGAATATCTTTGTACCTCGAACGTCTTTGTACCCGGAACATCTTTGTACCTAGAACATCTTGCCATGTGTAGGACACCCAAGCACATGTTGGCATGCCCTAGCATAGCATAGCACTCCCCTATCATGTTTTGGCATGCCATGTAGTCCCTAGAATTCCCTGGAACACCTTGGCATAATATCGCATTGACAAACATTAGCACTTGGCATGTATTGGAACATATTATTAGTGTGCCTAGCATGCCCCTTTTGAAAAAGGTAAAGTCTCGACTTATTAACCCTCTTATGTGTTCATTTCCTTGCATTTTAGCTTGGTTATTCCTTTTGGTTCCTTGAAAGTCCTTGCCGCATATTGGCATACTCTGGCATCCTGCACATCCTAGCATGTATTAGCACATGGCATGCCTCGGCACTATTTGGCACACATTAGCACACCTCGGAACTACCTAGAACAATCTAGCACTTGTTGACATTCCCTGATATTCCCTGGCATGCCTTACCCATGTTTAGCATACCTTGTCACTCCCTCCTTGACATGACAACTAGCACTCATTGACACTCCCCGACATACCCTCATATTCATTAACTTCCATGCATTTTGACCTAGTTCTCCCTTGTGTTTTCCTAGTACTCCATAACACTCCTCATCATGCATTGGCACTCTATAGCATGCCTTAGCACTCTTCTATATGCTCTGCCACTTCATAGCATGCATCACACTCCCTAACACACATTGGAACTTGACACGTGTTGGCACTTGGCAAGTCTTATAAGCATGTTTGGCATGCGTTGAGATGACTTCGTATGATTTGGCATGATTTAATTATAAAGTTATTTGAGATAAATCATTGGAAACTAGATGATAAGAAATAGATGAATATTTGGCACTTAGAATGCATTGACAATTGGCACTTGGCACCTATTGGCACCTAGTGTTGGTGTGCCTAGCATGCCCCTCATGGAAAAGGTAAATTGATGACTTATTAACCCTATTGTGTGCTCATTTCCTTGTAGTTTAACTTGTTCCTCCCTTATGTTGCCTTGATAGTCCTTGGCATGCATTGTCACACCCTTGTACATCTTGGCATGCCTTAGCACTTGGCACATCTTAGCTTGTTTGACATGTCTTCGTACTATCTGGGACATGTTAGAATGCCCTAGCATTCCTTAACACACCTTGGAAGTCATGACCTCACAAATATCATTAAATTTTTCCATGACTTGCAAACCTTACATTCACTAGAACACCTTGGCACTACCTAGTTGTCATGCCCTCTGTTATCCTCCACAATGTCGCAGGCTGATGAGGAGATTGACGGAGGTAACCACAGACCAAGCTTTTAGTTTGGAAGCTAGCCCTACCAAACCAGAGAGGGCTCTTTCTATGAAATCATAGCCAAGATATGACTGGCATGTAAATGATTTTAGGCTAGATAGATAGGCTTAGGTGGGTTTTGGAAAATTTAGGCTCATCATGTTTGCTTGATGATCCCACCTCCATGGTTTGTACTGACATGGTTTGGTGCTAGCTTGGTGAAGTAGTTATACGCGTTTTCAAGGCTGCCTCAATGAAGGTTTCCCATGTCATGTTCTTCTCTTTCAACTGATGGAATACTATAACCTTTATTAGGTTGTTGGCTTATTAGGGCCTGACCTAGGTTCAAAGTTAGTTTAGCCAAACAAATCCCAATACTACTGGCCCTTTCAGCAACAGTCCACAGAGCGTGGACTAAGGTCTCACACGAAGTAGTATGGGAGGGTGTTAGAACTAGGTTTTCGCACCCTAGAGATGTTCGAGGAGTTCAACTGGTTCGCGGTTTGACCCTGCGCGAAGGTTGCTTCACGCACTTTCCTGTACTTTGCATACTGATATACTGCCTTTGCACAACCCTACCCAGGGGCTGAACGTCGTGCTCTACATTATTACCCAAGACCTTACTGGTATTCCAACATTAGTTAATTTGCCTACTTGAGTGCTTTAAGTATACTTAACAATATAAACCATTCATACAGGTGCACGCAGTAAATAAACAATATATTTGCAAATTATATCAATCATTCATTAACCCAAGAACAGATACACAGAATTATAACAAAACTTCTCTTTATTAATTCCTTCCTCGGTTACAGACTTGACTTCACCCTGTGCACTCAGCTGCAGATTATTAGGCCTATATGTACTCAATTGCAGAGCCTTCTCCTACTCTACGACCCAAAGACACACTTCAACTTGCAACTCAATCACTTAGACTTTTTCCTACTTCTTCCTTCTCTCCTTTTACACTTAGAGCCTCACTCTATTTATACAATCCCATGGTCCACGAACCATGGGTAGGTTTCTCCAGTTGACATTACATTACAAAACTAGGGCGGGCAACCTTGTGACTCTATCATACTTTTGTGCCCCGTGCCCGCAATTCGCGGAGCTTTATAACAAGATTCGGTCAAAACTTGGGCTTTGAGCCCCAAAACATGCCTTGGGGGATTCCATGCCTAACAGGCCCCTAACACAAACATCATGACTCACCCTCAAGTCACTCTGTCGGCACGGCGATATTTGTGTGGAGTCCGTCCAACTATTCTCGTACTGCGTAGAGCTTAGCAGTGCACTGAGCTGGTGCTTACTGGATCTGCTACATACCCTGTTCCAAGACCTCTATGTCGGGAGTGCTTCTATGCATCAATGTGTGCATCCCCTGCATGTGTGCGAGCATGCCTTCCATGTCTGTCGTGATGGTGAATGCCTCATTGATCCAAGGCTGGACACGTGCTTTTAGGACTACTTCCTTATGTCATGCCGTGTCCACCTGCTCCTTTAGTGCTTTAGCTTGCTGCATCTGCGCAAGCCTCTGGGTGACAACCACTATCTATGTAGTTCCTTGGACACTTTCATACTACTGTTGGAGTTCTCGTGCCTCTACCTCTAAGTGCTGGATGTTGGGTCCTCCTGCAGAGTTGTGGGGACCCCAAGTGATTCTTCCAACATGCTGGTGCAGTCTCACATTGCACCTCTGATTTCCTCTAATCCCATTGTGATAGCACTAGCACTCTGTTCTCTGACTTCCGGGGGAGTTGATGGCTGCGCCTTTAATCGTAGCTTGGTGATCTGAAGATTTAGCTCTAGCTGAACCTTGTCATTTCCTGCCTTGCCTCGGGGATCCCTACTGCTAACCTGTGGATCCGTGCCTTCACTGGTATATCTGCTGGGATGGCCAGCTCCGAGATGCTTTGGCAAGCATCATCTATCACCTGTACCAGTTGGTGATTTTGCGACACCAATTCATCGTGCTGCAAGCTTAGTTTTTGCATATTTATTTTTTGCTCACTGAGGACGTGGAGCACGCGACTCCCCCTAGCTTGCAGCTCTGCAGTTATCCCATCCTACAACATATATAATGTCTTGTGCAAGAGGGCAACTAGATTAACATGGAGACCTTTCAACACGCTAACCGAAGGCTTGTTGGCCTCATTTGATGTCACTAATGCCCCTTCTAGCATCACTATTGTGTTCGTTATCCATATGTGCAACATATGCTCTGCTGCCATGGCTCTGACTGCGAGGTTGGTCGAAAGGGTACCAACCTGACGGGGGCACACCTATAATTCCTACAACTGCGCTCTGAGGTCCCCCAACACAATCTAGTTCTCGTGCATGAAATCTTGGAGATCCTCATTGGTGACATTACGCATTGTCTCGTTGATGTCATGTAGATCACCCTCGGTTAGGGTGATTGGGTCAATTGACAATTTCGAGGCCTTGACCTTCTTCCGTGACCCTGCCCGCTCTGCTGGGTACTGGTGCTTCAGCTGTGTTGATGTGGTTCGTGGGTCAGTGCCTCCTTCTTTTGCTTCTATTTTCTCTGCTTCCTGCCGTTGTGAAGGCGTTGTTTGGCCCTTGCCCACCGTCGCAGCTGCTTCCTGTTTTGCTGCTACTGATGTGGCCTTTTCCTGCTCAGCTACTTTCTGTGTTGCATCCCATGCTGCCCACACTTCTACTGCTGTTGTTTCGTTCCTTTGTTTTTTGGCCAATTGTGTGATGCGCAACTTGGCCTCATCTTTCTTTTTTTGTGTTTCCGACTTCTTGATTTCCGCAATGTCTAGGGTGCAACATTCCAGTGGTCATGCCTCCTGGATGTTGAATATGGTGTCATCGGTGGCTACAAAGGGTAGCTTTTTCCACTGTTTATTCAGGTCCTTGCACGCCCTGATATATATGTTATGCATGTCTGCCTTAAATTTTGCAAAACTCTGCAGACTGTTGTAAACTGTGGGTGACAACCGCGGCTTACGGTTGATCCACATTCTGAGGTTCATCTCCATGAACACCCAGAAGATCTTGTTGTCACGTATCCTTTTAGCATCCTTTATGGCCCAGAGCGAAGCATACTTCATGACCTCCGGTAAATCTCTGTCAATTATGGGGAATTGACTATCCTCCGGCAATTCCCTAGCTACGAGCACTATGGATAGCAACAACCATGCATAGTGGAACGTTTTGCCCTATTCCTAGGCTTCATAGCAATTCTCTAAAAATTCTGTGCAGAGGAATTTAGACCAGTTAAACTGGACCCCCTCCGTGCACTGCTCGGCCAGTGCGACCACTGGCGTAGGTACCTCGTCTGCGCGACACTTGCGCATAACTTTTCCTGCCAGGATTTGGGTTGCCATGCGTACTGCTTTGTCCTTGATGCTGGAGATGGCATAGCCCCTCTTCTTCTTTTCCAGCTTGTACTTTTTCTTCATGGCCTCCGCAATGGCCAAATCACTGCCCTTCCCTTCCAATATGGCTGTGGGGTCCTCTCCTTTGTATGGAAGCTAGGAGACACAATGAATCAAGTCTTCCATGATGGGGATGGGCTCCTCTTGCCATAAACACCCATAAATGGTTATTGGGGTGCAGTGGAAATGCGGCACCCGGAGTAGGTTCAGCAGCCCAGCATTTTCCACTCTGCACAACCATTTCCGCAACTCTAATGCTGTCACCCCCCCACCTCGCGGTGTTCTGCTTCATGAGGCTTCCGATCTCAAGGTGAGGGAACTTCTCATGGTCAGCGAGGTCCCAATATTTGAATTTCAAGCTCAGCACGTAGCCTAGGTCTATGCCTTCAAACATAATGCCATTTGGGAGGAGCGAGGTCTGGAGTGAGCTCTTTGTCTCGTCTAGGTCCTTGGGCACTTTGGCCTTCCCTTTTCACGGGGGGGGCATAGGCGGGCAGTTTTGTCGCAGAGTGCGTAGGTTGAGTATCCACCTCCATGCCTTCATCTTCTTCTTCTGTGATGATAAGATCCTGTAGATCTTCTTCTTCTTCGTCTGTTTCTATAGTGATGGCTTTCCCCTTCTCCTCCATCGATAGTTTGCTGCACAGTGGGTTCTACGGGGACACACGTATGGGAGCCATTGCTTGTTTGTCCTTCTTGGGTCTTGGTGTGTGCGGTGATTTCAGGATTTCTGCCATAATCTCGGCACCTTCTGGAACATCCCCCACAGTTAGGGCCTGCGTGGCCTCCTCGGTGGTCACTTCTACTATCTCCATACCATCCTTAGTTGTTGCCATTGTATCTGTGCAACAATCTATCACTCACAAATTCAGGGGCTTAATCAATGCTCGGCTCACAACAATCAGGGTTTTGCTCGACTGCTCAATTCGCAAATGACCAAGTGTTGTTTGTTGGGCAGCCCTTTGTATTTTATAGTGCTTTTGGAATTTGAATTCAATCGTTCCCCCCAAATCCAGTTCATTAATGCTCCCTTGGCAGCAGATTTTCCAAGATTTTATCCATAAATCACGTCTTAAATTCCTTCCACCTACTCCATTTTGCCTCAAGTCGAGCATCCCATCGTGAATAGTGATTTCAACGGTCACTTTCTAGCCAACCCGCACGGCAGTGTAGCCCCCCGTGCGCGGTCACAGACCTTGTGAGTTTTTTCTTATGCACACATCTCTAATATCGCGTAGCTCCTGGGCAGAATAGTTTATAGTCCCACACTCCCTTCCGATTTCCTAGAGAATTAAGGCTATCCTTCCCTCAGCTAGTCAGGTGGTTTCACCACCTGTGAAAAGTTTCATCCGATCATTCATCATGTTGCCTGGAGAATCTCTACCTTTTACTATTATGGTCGATGTCGCGTACTTTATTACTTGCAACACGCTACCCTGGTCATTATGCTTAGCAATATGCGGTCCAAGCCAAGGCATCAGACTGATCAATTTGCGGCAATAGGCCTTAACCCTGTCATCGTGATCGCACGCACCCTGCCTTACCATTATGGTCTTTTTGCCGAGAAAATCTTTCTTTATTTCATCCTCCATCTTCTTGACTTCCGCGTCCATCAAAGCACTTTTCTTCCTTAACTGTACCCTTTCTTCTTCAAGTTTATGGAGTCTAAGGTTTCCCTATTGGATTTCTTCCTCAAGTCCCATGTGTTCTGTTTCTTGCGGCTGTGTGATCCCTTCTTTCCAGGCTTCACAAACCATTGTATCTACTAGTGCTACTATGTGCAGACTAGGCTTTGCATGCTCCATAGGGATTACAGCATTCGCTTCATACTTCAACTTCGGAAGTTCCCGCGTGGTCAGAGTTTTTCACATGGTCCTATAAGTCCAGAGAACCGTTGGGACGTGCAGGTCCCAGTTAGTTCGTTTCACATGGTGGACCGTGTTCAGTGCTTTGCGTACTTTGGAAAAAGTTTCTTTGTGAATATGCATTTGTGTGCTTGTTCTTACCATACTTCTTGGTTGTCATTCACGCCATTGTCTTGCCCACTCCTGCTTGTCGGTCGTGTTTCCTATCACAAGGACGGTGTGTGTTCATGCAGGTTGTGCATCATACGCCTATACCCATATGGAAAGGTGGGCACACGAGCTGTTTCGTCTGTCATAATTGGCTTTCATCCGCATCTAAGGCTTTCCAAACCGTATGCGCATCACCCTTCTGCATTCCTGTCAGTCCTCAAAACTTCATTGATGCGTACGCCACCATCTTGCGGGCATAGAGCGCAATACCCATTTTAGAGTGTCGAAATGCTACTATTCTAGTACTTCTCTTACAAATTTGTTCAGGAAATCATCCACCTCAATCAACCTGTCATACATAGGCAGATCTCTTACCTTTGTTGCTACGCAATGCAGTGACCTTGTCACCATGTTAAAGTTGAGCTTAGTTACCTCGTGTAACCGATTCTACCATCATTTTATTTCCTCATCCGAATCTGAGGTGCAGGAGCTTTCGCGCTCCCATGAGAGTCTGCCATCCGCTGTTGGATTTACCCAGTCCTGCTCCTGTGTGGTTATCTTGTAGATACAGTCTAGATCATCGTCGCTATCGTAGTCGCACACTGGCTCTGTGTAGCGCAATCCTTCCGCAGGGTCTAAAGGTACCACTACACGCAGTGACTTTTTCTCAAAAATCATCTTGCGCTTCTTTAGATTTATCACTCCATTCATGTCAGTGGCCCAATCTATTCCCAATAGCATGGGATATGGATTGTTGTCATCAACAATCTCTATCACTTTGAAATCTGCTAGCCCGCTGACACCTTCTATATCTACCGTTATTCCCTGCAATCTTCCCATGGGTAGGATCTTTTGTTGGTTCGCCATTCGCAATTGAATAGGAGACCATTGCAGCGTAGGCCTGCCCATGCACTCCCATGTCTGCTTTGGCAAGATGTTTGCATCCGATCCTAGATCCAAAATCACATGATCCATTTCATATTCCTTGATCTGCATGGTCAATCTCATCTCTCTTTCTGTTTGCGTTGTGTGCTTCTTGAGCTTCCGGACTACACATGGTTCTCCTGGCGTGGTTCCAGCACATCTAGTGATGAGTTCTTGCAACCCCTTCATAGCTTTGCTATTGCGCAACAGCTTCATGCATGTCTCCAAAAATGTAGTGAGCATTGATGGGTCCATTTCCGGTTCCAGTTTGTCTTTACTTCCTGAAGTGGAGGCATCCGCAAAGCTCTTCTTAGCTTCCATGAATGTCTCCTTAGCGCACTCTAAATCAAATTCTGGTTCCTTTGTTGGAGCCTTGTGAACCCAAGCACTCTCTTCGAGCTGCTTGCCTTTTTCATCTCCTGTCGTGATACCACTTTAGAGCACGATATTTACATTCGAGTCTTCCTCACGCGGTTCAGACCCCATCATTTGCAGGTTCTAAGTCGGGGGAGGTTGTAGTGCTCCTTTATCGTGTAACCTCGCTATCATCATGGGACAGTCCTCTATCTCATGATCAAACTGGGTACAATATAAGCATGATCATCTCATCGGATTTGTACAATTGTGGGCATAATGCTCCGGTCCTCCTCAATTGTAACATATCAGTTGTCTATGACCTCTTCCTGGTCCCATTCCACCTCGACCTCATTCGCGCCCATGAAATCCAGTGCGCGCCATCCCTGAATTTTGATCAAGGGCCTGTGTTTCGGTCTGAACTCTGTAGGTAGGAGTATGATCCATCATTAGTTCATAACTTCTACAAATACACCCATCGTGGCCTACTGACCTGCAGAAACTACAGAACAACTACTAGGAATTTTGCATATACTTTTGTAATAGATGGCAGTTATTTGTAGTATGCTTCCCTCCTATCTAACAAATCGCGCACCATAATGCAGGCACTGTGCTCGGTCCAACTGATGCCGCCGGTCTCAATGGCATTGCTCCTTGTCCTACCAGGTAGCTCGCGAAGACTGGACAACGGTCCTTGTCATGTCCCTGGACTTTGCACTTTACGCACCATACCTCCTTGCGTGCTTCTGGGTGAGCTATCCTGTCTTGTTTCAAAATTTGCATCTCAAGGCACAAGTTTTTCAACTGCGCGTGGATCTGTTGAACTCCCAGGTTAGTATATTTTATCATGGTCTCGTGCAGTCTCCTTGTGATCTCCAAGGCCTCGGCTTGAGTTGTTAGCTTCTCTTGTGACAACACATTCCTTAGATGCAGCGTTAGCGATGCTACAAATCATGCGCGATGTTTCCCATCCGTCAAGGTCCTATTGGCTTCATGAATTATACACTTCAGTCTCTGATCCAGCTCCCAGGGGTTCTCGCCTAGAAGCATCACGATTTCCTTAAATCCAATGATTGATTGTGTCTTTGATTTTGGCCTACTAAATTCCTTCTTTAGTGCAACTTGGATATCTGCGATCCCTGCGTTTAGATTTTCATTGGAATGCTTAATGTACCAAGTCAGTGCGCAATCCTGCAAAACACTGACCAGCGTTGCTTTCTTTATATTTTCATCCGAGACTCCCTGCATTTCCCATATAGCCCTTACCATGAACCAAAACTGGTATGGATCTTCATTCCCTACTCCTTTGAACACCGGCAACTTTATCGCACTTGCCATATTGAACTGTGGTGGTGGTGGAGGTGGTGTGGGCGAAGACGAGGGTGAAGATGGTGAAACTGGTGGTGATGTAGGTGGGGTGGTATGCGCGGAATTCATTGCTTTATCAAACTGATCGCACTTCTTGGTGAAACCTTCGTGAGCTCTTCCTTGCTTTCTTGCGGAGGTGAAATCAAGGGGATATTTTCTAGTTTTGTGCTACCTCCGTTTCTGTAGATCCTCCCACTTCGCCCCAAACATCAATTTATTTGCATAGCCTGCTTTTCAAACAGTAGCATTTTAATCCAAGTGTTCAAAGATTTAACGTACTAACCTCGTGGTCTTTTGAGGAAGTTTCGTTCCACCTCGCTATATCTGACTGAAGTATCTACCGCAAACTCGGTGATAAATCCTCTTATAATTCGATCAAGCCAGTGATCCACAACACGCGCGATCTTATCTTCAGATGCTTTCTGTTTGCGCACGAACTCTGGATTCCACACAATAGGTTTGTCAAGCATACACCTTCCTTGATTTTTTGCTAGCTTTGCGATCCACTCGTACAACTCAGAGGGGAAGGATGCAAAGAAAATTTTGTGGATTTCCATATATAAGTAGTAATCTAATCACTCTTCCTTTGGTAATCGCATATTCTTGTTTTCCTATGCCGCGAACTTGTGAATCTTTCTGTCTAACCACTCTTCAATTCCTTTCTTTGTCAGATTCTAGTGATATGAAATTAGACATATCTTATGCAGATCGTGGTCCCTGCAACGGAACCATTTGTTGGCTTATTGTGGCCTGACCCAAGTTTAGAGCTAGTTTAGGCAAACAAATCCTGGTACTACTGGCCCTTTCGGCAACAGTCCACGGAGCGTGGACTGAGGTCTCACCTGAAGTAGTATGTGAGGGTGCTAGAACCAGGTTTCCGCACCCTGGAGATGAGAAGGAGTTCCACTGGTTTTCGGTTTGACCCTGCGCACAGGTTGCTTTGCGCACTTTCCCATACTTCGCAGCCTGATATACTGCCTTCGCGCAGCCCTACCCAGGGGTTGAACGTCGTGCTCTACATTATTACCCAAGACCTTACTGGTATTCCAACATTCGTTAATTTGCCTACTTTAGTGCTTTAAGTATTCTTAACAATATAAACCATTCATACAGGTGTGCGTAGTAAATAAACAGTATATTTGCAAATTATATCAATCATTCATTAACCCAAGAACAGATACACAGAATTATAACAAAACTTCTCTTTATTAATTCCTTCCTCGGTTACAGACTCGACTTCTCCCTGCACACTCAGCTGCAGTGGTCCACGCACTCAGCTGCGAACTATTAGGCTTCTGCGCACTCAGCTGAAGAGCCCTCTCCTACTCTACGACCCAAAGACACACTTCAACTTGTGACTCAATCACTTAGACTTTTTCCTACTTCTTCCTTCTCTCCTTTTACACTTATACAATCCCATGGTTTGCAGACCATGGGTAGGTTTATCCAGTTGACATTACATTACAAAACTAGGGCGGACAACCCTGTGACTCTATCATACTTTCGTGCCCCGTGCCCGCAATTCGCAGATCTTTACAACAAGATTCAGTCAAAACTTGGGCTTTGAGCCCCAAAACATGCCTTGGGGGGATTCCATGCCCAACATAGGCTATGGTGAAAGAGGCTGGGATAATGCACTTTTCCTTTCAATTGAACCCTTTCAGAAATTTTGGATAGGGTTGTATACAAGTAGCTGGACAAATTTAGAGACTTGGGAACTATAAAGTGCATGAGCGGTCTTATGTGGTATTGATATAGCCTAGAAAATCTTCCCTCACGTGTGAAGAACTTCATTACAACCTTCATCAATGGTGCATATCTCTCCAACAAGTATCTGAATGGGAAAACATGTGAGATATCCCCTTTGTATTGTGATTTCAAGTAGGGTTTGTACTCTTCTTGGTCTAGGTTCATGCCTTTGAACCGGTTTTCACCATGGTTTGGTATGCCTGCAGCTTGAGAGATGTCATCCACTGAAAACATGAAATCAGTCCCTGCAATGGTGACCTTGTCTTCGTTCAAGGTGAGGGAAAATATACCTCTGAGATGCTCATGGTAACCTACTTCCTGCACTCTTCGACAAAACCCTAAACAATTGACATCCTCAAAGCATCTCATAAAAAATGGGGAGGAGGTGATTTCATTGCAATTAGAGGGCTCAAACTTGAGTATCTTCCCCCCCAGTATCTTTAAACCAAAAGAATTCATGTTATTATATCAAGGTGCCTTTGGGCTAGGCCTAAATCCACAAATAAGATACTTTTGGTCTCTTTAGAGGTGATTTTTGTTGGCATTATGATACAGGTGTGGTGTTATGGCATAAGTGTTGCCCTTGATGGTAACTCATTCAAGTAGCAGATCGAGTTCAGGCTCTCAAAATAATGAAGATAATGAGATATCCGTAGGTTCCTATTCACAAATATGCGGCCTTAGGTTGGGTCTGTAGGTGCGCCGTTCAAAAGATGCGGACATGTTCGCAGGGGTTCCAAACAAAAGGTGCGGGCCTAAAGTTCACAGACTTTCATGCAAAGAAAAGCGCACGCACGTGGGAAATCTTACGGGTGATCCATGGTATTTAGTCTAATGGTTTTGATCCTATGGCTTTGGTCTGTGGTTTTGCTTCTAAAGTATTGAACCCAGGTTTTGGGCCCCTTGTATTGGAATTCTATGGTTTTGGTCCTTGGTTCGAGTAAGGCCTAGTCTATAAAAAGAGAGGAGATCATTTGGCTGGAGGGAACAAGTGTGTGAATATCTGGAGATAAGCTAGATCTGGAATATTTTGATCTATTGGTGAGCTAAGAAGAAACCTGAGCATTGCAAGACAGATCTACTGTTGGGTTGAGATCTCTTTGATGCACGATCAGATCTGTAAATCTGATAGTCTGGGGTATAATTGAAGTCTGATAAATTGTCTATACCCAGAGGTCCGCAGGCCAGATACAGCGAAGGTGCGGAGGTACACAGGCCGACAGACAGAGCAGGAGTGGAGGTGTGCAGTCGAGACAGAGCACAGGTGCGGAGGTGCGCAATCCAGTAGACACTGCAGGTGCGAAGGTGCGCAGTTCAGCAGACACTTCAGGTGTAGAGATCGCAGGCTGGGCACGGAGACAGTGCAGTGATCCACAGGCTTCACACAATAGAGTTGCGAATATCCACAGGTTTCTTTTGGTGAAGTTGCGGACTTTTCTCTTGAAATATGTTTTAGCTGCCTTTGTCTATTTCTGCTGTGTTCTGGGTTTTTGAATTGGTGTCTGGTTTCTGGTACTATGTACTAAGAAGTTATTGATTCGGTAGTTGCACAAGGAAGTTGATTAATTTGATGGTTGAATGATATTCATGGATCCAGTCTGAAAATTCATGAAACGTGGTCCTTGAGAGAAAAGAGAAGGTTGTAAGTCTTCTGCAGGTTGAAACCTGCGTACTGGTATAAGACTGCACCAGTAGAGAAGCATTGTAAAAAGAAGTTTCTAATTGAAAGAAGATAGAGACATATTGCAGAAGGTGGTTTTCACCCACATTGGGTTTCCACCTTATATCTTGTGTTCTTTGGTGTGATTGGTTGCTCTGTTCTCTTGTTCCTTTTTTCTGTTATATGGTTCTGACACACAACTTAATGATCCACATCTGAAGAATATATATTAAATTATAAGTTTGGAATATATACGCAAGTCTCATTAGTCAAGACTGCAAATATTTGTATAAGTTGAGAAAAGGTTGATAATACTGATTCACCCCCCCCCCCCCTCTCAGTATTATTTCCAACAATTGGTATCAGAGAAGATCCTTCAAAAGAAGCTTGATCGCTTGAAGGAAGATCTATCATCATGAGCAACTACGAGAGAGAAGCATTGATCAGGCCACCAATTTTTGATGGGACCAACTTCGTATATTGGAAGGTAAGAGTAACAACCTATCTTCAATCTCTTGGTACAGAAGTCTGGGATATCATAGATACAGGTACACTTTTTCATTAGCAACTCCTACAGATCCGGCT
Source organism: Pinus tabuliformis (assembly GCA_031772625.1). Lineage (NCBI taxonomy): Eukaryota > Viridiplantae > Streptophyta > Pinopsida > Pinales > Pinaceae > Pinus > Pinus tabuliformis. The sequence goes on from CM062807.1 coordinate 1,295,742,946, forward strand.
AGTAAGAAGCAATATGAAAAAATGCAAAGGTTGTCAATACTCTATTAGGATGTCTATCTCAATCAGAATTCGTCAAGGTTATGCAGTATAAGTCTGCAAAAGAAATATGGGACAATATCGTTCTGAGCTATGAAGGAGATGAACAGGTAAAACGTGCAAAACTTAAAACCCTCAGAATTCAGTATGAAAATCTCAGAATGTACAATGATGAAAGTGTGGCTAACTATTTTCTACGGATAGATGAGATTGTTAACTGTATGAAAAATTTGGGTGAAGAAATAAAAGAGGTTGTTGTGGTTGAAAAGGTACTACGATCTTTGTCCTCTAAGTTTGAATCAAAAGTTTCTGCAATAGAAGAAAAACAGAATCTACAGCAACTTACCATGTCATAGTTGCACGGGATTCTAACTACATACGAAATGAGGAAAGGAGGACCATCAGACAGGAGAGAGGCTACTTTCAAGGCTTCAGGCAAAGGAGATTACTATGAGTCAGGACATCTATCAGAAGAAGAGGAAGAATCGAATTTTGTCAAGAACCTTCAACGGGGTGCTGGAAGATCCAGAGGTAAGTTACCTTTCAAATGCTTTGCTTGTGGAAGAATCGGTCACTATGCTGCCAAGTGTCCTCATAAAGATAAGCTTGACAAAGGTAAAGAACCTGTTAGATGGAACAAGAAACAGAATGTAAATAAGAAAAGCTATTACACTCATGAAGATAGTGATGGACTCTCAAATAGTGATGAAGATGAACAAGGTAATAATTATAGACTTTTAATGGCTTTTGAAGATGATGATTTCATGGATGCTATAGATGAAGAAGGTATTTATGAAGAGATTTCTAAACTCAAAATTTGTTTAGAAGAGAAAAATATGATTATTGACACTCTGGAATTCCAACTGGCTGAAAGGGAAAAACATCATGAAAAGTTAGAATGTGAAATTGTGGGACTTAGAAAAGAGATTGAGAAAATAAAAGCTCTTAATCTTAGATTTGTTAAAGGATCTGAAACTCTAGATGAGATTATCAATGTGCAGCGTTCTCCACTAATCAAGACAGGTCTGGGATATAATGAAGAAGCATCTCAAGCGCAGAAACCATCCACCTCCAAGAGTTATCTTGATGCAGCAAGGAGGAGTGAGCAAAGGCCCAATGGAGATCACCAGGTAAATCAGGGACAATTTACCTCAAGAATGAACAAAGACTACCAGGTAAATCGGGGGCAATCCACCTTAAGGATGAACAGAAGCTACAACCATCCACAGGTAAAACCTTCTCAATTTTCCTTAAGAATGGATGTCAGTAGAAACTACAACCGTTCGGTTGGTAGATTTGATAATCGCAGGATTTTCTTCAATGGCCAATGCTTCTCTTGTCATAACTTTGGTCACAAAGCAGCTCAATGCGTTGCCTATAAGACAATCATGACTAGAGAACCCCAAAAACAAAGAAGTATGACTGGGATCACAAAAAGGACTTATAATAACTTTTCTGCCCTTGAAAATGAAATTGAATGTTCTATTTGTAACAACTTCGGTCATGAAGATTCTGAATGCAGGAGCAAGGTTTGGCAAACAACTCAAAAGGAACAAGCCTCAAGTGCCAAAACATGGAGAATGAAAGAACCGCAACCAGAAAGATGTGGTATAGCCTTATATGCGGAAGGGAAAGAAAATAAATGGTACATTGACAGTGGATGTTCGAAACATATGACGGGTGATAAAGAGAAGCTTCAGTCATACAGTGTCTTAGAGAAGGGAAAGAAGGTCTCATTCGGAAATGACACTCCTGCTCTCATCAAACGTAAAGGTTCCGTTTAGTTGAAAGAAAAGTTCAAAGATGGGAATGTTATGTATGTTGATGGATTAAAGCATAATCTATTGAGTGTCAGTCAGATGTGCGATCAAGGAACTGAGGTAATATTTCGATCAAATGGATGTAGTGTTCGTGATCTTGATACTAGAAAAACAGTAATCAAAGGCATAAGAACTCCAAATAATTTATACATATTTAAAGAAGGACAACAAAAATTCTACCTGAGCAACAATGATGAAAACTGGCTATGGCACCAGAGATTGGAGCATCTAAGCTTCTCACAGATAAGGAAAGCATGCAAATACCAAGCAGTTTGTGGTCTTCCAGATATCAAAATTCCAGACAATACAATATGCAAATCATGTCAGTTTGGTAAGCAAACCAGAACTAACTTCCCTGAGAAGGAAGGATTAGCTAGCAGGCCACTTGAACTTGTCCATACTGATGTATGTGGTCCATCTAGGAAAATGTCACCTCGAGGAGAAGAATACTTTATATTGTTCATTGACGACTTTTCCAGGATGTGTTGGATAGGACTTATGAAGCACAAAGACGAAGCCTTTGAAAAATTCAAATATTTCAAAGCCTTGGTTGAAAACGAATCAGATCACAAAATTAAATGCCTCAGGTCTGATAGAGGTGGGGAGTTTACCTCAAATGAATTTTTCGATTTTTGTGAATAACATGGAATAATAAGGGAATTCTCTACTACAAGGACTCCTCAGCAAAATGGAGTAGTGGAAAGGATGAACAGAACAGTTCAACAAATGGCTCGTGCTATGATGGATGAGTCTGGAACTCCCGCAACTTTCTGGGGCGAAGCTGCATTTGCTGCAATTGTTATTCTCAACAAGACAAATGTCCGGGTGAATAGCACTCAAACTCCTCATGAGCTCTGGTATGGTAAGACTCCTACGGTAAAACATTTCAAAATTTTTGGAAGCAAATGCTATATTAAAAATAATGATGAAAATCTTGGCAAGTTTGAACCTAGAGCAGATGAAGGCATTCTCCTTGGTTATTCTCCCCACAGCAAAGCATATAAGTGTTACAATAAAAGACTTGGAAGAATTGTTGACAGCATTGATGTAGTGGTTGATGAAGAAGGAAACATTCCTAGGCAAGTAATCCGAAGATTTCGAAGATGATGAGGGGTATCCTTCAACATCAAATTAGACTTATGATGAAGAAGAAGCTCAAGAGGCACCAGAGGAACAGATAAGGATAGAAGAGAAGACTCAATCCAGATACGTTCAGAAGAATCATCCAGAATCTCAAATTTTGGGGCAGAAAGAGGCAGGTATACAAACAAGAAGAACAATTGCAGAAGCCTCAAGCTATTTGGCATTGCTCTCCTCCACTGAACCACAAAATGTAAAAGAGGCATGCAAAGATGAATGCTGGGTCAAGGCAATGGATGAAGAACTTGAGCAGATCGAAAAGAATAACACTTGGGAGTTGGCTCCTAGACCAAAAGATAAGAATGTCATAGGGACAAAATGGATCTTCAAAAACAAGTTGAGTGAAAATGGGGAAGTGGTTAGAAACAAGGCCAGACTTGTTTGTAAAGGGTATGCTCAACAAGAAGGAATAGACTTTGAAGAGACTTTTGCTCCTGTTGCTAGACTTAAGGCCATCAGAATGTTCCTCGCTCTCTCTAGCTTTCAAAAGTTCAAAGTATTTCAAATGGACATGAAATCTGCCTTTCTGAATGGAGATTTAGAAGAAGAAGTGTATATCGAGCAACCAGATGGATTCATCCTCGGAAATGATCCAAATCTTGTATGAGAACTCAAGAAGGCTCTCTATGGTCTTAAACAGGCTCAAATGGCTTGGTATTATCGTCTCGATAAATACCTTCATCAACAAGGTTTTTCAAAAGGATCAGCAGATAGAAATCTTTATATAAAAATTGAAAATGACAAATAGCTAATACTTGTTGTGTATGTTGATGATATCATCTTTGGCAGCAATGAAGAAGCTATGAGTCAAAATTTTGCATTGGTGATGCAGAAAGAATTCGAAATGTCCTTGCTTGGAGAGCTGACATATTTTCTTGGTTTACAAATCCAACAAAATGAACGCGGTATCTTTTTATCCCAAACCAAGTACCTCAAGCAGATCTTGAAGAAGTATGGCATGGAAGATTCAAAACCAGTATGTACCCCTATGGTTAAAGGATGCAGCCTCAGTGCAAATGATGAATAAACAGTAGTGCATCAACCAACCTATAGATCCATGATTGGAAGTCTGCTTTATTTAACAAGTACCCGACGAGACATCATGCATGCAGTGGGAATTGTTGGAAGATTTCCGGCAAATCCAAAGGAAACTCATCTTCAGGCAGTGAAGAGAATTTTCAAGTATCTTCAAGGAACTCAAAACTATGGCTTATGGTATCCTAGAGATACAGATATCACACTTCATGCGTATACAGATGCAGATTGGGCTGGAAGCATGGATGACAGAAAAAGCACTAGTGGTGGTGCATTCCTTATGGGTTCCAGATTAGTATCTTGGTTCAGCAATAAACAGAGTTCAATAGCATTATCTACAACTGAAGCAGAGTATGTGGCTGCTACATCTTGTTGCACACAACTTCTTTGGATGATGCAAACTTTGTAGGATTTTCAAATCACTTGTACTCCACCTATCTCCATCCTATGTGATAATACAAGTGCAATCAGCATTTCAAAGAACCCAATCATGCATTCAAAGACCAAGCATATACCTATCAAATATCATTTTCTTCGAGAACAAGTGCTTGAACAAAAGGTCAAGTTGGAGTATGTTCCCTCTAAGGAACAAGTGGCTGATATACTCAACAAACCACTACCCAAGTGTTGTGGGGAAAAATGCCTATGCAGGACGATCCTATCCACCTAAGGTGTGACAGTGCCTTAGCAACAAACAGAGACAGCTATTCTAGTATTCTTCCTTTATGAATTAAGAATGAAGAGAGATGGATGGACTAACCGGTGTCTTCCGTTTGTCCCTCGATCCGGTTTCTCTTCTCTTTGAGAGTTCTCAGCTACTTGCCTTCTCGCTCGCCCAGCTTCAACAGGTCTCTGCAAGATCACAAGAAGAGAACACTACAAAAATACATGGATTCATATTCATAACTAGTTCAGGATTAGAAATAAACTAAACATACTAATGCAATCATACATCAAAGATACATCAGTATATAGGAGAAATCAAGATAGCTTTATTGATGAATAACAAGGTTCAGGAAGAGATACAACCAAGAAGGCTCCAATCCAGCATCTCCTTCCCAGCAAAATGGAATTCCTATCTTCACCTCCCTTCAAAGCATTAAGCACCCAATGATTCCAGTCTCAAACCAACAGCAATTCTTTGCAATAACAAAATTCCAGCCTCTAGATCTCATTGAGGAAAGATCCATATATAGATGTTTGGAGAGAGGATGAGTCAGCTTGAGATCTGACTAGTGTCCTCTCCCTCTGTCAGTTCTTGATTCCACTTGGAGGTTCTTGCTTCCACTTGGAGATTGAGAACCTCTTACTCATCACCAGTCGAATTCACTGAGGCAAGTGTCATTGAGGAAGATTCTGGAAGCTTCCTGGGTTTTGACACCTTGTGGAATGAAATTGCCATTTGTCAACTCTCGCTCAACGCACCTTGGTAGTGCTTCTACCTGCGTTGCAGTGCAGGTAGCCAGTGTTGACTTTGCATTTCAGCGCAGACAGCTAGTGGAGCCACTGAATTGATCCTGAATTGACTTGTTTTTGAGCAGTTTCTGGTGGAGAACTTCTGTGAATTGTTGTGGTTTGTTAGCCTTGTTCCTCTAGGGGTAGGAACAACATGTTTAGGGACTTTGGATCCCTCAGATTATGGACATTTCATGCTTAATGCTGTAAGGCACAAAAATGTCTATAACAGTTGCCCCCTAAAGTATGAGGCCATTTATCGGGTGAAATGCTTTATCAGGAGGATCCGAAGTTCATCCAATGCTGGGAGGAGACCTGTAATAAGATACAATACAATACATTATTTTTCATACTGCTTTCATGATCTAGCTGAGGCGGGCATTCCCATGCTCAGCTTTATAAATTCATTTTTCTGTACATAGAACAAACAATCGTCTGATGGTAGACTGATAATTTTGATGAAATTATCATCCTTTGGGTAGGATGATTATCTGCTGCAATGATGTTCATGTCAATGTCTTTATCTTTCCTGAATATATATCGCAGCCCAGATGGATGAAACTAGATCCAGGGTCTTCAAACTCGTTCGATCTTCACTCTAAGTACAAGTCGATCCATGTGAGAAATGTTCTGAAGTTGAACATGGAAGGACATCGCTTGATTACCGGTCAATGAGGTAAACCGTTAACAAGTGCGAGAGGAATCACCGATAATGATAATGACCCTCAAGGTACTGCAGTACAATTCACGTGGTGTGAATAAAGGACTTGGCGTCGAACACCACGCAAAATCTTTCGGTCGAAGGTCATTGATGTATACCTGTCGCCGTAAGTGAGAAACTTGCCATTGAGGCATGTAAGCTCCAAAGTACTGAAGGGGTTGTTCCTAGATCAACTTCTTGGATAATGAGTTGATGTCGACAAGAAGCGATCCGTCAAAGGAGGGCCTTAATGAATCCCACATCAATGACACGGAACGAAGCTAATGATTTTGATGGAGGTGAAAACGATCTGTGACATATGATTCAGGGTGGCGGTCATGAAAGGATGAAGGATAATGTACGGCAGTGGATGGGACACGGTCGACTTCTCTGAATGACTTCTCTTGAACATATGGCGACACTGATGCGATGGATCGGTAGCATTACCCCAAATATGGATGGTATGGCGAGACCATGGTGATGTGACCGGTGAATGAAACAACCCAACCCGATTGTGGTACGGAGGAAAAGTGTCATGTTCAAGAGCGACTTGCTACCATCAAAGTTTTTCTTGAGTTTCTCCCAATTTTTCCCCAGTCATTGCTGACCAGTACCTCTTTATTTTTGTCAAGCTTGAGGAGGATAACATATGCTTGTTCTATAACCTACCTTCGGGCAAGCCCATCGCTATGTTTTAACGAGCCTAGCGATAGTGAAACTCGTTCTCGTCTAAAGACAAGTTTGTCGCTATTTAATAATTTTAACGAGTCTAACAACAAAGATAACTCGGTCCTTTTCATTTTTAGAGAGTCTGAAAAGGTACATAAAGGTAACTCCAAAAGTCATTTTTCGTCATCTAATCCCTTTAGTCCAAAAAAGTATAAAACAATACAGAAGGGATGAGTTTTCGATAGTTTTAACGAGCCGAACAAAACAAGCGCTCGATCTTTTTGTGCAATAATCCCTCAAGTCCAAAAAGATTAAAATCTAGAGGGATAGCACTTTCTGTCCCTTTAACGAGCTGGAAGGCCAAAACTCGGCAATCTTTTCATATTTTATGAGTCAGATGAAAAGAGCTTAAAGAAGACTCGTCTTTTGAGGAACGAGTGATGAAACGGGTTAGCAGCTGATTCCAGGTACAGGTTGGAATTTTCCAATCATGACAGTGTCACAAGGATGGCTAGTGAAATCACTCTTCGCAGCTGTTCCTCAAAATGGGTAAACAATCATATGGAGGTGAACAATCGGCCATTGGAAAAGTGGAGGTGACGGTGCAAACACGACCAAGGCTTTGATGGCGGATAATGTTACATTCACAGATGGTTATTTACCGGAAATTGGTTCATTTTTTATTTTAAAATGAGCTTAAACGCTGGTGGAAACATTTTCTCATTGCTTATGTTTATTTTTTAATGAGCATGAAGTCTGCGTTAAAACTGCTCGGATCTTGCGTTTATTTTTTAACGAGCATGAACTGTGTACCAAAACTGCTCGATTAACCCAGTCATATGATAAGAGTGTCTCATTAAGATTCTATTTTTTATGGAGCTTCATCTCACAAAGCTTTGCTCCGCATCCTTTCTTTATGCAAGTTAGGAAACGGCTAACCCAAAAAACAGATAAATAACCGCTCTTTGCTTGCACTCCAAAAGGTTTGCATGCCCCCAGGTATAAAGTACGATTTCAAGGTTACCCCTACTTCATTTCCGTCAAAACATTCGTTTCACCGAGAGAGGCCTACCTCTTTCAGGTTACCCAAAGATTGTCCTGTTAATATTTCAAACAAAACACTTCCTCGGCAATGTCTACCGAAATAGACAAAGGTGAGCGACGAAGCCCGCCAACTCACATAACTTTGACAAAAGAATCTTATTCTAGAATAACCCCTCTTCCTAGATGGACAGGGTACAGACTAGTCATATTCTCCCGCAGAAACCTACTCTATACCCAAAGTTTCCCTGCCGAAGCAGACCAGGACGCATGCCCCCTGGGTTCCAGTCATATCCTCCCGGATTACTCGCGCTCATCAGGAGGACGGACCGTGGGTTGAGACACTTCTTGCGTGAAGAGACCATTTAGGGATGGTACATGACTATTTGCGATGCGTGATCCGGGAAATGAAAGTTGGTCCACGAGCTTGACCACTCTTCCTTCATGCGGAAAACACATTACTCTAAAGAGTGAGGAGATGATGGCTCCCATGCAATATATATAATCTCGCCCAAGGAGTAGGTTATAATCCAAGGGTCCTTGAACGACCATCACGTTCATTTGAACGGTCTTCCCTTTCAATGTTATGGGCACATTGGGGAGGATCCCTAAAGGTCGACTGGTTCCTTTATCAAAACCTGATAGATTTCTCATTTCAGGCAAAAGCATTGGCGAACCAAGCGCTTTCCAAGCAATAGAGGAAAGGATACTCACAGATGCCCCCTCATCAATAATCGTGCCAGCCATTACCATTCTGTATATTTGAACGATAATTCTGAATGGTATACTGGTTGGTAACCGGGGTCTGCCTAGTTGGTTCCAGTCGAATGAGACAACTAGGTTGCTTGGTGGTGGGACCGAATAGATGGCCGGATATGACTCTGACGAAGTTCCTTCCTGCGATAAAGGAATGGGCAAATTGCCCCCTTTTTCGTCGGAGTCTGTGTTGATGAAGAGAATTTGGACAGTGTCGTCTTTATTCTCCTCTGTGATGGTATCATTCGAAGATAGAGCCTCTGAAGGCAAAACCGGGTCAACTGTCGCCTCAACCTTTTGACTTTCGTCAGGTATGGATTCAGACGGTTCATCTCCAATGATAGGTGCTTCGGCTGACCACCTGAGCGGGCCAGCCGGGTTCTCAACTAGTGAAGGACTTGGCAGGAGTTTTTGATATCCAGGAGGAAGTTGCGCTCGTAAAATCAAGCGATCTTCCAAAACTCTTTTAGCCTCATCTAAGAAGGGACAAAGGTGGATGGCATGGTCGCCTTCACACAATTTGCAGGTAAATCTAGCTTTCCCTCTCTGTCCTGTGGCTTCACTTTCACTAGTTGACGGTGTGCTGTCAACATGGCTATCAGAGGTTGACGCCACCGAATTGTGCAAACAGGGAGACCAGTCCCTTAGTATCCAAGGGATGCAGGGACAATCTCTGTGGAAGTGGTCTCCCTTGCATATGACACATGGCGATTTAAGCCTAGTCAGTGCTGTGTGTGGATTTTTGTTAGACGACACTTGTTTGCCTCCAGTCGCTTTTGGCTCCTTCTTCTTCTTCTCTTTTTTCTTCTTTTCCTTCTTCTCCTTAGGAACTTGGTTTTTTGTTTTACCAGTTCCGTCAAGCGAAGAGGAAGGAGGAGAGGAAGAATTATATGAAGTAGAAGGCTGGTGGGTAACTCTGGTCTGGTCTAATTGTTGACTCGACTGTTCAGGAATAGTGGTGTTCTGAACGACATTGGTTGAAAAGAGCCAGACCGACAGGCCAATTGTCAGTCCTGGAAGCGACAATGTGGCCATATGGGGCGCACCAACATCTCCCCAAGAGGAGAAGGGATTAGGATTTCCACCAAGGGGAATTCCTTGGTTGGTGGGCTCCATTTTTTTCAACCTAAAGATCAACGCAGGAATAAAGGGTGATTGTTCCATTTAAAATAAATTTTTAACGACGCTTAGACACAACTTGCTTTTTCACTTTTAAAGAGTCGAGAAAAAGCTAAAGATGACTCTAGTCTCCTTCGATGTTTTAACGAGCTCGAAGTGACAAATGCTCGGATGGACTTTTTCTGTTATAGAGTTTGAAAAAGGCCAAAAGAAACTGATCTGGAGTTCTAGGCAGAGGGTGTGCCAACCCTTTCGCAAAACCGCAGAATATTTTTTAAGGTACGGGCGGTCGATCTTCCTGAATGCTGTGTTCAGTGCATTGCGATCAGTAGGGCGGCCGACATGGTTTCCTAAGGATAAAGGTTATATTCCTATAGGGGTCTCCCAATATATACGCGACGGTACGTGGGAGCACAATCCGTACTGGCGCTATCATCTCTCAGGAGGAATCACCCACCATCAACGAGATCGACAGACACCAAGCTTTACGACGCCGGAACACGTCTCTAGCCTAGACCTCTATGTTGTGCGTTATGTTGCAAAGTGTTGTTAAGTTCATTCAATTTATTTTAAGTTGATCGTTTTAGAAGTTTGCCTTTCTGGATCACCACGAGATGTATGATACAACTCCTAAATGTAGTCTAAAGATGATAAGCAAGCTTTATATCTTTTCAACTATGAAAATCCTAGCTACAAAGGGAAAAGAAAGACACCATCTTTTCTTAAAGAGCAATCAGCACACTCTAATGCACTTTTCCTAAATCAAACATGCAAACTATCAAGATGCAAATGCACAATGCAGGTGTTTGTTTTCCGCTTTCTTAGTATTGATGCCTACAAAGAAAGCTTTTTGTACAACTTTGAATTTGCTTTTAAATGACAAATACAAACAAGTTTACTTTTTCGAAGTCAGAAAGGGTAGAAGAGAATACAACACTTTACGACTTTCGAAATGAACACTTGTTTCGACACTTAAAAGAGACAAACTCAAACCAAAAGCAAAAGTAAATGTATAATCAACTGTAAACAACCAATGAACTCTCTCCTAAGATCACAATCAACAGATCTGAATCAAGGGCTACAGGATGATTATTTCACTTTTGCAAAGGAAAATTGCGAATGACGCCACAAACACATAAAAACACTCACAGTCTTTTTGTACAAAAGGAGGCGGAATTTAAGCAGAGAAAAGGAGTTATCAGACTGGTACCTATGCTGGTTACAGGCTGCAAAAATCAGAGATCAAAACAAGGCAAAACAGAGCAGAGAACCCCAGCTGCACAAGGCCTAACTGGATCAGCGCAACCTCAACACAGGGGTTTTGACATTCAGCGCAGGTAGCCTTCACGGGACCTGTGTTGAAATGCAGAACCTCTTCACAGGGTTCGCGCTGAAGGAGAAATGAGAGTTTCTCACTGGTTTCTAGGTCACAGTTTGCTGATTAATCTACGGTTTCAGGCCAAATAAAAGCAACAAGCAAGGTACAATCAAAGGGATGCTTTGAGGGAGTACTAAGATCTATCACAAAGGATCATCAAATCATTTGTGAGTCCATTGTTCAGATCATAGACAAATCCAGTGATTGGATCAAAGCAGCAGCTGTCTACTTTGCATCCGAGAATAGCAGATGCAGTTCGATTGTTGTTGTTGAGTCTATGAAACAAACAATGATAGAGACACAAATAAAATGACTAAATAGATCTCCCCAGTGGAGTCGCCAATTTGTTGTGGGGAAAAATGCCTATGCAGGACGATCTTATCCACCTAAGGTGTGACAGTGCCTTAGCAACAAACAGAGATAGCTATTTTAGTATTCTTCCTTTATGAATTAAGAATGAAGAGAGATGGATGGACTAACCGGTGTCTTCTGTTTGTCCCTCGATCCGGTTTCTCTTCTCTTTGAGAGTTCTCAGCTACTTGCCTTCTCGCTCGCCCAGCTTCAACAGGTCTCTGCAAGATCACAAGAAGAGAACACTACACAAAGACATGGATTCATATTCATAACTAGTTCAGGATTAGAAATAAACTAAACATACTAATGCAATCATACATCAAAGATACATCAGTATATAGGAGAAATCAAGATAGCTTTATTGATGAATAACAAGGTTCAGGAAGAGATACAACCAAGAAGGCTCCAATCCAGCATCTCCTTCCCAGCAAAATGGAATTCCTATCTTCACCTCCCTTCAAAGCATTAAGCACCCAATGATTCTAGTCTCAAACCAACAACAATTCTTTGCAATAACAAAATTCCAGCCTCTAGATCTCATGGAGGAAAGATCCATATATAGATGTTTGGAGAGAGGATGAGTCAGCTTGAGATCTGACTAGTTTCCTCTCCCTCTGTCAGTTCTTGATTCCACTTGGAGGTTCTTGCTTCCACTTGGAGATTGAGAACCTCTTACTCATCACCAGTCGAATTCACTGAGGCAAGTGTCATTGAGGAAGATTCTGGAAGCTTCCTGGGTTTTGACACCTTGTGGAATGAACTTGCCATTTGTCAACTCTCGCTCAGCGCACCCTGGTAGTGCTTCTACCTGCATTGCAGTGCAGGTAGCCAGTGTTGACTTTGCATTTCAGCGCAGACAGCTAGTGGAGCCACTGAATTGATCCTGAATTGACTTGTTTTTGAGCAGTTTCTGGTGGAGAACTTCTGTGAATTGTTGTGGTTTGTTATCCTTGTTCCTCTAGGGGTAGGAACAACATGTTTAGGGACTTTGGATCCCTCAGATTATGGACATTTCATGCTTAATGCTGTAAGGCACAAAAATGTCTATAACACCAGGGAGACCTTTGAATACCTCAGACAAAAGCTGGGGGTAGTTGATGCATCATCTTGTTGTTGAATCTTGTCTGTTTCATAGATTGTTAGTTGTACACGAGTTTCATATGGGGTATATGCGTATATTCGCTGGTTTATGGATTAGTCAGAGACCAACTGGCACAGGTTCAGGGGGAGCATATATTCTTCTAATAATGCATTGTTGGCATTATTGTAGAAGATCTTGGAGGAGCAAGTACAGAAGGAGAACATGGATGCTAATCTGAATAATGTTGCTAATGTTTTGTCTCTATGTCTTATATATCTCTTGTCAAGGTCATGTAACGGCCTATGTTTGTTTCCCCACTATGCCTAGGATGAATGATATAATGTACTTGGTTGTCATATATAAATTTCTGATGTATCCCCACTTGGTTGGGTGATGGATGTATGTATAGAGTCTTATCGAGATAGGAAGGTCATTTATGATGTATTAGTCATGTTTCTTCTTGAAGAACATCTTTTTGCAAATCTTGCCTATAGTCAGGGGCAGCTTGGATAGCATAGCAGAGCAGAGATTTCAGCATGTACTCAGGGGGAGCATAACCCTTTGCCCTTGATGACAAAGGGGGAGAATAACTTTGAGGATCTTGGCATTGCCATTAAGTCCAAAGGGGGAGATTGTTGGCATTATGATACAGGTGTGGTGCTATGGCATAAATTTTGTCCTTGATGGCAACTCATTCAAGTAGAAGATCAAGTTCAGGATCTCAAAATAATGAAGATAATGAGATATCCGCAGGTTCCTGTTCACAAATATGCGATCTTAGGCTGGGTCCGCAGGTGCGCCGTTCAAAAGATGCGGACATGTTCACAGGGGTTTCGAACAAAAGGTACGGACCTAAAGTTCACAAACTTTCATGCAAAGAAAAGTGCACACATGTGGGAAATCTTATGGGTGATCCATGGTATTTAGTCCAACGGTTTTGATCCTATGTCTTTGATCTGTGGTTTTGCTTCTAAAGTATTGAACCCTGGTTTTGGGTCCCTTGTATTGGAATTCTATGGTTTTGGTCCTTGGTTCGAGTAAGGCCTAGTCTATAAAAAGAGAGGAGATCATTTGGCTGGAGGGAACAAGTGTGTGAATATCTGGAGATAAGCTAGATCTAGAATATTGGTGATCTATTGGTGAGCTAAGAAGAAACCTGAGCATTGCAAGACAGATCTACTGTTGGGTTGAGATCTATTTGATGCACGATCAGATCTGTAAATTTGATAGTCTGGGGTATAATTTAAATCTGATAAATTGTCTATACCCAGAGGTCCGCAGGCCAGATACAGTGAAGGAGCGGAGGTACGCAGGCCAACAGACAAAGCAGGAGTGGAGGTGCGTAGTTGAAACAAAGCACAGGTGTGGAAGTGCGCAGTCCAGTAGACACTGCAGGTGCAGAGGTGCGCAGTTCAGCAGACACTTCAGGTGCGGAGATCGCAGGCTGGGCACGGAGACAGTGCAGCGATCCGCAGGCTTCACATAGTAGAGTTGAGGATATCCACAGGTTTCTTTTGGTGAAGTTGTGGACTTTTCTCTTGAAATATGTTTTAGCTACCTTTGTCTATTTTTGTTGTGTTCTAGGTTTTTGAATTGGTGTCTGGTTTCTGGTACTGTGTATTGAGAAGTTATTGATTTGGTAGTTGCACAAGGAAGTTGATTAATTTGATGGTTGAATGATACTCATGGATCCAGTCTGAAAATTCATGAAACATGGTCCTTGAGAGAAAAGAGAAGGTTGTAAGCCTTCTGTAGGTTGAAGCCTGCGTACTGGTATAAGACTGCACCAGTATAGAAGCATTGTAAAAAGAAGTTTCTAATTGAAAGAAGATAGAGACATATTGTAGCAGGTGGTTTTCACCCACATTGGGTTTCCACCTTATATCTTGTGTTCTTTGGTGTGATTGGTTGCTCTGTTTTCTTGTTCCTATTTTCTATTATATGGTTCTGACACACAACTTAATGATCCACATCTAAAGAATATATATTAAATTATAAGTCTGGAAGATATACGCAAGTCTCATTAGTCAAGACTGCAAATATTTGTATAAATTGGGAAGAGGTCGATAATACTGATTCACCCCCCCCCCCTCTCAGTATTATTTCCAACAATTGCGAGACATGAGAATGATTGAGGGTGGGGTGTAAAGGATACATAATGTTTTACTAAGGCTTTAATTGTCAAGAAATTATGGAAAATTTTCCAGGGAAAAGGTATTTGGTAATATGTTATTAAAGAGAAATATCTAAAAAATAGACAACTTAAGGAATGGATTAAAGAGGCGGCACCAAAGAAGACGGTGGCATCTTATATATGGAGAAGCATGATGAGAAAGAAATATTGGCTACTACAAAATCTGAGATGGGAGGTTGGAAGGGAGAATAGGATCGCAATAGGACTAGATGATATCAAAGGAGTGGAGGGAATATATACTCTTTCTATTCACATCCTTGAGAATTTACATAAGAAAAGGCTTTACTTTATGAACTAAATTTTTTATGATTGAGGATCTTCTTATGTTACAAGTTATTGGCTTAATGCATTTGAACTTGGATTTCTAGAGGATCTATTTGTGGAATGGGCATGTTTCACAACATAGTTAAGTCTAACAGGCTCAAAACTCAGTGAGAAGAAATAAAATCTAAAATGGGAAGGTGTTATGTATAATGAGCAGATCTCGGTTAAAGAGATTTATAAACATATTTCTCATGGACGTGGCTTGAATGATAATGTGTTTTGGTTTCATAACACGTGGAGATGGGATATACCTCTCAAATTAAAAAAAATTATGTGGCTAGTGGTACACAATAATACTTTAACTTGGGATAATATCCATAAAAGGGGCTTTCAGGATCTTGGAAGATGCTCTTTATGGAAAGAAGATTTAGAAGACATGGAACATATATTTCTAACATATCCTTTTACGATCTCGGTATGGAGTGGGGTTCTTCAAACGCTTAAAATACATGTAATCTAGAACATGGTTTCCATTTAGAGATGTCTCACTCAATGGTTTGAAGGTTTCAAGACATATCGTTCCTTGCCTTTCTATATTTTGTGGGGCATATGGAGAAGCAGGAATGAGAAGATATTTGAACATGCAGAACTAGATACTAGAGACGCCTATTTAAATATATTTTCATATTTTATGGAGATATGGCTAATGAAGGAGGAACAACCTATAAGACATTTTCAACTCGTGGAGCTATGGTCATACTAATTTTTTTTTTTTTTTTTTTTTTTTTGTATGGAGCATCCACCAATGGGGTTTGTGGAAGTGGGACACATTTGGTTTTGAAGCCATACAACACCTTCCATTTTAGTTGGTATAGTGGCATAGGGTCAAATAATAGAGTTGAGCTAATCAGACTCTTGGGGGCTCTTCTATGTGCTAACTGGCTTGCAATTAAAGATTTACTTGTGTTTGGAGATTACAAGATGATCCTAGATTGGGTACAATTGAGAACAAAATTTGGACCACCTTCCCTTACTTTTTCGATGCAATGCATAAGATATTTGTTGAATACCTTTCAAAGACTAACCTCTAATAATGTTTATAGAGAGTAGAAACAAGTGGAAAATCTCCTATCAAAGAAGGGATGCAACTATGTGCCAAGGAGGATTTTCTACTCAACTTTCGACAAAGGAATCTTTTGACGGTTCTGGACCCGCCAACATGTCAAGGGGATCTCCCTGGTAAGAAATCCCAATTAGACCTCATATCGTTTGGTGTAGGAGTCCCAGCAGTGGGTCGTAAAGTAATTCCTTGACCACGATGTCGCATAGAGGCAAGTAAGATAACTCTTTCAGTAGCAAGGGTGTGATCCTTGCAGTGAGTCAAGGAAGGTGCATGAGAGGTTCTAACACAGGTGGGTTAGGATGAGTGCACCCCTTGGCAACCTGTAATAATACTCAGCTGGGAAGGGAACACACGAGCGAAGATGCATCACAAGCTGGAAAATAGGTTAGCTGACAATCCAAAGTGATGGTTAAACCAACAACACATCTACAACAAGATTCATATAATTTCATACAAAGTAGTTCATACACAACTACGTAAGTTAAACAATATACATCACTAAAACAACCGGAACAATCCAACTACAATAACAACATATGCATGAAAATGTGTTGGCTCTTATTATATAAAGAAGTGTAAGTTCCAATCATATAATACATCCATGTAAACCTGCTAGCCCCAACACTGGAACATTATAGCCACATCCGCCTGCTCCTCCAAAGAGATGAACTAGTTCCGTGCAGTGGAGAAGCCAAGGTTCGTTACAATACTGTCCAAGCTATTTCCAAGATAGTCTTATTAGAAGCTTGGCTGACCAAAAGTCTATACAATGAGTTATGAGGGACTATTTATAGCAAAGGGTGGGGTGACCCTTGACATTCCCCTTTATGACCATTCAACTACCCTCATGACTCTTCACCTACTCTATGACTGTTACATCCACTATTGACACTTGACTTACACTTGACATGACTTAACATTACAATGCACATGTACCCATGTGAACAAAAATGGCTTGAGCAAGCCAAACTAGACATCACTCTAACTTAGACAACTATAGAAGTCCAACTGCTTGACATCCTCATGTTGATCAATAGTAACATATTGATGCCAAGATTTGTAGTCCTTGATAGTGTCTGTGTGTTCCACTGTGACATCTGTCTGAAACCTAAACCTTGCCTCCATAGCATCTGGGTACACTGCTCGGGCTCCTCTATCCAACTCGTCTGAAAGCATGCGCATCATTGTCTTCAATGTGGCCGGACCAGCAACATACTTATGCATGATGTTTGCACTGATAGGCAAATCTGGGTTGGTGGCGATGTGCATCAACTCATCGAAGTACGAGTCAAGCTCTAGTCAGACCTGCTTCTTGGTCTTCACCTAGGTGAGAGTCCCAAGTGATGGGATCACATGTGTGTGCACCACAACATCCATGCTCTTGAATACTTGTGCATGGGAAGCCTGTATGCTAGTGATGAGTTGTGGGAGGTCCTCATAGTTACGGATCTGACTCCGGATACATGCTTGCAGCTTGACCGCATTGGCCCTCATCATCTTTGGAAAGTGAAGCGGGGCTCCCTTGTACTTCATCATCCATGTTTGCATGTTATCAACAGCAGCATGCACATTTGTCAAGATGCGTGCTCTTCTAGCACATCGTTGTTGCCATCCGTTGAGATGGATGACTGCCTTGTGCACGATACCAAACTTGGAGTACAATGCTCGCATAACTGTGTTAAGGGACAATACTTCATCTAATATTTCCTTCTTCAGTTCAGCTCAGGCAGACATTGTCACCAAGTCTCCTCCTTTCTTGGCCACCTGTAGTTCCTTCACCATTCGCTCATTCTCAGCTATCAGAAAGTGAACACTTGAGCTAGTGGCTTCAGCATACACTCTGGTTGCATCGGCCAAGGCAACTGGATGCTTGTGCACATCAGTCACGTTCACTTGCTCCTCAACTTTCACAGGAGATGTTTGATCCTCTGAAGTTGGTACTCTATGAGACTGCACAACTTTGTGATGAGATTCATCAAAAGTGATGTTGTGCATCTCTCCTTCTAGTTGACCACCAAGGATCTCAGTGCCTCCTTGGTCATTCGAGACTTGCTCATCATCTAGATGCATTGAAGTGGGTGAGTCGACCTCTTTGTGGTGAGGCATGAGGTTGGTGTCCTATTCCAACTCCTGTTGCTCCATGTCTACATCCAACTATTGAAGTGCTTGTTCTATCTCATCAATGAAGTCTCACTCCTACGATGGTTCACCCTATTCGCCTGATGCTAGCTGTTCATATGAACCAACTACTTGTATGGGAGATGCTTCATTTGTCTTCACATTTTGCACCCCCTACTATATCTATTGTTGTTGTGCTTCCCTCTCCTATTTGCACAACTCTTTTTCTTTTCGGAGTTGCTCCCTTAGCTCATGAAACTCCTCCTCTGCTTCTTCCATTCTCTTCTTATCCCTCTGCCTTCACGCAATTTGCTTGTCGCGTTGCTACCTCTTTTATGGAATAACCATAGCTACTTGTTCTACAAGTGGATCTACTCAAAACTTGTAGTTTTTCTTCTCCTCCATGTGATCGACAATCTTCCTCTTCCCTTTGTCATGCATAGGTATGCTTGGCTCTACTACCTCTACTGTTGCTACTGCTACTGCTGCTACTATTGGTGCTCTTCATGATGCTTCTTCATGTTGCTTTGCTAACCACTACACAACGAATCCGACCTATTCATTGGGTCTGGAGGAATTCTAGAAATACCTCCATGAGTCCTCCTCGACCCAATGAAATTCCCCATGGATCTAGTTGAACTGAACTCTTGTGTAGTGATCCTTCACAATGAAATGTGGGTCATACGGATTGAAGATTCAGAGGTCAAACAAGTACTTCTTCATCTATTCTACTTTGACATCCACTTTCTTGATACTTCGGATCTCATATAACCCAATCTGCAATGGAATAACGGGCCAAGGTACCTTCTTCTTCCGCTGCAATATAGTTGTCATTCCTGCTAAGATGTGATATTCTACTTCCTTCATGACAAGTACGTCCAAGGTAAACTTGGGCAGAACATGTGGAGGCTTCTCCGCACTGAACATTCGGATGAAAGTGCCGAACAGTGAGGCATACCAATCTGCAATTCCTAACAATTCCTCAATTGCTTCCTTTGACATTCAGGGTGGATCATGTTCAAGTATCATCTTGTACACTGGGGTGACAAAATGTTCAAATATCATATTATACACTCTCCCAATCATTTGACGTCTTCATCAATGCACCATAGTAAGATTTTCATATTTACCTTGCCCTTGTATCTTCGACCTATTTTCTTTGTTTTTTGGCTAGTTGGAAAAAAAAATAAAAATTGATACTTGCGATGCGATAACCATGTATATGAAGACACCCTAAATCTCTGAGACTGAGACCTAGGGTTTGATAGCATTCAAATCTACGCTCTGTTTTAGTCGAGTTGGTAAATTTGTTGAGTACTTGAAATCATAAACACTTGGTTTGTGAATAATCATCTATTAGTTTATTGAATTTCAATTGTGAAGGTTTTCTCTGGTACAATAGATGCTATGTCAAAGGATGGTTGGATCATTTTCCTGTAGATTACTTAAATGTTGTATTTATGGGAATTTAGATATCAAAAAATGTTCAATTGTCTGTCTGTTTGTCTATATAGGAGATTTCTTGTGGTTTGATTTATGTGGACAACCCGCTGGACAAATCTATTCGTAATAGTTTATGGTATTGATACCCCTTTTGGTTTCTATTTTTGATGGAGAAACCTCTGACAGTACACCTTTTACCACAGAGATGTTGTTGTTGGATAGAAATCTCCAAAGGAGTCTTACACCAAACATATAAATGGCTATTGTATATCACAATAATAAGCATTAACATATGAAGATGTGGCACACCCTAAACTCTGTGCATTCAATCCATTGCTTTTTCTTTCATGGTAGATTTTGTTCTGCATAGTATATGTGTTGTGGCACTTGAGTGTGTTCACATCAAAGATTCTAAGGCCAAACCTAGATTCTGATGTGTCATGGAAATTCAACATATGCCTTGTTCACCTAAGAACTACTTGTAACTCATCTTAGGGTACTCATGTACAATCTTAACTCATCCCACTTAACAAGTTACCAAGGCAGGGCTTGTTCACCTAAGAACGAAGCGAAGGTTTTCTCTGGTACAATAGATGCTATGTCAAAGGATGGTTGGATCATTTTCCTGTAGATTACTTAAATGTTGTATTTATGGGAATTTATATATCAAAAAATGTTCAATTGTCTGTCTGTTTTTCTATATAGGAGATTTCTTGTGGTTTGATTTATGTGGACAACCCGCTGGACAAAACTATTCGTAATAGTTTATGGTATTGATACCCCTTTTGGTTTCTATTTTTGATGGAGAAACCTATGACAGTACACCTTTTACCACAGAGATGTTGTTGTTGGATAGAAATCTCCAAAGGAGTCTTACACCAAACATATAAATGGCTATTGTATATCACAATAATAAGCATTAACATATGAAGATGTGGCACACCCTAAACTCTGTGCATTCAATCCATTGCTTTTTCTTTCATGGTAGATTTTGTTCTGCATAGTATATGTGTTGTGGCACTTGAGTGTGTTCACATCAAAGATTCTAAGGCCAAACCTAGATTCTGATGTGTCATGGAAATTCAACATATGCCTTGTTCACCTAAGAACTACTTGTAACTCATCTTAGGGTACTCATGTACAATCTTAACTCATCCCACTTAACAAGTTACCAAGGCAGGGCTCATCACATCTAACCGTGGTCTAAAACAACTAAGAAACACAATTTACATCTTGACATGCCATAACACCTAACACGTCTTAGAATGCCTTGACACTATGTGGCATGTGTTAACATCCCCTACATTCCTTGACATTTTTTGACACTCCCTAGCACACCGTGGTGCTTCCTGACATGCCTTGGTAGTTTAACATAGATTGACATTACCTAGCATATAACCTTGTCACTCCCTGTTGGAGAGGTAAATCCCCTCTGCGGACAGAAGCGATCCCACTAGCCCAAAAGGGGTCTAGCAACAATCAATTAACGCTACCATGCAAGTTCCTAGTTGCAAATGGAAAGTGGATTATGAGAACCAACCTGGAGTCCAACGCTCATGTCGTAGAAGAGTTGATACTCCCGTTCCCTTGCTCTGGCAGGTCACGATCCTCACGATCTCCGCGAATGGATACCTGCACATGCAAAGAACGAAGCGAATACAAGCATAAAATCCACTAAATACAACTATATATCAGTCAGAAAGGAAATAGATCAAACATTATCATAATGAACAATAAGATCGGAACCATAATGATAGTCGTTTATTAATGAATAATCAACAGAGAAAGATACAACCAAAGTCCTGACGTCGAATCTCTCCTCTGGCTGGGTGAGCAGCTATACATGTGTTTCAATAGACCTTCTCTCTCTCAGACTTCCGGCAGCATAACCTCCCTATGCTCCAAAACTCTTACTATCACTTGAGACAAGCATTATCACTACTACTCAAAAACTAGCTTGTCTAATGCATGAGGACAAACTTTTATAGATGGAGAAGGGGAAGAAAATACAATGAATCAAGACACCCATTATGGATTGGCATTATCTCCAAAAAGCCGCTGTGGATAGATGTAAGGGATAGATGATGACTCTCAACATCTAGAAGATGAGCTTTATCCTCAAAAGACTCCATGACTTGAAGGGAAAAAAGATATGGGCGCGCGTTTGTTAAAAATCTTTTCCAAACTTGGTTGGCGCGGGTGTTACTCCAGGACAGAGCGCCAATGGTCGCACCTTCTTTTGAGGATCTCATTCATTGGCGCGGGTAGTACATTGTGGACCCGCGCTAATGGAAAAAGTGTTGGTTTTAACCCTGTACAGAAATTACCTGCATACGAATTCTTAAACAAAGAAAATAAACAATGCGAGAGCATAACCCATAAAACACATATGCACAGAGATTTTTCCCTGGATCCCAAAACCGGGACTACCAGCTTGATTTTTCATTATGTTCCTTTCAATGTTACAATACATATTTATACATGCCGAAGCATCCAATACCATGGACCGAAAAACCATCGCATCCAATACCATGTGCGAAAATCATGCACAAAACCATAGGTAGGTTCGCCCAACCTAATATAGGGTCCAAAAAAAAATTTCCCGGGGCGCTGCCCCGGACCCCGTAGAGGGGGGCTACCCGCCCCCCTCTAACCCCCCGTTAGTCGTGGAAAGAATATAACACAACCCAACAATCTCCCACTTGTTGTTTTCTTTCCACAAGGGGCCACAGGAGAGCTTAGTCATTTTTCCAGCCCTGAAACACCCATTGTTTCTCTACACCAAGAGAACTTCTCAGAGCTCACAGATTTTGTCAATGCATCTGCAGTATTCTTCAAAGTGTCCACCTTTACCAGCAACACCTTTTTGTCTTCTATCATATCCCTCACAAAGTGATACTGAACATCAATGTGCTTTGTCTTTGAATGATAAGCAGGGTTCTTTGCCAAGAAAATTGCACTTTGGCTGTCACAGTCTATTCTTATAGCTCCCTGTACTAACCCCATACTTGAACACAATCTCTGCAACCAAACTGCTTCCTTGCTTGCATGAGTGGCTGCCATGTATTCTGCCTCTGTAGTTGATAGTGCCACTACAGATTGTTTCTTACTCATCCAACTGACTGCACCTCCAAATAGGTTAAACACATACCCACTTGTAGATCTTCTCTGATCCAGATCTCCAGCCCAGTCTGCATCAACAAAACCATGAATATCCAACACTCTGTCCAATCCTGATCTTCCTTGGTAGCACAAACCATAATCACTAGTGCCACGCAAATACCTGAAAACCCGCTTCACTGCTGTCCAGTGCTCCTTCCCAGGTTTTGACATAAACCTGCTCAATACTCCCACTGCATGTGCAATGTCTGGTCTAGTACAGACCATTGCATACATCAGGCTACCGACTGCACTTGCATATGGAACACGAGACATGTCCTCTTCCTCTTCTTGTATCTTGGGACACTGTTCAGCAGATAACCTCACACCTACAGGAATAGGAACCTTCAACGGTTTACTATCCTGCATATTAAACCTCTGCAGTATTGTCTCGACATACTTCCTCTGGTTTAACCAGAGCTTCCTCTTTGCCCGATCTCTTTTAATTTCCATGCCCAAAATATAGTTTGCAGCACCAAGATCTTTCATGTCAAATTTGGAGGACAATTGGGTCTTCAAATCCTGGATAATTTCTTTGTCATTTCCAACCAGCAACATATCATCCACATACAAGACCAGATAAATAACACGGTCACCAATTAATTTAAAATACACACAATGATCTGCTTTGCTTCTGGTGAAGCCAAGTCCCCGTATAAATGTATCAAATTTCTGATACCACATCCTTGGTGACTGTTTTAACCCATACAGAGACTTCTTTAACTTGCATACCAGTTCTTTCTTACCCTTCACCGCAAAGCCTTCAGGTTGCCTCATGTAGATTTCCTCTTCCAAATCCCCGTGAAGAAATGTTGTCTTCACATCCATCTGTTCTACCTCAAAATCAAAAGCAGCAGCAACAGATAAAAGTAATCTAATAGAATCTACCTTGGCAACAGGAGAAAAAATATCACCAAAATCAATTCCCGGCACCTGGGAATAACCTTTTGCTACCAACCAAGCTTTGTATTTCTCCACCTTTCCTTCTGCATTAGTCTTCTTCTTGAACACCCATTTGCTGCCAATGGGTTTCCTTCCAGCCGGCAACTCTACCAGATCCCAAGCCTCATTTTTGTGCAAAGATGCCATTTCATCAACCATGGCCTCTTTCCAGAGTTTTCCATCCTCTGAATCCACTACTTCCTTCACAGTTCTGGGATCATCATCAGTAACAGACAAAGCAAAATTTGAACTGAAAGCAGATGGACTATACCTTTCTGGCTGCCTTCTTTCTCGACCTGATCTTCTCACAGCCGGAGTTTGTGGCTCTTCATCTTCTGATTCCTCCTCTGCTGCAGT
The DNA here is from genome assembly GCA_031772625.1 of Pinus tabuliformis. NCBI lineage: Eukaryota > Viridiplantae > Streptophyta > Pinopsida > Pinales > Pinaceae > Pinus > Pinus tabuliformis. The sequence goes on from CM062807.1 coordinate 1,295,767,130, forward strand.
GTCTGATTCTTCCTCCTTTGGCTCAAACTCTATCTTCTCAGGTTCCTTTGGTTGGACTTCAGATTGAATAACATCTTTTACCTCTCTGAACACCACATCTCGGCTGTACACAACCTTCCGTGTGACTGGGTTCCAAAGCTTATAACCCTTTAAACCATCCTTATACCCAATAAAGATGCACTTTTCAGATTTACTATCCAACTTGGTTCGTTTCTCCTTTGGAACATGTACATATGCATCACATCCAAATACCCTCAGATGTGAAAGAGAGGGTTTCTTACCAGTCCATACTTCTTGTGGAGTCTTATCCTCCAACGCTGATGAGGGTGATCTGTTGATCAGATAACGTGCAGTATCCACTGCCTCTGCCCAGAATTCCTGTCCTAACCCGGCACCACTGAGCATGCTTCTTGCCCTCTCCATCAACGTCTTGTTCATTCTTTCTGCGACTCCATTTTGCTGAGGTGTATATGGAGTAGTCTTCTGTCGTGCTATACCACACTTCTTACAAAATTCTTCAAATTCCTTGCTGCAAAATTCTCCACCATTATCTGTCCTCAGCACCTTTATCTTCTTCTCTGTCTGATTTTCCACCAGAGCCTTAAATTCTTTAAACCTGTCAAAGACTTCAGATTTCTTCTTAAGGAAATATATCCATGTATTCCTTGAGAAGTCATCTATGAATGATACATAGTACACAGACTTACCCAGTGATGGAACCTTCACAGGTCCAAACACATCACTGTGCACAAGCTCTAATATCTGTTTCGTCCTCTTACCACCAGAGGGGAAACTCACTCGATTCTGCTTCCCATACACACAATTTTCACAGAAATCAAAATCCAGAGAGCTATCATTCATACCTTCTACCATAACTTTACTATGAAGTATTCGAAGGCCCTTCTCTCCAATATGTCCAAGCCTTTGATGCCACAACATGGTCTTCTCTCCAGAGACCACTAGATTTTCTACTCCATTTTCAGGAACCATAGAACTATTGCACCCATCAACAACAGTGCTACCTTGCAGTTTGTACAGAGTTCCAGTCCGAACTCCCCGCATCAATATCAGTGCTCCTCGAACCATCTTGCAGGTATCTTTCTCGAACACCGTCTTTACACCTGCATCATCCAACTTGCTTACAGAAATAAGATTTCTGGCCAATGCAGGAATATGTAGAACACCTGGAAGTGTTCTAACCCTTCCACCTTGCAACTTCAACTTTACTTTTCCCCGACCAATGATTCTAGCCTTCCTATCATCTCCTAAGAAGACATCACCACCATCGTATTTCTCATACTCGCAGAACCACTCTCTATGGGGAGTGAAGTGAAAGGATGCACCTGATTCAATCAACCATGCCTCATGATCTACATGTGTACTTGAAGAAGCCAAGTACACATCCCCACCTTCATCTGAGGTGGTTTTCGCCTCTGCAGAAGGAGCATCATCAGATCCCTTTCCTTTATCAGGAGCTTTAGATTTACAATCCCTTCTGAAGTGCCCTTCCTTTCCGCATTTCCAGCACACCACCTTTGTAGGTTTTCCTGGAGATTTAGATCTCCCTCTAGATTTAGATCTCCCACTCGATGACTTATTTTTGTTTCTGTCTGGGACCGTCCTCGTACAGACAAGGCATCACCATTCTGGTTGTCCATATTCTTCCGTCTCATCTCCTCCGTCAGCAAGGCTGAGACTATTTCATCAAACTGCAAAGCAGTTGCATTGCTACCTATTGCAATAACCATACTATCCCACGAATCTGGTAGAGAACACAATAGACTGATGCACTTATCTTCATCTGAAATTTTAATATCAACAGATAATAATTGACTTACCACAGTATTAAACGCATTCAGATGCTCTGTCACCGAGGCTCCATCTTTCATCCTCAGGTTATACAGCTTTTTCCGCAGGAACAGTTTATTCACCAGAGACTTAGATTGGTACAAAGTCCCTAACTTGACCCACAAATCCTTTGTCGTAGCTTCCCCTGATACATTCAGCAATACTGAATCTGAGACACACAATCGTATTGTGCTCTTTGCCTTCCGATCCAATTTCTTCCATTCTTCATCAGTCACTCCCGATGGTTTAGTACCCGGATCTACCGCGATCCACTGATCTTTATCGACCAACAGATCCTCCATCTTGAGTTTCCACAAATCAAAACTCTGACCATTGAACTTCTCAATCTCGATCTTTCCACTGCTCGCCATCTTCTTTCACCACCAGAATCGATCTCGCAGATCTCCCACTGAACAAGGTCTACCACAGGCCCGAGCGAAACCCCTCAGCAACAAAGGTGTCCCCTTGAAGCCAAAACAGCTCTGATACCAAATGTTGGTTTTAACCCTGTACAGAAATTACCTGCATACGAATTCTTAAACAAAGAAAATAAACAATGCGAGAGCATAACCCATAAAACACATATGCACAGAGATTTTTCCCTGGATCCCAAAACCGGGACTACCAGCTTGATTTTTCATTATGTTCCTTTCAATGTTACAATACATATTTATACATGCCGAAGCATCCAATACCATGGACCGAAAAACCATCGCATCCAATACCATGTGCGAAAATCATGCACAAAACCATAGGTAGGTTCGCCCAACCTAATATAGGGTCCAACCTAATATAGGTTAGTCGTGGAAAGAATATAACACAACCCAACAAAAAGGGCACTTTTCAGGGATATTCTGCAGGAGGTGTCTTCAGGGCACATGAAGTCCATACTTAGGGGAACATAATGCAAGTGTTTTTAAGTTATGCCACTACTCACAGGTCCCGGAATGAGTCCTCCAAAGTACGGGAAAGGGGTAAGAGGGACGGTGACCAATGGTGACAAATTACTGTGTAACACTCCCTCCTTAGCACACCTAGAACTCATTGAAACTCCCTCTCACACACTCTTATTTGTTCATTTCCAGGCATTTTGACCTAGTGCTTCCTTATGTTTCCCTGACCCCCTAACACTCCCTAGCTCACCCTAGCACCTGACACATCTCTGCTTACCGCCCTAACACTCTAGCATTCCTTGGCACTACATAGTATACCTTGTCACTCTCTCCTTATCACACCTAGAGATCACTGACACTCTTGGTCACAAACTCTTATTCATTCATTTCCATGCATATTTACCTAGTGCTCCCTTGTGTTTCCCTAGCACTCCTTATCACTCCTTGACACATGTTGTTACACCTTAGCAGCTATGACATCTTGGCATGTCACCCTGGCCTCTAGCATTCCTTAACACTTCCTAGCATACCTTGTCACTTTGTCCTTAGCACACCTGGAATGCACTGAAAGTTATAATCACAAACCCTTATTTATTCATTTCCATTCATTTTGATATAGTGCTCCCTTGTGTTTCTCTGGCACTCCGAACTAACACTTTCTTACACGCGTTGGCACATCTTGGCTGCATGTCACCCTAGAACTCTAGCATTGCTAAGCATGCCTTGTAACTCCTCCTTAACACACTTGAAACTCACTGACACTCCATGACACACACTCTTGTTCCTTAATTTCCATGCATTTTGACCTAGTTCTCCCTTGTGTTTCCCTAGCACTCCCTAACACTTCTTGGCATGCATTGGCACACCATGGCACTTGTCACATCTTAACAGGATTTCCTAGCACTCTATCATCTATTAGCACTGCTTATCATATGTTGTCACTCCCTCCTTAGCACACCTATAACTTGTTAACACTCCCTATCGCACACACACATTCATTCATTTACATGTAATTGAAACGAGTCCTCCCTTGTGTTTCCTTGGAAATCCCTAACATGTGTTGGCTTCACATCCTAGAACCTAGCACACCTTGGCTTGCCTTAGCACTTGGCATGTCTTCACATGCCTAACATTCCTTGGAACTTTATAACATGTGTTAGAACTTCCTGAAATTCCCCGCACTCCTTGGCACTCCCTAGTTTTCATGCCCTCATAGATAGCCTTACTCTTTTTGTGACTTGGGAACCCAACCAAGTCATTGAAAAAATAGTGTTGAGTCTAGACCAAAGTCTCCCTTTGTCTGAAACTACCTTTTCCATCCTCTTATCACAATCGTAGGATATTATCCTACAAGTCCTAATATGAAATTCTCCAAAGACACTTCGTCCATGGGACACCTAGAATTCACTAACACTCCCTGGAATAATCTCTTATTCATTCATTTCCATGCACTTTGACCTAGTTCTCCCTTGTGATTCCATGACACTCCCAAACACTCCTCGACATGCATTAACACTATCTGGCATATGTCAGCATGCCTTTTAATTCCTTGGCAAGCCATGGCACTCCTTAATTATCATGCCCTCATAACCACGCTTATTTTCTTTTAGACTTAGGAACCCAACCAAGTCCTGCCTCAACTACAACAACTTTACCAAGTTACATTTACTACAACTAGACTATGCCTCGTTCCCCTAATGGCATATAACTCATATTAGGCTTCTCATGTCTAATCTTAGCTCATCCCACTTGAAAAGTTACCAAGTCAAGGCTCACATCCAACCGTGCCCATAAAACAACTAAGCAACATAGTTTACATCTTCACATGCCATAACATCTGGCACGTATAACAATCCACTGAAACTACATGGCACACATTATCATCCCCTGCATTCCTTGGCATGATTTATCACTCCCTAACAGACCCTACCACTCCCTAACATGCCCTGACACTCTAGCATGCCTTGGCACTTCCTAGCATATAACCTTGTCACTCCCTCCTTAACACAATTGGAACTTGCTGACACTCCCTATCACATGCTCTTATCCATTCATTTCAATGAATTTTGAACTACTTCTCCCTTGTGTTCTCGTGGCACTCCCTGACACACATTGGCACACCCTAGGATTTGGCACATCTTGGCATGTCACCCTGGCACTCTAGTATTCCTTGGAACTACCTAGCATACCTTGTCACTCCCTCCTTAGAACACCTATAATTCACTGACAATCCTTGTCACGCAATCTTATTCATTCATTTCCATGCATTTGAAACTAGTGATCCATTGTTTTTCCCTAACACTCCATAACTCTCCCTGCCATGCATTAGCACACCTTAGCACCTAACACATTGTTGAAGCCCCGAAAATCGGGTCGACAATAAGGGGGATACCCACCCGGTCCAGACCTTGGTTGGCAGCTCCTTATCCGTATGGTATAGCGGGTCCGACTGGGGATAATGGGACCAGTTTCCCAATTTAAGGGTGAGTGTGTGTGTAGAGTTGGATGATGTTGATATAAGAGTACTTAAAGCTAATTTAATTCAAACTTTTAAACTAACTCTATGCTATTGTAATCTAATGAGAAACAACACATCTAATCTATGCTAACCCGAGGTGTATTTCTTCTACTATGTGATCTAAAAAGATTTCAAACAATAACTGGTAATAAAGATCATTCAGTTATCATAAGAATAGAAATCAATTAAGATAAACCACTTTGCATAAAAAGTTAGGCAAAACAATTGTGAACAGCATATCGCATAATAAGTTATTCATATATCAGACATAAATAAATGGTTCCACCGTACAGAAGTGCCAAATGGTAACTCATACATTCATGCAGTAACATATAAACAACTAAAAACTGTATATCACTTTAAGAACATAAGCAGAAATGGCCAAGAGATAAAAGTACCATTTATGACTAATCCTACTCATAAGCTTCAAGCAACAATGATTTATCTCTCCTTGCTCTAACATCTACTAAGAGTACAGAAGTGCAACATCAGTAGCAGACATCAAATGCAAACATTAATAAATCTCGATCCATCCATTCATCACAACCCCCTCTGAGGGTGCAGAAATGCATGTTCCGAGGACAATTTTTTTGACAAATTTCTGGACCCTTCTCCAAATGCATGAGAATGGTTAAAATACTACTTCCTAATTCTAATAATAGTGTATTTACAAAATTTAGGATGCGGTTTTCAAATGACCGTCCTTTTTCTAATCTAATTTTAAAGAAAAAACAACATTCTAAAATAAGGCTACTTCTGAATTTGGTCTTTAAAGCTGCAAGTGTTCATCATGGGCCTGAGGAGAGTCGGCTGGCTGACTTCTGCGCTGAGCTGGGCTGCAAAAACAGAATCTATGAGAGCTGGCACTACTTTTTTGGCCGCGTTTATGATGCATTTCACAGTCATCCATTGACTATGCGGCTTGACCAAGTATGCCCAGTAACACTCCCAATTTAACCTGTTTAATTCCTGGATCGCTTTTCCCTTTTCCTGCGCCTTCTGCTTCCAGTCGTAGTTTATTTGGTAGGTACCCCGGGGTGGTCTCTTCGATTAAATTGGCCCTGTGTAAATTATCGGGGATATACAAAGGCAGGACATGAGGAGGTATAGTGCTTCCAAACACTCTAATATAGGTGAACCATTCTTCCCCGAACCATCTTGCGATGGGGATGATATCTATCTGTGCCTCGGGTGAGCACCTCGGGGGGTCTTCATCATACATCATTCTATACAAGGGTAAGATAAGCCCGTGACAAATCTGGTAGAAGTGTGGGATGAACTGAGAATCCCATAACATCTTATGATAAACATGGATAGGTAATGGGTCCTGGGTAGTCCATTTCCAACCCATAGTGGGAAATTTAGACACATAACAAATAGAATCCATAACATATGCAGACAGATAAAAAGGAGGATAGATCCTTTGAGACAAGGATCTTTTAGACCGGTAATTGATAACAGTCGTGTATAGATTATCAGAAAAGATCTTGGCCCAATCCATAATATCGGCATTTGTGGCAGCATCTATTAATGGTAGCCATTCAGACGAAAACTTATTGATATCCGGCATCCCAAATAATCTACAAAGCATGGCCGCAGCAAAACAATACGGAGAGGTGAGGGAAACAGTGTTGTACATACGGTTTTTGTCTTTTTTGAGCGGCTCCTCTTTTCTGGACCAATCTTTGGTGGTCTCTGCTAGGTTTGGGTTCTCTGCCACAAATTTATTAACGAATTGTGTGTTGTAAGTCGCCTGCGGTTCAGGAAGATGATACATAAGCTTTAAATCTTGTGCAGCGAATGATCCGATGAGCCCATGTCCTTGAATCTTGAATTGTCTGTTGTTCATCTCTGCATTGTCAAGTATCCACTTGATCTTATCCGTATATGGTAGAATTTTGGGCCTTGCTGCTATCCGGTGAATAAATGAACATGCTAGCTCCTCTAAGGACGCCTCGAAAGAGCATTGTGAGCCCGCAACAGCAGCAACCTTCATTATTCTGGGATTCTCTTCTTCAAGCAGTCTGTACATGCTTTCCCATGTCGATATCCCTGCGTCTCTGTTACAGGCTGTGTCTGCATACAAAGGCGCCATCTCCTTCGTCTTTTCCTTCGTCTCAGAGCCTTGAGCTTTATTTTTCTTTCCCATTTCTTCCTATGTTTGGCTTTGAATCGTCTTTAGTTCTTTGTTCCTCCAGCTTACAAGTGAAATGGAAATGATTGATCAAGAAAGGTGATGGGAGATTTTTAAATGCAACAGATATATCAAATATGCCACCTTACGTGAAGTAATTCTTTACAAAAGCACGCGTCTTCATTTCATTTAATAGCTGACAACTAATTCCTTTACTATCATTAAAAGCGCATGATCTTGAGTCAGATTATGGTAAGTGGCTTTTCTTTGAATAGCGTGCCCGAAGGATTCGTGATGAAGTGATTTATGATTTGCTTACGTAACATCGCAGATCATGCCATTGCAAATCGCACCATCGCAGATCGCGCAAACATACGAATATAATATCGCAGCGATCGCAACATCGCAAGTCACAGAAGTTTAATGTTTGCCGAATCTTGTCAGCTCATTTCTGCGATATGCAATCTTGCGATCGGTGTTATCGCAGATCGGTAAATCTTGAAGTTTTTTCCTTATGAGTATTAATTTATTGCGATGCAATATTATGCTTAACACGAGAGTCTTGCGCATACCGATATTATAGAGAAATGGAGGCATTTCCTATCTTTTTTTGCAACACGGCTTTAAAGATATTTCCCTTATCATAGACTTAGGTTAAAAAATATTCAAAAGACCTTTCTAAGCTTACGATGGTAACCTTATTTTGAAGAAAGGAAACTCTTGCTTTTTTTTTTTAATTTAACTAAGGGTCCCCATTCATTTAGTATTTTGGACAACACTTAAATGAACAAGGGGGGGTGTTGCTGGCCACAACAATTGGCGATTCACTTGGGAGAACCAGTTATCTCTGATCTTCTATTGACGTTTTCAAACTTCCGAAACAAAAAATTTTCTCAGAAAGCTTAAACTTTATTATAAAAAGATAAAGCATATTATACTTCAAACTGTCAATGATATTTTGTTTCAACCTCTTTCTATTTTAATTACTTGTATCCTCAGCTTGTCCTTGCATTTACATCAGCCATTACTTGATCTTGTAAAAAATAAAATAAAGTCTTCCCTGTGTAGCAGCCTTTTTAAATATGCTCCTTTGTCGCAGGTAGAGCCTCTGCTGCCAGCAGGCGTCCATAGCCTCGACAGGGTTACCTATTACCCAGTAATGATCCTTTATCCTACTTAAGGTGATCTACAACTCTTAAAGAAAAAACCCAGATTGATACTTTTTCCTTCTTTTTTTTTTTATTCTTAAAGAACAATGTCTTGGTTTGGTAGCCAAATTATGACACAGTCATTCACTTGATTTACACTTTTGCTGAACAAGTTGGCTCGCGATGAGACCCCTTGTCTTGTGATTTCAATAATCTTAAGTTGTTGCCCTGTTTTGGTGGATAGTAATGGCAAAGTCAGCAAGTTATAATATCTGTGATCATGATAAGCCAGCTCGTGATGAGACCTCTTATTCTTCAAGATATAGTGTATCCTTGGGTCTTTTTCTAAATGCTGCGATTTTCTTTAGCAGGGAGGAAGTCAATTTTTTTCCTTAAGAAAGTTCTGGACGACAATAATAGAGCTTTTTGGAAATGGCTGTTTCTACAGGGAATCCTTATTTTGTTATTGATGCCTTTCATTGTAGTGACATAAAACAATTTCTTCACTAAGATTGCTTTCTTCAAATTTGCTGGAGTTGAAACTAGTATCATATCTGGGTTAAAGTTCTATTGATAATAAAGATCAAGTTTCCAAAAGATTTGCTATTTATAGAAGCAGAAGTTCAAAATCTTGATAGAGAAAAGGTGTCTTTAGTAAATGTCAAATGCTGTTAACCATAGAAAATTTTATTATGGAGAAAAATATTTAACGAAATAAGAGGTAGACATTCCCTAGGATTATGTATAGAATAGGGATAATCTCTTCTCTTATTTTACCTACCAACTATTAAAAGTAAATTATAAACCTAATAACCTAGCTGAATTACTCCTACTCCTATTCTAACAATATACAGAAAATTAACTAGGTGAAATGATATTTCCAGTGGAACCATCTTTTCATTTTTATTCCTACACGTATGTAACTTTCAAACATCAGTGTTAAGAACAAAACTTTTCTTGGACTGTTAATGTTGGATGTGGAATAAGAATGTGTAACTTCAGTTGGAATTCTGTCTGAAATTTCTTTCTCATGAAAACTTCTTTCCAACTGGATACCTATTGGATCATAAAAATCAGGATGAATTTCTGTTATGGATTGATGATCTCGTAATAGGAAGGATGACAAGCCAGGTTGCGAATATGATTTTTCAGTTTTAATGGCCTGTAACCTACTGTGCGTTAAAGTCAAGCTTTTAGCAATTTCTTGTAAAAGGAAAGTTTCCATATATAAATCACTAAATAAATCAATGAAAAATATGGAAATTTCTGGAAAGAGATTTATCAATTGGCGCGAATTGCCGACAAGTTTCGAAAGGTACTTTCCTTCATTGATGGTGTTTTGGATGCCAAAGAAGTTTTTCAAGGAAGTTTGATATTGATTGATCTTGGAATTGAAAAAGTTCTATACTTCCTTGACACAGTTTAGCTTTCCAAAATGGTAGCACATCTTTCGAATGTTCTTTGATAAGGTGCTCAACATACCATAGTAATCTATCAAAAGTCTGAAAATTTAAAACACAATCCGATTTTGTACAAAATGAGTGCAAGTGAGAAAGAAAGAAATGATTATCTATACAAATAATGTTACATCACAACTGGGATTGACTTGGAATATCTTGTTTTTCACAAGAACTGGCCAGAATTATGGGATCCGAGCAATTTCGAATTCTGTCTTGTGAATCAGAAGACAAGTTATGATTGTGAACAGGCATGGGGGTTTCCTCATGATATGAATCATAGATCGGGGTATTGTCTTGGATAGTAAAATCATGCAAATGATCTTTTACTTTGAAATGAGGATTGACTGATATGATTCCTGAATTAGAATATCTCTCATTATCTGAGCTTTGTTGAGTTACTTGGGATAAATCAACAACATCATCGTTGTCAAAGTAGCTATCATAAATGATTTTACAGGTTTCCCTAGATTTCTCTTTTTCGTCATATTTTTTCAGACAAGGAAGGTCAAGTGGTTCTTGTTTGAAAATGATCAAAGAATGTTCTATAGCTGTCTTTTTATCTTGAAAACCTAATGATGACTCATTTGAATAATCCTCTGTACTTTTTGAGATATCTTTAATATTGAGAGGGGAAAAATTATCATCACTAAAAACATCAGGATAAAGAGAAAAATGTGATTCTGGAACAATGCATTTGAAAATATCATAATGGAAAAATCATTGTTCATCAAATTCATCATAGACATCGGGATTTAGATCATACCTTTGTGTACTGACACTTTTTGAAAGAGAAATAGTTTGTTGTTCTAACCTTGGCATCTGCATTTGTTGATTTGCAACGATATTATCTGACCTTGTATCAAAGTCATCTGCTGGTTCCAAGGCAGGATTTCCTCCAGCATTCTCGCTTTTGTCTTCTTGCATTAGAGCATGCATGTCTCCTAGGCTTTGGGAACTTTCTTCATCATGGCTGATTTGTATATTTAGATTGGAATTCTCATTCACATTAGAAGAAAATGAGACAAAGCTTGGACTAATTTCTGCTTGATCAGACATAGGAGGCGGGGAATGCTCAGCATAATCTGAAGATTCTTCATCCATGAGTTCACTTTCAAGATCATACTTTAGACAATTAAGATGAAATCGCATATTAAAATCCCTAACAGATTCATCTTGTTTATGTAGATAATCAATTTCATCATATACCTAGTCATAGTCATAACAATCAAATTCACAAATGAAAGTCTTGACGAATTGGTACCAGCTGTGAATTGAGGCAACTGGGAGGGTTCTGCACCATTTTCTAGCTTCCGTCGTGAATGTAAGAGTAAAAATTCTGCATAAAACGCCTTCATCAATTCTTTGAACATCCGAGCTTGAAACTCTTTGAATAAATTGAAGAGCATGATTAAAAGCAGAAGAATTATTCTTACCATTGAATTTTACCTGAGACAAGAGTCTTACCACTTCAGGTGGACTGTTGGAAGAGGTAGGAACATGGATGCAACTCCACATGGGAAGTTTGTGAGCAGCCATCCTGATTCGAATGTTACAATTGAAAATCATTCCAACAGACACTATGTTCAGGCCCTCCTTCTAGCGCCAAATATGTTGAAGCCCCGAAAATCGGGTCGACAACAAGGGGGATACCCACCTGGTCCGGACCTTGGTTGGCAGCTCCTTATCCGTTTGGTATAGCGGGTCCGACTGGGGATAATGGGACCAGTTTCCCAATTTAAGGGTGTGTGTGTGTGCAGAGTTGGATGATGCTGATCTAAGAGTACTTCAAGCTAATTTAATTCAAACTTTTAACTAACTCTATGCTATTGTAATCTAATGAGAAACAACACATCTAATCTACGCTAACCCGGGGTGTATTTCTTCTACTATGCGATCTAAAAAGATTTCAAACAATAACTGGTAATAAAGATCATTCAGCTATCATAAGAATAGAAATCAATTAAGATAAACCACTTTGCATAAAAAGTTAGGCAAAACAGTTGTGAACGGCATATCGCATAATAAGTTATTCATATATCAGACATAAATAAATGGCTCCACCGTACAGAAGTGCCAAATGGTAACTCATACATTCATGCAGTAACATATAAACAACTGAAAATTGTATATCACTTTAAGAACATAAGCAGAAATGGCCAAGAGATAAAAGTACCATTTATGACTAATCCTACTCATAAGCTTCAAGTAACAATGATTTATCTCTCCTTGCTCTAACATCTACTAAGAGTATAGAAGTGCAACATCAGTAGCAGACATCAAATGCAAACATTAATAAATCTCGATCCATCCATTCATCACAACCTCCTCTGAGGGTGCAAAAGTGCATGTTCCGAGGACAAGTTTTTTGACAAATTTTTGGACCCTTCTCCAAATGCATGAGAAGGGTTAAAATACTACTTCCTAATTCTAATAATAGTGTATTTACAAAATTTAGGATGCGGTTTTCAAATGACCGTCCTTTTTCTAATCTAATTTTAAATAAGAAAACAACATTCTAAAATAAGGCTACTTCTGAATTTGGTCTTTAAAGCTGCAAGTGTTCATCATGGGCCTGAGGAGAGTCAGCTGGCTGACTTCTGCGCTGAGCTGGGCTGCGAAAACAGAATCTATGAGAGCTGGCACTACTTTTTCGGCCGCGTTTATGATGCATTTCACAGTCATCCATTGACTATGCGGCTTGACCAAGTATGCCCAGTAACACTCCCAATTCAACCTGTTTAATGCCTGGATCGCTTTTCCCTTTTCCTGCGCCTTCTGCTTCCAGTCGTAGTTTATTTGGTAGGTACCCCAGGGTGGTCTCTTCGATTAAATTGGCCCTGTGTAAATTATCGAGGATATACAAAGGCAGGACATGAGAGGTACAGTGCTTCCAAACACTCTAATATAGGTGAACCATTCTTCCCGAACCATCTTGCAATGGGGATGATATCTATCTGTGCCTCGGGTGAGCACCTCGGGGGGTCTTCATCATACATCATTCTATACAAGGGTAAGATAAGCCCGTGACAAATCTGGTAGAAGTGTGGGACAAACTGAGAATCCCATAACATCTTATGATAAACATGGATAGGTAATGGGTCCTGGGTAGTCCACTTCCAACCCATAGTGGGAAATTTAGACACATAACAAATAGAATCCATAACATATGTAGATAGATAAAAAGGATGATAGATCCTTTGAGACAAGGATCTTTTAGACCGGTAATTGATAACAGCCGTGTATAGATTATCAGAAAAGATCTTGGCCCAATCCATAATATCGGCATTTGTGGCAACATCTATTAATGGTAGCCATTCAAACGAAAACTTATTGATATCCGGCATCCCAAATAATCTACAAAGCATGGCCGCAACAAAACAATACGGAGAGGTGAGGGAACCAGTGCTGTACATACCGTTTTTGTCTTTTTTGAGCGGCTCCTCTTTTCTGGACCAATCTTTGGTGGTCTCTGCTAGGTTTGGGTTCTCTGCCACAAATTTCTTAACGAATTGTGCGTTGTAAGTCGCCTGCGGTTCAGGAAGATGATACATAAGCTTTAAATCTTGTGCAGCGAATGATCCAATGAGCCCATGTCCTTGAATCTTGAATTGTTCGTTGTTCATCTATGCATTGTCAAGTATCCACTTGATCTTATCCGTATATGGTAGAATTTTGGGCCTTGCTGCTATCTGGTGAAGAAATGAACATGCTAGCTCCTCTTAAGGACGCCTCGGAAGAGTGTTGTGAGCCCACGATAGCAGCAACCTTCATTATTCTGGGATTCTCTTCTTCAAGCAGTCTGTACATGCTTTCCCATGTCGATATCCCTGCGTCTCTGTTACAGGCTATGTCTGTATACAAAGGCGCCATCTCCTTCGTCTTTTCCTTCGACTCAGAGCCTTGAGCTTTATTTTTCTTTCCCATTTCTTCCTGTGTTTGGCTTTGAATCGTCTTTAGTTCTTCGTTGCTCCAGCTTACGAGTGAAATGGAAATGACTGATCAAGAAAGGTGATGGGAGAGTTCTAAATGAAACAGATATATCAAATATGCCACCTTACGTGAAGTAATTCTTTACAAAAGCACGCGTCTTCATTTCATTTAATAGCTGACAACTAATTCCTTTACTATCATTAAAAGCGCATGATCTTGAGTCAGATTATGGTAAGTGTCTTTTCTTTGAATAGCGTGCCCAAAGGATTCGTGATGAAGTGATTTATGATTTGCTTACGTAACATCGCAGATCGCGCCATCGCAAATCGCACCATCGCAGATCGCGCAAACATACGAATATAATATTGCAGCGATCGCAACATCGCAGGTCGCAGAAGTTTAATGTTTGCCGAATCTTGTCAGCTCATTTCTGCGATATGCGATCTTGCGATCGGTGTTATCGCAAATCGTTAAATCTTGAAGTTTTTTCCTTATGAGTATTACTTTATTGCGATGCGATATTATGCTTAACACGAGAGTCTTGCGCATACCGATATTATAGAGAAATGGAGGCATTTCCTATCTTTTTTTGCAACGCAGCTTTAAATATATTTCCCTTATCATAGACTTAGGTTAAAAAATATTCAAAAGACCTTTCTAAGCTTACGATGGTAACCTTATTTTGAAGAAAGGAAACTCTTTCTTTTTTTTAAAATTTAACTAAGGGTCCCCATTCATTTAGTATTTTGGACAGCACTTAAATGAACAAGGGGGGGTGTTGCTGGCCACAACACACATCTTGGCCTATTTCCCTGGCCTCTAGAATGACTTAGCACTGCCTAGCATACCTTGTCACTCCCTCCTTAGCACACCTTGAAATCACTGACACTTCCTATCACAAACTCTTAATCGTTCATTTGAATGCATTATTTTCACCTAGTGTTCCCTTGTGTTTCCCTAACACTCCCTAACACTTCCTAGAAATGTTTGGCACACCTTGGCACCTAGCACATATTGGCTACATGTCGCTCTGGCATGCTAGAATGATTTAGCGTTTCTTAGCATACCATGTCACTCCCCTCTTACCACACCTGGAACTCATTGACACTCCCTGTCACACACTCTTATTCATTCATTTCCTTTCATTTTGACCTAGTGCTCCCTTGTGTTTCCCTAACACTCGCTAACAATCAACACACATTGGCACACCTAACTGCAACGAGTTTCACTAACAGTCAATCCAAAAACCCTTCCAGAGTCTTACTAATTACTTGTTCTTCACTAAGATATTAGGGTTAAGTTTATTGTATAGTGTTCAGTGTGAAAATATTACTAGGTGTTTTTATCACATTAGTTGGAAGGTGGCTAAGCCAGAAGCATGACGGTAAGGTTCTTGAATCTTGGACTGTAAAACTAACCAAAAGATATATGACTATAAGATCTTTGGCAAATTGTAGTTTTCTAAAGAGATTCATGGTAGTGATTTTTCCATTGCACTAGACCCAAGAACTCAATTGTTAATTGATATAGATAAGTGGTAGTTTGATGTAGTAAATGTCAAATGTACAATTCAACAACATGATGGAGTCTTACATCTAACATCATAATTCAATTTTTTATCTTCGTGGTGCAAACCCCATGATGTCAAAGTGTGACACCCTCCTTGCAACAACACTCTTTGAGTAGTTACCCAGTGACTTCCTTACCTTTGATTGTCCTCTCCTCATCTTGTTCACTCTCAGTTCCTTCTCCCTTACTCTCCTCTCACTATGCTCTTTTTCTTCCTATTCTCCTTATCCCAATTTCTCTTATCTTTCTACTTCTCACTCCATCCTTGTGGTTAGTTAGTGCTTGGCTAACTGGATTTTCCTTTTCTTGCCATTTTGCCTCCCATTTTCTCCCCATCTGTCATTTTCCCTCTTCCTAGGTCTATTCTAGAATCAACAAGGTGTGAGGGAGGAGAAAAATCCATTCAGGTGTGCTAATAGGTTGCAAAATATCTCCCCACCCTCATTGACTGCATCAAGGCCTGTAAAGATTATGCCTGTGAGTGTCTGTGAGTCTCTTCTTAGGTCTTGGATTAAATTATTTTTTCTCTTTCAACTATATGAATCGAGCTATATGCTCTTTAACCCCCCCATTGATAGATTTCCCTATACTTGTATCATGCCCCTAGTATAAAGACATATGTATAGGTTATTATGGTATATGCTAAACTTTGGTTATTAAGCTCACCTTGAAGTCACTAAGGTTCCATCTAACTCCCCCTAGTTAATACAAGGTTCATTGAGTTAGAAAAATGTGCCATCAATAATTATAAGTGGTTACCTTAAGGAAGGACCATTGGTTGAAGCCTCATCAATGGATATTGTGTCAATGGTTAGGGTTTTGATTAAGTTAGACACTATTCACTATTATATTTGTGGGAATAGAGTAATTATGATCTTCCCCATGTACACAAGGATAACTGAGAAGTGTTTCCCATAATCATGCAATTGGAACATCAACATGTACATCAAGGTAATCACAAAATATTTATCATATTTATACAATGCAAGGTGATAGGAAAATATTTACAATATATACGTGAATGTACTAAGATTAGGACCATTAGCATCATATCTACATACTTACCACAAGACGAGGGTCATTACAACCCCTTAAAAATAGCCATAAGGCCTTCCTCTTTTGCATCTCCTTGACCACAAGGGTTCAAGTGAAAAACACATAGTTCCTTTAAAGATTTGAAGGTTGAGGCAACCACTTCAAGCCCTTGAACTTAAAGATAATCAAATATTTGCAATTTGTTACAATAATAAGTCCATTATGCACACTTCTCATCTTAGAGTTGGGTAGAGAGGGAGAATACTTGATTGATGCCAACCTTGTAAATGAACAACTTTTCCTACTCATTGGTTGGACTCTCCACCTCTAGATGACACCACTGACACAAAAAAAAAAAAGTCCAAGATACCCATAAGATGTGCCCTACACACAAGGGCTTAGACTACACCTCCATAAAATGTACCTTCAACTTTATATGTCCCAAAACAGTAATATCCTAACCCAATATAGCCTCTTTGTTAGATTTTTGTAGCTTTCTCCCTAACTAACACTATACTTTTACTATTTAATCCACTTACCATATACTCTGTCTTGTTTTCACCCACCTAGTATACAAGAACACTTATGTTTTTAATACAACCAAGCTAAGAGGGCATGTTTCTTTTTTACACTTAAATGTTTTCAATGCAACCAAGTTAATAGCACGTGTTTCCTTTTCAAATTCCAAAAGTATAACATGTCTATCTCTATAAACTAACAACAAAATCATTGCATAAAAAAGGTAAGATTAAAATTAAATTAAAAATTGATTATTATTATTATTATTATTATGATAAATACATCAAATATGGAAACAATGTTTTCAAACACAACCATAAAAAAAAGTGTTAGTTTGTCAAATAGAACTACAAACTTATTAAACCATCCTAGATCCATCTTAACCCAGATCTATCAAGCACTGAGAGGGATCCAATCTCTCGATGTGCAAACCTCTTTTTTAGCGCTTGGTAGATCCAGGTTAATATGGATCTAGGATAGTTATATAATACTATATAATATCTATATTTTATCTGTGTGTCTCTTTCTTACACCCTCTCTCTATCTCACCCCCCAAACATACACACTCTCTCTCCATATCTCTCTCTCTCTCCCTCCCTCTTCCTCTCTGCCTCTCTCTCTTCCCTCTATATCTCCTCTCTCCATCACTCCCTTGTCACTCCCTCTCTCTATACCTTTCTCCATCTATGTCTTTCTTCTTCCTTCCCTCTCTCTCCCCCACCAACTTCATCTCTCTCTCCTCTCTCTTAGTCCTCTCTCTCCATTTCTTTCTCACCTCCCTCTGTCCCCCCCATCACTCTCTCTCTCTCCCCCCTCCATCTTTGTGCCTCCCTCTCTCTCTCTCTTTCCCTTCTCTCCCTATCTTTATCCCCACCTATTCTCTCTCTTCCCTCCTCTCTTCTCTCCCTCTCTCTCTATCCATCTATCCCTTGTCACTCCCTCTCTCTCTCCACCTCTATCTACCTATGCCTTAGTTCTTTCCTTCCTCTCTCTCCCCCCATCTTCTTCTCTCTCTTCCTACCTCCTTCTCTCTATCTCCCCCCATCACTCTCCCTCTCTCTCTCTCTCTCTCTCTCTCTCTCTCTCTCTCTCCATCTTTGTGACTATCTCCCTCCCCCTCTCTTCCCTTCACTTTGCTTGCTATCATCACTTGGATCCTTAGTTAAGATAGATCTATGTTGGTTCTTACTAATATTTGTATTAGATAAATTTCAGATCTTTAAATATAAAAGTATTCTCATTTTTAATTTTATTAAAACCTTAATTTAGTTTATATGGGAATAATTTTAGTAGTCTTGAGGATAGAACGTTTATATATATCTCAAAACTAATTACAACCCTTTTCCTAATAGCTTCAAATAAAAAATGTTATTAAATTAAATTAAATTAAAATATTTTTATTGTGAAATAAGTTATGGTTTTTGGGCATGTGGTATTTATAAGCCATGGTATTGGACCATGGTATTGTAACAAAGCCTATTTACAAGTTAATAATATCCATGGTAAAGTGGGGGTGAGTATCAATGGTTAAGAATCTTTCATATTGTTATAAAATATTTAGATTGTGAAATAAGATATGATTTTTTTGGCATGTGGTATTGATAAGCCATGCTATTAGCCCATGCTATTGTAACAAAGCCTATTCACAAGTTCATAATATCAATGACAAAGCCGGGGCGAATATCCATGATTAAGAACCCTGTCATATTCTTATAAAATATTTTGATTTTGAAATAAGTTATATTTTTTGGGCATGTGGTATTGATAAGCCATGGTATTGGCCCATGGTATTGTAACAAAGTATATTTACAAGTTAATAATATCCATGATGAAGTGAGAATGTGTTGTGGGGAAAAATGCCTATGCAGGACGATCCTATCCACCTAAGGTGTGACAGTGCCTTAGCAACAAACAGAGACAGCTATTCTAGTATTCTTCCTTTATGAATTAAGAATGAAGAGAGATGGATGGACTAACCAGTGTCTACTGTTTGTCCCTCTATCCAGATCCTCTTCTCTTTGGGTGTTCACAGCTACTTGCCTTCTTGCTCGCCTAGCTTCAACAGGTTCCTGCAAGATCACAAGAGAACAGCTACTTGCGACAAGAGAAGAACACTACACAAAGACAGATATTCACATTCATAATTGATTCAGGATTAGAAATAAACCAAATACACTAATGCAATCATACATCAAAGATACATCAGTATATAGGAGAAACCAAGATAGCTTTATTGATAAATAACAAGGTTCAGGAAGAGATACAACCCAGAGGGTTCCAATCCAGCATCTCCTTCCCAGCAAGATGGAATTCCTATCTTCACCTCCCTTCAAAGCATTAAGCACCCAATGATTCTAGTCTCAAACCAACAACAATTCTTTGCAATAACAAAATTCCAGCCTCTAGATCTCATGGAGGAGAGATCCATATATAGATGTTTTGGAGAGAGGATGAGTCAGCTTGAGATCTGACTAGTGTCCTCTCCCTCCGTCAGTTCTTGATTCCACTTGGAGGTTCTTGTTTCCACTTGGAGATTTGGAACCTCTTACTCATCACCAGTCGAATTCCCTGAGGCAAGTGTCATTTTGGAAGCTTCCTGGGTTTTGACACCTTGAGGAATGAGCCTGCCACATGTCCACTCTCACTCAGCGCAAGTAGCCAGTGTTGGCTTTGACATTCAGCGCAGGTAGCCAGTGTTGCCATTGACATTCAGCGCAGATGGTCAGTGGAGCCATTGACATGATCCTGAATTGACTTGTTTTTGAGCAGTTTCTGGTGGAGAACTTCTGTGAATTGCTGTGGTTTGTTAGCCTTGTTCCTCTAGGGGTAGGAACAACATGTTTAGGGACTTTGGATCCCTTAGATTATGGACATTTCATGCTCAGTGCTGTAAGGCACAAAAATGTCTATAACAGTTGCCCCCTAAAGTATGAGGCCGTTTATCGGGTGAAATGCTTTATCCAGGAGGGTTCGAAGTTCATCCAATGCTGGGAGGAGACCTGTAATAAGATACAATACAATACATTATTTTTCATACTGCTTTCATGATCTAGCTGAGGCAGGCATTCCCATGCTCAGCTTTATAAATTCATTTTCTGTACATAGAACAGACAATCGTCTGATGGTAGACTGATAATTTCGATGAAATTATCATCCTTTGAGTAGGATGATCATCTGCTGCAATGATGTAAATGTCAAATGTCTTTATCTTTCCTGAATATATATCGCAGCCCGGATGGATGAGACTAGATCCGGGGTCTTCAAACTCGTTCGATCTTCACTCTAAGTGCAAGTCGATCCATGTGAGAATTGTTCTGAAGTCGAACATGGAAGGACATCGCTTCATTACCGGTCAATGAGGTAAACCGTTAACAAGCGCGAGAGGAATCACCGATAATGATAATGACCCTCAAGGTACTGCAGTACGATTCACGTGGTGTGAATAAAGGACTTGGCGTCGAACACCACGCAAAATCTTCTGGTCGAAGGTCATTGATGTATACCTGTCGCCGGAAGTGAGAAACTTGCCATTGAGGCATGCAAGCTTCAAAGTACTAAAGGGGTTGTTCCTAGAGCAACTTCTTGGATAATGAGCTGATGTCGACAAGAAGCGATCTGTCAAAGGAGGGCCTTAATGAATCCCACATCAGTGACATGGAACGGAGCTAATGATTTTGATGGAGGTGAAAACGATCTGTGACATATGATTCAGGGTGGCGGTCATGAACGGATGAAGGATAATGTATGGCAGTGGATGGGACACGGTTGACTCTTTCTGAACGACTTCTCTTGAACATATGGCGACACTGATGCGATGGATTGGTAGCATTACCCCAAATATGGATGGTATAGTGAGACCATGGTGATGTGACCGGTGAATGAAACAACCCAACCCGATTGTGGTACGGAGGAAAAGTGTCATGTTCAAGAGCGACTTGCTACCATCAAAGTTTTCTTTAGTTTCTCCCAAGTTTTCCCCAGTCATTGCTGACCAATACCTCTTTATTTTTGTCAAGCTTGAGGAGGATAACATATGCTTGTTCTATAACCTGCCCTTCGGGCAAGCCCATCGCTATGTTTTAACGAGCCTAGCGATAGTGAAACTCGTTCTCGTCTAAAGACAAGTTTGTCGCTATTTAGTAATTTTAACGAGTCTAACGACAAGGATAACTCGGTCCTTTTCATTTTTAGAGAGTCTAAAAAGGTACATAAAGTTAACTCCAAAAGTCCTTTTTCGTCATCTAATCCCTTTAGTCCGAAAAAGTATAAAACAATACAGAAGGGATGATTTTTCGATAGTTTTAACGAGCCGAACAAAACAAGCGCTCGATCTTTTTGTGTAATAATCCCTCAGGTCCAAAAAGATTAAAATCTAGAGGAGGGATAGCACTTCCGGTCGCTTTAACGAGCTGGAAGGCCAAAACTCGACAATATTTTCATATTTTACGAGTCCGTTGAAAAGAGCTTAAAGAAGACTCGTCTTTTGAGGAACGAGTGATAAACAGGGTTAGCAGCTGATTCCAGGTACAGGTTGGAATTTTCCAATCACGGCAGTGTCACAAGGATGGCTAGGTGAAATCACTCTTCGCAATTGTTCCTCAAAATGGGTAAACAATCATATGGAGGTGAACGATCGGCCAAATGAAAAGTGGAGGTGACGGTGCAAACACGACCAAGCCTTTAATGGCTGATAAGGTTACATTCACAGTGGTCATTTACCGGGGAGTGCTTATGTTTATTTTTTAACGAGCATGAAGTCCACGTTAAAACTGCTCGGATCTTGCGTTTATTTTTTAACGAGCATGAACTTTATGCTAAAACTGCTCGATGCTTATGTCTATTTTTTAACGAGCATGAAGTCCGCGTTAAAACTGCTCGGATCTTGCGTTTATTTTTTAACGAGCATGAACTGTATGCTAAAACTGCTCGATTATACCAGTCATATGATAAGAGTGTCTCATTGAGATTATATTTTTTATGGAGCTTCATCTCACAAAGCTATGCCCCGCACCTTTCATTATGAAAGTTCGGAAACGACTAATCCTACGAGTTTAAAGGGTTAGAGGTCCTAAAAATTTAAAAAATAAACAGTTGCCCCTTGCTTGCATTCCAAAAGTTTTGCATGCCCCCAGGTATAAAGTACGATTTCAAAGTTACCTCTACTTATTTTCCGTCAAAACATTTGTTCTAACGAGAGAGGCTTACCTCTTTCAAGTTACCCAAAGATTGTCTCGTTAATCTTTCAAACAAAACACTTCCTCCGCAATGTCTACCGAAATAGACAAAGGTGAGCGGCGTAGCCCGCCAACTCACATAACTTTGACAAAAGAATCTTATTCTAGAACAACCCTCTTCCTAGACGGACGGGGTACGAACTAGTCATATTCTCCCGTGGAAACCTACCCTATACCCAAAGTTTTCCTGTCGAAGCAGACCAGGACGCATGCCCCCTGGGTTCCAGTCATATCCTCCCGGATTACTCGCGCTCATCAGGAGGACGGACCGTGGGTTGAGACACTTCTTGCATGAATAGACCATTTAGGGATGGTATATGACTATTTGCGATGCGTGATCTGGGGAATGAAAGTTGGTCCACGAGCTTGACCATTCTTCCTTCATGCGGAAAACACATTACTCTAAAGAGTGATGAGACGATGGCTCCCATGCAATATATATAGTCTCGTCCAAGGAGTAGGTTATAATCCAAGGGTCCTTGAACGACCATCACGTTCATTTGAACGGTCTTCCCTTTCAATGTGATTGGCACATTGGGGAGGATCCCTAAAGGTCGACTGGTTGCTTTATCAAAGCCTGATAGATTTCTCATTTCAGGAAAAACTGCTGGCGAACCAAGCGCTTTCCAAGCAATAGAGGAAAGGATACTCACAGATGCCCCCTCATCAATGATAGTGCCATCCATTACCATTCTGTATATTTGGACGATAATTCTGAATGGTATACTGGCTAGCAACCGGGGTCTGCCTAGTTGGTTCCAGTCGAACGAGACAACTAGGTTGCTTGGTGGTGGGACCGAATAGACGGCCGAATATCGCTCTGACGAAGTTCCTTCCTGCGATAAAGGAATGGTGGCATTTCCCCCTTGTTCATCAGAGTCAATGTTGATGAAGAGAATTTGGACGGTGTCGTCTTTATTCTCCTCTGTGATGGTATCATTCGAAGATAGAGCCTCTGAAGGCAATACCGGGTCAACTTCCGCCTCAACCTTTTGACTTTCGTCAGGTATGGATTCAGACGGTTCATCTTCAATGACAGGTGCTTCGGCTGACCACCTGAGCGGGCTAGCCAGGTTCTCAACTAGCGAAGGACATGGCAGGAGTCTTTGATATCCAGGAGGAAGTTGCACTCGTAAAATCGGGCGATCTTCCAGAACTCTTTTTGCCTCGTCTAAGAAGGGACAACGGTGGATGGCATGATCGCCATCACACAGTCTGCAGGGAAATTTAGCTTTCCCTCTCTGTCCTGGGGCTTCACTCCCACTAGTTGACGGTGAGCAGTCAACATGGCTATCAGAGGTCGACGCTACCGAATTGTGCAAACAGGGGGACCAGTCCCTTAGTATCCGAGGGATACAGGGACAATCTCTATGGAAGTGGTCTCCCTTGCATATGACGCATGGCGATTTAGGCCTTGCTAGTGCTGTGTGTGGATTTCTGTCAAACGACATTTGTTTGCCCCCAGTCGCCTTTGGCTCCTTCTTCTTCTTCTCTTTCTTCTTCTTCTCCTTCTTCTCCTTAGGAACTCGGTTTTTTGTTCTACCAGTTCCGTCAAGCGAAGAGGAAGGAGGAGAGGAAGATGAAGTAGAAGGCTGGTGGGAAACTCTGGTCTGGTCTAACTGTTGACTCGACTGTTCAGGAATGGTGGTGTTCTGAACGACATTGGTTGAAAAGAGCCAGACTGGTAGGCCAATTGTCAGTCCTGGAAGCAACAATGTGGCCATGTGGGGTGCACCAACATCTCCCCAAGAGGAGAAGGGACTAGGATTTCCACCAAGGGGAATTCCTTGGTTGGTGGGCTCCATCTTTTCAACCTAAAGATCAACGCGGGAATAAAGGGTGATTGTTCCGTTTAAAATAAATTGTTAACGACGCTTTAGACACAACTTGCTTTTTCACTTTTAAAGAGTCGAGAAAAAGCTAAAGATGACTCTAGTCTCCTTCGATGTTTTAACGATCCCGAAGTGACAAATGCTCGGATGGACTTTTTCTGTAATAGAGTCTGAAAAAGGCCAAAAGAAACTGCTTTGGAGTTCTAGGCAGAGGGTGTGCCAAACTTTTCGCAAAACCGTAGAATACTTTTTAAGGTACGGGTGGTCAATCTTCCTGAATGCTGTGTTCAGTGCATTGCGATCAGTAGGGCGGCCGACACGGCTTCCTAAGGATAAAAGATATATGCCTATAGGGGTCTCCCAATATATACGCGACGGTACGTGGGAGCACAATCCGTACTGGCGCTATCTTCCCTCAGGAGGAATCACCCACCTTCAACGAGATCGACAGTCACCAGGCTTAACGACACCGAAACACGTCTCTAGCCTAGACCTCTATGTTGTGCGTTATGCTGCAAAGCGTTGTTAGGTTCATTCAGTTTATTTTAAGTTGATCTTTTTAGAAGTTTGCCTTTCTGGATCACCACGAGATGTATGGTACAATTCCTAAATGCAGTCTAAGATGATAAGCAAGCTTTATATCTTTTCAACTTGGAAAATCCTAGCTACTAAGGGAAAAGAAAGACACCATCTTTTCTCAAAGAGCAATCAGCACACTCTAATGCACTTTTCCTAAATCAAGCATGCAAACTATCAAAATGCAAATGCACAATGCAGGTGTTTGTTTTCCGCTTTCTTAGTATTGATGCCTACAAAGAAAGCTTTTTGTACAACTTCGAATTTGCTTTTAAATGACAAGTACAAACAAGTTTACTTTTTCGAAATCAACAAGGGTAGAAGAGATTACAACACTTTGCGACTTTCGAAATGAGCACTTGTTTCGACACTTAAAAGAGACAAACTCAAACCAATAAGAAAAAGCAAATGTATAATCAACTGTAAACAGCCAATGAACTCTCTCCTAAGATCACAATCAACAGATCTGAATCAAGGGCTACAGGATGATTACTTCACTCATGCAAAGGAAAACTGTGAATGATGCCACAAACACATAAAAACACTCACAGTCTTTTTGTACAAAAGGAGGCGGAATTTAAGCAGAGAAAAGGAGTTATCAGACTGGTACCTATGATGGTTACAGGCTGCAAAAAACAGAGATCAAAACAGGGCAACGGAGTGCAGAGAACCCCAGCTGCACAAGGCCAAACTGGTTCAGTGCAACCTCAACACTGTGGTTTTGACATTCAGTGCAGGTAGCCTTCACGGGACCTGCGTTGAAATGCAGAATGCCTTCACAGCAGTTGCGCTGAAGGAGAAACTCTCGTTTCTCACTGGGTTCTGGGTCACAGATTGCTCAATAATCAACGGTTTCAGGCCAAATCAGAAACACAAGCAAGGTACAATCAAAGGGATGCTTTGAGGGGGTACTAAGATCTATCACAAAGGATCATCAAATCATTTGTGAGTCCATTGTTCAGATCATAGACAAAATCCAGTGAAGGATCAAGGCAGCAACTGTCTATTTTGCAACTGAGAATAGCAGAAGCAGTTCGATTGTTGCTGTTGAGTCTATGAAACAAACAATTATAGAAACACAAATAAAATGACTAAAACAAATCTCCCCAGTGGAGTCGCCAATTTGTTGTGGGGAAAAATGCATATGCAGGACGATCCTATCCACCTAAGGTGTGACAGTGCCTTAGCAACAAACACAGACAACTATTCTAGTATTCTTCCTTTATGAATTAAGAATGAAGAGAGATGGATGGACTAACTGGTGTCTTCCATTTGTCCCTCGATCCAGATCCTCTTCTCTTTGGGTGTTCATAGCTACTTGCCTTCTTGCTCGCCTAGCTTCAACAGGTTCCTGCAAGATCACAAGAGAATAGCTACTTGCGACAAGAGAACAACTACTTGCGACAAGAGAAGAACACTACACAAGACATATATTCACATTCATAATTGATTTAGGATTAGAAATAAACCAAATACACTAATGCAATCATACATCAAAGATACATCAGTATATAGGAGAAACCAAGATAGCTTTATTGATAAATAACAAGGTTCAGGAAGAGATACAACCCAGAGGGCTCCAATCCAGCATCTCCTTCCCAGCAAGATGGAATTCCTATCTTCACCTCCCTTCAAAGCATTAAGCACCCAATGATTCCAGTCTCAAACCAACAGCAATTCTTTGCAATAACAAAATTCCAGCCTCTAGATCTCATGGAGGAGAGATCCATATATAGATGTTTTGGAGAGAGGATGAGTCAGCTTGAGATCTGACTAGTGTCCTCTCCCTCCGTCAGTTCTTGATTCCACTTGGAGGTTCTTGTTTCCACTTGGAGATTTGGAACCTCTTACTCATCACCAGTTGAATTCCCTGAGGCAAGTGTCATTTTGGAAGCTTCCTGGGTTTTGACACCTTGAGGAATGAGCCTGCCACATGTCCACTCTCGCTCAACGCAGGTAGCCAGTGTTGGCTTTGACATTCAGCGCAGGTAGCCAGTGTTGCCATTGACATTCATCGCAGATGGTCAGTGGAGCCATTGACATGATCCTGAATTGACTTGTTTTTTAGCAGTTTCTGGTGGAGAACTTCTGTGAATTGCTGTGGTTTGTTAGCCTTGTTCCTCTAGGGGTAGGAACAACATGTTTAGGGACTTTGGATCCCTTAGATTATGGACATTTCATGCTCAGTGATGTAAGGCACAAAAATGTCTATAACAAAATGAATATCCATGGTTAAGAATATTTTCATATTGTTATAAATATTTTGATTGTGAAATAAGTTATGTTCTTAGAGCATGTGGTATTGATAAGCCATAGTATTGGCCCATGGTATTATAACAAAGACAAATTTTTACAAGTTAATAATATCCACTCTAAAATAGGGGGTGAATATCCATGGTTAAGAATCTTGTCAGATTGTTATAAAATATTTTGGTCGTGAAATAATTTATGGTTTTTGGGCTTGAGGTATTGATAAGCCATGGTATTGACTCATGGTATTGTAACAAAACCTATTCACAAGTTAATAACAAAATCAAAATATAACAAACTGAATTTTATCATTTTTATTATTAATTGAGCCAACATTTAGATTTTTGCACTCATCCCCATACTTTTGACTTTTATTATTATTATTGCTATTATTATTTAACTAAGCTCATATTTAGAATTGTTTACATACTTACATTACACCTACACATCTACTCTATAATCTATAAATATTGTATTTATTGTTTTTTAGGGAGGAAAATTTTAACATTTTTGAAAAAATTCAGCCTTAATTTTGATGTAACAAAGCCCTCCGAAATCCAATCTTCATTTAAGTTCTAAAGCAAGTAGTATATTTTCACTTTTCATAGGGCAGAGGGAAAACAAGTAGCATATTTTCACTTTTCACAAGGAGGAAGGGAAAACAAGATTGAAGAGAGTTTTGAATTAAGGTTTTACCAGTAGCAGATTGATATCGAACCCCACCATTGGATCTTCAGTCCATTAATGGTGCCTCTGTATGTTTCATTTCTAACCTCACTACATTTCCACCCCACTTTTAGTCTTCTTCCATTAATGAAAACTAGGTATGTTTCATTTCTAACCTCGATGCATTTCCACCCTACTTTTAGTCTTATTCCATTAATGGCACCTAGGTATGTTTCATTTCTAACCTCGCTGCATTTCCACCCAACTTTTAGTCTTCTTCCACACAAGGAGGAGTACACACACCTCAGATCTCTGGTTCAAAATTCACTATTTTTTTCATCCTTACTTTTAAGTTTATGATTTAATCTCTGTGTTGCACTTTGTTACTATTTGAAGGGATGGCATTGGCATTTGATGAATTTGGGAGGCCATGCAGAAGACCCAAATGAGAGGCTTAGATGTTCAAAATGTCTAACATTGTGGTCACCAAGGCTATTATGAGAATACTGCACACCTCACTGGACTCCAATGGAATAAAAATGATGCTCTAGAATCCCTGCAGTGATGTCATCATCAGTAAGCTCCTATTCCTTTTATTCATTCTCTATTTCTGGATCAGTGAAACCGCCCTTAAATTATGAAAATTAGTAGAATTTACTTTAAAACTTGTATGATTCTTAACTAAAAATTACTTAAATTTTCTGTAAAGACTGAAATAAGCCAATACTCTGTGATCTACTCACTCTTTCTCACAAACCCTGATGCCCACCGAGCTAGATGCTCTACATATGTCGATGTCTGCCTACTAAAGCTCTTAAAATTGGTGAATGTGTTCAGATGTCGTTTGGATCATTGGACGTCTAATGTGCATTAAGGGCATTTCAAACCCTAGATTTGTATGTGCCATATTCCATCATGTTGGTTCCATTTATAGGTGCATGTTGGTTTTAGTTGTGGGTAGAGATTGACACAATCATTTTGGTTACATTTCAAGAAGTTGCTATTTAAAGTAGTTCTCCTATTTTATAGGAGATAAATTTCCAAGGCCTACATGTCAAACATAGGTACATGGTATTGGTCCATGCATATAACTTCTGTGTACTTTGAGGATGTGGTACTTTAGTTTACCACCCAAATTCACACAAAAGCTGAACCCAAATTCACACAAATTTACGAAGTAACTGAACTGAATAATTCACACAAAAAATGAACCCAAATTCACACAAATTTACGAAGTAACTGAACTAAATTGTTTCTGTTATTAACTATTTACTATTGAACTGAATAATTCACACAAAAACTGAACCCAAATTCACACAAATTTACGAAGTAACTGAACTGAATTGTTTCTGTTATTAACTATTTACTATTGAATTGTTTTTGTTATTAACTATTTACTATTGTCAAGCATGAAACTATAGATTTATGCAACCTAAATTCACACAACCATTCCATTATTCACGAATCCATAAATCGCAGTTAGAGAGGCAACCTAAAAATTAATTCAACCATGAAATAAACCATAAAAAATTAGTAATAATTCAATACAATTCATATATACATTTAGGAATATTTATTTTCTAGAATTGTTCAACAATTAGTTGCAGAAGCGGGAAGTAAGATCACAACCATATAATCAAAGATCAATCACAGTTCATATTTTACTCAATCACTCACTTCATCATTGACATTATCACTATTTCACTTCATCACATGATCCATTGTTAGTAAGATCTTTCTTTGACAATAGACCACACATAAGGGTATGTAGGCGTATTGTCTTGTTGTCCATAAGAATCCTTGAAATATAATCTCTTCATGAGTATAATTGATGGCCTTTACTATATTGGAGCTAAGCAGTTGCTAAATTGAAGATTAATTTTTGCAAAGGATAGTGAGTAATTTCACTGCCTTTTTTTTTTTATAAATATTCCTCCTAGACCTGTAGTTGTTCATGGATGATAGGTACAGACAAAAGAACATCATGCACTTCTTTTCTTCACATTATTGTTTGTCAAGTCTATGCTTCGAACAAGACATAATAGCTCTTTCGACAATACAAAAAAAACAATTAATACTTGGTGAATAATCTGAAGAAGTGACTTAGTGTTTTTGTGCTCAAATTTATGGATAAGGACAAGAAAGTGAAAGAGAGCTACAAAATTGGTTAGAACATAGATTTGCTACTGATCACTAGATCCATAACTAATTATCCCACAGTGTTAGTAGATAATTGTTCCTTCAAATAATGATCCTCATATGTCTCGAGTTATTTTTGTTTTATTCCACCTTCCATGGCACTGATCTGTTATGTGGAAGAAATTTTCTGATGAAGGCTACTAAATTAACCCACCAACTTCATAGGGCTCCAATTGACGTTCTTATGTCTAGCTTCTAATTTCTAGCCTTTAAGCTCTCTCGCAATGGTGTATATATATTGATGGGCCTTTCCGGACTATCTATATAAACAACTGATCTTTCACTATATAGACAACAGAGTTAGTGGCCTCAAGTTTTCTATCACATTTTTATTTTAAAAGAGAGTCCTCTAGTTCTTCTCTCAGGGTTCCTCTCAGGCTTCCTTGTTTCCCTTCTATTGTTGGGAAAAGTATCCAATACGGAATGACCCTATCCCACTCTAAGGGTGATAGTACCTCAGCAACAATCAAAGCAAAGCTATTCAAGATTACTTCTTTATGAGATGTAAGAGAGAGGAGGAAGAGATCCACTAACCGATGTCTTCCGCTAATGCTTGATCCAATCTTCTCTCTTTGCTGCTTGCTCCCAGCTCCTTGCTCTTTCACTGGCCCAGCTACACCAAGATCCTGCAAAATAGCAAGAGAGGGAAACTACAAGAAGCATACATTCATAATTGATTCAAGGATTAGAATAAATCAAATACACAAGTATAACAATACACCATTGAGACACATGCATATAGAAGAACCTCAAATGCTTTATTAATGGAAGAAGTAAAGTTCAGGAAGTGATACAACCATAAAAGGCCCAATCCAGCATCACCTCCCAGCAGAAAGAAATCTCCTCTTCACCTCCTTCAAGCAAATCACCCAATAGTTCTATGCTCAAACCAACAACACTTCCTTACTTTCACAAGATTCCAGCCTCCTTAGACCTCATGAGAGAGCTCTATATATAGGAGTTTTAGAGAAAGGATGAGTCAGCTTGAGCTTGGCATGGAGCTGACTAGTGTCCTCTCCCACTTCAATTATTCTTCAGTTCTTGAGTCCACTTGGAGGTTCTTGCTTCCACTTGGAGATCTAGACCCTCTTACTCATCACTAGGCGAATTCCCTGATCCAAGTGTCATTTTGGAAGCTTCCTGGGCATTGACACCTTGAGGAATGACTGTGCCACTTGGCCAAACTCGCCCAGTGCAGGTAGCCTTCATTGCAGTTGACATTCAGTGCAGGTACCGAGTGGAGCAGTTGACATTCAGCGCAGATGCTCAGTGGAGTAGTTGACATGATCCAGAATTAGCTTGTTTTTGAGTGTTTTCAGGTGGAGAACTGATATTCAGTGCTGTGGTTTGCTGACCTTGTTCCTCTAGGGGTAGGAACAACATGTTTAGGGACTTTGGATCCCTTAGATTATTGACATTTCATGCTTCATGCTGTAAGGCACAAAAATGTCTATAACAGTTGCCCCCTAAAGTATGAGGTCGTTTATCGGGTGAAATGCTTTATCAGGAGGATCCGAAGTTCATTCAATCGCTGAGAGGTGACCTGTAATAAAATACAATACAATACATTATTTTTCATTCTGCTTTCATGATCTAGCTGAGGCGGGCATTCCCATGCTCAGCTTTATAAATTCATTTTAGTACATAGAACAAACAATCGTCTGATGGTAGGCTGATAATTCTCTGCTGAAATTATCATCCTTTGAGTAGGATGATCATCTGCTGCAATGATGTACATGTCAAATGTCTTTATGTTTCCTGAATATATATCGTAGCCCGGATGGATGAAACTAGATCCGGGGTCTTCAAACTCGTTCAATCTTCACTCTAAGTACAAGTCGATCCATGC
Source organism: Pinus tabuliformis (assembly GCA_031772625.1). NCBI lineage: Eukaryota > Viridiplantae > Streptophyta > Pinopsida > Pinales > Pinaceae > Pinus > Pinus tabuliformis. Next base: position 1,295,798,790 of record CM062807.1, read on the forward strand.
GAGAATTACGCTGAAGTCGAACATGGAAAGACATCGCTTGATTACCGGTCAATGATGTAAACCGTTAACAAGCGCGAGAGGAATCACCGATAATGATAATGAACCTCAAGGTACTGCAGTACAATTCACGTGGTGTGAATATAGGACTTGGCGTCGAACACCACGCAAAATCTTCTGGTCGAAGGTCATTGATGTATACCTGTCGCCGGAAGTGAGAAACTTGCGATTGAGGCATGCAAGCTTCAAAGTACTGAGGGGGTTGTTCCTAGATCAACTTCTTGGATAATGAGCTGAAGTCGACAAGAAGCGATCCGTCAAAGGAGGGCCTTAATGAATCCCACATCAGTGACACGGAACGGAGCTAACGATTTTAGTGGAGGCAAAAACAATCTGTGAAATATGATTCAGGGTGGCGATCATGGGTGGATGAAGGATAATGTATGGCAGTGGATGGGACACGGTTGACTCTTTCTGAACAACATCTCTTGAACATATAACGACATTGATACAATGGAACGGTAGCATTACCCCAAATGTGGATGGTTTGGCGAGGACCATGGTGATGAGACCGGTGAATGAAACGACCCAACCCGATGTGATACGGAGGAAAAGTGTCATGTTCAAGAGCGACTTGCTACCATTAAAGCTTTGAGGTTCTCCCAATTTTTCCCCAGTCATTTCTGACCAGTACCTATTTTTTTTTGTCAAGCTTGAGGAGGATAACATATGCTTGTTCTATAACCTGCCCTTCGGGCAAGCCCATCGCTATGTTTTAACGAGCCTAGCGATAGGGAAACTCGTTCTCGTCTAGAGACAAGTTTGTCGATATTTAATAATTTTAATGAGTCTAATGACAAGGAAAACTCGGTCCTTTTCATTTTTAGAGAGTCTGAAAAGGTACAGAAAGTTAACTCCAAAATTCCTTTTTCGTCATCTAATCCCTTAAGTCCGAAAAAGTATAAAACAATACAGAAGGGATGAGTTTTCGATAAATTTAATGAGCCGAATAAAACAAGCGCTCGACCTTTTTGTGTAATAATCCCTCAGGTCCAAAAATATTAAAATCTAGAGGAGGGATAGCTCTTCCGGTCCTTTTAACGAGCTGGAAGGCCAAAGCTCGGCAAACTTTTCATATTTTACGAGTCAGGAGAAAAGAGCTCAAAGAAGACTCGTCTTTTGAGGAACGAGTGATGAACAGGGATAGCAGTAGATTCCAGGTACAGGTTGGAATTTTCCAATCACGGCAGTGTCACAAGGATGGCTAGGTGAAATCACTCTTCGCAGCTGTTCCTCAAAATGGGTAAACAATCATATGGAGGTGAACGATCGGCCAAATGGAATGGAGGTGGCAGGTGCAAACACGACCAAGGCTTTTATGGCTAATAAATTTACGATCACAATGGTTATTTACTGGAATAGGTTCATTTTTTAATGAGCTTAAACTCTGGAGGAAACTCTTGCTCACGCTTTTCTATTTTTTAACGAGCATAAATTCCGCGGTAAAACTGCTCGATTATATGGTCAAATTTTGATTTTTTACCATTACTAGCTTTTCTCTTTTCAAGGATAGTACTGCATTTTCAATTGCTGCAACAAACTTTGTTAGAAATGAATAATATTTGCATGAAAATGAGATTATAACCCTAATATTTTACTTTGAACTACGTAAAAAGCTATTTAAAAGGTGTTTTTACCTCTCATTTACCATTTCATTTGCATTTGGTTTGTTGGAGCTCTGGAGGTGCCTCTTCCCCCTTGATTTTCATCAGCTGATTCCGGGAGATTCTGCGGACGATTTTCGGCACCGTCTGGACCAGGTAAGAGCTAAACCCTAGCTCTTTCTTTTCATGGTTTCCTTTTCCAGTTTCATGCCTGTTTTTCAGTCTTTCTGAGCCCCTGGGGTTTTGCCAGGGCGCCCTAGCTTCAGCGTAGGTTCCCCATTCGAAACCTGCGCTGAATGTCAAGCTGCCTTAAGGCAGACTGACCCTCAGCGCAAGTGGGAGACTCTCTGCCTGCGCTGGGCTCAGAAAAATTGAGTTTCAACTCATTTTTTGATGAATTTTCGCCAGTTTTTCATCAAAGTCAGGAACTTACTCTTCCTCTTGTTTGCTTTGCAGGGAACTTTGAATGAAATGTCCCTTACGTGGCGAGAATGAGAACATGAAGAGGAGGACATGATTGCCCTCCATGACCCGGTCACGGTGAACGCGCTGCGGAACTGTGGCCTGCTGAAGTTTTTCCGTATCTCTAGCATGAGGGCACAGATTACTTTGCTGCAGTATATGCTTGATGCTTGGGATCCTGTTAACCAAGTATTCCAGATTAGGGGAAAGTCCATCCCCTTGACCATAAAGGACATGTACTTCTCGACTGGGTTGTCAAGACGAGGTGCCCCCATTTCCTTGTCAGGTACGGCCCGGGGGACTGATTCCACCAGAGATTATATCCGCCAGTATTGCAGGGAAGGTTCTCAGCCGAGCAGAGACGGCAAGATTGTTATCCATGAGATTACTGACAGGTCTCTCAGGTCCATTCTGTATACCATTGGTAGGATGGCCGGTAGCGCAGCTCTACATGTTGCCAACAGATCTTATATGCATCACACCTTGGAGTGTCTCCAACCGAAAGTATTCAACTGGTGTGATGCAGTACTTGTTCAGATGAAAAGTCAATTGACCAAGGTAAAGGACGGGAAGCTGAAGAACTTTGGATTTGGTTCTATTCTGATTGCCTTTGCCTTGGAGAAAATCCCACTGATGCAGCCTCAGCACATCATACTCGACTTGCCTTCTCCGACCGAGCAACGCATGCAGAGGTGGGTTGATCACATGTCGAGGCATGCTGGTCAACCTCAGATTACTTTTACTGAGGCCTTCTTCAGGTGGTTCGAGCGTGAGGAGATGGTCTTCTCCGAGTATCCATATGTGGGCATGGATTTCCGAGGTGACCCGGATTTGGTGTTACCGGATGGCGAACAGTGGGGCGCTATTGGTAAATTCTTTGACCATATTACTGTTTACTGTTCTTATTCATAATGTTGCTGTGCTTTATTCTATCAAGACTTTTAATCATACTCTTGGGTGCATGCAGATGTTGGTCCTGTTCGTCCAGCAGTTCGTCCGAGACCGCTAGTTGCTGCCCCGGCAGCAGAGCCTGCTAGGAGAGCTATTCTCCGCGACCTTAACGATACTGAGACCCTTACAGCTGTGCAGGAGCAAGTTGAGAGCCTTACTCTTGGCATTCCCGATGTGAGGATTGATTAGTTACCTTTACAGCTGCAGCGACACACCACTGGCGTGCCTAGACGATGGACTCATCTCTTGCGCATGATTGCACAGGCCGTGACGTGCTATCATGAGCACCACTAGGCTAGGGTGCCCCCTAGCATCTTTTTGAGTTTTAGGTCATATGACCAATTTTGTCTTGGTTACAGAACATTATGTATGAACTATAAACAGCTTACATGTATTTTGATTTTCGAGTTTTATTCTGTTTGAGTTATATGATCCATATGTACAATCTTTGATGATGTGTCCTTTTTTATAAATGTTGCAAATGTCTATCTAACACATAGTTTGCTAATGAGTCGGTTAATGTGTTTAAGTTTCTGGAAATATGTTGATATTGAATTGAATCAAATCATCTTTCCAAGATCTTAACCCTTAGGAACATGCGATAAATAGCTGGATTGCGAACAGAATATATACCAATGAGTTGTAGTATTACGAGCTGTGAGTCTAGCCTGACGATTAGTCGGCGTATGCCACGTGTGATGGCATCAGAGAGTAGTTCTATCAACGCGCTATACTCAGCGATGTTATTCGTTGATTGCCCAATACACACACCTCTGAAACTTACTAACTCGCCGCTTGGATCAAAAATGGCCCAGGCTGCGGAAGATAGGTTCCGCGAACTACGACTCGCTCCATCGGCATATCCAACACATGTCTCCAGAAGGTTCGACATCTGAAACAAATGAAAAAGGTGGATCACTCGACCAGAACAAATACTTTAGCGAAAACAAAACACAACAAAAGCATGCAGGTTACTATTTAAGCATAGTAACGCTTGAGGTACAGCCCGTTGCGGGGCTGCGCCAGTGGAATTCCATCGTAATCCATTAACTCGTAGGCTCCTTTTGCTAACACCCTTTTAACAATATAGGGGCCCATCCATAAGGACTTGAATTTCCCTGCTCCCAATTTATCGGATTCTTGGTCATAAAGCAAGACCAAATCACCTTCTGAGAAGACACGGGGTTTGACATTTTTTTCGAACTGAGCCTTGACTCGTTTCTTATGAGCTTCGTTAGCCAAAGAGGCATCACGACGGGTTTCATCCAATTGGATTAATTCCAAGAAGCGAGCCTCTTCTTCTGAAGTTCCGGGGAGGAGATCGATTGTGAGTTTAAGCGATGAAATTTCGCACTGGATTAGCAAGACTGCTTCCAAGCCATACACCAGTTGAAAAGGTGTGAACCCGGTTGCGTTCTTTACCGACGTTCGGTAAGCCTACAAGGCTGAGTACAGGATTAGGTGCCACCTTCTTTTATGAACTCTGATCATCCTTTGCAACATACACTTCAGGACCTTGTTGATTGCTTCAACTTGTCCGTTGGCTTGCAGATAGTATGGGGTAGAGCTGTCATGAGATAGCCCTAGCTTGGCAGCTAATTCAACCATCATGTGATTGCGAAAATGCGACCCATGATCTGTAACTATAGCCTGTGGTACGCCGAACCTGGCGACTACATGATTGAAAAAGAAAAGGGCAGTTGTTTCACCAGTGTTATCTAATGTAGGCATCGCCTCGGCCCATTTGGTAAAATAGTCAACAGCGACTATAATATACCCATGCCCCCCGGTCGAGGTGGGGTTACATTGCATGAAATCGATGCCCCACTTGGCGAAGGGCCCAACAGCAACTATCGGTTGTAAAGGTGCGGGTGGTCTTCTGGTTTTGCTATCAAAAATTTGACAAGCATGGCAACTTCTGACTGCAGTTATGAAATCTTTGAACATGGTTGGCCAGAAGTATCTTGCTCGTAAGATTTTTTGTGATGTTGCATATCCAGATTGATGCCCCCCACACGTGCCTGAATGACATTCATTCAGGGCTTTTTCGGCCTCCTCATGGGTAAGGCACCTCCTCAGAACCGTATCGACACCACGACGGTAAAGTGAATCACCGACGATCATGTAGTCTTTTGCTTGGTATCGTATACGTTTTTGTTCGGAGCGAGAGGTGTTTGGCCTGAACTTTTGGGTTTGGAGATAAACTATGATATCTCCATACCACAAATTTGCTTCAGATTTAGAAACTCCAAGGGAAAGCAAACTTTCTGAGGAGGTTCATTCCAAATTACGCAGAACTTGCTAAGGGTTATACTCGTCTTTTGAAAAAGGATGTACCTTTTGTCTGGGACCAGGTGGCGCAAGCTTCCTTTGATGCTCTGAAAGATTGTCTAGTAAAAGCATCATTAATGTATGCCTCGGACTATCAAAGAGATTTTAACCTGTATCTGGCTTCAGCGGATACGACCATTGCGATGGTTTTAGTTCAAGAAGTCGATGGAATTGAACATCCTATATATTATTTAAGTAAAAACTTAAATGATACAGAAAGTAAATATTCTTATGTTGAAAAACTAGCGCTTGCAGCTGTTCAAGCGATTCAAAGGTTTCGACATTATGTCCTCTTTCGGAAAACTACCATCTTGTCAGATTGCAACCCCATGACTTATATACTGTCGCGACAGTTGCTGGGGGGAAAATATTCAAAATGGATAGCGATCCTTCAAGAGTTTGATCTGGAATTTGTAAAATCCAAATCAAAGAAAGCTCTAGTTTTCGCAGAATTATTATGTGATTTCCCATCGTCGTCCAACGATGAAACATCGGAAGAGTCAATCGTGGACGAAAGTTTGTTTCTCATATCTGCAAGCAATGAGTGGTAGGGGATCGAACCCAGAATCTCAATGGTGTATTGTTATACTTGTGTATTTGATTTATTCTAATCCTTGAATCAATTATGAATGTATGCTTCTTGTAGTTTCCCCAGTGGAGTCGCCAATTTGTTGTTGGGAAAAGTATCCAATACGGAATGACCCTATCCCACTCTAAGGGTGATAGTACCTCAGCAACAATCAAAGCAAAGCTATTCAAGATTACTTCTTTATGAGATGTAAGAGAGAGGAGGAAGAGATCCACTAACCGATGTCTTCCGCTAATGCTTGATCCAATCTTCTCTCTTTGCTGCTTGCTCCCAGCTCCTTGCTCTTTCACTGGCCCAGCTACACCAAGATCCTGCAAAATAGCAAGAGAGGGAAAATACAAGAAGCATACATTCATAATTGATTCAAGGATTAGAATAAATCAAATACACAAGTATAACAATACACCATTGAGACACATGCATATAGAAGAACCTCAAATGCTTTATTAATGGAAGAAGTAAAGTTCAGGAAGTGATACAACCATAAAAGGCCCAATCTAGCATCACCTCCCAGCAGAAAGAAATCTCCTCTTCACCTCCTTCAAGCAAATCAGCCAATAGTTCTATGCTCAAACCAACATCACTTCCTTACTTTCACAAGATTCTAGCCTCCTTAGACCTCATGAGAGAGCTCTATATATAGGAGTTTTGGAGAAAGGATGAGTCAGCTTGAGCTTGGCATGGAGCTGACTAGTGTCCTCTCCCACTTCAGTTATTCTTCAGTTCTTGAGTCCACTTGGAGGTTCTTGCTTCCACTTGGAGATCTAGACCCTCTTACTCATCACTAGGCGAATTCCCTGATCCAAGTGTTATTTTGGAAGCTTCCTTGGCATTGACACCTTGAGGAATGACTGTGCCACTTGGCCAAACTCGCCCAGCGTAGGCAGCCTTCATTGCAGTTGACATTCAGCGCAGGTATCGAGTGGAGCAGTTGACATTCAGCGCAGATGCTCAGTGGAGCAGTTGACATGATCCAGAATTAGCTTGTTTTTGAGTGTTTTCAGGTGGAGAACTGATATTCAGTGCTGTGGTTTGCTGACCTTGTTCCTCTAGGGGTAGGAACAACATGTTTAGGGACTTTGGATCCCTTAGATTATTGACATTTCATGCTTCATGCTATAAGGCACAAAAATGTCTATAACACCTTCATGTTCACTTCAATCATTTACTTTGGCTATAATTTTTCTCAGTTGGGTTGTTTATATGGTTTTAGTGTTGTAGTAATTGTTCTCAACATCTACGTAATGTTTGCATTTATTCAACATATTCTTCTCCAATTCAATGTCCACTCCTCCACATACCATGTTTTTTCTCTTTTTGCAACAGGCTTCTGGACATCATATTGCCAGTTCTCATCCTGGAGCTGCTTCTCTCCCTTGAATCTCCTTTGTTGGATTTGCAACAAAGGAGGGAGAAAAAAATATTCTTTGTTGGATTTTCCTCACTGCAAGTTCTTCCTACTTTAATACCAATTGATGGGTGCTGGAAAACACAAAACTTGTAGATAAGAAATAAAATTTACTACCCATCTCAGTGGATGGTGTCAATCACAATCAATGTATTTCGCTAAACAGAGGCCAAACAATTCCACCTGACGATTTTATCATTAAACTTGTATTATAACATTCAAGTAAATTAGTGAAATGATAGTGATGCTACTCAATTACATTCACTTTGCAGCAGAAATTGATCCTCATGCATGGGATTAAGAAAGGATAAATAAAAATAAATACTCTATTTCTCACAGAACAATGGGTTGCACGGTTTCTTGTTTAGGCAGAGATTCCATGCTAGTTCTCTTTCCAGGAGTTTACCCTTCTTGCTACTCGGTGTTTATTCCTTAACAATCTCCTTCATTATCAGTGGAGTGATCTTACTCAATTTCCCAGTGATATGCCTCAACTAATCCAAGGATCTTCTTACCCAATGATTGTGCTCAATTACAGTTGTGGAGAATACATAAGCTCTCTATAGTAACATCATCAGATGTGAGTACAAAATACATGACATTTCCATTCTCTAGTAGAGCTTTGGAAGAAATTTCCCCTTGCACTAGAGCTATAATTTGGCTTCGATTCAGAGATATGCCGAGGGAATAACCAACTTCCAACTTCTGCTTTCCTAGCCTTGTATTTGCCATGGCAATGGCCTTATTGGACTGATCACGATATCTCTGAGTGGTTTTACACCAGCTGTACAAAGAGGGCTCTAGGGTCTTGCTGGCTTCCAAGGACTAATACAAATCTACCAAAATGGAATGTTGAGTAGGGCTGAATCTGCCATACCAAATCAAATGAACATCCATAGTAGGACTACTGGTGAGCAGGGGACCATTGTGATAAGTTAAAACAAGGGGTTGCTATTCAACCAATACAGAGGAACACAAATCAATCAGAAGAAGCAGACATACAATAAACTTAAACTTTCCCATTCCCAAAATCAGAGAAACCCTAAAAACCGTAATGTTTCTCGGTTTTTCCTAACAGACAAGAAATGCATAAAAAAATTTCTCCCTCCTTTGTTGGATTTGCGTCACTGCAGGTTATTCCTGCTTTAATACTAAACGATGGGTGCTGGAAAACACAAAACCTGCACAAATGCATACTAATCTGTTGTAGGTAGATAAGAAATAAAATTTACTACCCATCTCAGTGGATGGTGTCAATCACAATCAATGAACATCACTAAAAATAAGTCGAACAATTCCACATGAGGATTTTATCATTGAACTTGTATTATAACATTAAAGTAAATTGGTGAAATAACAGTGATGCTACTCAATTACATTCACTCTGCAGCAGAAATTGATCCTCATGCACATGATTAAGAAAGGATGAATACAAAGAAATACTCTATTTCTCACACAACAATGGGTTTCATGGTTTCTTGTTTAGGCACAGATTCCATGCTAGTTTTCTTTCTAGAATTTACCCTTCTTGCTGCTCAGTGATTATTCCTTAACAATCTCCTTCATTTTCAATGGAGTGATCTTCTTGAATTTCCCAGTGATATGCCTCAACTGCTCCAAGGGTCTTCTTTCCCAATTATTGTGCTCAATTTCATTTGTGGAAGCCAGTGCCTTCTTCTTGAGAGAGTCTGTTGCTTCTCTTAATTTGTTTTCCTCAACGAATTCTTCCACTTTAGCCTAGTGATTTCAGGTCTATGTTAAAATTTATTTCTCAGTGATCTCATCCTTTTCAATGAATGTCTTAATTATTGTTGGAGTTGATTCTTGTTTCATCATTCAGCAAGATGTTTCTGGAAACAACAAGATCTGTGATGCCATTCCATCACACCCTGTTGTATTTCTGTTAATTCGGTATCTCTTTGTTTTCGTCTAATTTCTCCAGTAGCAGCAATCCATCATCTCAACTCCTCTTATTTTTATTCTGGTTCCAGTGTAATGGGTGAATAAACTAAGTACACTGTATCTTGCCTTTCCTTCCAACTAATTTTTAGAAATGTAATGTTTAAAGTGGGAGTCGGTGAAACTAAGAGAAATCTCCTGTGGGCTCATGTAAGTCCGAAAAGTAGAAATTGATGATTAAACATGAACGAGATGCTGGAATTTAAACATGTTTTTGGTGATGCAAGAACAATAATGAATTTGGTATGCTTCTGCATCACTCATTCCAATGTCCAACAGATAGCCTTTGTTTGAAAATATATGTTGAAGTTACAATTTATTTATCATGTGGCACCATTTGGTGCAATTATAACAGATTGAGTAGACAAGTAGATGAATAGATTCAATAGAGAAGTGGATCCAAGCTTGAGATTCCAATGATAGGAATTAGATTTTCAACATGCCCCTGATGTTTTTAACGGCTTTCAACTTTTCCATTTGACTATATATTTATGTCCTTTTTTGAATGCTATAATTTAGTTATTTTTCCAATAACTATTTGGAGTAGTTTATGTTCTATTTGCAGCAGTAACCTTTATTTATTGGGGTTCTCTGAATTTATAGGTTCATGTTTAAAGACATATACATTTGACTTCCCTTGGGTCTAGTTCATTTTATTTCATCCTTTTATTCTATCAATCCTTGTGTTTGTTGGTGATTTACAATTTGGTGATATTAGTTTCTAGCTGCAACACCTTGCTGGATTTCTTAAAGACATTTCGTTGCCTTTATCTTACTATCTTTCCTGCGAAGCATGATTATTTATATGCATACATAGGGTTGAAGTTTAAGAAGTTGGTTCTGCATTTGAAGGACGATTTTGTTATATGATTTGGCTCTGTTTGACATGTATATCAACCTTCAGAAGAAGAAGTGATGGGATTTCTTGATCCCTATGTAAATATAGTTTGCTTCAACTGTAATGAGGTTGGTGATAGTTATCTTTTATTATTGTGTGATCGTTATGATTCAACATATCATACATATTGTGTTGGCCTTGGAAGGGCTATCCCTGAAGGAGATTGCTATTGTCACGACTATCAAACATTTATGCCTAGATAGTCCAGCACACATGATGAAGATATTGAGGAATTTTTGCTTGATTTTGACAATGGGGATGAAGCTTAGGAATCAGAGGATTTGTGGAAGATGCTCGAGTTGGGATGGTTGTAGAAAGAATAAACTTAGAGCTCAATTTGTCACCACCTTCTTCTTCTTCTTCTCATCTCGCAAAGACAAGGCCAACTCATGTAAGAACAATTCACAGAAGGATTTTGCGATGAAGCACTCCAAATCCATCTCCTAGATTGCTAGATGCAACAAGGGCTTCACTTAGGCAAACTGAAGTATCTGGGTCTACATCCCAAGTATCCATTGTATGAACAAAAACTCTCTTAGGTCAGCACATACTTCAAGAACATTGTACAGGCTTTACATGACAATTGGTCTGCACCAGGAAGAGGCTTTTAGCAGTTTTCACCTAGCTCTTCCCTTGATAGATTTGGGGCCAAAGATGGGACTGATGCAATTGTACAACCCACACCCAACAACAAGTTGCTTCTCTTTCATGAATCAGCTCGGAGAAGTAATTTAGCCCCTGTTTTAGAAATGGAAAATTATATAGTTAAATCTGATGTTGATTAGGTGTGGGCAATGATGGAACATACTCTAGCATCAAGAGAAGATAACATAGGTCCAACTAATTCTCATAAAGATGGAAGACATTGGTAGGGATCATCTTCTGGTTATAACAAAAAGATTTATAAGAATTGATGGGAAATGCAAGGTCAATTGTTGTGAGTGGAAGCATATTAACTGCTCATGTACGATCAAGAACTAGATATAGTCAAGATAGACACATTCCTGCAACTACTAACTATTTGGAAAATCTAGAAAGGATAACAGAGGAGATATGATGTAGGGATGTTGGAAATAATAGGTTGCGAGCACCTAGTGTTTCTAATGAGATATTGGGTATAATATCATCTGAAAGAAGTAATAGTTTACGTCATCAGCTAAACAATGGTAGTACATTTAGTAAACTTCATGAAAATGGAGTCCGCAAAGTTGAAGGTGCAATGGAAAAGGTGATCTCCATGGTAAAATCTCACATGAAGCACACACTCACAAGGGAACATAGGTAAAAGCATTTGTCTTTTTCCTTCTTTTATGGTTTGCCTCTATAGAGTTGATTTTGTTGGGTGTACACTGTATGCATCTCAAAATTTCTCTTTAGGAAATCCTATTTTTATTCTTTCCAAGAAAAACTCTCTAGGGAATCCCAATGGATGTTTCCCCACATTCATGGATGGCATCCCTAGTAAACCCATTGGCATTGACTAGTGCACCTCACCCAATGGATTTTAAACAGGGCACCTGCCAACACAGAACTAGCCAAATACCCAGTAACATTAATGACATTTTGGTTGGGCTAACCCCTTGGACTCAATAAATCATAATCAACTACACGATTTTCCATATTAACATATTGATCATGTTTAACATTTTTCTAGAGTAACCATAACAATCCAAGCCTATTCCTATTTTTATTTTGGTTTTTAATTACTTTTTTGGTGTGGTGACAAGTTTATATGACCATATAGATGTTTATTTTTGTGAGAGTATATGTTGAAAAGTAGATGGTCTCTTACATTCTACCTTGTCTGTTATGTATTGATGAAGTTCAGTTTCATTACTTGTGACCAAAGAGCTGTGTCAGGCATGTATACAAGGATTCGTGTATCACTATTTATAAAACAAACATTGTCCTTAAACAAGAAAAGTAGATCCTTAATGCTACATGTTTGCATCTCAGGGAACTTCCAATCCTAATAAATGAGGTGAAATTTAAGTGTTTCCAAAATCCAAATATCAGGTTTTGTGAATTCTCTCATATATGGTCTTGGAAAAGTGAAGTAAAATTTAATTATTTCCAAATCTTAAGTTTTGTGAATTCACTCATATTTGGTGTTGGAATCTTTTGAGAAAACAGGAAGAATTTCTTTTAGTTGCATTCAAATTTTCCAAAAATATTACTAAAATTCTCCCTGAAATGGCTTTGGGATTGAAAATTTTGTAAATATTTTTAGGGAAAAAACCCAAAATACTTTTTCCAAATTAGAGTTTTATAACACTAGGTACTAAAACAATCTTCTATTTTCTACTGCAAATGTCTGATAGAGTCTGCCCAGAAACTGATCAGAAAATTAGGTAGATGCGTTGGACGGACTAAATAATTTTGAATGAATAATCACTTAACATAAATGATATATTAGGTTGCATAAATATATAACTTAGAAGCATGAAATGAAGAAGAAATCTCAACGAGATTGATATATTCTTAATTGAGTTGAATGAGGCCAGGAATAGCTTTGACTAGAGGGTGTTGAAAATGGCATAATTTTGTTCTGGTTGGATAGATTTAGAACTGAAAATCAGCAGTTTTCTTGCTTGCATAACTTGGGAAGATTTTTGTATCTCAAGTCTCAACCTTATTGAATAGTATGATTTATGCCTTGCAATGTTGAGATATGTTGTGATACCACTTTCTAGTAACCTAAACACTTTGGATGAAAATTTAGTTGTGAATTTTACTTGCAAAAGATATAAGTGCAAATATAGATTAATTGTCCCTTCTGTAGAATTTCCTTGAAATTCTTCTACTGCTTGAATGAATAAATATGAAACTAATTGTTGCACCAAGACAAAAAATATCTCTACCAATTTGCAGTGGAATAGAATAGAAATAAAACATAGTCACACTATAGCAAAAAAACAAAATTTTCTAGGGAACCCAACTGGGAAAACCCTTTGCTAGCTGTAGAAATTTAAAATACTATCCATATTAGAGTTTGAGACATTTTCTTCAAGACTAGGTTCATCGATGCTTATTGCTTTCCATGTTCATTTTCATAAGAATTAGGGTTGTTTTCCATCAAATCAGAGTAGCTAGAAAGTGTTTCTTTGATTTTAAAAAGTAGACCAAGATCAACTTCATCCAAGAATCCCCTCGAAGGCTCATCGATAGCAAGAAGAAAGGTTTTTTTTTTTTTTTTTTTCATCACATGCATCCATCATAATCACTGATTTGTCTTCATTTCTTTCATATTCATTTTCAATGTTAGATGCAAAAGGTAATTTAGTATTATATAATCCTTAGGTAACCAACCTCAGACATATTGTTGGTTAATTTATGTTGTTTGAAGTTTATTGAGTTTGAGTTTTATCATGAAACTACTAGAAGCATATTAGCATGGGTGAGTTGATTATCTTGATAACAATGTTATGGTTTGATCTAGTCCTTGAAAGGAACTTATAGTTGATGGTCAAAATTTCACATTCCTTTCATTTTTTTATCTTCACATATAACAAATATCTTTATGTTATATCCTCTAGCTATATATATACAGTAACTGCCACTCAGAAGTTGGATTCCATCATTTTGGAGCCTAAGCTTACTCAACTTACCTTTGTTTGAGTTTAAAATGTCATTAGATCTCATTATATCATCTATTGCAGAGCATGAATCCAATTTACCTTTGTTTCAGTTAAAAATATGATTAGATCTTGCTATATCATCTTTTGTAGAGAATGAATCCAAATTCTCAAAGTCCATTTGCTTGAGGTATAACAAATCTACTTTAATTCATTAAACTTACTTTTCATATTATGTTTGTTGATTGTGATTTTGCAGGCCACATCTGCATTGGAAAAGGGGCATATTTAATGAAGTGTGGAAGGAGAGGGAAGCTTCAGTTATGTCCTTTCAAACTTTGTAAGGTATGTAATAAAATTTAAAAAAAAATCTCCACAGAATGTTGTGCTTTAACTTTTTGTTTTGATAATGGATTATTTATGTGATCTCCCCTCTCACACACACAACCAAAGTCCAAACATACATGGTTTCTTGGGATATGTGGACAATGGACAGATTTAGGCTAGCCATTTATCTAGAAATTTACATTGTAGAAGATCAGGCATTTATAGTTGAATATTTCCTTGCCACTAAATTAGAGTTGAAGAGTCAGACTCCTATTTGTCAGGCATATACCTCACTTTTAAATCAATTTATTATTGACTCTATATAGACCTTCCATGAGAGGGAAAAGAGTAATCCCTACCATTGCTTAATATTTCTGTGGACCAAGTAAAGATTCCAAATGTGTATAAGTTAGTGGCTCCTTGGAGAATCCCAAGAGTGGTGCTATTGTAGCAACAATAAATTTGTTTATTTTGAGTTCTTCATTAGTGCATTGATAGTATATTGTTTATTCCATACAATACCTCAACAGTGTATGATCAAATTACAATTAAGCATGTCATAATATTTTGACTTACCCTGTTTTAGAGGGAAACTAGAGTGTGTGTCAAGCTTGCATGTCACAATTGTATCATGTAGCATTTACCTGGGACAATGTTTGTGGATCTAAGCAGCAATATCCCTATTGGAATTCGAGAGGAAGCAATAATACAAAGTGGGAAAGAGGTTTCATAGTTAACCGGGCTTTCACATTATGGTTGGAGTTGATTTGTTGGAAAGATCCTGGATGCCCCAACTTCCTTTTTATGACTGAGTGCAAGATTGAATCCTTCAACATATTCCTCACTCAATTTTCATTAATTGATGGGTTTTCTTAGAAGTGCTTCACACCAATAAACTTTAACAAAGTTGTTCTTGAGTCGTTGGAGGTGGTTAGCTTTTCAAAGCACACAAGTGCAAGAAGATGAGAAATAATATGCCCGACCAATTTGAAGTTATCTCCTTGCGAATAGGGTGTTCCCATTCATAAACCTGATGACTTGCCCTACTTCTTTCTAGTGAACAACTTTGGGACTTGCCATGAGTCATGAGACAATTCCAACCCACTAGATTAGAATCTGCACAAGGAGAACTCCATTATTGTTTCGAAATAACCTGCAATCGACTTGTACCGTGATATTTAATATTTTTTGTATTTATTCGCATCCTTGGACTATGACATAAATATGCAACAAGCTACCTTGCATTTTCTATACTAACACTCCTAAAAAATAATAAAGTATGCCCAAATCTATCATTTCAAATGATTTATGTAGCTCACCTTTTGGGTTTTCAATTATTGAAGTTGTTATCTATATTTATGAGACCTTCTACAACTGATACCACAATGACAATATATGTTATAATTTTATCCGTGTTTCTCTGAAGGTGTTTCTCCTTTAGTAGAGAAACAATACACTGTAGTTTCCATTTAGGGGAGAAGTGTACCCAGTAGCAACCTTGGCCTGTGTACAAATGGGTTGAATGCACATTAGACTCTATCTATTGTTTTGAAGGTGTTTCTCCTTCAAAAATACTTCATCTCAGTAGATCATTTCGGTTTGCACCTTCAGTAGATGCATGCAGCCTTGGGATACATGCTGTAGATTATAGTTTTCCTATGAGGGTGTAGTAGCAATGAAAGAAGTGCATTGATTTTAGGCAAGTTGTGGTTGTTGTATGCAAGCATGCTTGTTTAGTGTTTCCCAAACATAGATAGAGACATATTTAGTATGCTTTTATAGTTTGACTTAGATGCTCACTTTTCTTAATTTAGGTGTTTTTCTTAGTTCTGTTTTATGCACAGATTTATCTTTAAGAAAAGTGCACAGTAGAGAAGGGTTCTATATTTTGAGCAAGGGACACACTTCTAGGTAGGAGGCACTCTATTCTAGGAAGCTTTTGCGATGCAGGTTAGGTGCTTTATCCGAGAATCACAAGAGTGGCTCTATTGTAGCAATAAGAAATTTGTTTATTTTGAGTTCTTCATTAGTGTATTGATAGTATATTGTTTATTCCATGCAATACCTCAATAGTGTATGATCAAATTACAGTTAATATTCTCATAATATTTTGACTTACGCTCTTTTAGAGGGAAACTAGAGTGTGTGTCAAGCTTGCACATCACAATTGTATCATGCAGAGTTTACCTGGCACGATTTTTGTGGATCTAAGTAGCCAGATACCTTTTGGAATTCAAGAGGCAACAATACTACAAAGTGGGAAAGAGGTTTCACAGTTAACTTGCCTTTCACATTATGGTTGGAGTTGGTTTGTTGGAAAGATGCTAGATACCCCAACTTCCTTTTTATGGCTAAGTGCAAGATTGAATCCTTCGACATATTCATGGCTCAATTTTCATTAAGCGATGGGTTTTCTCAGAAGTGCTTCACATCTATAAACTTTATCAGAGTTGTTATTGAGTCTTTGGATGTGGTTATCTCTTCAAAGCACACACATACAAGAAGACGAGAAATAATATGCCCGACTAATTTTAAGTTATCTTCCTGCGAATAGGGTGTTCCCTTCCATAAACCTGACAGCTCACTCTTTTTCTTTCTAGTGAACAAATTTGGGACTTTTCATGAATTGTGAGAAAATTCCAACCCCACAACTATCAATTTCTTATTTAAAGTTATACCCACTAGATTAGAACCCGCACAAGGAGAATTCCATTCGCATTTCAAAAGAACCTACAATCGACTTATACCATGCTATTTAATATTTTATGTATTTTTTCACATCCTTGGCCTGTGACATAAAGACGCAACATGATACCTTGCATTTTCTATACTAACACTCCTAAACAATAATAAAGTATGCCTAAATCTATCATTTCAAATGATCTATGCATCTCACCTTTTGGTTTTTCAATTATCGAAGTTATTACCTATATTGATGAGATCATTTACAACCGAAGCAACAGTGACAATATTTGTTAGAGTTTTATCTGTGTTGTACTAAAGGTGTTTTTTCTTCAGCAGCACTACAATACATTACAGTTTCCATTCAGCGGAGAAATGTACCTAGTAGCAACCTTGGTCTGTGTGCAAATGGGTTGAATTCACAGTATACTTTAACTGTTATTTTGAAGGTGTTTCTCATTCAATAGTACTTCATCTCAGCAGATCCTTTCAATCTACACCTTCAGCAGATGCATACAGCCTTGGGGTACATGCTATAGATTCCAATTTTGTTGTGAGGGTATAGCAATGATGAAAGAATCACATTGATTTTAGGCATCTTATGGTTGTTGTATGCAAGCATTCTTGTCTAGTGTTTCCCAAACTTATATAGAGCCATATTTAGTATACTTTTATAGTTTGACTTAGATGCTTACTTTTCTTAATTTAGGTGTTTTTCTTAGTACTACTTTATGCACAAATTTATCTTTAAGAAAAGTGCATAGTAGAGAAGGGTTCTATATTTTGAGTAGGGACACTCTTCTAGGTAGGAGGTACTCTATTCTAGGGAGATTTTGTCATGCATGTTAGGTGCTTTATCCTAGACAGAGTTCCAAGTCCCTGCCTCCTTGACAAAGTCCCTGCCAGACAAGACACTGGTGGACAGAGTTCCAAGTCCCTAAATTTTCCAAAAACCCACCTGAGCCTAGCTATCTAGCCTAAAATCCTTTACATTCTAGTCATCTCTTGGTTGTGGTTTCATAGATAAATATCTCTTTGGTTTGGTAGGGCTAGCTACCAAGCTAAATGCTTGGTCTGTGGTTACCTCGATCAATCTCCTCATCAGCTTGGGACATTATGGAGGATAACAGAGGGAATGACAATTAGGGTGTGCCAAGGTGTTCTGGTGAATGTAAGGTTCCCAAGTCATGGAAAAATGTAATGCTAGTTGTGAGGTCATGACTGCCAAGGTGTGTTAGGGAATGCTAGGGCATGCTAACATGTGCCAAATAGTACGGAGACATGTCAAACAAGCTAATATGTGCCAAGTGCTAAGGCATGCCAATATGTACAAGGGTTCCAAGTCCCTGCCTCCTCTTCTTCCATATGCTATCCACTTATGACATTTCCTTTGCAATATTTGGTGCATTTGCTAGTTATAGGCCATTTATATGTTATAAATGTCTTCATAGTTTCACTTCTAATTAAGTATTCAAATGAACATATTGATTCTCTTACACAAAACTATTTTTCCCTCCACCCACTTTTCATAACTTCAATAACCATTAGGTAGGGACCTGCAACTTCGATGTTTCTTTGCTTGTTTAGTAAAATATTGCTGAGACTTTAATTTATTGAAAGTTGTAAAATTTAAAAATGTATGAAGTTTCAAGGTCTAATTTTTAAAACTATAATTCTGTAAAGGGTGCTAGCTCAATGGAAGAGCACATGCTTTACAAGCAGGAGGTTAGTGGTTCAATTCCATCATGCCCGACATCCATATGGAATGGCGACGATAAATTTTTGGTGACAGAGGTTCTTTTGACCATCACCAATGAGCTTTGGTGACATTTTTCGACCCTCACCAAAAATATGAAATGGTGATGGTCAACGAACACCATCATATATATGCATCAATAGTGATGACCCTCAAAGGTCTGTAACCATAAATCATTGTTGTTGATATGAAATGGTGACAATCATTGTCTGTCATTGTAGTCATTATTCGTGGTGGACCTTGAATGTCACCACAATGCCTATACTTTTAGCAATGCGGCTTTTGGTGACGGCCAATGAATGTCACAATATATATGCACCAAAAGTGACGGCCATTAAAGATCCATCACAATAAATCATTGTTGTTCATATGAAATGGTAACGATCACTATCCGTCTTTATAATATATATTCGTGATGGACCTTGAATGTCACCATAACACCTATACTTTTGGTGATGCCACCTTTGGTGACCGAGGCTATGGTCCATCACCATTGCTCATATGCAGTGACGGTAATTTCTATTCATCACTATAAATCATTATTGGTGACGAACTTTGAATTTCACTACAACACCTATACTTTTGGCGACGCCACCTTCGGTGACATTCAATTTTTGGTGACGGAGGCTATGGTCCATCACCATTGCTCATATGAAATTGTGACAGTCACTATCCATCATTATAAATCATTATTGGTGAAGAAATTTGTATGTCACTACAACACCTATACTTTTGGCGACACCACCTTTGGTGACATTCAGTTTTTGGTGATGAATTCTCTTTTGACCATCACCAATGAGCTTATGGTGACATTTTTCGTCCCTCACCAATGTCCTTTTTCTTGTAGTGATTATTAGTCTGTAAGAGTACCATTGTGTGTTGATTCGTTACAAGTTGTTTTATCCACATCTGTTTTGAGTTTGTTGAAGTTTCTTGCACAATGCGTGAGGAATTTCATTAGCTTTGGAGTAATTTTAAGTGTGCTAACCTTGCATTCATTTCTAGACACTTCAATTTGGAAGTCTGAGTGCGTAAATCCTTGTGTGTCACAGAGACTGTGCGTAGATCTTGGATGCAGATTTATGCTCTATTTTCCAAAAGCCCATTCAATTACGTTGTGATCAGAATGCCTGTGATGATTTAATCAAATGTATGTTGAAATCGTTGAATGCAATCTCTGTATGCTTAAGTCGATGTGCTCATATTTGTAATGAGGTTTATGATAAGCGATCAATCATGTGGATTTATTTGTGTAGAATAGGGATTTTAATTGATGGTGTGCACTAAATGAATCTCAATTAATCATAAGTAGGAATTTCATTGTCCATTTTCATTATTAAATCGTTCAATTTCCTTTAGAAATTTTCATAAATGCGAGTTATCATAGAAGCATTTCTTTACATAGTGTTGATTGAAATAGTTAAATTATCATAGGATAATTTAGTTTCATTTCTCATATAATCGATGAAGAATTGATTTTTATTCTCTTTAATGAAGTATGCAGGTTGATTTCGAATGTTGAATTGAGTGACTTAAGTTGCAGTGTGATTCCTTTTACCTTGTCTTGAGTTATTGAATAAAATCATAGATTAAGTCTACATTTTAATGCAGTATTCCAAGATTTGATAAACTTAGATATTTTTGTTGAGATCATATTCATGTAGCATTAGATCTGCAGTCATTTAAAGTACAATTCATGAAGTGTTTTCATTTTCAAATAAGAACAATGTGACTCGTATGAATTAAAGGTAACAGGCTAGGATTTGATTTCAGAAGCATAGACTAGTCTCTTTATTATGTTTTGTTACATAGGTGCTTGACTTCAGAAGTTTGCATTCTCACTTAAGATTTGTAGTTAAGATGAATTCCATTTAATTTGTCAGTTTCATTTATGATTTGATTTGAGAGAATTAAAATAAACACAGAGTGGATTGAGTTAAATAGAATACCTTCAGTTTGCTTACATTTTCTAGGAATGAGATGAGTGCTTAATTAATCATTCTATACTTAATGATCAAAAGGAAATCATATACTCGACATTTAAATCTTGCACCAAAAATGTAGTACAACTCATGCTTACGAGTCCTAGTTGACAATTAATAGCAAGAGGTTTAATCACTAATCCCCTGCTTCTATTTGAAGGACTACAATACATCTTCCTACGGGGTTACATTTTGACTTATTTCCCATGGTTATCTGGAAGTTCATACTTTCTTCCTGATAATTCGAAAAACATTCTCGTATTCTTGTCATATTCTAGGAAGCTTCACTATCTATATACCAAACCTCAGAGGAGGCAGCACTCGTTAGGAAAGCACCTTCTTCTTCCAGTCTAGAATTTAACATAGAATAATCATGATTCATGTTCTTCGTGCTCTCTTCTTTCTCTAGAGATTTGTGTGAGTCCATCTGAGTTGATGCCCCGACATCATGCTCCTCAACCATAGTAGATTATTTAATCTTGTTGCCCGAACCTGGCTTTGATACCATGTGAAAATTTCTAACACAAAATTCTATTGCAGTAACTAATTTATTTCTCCTACTTATTTGACATAATAAGTTATTTACAAAACCCTTTAGTAAACATTATAATACGTTCTAATGTAATTATCACATAATAGCATAGAGAAAATAACAGTCATATACAAGCACAAGAATCAATCACATCAACATAGTTATTATTGGACAGTTTTCCCCAAGAAAACCCAATGCGGGAAAACGGTGCAACACATGAGGGTTTATTTATTAATCTTCAGAAATAATCTCTTTACAAAGAAATATTCTATAGAATATTGAGACACTTATGAGAGAAAACACCTAAGACAATTTTCCTCCTCCTTCTGGAGAAGTTCTGACACCCTGGAGACCCTCTATCCTTCTTTGTGTCAATCTTGCATCACTTCTGCGTCAGCATGTGTGAGAACTGTGTCTCCAGTTGCGTTGTCTCACTGCTCTTCCCTTTGTGTTATCTCTCAGATGCTCTACGTCACCTCTTCCTTAATCTTTGACTGATGCTGATACCCTCCTCTTCCTTCACCCTGCTACTCTCCCTCTGAAATTGAACTTCTTCTCCTTGATAATAGATTTCCCTCGGGTTACTGAGTATTTGCTTGGTGTGTCTCCAAATGACTCTCAAGTCCTCTCTTATACTTTCCCTGTTGATGAATCAAAAGTTGAGATTAAGTCCTTAATCAATGGCTAAGATTAAAACAGACTTGATCCTCGTCTCTAAGAAGCTTCTCACCCATATCTTTATTAATACTCATTAATATTTTTATTTTCCTAAGTTTAGACTTAGGAATTCATTAAAAATATTAATTATTTTAATAACTCATCATCCGGGTGGAATTTATCCAAATGATTTCTGGGTCTTAGAGATCTCATGAATACCTCCACAAAATTTCGGAGATAGATCACATCTGATGCTACCCAAAATCAACATAGAGAAGTTCTCCCCTTGATTTTATGTGTGCTTCCCTTCTATTCCCTCCCGCCCCTCAGTGGTACCATATCGTTTATATCCTCTCTTCCCCCGGTTCTTTATGTTTCCTCACCTCCCTTTGCATGGATCTGATCCAGTCTTGCCCGCATTGCAAATCCCTCAAAGTGGTTCTGGAGCGATTCTGAGCTCTGCACAATCAATGGAAAGAAAATTGTAGAACAAAGATTGGATATCTTAATTTCCAATGTAATGAGTATCGGAAATCCTTTGAGAAACTAAAAAATCGATGTGCACACATCGAGAATGCCCTTCAGACCTTGCAAGACATGGTGGCCAAGAAACCATGAGAAAATTCAAACTCAATGGATTACGACAACGAGTATCAGTAAAATGAGAAGTCCATTAACAAAGAATGAAGGAACAATCAACTTCATAAATCATCAGGACTTGCTTCTCTCATCAACAGAAAGAAACCGTTGTCTCGACACTTGATTTTCTATTTAAATTAGAAATGTTCAATAAATGTATTTCTCTTCTTCAACAGTTTGTAAGAATTTTTAAGCTAAACATAGTTGGAAAATTAGGAATCTATGAACTATACATAAAAGTAGGAAAAAACGTATCTAGGAATTTTGCCATCTTCTCCTCCCTGATTTGTTCAATCCCTATGTACTCAGGAGTTTCTCTTCCCCTTTTTTTGGAATGAATATACTATAATTGATATTGTTAATCTCTCTCTCTCTCTCTCTCTCTCTCTCTCTCTCTCTCTCTCTCTCTCTCTTCTCTCTCTCTCTCTCTCTCTCTCTCTCTCTCTATATATATATATATAGACACACACACATTATCATATATGAAAATCCATACATAACACAAAATTAAATCATACATTTAAAAAAATCAAATTTTAATATATAAAACATTATATATAAAATTTTACATTGAACATGAAGTCCCAAAACACATTTCTACTCTGAAAATAAGAAATTGCCCCTCTTAATTTTTAATGTATTGGTGCAATTTGAAAATATTGTGACCCAAGCAAGAGCAAGGAGAGTTAGGATTTGTATTTCAAGACAATTTGGTTGTTCTGTAATTTCGGTTATCATGCATTTGGTTTTTAGTCAATACAATATAAGTTTCTTTATCTCCATTGTCAAGCATGAGGCCAAATATACATTTTAGAACTACACTTACAAAACATAGTAATTAATTCTTTTAATATATAGTAATAGTTTCACTATTTTTTTATTAAGCGGTAGGGACAAGCTACTATGTAGCACTTTTTCAAATTAGGTGTTAAAAGTAGCAATGACTTTGGGTTTTTAATTAGACACGGAAACATGTTTCATTCTTCAACGTATGTAGTGTTTGTAATGATATTTAAAGTTTTGATTTGAACTTGGGATATTAAATGGATAATTATATATTTTTTCTTATTTATTTTGATATTTTTTTATAAAAAAATTGAAGCAAAAAATTTACATGATTTATTTTAGAAATTAAAATTTGATATGTTAAATTTTAAGTCAAAATTTTAATTTTAAGTCAAATTTCACAACAACAAAAAAGAACTTTAATCTTAATACAAAATGACTATATTAAATAATGGGTTAATATTGAATGAGTGCTAAATGAAGCTAGTCCCTCCTGCTTAGTTTAAATAAATCTAAATTAAAGTAAAAACAATAAAGGAAATGTGACAAAGTGGTTGAATATGGTGTGCAAAATTGGAGCTTTTTACTGAGAGAATCTATCATGTAGTCGATTGTACTATTGGATTTATTGAATATTATTGCACTGGATACATTAATATTGTAGTGTGAAATTGGCCCTCGATGTGATAACTATAAATACGCTTTTTATCCAATGGAACTATACTATATGAAATCATTTTTAAATTTTTATACATTTGAAATAGTTTTTTAAGAAATATATTATAAATTAGATAAAAGGTAGAATCCCTTAGACAATCTGATATGTAAACTTCAGTTCCCTTTATCTATTATAAAAAGTATTTCCTATATTATACTAGAATTTGCACCAAAAGGGTGCAAAGACATGCCTATAGAAGTGTAGATGAATGTGGAGTGACACAGAGATAGAGTTGTAGAAAAAAATATTTACCACTACCAAAAAAGTACCTAACCTACACACTAATAAGACATAATGTTAGCCTAACATACCACACGTTAATGAAGGTTCCAAGTTGAGGTGGATACACAAATAAGGCATTCCTATCCTATCAAATAGAATGGTATTCCTAAATTTCACTAAGGGTTCAACGTTGGGATGGATACACAAATAGGGCAATCCTAACATATCAAGTGAAATGGTATCATATAGAAGGGTTTTATGGTGTAAACAAAATCAAAATTGGAAAGAGAGTTTAGGTGATGTATGGATTGGTCTGAGTTGAGTGAATTGGTCTGAGTTTTGAAGTGGATGGCAGGTTGAGCATGCTGCAGCTTTGGACTCTCTCTTTCCAACAAAAACGGTGTTGTCCATGACAAAACCCAAACTGAAAAGTAGTTGTCATCGTGGTGAGACCACAAAACAAATCTATGTCAAAAGCAATAAAAAAAATGGGCATGTGGACCCACAAAGGTATAAAAGCAGGTGGGTTCCCTACTGACTTCATTATGACTAAAGAAATGACATGTCATTATGGGCACATATATGTTAGATAGCCTGCAAACATATTACCATAAACACATTGATCGGTGTGCCATCAATGAACTCCTAACCTCAAATGTGAATGGAATGATCAACCAAGTGTTTGACAGGTGGATATTCTGAGTGGCTAGGCTCAAAACCCATGGGATGCAGTGTTTGTCACTGTCCAAGCACCATTTGCTCAAGGTTGTAACCCCTTAATGGATAGTGGGCAGGCTTTAAACACTTGGTATTGTACAACTTCAGAATAGAGTTGTAAGGGCTATTGATGATGAAGGAAAAGTGAATCTAATTCTACACTTTTTCTTGTTCTATAATTACAAACAAAATATCATTTACTTCAACAAAATTCATTTTTGGCTTGGCAAGCTAGAAGATGAGCAGGAAGACTAGTATCTTCAGTTTGGTTGTTCAATCCCCTGCTACCATCCTTTTCTAATTATCTCAAGCAAAATTACTCAACATGCCCCATGCGTTTGTAGATTTGGGATGCTTTGAGATGCACTATACTTCACAACCAAATACTATGATATCCATCAGAATAAATATCCCTCAAACCTGAGATTTAAGTTTAAGGAATATTTCTCACTCTATGAGGTCACTGGTTGCAGCTCCTCTGGGCATGTTTCTTAAAGCACTCCTGGAAAAATTAACACCAGGCCATAGAACAACTGATAAAACTGTGAGTCTTATTCAACTTTCATTTTGTATCTGTTAAGGACAATGATCAACTTTTACTACAATGAAAGATCATACCACACCCCAACTGAAAAAATTGTCAATCTAATCAAACATTCATTTTCTTCCCTTCAGATATGATGAATTGATTACAACACCGGCCTTCAAAAGGTGGCCCATTGTACTCCAAAATGAAGTTCCACAACTTAGAAACTAAACTGATGGTACTACTGGGCATCTGCCCCTCATGGAATTGGAAAACATATCGAATATTTGAATGGAGTTGGATAATTTCTAGACCCATTTAATGACAAGTTTAGATCCACAAGATAGAGTTTGTGCTACAAATTTTGTTTCTTCACTCCAGCTACCTCGCTGTCTTGGTCCCACCGTAATACATCCGACTAGAGAACGTTGGTTCCATCCAATATTACATCTACACATTCTAAATTGAAAATAATCATACAGGATTACACCTACCTCGCTGTCTTGGTCCCACCGTAATACATCCGACTAGAGAACGTTGGTTCCATCCAATATTACATCTACACATTCTAAATTGAAAATAATCATACAGGATTACACTAGACCTTTAAACAATTTTGTATGAAACCATTCATCACAACTAGTGTTCTGGTTAGACCACCATGTGAAAATAAATCTAACGCCTCTTTGTTCCACAATATTTAATTGCTCTGAAATATCCACCATGTTTATTTAAATGTACACACTCATGGAAAACATATTGTCACTATCATAATTAAAACCCCTTGACATTTTTGCAAGAATGTCTCGAGTACAAAAGATCAGTTTGCAAGGGAACATACTATATCTCAATGCCAAGAAAATGTAATCTAGACCCTAAGAACCATAAGGAAAGCTTTTTTACTCCCAAGTGGCTGGTCTGGACTTCACAAGCCACCATGAGAATGTGGATTCCTCATAAATATGGAGTTACACCAAAACTCCTAGCATTGCTAGCTCTACATCAAAAATCATAAAATTGAAGTGATAACTTCCGCATTTTTACCATTTCATTATTGGACATTGCAATGAATCCATGTCTTGTAACTTCAGCAGAGAAGCTGGTGTAAATTATCAAATTATAAGGGCCTCTTTGTGTTTCTACTGTGAAATTGTCACTATACAATGGAGTCGCACCATCTGAGAATGTTATTGTTTGGCATAAACTTAGAAATGGTTGCTTCTCAAAATGCTTCCATTCAAATTATAATGAACCGAGTGGCTGGAATGAAATGATTGGAAAACACAACCAGAAAACCGATACTTCTCTCTATGCTAGATTGATTTTGCATTCCTTGAACAACACACTCCCAATTTCATATCACCCACTTCGATTTTATCCCTCCATGGAAATAGATGCTCTGACCATGTATTTGACCTGCTTGATGTTCTCAAAGCCTAAACCAACTTATCAACTCTCTCAAAACACTATGTTTCATGTCAGACTACACTCGACAAAGTATGCTAGACTGAATCATAAACTTACTAGATATTAAAGAGGGATTTTCACTTCTAAATATAAGAAAATGAAGAATAGAGCCTCACAAATCCAGTATAGGCATCCCTCCCTTTCATCATTTCTTGTGAGTTAGTAATATATCATACAAGTGTAGGGAATTGAAGGTTAATATGTAGAATGGGGTGCCCATTGCATTCAGTTATTTCTGGGGAAATGCTAAATTCATGTAAAATCTTTAACTTACACTCCAAAAGTAAGTCATAAGCAATTTGGTTAAATGCCTCTCTATAAGATATTTCAGATTACCATGGGACTATACAGAGTATTCCTCTAGTATCTTGAACAAATTTCAAATTAAAAAAAATGTATTTGCTATGAAGAGTCCATTGTGCTAAAATACAATGGAAATAATAAGAATTGATAAATTACACTAGCTAAGAAGTTTGATTTCAAATCCTTAAACCTCACTTCTCTTTATATTACAATATCTCTCAAAAACAAGGTTTTCAAAATAGAAAACAACCTATAAACCAAACGGTTGTTTACTTAATTAGTTGATAGTAGCACACTTCTATGTGTGCATACAATGAATATACTGTGAGATGAAGATAAATCTGATCCTCCTTTTCATCCACAATGCACAATGAAAAATCCATTCCCAAATGTGAATTATTTTCACATTGTGAGCTTCTACAGTCTTTATTGTTCTTATCTCCTCAATCTTGTATTATGACCAGTAAAGCTCAGTAAAAATGCACTCCCAACGCACACCAATAGAAAATTATGAACTTCCAATCCTTTACACTTCATATCTCCTCCACCTCACCCTATGGCCAACATTATTGTTGCTGTCCATTTCCCCATTACTATTATCATCCATCTCTATGGTCTGTTTGTTGATGAATGTCCTAAAGAAGAAAGAGAGGGATCTATGCCATCTTCCAGGAGGCACAATAGCTGCTATGATCACTACAATTTCTCGAACGACAATAAGGTAGATGGTCATTTCAGGAAGAAGTTACGAAATTGGAACATCAAAACCATGTCCTGTTTCTGTGGGAGCGTAGAGATCGAACCCGCAAACGACTAGTTTTTGTACGTTACAGATCTGTACACTCCAAGGTCTCAAATGTTGAATTCTTGCGTGAAATTTGATTCCAAGGCTGACAAGATGAAAAACGAAAAGGATGCAATTTCCATTGGAAATGAGAACGAGAAATCAAGGAGCATTGTGATGCATGAATTTAATGTGAAAGCATTCCTATCTACAAAAACTACAATGGAAGCATCTCCATCCACTGATACCAAAACAAAGAAGATTGTGTGCTGGAGTTCTTCTCAGACATATTTGAATGAAAAAGAGAAGAAAAGGATTTACAATTTCTCGGAAGCTGAAAAAGTAGTTAGTGAAGTTAAGAGGCCATCGTTGGAAGTCGATGCTTGAAAGTATCAATGAAGAGGGGAAGACTGGTGGCCACAATATATTCATCAAAACGTAGACATCGTCACATATGAATAACTGTCGATGAGTTCATTACTCGCATTGAAAAAATCACGCATGCTCGCATTGAAGGGAATTTGAGCGAAGCGATTGCTGGCAGCATCCCCATTGCCAGTAACCCTCTTCGAGCCACAATGAAGTTCAATATTGCAAATCCCACCATGGGATGCCAAAAGAAGATGGAGATCAATGATGATCAGAAACTGCGTGCATTTTATGATAAAAGGCTTATAGAGGAGGTTAATGGTGATGCCCTTAGAGATGTGTTCAAGGGATATGTCTTTAAAAATATGGGAGGATGTGATAAGCGGTGTTTTCCCATGAAACGAGGAGTTCTTACTACAGGTCGTGTATGCATGTTATTGCACATAGGCACCCCTTGCTTCCATGGGTATGGAAGGTGTAATGGTGAGAGGAGACGAAAATGTGTTAGGGGATGCATTGTTAGCCTTGATTGTTTTGTCTTAAACCTGGTCATTGTTAAGAAGGGAGAAAAATATCTTCTGGGTCTGACGGAAACTGAAAAACCAGCGATGCGAGGGGCCTAAAAGGGCATCCAATATCATAAAATTGTTCAATCTTTCCAAAGAGGATGATGTTAGAAAAAATGTCAACACATACCGTCGGAATTTTCAGTGTAAATCGGGTAAGACACAGATCAAAACTCCAAAGGTTCAGAGGCTTGTAATGCCATTGACTCTGCAAAGGAACCATGCTATAATTGCAGAAAAGAAAAAGAATGCTAAGGCCAAGAGCGAGGTAGTCTAATATCAAAAGCTCATTGCTTCAAGGTTGAAGGAGCAGTGTGATTGCAAGAGTGAAAGTTTGAAAAAAAAGAGAGCATATGTGTTTCAACTGCATCAAAACCATTAGTTTCTTAGTATTATGTGTTTTTATCTATTTATGTAGTCTTGAAGGCATTGAATAAGGCAACATTGTTGAGATTCGTGACAGCGGTTGAGGACGACGAATATCAACAGTGTCACCATGAAGAACTTCGTAATATAATGCCTATCGGCATAAAAATAACTCTATGATAGTTGTAGC
Source organism: Pinus tabuliformis (assembly GCA_031772625.1). Classification (NCBI taxonomy): domain Eukaryota; kingdom Viridiplantae; phylum Streptophyta; class Pinopsida; order Pinales; family Pinaceae; genus Pinus; species Pinus tabuliformis. Next base: position 1,295,828,213 of record CM062807.1, read on the forward strand.
CTTCAGGTCATACATTACTGCGTTGAAATTGACATGAAGATGATGCGATTGAGTAGAAATATGTTAAATTTGTGTGATTAAATAAATTGGACTCAGGGCAATACCACGTCAACATCTAGAATACAATTATGTTGATTTTAGCAATCAGGAATTTCTTTTGGTAATCTTTACTAAAATTCCACAAATTAAATCCCTAAACTATCAAATAGAAAAAAACTAGAATTTATTTATTGAAATCGAAATGGACGGATTCACCAAAAATATGTAAACAATTATTGAAAAAATAACACTTGAATCAATGCATTCCCACGCCATCGAATTCCCATATAAAACCTCATATCACACCCAATTTAATAACATTACCATTTTCTTCAACGTGCTCTATAGCTACCAAATATAGTGAACTATGACGTACACCAACCATGTTCATTTACAAACTACATACTTGGAGGTAAAACATCTCTAATTTATGGGTTAGAACACAAAATGAATGGATTCCATCGGCGACTGCACCACATTTTCACGACACTCTTGTAACATCCAAGTTGCATAATTTCCATGTAGAATCGATGTTGACCGTGCATTGCATGGGACATGCTCGTTGGCTCATTGTCATCAACATGTTGTGTGGCAGTAAGGAAACCGCTCACAGGTTTGGGTAGTAAGATCTGGACTAAAGTGAGAAGACCGAGGCATTCCAACGCATAAGATGTGACGTCACATATTTCAAATGGGGTATTTTAACGAGTCGATGATTTACCAGTGACCAACCTCTGGCTGCCCTCTTCTTCCCTCTCTAATGTCATCTAGCCTCCATCTTCGTCGTCATCTAGCCTTCATCTCTGTCTCCATGTTTTCGTCTGCTTTTGTTTTTTCTCCAACTTTGTCTCCCTCAGCTCCGTTAGCTCAAACCAACAAAGCGTTTGAGTCTTATTAGAGGATTTTCAAATATTGAATGGCGATTGAAAAAGTGTGATTTCAATTTCAAATTTGAAACTTGCATTTTACACCTTCGCCCTCCAATGATCAAATGACGGTGGCACGAACCTGCAAAGCGATGATTTAATTCATTTGACATTTATGGGAAAAAATGAATTTGCTCTCCTTAATTCAAATCAAACTCACACTTATGTCATTTACCCTCATCCTATTCCATTTATCCTTCCTCCTCCCTTGTTTGACAACCATTTTCCTTTGCATAGCAAGAAAATTATTAGAATTGTCGAGTGACCCATGAAAGTTAATTAAGCAGATTAACAAAGCAACCAGATTTCGGGCCAGAAAGAAAAGGTAAATTATTGTTACATTATGAATATGTATGTATGTGCCTGCCTTTGTATTGTATTCATGTTCATGTTAAAATTTAAAATTGTTGTTACATTTCCCAAATTTCAAGTTCCTGTAGTCGTCGTAATAGTGGCAGAGTTGTCACAATGAATGACGGTCGTCTGTGACGGGAGGGTACAAAAACGAAGTGGACTCATTAGACTATGCCACACCAATTAGTAGAGAAACCAGATTTTAGGGCAGCAAGCAAAGGTAAATTGTTGTTACATTGCTCATTGTTGTTACAAATTTCATGTTTCTGTTAGAAAATTTTAAAATTGTTGTTACATTCCTAAAATTTCATGTTCTTGTAGTTGCCACAATGGTGACTCAATGAGTTGTCGCAATGATGACTAGAGAGTTTCCACAATGGTGACTAATGAGTTGTCGAAATGAGTGAACCAACTTAGTTCCCTAATTGGTTCACTTGTTGCGACAACTCACGGGGTCACAATTATAGCAACTAGTTGGGTCACCATTGGGTGCACAATTTCAAACAACTGGTCACTTTGTGTGTGTTGTTCCATTTATATGACTTAATTTCTAACATTCAATAAATTATTTCTAATCCATGGAAATATCTAACAACAAAATTTATTTGGGGACCAAGCCATTCAATTATCACACTTATCTTTCCTAAGTTCATCTTCAAACTTCCTTGAAAAACAAAAAAAATCTGAGTGTAGTAACTCTCCTGTAAAAAGGTATATCTATTTAAGTGAATAATTCAATTCTTTTCTTTTAATTAATCCAATGTTTATTGCACATGCCTCAAATGTTGCTCTTTTATCATACTAAAAATCAAAATGTCATCAAGGTAAACAAATACAAATTTACCTCAAATTGACCTCATGAAGGTACTTGGTGCATTTTTCAAAATATGACATGCTCAACCATTGACAGAATCCTTGTTGTGTATTGGATGTTGTCTTCATTCATCCCCTTCTCTAATTTTGATCGAATGATATTCACTCTTCTTTGAAAAGTATCTTACTCCACTCAAACAATCCATAAGATCATATACTCTTGGGAATGGAAATATGTTCTTGATTGTTATCACATTTAGGACTTTAAAGTTCACATGCATTCTACATTCTCCACGCTTGTTTGGTGTTAGTAATGTAGGCATAACACTATGGACTCTATCTTTCTCTTATAACAACCATATCTAGAAACTCTTAAGCTTGTTTATTAACCTCTTCACTTTCTATTTGGGTAATCCTATATGAAACATTGTTATGTAATATCAATCGAAGTATCAATTCAATTTTACATGAAATGTTTATAATTAGAGGTATTCATATTGGCATATCATATGTGATGATATCCTTGTATTTATTTAACAATTCTTCAACTTCTATTGGCACTTTCTTCTCTTTTTCTCAAACTATCTTTAGAGAAATTACAATGTGACTAAACAAAGCATGATCATGTTCATCTTCCTATCTCCAACACTCACTTCAACAATTAGATGTAATATGAATCTTTTTCCATGTTTCTGACATTGGCAAGTATTTCACATCCTATCAAGAAAACCTCTCCTATCATATGACCAAGGTACACCAATGAACACATGACAAGCATCCATCAAATACATAACACAACACTTTGTAGTTTTATTATATGGTTTGAAATTGAGCAAGAATGGTTGAGAAACATAACATAATCTCCTATTTGTGGACATGAAATTGTCTATACAATAGGTTGGGGTGCATATTTCAACTTTAATTTCTCTCAATTTTATAAATACTAGGTTTTTAGTGAATTCTTAATCAATAATCTGATTACAAGATTTACCCCGTGTCTTCGATTTTGTCTTGAAGACGTTCTTTCTCTACTCTAATTCCTCAAAAAAATATTCTATAGCTTGACTAGGACTCTTCTGAATATGTGATTTTCTCCTTACTCATTGTGAATCTTTGCAATGCTATCCCCAACAATAGAAGACTCATTTACTCAAGCCATAGGTTTCCTTGTTTCATTCCTTTTTCCATCATTTTGATTCTCATAACTCCCCAAAACACCTCCTAGTCTTAATTAGTGAACAAATCAATACAAATGAGATTAATATGTAATTGGGTATCTCATACTCAATCATCTAACAACTACCCATAACACCTACTAAAACTAAATATATAAAACTACTAACATCACAAGTATATGAAATACCTTGTGACATGGAATAATATATGAGACCATTCATGTAAAAATTGCATCTGAATAACTTTTGCATCTAATAATTCATATTTTGTTTGACACTAATGGCTATTTATTAGTGGCTTAACATTCAATTGGTCCATGATCTCTATTTAAAGAGCATGGAGGGTCACAGTTGATGATTGATTGTGAGAACACTCTTATGTAAAAAAAAATATTTTGCATTAATAAAATTTCCTTAAGTGGCCACTTTGGTTGGGGCCATGGAGTGTTTCCCTCTTAGAGGGTTTTAACTACATAAGAATACTAGAATTATAATCTTTGATCTGGTTGTGTGAGTGTTTATTAAAGGTGTTCATCCTATATGTAATATTGTGTTTACTCAAATACAATAGAGAAATCCTCTATGTGTTATGGGAAGATGATCGCAAGAGAAAAATCAAGAGGATTCTTTGGGGACTTCTGACAACGTGTCAAGTTGGAATTTTGTATCTCTTGTCATTGGGTTCTTGTCTATTTCCATGATTGTCTTACATACTACTATGGATTTTAATCAATATACCATACTCCACCTTCAACTCCTGCTCCTACTAAGTTTACAAATTGTTACCTAACATCATACATTTCTATTGTTAAATTGACCACTTTGTATATCTTTTATATTATGCAATCTCTATATATTTTTTATTATCCACCATATTTGATGTATGTTTTGCAATGCCTGAGGTCAAGGTTGATCATTTTTTTCTCTTTTTAATATTTACCTTTGTTGTACCACGAGTATAGCTATTTCCATTACTATAGAGAAGGTTTAAATTTGTCTAAGATTATTGTCTCACATGTTACTGTGAAAAGCTTGATATGGTTACTTACATTATTATATATTAAGTTTTAAACTTTTCCCAAGATTATGATCTCATGTTTTGGTGCAAAAATTGAGTCATTATTTTTCTTTTTTGGTCTTTAATTTTATTATAACAAGATCCATACATAAAATTTAATTTTGGTTCTCTCGCTATTACTATCAACTACCAAGTTCCATAGTAAGACATAAAGAAATTCTGGAAATGAACTTCTTTGTGTGTGTCAGAGAGCGAGAGATTTATTCTATACCATTTACATTGTTGGTTCCATCAATTCTATATATATATATATATATATATATCGACTAGCATCACTCTAGATCCTCTTCTAGAATTGTCATGGTTTTCTATGGTGTAAAGGTCCTATGTTAAGTTGGATCCTGAGTGATATTGATCTTATTCTTTTAGTTGAAACTTGGGAGCATGATGAATCTAGGGTCCCTCACCTTGACCAATTAAATCTTTGGTAAGAAATCCTCCCAAAGGGGATTTGGTGGTATAGCCTGTTATATAAGGAACATTGTTTCCTCTCACATCCGACTTCATAAAATCAATCCATTCAATCAATACATTTGGATAGAGATCTCTGATTCTACCACCAATAGAATATTTCTTGCAATCTTCTATTTCAATCTTATCAACTCTACATCCTATAAGGAAAACAACTTAGATAATAAATGTCATTTCAATACCCTAGAAAAATACATCTGCAACCTAAGGAATGAAAGTAATATCCCTTTGCTTGGGGACTTTCATGCTATAACTGCTACTAACCAAGCTATTATGTTAAGTAAAAACTCTAACCCTGACCCATTGTGGCTTGATGAAGATGGTAACTTAGCTAATATATTCAAGAGAAAATCTGAAGACATAATTAAGAACTTATTCGGCATCGAAATCCTCAAACTTTGTAGTTCCTGAGGTCTAATCATTTGTAATGGTATTAATTAGTGGCCTTCCTCTGGTCAGATGACCTGTTTCCATGGGCTAGATAGAAGTGTTGTGGACTATGTGATTTTTGACACCCATGTCCTCAACCATATTACAAACTTTGAGCTACTTAACAAGTTCAAGCCGAACTCTGAACACATACATTTGTCTTTATTCCCCAATATTGTTATACATACCACCCACATGTAGGGGACCAGTGAAAGCAAAAGACACATTCATTTCAATAGAAGTAATGTTGACCTTTTTGTTGAGTCTCAAAAATGTCATCCACTTTCACCTTCATTTCCATCATTTTACCCTCATTTTGTAACTCTATAGCCCCATAACCTTACACTAAGTAACCATTTTCATCATTACATGGGTTTATCATTATTATTTTCCAAGTCATTGATTTTAAGTATTATAAGTGAATTATGTTAAGAAATTAACATATTTTCATATATATCTAAAAGTGTTATGATTTTTATGATATTGTAAGCCTACTTGGAGATTCTAGAACGATCCTACTTGGCCATCCAACCACAAACTCGAATTTCAAATTCCAACTCATGAGGATTTGTGGAATAATTGTAGAAGATGTGGATCATTAACTATGCACATCCAAAGGAGACAAATCATGGATGAGTGGATTTTGAGAGGATTTGTATCTTACATTTTTAGGAGATTGGTTGTAACCACAAAAGATAAATGTGGACTTAGGAGAGATCTAAGGATCTATATTTATTGTATAGTTATCTTTAATTTTTTGTATAAATAGGAGTGCACCCTTCATATAAAGGGTTGTCAATTGTTAGATGCAAGTTAGAATCTGTGAGTGTTAGTGTTAGTTTCTAGTTGCTAGTTGGAGGTTCCAAGTTCTAGATGTAATTTGTAAACTGAGGATAAAGAATTCTTGTGATATATTGTAACTTTCATTTTATGAAATACATACTGCCACTTTGATCTTCAAGATGTGATAGTTGATTTGGTGTGCTTGCTAAGGAATGTAGGGCTCCCATCAACCCCATTTTGCATACCTTTGTACATATTGGTAACATAGTATAGTTTTGTTATTTCATTTATTTTATGCAAGTGTGCCTTTTCCTTTCAGTAAGTGTGATTTACTTTCCAGCAGGTGTGATTTCAATTATGCAAGTGTGGTGTGATTTCAATTCTACAAGTGTTGTGTGATTTCAATTTTGCAAGTGTGGCATGATTTGAATTCTACAATTGTCGTGTGATTTCATTTATGCAAGGCAAGAGTGATTTCCTTTATGCAAGTGCAATTTCAATTTATTTATGTTTGGTTTGATTTGGTTTAGATTGGATTAATTTATTATGTTTTATAATTAGTTTTAATTGCATTATATTAATCTAATCTGAAAGATAACCACCTAGTACATATAGTACATATACTTCATCATTTCTACGAACCCCGAATTGAGAATTAATGACAGGAATTTAATGTACAATTAAATCACCCAACATTTTGGCACTGTTGCTTGGGAGGTATACATAGGTGTTTATTTTGAAAGTTTAGACAACTCATTATAGTTGCATTCATTTTTAGATGCATCATTAAAATCATATTAAAATCATTTAGGATGCATATTAAATTTTAATAAATTTTCAAAATTGTGTACTAATCTGTGTGCATGATGAGAATTATGAACCAGTTGGAGTAATTAACAAACAATTAAGGAGTTTGAAGAATGTCCTTCGAAGAAATCTCTCGAATCCTAGGAACAACCAGGATAGCTACTTCTTAGGAAGAGTATATTTTAACTACATTCAAAAATTTATCTGTCTCTCCACCTTCACAAGAAGGTCTTCAAGTCTCTTTTGATTCCTCTTGTCAATCTGTTAAAGAGACTGAAGAATCATGCAATATTGTTGATGGAGAGAAACTACTAGAATCCGAGGAATGCATAATAAAGGAGGATATTCAAAGTGATTTAAACCAAGAAAGGAATAAGGAATGTCATGGCCTTATGGAAAGATGGTTCCAATCAAGGATCAAATCACCTTATTTCTTAATTGCATTATCAAAACAATTAGTTTTTCATGTTTTGATGTACTTTAATGCATATTTTTCAAAACTAAGTATGAATACCTTTTTACTTATTTTATGCACATGGTTACACTAGAAATATTCGTATACTTGACACAATTTTTCTATTTCCAGTAGAGTAGAGTAGGATAGAATTAGTGAATAAAAACCAAGTTTGTTGTTGTGTTTTAAAAATAAATAAAAGGAGTTTTTAAGTTAGATTTCATTTTATTTGAAATTTTATTTATTGGTGGTGTAGTAAGAGCCACCCAACTCACTAATCAATTGTAGGAAGATGTAAAAAGAGAAGGAATATTTGAGAAGGAGACGAATAGAGTTTTGAGAGCCACAATTTGGAGTTAGAGATCAAATCCTTTCATTTTGTCTTTTCAATTACACATTCCAGATGAATAAAGAGTTTCAATATTATTGAGTATGCTCTCTTCTTGCACTCTCCATGACCTGGAAGATCAGACAATAAAATTGAACAAAGTTAGTTTTAAAATTTTGCAATAAAAATTTGATAAGAGATCTAAATTCATAATAAATATTATAATAAAATGATTTTAGAAAGCTCAAACAACAAAAATAATGTATCCAATGGATCCATCACTGTTGAAAACCACTATTTTGACTCTTTTTGCACCTCATTTGGCCAAATATTGAGTAAAATATCATTGTTTTAAGTTTTTTCCAAATTTTGGTGTTAATAATCCTACAATTCGAACTAAACTTGGCCTATGTGCCCCAAACATGAAAGCAGAATGCAAACATGGCCTTCCCGATTGACTATCGAATTTGTAGAATTAGCCCCTAGTTCCGAAATCTATGGTCACGTGTTTCCATGCGACCACATTGGGTGCCGAAAATTAGGGCTTAGCCTCGACTCCCTCCCCCAAATGGTGCGTGCATAAAATTTAAATAATCGTTGGGTCCTTTTTTAACAAGAAACATGTGTTAGGTGAATTGGTTAAGGAATTTGTTTGATGGTATGAGGTCTTGAGTTCAATTCCTGTGGAGGGAAATTTGACCTTCACATACATTTTGGTTGCCATGAGGAGGCCATGTGGCATCCATTGGTTGGTCCACGTGGCACTCCCTCATTGGGCCATCACAGCAACCCACAAACCAATTAGAAATAGCCACGTGTCAACCAATAAACTAGTAAAAAGTGTCAATCATGCATAGGCCGATGAGAACCAGTAAAAAATTGCCAAGCGTCATGACCCAATCAACGTATTGATTGCTGACTAGGCATTCCTGCAACTCAAAAAAAATTTAGTTGTTTCACAAAATGATCAGATGATGATTTTGGGAGCATATGAAGTCATACTTTAGTGAGATTAATTTTGTTGGATTTAGAAAGATGAGATCTATGCTTTGGCGCTAGTTTCAAGCTAATCTAATAATTTTGAATTTTGAGCATTTTCTTAATCCATGGGATCATGGACAAGGGTGGAGCACTAGAGAAAAAGGAACAATGTAGTCACAAGCTTCAAATTTCATAAAAACCTAAAAATATTAAAAACACAATTCTGATAATTAAAAAAACCACTATTCGAGCCTAAATGCTAGTTGTAAAAGCAGCAAGGCAATCCATATTTTTAGTAGTTGCAGAATTGACACAATTCAGTAGCTTATGCAAATTTGGTTTATCATCTATTGATGAAGCGTTAAGTGTGTGTAGAAAAGGTCTCAAGCTAAAAATTGGTTAGAAACATAATGAAGAAGTCACGAACAAAACAATAACAGTTGATTTATGGTACTAATCAGGTAAAAGTGCATTTAATTTGTTGTCCTTGAATTTGTTTATTAGTATTATTTCTAAGTTTTTTGTGTTATCAAATGAATATGGACTAATCACCTCTCTCTTTTGATAGTCTTAAATTTTATTGAAGAAATTGGTAAGTTTTTGTAGGTTCCAGGACAATGAAAAAAGATGAAACTATATGCACGAGTATCTTTTTAAAGACCAACTTTCTTTCAGAAGAGCATGATCATTCAATGTAAAATTAGATCCACCACACCATTGCTACTAAAAGCATACCAATTTTACCATTGCTACTCATTTTAAGCCTGCAGTCGATCCATAAATTTCCATCTCCCTACTACCAAAAAATCAATTTCCCTTTTCAATCTTCATACTTTCCTACCTCATTTCACTCACCTTAACCCAAAAATAAATTCATTAAGCTCCCTTACAAAGCTGAATCATTCCATTTTCCATTTCCTTCCTGTCAAATAAAACTTGCTTCAATGAAAATTTTCCATCTATAGTTTTTCAAATTATTATTTCATACTCGCGTTAGATGATGGAGGATTCATTAAGGCCTCCCTTCTAACAAGTTTTGACCCATCGACTCCGACTCATCATTTGGGGTCAAAACTAGAGATGGTTCAAGTATCTTGAGGCTTGCATGCCTTAATGGCAAGCTCTCTCACTAATAAACAATGGGAATACATCAATGTCCCCTGTTTATTGGATATTCTAGGTGACTCGACTACGACACATCTATTCGCACCTAGTAAGATGTACTTAGGCATCTTGACTCTCATTGACATCAATGGTGAGTAGTTTCGTGTTGGTTAATGGAATTCATTAATGGCGAGTAATCCAACAATTTATTTTCTATGTTAGACACTGACACATCTATTTACATAGATAATAATTATGTCATCGAGTGGGAATGAATGAAGACTACATGATTTCAGCAGTTTGCAGCAAGACTCAATTCTGAATTCAGCATCCATAGCAATAAAGATTCCAACCTCATCCTCAATTCATACAACCAAGAGAAAGAAGAAGCCAAATCAGATTCTTTTACTTCATATTCCATGATCCAACAGCAGTGGCCACACTCTTTGATATACATAGTTTGTCCATTTTTTAGGTAAGTGAAGGTATGTAATTTTCTAATCTTTAATCATGTAATTCCTTAAATGCTAAAATTATGAATTTGGAAAAGCCCTCACCGATTCATATTCCCTTTCTCATTTGCAAGAAAACTGAAAACATCTTAAGTTTTTGGGAAGGGATATCAATTCATATTCACATTTCATGTCACATGTCACATTTCTGATTCAAAAAAAAAGTTTATATGTTTTGCAATGATAAATTAATGAGCACATTAAATGGTTGATAGTCACTATGGGACTTAAAAAGGAATTCTCAATGTTTTCAAGTATTTTGATGCAACAAAAATAAAAAAGTATTATTACATAAGAATCAATACTCATAAAATTTTGGTTGTCACACAAGAACCAACCATAAAAAATATGTTGCAATCAAATGAATTTCAAATAACGCTTTGCAAAAAAAATAAAATTGCCAAATGATATGATTATGCAAAGTTAAAAGAAAATCAATACAAAGCCAAAGCTCATAAAGAAGCAAAACATTTCAAGAAGATAAACTTATGAGTAAGTGAATCAATGCAATAGTTGCATGAGAACATGCAACATCTTCAGTTGGGGGGTATGTTGATTCTTCAAAATGCCATCCACTTTCACCTTCATTTCTGTCGTTTTACCCTCATTCCGTAACTCTATAGCCCCACAACCTTACATTAAGTAACCATTTTCATCATTAAATTGGTTTATCATTATTATTTTCCAAGTCATTGATTTTAAGTATTATAAGTGAATTTGTGATTAAATGTTAGGAAATTAATATATTTTCATATATATCTAAAAGTGTTATGCCTTTTGTGATATTGTAGGCCTACTTGGAGATTCTAGAAGGGTCCTACTTTTACATCCAACCACAAATTCGAATTTCAAATTCCAACTCATGAGGATTTGTGGAATAATTGTAGAAGCTGTGGATCATTAACTATTGTTAGGCCGATTCCCCCATTACTATTGACATTGTATCCCTTATTGTTATTATTGTGCCCCTATTGTCCCCATATTGTTATTAGTATGCCTCATAGAAACCCACTATTGTTATTTTTGTGCCCTTATGTTATTATTGTAATGTGAGCTTGATTATATTATGACCCTTAGACTCTTATATATAGAAGGGAGGTTTAGTTATTTGTATCATCTAAGAATTGTTCATTTGTGTAATGTAAAGGAGGATTCCCCCTCGAAGAGGCTAAATTTTAAGGCATTGATCTATCTTTTCTATCTTTTTGTGAGCTGGTTTCCTAACATTTGGTATCAGAGCTTTGGATTCTAGGGTTTCGCTGCTCCAAACAGGTCATCATGGAATTGTCGCTATAAATTTTTTTTATGTGAAATTTAGGAAGCTACAAAAAAAACCCATTTGAGCGGAAATCGTTTGAACTTTGGGTCTAAATTTCAGAACTTGTCTCGCTATATTTGTGTAGATATGATCTGAGGAAATTATGGTTTTTGCAGACTCCCGAATTACATTCCAAACAGGTGACCTGGGGAATCGTCATAAATTTTGTTTTGAGCATCAGATTTCAATTTTGTACGAAGTTTCAGAAAGAGGACGGCCTGTAATTTTCTGTATATCAGTTTCAGGTACTAAGGTCAAAACAGTGACACGTGGAGCGACATACAAGTTCGCTCTACTGAACTAGTCTATAATCAAGTCACCGTGGGATATTTGGCATAACTCTTCCTTGGAGAATCCAATTTTGATCCGAATTGCTGGGTTAGAAAGAGGATTCAAAGGGATACCTTAGGACAAGATTGCAGATATTCAAGGTCCACAGTTACAGAGAGACAATAGATTCAATATCGAGCTCTTACAAAGTGAAAAAAAAGGTGTGTAGTTGTTTTAAATTTTGCATAAGATTGGTTTGAAAAATTAGTTTGAAGGAATTCAAAGGGAATAGTGATGAATTATTAGTATTAATTAATGCCCCTAAGAAATAAAATGGAAGCACCTAGTAAGCAACCTGAAAGCTCTAGCATGACTCGTGAAGAAGAGGAAGAAATGCAACATGACATATCAAAATTACAAGACCAAGTACAACAAATTTCACTCTCACTAAAGGTAAATGAAGCCAAGATGAATGGTGTGGAAGTTAATATGAATGGCATGCAAGTTAGAATGGATGGCATGGAAGCTAAGATGGATGGCATGGAAGCTAATATGAATGGCATGGACGCTAAGATGAATGGCATGGAAGATAAGATGGAAGAATTAAAGATAAATTTGAATAAGTTGCTACAAGAAATGATCACTAATGCTGAAAGGGTAGTAAAGGAAACTCATGATGAGAACAAAAGAAATGTTAATCATGATTTCATAGACTCTAATGTTGGATTAAAGACCCACCATGTTCCAAAAATCGATATGAGGAAGTTTGATGGCAAGGATCCTGGAACATAAATACTATAGATGGAGCAATTTTTCAATCTCCATAATGTGCAAAACACACAAAAGTTACGTATTGCAACTTTATATTTGGAACCAAATTAGTTTGTATGGTATTGATGGATTTGCTCTCGTAAACAAATTGTCACTTGGGAAATTTTTATGGAAGAAATGATAGCACATTATGAGGATACAGAAAGAAACACCTTTTTTAGCCAATTGATAAATCTCAAACAAAAGGGTTCAATGATGGAGCACATTGAGGACTTCTAAAAATTGAACATAAGGGTAAAAGATATTCTAGAAGAGCATAGGATTGATGTGTTCATAGGCACTTTAAAGGATAATATCCAACATGAGGTTTGCCTTTGGGAACCTGGTTCATTGGAGAAGGCATTCAGGTTAGCAAGAAAAATGGAAAGCAAAATTATGGCAACCAAGAAGCTTACCACTCACAACTATAAATATGGAAGTTTTGTTGCCCCTAGCCTTCCATAGCCTATAAGGTTGACACCACAACAACTGGAAGAAAAAAGAGCCAAAGGGCTTTGTTACAGTTGTGATAGCAAATACACTAAAGGTCATAAGTGTGCTGAGAAGAAATTATTCTACATAGATTGTGAAGAGGAGGAGGAAAATGAACAAGAAATGTAAACAGAAGAGGATATACTCAAGGAACAAACCTTAGATAAATAAGAAATGATTCCGACCATATCTTGTAATGCATTGGTTGGAATTACCACTCCTCAAACTATCAAGATAGAAGGACATATCAAGAAGAAAAGGGTATTATTGTTGATTGATTCGGGAAGTACCCATAATTTTATTCATTGTAAGATAGCAAAGGAATTGAATTGCTTCCTATAGCCAGAACTAGAGTGTCAAGTGATGGTTGCAAGTGGAGGAACCATAAATTGCTCTGGAAAGTGCCATAATATAAATCTATCCATGGGAGAATATGTATTGAATAACCCAATGCTTTCCATTCCAATGGGGGGTGCTGGTGTTGTACTAGGAGTCAAATGACTACAATCCTTGGGTACAATAGCTTTTAATTTTCAAGAACTTTTCATGAAATTTTATGTGAAAGGAAAGGAAGTTGAATTAAGGGGTATTGCAGGGAAACCGGGAAAGATAATAATCTCTAACGGTATGAAAAATATTCTAAAGAACGAAAAATGAGGTGTAATTGCACAATTATGTTTGCTAGAGGTTCCCACATCCAAATCATCTATTTCTCCAGATCTCCAAAAAGCCTTGGACAATCATTCCAAGGTATTTGAGACTCCCAAAGGTCTCCCACCTATTTGTGATCATGATCATGCTATTCATTTGATTCCAGGAAGTGTTCCTCCAAACATCAGGCCGTACAGATATCCCTATGCCCAAAAGAGTGAAATTGAACGTATGGTTGCAGAAATGCTAGAGGCTGGTATAATTCAACCTAGTCAAAGTTCTTTCTCTGCTCCAGTAGTATTGGTGCACAAGAAGGATAGATCATGGTCCATGTGTCCGGATTATAGGGAGCTCAACAAGCTCACTATTAAAGATAAATTTCTCATTCTTGTCATTGATGAATTATTGGATGAATTGCATGGATCAATTTACTTCACCAAGTTGGATCTTCGATAAGGATATCATCAAATTAGAATGAAGACTGAAGACATTTTTCAAACAACATTTAGAACTCTTGAGGGTCATTATGAATTTTCGGTCATGCCTTTTGGCCTTACCAATGCACCTTCTACATTTCAAGGTTTGATGAATTCCAGTTTCAAACCCTTCCTTAGAAAATTTGTGTTAGTATTTTTTGATGATATACTAATCTACAGCAAGTCTTGGAAGGATCATGTTGAAGATGTTGACAGGGTGCTCAAACTATTGGAGGAGAAACAATTATATGCAAAAAGCTCCAAATGTTTCTTTGGAGTACAAGAGGTGGAATATCTGGGTCGTATTGTATCTCGTGAAGGTGTTAAGGTAGACCCTAACAAAATTAAAGCCATTAAGGAATGGAAAATCCCCACATCCATAAAGCATATGCGAGGATTTCTCGGGATGACAGAGTATTATCGCAAGTTTGTTAAGAATTATGGGAGAATAGCAGCACCTCTAACAAAATTATTGAAGAAAGATGCATTTTCATGGACTCTAGAAGCAACAAAGGCCTTCCAACATCTTAAAGAGGCAATGTGCCAAGCACCGGTCTTAGCTATGCCAGACTTCACAAAAACCTTTATTGTGGAATGTGATGCTTCAGGAAATGGAATTGGTGTTGTTTTAATGCAAGATGAAAGACCCATTGCTTTCAAAAGTCATCCAATCAAGGGAAAGTATTTACACAAAGCTATTTATGAGAAGCAAATGTTGGCAATATTACATTCACTTAAGAATTGCGACCCTACCTAATGGGAAGACACTTCAAGGTAAAAACGAATCATGATAGTCTTAAATACTTCTTAGAACAAAGATTATCCTCTGAAGAGCAACAAAAATGGGTCACAAAGATGTTGGGTTATGGCTTTGAAATCATCTACAAAAAAGGGAAGCAAAATGTTGTGGCAGATGCACTCTCAAGAGAGGATGAGGATGTGGAAGCATTGTTGTGCGTCATTTCTGTTATCCAACCAGATTGGATAAATGAAACAAGGGAGGAATGGAAGAATGATGATGAAGTGTGGGCACTCATTCAAAAGCTACAACAAGATCCCAGTACGTCTGATACATTTAATTGGAAAAATGATTCTTTATGGTACAAAGATCGCTTATACCTATGTAAGAATTCCCAACTCAAACAAAAGATTCTTATCGAATTGCACACTTCTCCCTTAGGAGGGCACTCGGGATTTTTAAAAACTTACCACATGGTTAAGAAGGACTTTTTTTGGGATGGCCTTAAATCGGATATTCAAAATTTTGTGGCGGAATGTTTGGTTTGCCAACAAAATAAAGTTGAAACAATTAAGACCCCGGGTCTATTACAACCTTTATCCATTCCAAGCCAACGTTGGGAGGAGGTTTCAATGGATTTTATCACAGGTTTACCCAAGTCCGAAGGAAAGAGTGTCATCATGGTGGTAGTTGATAGACTTACCAAGTATGCACACTTCTGTGCATTATCACATCTATTTAAAGCCAGTACAGTTTCTATTGCATTTATGGAAACAATTCAAAAGCTACATGGAAACAGAAAGATTATTGTAAGTGACAGAGATCCCATTTTCACTGGATATTTTTGGACAGAATTATTTTCTTGTCTCGATACTCAGTTAGCTCATAGCTTATCTTATCATCCTCAATCTGATGGGAAAACTAAGATAGTAAAAAAATGTTTGGAAGGATATCTTCGTTGCTTTGTATCTGATAAACAAACATAATGGGTCAGATGGTTGCCTTTGGCTGAATGGTGGTATAACACTTCCTTCCATACTTTAGCAAAAATGACCCCATTTATGACACTTTATGGATATCATCCACCATCCATCACAACATATTTAAGAGAAAGTTCTAAGGTTCAATTAGTGGAACATCACATCGAGCATCAACAACAAGTTCTCCAAATCTTAAAGGATAACCTCACGCTGGCACAGAATAGAATGAAACAACAGGTAGATAAACATCACAGCGAAAGAAGTTTTGATGTAGGTGAGTGGGTATTCCTATGGCTACAACCATATAAAATAATGTCCCTCAAGCAAGCTAAGAAGGATAATAAATTATCACCAAAGCATTATGGTCCATACAAGGTGTTGCAAAAGATTGGTACTATGGCATACAAATTGGAGCTTCCTGCAACTTCCTGAGGGCACCCAGTTTTCCATGTTTTGTAGAATATTTGTGATAGGTTAACCCGATAATGCAATATAAATCAAATCAGAATATTATAACCTACTTCTACTATCAACTTGCGGAAGCTTAAAGATCGAGCTAAACAATATAACCAAAAGAAGAAGAACCAATGGCACAATACACATGAAAATACTTTGGGGAAAGTATCATATAAAAGAACCACACTATTGTATTATCATACATGGTGGAAATAGATAGGAATTATATAAAGCCTTAGCTCTCACAGCTATCCGGCTCTCAGTACAATCCTCACAGATGCTCATAGGCAATCTTGGCTTCTCTCCGGCCTTCCTCTCTACCCTCCAAGCTCCTATTTCCTTCCGATGTTCCTTGTGGATGATTAGCCCATTACCAAGTGGAAAAAAAAGCCTTCAATACTACGCAATCCTCAAGCATGAATCCTTGACTGCATGCATGAGTTTTCTCCACGAGAAAACACATGCAATTGATAGTGCATTGTCCTTGAACACTAATCTCAACTGGGTCTTTCTCATAATAGACATGCATGAGTTTCTAATGAGGGAATATTTAGTTAACTGGAGTAGCACTAGTTGAGTGCATTAATGCATCAACTGACTGTTAACTCACTATTAGTTCCTCAAACAATTTGGAACTAATTTAACTAGAGTTAACTCAGTAAACTGAGTTAACTAATTACAACTCAAATATAACTCAATATTATCTCCTTAATTTAAGGGAGAACTCTTGCATGTCTTCAGAAAAACTTCTAACTTCAATTTCTCCAACTAATTAATTTAAAATAAATTAATTAATTATTTCCAAGTGGTTGTTAAGACTAAGTTCAATTTTAATTCACAATTTAATTCAAGGAAAAATTAAAATGGAATATTCTTGTTGCCATATTTCGACACTCCCTCTCAACAAGAAAAGGATTATCTGCCACCCCGATCCTGTCTCTAAGGAATTTGAATTTACACTTTGACAATGCCTTTGTCAAAGTGTCAGCATCTTGCTCCTTTGTCGAAATATACTGCAGCAACGTGATCCTCCTTGCTACACAGTCTCTGAGATGATGATACCGAATGTCAATGTGTTTGGACCTATCATGAAATACTAGATTCTTAGAGAGTTTGATACGACTCTTATTATCACAATAGATCACAGTTGGATCCATCCTCTGATCAAACAAACCAAGTAGGATTTTCCGTATCCAAATGGCCTCACATGCTGCCTGAATTGCAGCCATGTATTCTGCCTCTGTTGAGCTAAGTGCAACCTACCTCTATTTCTTACTGTAGCAAGAAACTTCCACTGACCCAAGGTTGAACATCCCTCCTGATGTGCTCTTTCGATCTGATGGACTCCCTGCCCAATCTGCATCAGTGAACCCCTGTAGCTTCACTCCCTCTGTCTATCTGTACCATAATCCATATTGAGATGTGCCTCTGAGGTATCTCAATACATACTTTGCCGCTTTCCAAAACATCTTAGTAGGCTGAACCATTGCTTGACTCAACTGGTTCACCGCATATCACAAATCTGGTCATGTGTTCATTAAGTACATCAGTGAACCCACAAGCTGCCTGTACACAATAGCCTCTACCACTTCTCTTGAAGTAGAAACCTCCTTCCTCCAATTACCTATTAGAGGAGTCTACATGGGCTTGCACTTTTCCATGTGGAATCTCCTGAGTATCTTGTTGGCATACTTGCCCTGAGACACAAACAACTCCCCATCCTTTTGCCACACTTCCATGCCAAGGAATTAATGCATGAGATCCATGTCTTTCATCTCGAATTCTCTTGAAAGGTCCTCCTTGCAAGACATGATCAACTGATCATCACCAGTCAATATGAGATCATCAACATAAAGTATGATGATCAACAACTTACCTTTCACCACGACCTGGTACAGGTTCGCGTCCGCTTCACTCTTTGTGAAGCCCAACTTGGTGAAGTAGTTGTCTATCCTAGTGTACCAAGCATGAGGTGCTTGCTTCAGCCCGTACAATGCTCTCTTGAGTCGACACACATGTGACTCATGATTGAAGGTCTCAAAACCTTCCGTCTACTCTATGTACACCTCTTCCTCAATCTGGACATTGAGGAATGCAGTTTTCACATCCATCTAATGGATCTTCCAACCCATCTGTGCTAATAGTGCCAACATAGATCTGATAGATGAGTACTTTGCAATAGGAGAAAAAGTCTCATCATAGTCAATCCTCTCGACCTATGAAAAGCCATGGGAAACAAATCTTGCCTTATGCTTCTCCACACTACCATCAGTAGCTTGCTTTACCTTGTAAAGCCAACAGGAACTAACAACTGACTTGTTATCCGGTCTCGGAACCACACCCCAAACACTATTACGAACTATGGAGTCATATTCCTCCACCATATCATCAACCCAAATCAGCTACTGCACTGCTTCCTCAAAGGAAGATGGCTCGGTCTCAACACATTCCCCAGCAACGGCCATGTATCCAATGTACCTCTCAGGTGACCTACTCTATCTATGCTGAGAAGATGGTGCTCTCTCGCATCCTCCAACAATCTGTCAACTTCTCTTGTGCACTTCCATCCATCTCTGGAAGACTCTACTTGAGTGGATGTCTCCACTCCTAGAACCTCTGCATGTGATTGCTTCGCATTAGTGTGAGGCTCCAGTTCCTCCTTAGCCTATGGTTGGAGCTCCCTCTCTATGGAAACTTGCACGGCCTTCTTCTCATCAAACTTGAAATCTCTGTGAACCACTGTCCTCTGGCTGGTAGGCAAGTACACTTGATAGTTGTGAGGTGTATCAGTGTACCCCACAAATATCGCCAACTCTGCTGGCAGCTCAAGCTTCTTCCATGCATCCTTTGTCACATGGCAATATACCAATGAGCCAAAAATCCTGAAGTGACCCACATCTGGTCTCTTACGGGAGAAAGCTTCCTCTTGTGTCTTCATCCCAAGTATGCGATGTGGGTTTCTATTCTATAAATAGACCGTTGTATTGCATGCCTCAAACCACAACTAAAGTGGTAGACCTTGGTCATGTAGCATTGCGAGTGCTACCCCTACATTAGCTCTTTTCTTCCTCTCGGCCACCCCATTCTGTTGTGGGTTATGAGGTGCCGTCAAGTCTCGTTTAATTCCTTCCACTGCACAGAATTCCTTAAACCCTTGAGAGTAATATTCTCCATCGTTGTCGCTTCTCAAGGCCTTGATCTTCTTCCCTGACTCTTTCTCGACCAACGCTTTGAACTCACAAAACTTTGTGAAGGTTTTGTCCTTCTTCTGCATGAAATAAATCCAACATTTACGAGAATAGTCATCAATGAAAATCGCATAATACCTTTGCTTCACTGTGGATGCCGTTGAGAATGGTCCACACAAATCAATATGAACTCGCTCTAAGATAGCCTCTACTCGACCGTCTCGATCATGAAAGGAAGACTTGGTGTACTTTCCCAAGGTACAACCTTTGCATGTGTCAACTTGCTCAAGTTTACCTTTGGGAAGTTTTGGGGCAAAGTGATTGTCTATCATTTAATTTGTCAACCTGGGGGTTTCATAAACTTGTGAAGCATGCATGCATTGTATGTGCTAGAAATTGTCTTTCAGTTTAGATCAATCTAACTACAAAATAATGAAAACCAATTCATCTAATCTATGAAATCAAATAATGAAAATGAAATTCAACTAACATATGAAATAAAAAACAACTAATGTATGCTTAGTTACTCCAGCATTCAATTATGAAGTGTTACCTTCTTGAGATGATGTGTAAGCAACTATTTATACTTTAACTTCTAATGTCCTAGAAAAGCAAGTAAAGTGTGCAGAAAATAACTCAGTAATTGCATGTATCAAATATTCAACCATTCAATCCTGAAATATGATTAAATCAATTTCTTGAAATGATATTTAGGAATATCAGTTAATGCAATTAAATGAGGATCTTAAAAGCAAATGTAAAAGCATAAAAAAGTAAAGTTCAATGATGCTTAGGTTGAACATTCAATCACCCAATCTGAAGTCACCTTTGTGGCCTGATCCTTGATTCAATTATACAATGAATTGATGGTTTGATCTAAGAAAGTAAATAACAGAAAATGAAAGGAAACTAAATAACTATGAGCCCTTGTCTCAAACTTAATCCAATTAGAAAATGCATAAATCTTCCCTATTGAAATGTTTTTAGAAAAGCAAAGATTAAATAGTCATTCTAAAACTAAACTAAGAAAGCAAATGAACTTTAATCTATAAAAGCAATTAAATCTCACAATCATTAGATGACCATTCCAATGGTGTATGAGGATAGCAAGTGAAGAAGCTCCATATGCCAGCAAAACTAAATCTTCAAATCTCCAAGAAGAAGCTCCATATTCTCTATTAAAAACATGAGCATTTCCCCAACTTTACACATGCCTTCAAAGGAAAAGTCTCTCCTATTTATATAAAAACCTAAGAAGCTACCCTATTTAATGAGGATCCACTAAAATTTCATATAGTTACAACCAAATAGCTCATAATGAGACCTAGGTGTCTCATAGAGTTTTAATCCAAATAAGAAATGATGAGACATCTCATAGAGTTACAATCCAAATAGGACACATATCTTTCTTTGACCTTTATCCAAATCCCCTTTGAAGGGAATTTGAATTTGAGCATTGGAGGCCACATAAGGGTGCCTTGGAAGCTTCCAAATAACCTACACATGTCATGAAACTCAAGCCACATATAAATACATGAAACCATGTTAATTTCCTAGTTTTTAATCATAAATTCACTTTAAACACATAAAATAAATATCTTTGGTAAATAAGGATCCTAACCCATATATTTATGAAAATGGTGGCTAATGAAAGGTTATATGGTTATGGAGATGTGACATGTGAGTGAAATGGTGGTGATAAAGGTGAAAGCGGATGTCATTTTGAAGACATTTTGGAGGCCCAACATACCCCCCAACTAGATTAATTGCATGTCCTCATGCAAATATTGCATTAATTCCTTTGATGAGTTTGGCTTATATCATATATCCTTAAACTTTGCATTTGAAAATTTTATTTATTTTTGCAAAGTATTCTTTGTCATACATTGAATTGCAACATGTTTGGAAGAATGCATCTTTAAAATCAGCCATATAGTGTGCTCATAATTTAGGCATTATTTGCAAATCATATAACTTTTTGAACCATAGTGCAATCATAATTGATTAGGACAAGTATGTTAGGATAAAATAAAAATGTGTGGTGGTGTATGATATATGAATATGAAATGATGTCCATTCCCCCAACTAAAGATATGACAATGAAGAATTAGATGACCTTTGGAACGACCTTAAGCTTTCACTGGCAGGAGCAGCCCCTTCAAGCAGAGCGAAAGAGGATAGTTACATATGGGATCCAACTAGAGGTAATTATACAGTCAAGGAAGGTTACAAGGCACTACAAAATCAAGCAGCACCCAACAATTGGCAATCTTACAAGGCAGCTTGGAAAATCGAAATCCTTCCGAAGATCAAACTTTTTAATTGGACCTTGCTCCATGGCAAAATCCTAACAGCAGAAAATCTGAGAAAAAAGGGTATTCAGGGGCCTTCAATCTGTTTTATGTGCAGGAAGGCGGAAGAAAACATCAACCATCTCTTCATAGAGTGCCCAATAGCTTCGTCCTGCTGGAAACTCATAATCAGCCCCCTTGAGACAGGGGATCTACCCAATCAGGTCTCTCTCCTTCAGAAAGGCTGGGGGAAACTCTTCCCTTATGCAAACAAGAACATGACCCTCGCCAAGAGATTATGGTCCCTTCTAATCTCTGCTGGCAAATATGGTTAGCTAGGAATGAAAGTATATTCAAAGACAAAAAACCCAGTGTTTCAAGTATCCTGGTAAAAACAATTGCGCTCATAACAGAAACTATAGAAGCTAATGGGATCCAACATGCTGACCCGGACTACACAGATGAGAAGGCGAAGGAATGGGTCCGAAGATTCAACTACAAGATAAAAACAAAAAGCAAGCCAATAAAAGGAACAGGGCAGAAGGAATGGAAACTCAGAGGGACAAAAGAGGAAGTCAATAGATGGATTCAAAAACAAAAGAGGTTTACGCTCCACTTTGACGGGGCTTCAAAAAACAATCCAGGCAGAGCTGGAGCAGGGGGAGTTATCAGGGACCCTCAAGGGAGAACGATAGTTACCTATGAATGGAGTTTGGGCACTATGTCGAACAATAAAGCCGAAGCATACAGCCTCCTATTGGGGACCTCCATTGCCTTGAAGTTGGGCATTCACGACCTCCTAGTGTTAGGGGACTCTGCAATTCTCATAGCAGCCATGAATACTGGGAAAAACTTCAATCAATTTGCCTTGAACAGAATAAAAGAAAGGATATTGGATCAAACCAGGGGCATGAACAAAGTTAACTACAAGCACGTCCTCAGAAACCTCAATTCGGCAGCAGATGAGCTGGCCAATAAGGCCACGAGAAGACCCACGGGTAAGGTTAAGGAGAACAATGAAATCTATGACAAAGATATCCCTTAGTCAACCTCCAATCCCTATGCAACAGACCAGAAGTCACCTCAGGTATACTCTACAAGACTGTTGGCCTGCGCAAACGAGATCCTCTGTAATCCAAATCCCTCTCGACTGCCGAAGCTAGGGAAATAGGACAAGGTATCGGCCTCAGGAATCGAGAAACGTAGGAATAAACAGGGTCTCACCATTGCACACCTCAGGAAATATCAGAGGGCATGATCACGCCCATGCTGCCTTCAGATCTCAAGGACGGGGAAATATCACCTCAGAGGAACTCACGACAGCCAAGACCAGATTCACCACCCCTTGGCGCGAGCGTGAGCAAGCCTGCTTCGCCTTTATAAACAGACAGAGGCGAAGAACTCTTTGGTGTCGGGGACAGCGACCAGAAGGCCTCCTTCAAGGCTGCAAGACTAGTTCTGGAGCTAAAAGAACCTCCGAGCCCCTCTCAGCTGGCAGCAATCATCGGACACTCTCTGCTCACATTGCTCGCTCAAACACCAAGCAACGATTGAAGAAGAATTATCCGTGTTGGAACTCAGTCGACATCCTTCTGATCAGGGTACACAAATCTCCTCATTTCTGTGTGTTTATCAGTGCTAATACTCGGGTTTGTGTTCTTAGCAGCGCCCTCAATCATCATCAGAGCTCTCCGTTCCATTTTGCTCCAACTAAGCAGCTAGGCAATACAAAGGTTATGCCTCCCATATCTCCTGCATTTCCTCGAGACAAGGTAGAAATTGCTCCAAACAACATGGCGGAACAGAACAACCAACCTGCCAATCAGCAGTAGCCCAGGAACCCAATGGACAACATTTTTAATAACAGGGAGTGTCATATGTGCAAAGCACATGTAGTCATGATCAATGCCCTGAAGAAGCAAGTGAAAGAGCTGACTGAATCACTGAAAGTCAGCAAGCAGAAGCCTCAACTAAAGTAAGCAGGAGGGAACCCCTCCCGGATGACTCGGTCACACAGCACTCTCCATAATACTTATGCACTGCAAATTTAGCTGGCTAGGAGGATCGTTTGTCAGACAATATAGCCGTTGGTTTTTAGCTTTAAGTGTAATCAAGAGAAGCTTTGAGGACTATGGGTCTGCGCACCCAATTTTGAATCTCAGCTCTCGGAACTTCCCCTCTTTTGTAATAGATTTCTGAACTGCAGTTTTATAATACACAAGTAGATGACTTTGTTAAAAAAAAAAAAAGATATGACAATGTGAAAGAGGAAGTGAAGAATTTCCCAAAGTTACAATTTTAGTATTTTAAGGAATTGCATGACTAAAAATTAGAAAACCACATACCTTCACTTACCTTCAATGTGCATGAGTTATGGAAATTGAAGAGTGTGGCTGCTTCTAGATCATGGAATGAAATGTAGAATTCATTTTCTTCTTGGTTTCATAAATGGTGGATGAGGTTGTGAAGTGGATTCTTTATTTCTGCTACTAAATCTGTTGTATCTGCTGCAAAATTTTGAAATGATATAGTCTTCAATCGCTATAAAACCGATGGTACAACTCTAGTCATCTGAATAAATGTGTTGGTGTCGAGCATGAAGAGAGGTCATTGATTACCAACCGTTGATGAATGTCATTAACCAATGTGAGGCAAACTTGCCATTAATGTCAACGAATGCCAAGGTACCTAAGTACATCTTGCAAAGGGCGAATAAATGAACTAATGTTGAGCCACTTGCAAGATCCAATGATCAAGGGACATTGATTTATTCCCATGATTGTTGGCGAGAGAGTCTGTCATTAAGGCATACAAGCCTCAGGGTACTAATGAGGACTCTAGCCTTGGACCTAGATAATGTGTCGATGTCGATAGGCCAAGGCTTGTTAGAAGGAAGGCCTTAAGGAATCCTCCATCATTTAGCTTGAGCATGAAACAATGATTTTGAAGGACTATGAATGAAAATGTTTGTAGTGGATCAAGGTTTATTTAACGGAAAGGAAAATGACAAGTGAATGGAAAGTAAAAGGAAAATCAACATGTAAGTGAGCTGAATGTCTTTATGAAAATTGGTTATGAGTTAGTGAAAGCAAGGAAAATGAGATGTGAATTTTATTGGCTGACTAAGTGAAATGCAATGTGACTACAAAGGAAATGAGATGAAGGTTTTATTGACTGAAGGAGTATGGATGCAATGGAAACACTGGCATCTGAAAGGCTTGTAACTACTGGATCTCATATGCATTAGCATGTGCTCATGCATTGATGTTTCATCTATGTTGCTACTATGATCATTTTCTTGTGAAATAAATGTGGCCTTTGAGAGACACAATTTGCTTATGGTCATCTGTTCTTCCTCCTGGAACCTGCAAAAACCTAGTACTTCTTGTCCAATGGATTATAAGGTTATCAAAATAGAAAGGTGATCAATCTCTATGTTAATGAAATTTACATAAAAAATAAGAATTGGTACTATTAAACAAGTTCATGAAATAAAAACAAAAGATTTTATACCTGCGTCGAAAGTAGTGCCTCAAGTTACCTGTTGTTTATTTTAAACAATTTATTCATTCTTTACGGTTTCAAAATCTTACAATAACTTCCTCATTTTGTAGATCTCGTCGAGATCTTTCCAATGGCGTTTGAATCATCGAATTCCGATGTCGTATGAAAAAGTTAAACTGTTTTGAAATTTTTATGAAACAGTGAAAATTGTCATGTAAAATGTGGCATGGGAACATGATGCTATAGTGAAAGATGATGTAAGCAGATGAAATGGCATGTTGATAATGAATTTCTGGTTAGAATTCGTTGTTTGACAAATAAATCATTGAGTTAAATGCATAGCCGCAGAATGTGCACAGTTTCTGCAGCTAAAATCCTGAACAAACAACCCAAGTTAGTAAATAACCAAAAATAAATTCAAAGAGAAACAAACAATATTGTGGTTTACTGGAGCCAAAATCCAGTGATAATTGCAATGCCTCTTTCAGAAAAATTAGCAATTTTTTTAATTTTATTTATCAAAAAGAAACTATAATAAAGAAAATGATTTGTTTTTTTTATCAAAAAAAAATTACAATAAAGAAAATGATTTTTGTTTTTTTTTTGTTTTTTGTTTTTTATTCATGAGACAAATAGGGAATGAGACACATGTGTCTAAAATCAATTTTATTAAAATAGATTAGACTCGTAGACCTCATGCCATGTGGAGCAGAGTTTGTTATTCACTTAGATTCTTTTAAAATCAAATTTGTTAAATCTAATTGGATTTTTAGACCACATTCCATGTGGAGCAGAGTTTGTTATTCACTTTGGATTTTTTTGCTTTCAACTTGTCATGTTAAAACAGTTCAAAACAAATCATTTTTTTCTCACGCAATCTGCAAAATAGATCTCTGAAGAACCCTAAATTTCTCCCAAATGGTTAGGAATCCGAAGAAAATATTGTTTGAGTTGTTAAATTCATCTCGTTCCTAAAAAAACCCATGTCCTAGTTTTTTCAGATTCGCCCTGGTTTGCTCAGAAACTTCGTTTTAAAATCGGGTGTCAAGAAAGTTTACATTTTCTGGCAATTACGTTATCTGCAAAAATCAATTTCGTATTTCTCTTAAACGGTTACAAAATCTAGGAAATCATTCACATGTTACCTAATTTTCCCTGCTCCAAAGAAAACCCATGTCTTAGATTTTTCTAATTCGCCCTGGTTTATTCAGAAAATTTGTTTTAAAACTAGGTGTCTATGTTGTTGCGTTTCCTAGAAATGTTCCCATAATTTTTTATTTGCAGGCTTTGAAGGTTAGGCTTGTGGCTGCATGGATGTCTTCTAGCAAAGGAAAAGAGAATATCTAACTCTTGCATTACAGAGGTAGATCCGGATTTAAACAGGAACGCAATAGATTACAGAGATAACCATAAATACAGAGATGCGATAACCATAAATACAGAGATGCAATAGAAATAATACTTCATTTCATTACTTTAAAATACTGAAACATGCTTACAAATAGAAATGGAAATAACCCAGTGGTGGGCTCCAGTATTGTAGCAATAATGCTACAACTCCTGGAGCTTCCTTCTCTAATTTTATCAACCCGGTAGTTCGTAACAAACTTGGAAGCGACGGTGTTGTATGCACAAGTACTAGCTCTTGTCACAGCTGTCACTTGGTCAGCTGGCACAAGTCCGCTAGGGCTCAAGCCAACTTCTATATGTTCTCAGAAGAAGCTTTCTAAATGATGAACGAAGACTATCTCAAAGGAAATTAACCTATGTTGCAAGAATGAACTGAAAGCCAACCAAACATGGAAACCCTAGTAAACCCTAATCTGACTAGCTTAATCCTTACAATGCAATGATGGGAGTGTAACTTCTAAAAATGATGCCATTACTTCTAGTGATATGAGATGCATGAATTCAAACTACTTTCATTGAAAAGAACATTGTTTTTATATTTTTGCTTAAGTGGTTGGAGTTATTATGATTTTGTTTCTTATTAGGGTTTGACTGTGCAGGGGTAGTGCGAAGGGAAAGAAAGCTTGGGAAAGGTCAGGAGGGCTAGGAGAGGTTCCAGGGGATCCCTAACATCATTCCACAGAAGTCCACAACGTTCAAGTGCTCAGCAACCGAGTTTGCAGGCTTCTACAGGATGTCTGCAGGGGATCCTACAAGAAGCTCGAGATTTCTACAGGAAGTCTACTAACTTCTACAGGATGTTTTGCAAGTGGAGTTTTGGGTGATG
Source organism: Pinus tabuliformis (assembly GCA_031772625.1). Classification (NCBI taxonomy): domain Eukaryota; kingdom Viridiplantae; phylum Streptophyta; class Pinopsida; order Pinales; family Pinaceae; genus Pinus; species Pinus tabuliformis. The sequence continues at coordinate 1,295,855,878 of CM062807.1, forward strand.
GAGGAGTGAAGGAGCGGTATGGGTGGATAGGTAGGATGAAAAGGGAGCTTGTGATGGCTCAGGGACAGAGATATGAGATGAGGAAAGAGTGGGTACAGTTGGTTGGTGGATAGAAGGGTGGAAGCAATGGAAAGTCAAAAAGATGGAGCTACGTGAACAGTAGAGGTGTTGGAAGGCAAACGAGCTGAACAGAGGTTGAGTAGGTGGCTTTAGGCGTGGTTGAGAAGAAGAAGAAGATAACAGAGTGATGCAACGCAGTGTAAAGGAAACAAATCTGCACAAAACCGAGAATTCCTCAACCTATCCTAACTGTGTTATTAAACCAACGAATCAGCAATGTAAATCTTGGAGAAAAATCGTGCATGGAGTTGGAACGAAGAAGTGCTGCTCAAGATCAGAATGCATGGATGGATCTACAATTGAAGTGACTGTGTTGCAGCTTGCATGAAAGTATGAGACTGCGTTTTTTTGGTGGTTGGTACGGTCTACACCCCCAATCTCTAAACAGAGATGGCAGTGAGTGCACTGTCAACCTTTTCTTGGAGCTCTAATGAATACTAATCCTCCTACTCTAATCTAAGCAACTGAAAGCACTTGAACCATAAACGAATCCTACTCAATCACATAAAAGAAATTAAATCAGCAGACTGTGTTTTCCAAATGCATGACAAAACAGAGAAACGAAGTGCTGAAAGGAAAAAGACAAGTAACAATACAAGGAAAAGGAGGTCTATTGCTCTCAGGTTGGGCCCTAACCTGAGAGCTATAGCTCCCTTAAGAACTCAGAATTAGATCCAAATCTGCCTGCTTTTATTAAATAATCATGAGTCTAACATCATTCCAAAACTGGCTTACAAAAAGCAAAAACACCGAGCTGTAGCTCGTACTCAGAAATTGCAACAGTAGTTCAAAGGTTCAAAAAGCTCCTATCAAAGGCTACGGCCTCAATATTTATACATGATGAGGATCAAGCTGGCTTCCTCAATTAGTGGAGCTCGGCTATCCAACTAAAAGTTAAACTGCTGTTCCTGTAGAATTCGTTGGCTGCCTTTTAGCTCGGTGGGGAAAGCTGTTGGAGCTCGGAGTTAGGGTGGAGATCATGAGGGAGGTCATTCAAGGCTGTAGACAACCTCCCTATAAACCTGCAATGCCACCTTTGCTATCTCCTTGTCTCCTTCTGCGTGGTCTTTGCTCCCTTTAATGCCAAAAAAAACCTGAAATCATCATGTATTAGCCACATAGATATAATTCCTGCCCTTCTTCCTACAAATAACACGAATATACTAAGAAATGAATGCATAAGTGATAAAAGATGAAGGGTTGAGCAAGGTAAGTAGGCCAAATGAGCCCAAATTGTTACCAAAAATTGGGGCTCATCATCACCCCCAAGCTAAAATATTTGCTCATCCTTGAGCAACTTAGTCCAACTCTTCATCCTTCATGGATTTTACTGCTACCCTTACATCCAAAGCCTCTGTAGTAGTGTCCTCCTTGCTGATATGAAACCCAGATTTCCTGTTCACCTCTTCCCATTGTTCACTGTCATCCTTCTCTGTGCTGCCTTCAGTCAATCATAGCAACAGTGGTGGGCTGAGTTTAAGGCCAATCCAGCTAGCCTGGAGGTTTTGCATGGATTTCTTGTAAAGGGCTACCCTTACCAAAGCTTCCCTCATCCAAGTTGGGGTATGGTACTCTCGGATTTTCAAACTGTGTGCCAATGTATTCCATCTGCGTGTGCATGCTTGGGCAGCATTTTCTCCTAACAGTCTTTCCATGTCTTCAAAATGAGCTATGGCTTGGGCCTGTTGATCCATATATCTCAAGGAAGCTGTGGGATCAATAGACAAGTGTTGGTGTGCTGAGATGAGTGCAACTGGATCCTTTGGTTCTGCTCTGCAACCTTTTCTCTCTCGCTGACAAGATGGGTGTGTCATCTTTCTCCTCAGCATCCTTTTTCTTTTGTTTCTTCTCTTGCTTTTTCTTCTGCACTGTGGTCGGGGTCTTTTGGCCTGTTTCTTTCTTTCCCGCGGCCACTGATTCTTTTTCCTCACTGCTGGAGGAACCACTTTCTTCAGTCAACATCCTTATGTCTCCATCTCTTGTCAAATTTCTGAATGCTTCCCATGAGAGGGGAACCTTGTATGAATGAAGTGCATCCTCCACAAGAAGTTTGATCAATCCATGGTGGGCTACCTGATCGGGTATGCCTTCTTTTAACTTTGTGGCACACTCAATTAGAGACTGTAGCAGGAAATAAGGGATGCTCAGTTTATTTTCTACAGGAAGATCAATCTGGTGCCTTAATTCAGTGAGCAACCTAAAGTGATACCCGTACACAATGCTAAAACAGCCTTCACAGGTTATATACTTCATGATCTGCAGGCTAACTTCATTCCATGGTGGCAGCAAACTGGTTCTACGCACCCCATTTTTGTCCTCCGAGAATTCCTCCTCAGGTGGAAAGAATTCTTTCTTTGCCTGTTGGCTCAACTTCCTTTCTTCCTTATCCCATGGCAAACCCATTGGAAGTTCAGTAATTCGACTGATATATTGCGGGGTGAGCTTGAGGCTTAGGCCCCTGAAGTTCACGGTGGCCAATGTTTTGGATTTCGGCCTCAAAGCTTGTAAAAATTCTTCTGCCACTTCGTCGTCATAACCCTGCAACTTGTCACAAAAGGATATCCATTGCACCCGTGTGAAGAGCTCCACCACCTCCTGGTTTTCTCTTAACTTTGATGAATCAGTGGGTTCCCATCTAATAAACCCACCCGGCATGATAAAAACTGTTGCTTTAACTAGAGGTGGCAAATGCGGAAGAAATTTGGTCTACTGAGACAGAGCGTAGAATTACGCTTCTGTCATGCACATAATCCACGAAACTTATCCCTGAGGACCTTAACACAGTTTAATTACACTGACATCCTGTAGAACGACAGTTTATGCATGGCAGACAACAATTGCAACAATTTTCTACGACCAGACTGTAGACGACGATTTTGCCACCTTCAAAAGCCAATTGCATGGAGAGTTCAGGTTTACCTTTTTATCTGCCACCTTTTTACGTGAGGAACCCGCCTTCCTGTAGAAACAACTTTCCTGTAGGAGCAGCGTGTGATTTCTGGGAAAGACTGCAGTCGGTCTGCACTCTCGGTGTTGCTTCACAGACGTTCTGATGGCCAAAGGCTCGGAGTTTTGAACTCCAGAGGGATCCGGATGTTCACTTGAGTTTCAAACGGTGAATGATAAATGCATGCGGGCAATCTAGCCGATTAGATTTGAATCGGCGGAATCTGTGGCGCGGGGGTGAGCTGTTCCCGCCGGACCGTTGGATGACGTCGTTCCATCATTTGTCTGTGAGTTCACTTACTGCCGCATCATCCCTTCGCAGATCCGCCGCCGTCTCTTCTGCTAAATACGTTTTTCCCGACGGGATTTCTCTCACGTGTGTGCTGCCCATTCCTTTTGTCACGACCGCCACCCAAACATCTGACTGGACCATTAACCGGTCGACGTGGCTAGTCAACTGGCCATACAGCCGCTCAACCCATTCACTTCACACTTTGCAAACAATTCAAAGTAAAATTCATGCAATCTGACGGAAGAAAGGGTCGAGACACTTACCTACGCGGCTGCAACACGATTTTTCGGTTTTTGGACGATGATGAGTGGATCTATCTGCTGCTGATGAATTTGCACAGGCCCGGAGGTTCATGTTTACAGGCTGCCGATGATGGATTGGATGCTTTGGCTGCATGCGTCCGCATTTTCATTGCATATGGCCAGTGCTGTGAATAGTGTACACTCTAGCGGGCTTAACTGTTACAGGACTCCTGCGGGATGTCTTGTAACAGTTCTTCCTCCTCGGGTGCATGCTACACGACGAAGGATTTGGCCTCACGATCACGCTCCCAGAGCTTCTGGATGACTGGGATGGATATGGTATGAGATCTCAGCGTTTTTTCCATTTAAAAATTGCTTTTTCTTGATAACTCAACGATCTGCTTTGCTGGTGCAGGTAACTTCGTTGCATGTCGACAAGGATGGTAGGACGAGGTGACAACAATGTGCAAGGGTGACAACAATAGCTTGCATGCGTCCAAACCGATCCTTAGTCGTTAGATCTCCTCATAAAATGGATTCTGGGCCGTCCTGAACTTCTACAGGAAGTTTCCTGTAGAAATACAGAGCTTCCTGTAGAAAGTTTGTGTTTCCTGTAGAAAGTCTGCACCTTCCTGTAGAAAATCTGCATCTTCCTGTAGAAAATCTGCATCTTCCTGTAGAAAACTCAAGCTGTGATAAAATGGTGCACATACCTTGGAGAAAAGGAGTATTCTTGGAGGAGGTGCTGGTGAGGTCTCCTGACAGCATGATAAGGATCCTTAGCTTTGAGTTGAGAGGCTTCCTCTCCTCCATAGAACACCTGCAACCTGCATGCACTTTCACATGATGAACTTGCTGTCCTTGTCTTTTTGTTTGCTTATTGTTTTTTTCTTTTTTTCTTTTTTTTTTCTCTTTTTTTTTTTTTTGAAAGATAACTAGAGCGCCTCATGGAGGTTTTCACCCTAATTGCCTGCCCTGGGCGCCTCCAAGGGAGGTTTTCACCCAAAGATCTTATTGCCTTTTTTATTTTCTCTTCTTTCCAACCCATTGACCGCCTCATGGAGGTTTTCAATCAATGAGCCAATCTAAGGCGCCTCCGAGGAGGTTTTCACCTTAGATTTTTATTTTTCTTCTTATTTTCATTTTTTTTTCTTTTTTTTTTTTCTTTTTTCTACCCTACCCTACTTGAAAAACAAAATCATTTTAAAGTATAAGAATACTTCCAATGGAGCCATGTGCACATCGAGATCAGAGACAAGATGATGTGAAGGCTCGGAATGCATGCTTTGACAACTATCCAAATTTCAGAGACAAAATGATCTGACTTTGAAAGTACAAAACATAGCTGAGGAGGAGAGTACTGCTGCAACTTAGTGACTGTCTGGAACCATGTCTCAATATAGCTTTGATATCCTTGGTCCTTTTTCTGATCTGGGTCATGTTTCATGTCACTTTCTACCATGACTTCCTCATCTTCCTCTTTTTGCTGATCTTTCTCTTGAGTACATGGAGGATTTGATGGTAACCATGAGGAAACTTTCTCGATCTCTGATTCTGATCTCTTATCTTCATCAAGTGCAGCCCATGGTTCTTTGATCTCCTCTTTGGAATCTTCTTTTGCTTTTGGTCCTTCAATGTTGTCAATATAATCTCTGCTTTGCAACACTCTTCCTGAGCTTTGGTGAAGATCATTAGGCTCAAGAGGAGTTGTTTGGATATGTTGTGCCTCAGATTTGCAATGGGGTTGAGCTGCTCCATTGTGTGGTTTTGGAAATGGTACGGGTAGTTGAGTGGAGGTGTGAAATTGAGATGGAGATGGATGGCATTGTGGTTGGGTAGGAATTTGGGGTTGCCTTGGTGGAGGAGGAGGCGATGGTTGTGGATGAGCAGGTGGTGGAGGAAAATAAGTGGGAGGAGTGTTGTATTGGGGCCTCCACTCCTGATAAGGTGCATTCCACTGAGGCTGTGGCTGAGCATAAGAGTGAAACGAATGAGCAACTGGTTGGGCATAATATGGATCTGTGAAGGAACAAGGAGGAGGTGTGAACCAGGAAGGATGAGCAGGGGGACCCCAAGAAGGCATGATAGTGGCTTGATAGGGGTCATAATAGGTTTCGGGTGTCCCTTGCAGTTCCTGCTGGTAAGATCTAGGTCCATGTGGCCTCCTTGGGTTCATATAATAGAGTGATTCAGTGGCTCCTTTGGCTCTCTGATATGCGGCTTTGATTCTGGGTAAGGAAGGGCACTAATCTGTAGGATGGTATTCTTCACAGATGAAACACACTTCTAGGGAGTGCATTGGACATTCATTCCTAGGATGCTTTCTAGTGCACCTAGGACAAAAAATGGCTAAAGCCCTCTTGGCTTCTTCTTGCTTCTTTTGGATCCGCAAGGTATCCAGTTTCATGGCAAGAAACTGCCTCATATCACTCTTGAAATCTTCCAGCTGATCTTCAAATTCGTCTTTGGACAAGGGACTGCTCCCAACATTTCTGCTTGGAGCCATTTGCTTCAGAGGAATGTTTCTTTCTTCTTCTCCCCTAGAGGTTCTTTAAATATGCCTTGATGTCCATCCAGGGGTTCTTCTTAGTCACATCCATCGAAGAAGAGAGAAGGTTGGCTGTGTGAAGCAGTGGGGGGTGTTGTGCAATCATTTTTCTAACTTATCTCTACTCCTACAAGGCATGAAATGAAATCTTTTTGGTTGGTTTTTGCATTTTTCTTCTTGTACCTGCAAAACTAAAATAGGTTGAACTGCAACTAACTATCTTGCTGAAACGAAAATGCGGAATTGAAATGAAAGCAGGAAAGGACTAATCTATTTTGCTCAAATGAAATTGCAGGAATGAAATGCTAGTCTACGCTTGCGAAATTGAAATGCTAATCTACGCTTGCAGAAATGAAATTGCGGAATTGAAATGCTAATCTATGAAAGCGGGAAATGTCTACTCTACTTTTGCATAAACGAAATTGCATAATGGAAATGAAATAAACTACTTAGTAGAAGATTGTAGTGGAAAATAGAAGAAAAGCGACAATCACCAATACTCTGACGCTTCCCCGGCAACGGCGCCAAAAAGATGGTGGGCTCCAGTATTGTAGCAATAATGCTACAACTCCTGGAGCTTCCTTCTCTAATTTTATCAACCCGGTAGTTCGTAACAAACTTGGAAGCGACGGTGCTGTATGCACAAGTACTAGCTCTTGTCGCAGCTGTCACTTGGTCAGCTGGCACAAGTCCGCTAGGGCTCAAGCCAACTTCTATATGTTCTCAGAAGAAGCTTTCTAAATGATGAACGAAGACTATCTCAAAGGAAATTAACCTACGTTGCAAGAATGAACTGAAATCCAACCAAACATGGAAACCCTAGTAAACCCTAATCTGACTAGCTTAATCCTTACAATGCAATGATGGGAGTGTAACTTCTAAAAATGATGCCATTACTTCTAGTGATATGAGATGCATGAATTCAAACTACTTCCATTGAAAAGAACATTGTTTTTATATTTTTGCTTAAGTGGTTGGAGTTATTATGATTTTGTTTCTTATTAGGGTTTGACTGTGCAGGGGTAGTGCGAAGGGAAAGAAAGCTTGGGAAAGGTCAGGAGGGCTAGGAGAGGTTCCAGGGGATCCCTAACATCATTCCACAGAAGTCCACAACGTTCAGGTGCTCAGCAACCGAGTTTGCGGGCTTCTACAGAATGTCTGCAGGGGATCCTACAGGAAGCTCGGGATTTCTACAGGAAGTCTACTAACTTCTACAGGATGTTCTGCAAGTGGAGTTTTGGGTGATGGAGGAGTGAAGGAGCGGTATGGGTGGATAGGTAGGATGAAAAGGGAGCTTGTGATGGCTCAGGGACAGAGATATGAGATGAGGAAAGAGTGGGTACAGTTGGTTGGTGGATAGAAGGGTGGAAGCAATGGAAAGTCAAAAAGATGGAGCTACGTGAACAGTAGAGGTGTTGGAAGGCAAACGAGCTGAACAGAGGTTGAGTAGGTGGCTTTAGGCATGGTTGAGAAGAAGAAGAAGATAACAGAGTGATGCAACGCAGTGTAAAGGAAACAAATCTGCACAAAACCGAGAATTCCTCAACCTATCCTAACTGTGTTATTAAACCAACGAATCAGCAATGTAAATCTTGGAGAAAAATCGTGCATGGAGTTGGAACGAAGAAGTGCTGCTCAAGATCAGAATGCATGGATGGATCTACAATTGAAGTGACTGTGTTGCAGCTTGCATGAAAGTATGAGACTGCATTTTTTTGGTGGTTGGTACGGTCTACACCCCCAATCTCTAAACAGAGATGGCAGTGAGTGCACTATCAACCTTTTCTTGGAGCTCTAATGAATACTAATCCTCCTACTCTAATCTAAGCAACTGAAAGCACTTGAACCATAAACGAATCCTACTCAATCACATAAAAGAAATTAAATCAGCAGACTGTGTTTTCCAAATGCATGACAAAACAGAGAAACGAAGTGCTGAAAGGAAAAAGACAAGTAACAATACAAGGAAAAGGAGGTCTATTGCTCTCAGGTTGGGCCCTAACCTGAGAGCTATAGCTCCCTTAAGAACTCAGAATTAGATCCAAATCTGCCTGCTTTTATTAAATAATCATGAGTCTAACATCATGCCAAAACTGGCTTACAAAAAGCAAAAACACCGAGCTGTAGCTCGTACTCAGAAATTGCAATAGTAGTTCAAAGGTTCAAAAAGCTCCTATCAAAGGCTACGGCCTCAATATTTATACATGATGAGGATCAAGCTGGCTTCCTCAATTAGTGGAGCTCGACTGTCCAACTAAAAGTTAAACTGTTGTTCCTGTAGAATCCGTTGGTTGCCTTTTAGCTCGGTGGGGAAAGTTGTTGGAGCTCGGAGTTAGGGTGGAGATCACGAGGGAGGTCATTCAAAGCTGTAGACAACCTCCCTATAAACCTGCAATGCCACCTTTGCTGTCTCCTTGTCTCCTTCTGCGTGGTCTTTGCTCCCTTTAATGCCAAAAAAAACCTGAAATCATCCTGTATTAGCCACATAGATATAATGCCTACCCTTCTTCCTACAAATAACATGAATATACTAAGAAATGAATGCATAAGTGATAAAAGATGAAGGGTTGAGCAAGGTAAGTAGGCTAAATGAGCCCAAATTGTTACCAAAAATTGGGGCTCATCACCCAGCTAGGGCGATGGTAGCTTATCTCTGAGAAGAGATGTGTCGGCTACATGCCTCTGAACTGTTCTCCAAAAACTGTGTTACAATGAGGCTCGAGGGCCTATTTATTGTTGAGAAACAATGGAAAACCCTTCACATTCCAAAACCTAACTCTAGAAGATGAAACACCAAATTGTGGGCCCCGTTTTTGGGTAAGTTCGTACATCAACTTCCCAGGGTCGTGAATTGGTCGTACTATCTCCGTTTGACGCGCATGATAGCCCGTTGGAAAGATCTCTCCGAGGACTACGACGGAAAAGATGATTTTTAGATAGAAAAATTGTTGCGGTGGATTTCCCAAAAAACGTCGTTTAGGGCCTAAAAATGGCTCCGTAAGTTTAGGACCCAAAAAGCTGCTAAAAATAGTAAACTATGCTATAATTAAGGAAACAGAAAAACTGAAAGAGACAGTTGTGGGGGTCCAAATGGGATAGGTGGGTGGCCACCAACATCCACCTGGATCATTCCTCCGCCCTTAGGAAGCAATGGTCCCCATTGCGTTGAGTTCCTCCCTGAGATGAGGAAGCTTCTACTGAGCTGGGTCTCTGGTGAGTTGTTCTGCAATCTCTCATGTGTCCAGAAATGGTGGGTAGCATGGTCGGCGACGGTCCACATTGAACACTCGGTGCAAGCGAAGGAATGCAGGAATGTTGTGCTTCAAAGCATTGTTTCCCGTAGCCTTGTTACTGGTGTAAGGACCATGTCGAAGTGGTCTGAGTTTCTGATGGGTTCTGGTAAGGCGTTCTCTCTGTCGATGCAACCAGACTTTGTTGCCCACCTGAAACTTGTGTATTACCCCTGTGAGTGAGGAGAAGTTTTTCATGTGTTTTGTCATGACTGTATCCCTTTGCTGCTGCTGCTGCATGGAGGAACCCTTCACGGGGGCCATGGATGTAGCAACGATCTTTCCCATACAGATGAATTTCCTGGTCTGGGAGATGAGCTAGCTGCCTTTCTTAGCGGTGATCAAAGATGTGGCGGTAGGTGGGGCTACCTCCAGTATCCTGTATAATGAATTATTCAAAGAAATAATGACAGCACGAGGCTTGGACTCATACACAGCATGTCACCTCCACAAGTATGGCTAGCCTAATAATACATCACAAACATCCAGAGGTGTAACATCACACAATACCTCGTCTGTGAAGGGTTTGATGCTGTAGGGAAGGCGGCACTGCTGGCGAACTTTCAAATCTCATCCTTCGTGAAGCCAAACAATACTATACGGCTGTGGGTGTGGTGTAGTTGGCAGGCCCAACCACTTCACAACCTCTGCTGAAATGAGGTTCTTTTGGCTGCCACTGTCGAAAATGAATTGCAGCGGCGAACCCTTCACCCACATCTGTGAGTGGAAAAGATGTTCCCCCTCCTCTGGATCTTCGGGCTCATTTTTCTGGATCTTGGCAGTAGCAACAGTGGCGCTGGGATCCGCATCAATGATCTGCTTCCCTTTGTCATTCCCCTTGTCGGGTTCTAACTCAGAGTCGGAACATGCATCTGATTCGGAAGCCTTCAACTCGGCCACCAGCGACTGCTTGGTCTGACACTCACTTGTGTTATGAGTGGGACTCTTGTGGAACTCACACCACTTTCCTGTGTCCTTCTTCGGCTTCATGGTGTTGTTCTTTTCTTGCGGCTTCGACGGGTCACCCCGTCTTGGCTTTGTCCTTTGGGCTTTGGATTTGCAGATCCAAAGTCTCGCTTCTTCTGTTTGAACTTTTGCTTGATTTTGACAGCGTATCGGTATGCTGTGCCGAGTGAGGAGATGTTCAAGAACTCCATCTCTTCCTGGATGTATCTGTGTAGGCAGCCGCAGTATTTGAGTACCAGATGCAACTCAGAATCTTTGATACCCAATTGTGTGCGAAGGGTATGAAAAATGTTTGTGAACTCCGGCACATCTTGGTCTCGTCCCTGTCGCAGTGTGGTCCATTTGATGTATTTGTCCTCATAGCTTTTGATAGGGTCGTATTGCTCCTTGATGGCATCCCGGAAGTCATTCCAAGTGGGTGCGGCTGAAAATAGTAAGCCTGTACTTTCATCCTTATGTTCGCAGTAGGTTTGCCACCAGTCCTTGATGTGGGAGGCTGCCTTGAGAAGAGCGAAAACAATCTTTTCCCGACTTGAAAATTCATGAACAGAAAAATACCCATCGAGCAGATTTAACCATTTATCTACGGTATCTACGTCTATTTGACCCTCGAAGATGAGGATTTCAAAATTAACTTGTACCTTAAACGGTGTGGCATTTCCAGAGTAGCTGTTGGAAGCCGATGCGTCACCTCTAGGTAGTCGCTGAAGGATTTGGGCAAAGCTATCCATCATCGTGTTCCTTTGTCGCTCGAGGGCTTCTTCGAGCAAGATTTTGATAGGATCTCCTGCCCCCTCGTTTTTCTTCTCATCCGCCATGGGAGGTCGTCAAGATTTGCGAGGCTGGTCTTGCAAAGGTTCGACCAATTCCAGACCTAACTCCTTATATCCCGACCTCGTTGGGGACATGCAAAGAAAAACAGAGAAAAAGCAGATCGCTCTGATACCACTGATCCGGATTTAAACAGGAACGCAACAGATTACAGAGATAACCATAAATACAGAGATGCGATAACCATAAATACAGAGATGTAGCGGAAATAATACTTCATTTAATTACTGTAAAATACTGAAATATGCTTACAAATAGAAATGAAAATAACCCAGCTAGGGCGATGGTAGCTTATCTCTGAGAAGAGATGTGTCAGCTACATGCCTCTGAACTATTCTCCAAAAATTGTGTTACAATGAGGCTCAAGGGCCTATTTATTGTTGAGAAACAATGGAAAACCCTTCACATTCCAAAACCTAACCCTAGAAGATGAAACGCCAAATTGTGGGCCTCGTTTTTGGGTAAGTTCGTACATCAACTTCCCGGGGTCGCGAATTGGTCGTACTATCTCCATTTGACACGCATGATAGCCCGTTGGAAAGATATCTCCGAGGACTACGACAGAAAAGACGATTTTTAGGCAGAAAAATCATTGGCGGTGGATTTCCCAAAAAACGTCGTTTAGGGCCTCAAAACGGCTCCAAAAGTTTAGGACCCGAAAAAACTGCTAAAAATAGTAAATTGTGCTATAATTAAGGAAGCAGAAAAACTGAAAGAGACAGTTGTGGGGGTCCAAATGGGATAGGTGGGTGGCCACCAACATCCACCTGGATCAGGATTTTTTCACATGGATTTGCAAGTCTTATAGTAGCTAAATAATTTTTATGATATACTAACAAAACAATTTCTTTTTCTGATCCTTCAGGTCACACGAAGTGCAGAAGCAGAGCATACTTGAGAGATTTATTTTGTTAGCATAGTCAAAATTTTATCAATCGATTCTTCTGTAAATTTTGCATAAATAAAATGAAAAAGCTTGATCTCATTCCTTAAATTATCGTTCGTGATCTTCACTTGCGCTCCTTGTTCTCAACCATTCGTTGTATTACAAATTTTCCTACAAAGGGTTTGTAGATGGGTGGTTCTTACTGCACCAAAAAAAACATCAAATTTATCATAAAAACTATAAAAGTTTATTTTTATTTTTCCTATCTATCTAAAAACTACTTTTTTTTATTTTTTAAGTATATTCATGCTTCCAATGAAGTCATTTACGGATTAGAATTTTTGAAATGCTCATATCCCAACTTGAAAAATATACCTGATTGTTTGTAAGGATATGCAAAATCGTCTCCACCTTTTGATTTGCTACAAGGATTTCTTGAAGAATTAATGAATATTGTGGCGTAACTGCTTCTTGATACCATTCCTCAATGTAGTCTTTGGGTTGCATTCTAGATCCTATGTCCATAAATGGTTAGTAAAAACAAAAACAATTAAAATACACTCTAAACTGAAAGCTAGTTCCTATGCACAGCTGGCACCAAAATGTTGGGGAAAAGTGATTTCCTGTCATTTAATTTGTTAACTCGAGGTTTTCGTAAACTTGTGAAGCATGCGTGCACTGTATGTGCTAGAAATTGTCTTTCAATTTAGATCAATCTAACTACAAAATAATGAAAACCAATTCATCTAATCTATGAAATCAAATAATGAAAATGAAATTCAACTAACCTATGAAATCAAAAACAACTAATGTATGCTTAGTTACTCCAGCATTCAATTATGAAGTGTTACCTTCTTGAGATGATGTGTAAGCAACTATTTATACTTTAACTTCTAATGTCCTAGAAAAGCAAGTAAAGTGTGCAGAAAATAACTCAGTAATTGCATGTATCAAATATTCAACCATTCAATCTTGAAATATGATTAAATCAATTTCTTGAAATGATCTTTAGGAATATCAGTTAATGCAATTAAATGAGGATCTTAAAAGCAAATGTAAAAGCATGAAAAAGTAAAGCTCAATGATTGCATATGTTGAACATTCAATCACCCAATTTGAAGTCACCTTCTTGGCCTGATCCTTGATTCAATTATACAATGAATTGATGGTTTGATCTAAGAAAGTAAATAACGGAACATGAAAGGAAACTAAATAACTATGAGCCCTTGCTTCAAACTTAATTCAATTAGAAAATACATAAATCTTCCCTATCGAAATGTTGTTAGAAAAACAAAGATTACATAGTCATTTTAAAACTAATACTAAGAAAGCAAATGAACTTTAATCTATAAAAGCAATTAAATCTCACAATCATTAGATGGTCATTCCAATGGTGTATGAAGATGGCAAGTGAAGAAGCTCCATATGCAAGCAAAACTAAATCTTCAAATCTCCAAGAAGAAGCTCCAAATTCTCTATTAAAAACATGAGCATTTCCCCAACTTTACACATGCCTTCAAAGGAAAAGGCTCTCCTATTTATACAAAAACATAAGAAGCTACTCTATTTAATGAGGATCCACTAAAATCTCATATAGTTACAACCAAATAGCTCATAATGAGACACATATCCCCTAGGTGTCTCATAGAGTTCTAATCCAAATAAGAAATGAAGAGACACCTCATAGAGTTACAATCCAAATAGGACACATATCCTTCTTTGACCTTTATCCAAATCTCCTTTGAAGGGAATTCGAATTTGAGCATTGGAGGCCACATAAAGGTGCCTTGGAAGCTTCCAAATAACCTACACATGTCATGAAACTCAAGCCACATATATAGATACATGAAACCATGTTAATTTCCTAGTTTTTAATCATAAATTCATTTTAAACACACAAAATAAACAACTTTGGTAAATAAGGATCCTAACCCATATATTTATGAAAATGGTGGCTAATGAAAGGTTATATGGTTATGGAGATGTGACATGTGAGTGAAATGGTGGCGATAAAGGTGAAAGTGATGTCATTTTGAAGACATTTTGGAGGCCCAACAGGAAGTCCTATAGATATCTGCTGCATTATCTTCAAAGCCCCATGATGCAAATGGCCCAACCGCCTATCCCACAACTCACCAATGTCTTAGCTTTGCACCAATTCTTCTTTCGTACTCAATGCTACACAATCATCTACCTCTAGTTTATAGGGATTCTTCACCTGAATCCCTATCCTCCTGGTCTAACCCATGGCTATGTGTCTTAGGAACGCCTTTCCTTTACTGAAGACAACATTGTAGCCTTTGTCCTCCAACATCACGACCGATACCAAGTTCTTCTTCAGTCCAGGCACATATATCACATCTGTCAAGGTGAGAGGAGCTCCATGCTCCCTCTAAAAAGCAACTGTGCCCACTCCTAAAACACTATACCTTCTGTTGTCACCCATCTCTATGAGCATCTTGAGGTATCCCTCCTCCAAGGCACTGAATAAATTTTTATCACTGGTCATGTGGAATGAGGCTCCACTATCAAGATACTAGACACAACCCATCATCGATGACACCATGCATGCGATGAGGGTAAAGTCCATTTTGAACTGAGAGGCTAATGCCTCACCTTTCGATTCTTCAGAGGATTCCTTCTTGGACTTCTTTGATGGGAAATTAGTCACATAATGTCCCATCTTGTGACAATTGAAGCATCTTACTTTAGACATGTCACCCTTCTTCCCTCCATGAGAAGAATTCGGTTTGAAATGGGAAGCATTCCCCTTCCCTTTCCTTGCCTTACTTGTTAAGGCTAGACTTTTTTCATCATCATTCTTAGATGAAGAACCATCTCGTGTTCTCCTAATAATCTCCTCCTGCATAAGATTCGACCACAGTCGTTCCCAATCCGGCAGTTTCTCCCTTCCATTCATAGAGTCCTAGTAGCTATTCCAATTCTTTGGAAGGCCAAGGAGAGTGAGGCTCACCATATCATCATCGACAATAGTTATTCCCACACTACCAAGCTCATCTCTGCAGGTGGTAAGCTTGTTCAGATATGTGGAAATAGTATCGCCCTTCTCCATCTTGATTCTTTGAAGCTTATCCTTGAGCACCAATTTCCTCTGGTCGCTACTATTCTGGTAGAGGTCCTTCAATGTCTTCCACATTGAAAATGGAGTATCCTTCCTATGGAGGCTCGAGACAATATGGTCTCGAACTCCCTCAAGGATGATCTGTCTCGCCTTCGCACACACTTCTTCCACTCAACGAACTCTTGTGCGTTAGTTGAAGCTGGCTTTTGGATTTCTTGACCAATGAATTCCTTCAAGCCATTGTCTTCTAATATAGCCTCCATTCTATCTTTCCATGCTATGTAATTTGAGCTACCTTCCAAGGCATACTCAAGTCTCAAGCCATAGAACGCCATTGGCCAACCTTGAAGTATGATATGAATTCGATTTTCACCTGCAACCCCGAATTTCAAACTTCGAATTCTCTTCTCAGTATATTGTTTACAACTTCGATACCATGTAGAAAATCTGTGATAGATTAACCTGATAATGCAATATAAATCAAAGCAGAATACTATAACCTACTTCTACTATCAATTTGCGGAAACTTAAAGATCGAGCTGAACAATACAACAAGAAGAAGAAGAATCAATGGCATAATACACATGAAAATACTTTCAGAGAAGTCTGAGATAAAAACCCCACACTATTGTATTATCATACATGGTGGAAATACATAGGAATTATACAAATCCTTAGCTCCCATAGCTAGCTAGCTCTCAGTAAAATCCTAACAAATGCTCACAGGAAATCTTGGCTTCTCTCTAACCTTCCTCTCTTCCCTCCAAGCTCCTATTTCCTTGCGCTATTCCTTGTGGATGATTAGTGTATTACCAAGTGGAAAAACAAACCTTCAAAACTGCGCAATCCTCAAGGATGAATCCTTGACTACATGCATGCTTTTTCTCCATGAGAAAACACATGCAACTGATAGTACACTGTCCTTGAACATTAATCTCAACTAGGTCTTTCTAAGAATAGACATGCATGAGTTTCTGATGAGGGAATCTTTAGTTAACTGGAGTAGCACTAGTTGAGTGCATTAATGCATCAATTGACTATTAACTCACTATTAGTTCCTCAAACAGTTTGGAACTAATTTAACTGGAATTAACTCAGTAAACTAAGTTAACTAATTACAACTCAAATATAACTCAATCTTATCTCCTTAATTTAAGGGATAACTCTTGCATGACTTCAGAAAGACTTCTAACTTGAATTTCTCTAACTAATTAATTTAAAATAAATTAATTAATTATTTCCAAGTAGCTGTTAAGACTAAATTTGATTTTAATTTAGAATTTAATTCAAAGACAAATTAAATTGGAATATTCTTGTTGCCATATTTCAGCATGTTTCATGTTTAAAGAAGGTTATAGTTGACAAGCTCCCAGTGCAAACAATATTGCCAGAACTTGACGAGGAAGGAAAAATCATAATGGAAGCGGAAGCAGTCATAGAAGCAAGAACTCGACAGCTACAAAATCAATCAATTTTGGAGGATCTCATCAAGTGGAAGAACTTATCCGCTGAAGATTCCACATGGGGGGATGAGAATTTTATACAAAAGCATCCAAAACTACTCAAGCGTTGAGGACCGCTTTTCAGAAGGACAGGGCCATGTTAGGCCCCTATAATACTAGTGATTCCCCAATTACTATTTTCATTGTATCCCTTATTGTTATTATTGTGCCCCTATTATCCCCATATTGTTATTAGTATGCCCCATAGAAACCCACTATTGTTATTTTTGTGCCTTTATGTTATTACTGTTATGTCAGCTTGATTATATTGTGACCCCTTAGACTCCTATATTTAGAAGGGAGGTTTAGTCATTTGTATCATCCAAGAATTGTTCATTTGTGTAATGTAAAGGAGGTTTCCCCCTCGAAGAGGCTAAATTCTAAGGCGTTGATCTACCTTTTCTATCTTTTTGTGAGCTGGTTTCCTAACAACTGTGCACATCCAAAGGAAAAGAATCATGGATGAGAGGATTTTGAGAGGATTTGTATATTACATTTTTAGGAGATTGGTTGTAACCACAAGAGATAAATGTGGATTTAGGAGAGATCTAAGGATATATATTTATTGTATAGTTATCCTTAATTTTTTGTATAAATAGGAGTGCATCCTTCATACAAAGGGTTGTCAATTGTTAGATGCAAGTTAGAAGTTGTGAGTGTTAGTGTTAGTTTCTAGTTGCTAGTTGGAGGTTCCAAGTTCTAGATGTAATTTGTAAAGTTGTGAGTGTTAGTGTTAGTTTCTAGTTGCTAGTTGGAGGTTCCAAGTTTTAGATGTAATTTGTAAAGTGAAGATAAAGAATTTTTGTCATATCTTGTAACTCCATTTTTATGAAATACATACTACCACTTTAATCTTCAAGATGTGAAAGTTGATTCAGTGTGCTTGCTGAGGAATGGAGGGCCCCCATCAACCCTAGTTTGCAGACCTTTGTACATATTGGTAACATAGTATAGTTTTTTTATTTCATTTTTTTTATGCAAGTGTGCCTTTATATTTCAGTAAGTGTGATTTACTTTCTAGTAGGTGTGATTTCAATTATGAAAGTGTGGTGTGATTTCAATTCTCTAAGAGTGATTTCCTTTATGCAAGTGTGATTTCAATTCCTTTATGTTTGTTTTGATTTGGTGTGGATTTTATTAATTTATTATTTTTTGTAATTAGTTTAATTGAATTATATTAATCTAATCTGAAAGATAACCACCTAGTACATATAGTACATGTATACCTCGTCAGTTCTACGAACCCTAGGTTGACAATTAATGACAGGGATTTAACTTACAATTAAATCACCCAACACTTTTCTTAAGAGATTTAGAAAGGGATTTAGACTTGCTAGCTAATAATAATAATATTGATAAAATTTATTACCATTTTACTACTACCCTTTCTAATACCATTAGCAAATTCTCTAATGAGACTTCATATAATAAAAATAATAAAATTTTCAATCCTTGGTATGACAATGACTGTAAAATTGCCAAGAAAGTGATCAAAGATGCTCCTAATGAAATCATTAAGCTCTGGAATATAAGTATATACAAAGATCTCATCAAAAGGAATAAGAAGTCATATATTAATAACATACAAGAGCATCTTCTCCGCCTTTCTAAAGTTGCGCCCAAAATTTTTTAGCAGAATGAACTTGATCGTAAAACTAAAGATAATCATTCTATCCCCTTAGAATATTGGGGCAACTATCTTAAGAAGTTGTATGACTCTCCGAACACCATGGCCACCATCTTAAACACTAATATTAAGGAAGATATATTTACTTTGGAAGACATTGAGTTTGGGATTAATAAGCTCGCTAATAGGAAAGCTAAAGATATTAAAGGATACCAAGATGAGATCTTTAAAATGGGAAAATCTACCATCATTCATCATCTCCACAAGCTTCTCAATTTGGTTGTAAAGAATGGCTTCCCTAAGCTTTGGATATAAAGCCTTATAGTGCCATCTTTAAAAGTGGTGACAAAATAATTCCCTCTAACTACATGACCATTATGATTAGCCACATCCTAGCCAAGCTATATAGACTCATTTTGGAAAAGAAGCTTAGCCTTTGGCTCAAAATCCATGTTAAAAGAGCTAAAGGACAAGCTGGTTTTCAGAGACATTACTCTACTATTAACCATCTTGTCACTCTCAAGATCATTACAGAGGAATGTCGCAATAGTAAATTTGTTCTCTTTTGTTTTTTTGTGGACTTTGGAAAAGCTTTCAACATTGTTCCTTGAGATAAGCTTTGGGAGAGACTTGAAGAGATCATGGTTCCTCCTGAACTGAGGATCGTTGTGATCCACCTCTATGAGACTGTTATTTGCCAAGCTTATGACCAACGAAGGGTGGTATAAAGATATTAAATGCAATATCCGGGTTAACCAAGGGTTTCAACTATCCCCTACCCTTTTTTTCATTTACATCAATAAGCTAGAGGAGTGTTTGGAAACTGCAGGATGCAAGGACATCAAGATTTTTGGTATGATCATTACTCTTCTCCTTTATGCTGATGATATCATCCTTCTTGCAAAAATCCATGATGACATAGATAATCAACTTAAGGCACTCCATGTCTATTGCTCCAAGATGGGTATGACAGTTAATACCGACAAAACTAAAATCATGATCATTAAATTCAAAAAGGTCACCCATGGTATTTTCGTCTATGATAACCATTTCTTAGAGCATGCTTCTTCTTATCAATATTTTGGTATTGACTTTCCACCTCAGCTCAACTTGAATTACAACATCGGGAAAAGGATTATTGGAGGTCGGAAAGCTTATTATAAGCTTGAAAACAATTGTAAGTTGGCCAATCTTTGCATTTGGAGTAAAAAAAGGTTCATCTTTGAGACTCCCGTCACCCCTTTTTTCTTATACAGATGTGAAGTTTGGGGCTGTAGTATATCCAGAGAGTTGTGGAGAAATATATAGATGATTCAAAAGCAATTCATAACCTGCAACCTCAAGATCAAGGGAAATACTCCCTATCCTATCCTCTTGATCAAAGCTGGCATATCCCCCATTGAAAGTAAGGATATGTTTAGATACCTGATGTATAAGAAGAAGCTTTACAACATGGAATAAAAGAGGCCCCCAAATATTGTTTCTAACTTTAGTCAAAACCCCCACCTTTGCCTCAAGTGCCGGTGGCATAAGGATGCCTAGTCTTGGCTCAACCATTGGGGTATTAAGGAGGAGATCATCATGGGAGGAAAGGATAGTGTTAAAGATTCTATTACCTCCAATTTTAAGGACAAGTTGTGGCATGATAAGGATTTGGAGGGTAAAAGGAAGCTAATATACTATAAGGAGGTGATCAACCCCACCCTCAATAGCTAGAATTATATCTTTGTGTTGATCAACACTAAGAAAAATATGAACATTGCTAGGATTAGAACTAATTCTCATGTGCTTTGAAGTGAAACTAGGTGATGGTCTACTCCTAATATTCCTTGGGATGATATAATTATCAGATTTGCGATACTAAGAGGGTGGAAGATGAAAAACACTTCCTTTTAGACTGCTATGCTCTTACTCACATTCACTCTCAATTCCCTCACATCTGCCATACTTCCAATCTTATTGAGTTATTAAGTCAGCCCAACTATAGCGATTTTGGAGCTCTTCTTTCCCTTCTTTGTTAACATAGAAACAAGATTTTGAAGAATCTCAATTAGATTATTTTTCTTTTCTTGAGGTCCGATAGACTGCATTGGCCTTAGAGGATGTTCGTCATCATCATCATCATCATAATATATATATATATATATATATAGATATATGAGGAAGGTTTTGACTTAGCACAATTAAAAGAGTAAAAATCCAAACCAGAATACCTCCTTTGTTTAAAGGTTGAAACTCCAAAATTTCATGAACGATGCAAGTGGAAGCTAAATCTGAAAAGAATGTCCAACTAATCAATTGAATGACCCTCAAACCCAAACTGTACACTATGTTGTAGAGCCATGTACTTACATCTAATTGTTCATTTAAATATGATGTTCCAAATTATGTCCTATCAAAATGTACTTATCTAACCTCATCTAAGGACCCTTAAATTTATGATCCACAACATAGTGGGTTTAATAAACGTGTCAAAGAATGCCATCTTAAAGTAGGTATTATAATAGTGAATTTCGAAGCACTTCTTTCCAACATGGTCAAAAATAGAAGCATGAACTTTATTACAAGATTTTACTTTTTGGATTTTTACTGTTACATTTTAGAAAATAATTTTCCTAATGATGTTAATTATAATTTATGGTTAAGAATCACTTGTTCTCATTCATAAATGAGAAATATATTAGATTTTTAAGAAACAAAGTATGTAAATGTATTAAAAAAATTTCTTATTACTTCAACCCATTCTTCCTCCTTGTCTACATTGACTTGGTAGATTGATGAAACGTTAGCTTGGATTTTCATTATGGAAGTCAACCATAGTCAACATAAACATCATGTTTTAGAAATTATATAATGATAGTCAACTATAGTCAACATGGGAATCAATACTTGGAAATTATATGTACATTAGTCAACCATAGTCAACAAAGTAAACCATAATCAAACAAAAATCAACACTAGTCAACTGTAGTCAACATGGGCATCATGTTTTGGAAATCATATGTACATTTATCAAACATAGTCAACCATAGTCAACAAAATCCATAATCATCATAAGTAAATTGTAGTCAACTATAGTCAACATGAGAATCATGTTTTGGAAATTATATGTATAGTAGTCAACCAAAGTAAACAAAAGTGAACAAAATTTAACCATTTTCAACAAACATCAAATATTGTCAACCACATTCAACAAAATTCAATGATAGTCAGTATTGGCATCATGTTTTGGAAATCATATGTACATTAATCAAGGATAGTCAACAAAAGTTAACCATAGTTAACTATAGCACATGTGCATAAGATTTTGGAAATTATATGTGCATTAGTCAACTCTAGGCAACACAATTCAACCATAGTCAACTATAGTAAATATGGACATTACGTTTAGCCATTGCAAACTATAGGCATTGTTACCCACCATTTTGTGGGTGATATCCCTAGGAGAATTTTTTTCTCCAAGATAGTCCTCATCCAACAACAAGCAAACCCTTGGAGCCACCAACTAGCTCATTGTTTTGTTTCTCTGCCACCTGAGCCAGCCACGAGGTCCCTCACCCATCTATCATGATCATATGATTGAAGGTGAGCCTCAAGAACCTAAATTTATGCCTTGTCATTCGGTAATTGAGTATTGTAGTTTACTTATTGTTGGTCACTTTAATTGCTTATTGAATTAAACAACAAAGTGCGACATTAATTGTCAACCCAGGGAAGTCTTGTTATTTCAAAGGCAACTGCGTACTATATGCACTCAATTTTAAAAGCAACAAAAGTTGTAGTACAAACAAATCATGCCTTAAATTAACAACCTGAAGCTCCACTCTACATTACAGCAATTACACTCTGTTGCAGATAGCTATTAGAGAATGCTTAATTCCACTCAAAGAATTAGATAATGGAAAAGAATCAATCTGCAAAAGAAAACAATGGCTGTGCTGTAACAGAGAGTCAGGACCCTATCCCCAGAGCGGGAATCTCCAACACCTGCCTCTGATTAACTAGCTTGCCAATTCACTCTGTAACTTAATCACCGGTGAAACACTCATAAATTAACTTTGAATAACACAGCAATCCATTGAGAAAGAAACAGAGTTTCAGCAAAAGTATTATAAACAATATTCAACAAACATTGCTTGTTAACAAGGCATGAATAAAAGACACACTTGACACACTGCAAAAATTAAATGGGTGAATCTTATGATGAAGGTGGTCCTGTCCTTCTCATAAGATTCCCCAGGAACAAGAAATAGAAAAAGATGTTCAAAACAAAATTTTATTCATCCATCAATATGTCATATTACAAAAAGAATTCCAGTCCTATTCCTTCAGCTTAGCCTTTTTTCCATAGTCTGTTCATCCCCTTCTAATGTAGATGTTTCCTCTTTTTAAAGAGGAGACATCTATTACAAAAGATTTACATTATTTTAACCCATTATACAAAAATAGGGAAATCAATTCCCTGTCAACAAAATGTTGTTACAGTAATGTTGTCTTTAGATTATAAGTGTTACATCCACTGTAATAGCTTCCTCGGTGATCAGTTCTGGTTCCTTTGCTGCCGTCAAATTTAGAACGCAAATCTCAATTGTTTCAGCATCACGATTCACGTGCCATTTCTCTTGTTTCAGCAATTGCAAGAATAGTCTTCCAGGCTGTTTCAGCAACGCGGACTGCACATCATTCTTTAACTGTTTAGCGCTTAATAATTCAAAGATTAACTATGAAGATGTCGTGATTATATGCTAAATAATTAAACATATAGTGATGAGAAGAATCATTACATACCTTTGAGATAATTGGGTTAAAATACTAACAAAGGCTTTTAAATGTAAGTTGAAAGGGATAATATCATAGCAAAATATATGGTCAAAAAGGGACAATATGAGGTCCTAACATCCCCCCAACTGAAGCAGTTGCATGTCCCCATGCAACATCTACTCTGAGTCTGAATCGGAGTACTGGGATGTACAGTGCAAATTACTTATACAGTAAGTATAGAAGGTGCTATCAGTCGAATCTCTGAAACCCTGGACGCTCTGTAATCTTTGCCATGCTGCAAGCTCCTCCTTTTTGGACATCTTGAAGTAGGCCTTATATTGCTGTACTGGCAACCAGAGAAGCGGGAAATGAAAATGATAACCCAACCATTTGTCACCACACTGCTGAACACATTTAACATAATTAGGCACTCGTGAAATTGCTGCATGAATATTAAGAGGGTTAAAAGGATGGTATTCCCTTCTCTCCTTAGGGCAATGTTCTCAGAACAAATTGTTTGCCTGTATGGCAAGAGGTCCTTTCTTTTTGATATATTGTTGACATTCTTCTAACACTGCTGCCTGTAATTCCCTGATATGCTCAGTCATTCCTGGTTCTCTTATAACCCGATGATGTTCAGCAATGAAAACAACAGCATTCTGTGGTTCAGCTTGGATCCACAGAAGGTGATTTTCTTCGTTATGTTTTGCTGAAAGAAAAGCGTTTTGCCACATGAGATGATTGGCCATAAAAGAGACCAAGGCTCTAATCTAAATGTCACCAGTCACAGGAATCAAATTAAGCTTTCTATCTTCCGACATGGCCTCATTATGGAGATAGAGTTCACATAAGAGATTATGTTCACTGACTGACGCTGCTGCAAAAGTTTCAATAAACTGCTGGGGTGTAGACACTTCGTGAGGTCATCCATCTCTGACTGCTTTTATCTGAAGGAATGCTAGGTGTTCTGCTAGGAACACAGAATAATTAAAGGATCGTTTCCTAGTAGCCAGAAGTCTTTGAACTAACTCAAAGATAAGAGACAGTCTAGTTTTTAACTTTTTATTTTCCTTTTGCTGTGCATGGAACTGTTCCAGGATTTCCCAATTTCTATATACATGATTCTGCCATAATGATTTATGTTCCTGTAATGCCTTTTCTTGCGATAGGGCATACTCTTTCTTCCATATATCCCTGAGTTCTTGAATGCTTAAAGTTTGAGTGAAGACAGTCTCTGCACAGAGAGGTTCAGTCTGGGTAAATACCGTCTTTGCAGACTTTGGTGCAGGATTCTCAGCTTTAACAACTGGGGTAGGCTGGGGTATTTGCGGTTTCTCTTCTTCTTCAGAAATCTTTGAAGGCCCTGCTGGTTCTTGTGTAACAGCAGGGCATTCCTTTTTAACTATAACAGGAGTAAATGCAGGAGTGGGTCCAGACAATGGGACTTCGATTACCTTATAACCAGCTCAAGAATAGAGGTCACCACACTGGCTGCACATGTATTCATCATACTGATCCTTATCTGCACTTTTCTCGGCTGCAGATGCTACCTGAGCTAAAGTATACAAGTTAAGTTCTTTTTCATAAGCTTCCCTTGCTATTATTAACTCCTGCTTATAAGCCTGAATCTCGGCTTTCAAAAACTCATTCTCTTGTTGAAGGGAAGCTAACTTGACAGGGTCTTCTGTAGTACTTGCAGTTGGCTCAAGTGGATGGGAGGATGGTTGTTTGGAGGCAGCTTCATTACTTATATCTCCAGTAGGTGGTTCTTGTGTGACAACTACTAGACCATCAACTAGTTTTGTAATAGCTATATCCTCTTGAACATGCAAATTCTGCATATCAACCAACTGAGTGGCTAGTTCTTCTGTAGCAGCTATAGTTTGTGCAGTATCCTGGGTTTCTACACTTTTCTCATCGGCAGGTGGCTCTTGTGTATCAACTATTGAATCAGTAGCAGCTAAGTCTTGCTCTGTTTCCTGATCATGGTCATCAGCAGGTGGTTCTTGTGTGACACTTGCTGAGACAGTAGCTGATTCAGCTGTATGTTGATTATCCATTTCCTGTTTATCAGCAGGTGGTTCTTGTGTAACACCTGCTGAATCAGTAGCTGCTATGTCCTGATGTGTTTCCAGATCATGATCGTCAGCAGGTGGTTCTTGTGTAACACCTGCTGGACTAGTAGCTGGTTCTTGTGGGACAGCTACCTCTTGGTCATCTAACTTTTGCTCCTCAGCACCTGTTGAGTCAGTAGCTAGTTCTTGTGGGTCAGCTATCTCTAGATCATCTATCTTTTGTTCCTCGGCAGGTGTTGAGTCAGTGGCTAGTTCTTGTGGGGCAGCTACTTCTAGGTCGTCTATTTTTAGCTCCTCAGCAGGTGGTTCTTGTGTAACACCTGTTGAGTTGGTAGCTGGTTCTTGTGTAACAGCTACATGTTGTACATTGTCTTGGGTGTCTACTTTTGATAAGTTAGTAGCTAGTGATTGTGGAGCAACTGCGTTTTCTGAAAGGAATGATGTCACAAAATCCTGGACATTTTGTATTTCGGTACCTGAGGATGAGGAAGGTGAGGATTCGGGGTTTGGTGGGGTATGGGGTTTTAGGATAATGGGTGGGGAATTTGGGTTGGGGGTCTCTGTTGCTGCTGCAGAAGATGTCCTCCTTCATCTTTGACGTAAGGAGGCAGGAAAAAAAGTGGTTTTTCTTTTATGGATGGCCTTTTCTGGGGTAGGATGAACATCAGAGATAATAGCTTGTTTAATTGAGGCCCTTGTTCGTCTTTTTGATGAAGGAACAGCTGTTTCTTGACTTTTCATTTTCCTTCTCAGCCTAGCCAGGGGAATGTTGTCGTCTGAATCACCACTGGGGATATGGACAGTGGGGATGGATGATTCAGGTAAATTATGGGATGGGGTTGATGCAATAGCGGGGTCAATTGGACTAGCTGTCACGGATGGCTGAGGATTTTCAGCATTCACTTGGGGAGTCTTGGTTGCTGCTTGAGAAATTTCAGTAGTTTCTTGAGGGTTTTCGGCTACTGGTTGAGTAACTTCAGCAGCTTCCTAGGGTGGGTTGTTAAGGGGAGGAGGGTTCTACAGGGCAAAGCCCCTCAGGATTAAAAGCTGAACCAGGCAATGGTGAGTAAGGGAGAGGAGTGGGTGTTGTTGGGAAAAGTATCCAATACGGGATGACCCTATCCCACTCTAAGGGTGATAGATCCTTAGCAACAATCGAAGCAAAGCTATCTAAGATTACTTCTTTATGAGATGCAAAAGGGGGAAGAAAGAGATCCACTCACCGGTGTCTTTCGCTGATGGTTGATCCAATCTTCTTTCCTTGCCGCTTGTTCCCAGCTCCTTGTCTTCTCACGGGCCCAGCTACACCAAGATCCTGCAAACAAGACGAGAAAGGGAAACTACAAGAAGCATGCATTCATAATTGATTCAAGGATTAGAATAAACCAAATACGCAAGTACAACAATACATCATTGAAACACATGCGAATAGAAGAACCTCAAATGCTTTATTAATGGAAGAAAGTAAGGTTCAGGTGGTGATACAACCATAAGAGGCCCAATCCAGCATCACCTTCCCGACGGAAAGAAATCTCCTCTTCACCTCCTTCAAGCAATCACCCAATAGTTCCAACTGTAAACCAACAGCAATTCTTTGCACAAAATTCCGGCCTCTAGATCCCATGGGATGAGATCCTTATATAGAGTTTTGGAGAGAAGATGAGTCAGCTTGATGTGTGACTAGTGTCCTCTTCAACTCCAGTTGTTCTTTAGTTCTTGAGTCCACTTGGAGATCCTACCTTCCACTTGGAGTTTTAGAACCTCTTACTCATCACTAGGCGAATCCTTTGATCCAAGTGTCATTTTGGAAGCTTCCTGGGCACTGACACATTGAGGAAAGATTCCTCCACATGTCCAAACTCGCTCAGTGCAGGTAGCCTTTGTTGAAGTTGACATTCAGCACAGGTAGACCATGGAGCAGTTGACATTCAGCGCAGATGCTCAGTGGAGCAGTTGACATGATCCAGAATTGACTTGTTTTTGAGTGTTTTTCAGTGGAGAACTGATTTGAAGTGCTGTGGTTTGCTGACCTTGTTCCTCTAGGGGTAGGAACAACATGTTTAGGGACTTTGGATCCCTTAGATTATTGACATTTCATGCTTCATGCTGTAAGGCACAAAAATGTCTATAACAGTGGGTACTTTGCATCCTTGGAATAATGTGACATATTCTTTAGACACCCAAGCAGATAGTATGGCATATTTAATAAACGACCATGTCTTAAATGATTCAACAACACAAAGTCATGCTGGTACATTACTTGGTAACTTCCTTCGCAGGTGAGGTATTGCTTGACAAACTCTGCAACCTTTGGCCATGGAGATGGTAATGAATGCAGTGCAACACCTCTGCCTTTAGGTTCGACTTGCTCCCCAGGTAGAAGAAAATCTTGATGTGCGTTCAAAATTATGTGTTTACGCCTGAACCAACGGATGCCATTGGCTGGTAATCCTGAAACCTGTGCTATATCCTCCTCCGTTACCGTAATTCGCACTCCCCAAACAGTAGAATAATCTTCCTTTAAATTACGTGCGAATTCCAGGACTTGCTGAGAATCAAATTCCTGGAGCCTCCGGAAGTAATCCACCTAGCCCGCTTGCAGGAAAATTTGATATGCTTCTGGGTATAGTTCTAATAGAGCCATTGAACCAAGTTCATTTCAGACAGCGTTACCTCCCATAGTTACTGGTTCGGTAAAATGAACAATACAGAGTCGAGCTACCACAGCTAAGACAGAGTAAGATGTTGCAAATTGGGTTATGACATAATAAAACAGAGACGGGGTGATGGGACTTGATCGTGTTAAAAAAATGATGGTGATTGGCATATCGGGTAATGATTGCAAAACTTTTATATTCCCCCCCAACTACAACTAAAATGATAAGTTTTGAATGTACGGCGATTTCGGCAATCATATCAGAATCTTCTCATTAACTATAGTTTAATATTTACACATAAACACGCATACCTCACATTTTACCTTCGATTGTTGTGTTGAAAGTATATTTTCATCATTTAGTGGATCACCAATGGTTATTGGAAAGGGTTATAAGATATGAGGGTATTTATATAAAAGGCTTTCTCTATTCACAGGAGGTAATGGTGAAGGAACTCAATTATCAGGATGAATGGTTGATTCTCTCAAATGGAAAGTGTTATGTATTGATCGTTTTTTAGAGAAGTTGATGCCTCAATTACGGAAAAATGGGAAAATTGACACTTTTCGGAAAAATGGAAAAAGTCGGTGTTTCGGCAATGGGGAAATCAGTGTATTAGCAATGGAGAAAATGGGAAGAAGTTGGTGTTTCAGAAATGGGGAAAATGGGCAGAAATTGATGTTTCAGCAACGGGGAAAATGGGCAGAAATTGATGTTTCAGCAACAGGGAAAATGGGGAATGATTGGTGTTTCAGCAACGGCCAAAACTGGTGTTTCAGCAACGGGAAAAAGAGATGCTGTTGTTAAAGAGGAATAGGAAAATGTTGTTGAAGGGTAGTATGAGGGGATGGATTATGAATTAAAGTGGAGTGGCCATGTTTCCCAAACTGAAACCTGATCCTGCTTGTAATGCAATTATTCCTTCAACCAGCCTCGAAATCTAAGACCTACAAAATAAATTGTAATATGGCAGCCCTTGACAGGGATTATTAGTTAAGTAATCTAATCTAATACTAATACAAAAATAATGCAGAGATTAAGTGCAATGAGGGACAAGAGGTTCCCCCAAAAAGATGTAATGTGAATTCGCCATGCAAGTGGCCTTAAAATCCTCCTTAGAAATTAGTTGTTGGTATAGACGAAGCTGATACCCATTTACTAACAGTGGAGTTCTAGAACCATCAATTGTTAGGAGCCTTACTGTTCCATTGGGAAAAGTAGTATCTATCTCGTAAGGTCCCACCCACCTTGTTCGTAGTTTTCCTTGAAAATTTTCAAACTTGGAATCATATAGTAAAGCCC
The DNA here is from genome assembly GCA_031772625.1 of Pinus tabuliformis. Classification (NCBI taxonomy): domain Eukaryota; kingdom Viridiplantae; phylum Streptophyta; class Pinopsida; order Pinales; family Pinaceae; genus Pinus; species Pinus tabuliformis. The sequence continues at coordinate 1,295,885,005 of CM062807.1, forward strand.
AATTACCTTTTTGGAACTGCTTATGTTTAATAGTTTTGGCATGCCACCAGTTCTTTGTTGTTGAATCATAGTTGTTTGATGGATGGCATCCAACCTTTTTTCATCCAATTCCTGCAGCTGCGGCAACCTAGCTGTCTGTGCATCAGTCAAATCAAGGTTAACAGCTAAAGCAGTTCTTAAGGTTTTAATTTCAAATTCCACAGGAAAAACATCACTTTTATCATAAACCAATTCATAGGGTGAAAAACCTGTAGTGTTCCTCCAAGTAGTTCTGTAAGCCCATAATGCCTCAGGCAGTCTTTGAGACCAATCTCTCCTATTCTCCTTCATAGTTTTTGTTAAAATAGCTTCTGTGACTTTATTTGTACTTTCCACCTGACCATTAGCTTGGGGGTGGTACGGTGTAGTCATTTTATGATTGATATGATATTTTTGAAGCATATCTTTGAAACCATGTGAATTGAAAGGAGGTCCTCCATCTGTGACTAATTCTCTAGGCACCCCAAATCTAACGAAGATCTCTTCAAATAAAAAGGTTAAAACAGATTCCTCATTAGCTTTAAGAAGTGCCTTAGCTTCCACCCATTTAGTCATATAATCTGTACAAACTTATATATAAACTCTTTGGTTGGAAGGAGGATTGATGGGCCCTACAAAATCTAGAGCCCATCTTTCAAAAGGTTCAAGTATTACCTAAGGGTTCAGTGGCATTTCATCTCTATGATTAGGTTGGCCCATTCTCTGACAACTGTCGCAGGCCCTGACATATTTCCTTTCATCCTTGAAAAGTGAGGGCCAATAATAACCCATCCTGAGAATTTTATGCGTTGTTCTCTTATCAGCAAAATGCCCACCACAAGGACCATCATGACAAGCCTTCAATATATCATAAACCTCATCTTCTCTAATGCATCTTCAAATCTCCTGATCAAGTCTTGTATGAAAAAGACACCCACTTATCCAGCTGTACCTAGCACTTTGTTGAATGATCCTTCTTTTCTCCCTATGTGATAGGTGTGATGGTAGCTTCCCTGCAACCAGATAATTGGCAATGTCTGCATACCATGGTGAGTGAGCAGATACTACAAACAAATATTCATCAGGAAAGGAATCATCTACTGGAGTATTATCATCAGTTTTTATCTGAGAAAGGAAATCAGCAACTACATTTTCTTTACCTGGTCAATCCACAATTGTAATATCAAATTCTTGTAGTAACAATAACCACCTGGTAACTCGAGCATTTGTAACAGATTTATTCATTAAATACTTGATAGCCGAGTGGTCAGTATGAACAAAAGTAGGATAACCAGTAATATAATGTCGAAATTTATTAATAGCATAAATAACTGCTAAAAATTCTTTCTCGGTAACTGTGTAATTAAGTTCAACAGGGGTCATATTATTACTAATGAAGTAGATAGCATAAGGAAGATTGTTCTCTTCTTGACCCAAGACAGCTCCAATTACAGTATCTGAAGCATCAGAGGATATATGAAAGGGAAGTTCCCAATCAGGTCCCCTCAGAATAGGAGCTATAGACAACTGATGCTTAAGTTCATCAAATACTTTCTGATAGGCATCAGTCCACTTAAATTTAGCATTTTGAAAATTAAAAAAGAAAAGGAAAAGAATTTCTTCCCTGACAAACTGTCCAACACCTGATCAATAAAGGGCAGGGGAAATGATCTTTTTGGGTAGCTTTATTTAAGACTCTATAATCTACACACACTCTCCATTTCCCATTTTTATTTGGTACTATTGCCAATGGAGAAACCCATTCGCTCTTAGATATGGGGTATATAAACCCTGCATCAAGCAACTTTTGAAGTTCTTCCTTAACAATTTCCCTCAAATTGGGATTCATTCGCCGCTGGGGTTGGCAGACTAGTCGGGCTCCCTCCTTAATATAGATACGATGAGTACATAATTCAGGAGAGATCCCCTTCATATCTATGTAGTCCCATGCGAATGCTTCCTTGTTTTCACGGAGCAACTTCATTAGCTATTTTGTTTCAGCATCTGATAAATTGGGGTTTATGTTCAATGTTTTGCCAAGTTCAATTTCTACTGTTATGCTTTTAGAGGAGATAGTAGTTGATGTTTGAGGTAAATCTTCAGATTTAAGATTTTGCTGTGTTTCAGGATCTAGAATTTCAGTTAACTGATTATGTGCTTCAGAAGTAACTGAGGAAGGTTCAGAAATAAAATTGCTAATTACTTCATCTTCTGTGGTATCTTTAAGAGTTAAGGCTTGTCCAATGGTCAAAATGGGTTGAGTATCAATATCCTCATAGTCCAACCATACAGGATCATCATTATTAATCATAGGTGTATCATGAGGGTACATCGTAAGCTGCTTAGTTTCACAACCATTAGAAATTGTCATTGAACCTGATCTACAGCTGATAAAAGCATCTGTTGTAGCCAGCCAGGGTCTCCCCAAAATCAGAGGATGCCCCCCCAACTTTGCTTTAGTCTGTAACACCACAAAGTCAGCTGGGTAATTCCAAGATTCAACTGAAATGATGAGGTCTTCAATATCCCCTTCTGTTTTGATTGTGGAACGATCAGCTAATTCCAGGATTGTTGGTGTTTCTCTAATTACATTTTTCAAAAACAGCTGTGCAGTTTCAAGGGTCATAATGTTTATAGCAGCACCTAGGTCTACCAGAACCCGCGAAACAATAGTTTTTCCGACCTGCACTGTGACCGTAGGGTGACCAGGATCACCATATTTTACAAGAGGAACTTTTCCTGACATTAAAGCAACTAGATCTCCCATCACATGAACTATAAGGGGATCTTTAGCCTTCCTACCAGGTTTCTTGACGCAAATGTCTCTAACGGTTTTGGCATAGATTGGTACATCTCTGAGTGCTTGTAAAAGTGGAATTTTAACATACAGATTCTGCAATTCCCCTAAAAGGTTAAAAGTAGGCAGCTCAGGTGTCTTAGTGAGGGCCAAGTGCTCAGGGAATGGTGGTTCTACTGTTTGAGCAGTTCCATTAGAGGATGGCTTGACTACTTCAGCAGTTTTATTAGAGGGTGGCTTGACTGTTTCAGCATCCTTATTAGATGATTTACTCTATTCCGTCTCTTCTTTATGAGAGTCGGAAGAGGTAATATCATCTATAATTGGCTCGACTACTCTCCTAGATCGTAAATGAATATCATTACATTGCGCAGGAGATGTAGGCAGGTTCTGAATGTCGATGACTTGCACAGCTTTAATATTATTAGGGTTAGGGTTCAGTTGTACAGGCAGCTGAGGCTTCATGGTCTGATTGTTCGGTGGGGTTCCTGACAGGAGAGAAAGTTGTTGCCGGAACTGAGGAAATTGGTTTGTGAATGGAGTTTGTTGAGCTCTCCAGTTTGGGTTCCAATGCTTAAAATAGGATTGTCGTAGAAGCCAGGGAGTCCACATTGCAGGGTCTACAAAGGAGGGTTTGTTTGCTGCATGGGTCCGAAATTCATTTGATTAAAGGGTGGGTATTGAATTTGGTTAAAGGGCGGATAATTATTCAAACGATTAAATGGCATACTAGAATTCGTACCTTGTCCTCGTGGTTTCCATTGCATCCTTTGTGTCAGCAGATAAACTGCTTCAGCTTCCTCCTCAGTTGGTTGTAACACTACCTTTATCCCTAGTAAAGAGGGGCATTGTTGAGTTTCGTGGTCCTTTTCACAAATGGTACAGATTGGCACCTTGTCCAGTGGGCATTCCCTCAATGGATGTTTTTCCCTGCATTTGGAGCAGAAGATGGCCAAAGCAGCTTCGGCCTCTGCCTGCTTCTTTTTAACCTACAAGGTATCAATCTATGAAGCAAAAGAACTTAACATTTCAGTCTTGAATTCCTCAAGTAGATTACCTATTTCAGCCCTTGTTTCTCCTCCACTAGATGATTTCTAGACCCTTGAATAAGTACTATCCCTGCTCTTTGATTTATTTGCAGCTCCTCTTGAACATGTTTTGCAGAGGTTAACGATTTCATCATACGATTCTTTAGATATATCCCCTTTACCAAGCATATTTAACATATCTAAACAATCATCCCTTACCCCTTTCACCAATATTGTTTTAAGAATATCTTTACTTACATCAGGGTGCTCAGATCTCTGCAGATTATACTGGAGTCTTTCCACAAAGTCCTCCAGATTTTCATCCTCCTTCTGAACCATCTTGAATAATTCCTCCCTTTTTTCTCTCGTCCGGCAATAGTCTTGGTATTTGGCCAGAAATTTCTCCTTCATCTGATCCCATGTTGTGATCACATGACCTCCCAAGCTCATAAACCATCTTAATGCATTTCCTTTCAATGTTGTTGGAAACAACTTCAATTTCTGAGCATTATTAACATAATCATAGCTTCTACACAATATATCAAATTCGAACAGAAACTCATGAGGGTCTTCAGAAGATAAACCATGGAAGTTGGGTAATGTTGAAAGTGGGATATTATTCATAGGAGTTGTTCCTCTAGGGAGTTCCCCAATAGGGAATTCCAAGGTGGAGAGGGAATTCTCTCCTCTTCCTTCTCCTCTACGACCTCCACCAAAGAGTCCTTCATTGTTGACCCCCATTGGTTGTTTTCCTTATGTGCTTGCCCGGTCTTCAGTGTTTTCTATTGGACTCTCAATGTCCTGAACTGGTTCCTCAACTTCAATATCTTCTATTAGTTCTTCAATATCTTCTACTGGTCCTTCAACTTCCTCCACTAGTTCCTCAGTTTGTTCTGTTGTTTCTATAATCCTTTCAGGTCCCACTACTTCCTCTGTTTGATGGTCCGTTTGGAAAGAGTGCTGAGTCTGTGGCCTCCGAGAGCTTAACCTCTGGGATGTCTCAGCTTTTGAAATAATATCATCGATGAAAGTTTTTCTTCCTCCTCTTCCTTTGCCCTTGCCACCTGTAGGATTACTCTTCTTGCGTCCTCTCATGCATTTTGCATATCTACAGAAAAATCATCGGTACTTTTAAAATCTATAATTGCCTTCCCCGGCAACAGCGCCAAAATGTTGGTCACTTTAATTGCTTATTGAATTAAACAACAAAGTGCGACATTAATTGTCAACCCAGGGAAGTCTTGTTATTTCAAAGGCAACTACGTACTATATGCACTCAATTTTAAAAGCAACAAAAGTTGTAGAATAAACAAATCACGCCTTAAATTAACAACTTGAAGCTCCACTCTGCATTACAGCAATTACACTCTGTTGCAGATGGCTATCAGAGAATGCTTAATTCCACTCAAAGAATCAGATAATGGAAAAGAATCAATCTGCAAAAGAAAACAATGGCTGTGCTGTAAAAGAGAGTCAAGACCCGATCCCCAGAGTGGGAATCTCCAACACCTGCCTCTGATTAACTAGCCTTCCAATTCACTCTGTAACTTAATCACCGGTGAAACACTCATAAATTAACTTCGAATAACACAACAATCCATTGAGAAAGAAACAGAGTTTTAGCAAAGGTATTATAAACAATATTTAGCAAACAGTACTTGTTAACAAGGTATGAATAAAAGACACACTGGACACACTACAGAAATGAAATGGGTGAATCTTGTGATGAAGGTGGGCCCTGTCCTTCTCACAAGATTCCCCAGGAACAAGAACTAGAAAAAGATGTTCAGAACAAAATTTTATTCATCCATCAATATGTCATATTACAAAAAGAATTCCAGTCCTGTTCCTTCAGCTCAGCCTTTTTTCCACAGTCTGTTCATCCCCTTCTAATGTAGATGTCTCCTATTTTTAAAGAGGAGACATCTATTACAAAAGATTTACATTGTTTTAACCCATTATATAAAAATATGGAAATCAATTCCCTGTCAGCAAAATGATGTTACAGTAATGCTGTCTTTAGATTATAAGTGTTACATCCAGTGTAACAGCTTCCTCGGTGATCAATTATGGTTCCTTTGCTGTTGTCAAATTTAGAACGCAAATCTCAACTGTTTCAGAATCACGATTCGCGTGTCGTTTCTCCTGTTTCATCAACTGCAAGAATAGTCTTCCAGGTTGTTTCAGCAGCATGGACTGCACATCATTCTTTAACTGTTTAGCTTAATAATTCAAAGATTAACTATGAAGATGTCATGATTATATGCTAAATAATTAAACATATAGTGATGAGAAGAATCATTACATACCTTTGAGATAATTGGGTTAAAATACTAACAAAGTCTTTTAAATGTAAGTTGAAAGGGATAATATCATAGCAAAATATATGGTCAAAAAGGGACAATATGAGGTCCTAACACTTATCATGGACACTTTTGGGCATTTATTAATGGGGGTATTTGAAAAAAATAATGGGCAAGGTATGTGCTCTTATCCCCTATACCTTTTTGGATGTTAACCTTGGACCCTAGTACCATGGGACCTCTATTACTGACCTTTGGGCTTTAGGGATGGTACTACATGGGAAACCCTGATTTTATTTGCGTGGTCCCGCTCCCTCATCCACACATATCACTCCCCTTCCACTCACTATAACCCCATTCATCATTTATCCCACTTGGGTCCACATCCCTCCACTGGGTCCACATAGGGTTAGCCTTCCCTCTCCCCTTGCCCACTCCTTGGTTCAGGCTTGGAATGATGCCCCAGAGGTTTATGTAGCTGAAAAGTAAAGTAAAGGCATAATTGGCCACACCTAATAGGAAAATGTACAACAAAATGAAAAATATGGTCAGGACAAACACATTTAGCACGTGGGAAAAATCCAATACATGAGATCTACCCCATTATCATGGCCATCACCCTAGTTCTTATAGGCCCTAGATGAGCCTCCTTTATCATTCATGAACCCAAGATTGTCCCAACCCCTAGTGGGCAATGAACCACACTACTTTAAAGGGGATATCCATTGTTATACCTTACACATCATTCTCTTATCCCTTGAGCCCCGAGCAGTTGATCAAAGGAAAATCATAAAAGGTAAAAGGTCTATAAATAAGAGTGGACAAATCAAGGTCGGGGCACCTCATGCACCACAAATTCTCTATCCTATACATTATATACCTAAGTGTTTGCTTCCCTTTTATTAGCTGCCCTTATACTCCAGAAAGTGGCCCAGGGATGCCCCTTTCATTCCCTACTCCATTCATCTCTTTATCACATTCCACTTCCCTTTGAAGGATGTAACTTGGACATACTATCCCCTTGAAAGGTAGAAATCCCTAATAAGATACTTGGATAACCCTATTTGGAGCTTGGAGACATTAGCACATGCCAAAGCCCACTATGGAAGGGAATTCCAGTATGAAGTGCCCACATCTTTTCCATGGTTTGTAATCTCTTTAACTCGATTTCCTTGGATGACTTGTTGTACTAGAAGGATAAGGGATGCATTGGATCTTATGCAAGATTGCAGATGGTCTCCATTTTGGGTTTGGTCTCCCTATACAGGATCCTAACCCTCAATAGGGCTACATTAGCACATGTAGGGTGTGTGTTGAGAGCCATGTGCCTCCACAACAGTAGACAACACTCCATGGAACCCTAGATATGTCCAGATATTGCTTGAGATTCACCTATTAGACAAGGAAGATGCACATGGTTTACCATGCCCACCTGACCCCAAAATTGTACCATACACTTGCAGATGGCCCAATACTTGTATGATGATTTGGCACCACTTACACCATCATATGAGCCCTTATAGATGGTCTACAAGCATCTTCAATCTACTTGGAGACCCATGAGCTTATTTATGTGCCCTCACACCCATTGGGAGCACCCTGGGTTTATTATTTGAGAACAAGAGGCCAACCCCATTTCCACTACTTTTGGGAGTCCTATTCATCATTGCGGCACTTATGGACTTCATCAGGATTCTTATAAGGACCAACACCATGTATTATTGATCATTTGACCTCTTAAGGGGCTTATCCTTTTGTTTATGAGTTATTCTAGTGGGCTTGTCACTAAAGGTTATTTGTTTTGCACATTGTTTTATTTTAGGGGCTAATGTAGGCCCAAATAGCTAAATCAAACTCATTAGAAGTGTGTAAATAGAAGTGATGATGATTCATTTTAGCATCATCACTTGGATTTGGAACTAGTATCTCTTTAGATATTTTCGCTATCCATCTTGGAGGGCGAATTTTTGGAGCATGGAATGAATTTTGATGTTTGGATAATTTTTATATTTCTTGGAGCTTCTTGATGGAAATTTTTTGGTTGGTTGGATATATTCTTATAAAATAAGTACATTTTAATGCTATTCTTTCTTTCTAATTTTGTCACATACATTGTTGTTGGGATTTCGCTATACTAGGGCTTATTTGCTACATCTCTTATGTGAAGTTGTGGAAATCTTATTTCTAGATAGTGAATGATTCATGTATGGGCCATGTATAGTGACTGAATTTTCCTAGGGATGTTTCATTATTGAAATTCATCTTGAAAATCCATTTATCTTGCAAAATTAAGTATAAAGTCTTTGAAGTTTCTTTTGTTGTTGCCCTAGTGCCAAGCAAAGTTGTCTTTGAGGCCTCCTTGACCTAGAAAATTCAAAGGCCCATAGTCATAATTCTACCTAACTCCAATCTCCCCAAAGGATTAGGCATTGGTCCACCCAAAGTGATCACCTTAAGCCTATTTTCCTTCTCCTGTTTCCTCTTCTCTAGGTCTAGTCCTCTATTTCACCTAGGGCATCAATTATATCATGATCTAGCCATCAAAATAATTCGATTTTGGTCCACAACCACGCTGGTGTGTCCTCAAGATGCCTTCCAAATTTCATGAGATTCCAACAGTGGGATATTGATATATCACAAGCCCTACCTCGAAGACCAATTCTTGCCCTTGGTTTCCCTTAGGCTAGAAACCTCACTGGGATCCTTGCATTGCCTTTCATTGAAAATTCATTCATTGATCCCTTTCCCCTCCCTAATTAGTTCAAGCATATCATTGGTTTCTAAACTCCATCCCCCTGACCTAACCTGGGTCCACTTGGTCCCGCGTGGTCCCATATCTTATCAAAGTCAACTCTTCAAAAACCACATGGGAAACCAAGTTCCACAAGTATTTTAGGGTTTAGGAAGCTCCTTTACAAGTCACATTCACTAAGACAATCCCTCGAATCCCTATTTCCCTATCCTAGAGAACCTTTCACCTTGCTTAAGAAGCAAGCAAGTCCCACTCTTGAGTCTCCTAGGAAAGGGTCATCGAGATCACTTCACACCCATCATAGTTGATCTATCCTTCATAAGTGATTCATTATATATCAGGTCTTCTCCGTCGGTGAAAGTCTAGAAAGAGTAGTAAGCTTTAGCTGTGGTGACAGTGGGATTTAACTTCATTTTTTCCCTTAGCCTAGTAGTAACCTGTTAAGGATCCCCTTTTAGGACCCCTACTAGTTTGAGTGGTAACATGTTGGTGTCATTATCAGGGGCACAAAACATGTGCTTTGTTCCCCATACAACATATTGAAATAACATTATTGGTGACTCTATTGGAAGAATGAAGCCCTAATTCTTCATTGAACTTTAAGGTCAATGCTTGTAGGGTGAAGCAAACATTTTTCTAGCCATATTTAAATTCACCCTAGTGACTCCTACATATCTTTCATGTATATATCAAATAGGTTGTCTTTGTTTGATAGATTTCCTGCTTTGGACATTGCTAGCAACCCTGGGAACCCTAATCATGTCACAAGAAGGATGGTACATGGGGTGTCTGTGTTTGATGGTGATCCACTCTCCGCAATTGATCATGTAGAAAGATTTAATGCATGTGTTTCAAGAGAGGAGTTTGTTCACCAAGATGTCCTTATGTTGTTATTCATGGGCTCTCTCAGTGGTCATAACTCATGGCTGCATGATCATGAACCTAAGAGAATCTCATCTTTTGATAATTTCGTTGATGGATTTCTTAGACATCTCCAAGTGTGCCCCACATTAAGCATCCAAGAGGAAGCCTTCATTAACCATCATCAAGAAATTGAGAATCTAATTGTTGAGCAGGAAGGCGAGTCCTCCTCGGGTCCACATGCTGTGAAGGATGGTTTTTAGGATACATGTGTTGGGAAGAATGCGTCTCTGGAAAGTGAAGTTGAGAATAACCTTACCTTTCTCAAGGATAGTACTCCCAATGATCCTCCTTTTGAGAACCTTTAGGAAGGTGATCCCATTAGCCCCTTAGAATATGACATTGGACATTATTTCCACATTGAAAAGGAGAAATGGGAAATTGTTGGTCCTCAATTTGATTGTGCTCCCATTTATGACACTGATAAGGAGGATGAGGTTGAGATTGGTCTCCCCTTTCTCTCCAGCATTACTTATAATGAAATATCCATCAATACCCTTGGGAAGGAGGATTATTATTTTCTTTTGCATTAAGAGGAGAAATTGGGAGTAGTTGATTCTCCTTTTAGGGGAGACTCAACCTTTGATACTAATAATGATGAAATCGATGAGGCTCCCATCTATCCTCCTTATGATTCTATATTCAAATCACTTGAGCCTTTAGATTATGATTTTGAGGAAGAAAAACCCATTGAATATAATATTTCACTCTCCCCTTTACCTTTTCCTCTTGTTCATCATCTTAAGTCTTCCATAAGTGATTCCCTCACCCCTTGTCATATGCTCTCAAGTGACCATGAGCCCTTTCCCCCTTCCGTGTTTAGTGTCAAGGAAGAGCCCCTCATTGATTATACTTTACCTTCTTGGATGCACCCTCAGGGTTTTTATCACCCCATGACCTCTCCTCTCCATTGTGACCATCACCTTGAGAAACCTAGATGTTGCACTCCTTCTTTCCCTCACCTTTCATTCCCCTGTCATCACAACCTTGTGGCATCTACAAAGCATAATATTATGAGCAATGATTGTGATATGAATTTCTTAAGGATAATCATTCACTCCACCACAGTTTACTTATAGGGAAGGACTCGCATCTCTAAATTTACTCATGTTCCTTCTCTTATGGATTTCTCTTACCTCACATGGCAACTATATTTTCCCACCTTCTGCTTGCATCATCCTTGATGTGTTTGGGTTTGCATTTGCTTTGGGATTTGCTCCATGAGTAATCATATATGTAGGAACATTTATATTGACTTGATGATATGTTGGTTGTACTGGATTTTTTTATTAAGCTTGATATTGGCTTCTCCGTTTGCATGTTATGGTAGGATGCATTTCATGCTCATTTTGACATTAGAACTAACATCATATGGTATTTCTCATGGTAGAATAGTTGCATTTAGTTTAAACTTTGCACATTTTATTATTTGTTGATTTTACGTCCTAACATTAAGCATGGATGATCATAAGACACCATAAAAACATGTTGTCCCCTGGGTTTAGTATTTGATATGTGTAGGTAACAAGTCTACGGTAACCAATATATTATTGGAGTTCTTTTGACCTCTCATTCAAGTAGCTTCGTCCACTTTTTCGAGAGATCATGTCCTAGTTGGAGCCAAATTTTACCTACCATTTTGTCGGTGATATCCCTAGGAGAAAACTTTTCTCCAAGATGGTCCTCAACCAACAACAAGCAACCCCTTGCAGCCACCAACTAACTCGTTGTGTCATTTGTCCACCACCTAAGCTAGCCATGTGGTCCCTCACCCATCTGTCATGATTTTATGTTTGAAGGTGGGACACCCGAACCTAAAGGTATGCCTTGTCATTTGGTAATGGAGTATTTTAGTTTGCTTATCATGGATACTTCTGGGCATGGATTAATGGGGGAAATTCAACAAAGAAAGTGGGTTAGATTTGTGCTCTTGTCCCCTAGAACTTTTTGGATGTTAACCTTTGAACCTCTTTTACTAACCTTTAGGATTTAGGGATGGTAGTACATGTGAAACCCTGATTTTTGTAGTGTGGTCATGCAACCTCATCCACACATATCACTCCCCTTACACTCATTATAACCCCATTCGTCATTTCTACCACCTGGGTCCACATAGGGTTAGCCTTCCCCCTACCCTTTCCCACACCTTGGTTCAGGCCTTGAATGATGCCCCAGAGGTTGACGCAGTTGAAAGGAAAAGTAAAGACATAATTGGCCACATCCAACAAGAAAATGTACCATAAAATGCCAAAGATGGTCGGGACAAACACATTTAACATGTGGGGAAAATCTAATACATGAGCTCTACCCCAATATCATTGCCATCACTCTGGTTCCTATAGGCCCTAGATGAGACTCCTTTATCATTCAGGAACCCATGATTGTCTGAACCACTAGTGGGAAATAAACCGCCATACCTTAAAGGGGATATCCACCGTTATACCTTATACATCATGCTCTTATCGCTTGGGCCCCGAGTAGTTGATCAAAGGAAAATCATAAAAAGAAAAATACATATAAAGAAGGGTGGAAAAATCAAGGTCAGGGTACCTCATGCACCATGATTTCTCCCTCCTATACATTATATACCCAAGTGTGGGCTTCCCTTTTATAAGCTACCCAGCTTATACCCCATCAAGTGGTCCAGGGATTCCCCTTTCATTCCCTACTCCATTCATTTCTTTATCACATGCCACCACCCTTTGAAGGATGTACCTTGGACATACTATCCCCTTTAAAGGTAGAAACCACTTATTAGGATACTTGTTTAACCCCATTTGGAGCTTGGAGACATTAGCACATGAAAAAGCCTGCTATGGAAGGGCATGATATTATGAAGTGCCCACCTATTTTCCATGGTTGTTAAGCTCTTTAACTTGATTTCCTTTGATGAATTGTTGTACTAGAAGGTTAGGGGACACATTGGATATTATGCAGGAATGCAGATGGACTCCATTTTGGGTTTGGTCTCCATAAACGGGGTCCTAACCCTCCAGAGAGCTACATTAGCACATGTAGGGTATGTGTTGAGATCCGTGGGCCTCCACAGCAGAAGAAAACACTCCATGGATCCCCAGATATGTTCAGAGATTGCTACAAATTCACCTATTGGACGAGGAAGATGCACCTGGTTCACCATGCCCAACCAACCCCATAGTTGTACCATACACTTGACAGATGACCCAGGACTTGTATGTTGATGTGGCATCACTTACACCATCATCTAAGCCCTTATAGATGGTCTACAAGCATCTTCAATCTACCTGGAGAGCCATGAGGTTAGTTGTGTTCTCTCACACCCGTTGGGAGTATCACATGTTTATTATTTGAAGAACAAGGGGCCAACCCCTTGTCCACTACTATTATTGATAATTTGAGCTCTTGAGAGGCTTATTCTTTTGTTTACGAGCTAGTCTGGTGGGCTTGTCAGCAAAGGTTCTTTGTTTTGCACATTATTTTATTTTAGGGGCTAATGTAGGCCCAAATAGATAAATTGAACTCATTATAAGTGTATAAATAGAAGTGATGAGGATTCATTTTAGCATCGTCACTTGGATTTGGAACTAGTATCTCTTTAGATATTTTCACTATCCTTCTTGGACAATGAATTTTTAGAGAATGGAATGAATTTTGATGTTTGGATAATTTTCATATGCCTTGGAGCTTCTTGACGGCAAGTTTTTGGATGGTTGGATATATTCTAATACATGTAAGTACATTTTAATGCTATTATTTCTTTCTAATTTTGTCACATACATTATTGTTGGGATTTCGCTATACTAGGGTGTCACATACCTCCTTGACACCATATTAATAACCACATATTATTGGAAGATACCTCCTCGACCCAATATTAAAAACCTCATATTATGTTCCTTCACTAAATTTAACTTGGATTAAATTTATATGCAATAGTTGTCACATGTGTCCATATATAATCATCCCATAAACAAAGTTAACACAGGCAATTCTACTCATGTATACATCACATCGCAGAGGAAGGAATCAATCATGATCATTCAAGAGCCTGCATTCGAGTTTCATTCCTTTGAGGATTCAACACAAGCATTAATGGAGACATTGTCATAAATACACTGTAGCTAACTTTTCCATATAACATGTTCATAGTCCTACTGGCATAGTCGAAAGTATTGTTGTCATATATCTTATGCAATACGAATCAGAGTGAATAAATAGTTAAGAAAACCTTTAGTGGATGAAATTCATGGTGCAAAAGGCCTAGCATGAATAACTTGAATCACCAACTATACAATGGAAACCTTAAAAACATAATTATTCATCATACCTAGTTTTCTCATGGTGGCGATCATGAGTTTTCAATGGAGGTGAAAACGATATGGGGATATAAGGTTCAGGGTGGCGATCATGAAAGAATGGAGTATAATGTATGGTAGTGGGTGAGACATAGGTGAATTCACTGAATGACTTCTCTTGAACATATCGGCGACACTGATGTGATGGATTGGTAGCATTAACCCCAAATGTGGATGGTATGGCGTGACCATGGTGATGTGACCGGTGAATGAAACAACCCAACCCGACTTGGACACGGAGTGGAAGTGTCATGTTCAAGAGCGACTTGCTACCAACAAAGTTTCTTTGAGTTTTCTTCCCAATTTTTCCCCAATCATCGCTGACCAATACCTCTTTATTTTTATCAAGCTTGAGGAGGATAACGTATGCTTGTTCTATAATTTTCCCTTCGGGCAAACCCATCGCTATGTTTTAACGAGCCTAGCGATAGTGAAACTCGTTCTCGTCTAAAGACAAGTTTGTCGCTATTAATCTTTTTAACGAGTTTAACGACAAAGATAACTCGGTCCTTTTCAATTTTAGAGAGTCTGAAAAGGAACGTAAAGGTAACTCCAAAATTCCTTTTTCGTCATCTAATCCCTTAAGTCCGAAAAAGTATAAAACAATACAGAAGGGATGAATTTTCGATAGTTTTAACGAGCCGAACAAAACAAGCGCTCGATCTTTTTGTGTAATAATCCCTCAGGTCCAAAAAGATTAAAATCTAGAGGAGGGATAACACTTCTTGTCCCTTTAACGAGCTGGAGAGGCCAATGGCTCGGCAATCTTTTCATATTTTACGAGTGAGTTGAAAAGAGCTTAAAGGAGCCTCGTCTTTTGAGGAACGAGTGATAAAACGGGTAGCAGCTGATTCCAGGTAAGGTTTGGAATTTTCCAATCGCGACAGTGTCACAAGGATGGCTAGTGAAATCACTCTTCGCAGTTGTTCCTCAAAATGGGTAAACAATCAAATGGAGGTGAATGATCGGCCAATGAAAAAAGTGGAGGTGACGGTGCAAACACGACCAAGGCTTTAACGACTAAAGTACTACATTCACGATGGTTATTTACCGGGGAATAGTTCATTTTTTAACGAGCTTAAACACGGGTGGAAACATTTGCTCATGTCTTATGTTTATTTTTTAACGAGCTTGAACTATGTGCTAAAACTGCTCGATGCGGTTTTATTTTTTAACGAGCTTGAACCTTGCGGTAACACTGCTCGATTAATCCAGTCTTATTTTGATTCTACCATAAATAGCTTCGTTCTTTCAAAGATCGTACTGTATTTTCAACTGCTTCATCAAACTAGTCAGAAATGAACAATATATGCTTGAAAACGAGTTAGAACACTAATATTTTACTTTGAACTACGTAAAAAGTAATGAAAAAGTGTTTTTACCTCTCATTTTACCATTTCATTTGAACTTTGGTTTGTTGGAGCTTTGGAGGTGCTTTTCCCCCTTGATTTTCATCAGCTGATTTCGGGAGATTCTGTGGACGATTCTCGGCGCCGTCTGGACCAGGTAGGAGCTAAACCTGAGCTCTTTCATTTCATGGTTTCCATTTTGCATTTTGAGCTTGATTCCTAGCTTTTCTGAGTCCCTGGGGTTTGAAGAACTCGTTCTGCCTTCAGCGCACCCTCAGTGTATCGAAAACTGCGTTGAATGTTGGCCTGTCTAAAGGCTATCTGACATTCAACGCACCTAGAACACTGCTGCAGGTGCGTTGGGTGCAAAAAGGGAATTTGATGCACAATTTTTGATGGAAATTTTGCCTGTTTCTTACCAAAATCAGGATCTAACTCCTCTCTTGTTTGTTTTTCAGAGATCTTTGGAGTAAGATGACCATTACATGGCGAGAACGTGAGCATGAAGAAGAGGACATGCTTGCCCTACATGATCCGGTTACAGTGAACGCGCTGCAGAACTGTGGCTTGATGAAGTTCTTCCGCATTTCTAGCATGAGATAGCAGATCAACTTACTGCAGTATTTGCTCGATGTTTGGGATCCTACCAATCAGGTTTTCCAGATTAGGGGCAAATCTATCCCCTTGACTGTGGTAGACATCTATTTCTTGACTGGCTTGTTGAGGTGGGGTGCCCCCATCTCTTTGTCAGGTTCGGCCCGAGGAGGCGACTCTGTGAGAGATTATGTTCGCCGGTACTGCAGAGAAGGATCTCAGCCGAGTAAAAACGGCAAGATCATCATTCGTGATGTCACTGACAGGTCCCTCAGGACTATTCTGTTTACTTTTGGTAGGATGGCCATTGGTGCGGCTCTTCATGTAGCCAACCGATCTTACATGCAGCATGCCTTGGAATGCCTCCAACCGAAGGTGTTCAACTGGTGCGACGCAGTACTTCTTGTGATGAAAGAACAGTTGACCAAGATAAAGAGCGGGAGGTTGAAGAACTTTGAGTATGGTTCTATTTTGACTGCCTTTGCCTTGGAGAAGATACCACTGATGCAGCCACAGTATATTGCACTCGATTTACCTTCTCCTACTGAACCACGTATGCAAAGATGGGTTGACCATATGTCTAGGCATGCTGGCCAGTCTCAGATTTCATTTTCTGATACCTTCTTCAGGTGGTTTGATCGTCAGGAGATGGTTTATTCTGAGTATCCATACGCTGGCATGGACTTCTGGGGTGATCCAGATTTAGTACTGTCGGATGGCGAACAGTGGGGCGCCATTGGTAAAATCTTTGACCATATTCCTGTTTATCGTTTTTTTTTTATAATGTCCTTGTGCTTTATTCTATCAAGACTTTAATCAAACTCATGTGTACATGCAGATGTTGGTCCTATTCGTCCAGTAGTTCGCCTGAGAGTACCAGCTGCTGCTCCAGTAGGAGAGGCCATCGGAAGGGCTATTCTTCGTGACCTCGATGTGGCCGAGACTCTCACAGCATTACAGGAGTAGGTTGAGGGCCTCACTCTTGGTATTCCAGATGTGAGGACTGACGAGCTACCTTTGCGGTTACAGCGGCATACTACTGGTGTGCCAAGACGATGGACTCGTCTCTTACGCATGATCGCACAGGCTGTGACTTGCTATCACGAGCATCATTAGACTAGGGTGCCCCCTAGCATTTTGAGTTTTTGGGTCATTTGACCGATTTTGTCTTGGTTACAGAACATTATGTGTAAACCATAAATAGTTATATATATTTTTGATTTTCGGAGTTTTATTTTGGTTAAGTTACATGATCCACATGCAAACATTGATGGTGTGTTTCTTTTTATAAATGTTGCAAATGTCTATCTAACACATAATTTGCTAATGAGTCAGTTAATGTGTTTAAGTTTCTGGAAATATGTTGATATTGAATAAAATCAAATTGCCTTTCCAAAATCTTAACCCTTAGGAACATGCGATAAATAGCTGGGTTTCGGACGGAATATATACCATTGAGTTGTAGTATTACGAGCTGTGAGTCTAGCCTGACAATTAGTCGGCGTATACCATGTGTGATGGCATCAGAGAGAAGTTCTATCAACGCGCTATATTCAGCGATGTTATTTGTTGATCGACCAATAAATACCCCTCTGAAACTTACTAACTCGCCGCTTGGATTAAAAATAGCCCATGCTGCGGAGGATAGGTTCCGCGAACTACAACTCGCTCCGTCGACGTATCCAACACATGACTCCAATAGGTTTGATATCTGCAATAAATGTAAAAAGTGGATTACTTGACCAAAATAAACACTTTAGCGAAAACAAAAACATAACAAAAGCATACTGGTTACCATTACGCATAGTAACGCTTGAGGTACAACCCATTACGAGGTTGTGCCAGTGGGATTCCGTCATAATACATTAACTCGTAGGTTCCTTTTGCTAACACTCGTTTAAAAATATAGGGGCCCATCCATAAAGACTTAAATTTACCTGCTCCCAATTTATCGGATTCTTGGTCGTAAAGCAAGACCAAGTCACCTTCTGAGAAGACACGGGGTTTGACATTTTTGTCGAACTGCGCCTTGACTCGTTTCTTATGGGCTTCATTAGCCAAAGAGGCATCACGACGGGTTTCATCCAATTGGATTAATTCCAAGAAACAAGCTTCTTCTTCTGAAGTTTCGGGGAGGAGGTCAATTGCGACTTTGAGGGACGAGATTTCACACTGGATTGGTAAGACTGCTTCCAGGCCATATACCAGTTGGAACGGTGTAAACTCGGTTGCATTCCTTACCGATGTTCGGTAAGCCCACAAAGCTGAGTACAGGATTAGGTGCCATTTTCTCTTGTGAACTCCAATCATCCTTTGCAGCATGTGCTTTAGGACCTTGTTGATTGCTTCAACTTGTCCGTTGGCTTGCGGATAATATGGAGTGGAGCTGTTGTGGGACAACCCTAGTTTGGCAGCTAACTCGACCATCATGTGATTGCAAAAATGCGATCCATGATCTGTGACTATAGCCTGTGGTACGCCGAATCTGGCGACTACATGATTGAAAAAGAAGAGGGCAACTGTTTCACCAGTATTATCTAATGTAGGCATCGCCTCGGCCCATTTGGTAAAATAGTCAACTGCGACTATGATATACCCATGCCCCCCGGTCGAGGTGGGGTTACATGTCATGAAATCGATGCCCCATTTGGCGAATGGCCCAAAAGCAACTATTGGTTGCAGAGGTGCGGGTGGTCTTCTGGTTTTGCTATCGAAAATTTGACAAGCATGGCAACTTCTGACTGCGGTTATGCAATCTTTGAACATTATTGGCCAGAAGTATCCTACTCGTAAGATTTTCTGCGCTGTAGCATATCCATACTGATGCCCCCCACACGCGCCTGAGTGACAATCATTCAGGACTTTTTCGGCCTCCTCATGGGTGAGGCACCTTCTTAGAACTATATCGATACCACGACGGTAAAGCGTATCACCGACGATCATGTAGTCTTTTGCTTGGTATCGAATACGTTTTTGTTTGGAGTGTGAGGTGTTTGGCCTGTATTTTTGGGTTTGGAGATAAATGATTATATCTCCATACCACTCATTTCTTGCAGATATCAGAAACAAATTTTCGTCCACGATTGTTTCTTTGGATGGTCATCGTTGGACGACGATGGGAGATCGCATAATAATTATGCGAATACTAGAGCTTTCTTCGACTTGGATTTTACAAATTCCATATCAAACTCTTGTAGGATTGCTATCCATTTTGAATACTTGCCCCCCAGCAACTGTCGCGACAATATATAAGTCATGGGGTTGCAATCTGACAGAATGGTAGTTTTCCGAAAGAGGACATAGTGTCGAAATCTCTGTATCGCTTGAACAGCTGCAAGTGCTAGCCTTTCAACGTAAGAATATTTGCTTTCTGTATCCCTTAAGTTTTTACTTAAATAATATATAGGATGTTCAATTCCATCGACTTCGTGAACTAATACCATTGTGATGGTTGTATCCGCTGCAACCAGAGACAGGTTAAAATCTTTTTGATAATCAGGAGCATACATTAATGATGCTTTCATTAGGGATTCTTTTAAAGCATCAAAGGAAGCTTGCGCGACTTGATCCCCGACAAAGGGCACTTCTTTTTTCAAAAGACGTGTATAACCTTTAGCAAGTTCGGCGTAATTTGGAATGAACCTCCTCATAAAGTTTGCTTTCCCTTGGAGTTTTTGAATCTGAAGCAAATCCGAAGGTGGAGGCAAATTTATGATTGCCTGAACCTTACAGGGGTCGAGACGAATCCCGTCCTTCGAGACTACAAAGCCAAGTAAATGACCAGAACTGACACAAAACACACATTTGTGTGGATTGAGTCGTATCTTGTAGTGTCGGCAACGTAGAAATATCGCTCTTAAATGCTGCGGATGATCAGTCCGCTTTCGTGAATGAGTTGGAAGGTCGTCAAGGTATGGTTGAACGATGTTCTTGATGTCATGGAAGGCATAATTCATTGCCCTCTAAAACGTCACCCCTGTGTTCTTCAAACCAAAGGGTAATTTTTGATATGCGAATGTGCCCCACGGACAAATAAATGCAGTCTTTGACTGGTCCTGTGGGCGGATATTTATTTGATTATACCCGGAGAATCCATCCATGAATGAAAAGATTTCGCATCCGGCGCATTCATCAATTATCTGGTCGATGAAGGGTGTAGGGTAGTTGTCTTTAGGACAAGCTTGATTTACATCCCTATAATCGACGCACAGTCTAATTGTTCCTTGTTTTTTCATAACAAGGACAATATTCGATACCCAATCGGTTAGAGGAACCGGGTAGATGAAACCAGCATGGAGAAGTTTTTCAACTTCTACCTTAATGGCAGCGGCTTTCTTGGGGTGCACCTGCCTTAGCCGTTGTCGTACTGGTTTGACATCTGGATACATTTTAATTTCGTGTTCAACGATACTCGAGTCAATGCCTGGCATTTCACTGTATGACCAAGCAAAGACATCTCTGAATTCGCGAAAAAGAGCGTTATATATTTCCAGTTCTGAAGGAGAACAACATTTGCCAACATAAATATTCTCTACAACATCTGTTTTGGTCGAGATATTTATGGCGATTGTCTCTTCAATGTTGGACAAGTTTCGCTCGGAATCCACCGTGTTTACAGTATTTGATAGGAATTCAAAAACTGAAGGATGATAAAGGTCATCTTGATTATCTTCTCCACAATTCGGAAGAAGGGAACGATGGTGTGAATCATTCCATGGTGCCCCTTCAATTACCATTGTTTGGACAATTCCTTCGTCGGTGACATGCACTCACGACCAAGGATCTGAAGGGGTACCATATTCTCTAGACCTATCTATCCAAACGCTTGATGAGCGTTGATTTGGGTTTGCCTCCCATGCTAGGAACATTGATTGCTACAATATTTCCGTTGGGCTTGGGGGCAAAACCACTGCATGATCCATGTCGATATCATTTTCTGAGATCTTTTTAGAAGATATCATGTTGTAGATTCCTATCGACGCTACTTCCGCCAGATTGATTGGAGGTGGAAGAGCGAAAGTTCCCATTAGTATAGGATCTTTTAGTAGGCCTACTCCGATATTCTGAAGCGAATGGGGGCTTCCATGGATCATAGGAATGCTTCCTATAACTTGAGAACCATTGGGGAGGAAGTTCTGTTGATCGACGATTGTAATCCCTCCTTGAAAGGGAAATGCAATCTTCCTAAAATAGGTCGACACAACAGCTGCCATGGCATATATCCATGGTCTTCCTAGTAGGATGTTGTAATCAAGATTCCCATCGATGACTTCAACATCTATTTCTACCGTTTTCCCTCCTAGTTCGACTTTCAGGTTACTTAGGATACCATATAGGGTATATGTCCTTCCGTCGAAAGCTTTTAATGTCGTCGAAGATCGCGACAAGGTTGGAGATCCTAAAGTTTTCCAGCAACTCATCGACATAATGCATGTAGATGCCCCCTCATCAATACTCGTTCGGTGAACAGTTTTGTTGAGGGCTTTCACTTGAACAAGGAAAGCTAGTTGAGCTGGTAATTGAGGATCGTAACCTTTATGGTCGAAGGATACTAGATTGGAATCCTTTGGGTCTATCCCACCAATGGCTGATAATAAAGCCTTCCTTTGGGATGGGCAATTCTGTAGTACTTCAAGAGTCGACATAGCGGATGGCGATTGGGCCAAATCCTCCACTATATTATAATGATGTGCCGCTCTAGCGCGGGGATTAAACGTCGACTTGTGTACTACTCCCTTTGGCGGTTTTATCGTCAAGTCAGGAATGGTGGATGGCACAACTTCTGTCGAAGTTGTTGTCGAACTACTAGGTTGATCTTTATCCTTGTTGTTCGACAGTTGTGGATTCCCATAATCTTTATTCCTTGTCGATATCAAAGCATCATTTTGCTGTTTTGAAACCGACAACATTAGCACTTGAGACGGGGAAGCATTTCCACTTTCAACCAGATTTGTTCCTGGATTTGGAAACGGATCAGTTAACACTGCGGAGGTTTTCGAATTCTTGAAGAATTTCTTAAGCTCAGCCCTATGTGGACAATTTGGGGTCCAATGATCCTCATCGCATATAAAGCATGGATTTTTTGGTTTCCTATCTCCAGGAGGGTTTGAAGATGATTTTTCAGGTGATGATTCCTCCTGTTTCTTCTTCTTCCCTTTGCCTTTTTTCTTGCTCCCCGGTTGTTTGGTTTCTTTGCCTTTATCTGTCAATACGACATTTACTTCCGAAGCAAGAAGTTCATCTTTTGCATTTTGACCTGAAATATTACGGGCCTTTTTGGATGTAGCCTTTGTCGATTTCGTGTCTGTTGTGCCAATCACGCCATTGCCGGCATGAGAGTCATTGTTCGATTTAGGAGGAGGAGGAATTGAGAATTCCGGTCTAGGGGCGTCAGGTATTTTATCATAGAGCGTGTCGGACTGAGTGTAAATTAAATCCAGATATTGCGCACGAGCGACAACTTGCTCTTCTGTTACGACTCCCCCCTTTGCCACATCTTCCGTGATGGAAGGCTGTAATGACTTGATAACCATTCAGCTAAGAGCTGATCGGGGACATACATTTTTACCATTCTACGACGACGTCGCCATTCATGTATATGATCAGATATGTGAGTGGCTGTCATCTGTTTGAAATTGGTAAGAAGTTATGTTCCCGTTTCGTACCTTATTGGTAACTGAAAGTGGGTTAAAAAGGTTGTGGCTAAGGTACTGAAGTTGTCGAACGAAGCTCTAGGCAATTCGATGTACCATTTTTCCGCAGGACCCATTAACGTCCTCTGAAAGAGGCGAAGTCTTATCGAATCATCATTTAGGGTGTTTGATGAACACCATAGATGAAAGGTCATCACGTGATTCGATGGATCTTCACCCAGATTTCCATTAAATTTAGGAATATCTGATGGAAGTTTATGTGGAATCGCTGGCCACCAAGGAGCGTAAGCAATTGGATCGTTTGTTAACCAGTTTAAATCAGGTAACTCTAAAGTTGCCACAAAGGGTAACTACTTATTCAGGTTAGGTGAAGCATACCCAGGATAAGATGGGATTGCCTGAGCAGTTGGTCTTTGCATACCGGCATAATGCATTTGATGCTGGTATGTTTGGTAAGGTTGGTGGACATGACCATTGTAAAATGGTTAATTTTGACCGTTTTGAATATACGGCTGTCCACTGTTGGCAAAGATGTGTTGCTCAGAACCTTGGTATACTTGTTGGAATTGCGGTTGTTGGTATTGCACCAACCATGGTTGTGAAGCCATGTGTTGTTGCCTGATACTAACAGTTTGACCAAGATGAGGGGTAATTGTACCCGTCTGAACCTGTGTCGTTCCACTAGTCGGCGATTGTGGTTGAGTCGCAGGGTCAAGGGGTTGTTGCATTACAACCTGAGAAACCTGAGGTTGGCATACAACAGGCAGCGCTTGAACTTGTGACACCGTCACAATAGCTGGTGTAGTCGGGATATTCGACATAGGTACGCATTGTTGCATTGAGTATACAACTCTTGGTTGTTGAGGTAGTATAGGTACCCAACCGCTTGAGGTAATTCCAGTATAACCTGAATGTTGTTGTGAACTCCCGTATGGATATCCTCCCGGAGGGGATAATGAAAGGGTATACTGCCCCCCATACGGTGGTAATCCAGAACTCAAGGGTATTGTTTGCCCTTGGGGGCCGGACTGCCCAAATTGACCTCCAAATGGATCAATTTGTTGAGACTCAACATAAGAGTTTCCGGATATTATTCTGGATGAACAAACAGGAATGGACCATATTGTCGAAATAGCCCCTGAGTGGGCTCCTTCTAGTGGCTGAGAGCTAGTCGGGACAGATGGTATACCGGCGAACATTG
Source organism: Pinus tabuliformis (assembly GCA_031772625.1). Lineage (NCBI taxonomy): Eukaryota > Viridiplantae > Streptophyta > Pinopsida > Pinales > Pinaceae > Pinus > Pinus tabuliformis. The sequence continues at coordinate 1,295,908,955 of CM062807.1, forward strand.
TCGGAGTGATAGCAGGGAGTTCTGTCGTCGCTGTGTCAGACGACACAGTCCTAGATGTTGACGGTTGTTCAGACATTTGTAGTCTATCCAAAAGATTACCTAGCGATTCTACAGGAGCTTCTGTTGGTGGTAGACTAACTTCTGACGAAGAAGGATATAGAGTGATCCCGACTCCAAATTGCATTGGAGTACTTGTTTGAGGATCTTCTACAATTTCTTCTATGGCAATCAGACCAGGTGGAAGGGGAAGACCGTCAGGTCCGTAAAATATTTCTGGTGCCGAAGAAGGTGTGAAATCGGCAGCGACAGATGTTTGAAGAGCAAGACTCTCCGAACCGGTTGTAGATGGAACTGGTTTGGTAACACAAGTGTTTACTCTCAGACTAGGATCAATATCACTGTCCTTCTGTGGCTGTTGAACTTCTTCTGTAGAGGCAGGGATTCCAGAAATGTTTGGAGTAACCGAAGTCTCTGATGTTGTTGGAACACTTGTTCTAACTTTAATAGGAGATTTGGAACCGGTTAAACAAGTTCGCTTTGTCCGTACTGGCTTCGATTCCGGAGACAAAGACGGTTGACTCGTAAGCCTCCGCGAATGACGGGGTTTCAATTGACTTTCTTCCACGATTACGGATTACTCGATCAACTAAAACAAAGGGGAAGTATGTTTCCGAATTAAATGAATTTTAGACGCTTTGACACAACTTGTTTTTTCAGTTTTTAAGAGTCGAGAAAAAACAAAAGATGACTCTAGTCGCCTTCGATTTTTAATGAGCCTGAAGTGACAAGTGCTCAGATGGACCGTTTCCGTTAAGGAGTCTGAAAAGGAATGAAAGGGACTACTTTGGAAGTCTAGGTAGAGGGAATACCAAACCAATCGCAAAACTGCAGAATACTTTTTACGGTACGGAAGTCAATCTTCCCGAATGCTGTGTTCAATGCATTGTGATTGATAGGGCGGCAAACACGGCTTCCTATGGATAAAGGTTTTAAGCCTATAGGGGTCTCCCAAAATATACTCGACGGTACGTGGGAGCACAAGTCCGTACTGACACTTATCGTCTCAAAGTGGAGGAATCACCCAACCATCAGTGAGAACAATAGTTACCAGGCTTTACGACGCCAGAATACGTCTCTAGCCTAGACCTCTAAATGTTGTGCGTTAAGTTCCAAAGCGTTGTTAGATTCATTGAATTTATTTTAAGTTGATCTTGCTTATGAAGTTTGCCTTTCGAGTTCACCACGAGATGTAGATGTAATTCCTAAAATGCAATCTAAAGATGATAAACAAACTTTTATCTCTTTTGTGCAATGAAAATCCTAGCTACTAGGGAAAAGAAAGACAGAATCTTTTCATAAAGAGCAAAGAGCACACTGTAAATGCACTTTCCTAAATCAAGCCAAACAGACTGTCTATATGCAAATGCACATGCATGTATTTGTTTTTCGACTTTCTTAGTATATAGATGCTAAAAAGAAAGTTGATGCACAAATCTGAATTTCTTTTCAAGCGACAAATATAAACAAGCTTCTTTTCGAAATAAAAAATAGAGATGATTACGACACCTTACGATTTTGAAATGAATACTTGTTTCTGATACTAGAAAATTACAAATTCAGACCAAAGGCAATAGTAACAAGATAATCGACCATCAACAGCAATCAAACTTTCTCCTACGATCGAAATCGACACTTGCGACAGATTCGAATCAAAGGACGACAGTACGACTATGCTACTTTTGCAAAGGAAAACTTTAAATGACTCAACAAACACACAAAAACATCTACAATTCTTTTGTACAAAGGAGGCAGAATAACAACAAAGAAAAGGGGTTTCAACCAGACATATATTGATCACAGGCAGCAAAATTCAGGAATAGAACTGGAAAGAATGATCCACAGAAACCACAACTGCACAGAGCTAGTCTGATCAGCACACCTGCAACACAGGGAATCTGAAATGCAGCGCAGGTTGTCCCTTCGGGAAGTGCGCTGAAATTCAGAATCTCTTAACAGTACCTGCGCTGGGCCAGAAACGAGACTCTGTTCGGGTTCCGGGTCACAGTTTACAGTTCAGTTCTTGGTTTTTGGCCGAGTAAAAAGCAATCAGTAATGCAACAATCAGGGGTAGATCTAAGGAGGATCTAAGAGCTATCACAAGGGCAATCAGATAGTTTTTGAATCAGTTGTTTAAATCATAAACAGATCCAGTGGATGGATTGAAGCAGCAGTTATCTACTTTGCATTTGTTATGGCAAATGCAGTTCGAATGCTACTTGTAAGTTTATGAAACAAACAACAAAGAATGATACACAAACAAACTAATTAGACATCCCCAGTGGAGTCGCCATTTTGTTACAGGGAAAAGTGTCTATTTAGAACTGCTCTATCCCACTAAGGTGTGACAGTTGCCTTAGAAAAAAACAGAGAAAAGCTACTTATGTTTTTCCCTTATGAATTATAGATAGAGAGGAATAGAAAGACTAACCTCTGTCTTGCGCTAATCCTTTGATTCGATCCCTCCCTTCTTTGATAGTCCCCAGCTACCTGCTCCCTTGCACGCCCAGCTTCACAAAGTACTTGTAAGATCACAGAAGCATAGCACTATACAAAGACATGGATCTATATTCATAAACAACTTAGGATCAGATTTAAATTGACCATACAAATGTAACAAGCATCAATGATACAAAAGCATGGAGGAAAACTCAAATAGCTTTTATTGATAAACAAGAAATCCAGGAGGAGTTACAACTAGTTGTTCCGACCCAGCATCAACCTCCCAGCAAATAAGCCCCTCTTCACCTCAAACAAAGCTTAGATCACCCAACAATCTGATGTTTGTCTCTAGAAACCAACAGCAATTCCTTACAATATGCAAAATTCCAGCCTCTGGATCTCTGGGATGAGGGATCCATATATAGATATCTGTAAGGAGGATGAGTCAGCTTGTGATTTGATTAGTGTCTTCTCTCTGTCAGTTCTTGCTTCCACTTGGAGACTGAGGGCCTCTTACTCATCCTTGGTCGAATTCAGTGAGGCAAGTGTCACAGGAGAAGATTCTGGAAGCTTCCATTGCCTCTCCACCTCGCGGAATGACACTGCCATTTTTCATTTCTCGCCCATCGCACCCCATAGAAGGGAGTTTTGAAATGTAATGCACCCTCACAGTGCATTTGGGTGAGAGGCAACGCACCTAGCTAGTGGAGCAGCTGCAATGATCCTGTTTTGACCAATTTTGAGTAGTTTTTCATGGAGAACTTCTGGGAGAAGCTATAATCTGTTGACCTTGTTCCTTTAGGGGTTAGAACAACACTTTTAGGGACTTAGGAGCCCTTGGTTTATGGACATTTTATGCTTGAGGTTGTAGGGCACAAAAATGTCTATAACAACCCCCGAGCCAAGAGTTCTTGCCATGGATCAACTGCATCACGTTGATCTCTTCCATGGGTATTTAATACCCTCTTTCATGATATGGTTTCCATTAGAGGCATCCCACTTTTGTAGACTATTTTTTCCATTTTCCTAGGCTTTTCTAGAAAAGCTCGCCTTTATCTCCCATGAGGCTTTTCCTCATAAAAGCTTGCCTTTTTCTCCTGCAAGGCTTTTATGTTTTTCTTAACTTAGCATATTTCTTCAGCTAAGTAGCTTAATGGATATTTATCTCCAATCCAATAAGCTTATCTAGAATTGGATCTAGAAGTCTTATCATGAAACAATTATCCCTTCCCATTCACCAATGGGATTTGGCAAGAATCTCATCTCTTGGTGTCTCGCTTTTCCAAGTGATTAAATTATTTTATTTATTTCATAATAAAGTATTTACTTTTCTTGTTACACATCAGACCTAGCTTTTCTTAGCTTAGGTTAGCAAAGTTTTACATACAATGGAGGGGTGTTACATACTCTCCCCCTTAAATTTACACCGTCCTTGGTGTATTACTGCATCTTACAATATTATTTCCTCGTTCACAGGTAGTTGTCTCTGAATTTACAGGCTCCCATGACCTTGCCATCTGATGTAGATCTTTTGATATATATCGGTTACAAAGGAGCACATATTCTTCCATCACTACCTGTAACATTTGTTTCAATCAATTTTGTGAGATATTTTAGATGCAGAAACTCAACTTTGTTTACCACAGTTAATATCATAACTTGATATAAAATACTACTATTTGAGTAACTACGGGTTATATTGCCCACCATTTAAATATGATTCCTCATGTTCATTGTATTGGAAGAAATACACGTTCTTTCTCTGCATTCTTCAAAATCCTTTTTGTTCTTGCCGAACACTTGCTTCCTGTAGTTTCCCTGCATTAGTCACAACAAGTCAACTAGCACATTTGACTAATCAACATGTATAAAATATCGTATCAGGTTAGCTCAAACATAACCATTAAAATCATACCCCATATGTAACCATCATAAGGAGAACCATATTTCATATGTATACTAAGACTGAAGCAAAACACAAATACTTATCCTTATTTTCCCATACCAATTTTGAGTTTCCACTTTTATCCTGCCTCTGTACACACTCTGAATCGGTTTCCTTACCAAGAAATCACCTAGTGTCTTCATGTGCACCTACACATAGTGTGCATTACACACAATTATACATGTAATATATTATCATGCAATACATGTATCCATACCGGTACCATATGTACTGCTTGTACACAGTACCATCTGTACAACTTGTACACTATACCGATGTCCATAGAATCACCTGCACAACATATACTTCATCCACATGTTTCCAACCATGCTAGTATTATGTTAACAATTCCTTCAACTATTCATCTTACCTTTAGGCAAGTCCAATCAAACCATGTTTGGTTTGTCGATTGGGGAATAAGGAATTCTGCAACCAGAATATAACTGAATTTTTTTCTGTCAAAGTATTCAAGTTCTTTTACTTAGCTAATCCTTTTCATGTATCTTGTGGTTGCAGGAAATTTTCAAAAAATGATAACATAGATGCATAATACAACTTTACAAAACCAATAACTTTGAGTTTTGGGATTGAATTTGTCCTATAGACAAGGTTTTAACAACAACAGAATATGACTTCCGCTTAATCATAAAGCAAAATATTAACGATAATAGTTTGTCTAGTATGGATTTCAATGTTATATTTGAGTCTCCTAACAACCTTACCTTTGTCTTTAGCCAAGAAAATAATCATTTGGTACTCAAAAGTACTCCACATATAAACTGGTTATGTCATATGATTTCTTGTTTTCTCTTTTTAACCTTACTTCCAACCCCTTGTTGGCCATGAACAATTCGGTGTATATTCAAAATAAATTGAACAATTAACATATAAGTACATACACCTCCTATACAGGAATCGCAACTGAAGGTTACAATGTTTTCCCATTCCCCAATATCTTACTTTCCAGGGTACTCCGTATACCAGGATGTGAGCTTGAGTCATTAACATGCGGATACCCCACCTTAACACTAGATCATGACTTGGTGTCTATGCAATAATTGTTATGTTTTCATATTCAAATCTAGACAACACTATCAATACAATCTGACAGGTAGACTTTTCCCATATTGCTTGATTTCAGATTGTACAATTGACAATTGCTAGATATCACTTTATTGAAATCAATTTTCTTACTAGTATCATTTAGCCACCCAATATGGTTAAAGCATCAAGTTGTTGTATGGTTTATTATTCTCTCTTTTCTAGAACCTTTTATATGTCACCCCTTTGGTGCATGTATTTTATTACTAGCATAAGATCCTTAGATCATCATAAGTTGTATTAATGTGAAAACCTTTTGGGTTTATCAAGAATTTGCTTATTAATTCAGAAAATCATGTTCTGAATCTAGTGTACAATTCTTGTTATTCATTAGGCTACTCTGAATTTCTCTAATGCATCAAGCACCACCATATCTAGTCTGCAAGTATACTTTGTTTATATAAAGTAGAAGCACACAAATTATTTTAATCTTATCACTTCCCACAAGAAGTACATTTGTAAGATCTTCAATCATTTTACAAATTGGAAAGGTTCCTATTTGTGAGATATTACCAACAGAACCCCATTTATATCTGGATGGGTATGTACATTAAGGTATACCTTAAGTTGCAAAGTTTCACACATTATAATTTGAGTGAACTATTGGGAAGGTGCTCTTAAGCTTAATATTGTCTTTCTGCTATTAACCGAGAAGCACCAGGAGTTGCTTTTACACTCCCATTATGTATTTATACTAGATGTACTTTTGGTGTCAGTCCCATTGACCTTCTTATTAGAGTCATAATTTATTAATGTATGATGTCTTCTCCAACATGCATACAATGAGTTACATTGCATTTGAGCATTTACTTCTCAACTCTGACCCTAGTTTCATCTAGATTGGAATATAATTTGTGCCTCTTATCTACTTTAGTTACAATTATTTTGAGATTGCTTTACTCAAAAGAAACTTGTAGGTTCCAAATTATGCATGTCAAATTAAATATGCATATTGAATAATAACCTAGTAAGACTTAGTTCCATTCAATAATGTATATTTGAAGCATTTTCCCCATAAGGTGAATTAACGGCTCATCCAGTGGTAAAACTACATTCCAAAATGGATTGCATCATTACATGTAGATGCACCAATTATTAAGTTGAAAGACAATTTTTACAAATACATAGTCTCATACAACAACCTATACTTCATGAGCTTAACGATATTTCATGGGAACTTTTATGAATAGATATCATTAAATAATCCCTATAGAATTTATTCTAGGATGGAACCCACTTAATTAACCGTCAACTTTTGCTAATGTTGATAGTATGTCATGGACTTCTTACCTGATGATTTATATAGTTTCCATTTATATACTTTTATTTTTTATTTTTCCTCATGTTGTCCATGATAAGAGTTCAATGTTTCCTCTTCATATTCATCATTTCTTAGGATTGTTGTAAGTACAGACTTTATTTTATTAAGTTATGTCCTTGACTGGACCAACCTTAGTTTTTCTTTATTCCTCGCATTCATACAACTAATAATTTACTTTTAACATAAGTAATGTAATTTGAGGACAATATGGAAGGAGATGTCTATTAACGATAGAATTCCAACTTTCCTTATCTACCGTTACTCCTTCCAACACTGCATACTTTGCAATTGCTACAATTTTGTTCATTCTTCTCGTTCTACTATGAACATTTAAACTATGCAAGTATCAATAATAGTACAGAGTCTTGGTGCCCTCACAAGAGCATTCAACAATAACTTAAATTTTGGAAAACTTCAACAACCTATAATAAGTAGGATTTTAATATTCAATAAGTAGGCACAATAACAAGTAACCAATTCAGGGTTGACCATTTCTACTTATTAAAAATAATCAACATGATAGTTGTTTGTTATTTCTTTGCCTTACTCTTTACTCCACCACAATTCAACATTGTGGAATTATTTGTTCGAGTGTAGCCTTTTAGGGTTTCTCCTCCCCACATTGCTAGTATAGTTTTCCAAAGACTTGAGAAATTCATTATAAGTGCAAGGATTTAAACCAACCTTTTTCATTTATATAGACACTTGCAAATTTAATTAATGAATTATCAAATATATATAATTTAATATTTGAGCTTTATGATATCTATCAAGAATCAAATACCCATATAATTTGAATCTCCAAATATATTATAGATCTCCAATATATCGTAGATTTCCAAATATATTGTAAATCTTCAACTGCCTTTACGGTAAAGGTGTTTAAATGTGGATGTGATAGAGAACTTTAGAAGTGCGTATTTAATTAATGATTTTTTTTAAATCTTATCAACCTTAAGAAGATAAGGGCATGGATGAGAAATAAAAATTAATTTTGATCATCTTATTCATGGAATCATTAATTAATTCACTGTCGATGACCTTACCTCAAATTTTGGAGACCCCTGTTGGCCCACATGTTATTATAGTGAACTAATTTTTGGGAGGGTAAAAGCGTGGTCGCTTCTTTCCTACCTGGTAGGTCAAGGCTTACATCACCTGGACTAGGCTACCAAACCTACCATATGGAACCTCTAAGATGATGGCTAGGGACGCCAGAACAGCCCTACAACAGCTTTCACCTGTTATGGTAAGGTTATGTCAAGCCACAAGAAAAGCGCCCCCCAAGAGGATTCCATGCGGACAAATCTTTGTGGACATAGACATGGATTTTCTTATCACCAACCCGCTTAAATAGACGGCCATGCTAATCGATTAGAAGGAGGATAATTTTGGTTGTTGTAGAAAGATAGAATCAAACAATGTTTTCCATATATCACAATCAATTGATACCATGTCTATCAATTGATCGAATCCACATACTTGCATCCGAATCTATTCAATGTGAATTAAATAAGAAGAACCAAATTGTAACACATTGAAATCGTAACAAAAAGAGAATCTCATGTATGATCTTCTTTAAAAATGTAACTTATATTATAATCATCGATCAGAAAATAAATCCACAGAATTCTTGACATCGACAAGAGTCGAACTCATGACCATGTGTCTTTTGTAAACTTGAATACTACCACGAGATAGACTTTGTGATTCATATGTCACGCCTTACATGCTACTCTAAGCCACGAGAATCTGTGCAGAGACTTGAACAATGATGAATAAAAGCCACTGATCCATACCATAAATTAGAACCCACTTTATTGATACTGTAATAGCACGTTTCCTATATGTGTGATGTCAAAATCAAAATGATGTTTTATCTGTTTAATGTGAGAAATTACAGTGATGTGAGACATCATACCTTGACACCATACGAAAAAACCGAACAGAAAAAACATGCAAAGGTCCACATGCGAAATTCATCATGTGAGAAATCCATCATGGAAGAAGGTTATATGAGAATTGTCAACGCTTTTGTCGGTCCTCTTTTGGATTGTGAGTCTTCTCACGCATCTTAGCCCCACCCACTAGAATGCCAGATGTTATCCAACACCCAGAGATTCTCTTTCGAGCTCAAAATTTCTGCGATGGGGCATATGCCATCTCTTCTTGGTCAGTATTATGCAAATCGCACCTCTCCTCCCAACCCTCAACATCAACTTACTTACTGCTATTATGGTGCACCTGCTTTGAGCATGTTGGACAAATTTATGTAAGTAGTGACATTCAGCGAAGGGAGGAGATGAAATTAGAGAGATTTTATGACCTATCAAAACAACTCTAAATTTGTAAATAAAGTCAGCGGCTAACCATTATCCAAATGGGATGCCTCTATGGGACGAAGATAAGGATAACACTTAAATTATTTTGTGGCAACTTAATATGGAAGCGAAAACCTACAGTTCAACTGATAAGGAAAGCAGAGAGGTGACTTTTTGAAACGAAAGGGAAGCAATCGTTGATACTATGGATTTGAAAAAGAAACAATAGTCCAATGCTTTTCTTTGTTAATTCCTTCTGGTGTGGTGATGCTTTAAATCTACCAGTAATAGAAACCACTTCCTAAAGCTACCATATTCAATCGAGATTTTAGGGGCGTGCGAGTTTTGTTTTTGTAAAATCGTGAGTTGCATAACAAGCAAGAAAGAAAAAAACACATTACTTTCTTAGTTTGAACAAGAGGCTTGGCACCCAACGATGAAGTATCATGGTTGCTTGGCTCTTAGAGCTGATGTTGGACAACACCAGGTGAAATTGATAGCATATCAATGCCTGAGAGTCAGAACTTGTCAGTCAAAAACACCCAAAGGTGGATTGTAATGTCTCAATCGAAACCAAAATGTTATATTTTTTTAACTATATGGGTATTCAACCGGTTAGTATCTGGTTGCAATCTTCTGGATACAATGATTTCATAGGCCCGCACCCTATTGACACCACCCAAGGTTTCCCCACGGATTCTCATATGATCCAGTGGCATGCCTACACTCCTTTCTGTGATGCATCTCTGCGTATACACAGAAGCAGTCAAGCTGGCTGCAAATGTTATCCTTTTTCATTTTACCCAAGCAATTGTATTCAAAAATTAATTTCAGAAATTTTCCTTCTCGATGATTTTACTATTATTCCCTATGGCAGTGTTGTTCCTAACTATCACCCAAAATTGTACCCAAGGCTGGTAACGAGAGCCCAACAATAATTAAAAATCTTTACGATTTACAATTTAATCCATGACTTTAAACATGGAGTATTATTATTTTTTTCCACAAATGTATAGAATTAAAACGAAACATGATAGTCCATTTTATCCCTTTAAGTAAATGGAAACTGTTGATGGTGCTAGGCCCGCCAACATTCAAGGGATCAACCCAGTATGAAGTCCCAACAAGACCTCACACTATTTGGTGTGGGAGTCCCATCCGGTATGATGACCTAGTTGCCATTATCTTAAATATTTGCCTCAACTCTTTCTTTTCAGCACAGAAGAGTGGTCTTCTTTGTCTTCGATCAGTGAGGTTTGTGTGCCTAGTGATTGCTAGTGTTACTTGTGTCATTGGTTCTTTCACTATAGAGGGAGAGGGTGGGAGTGAATCCCAAGTCAGTTGGGAGGAAGCCCCAACTCTGTTAGGAACACACAACATAACAGGATGTGCACAACTTCCGAAAGAACGGTCCACACAGATGCGACAGTCACAACGCACAAGGGAAGATAACACGTAAAACACTCGGTGGATGAGTCTGCGCAAGTGTAATGGTTGTTATTACGAGTTTATATGAAAGTTCTGTTTGATGTCCGGGGAGGTAACCGACATGGGTTGGACAACGTTAACAACACATACAACACATTTTCATTAATATATATGTATTACAACAAGTGAATGAGTTCAAGTGTTAAACACGGGTTAAAGCACCATGTATTACAAGTGTTCAAGATCAGTCTTACAACAATTACAATACATGTGTGAAAACATGTTGGCATGTTAGCAGGATTTTGAATTAAGCGAAAGTTCCAAGACACATCGTTACACCATACATCACTAACCCTGTGAGCAGGGCATTGGAGCCACTACCTACTCCTCAAAGAAAAGATTACAAACTCTCAAGGCTATGTGGGAGGAGTTGAGATGAAAAAAGTCCTTTTCATGTACAAATGAGGGGTTATTTATAGCAAGGGTGAAACTGACTCTTGTGGCTGTTTGACTACCCTCATGACTGTTTGACTTCCATGACTTTTCAACTTTACATGACTCTTCATACAACAAGTGGGTCACTTGGACTTCCATGATACATTATATTGATTAACAGTATGGCCCATAGTAGAGATGTGGACGACATGACTCATGACAAGACTCGACATGACAGCGCTGGTACATTCGCGCTGGTGGTGGTGTGCATATCGAGCTGCAATGTTGCTGGGTGATGGGTGTCCTCATGGTGTGTCATAGCTTCACCTCCGCATGGAAAAGTGCACAGAGTCTTCAATGGTCATTGGGTTCACTTGATGTTGCATTCGCGCGTTACTCCTTGCTTGTATGTTGGTAATCTTAACAGGTTTGTCCATTCGCGAAGAGTGCATGTTTGTCTATCCATCCATGAAGAAATCTCGCATGTTTTCTCATTTGTCCGTCCGCGAACACATATTTGCATGGTCATCTGTTCGCGAGCACATATCTTTACATGCATCATTTGTACATCCATTAGCGAACATGTCCTTATGCATGTAATCCCTTTGTTCATCCCATCCTTCATTGTGCCATGTTTGTTTGTGTACCTCTATCTATAGTCACTCAAGACGAGATGACATCAAATGCAAAAACCTCATAGGCTACCATGATGAATGATCGTTTCGAATGCAGGTGACCCAGAGAGGAGACAGGGTTGCGAGCTGGGATGGAGGCTCCGGGAACTGCTGATGAAAAATGCACAGCAATTACAGGGTGATGAAGATGGGCAATCTTGATCGATAGTGACTGTCCATGGGGTCTAGCTTAGCTGGAGGAAAAAACTGCACAGTTTTTGAGAGGAGTAGTCTAGGCTATAGGAAGGCTGGGCATTCCAAATCTTCACAATTTCTGGAAGGAGCGAGTAGCATGAGCCTCACAGCCAAAACTGTGCACTTCCTAGAGGAACTGGCAGCAAAAACTGCACAATTCTTGAGCGGAACTGACAATCAGCTGCCGAGAGCTTGGCAGTAAAAAAATGTGCAATTCATAGAGGGAACTGGCAATCAGCTGGTGGAGCTTGGCAGAAAAAACTGCACAATTCCTGGAGGGAACTAGCAGTCGGTTGTCGGGAGATGTTGGTGGGAAAAACTGTGTTGATGCTGGGAGGTTGGCCTGTTGATCATCGTTGTGCAGTTTCTAAGCTAAGCGGATTACTGGGAAACAGAGGGCTTGCTCATGGAAACTGCGCAATTTTCTGGGTGAGTAGCCGATCGACTGACAGGAGGGTTTGCTAGAAATAATGCGCAATTTTCTGGGTGAGCAGCCAATTGACTGATAGGAGGGTTAGCTGGAAAAACTGTGCAATTTTCTGAGGGAGATAGGGATGGGAACTTGGTGTCTATCCATCCTATCTGCGCATTTTTTCAGTCAGTAAAGCAGGCAAGGTTTACAGCCTTTGCGCAATTTTTGAGGAGATTCAGTCCCAGGGTGGCTGTTGGGTCAAACTCTCTAGTTGACCAATATGAAGGTTGATTGATCTGCTTGCGGGCAGCATAGCTTGAAATGGCTTGCTTGGTGCTTCTACGCTATTCTGGGTGACAATCAATTGAGTCGATGGTGGGGTGAAGGTCTGGCTCTCAAAGGGGAATTCGGTCATCAGGACTTCAGCAAAATGACTAAGTGTGTGAATGAGTGGAAAGGTGCATACATGATCTTGCAAACACACACTTACATGACTTGACGACGAGATGACTCAAACCATCCAGACACATATGCTCAACATGACAGACGATGGTGTGAGTGATAAGCGCGACGCTTATGATTGATCTTTGGACAACTGAATGACGTTTGCGCGATAATGGATATGACTATGTGTGTGAGCGCGCCAGATGTTTACATAGCGAACACAACATGTCCACACAAAGCGAAGACCTTGAGTATGACTAGAACATGGTTGCAAGCATGATGTTGACATCAACATGCAAAACCTTGGGTGGGATGATCAAGCAAGGTGGGTGCAAAGACTCACACGAGCTCATGGAGTGAACCCGAATGCATGCAGTCATCAAGTAAAACTATTAAAGGAGGCTCCGAAATTAGATGAAGGCCAAAATTTTGGAGGGTGTTGCAGCCACTACAACAAAAATACAACTAGTTTCATGGTTGTCGAGCAATATAGAAAAAATCATTCTTCATTCCACTATCCATCATTTTACACAACCCCAGCTCAAAATTATCTTTGATTCCAATTAATAAATATAATATATATGGCATAACATATATATTATATTGTATATGCTAGTGTGTCAACATCCCCCTTTAATAAATCATTTTAGGATTTAATTTCAACTGTTATGGATTCTAGAATATTTGTCTTATGGTAATTTATAATCGAATCTTTCATTAAACTTCTTAATTGTGTAAGACCTAAGTGTAAGACCTAAATTAGGACCTACAACTCATTCATATCTTACAAAGGCGGATTGGCCCTTCAACCGCAACGTTGGAACTTAGAGCTTCGATACCATTTTCCACATACCTCCTTGACACCATATTAACAACCACATACTATTGCCAGATACCTCCTTGACCCAATATTAAAATCCCCATATTATGTTCCTTCACTAAATTTAACTTGGATTAAATTTATATGCAATAGTTGTCACATATGCCCATATATAATCATCCCATAAACAAAGTTAACACAGGAAATTCTACTCATGCATACATCACATCGCAGAGGAAGGAATCAATCATGATCATTCAAGAGCTTGCATTCAAGTTTCATTCCTTTGAGGATTCAACACAAGCATTAATGGAGACATTGTCATAAATACATTGTAGCTAACTTTTCCATATAACATGTTCATAGTCCTACTGGCATAATCGAAAGTATTATTGTCATATATCTTATGCAATACGAATAATAATGAATAAATAGTTAAGACAACCTTTAGTGGATGCAATTCATGGTGCAAAACGCCTACTTTGAATAACTTGAATCACCTGCTATACGCTGGAAACCTTTAAAACATAATTATTCATCATACCTAGTTGTTTCATGCATCATTATTCAATCATCCTCCTACACAAAGATCACACATGCAACTATACACATATGCTGAGAGAATTCAACAATATACAAGGTAAGGAACAACATACAATACATCCCATGTAATGGAATCTGACAAGAGAAATTGAAATAATATCACTTGCAAAGTTGAGCACCACCACCCAACCTAGAACTGACTTCCTTCAGTTCACCCTCGAGTTGAGTTCTTGCCATGGGTCAACTACTTCCTGTTGATCTCTTCCATGGGTATTTAATACCCTCTTTCATGATATTATTTCCATTAGCCATGTCCTACTTTTATGGATAGTTTTATCCATTTTCCTATGCTTTTCTAGAAAAGCTCGCCTTTATCTCCCGCGAGGCTTTTGCTCATAAAATATTGCCTTTCTCTCGCACAAGGCTTTTATGTTTTTCTTAACTTAGCATCTTTCTTCAGTTAAGTAACTCAATGGACATTTATCTCCAATCCATTAAGCTTATCTAGAATTGGATCTAGAAGTCTTATCATGAAATAATTATCCCTTCCCATTCACCAATGGGATTTGGCAATAATATCATCTCTTGGTGTCTCACTTTTCCAAGTGATTAAATTATTTTATTTATTTCATAATAAAGTATTTATTTTTCTTGTTACATATCAGACCTAACTTTTATTATCTTAGGTTAGCAAAGTTTTACATACAATGGAGGGGTGTTACATGGAGCTTATTTGTTGCATCTCTTCTATGAAGTTGTGGAAATTGTGTTTCTGGATAGTGAATGCTTCATGTATGGGCCATGTATAACGAATGAATGTTCCTAGGGATGTTTCATTACTGAAATTCATCTTGAAAACCCATTTGTCTTTCAAAATGAAGTATAAATTCTTTGAAGTTGTTTTTGTTACTTCCCCAGTGCCAAGTGAAGTTGTCTTTGAGGCCTCCTTGACTTAGAAAATTCAAAGGTCCATATTCATAATTCTACCTGACTCAAATCTCCCCAAAGGATTACGTACAGTTCCACCCAAAGGTGATCACTTTAAACCTATTTTCCTTCTCTACTTTCCTCTTCTCTAGGTCTAGTCCTCTAGGTCACATAGGGCATCAATCATCTCATGATCTAGCCATCCAAATACTTTAATTTTTGGTCCACAACTACTTTGGTGTGCTCTCAAGAGGCCCTCCAAATTTCTTGAGATTCTAACAGTGGGATCTGGAGATATCACAAGCCCTAGCCCGAAGACCCATTCTTGCCCTTGGTTTCCCTTAGGTTAGAAACCTCACAGGGATCCTTGCATTGCCTTTCATTGAAAATTCATTCATTGATCCCTTCCCCTCCCTAATTAGGTCAAGCATATTGGTTTCTAAACTCCCTCCCCCTAACCTAACTTGGGTCCACTTGGTCCCGTGTGATCCCATATATTATCAAAATCAACTCTTCAAAAACCACTTGGGAAGCCAAGTTCCAGAAGGATTTTATGGTTTATGAAGCTCCTTTACAAGTCACATTCCCTAAGCCAATCCTTCAAATCCCTATTCCCCTATCCTAGAGAACCTTGCACCTTGCTTAAGAAGAAATAAAGTCCCACTCTTGAGTCTCTGCTAGGAAAAGGTCATTGAGATCACTTCACACCCATCTTAGTTGATATATCCTTCATAAGTGATTCTCTATATGTCAGGTCTCCTCCCATCGGTGAAAGTCTGTAAAGAGTAGGGAGATTTAGCTATGGCAACAATGGAATTTAGCTTCATTTTTTCCCTTAGCCTAGTAGTAACCCTTCAAGGGTCCTAAAAGGATCCCCTTTTAGGACCCCTGCTAGTTTGAGTGGTAACATGCACCATGCTCATAGTCAACATGTGAATGGACATTAATATAGTCATGAAAGTTAATAACTTTAAATTAAATAACTTTTTATAATAAATGTAATAATTAATACTTAATATAATTTTAATATTAATGTTATTTTAAGTGTTTCAATATTTATTTTCTAATATAAATTTTATAATTGTATTATAATTAGTAATATAACTTTAATATTGTTTGTAATATATTGGAAATGTGGAAGGCATCACAATGTGTTGAACAACAAATGATGTCACATTGTGATGAAAACTAAACATCGTCATAATGTTATGAATAAAAAACAATGTTACAATGTAATGAACAATAAAAAAAAGTTGCTATGTGATAAACAATAAGCATCATCATTATATGATGAACAATAAATGTCATTACAATGTGACAAACAACAAAAGTTATCACTATGTGATGAATAATGAAATTTGTCACAATGTAATGAACAACAAAAGTTATCACAATATGGTGTTCAATAAATGTCCTCACAATGTGACAAACAACAAACAACATCATAATGTGACTTTGTCACATCGTAACAAATAATAAACATGGTCACAATTTGATGAACAAGAAACAACATCACAATGTGATGAGCAATGTCATATTTTGACAAACAATAAACGTCATCACAATATGACAAAAAAAAAATGGAATTACAATGTGTCAAACAACAGATGACATCAAATTGACGAACAATAAACATCTTTGCAATATGTCAAACAATAAACATTGCCACAATGTGTTGAACAATAAACTTCATTGCAATGTGACACATAAATGACATCATAATATGATGAACATTAAATGTCGCAATTTGACAAAAAAATGATGTTACCAACCAACCATACAAAACCATTGAGAACCATGGCCAAACATGTTTAACTGACTCAACCATGATCTTCCCTTACTTAGCGAAGTTCAAACATAGTCAACTATGGTCATAGGTAGTCAAGCATAGTTAATCGTACACAACAAGATGGTCATATGTGGTAAGAAAATTCAAGATGACCAATCATATTCAACCAAAGTCATGCATGATCAAACCATGGTAAAAAATATTCAACATGATTGACTATGGTTAACCATGGTCAATCATGGTGGGCATGGTTAAGATGGCCAACCATGGTTAACATGGATGTCACAAATTAACAAACACAAATGTCTCCACAAAGAAAAGAATAATAAATTTCACTGCAATGTGACAAAAAAATGTCATACAACAAATGTCATCACAAACTGAAGGAATTTGTCATTAGATTAGCCAAGGTAGCGCGAGTATATAGTGTGCGGGAGAGATAAAGGGTCGGTTTCAATATTGGAAGTAACGCAAGAGCCAACTATAATAGTAACTTAGGACTACAAGGATCCCAATAGTCGAGAAGCAAAGGTTTTGTGTTGTTATCCCATACTCAGAGTAGTATGGCAGGGTTGTTTACTAGATATCTAGAATTTGTAGGAAGGGGAAACAAGGATGTGGAGAAGCACTGGTACCTATGCGAAGCCATCTGGAGGGCCCATTAGACTCTGAATAACATCTGGGCAGTGTAATTCCAGACCACGCTAAGAGAAAGGGCTCTATGTTGGTTCATAAAGTGGGGAGATCAGAACCAAAATCCCACAATAGATGATATTAAGAGGGGATTCGTGCAGGAATTCAAGGTGCCACAGACAGACCAACATGGGTTATTAGAGCTGTGGGAAATTAAGCAGAGGGAGGGTGAGATGGCTTGGGAGTTCATGCAAAGGTTTAAGGATGCCATCGCCAATTTGAGTTACACCTTGGACCCAAATCACTAGCGGGACTACTTTATCAAGGCACTCTTGCCTTTGACCAGAACATCGTTGACACAACAGAAGATAGGAACCCTGCAGGATGCATTGGAGCAAGCATCCCGAATAGAAGCTATGGCGGGATACCCCCATGAATACCAAGGAGGCACAAGTCTACAAGATCCGGTGATCACAGGCCTGTAGAGCTAGATCGCGAACTTGACCGAGAAGTTGAGGGATCTCCAGCCCGTACAACCAGCCAGGCCCAATGTTTGGTGCACCCACTACTTGGTGGAGGGGTATGTTGCAACGAAATGCCCATAGCTACAGAGATTTAATCACCCAAGGGGGGTGGCGGGGTCATTAGGGGCCCCTCCCACCGCATGGGTTGTGGTAGTCAGAGCACAAGGACCCCTCCCATGAAGGAATAACCTGGAATTCTACGAGATCTGTAGGGCATATGGGCACCTGCCATGGATGTTCCCAGTTCTGCAAAAGTACTCTATTGTCCCCAATAACAACTACTATAAGTTCTACACATTGACAACTCATCACACCAATTAGTGCCAAGTGTTGGATGCTCTAGTTGAAAGACTGGACAAATCCATGTTCAGGGTTAATGAAGCAAGCCAAGGAGGGCGAGGAGGAAATGGACGCAGAGGAAGAACAGGAGGAAGAGGGCCCTCAAGGTGTTACAGTTGCGACCAAGAATGACATGTCGCTAGAGAATTCCCACTCCCGAGGAGACCCTGGTGTTCACAGTGCAGAGTTAACACCCATGCGACAGAGGACTGCCCAAAGCTCATTGTGAAGTGGGAAGAGAGAACCCGATAGTGGGGGGAAAACTTGGTGAATGCTGAGCCTCAGACTGACGATGGCCTCCCTGTGACCAATATCAATATAGTCACTCGAGGAGGGAAGAAGACAGGGGAGGACCGCTACATAAAGGAACCCCCCCTGATCATTAAAGCAACGTCGTCACAGAAGGGATATCAACCCAAGCGCCAAAGACAGTACTATCAAGAAGCAACCAAATTGTTCGATAGAATTACCAAAGATAGGGGCACCCAAAGACTGCAAGTGCGTTCACACCTAGCCAATTGGGGAGTGGTTTAAATTCTTCTTGAAAATTGTTGAGGATGAGGCCATGCTGAAGGAATTATGGAAAAGCTTAAAGGTCGCAGTATCCATGGAGGGAGAGGAAGTGGGACAATCGTGTGCAACCTTGCCGGAGAAAGCTTCCAGGAGAGTGAAGCGCAATAAGAAAAGGAGAAGAAATGAGTTTTGAATCAATGTGCAAGTTGCAGGGTACCAGATAAGGCACACGATGCTAGACATAGGGTCAGATGTAAACATCCTACCCAGGAAGACTTGGGAGGCAATGGGGAAGCCACAATTGAAGTACTTGCCAATTCAATTAAGAATGGCAAATCAATACTGCATACTGCCCATCAGGAGATTGGAAAATGTACAGGTTGACGTAGCAAGGGTGAAAACATACATCGAGTTCGAAGTAATTGAAATTGTGGGATAAAGACCCATATCCGACACTCCTGCGGATTGACTGGGCATATGAAAACTATGCTGTCATAGATTTGAAGAAGGAGCTGATGAGTTTTGAAGCAGACAGGCTAAGAGTGATATAGCCGTTAGACCCCTACCAAGGACCTAGGTTTACAGAGCCAGCAGATGACAAGGATGAACCAAGGGTGTTAGACCAGCTATATATGCTCACAACAGGGAAAAGGGAGGACTACATAAATCCTATGGCCGGAGGATCTGTTAGCTAGAGAAGCATTCAAATCTCAAAGACTGGATCAGAAGCTGCATGGGATGCATGGCAGCAGGGTGGATATGAACTAACAACTCGATGATGTGCAATGATAATCTGAGTAAACTAGGGAGACATGGGAATGGACAACTACCCAAAGTACTATGGCCTTGAGCTGATGGATTGTTCTTTAGATAGGGTGGACCAGGAAATACCAGAAGATCAAAGGATTCCCTTTCTGGACATTGGGCTTATGGCAATGCCAACAAGATGGTGGAAGGCACACTACAAAGTATTAAAAGACTGGAGGAGCGCTAAGCAAGCAATGAAGGAGAGGTTTGGCAAAGAGGTAGATCGATCACAGGATGAAGGGAAATACACGGGGATTCAAGCCCCAAGAAGCACATCAAAGATTGCACGACTAGCTGGGAAAGCCAAGGACTACCAAGGAATCTGTGGGTACATGAATTTATACATACCCTCGCACTATCCCTTGATATTGGTATATCCAGGAGGAGCTACTGCGACAGACAACTAGTTGGGGTACCTTGGAGGAATAGTTCGTCAGCAATTTTTCATTCAAGGGTAATGAGGCACAAATGACAGGGGTAATCTAGGAAATAAAAGGGGTTTTGTTCACCCCAGAGATGTTAGTTGAAGGGGGGCATGAGGGAAACTTTCTACAATGCTTGTACGATATGGAATCATCAGGATTTGTGACCTGCGACAAAATAGATGTAGAACCAAAGGAGGACGGATTGGAGGGGCTTAGACACTTGGCCTTTGGAGAAACAGAAGGGGGAAGAGGTATTTAGGAGAGCCTGTCGACAAAAGGTGCCCATCTCCTACTAGTGAAGCTGAGAAAACAGAATGTGGGGATGGAAGATAAGCCCAAAATAGCATCGGTGGGAGATTACTAGGACAAACAAACCACCAAAGAAATTTTTGATTTATTGCAAGAATACCAGGACCTATTCCCAGCTTCAGTGGCAGAACTCAAGGGGATAAAAGGTAACCTGGGAGAAATGAAAATTGTTCTAAAACTAGATGCCCGGCCAGTAAAGCACAAACCATACCGACTGAACCTAAGGGTAAAAGAGAAAGTTAAAAGGGAAATTGACAAAATGTTGGATGCAGGAATCATATTTACGGTAGATGAAGTTGACTAGATAAGCCCCATAGTTATTTAGAACAAGAAGGATGCAACTGAAATTAGAGTATGTGTCGATTACAAAAGCCTGAATAATGCATGTGTGCATGACCCGTTCCCCACGCCATTCGGCGACAAAGTCCTAGACAATGTTGCGGGGAATGAAGCATACTCATTCACATATGGGTTCTCAAGTTACCACCAGGTCCGAATAGTTGAAGAGGACAAAAGGAAAACAACTTTCATGATTGAGTGGGGGTCGTACACATACAATGTAATGCCATTCGGATTAAAGAATGCACCAGCAGTCTTCTCAAGGATTGTCATAGCCGCATTCCGAGTTTATATTCATAAGTTCCTAGAAGTTTACATGGATGACTGGACAATATACAACCTATTGGAAAATCATACCAACTTATTAAGAGTGATGATCGAGAGGTGCAAACAGTTGCAGATTTCCTTAAATCTAAAAAAATGCATTTTTGCAATTCCCTTTGGAACTCTACTGGGCCATATCGTCTACAAGGATGGAGTCTGTGTAGACCCCACCAAGGTTGCAGCAATTGTCCACATGGAACCACCACGCAACGTGAAACAACTAAGGGAAACTCTGGGTCACAAGGGTTACTATAGACGATTCATCAGGAACTACGCATCCATAACAGTCCCGATGGAAAAATTGCTAAAGAAGACAAAAGAATTCATCTAGACTGTGCACTGTCAAGCAGCTCTGAATAAACTGAAGGAAAGATTAGTAAGCGCCCCCATATTAGTGTACCCAGACTGGAACAAAATGTTACACGTACATATTGACACATCTGGAATAGTGCTAGGTGCGATCTTAGCACAACCAGGAGAAAGGATGGACCATCCAGTATACTACGCTAGCAGAAAGCTCGCTATTGTGGAAAGGAACTACAAAAAAACCGAATGGGAAGCTTTGGCAATGGTCTACTCTCTCCAAAAGTTCAGGCACTACTTACTGGGTGCATCATTCAAATTATTTACAGACCATTCCATGCTGAAATACTTAGTAAACAAGCTAGTACTAGAAGGAAGAATATGCAAGTGGCTTTTACTGTTCCAAGAATTCACATTTGAAGTGGTTGTTAAGCCTGGCAGATTGAATGTAGGACTAGATCACTTGTCGTGCCTGGATACAGGGGAGAATGAAGGAGCAATAGACGATCGGTTGCCTGATATTGACTTATTCAGGATAGAGGCAGTTCCCAACCACCTAGAAGAGATCGCTACATTGCTAACAATAGGTTGTTGCCCAGAGGGATACATGGCAGCACAGAGACAACTCTTGGTGGTCAGAGCAGCAGATTACTAGCTCATCGCAGGACACCTCTACAAAATGGGCTTGGACCAAATACTCAGGTAATGTGTCCTGCAGCACGAAAGAAAGGACGTCCTATGGGAGTTCCACGCAAGAGTTGCGGGAGGCCATGTAGGAGGCAAGGCCACTGCAAGAAAGATACTACATGCATGATTATGGTGGTTCACTATCCATAAAGATTCTAAATAATTTTCCAAGGAGTGCAATGTTTGTCAAAGGGTCGGTAAGCCTTTGTGGCGCGATGAGTTACCACTACACCCGGTCCATACGGTGCAAATCTTTGATAAGTGGGCAGTAGACTTCATCGAACCAATCTCTCCACCAGCAAGGCACTCGCGAGCCCGATACATAATTACATCGACACAATACCTCACAAGATGGGCAAAGGCCGTGCCAGTGAAAAACTGGACAGCAGAAACAACAGCAAGGTTCATTTTTGAAAATATTATTTCAAGGTTTAGATGCACAAGGAGCCTCACAAATGACCAGGGAACCCACTTTCTGAATGAAACCATTGAGACTCTGCTAACGAATGTTACATAATAAGAGTAGTCTATATCATCCACAAGCCAACGGTGCAGTAGAAGCATTTAACAAAATACTAGAGAAAGGGCTAACAAAAGTCGTATCTGCCAACCAGGACGACTGGGACGAAAGAATTCTAGCGACTCTATGGGCATATAGGACAATAGTAAAAAGACTACACAAGCAAACTCCATTTCAGCTTGTGTATGGCAGAGAAGTGGTGGTACCAATAGAATTTATACTACCCAGCATGCTCATCTCAGAAGCTACAGGAATGACAGATAGCATTGCCTTGCGGGACAGGCTAAGCCAGCTGATGGAACTCGATGAAACCCGGTTCCTAGCAGAGTTCCATCAATCAGTTGAGAAACGAAGACAAAAGGCTTGGCACGATAGGCACATTAGGAAGAAGTTGTTTGAAGTCAGAGACCGAGTGCTCCTTTATGACATCAAGTTCCAAAAGTTCCTAAGAAAATTACAGATGCACTGGTTAGGCCCATTCATAGTGGCAGAAATAAGAGAATCAGGCATGATAAGGCTCGTGAAACTAGATGGAGTCCTACTACAGGGATGGTTGAATGGTGCGCACCTGAAGCCCTTCTACAAAAAAAAATCTAGATAATAAGGTTCTCGCAAAGCTTAGTATGTTGCAACCCATTTGTGGTCGGGGGGTTGTAGCATCAGTGGTCACGTTGGTAGGCCTACTAAGCGGAGATTGGGTAGCGTCAATGGTCACATTGGTAGGCCTAGTCAGTAGAGGCAGTGGCCACACATGTCATCCTAATCAGCAGAATACATGTAGGTCTAAACCTTTTCCGGAATTGATGACCACACAAGTACCCGTACCATCCACCGTACCAGTGGTTATTTCCTGATTAAGTAATTAATAAGGCAACTGTCAAGATAGGGTCGCAAAATCTTTCCCGTTAAGCATATAATTAGTTAATAAATAAACCCATCATGGCAAAATAAAGATGCCATGCAGCCTACTATGTACTTTCTAGACCACGTCATAGTTGTCACATCCAAGTCGGCCGACGATGGTAGGATAGAGCAAGAATACATGGAAAGGTCGCCAAAGTAACTAGTTGTTAAAGCCTCATCAGTCAGGGGATGTCATGTCATAGTCGGCTACTTAAATCGCAGGAGGATGCAGGGGACTCTAGAATTTCAAATCACAGAAGAATTCCAGGTTCGCTCTGAAGAATAGGGGCAGAGGACGAGAAGCAAGAAACCTACAGTGCAGATAGTTTACCGCAAAAGAGAAGCGATGGTGAAAGGAATAACATCAGTGCCACAGAACGCTCTCGATGCACGAATTGAAGTAGTGGATGATCTGTATGGAAAGTATGACATGTCGAATCTGATAAAAAATGACTTCACAGATGGTTTCCAGTTTCTGTCCATGAAAAGGGAGGTGTATACAGAAGAATTTCAAAAGGAGGATGGCACCAGGACCTCCAGAATCAGATAAGAGTTCAGGGGGATACAAAGGTCCATGCTATTCCACTTAAGAAATCTGCCCATATTCGACACCCAATTTTCAGTCATTAAGTGCAAAAAATTTCTGACAAGCAGGATGCATGGAGGGTCGCTATGGTTGGATAAGGAGTATCCCATCCATGTGGATGATATTAGTCAACTCACCGAGCTATTTGAAGTTGGAAATGCAGTCAACACAACGTTCCAGGCTGGGGTCAAGTGGGGAAAGAAGCAAACAGAGGACAACATTTATGCCAAATATAGGACAGAGCGAGGTGGGAGGAGCGCAAAGCTAGACAAGATTAACAAGGATAATATCAGGTTTGCTTGCTACCTCATTGCAGGTAAAACAATGTGGCATTTCACAAGGAATGAGTGACCTTGGACACCATTTCAGTTGCGGAACATTGTTGCCAAGGAGAAGTACTCAACTGGTCAACCTTCATTCTCAATGAACTGTTCGAGGATTGTGAAGATGTGTACAGGAGGAGCACTGGGGTTGTGTTCGGGTACTTGTTAATGGCACTAATAATGTGGAAATGGAGGCATCCACAAGAGAGGAAATTGGCAACCATTACCGAAGACCAACCAATTGTGCTCTGGTATGAATCGTGGAAGGCATTAGGGGATCCCAACATAAAGGAAATCAACGAGAGAGCTTTCAAGGGCTGGTACGAGCAGATGTTGGACACCATTAAATCCACTGAGAGGATACCCAAGGCTCTATTGGATGAATTCTCAGACGAGCTCTAGTTTGGCGCCTCCCACGCGCACACTTACCTGAGACCGCGATGTGTCAACCCGAGCACATTTAAGTTGAGGCCACAGAGGTTTAGCCTGACGGAGAAGCATTGCATAGAAAGGTGGAGTCCTGGCCAGGAGTAGCCTGCGAGGTAAGAGAAGGGATACCCAAGTACATTTTCGAGGCCTTAATGCCATAGGGCCGAGAGGGAGATGGGGCAGAGAGCAGTCGAAAGCGGGCCGCTGACAAAGTACTCTAGCTGATGATGCTCCAAATGGAGGAAAAGATGTTCGAACTAAGACGAGAGTCGCCAGCTTCGACCTAGGTGAGAGTAACTATCCTGAGAACTTTCAAGGTTCCACCATGCTTTCCCCCATTGTAATGCCACCACTCGCTATGGCACTTCCCTCGGGAGCAGCTCAGGCTCCCTCCTAGATCACGGTTCCCAAACCTCAGAAGAAGTGAGTCATTTGAACCCTGGCTGCCAAAAAGCGACTACTAAAAAGTTGAAAATTAACCCTCTAGGTCCAATCGTTGACCTCACTATTGAGGTCGAGCATTCAATCCCCACAACCACCATAGTTGAAGAGATCCATGCTCCTACGTCCACTGCATTACATCAGTTGCCGGATTCGTCCCCGCAAACCACTTCCACTTCCGCGACCCTATCCGAGATCCTCCCTTTCGACTAGCAAAGGACTATTGCAGAAGCATAAGTTCAGTCAGCCGACCAGACAGAGGGCACCACCTCGACCATGGGAATGCCACCAACAGAGAGTACATCACCAATGCTTGGGTTGGACCCACTAGAAGGGAGACGCCTAGATACCATTTGGCAGGGGGAAAGGACTGAACCATACTTGCCAACTCTCCCTTCAAAGCTCGCAGTGTTGCCAAACCCTAACATTATTCCAACCACCCCACAGTTCACTCCACCATCACAGCAGGTCCATTCACCCGCCTCCCATTCCGACAAATCCATTGCCAGTGGCCTACCCCTATAGCAGTAGTTCCATGAACCAAGGACAATGCAGGCCGATACACTCCATCACTGGTCCTCGGCCCAATTATTTTCATTTATTCAGAAAGCAGCATACAAGGCCGAGAGCCTCCATGAGGACCTGGCTAAAGAACATGAACAATAGATGAAACAGTTGCACATGGTGACAGAGGAGAAAGATTGCCTACAGCAAGAAAACACGAAATTGCAAGCCCATGTTGATTATATTACACAACGATTTAAATCAACATAGCGACCGTCATCGAGGCCAACACTGAAACACCGGCGGACATGACTGCTTGCACGTTGTTCAGCTGCTGCGATCACATGTAGACGACGTGCACATGCCTAGCAGCCACCAATGCTAAGATGAGGTGGAAGCTAGAGATAGTAAGGTCTACACTACCAGATCCAGTGGAAATTTACACGTGGACGGTCAAGGGAAAGGTCAGGGAACTGGAAGTGAAGAAGCAAGCCTTGGCCGAGGCCCTCACTGATGGATATGCCCTAATGGACAAGGTCCACGACTGGTCAGGCAGTTTAGCACTAAAGAACCACCTGGTTTACCCGCTAAGAGAACAAATTCAGTCATTATTCGCCAGCACAAGGGATTGTACAGACCATACCCAGCTGCAGCAGATCAATGAGCAAATCGACATCCTCCAGGCCCAGGTTGACAGCATTGAGGAGGAGTTAGCAAAGACGAAATGGATAATCAGAGATCTGCGGCCCCCGGTTTGAATGCAAGTTCTACTCTTGAAGGAGGCATGCGACTCCAACGGCTAGCAATGGAACGAGCCAGCGGCCAACAAACCTAACATCGCAATTGACCAAGGCGTTCACTCAAGGCATTGATGCAATTCTCGCCAACTGGGACCTGACTCTTCAAAGATACATTGAGTTCAGGTAGCGGACAATAGCCTCTGTCCAAGAGTTGGAGCCTTCATTTGGAACGAGGGAACCACAAGGGCAAGAAGGGGCCGCAGGAATAGATGCCACACCGCAAGCCAGGATCGAGGCAGAAGAGGCACCCACTCCGCAAGCAACGATCGAAGCAGCAGAAGTGTCGGTACAACAAACAATAGAGACAACACCAATAGTAATGAAACCACCACCTGTAGAGCACATGGAAGTAACAGCAGGACCGACAGAGGTCGAAATGACTTAACTCAGGGACGAGTCAAGAAATTGTGGTCGGGGCCCGTTGGGGCCTTCGTTTAATTTTGAAAGGTTTTAACTAGTTTTGACTGACTGAAGGGCGGCAAAGAAACAAATGGCAACAACGGTTGGTGGTGGAATGAACAGTTGTGGAGGAGTGGTGGCAAGGTGGCAGTGGAAAGCAAAGGCAGCTGAGGAGGCAGGGAGGCGCAGAAGCAGCCAAGGGAGAAAACAGTCGAGCAAGAACTGGCAGTCCAGGCAGCAGAGAAGGACATAAAAGGGGAAGACCAGAGAGGAAAAAGGTTGTTGTTGGACCAGCGAGCGGAAGAAGGAGTCGGTTGAGGCTGAGAGCAGGCGAAGGGATACACAGTTGTAGAGGCTGAACGACAGAGTGTTGGGATCCAAGGGACTTGGTCGCGGAACCAATTCGAACCCGAGCGACTGAGCCAGGTACTTTATGTAATGTTTATGGCGAATGCCGGATCATAATGTAATATTTCATGTTAAGTTTAATATAAGACATAGCTGATGTTGGTTATGACTTCTGATGTATTTGGGCCTCGTGCTTAGTGTGTCTATTAAAATTTTGAATAACCTATCAGTTGTATGTAAATGTTAATTCATAGATTGATTCAAGGATGATGTTATGTCTGTTTCCGTATAATGGATATATGTGTATATGATTGAATGCACCCGATTGATACTCCTTCGACCCCATGTTGAACCCTTCTCTCTTTTGGTCGCGGCGCGCCTCGGGTGAGACTCCTTTCCCTTTGGGGTTAGGTGAAAATGTCGGCGTTGTCCTAGACTACATCAGACCACTGTTGGCCTCTTGTGCCCGAACCCAGGGTCTTCCCCCTGATGACTCTTTTGAGCCATCAAACAATAAATGTCATCAAAGTGTGATGAATAATGAACAACATCACAATGTGATGAACAATAGATGTTGTTGCATGTGACACATTATAAACGATGTCATGATGTGATGAACATCAAATGTCTTTGCAATTGGACAAAAAGATGATGTCACAATGGAATAATCAAAACCATTGATGACCATGATCAATCATGTTTAATTATGTCAACTATGATTATCCTTTGATTAACTGAGATCAAACACAATCAACCATGGTCATTAGTGGTCGATCATAGTCAATCGTACACAACAAGGTAACCATGGCCAACCATATTTAACTAAGGTCAAAATGACCAAACCACGTTCAACAATGGTTAACATGGTTGAAAATGGTTAATCAATAAAATTCAACCAAGATTAACTAGCCAACGTGGACATTATTTTGAAAATTACATGTACATTAGTCAACCATAGTAAAAACAACCAACCCTAGTCAACAAAAGTCAATATAATCATCGTGTTTTAGAAATATAAAACAATAGTCAATTATTGTCAACATCCACATAATGTTTTGGAAAGTATATGTACACTAATCAAATATAGTCAACCATTATCAACAAAAGTCAACCATAGTCAACAAATATCAATCATAATTGACTATAGTCAACATGGACATTTTATTTTGGAAATTATGTGCACTTTAGTCAACAAAAGTAAACCATAATAAACCATGGTCAATCCATGGACAACATGGACTACCGTGTTCATGTTCAACCATAACTTGACCATATTTAACCATAATTAACCACATTCAAAAATGGCCAAGCAAGCTTAACCATGGTCAAAAATGGTCCTCAAGTTTGGCCATGGTCAACCTTGTTGAACATTGTAACATAAATGTATTGTTACATTAATGGTTGACCATGGTCAATCATGGTCAACCTCGTCAACCCTCTTCAACCATTAATGTAAAAATAATGTATGTAACATCAACCATAGTTAAACATAGTTGAAAAACATTAACGTAACATAAATACATTGTTACATTAATGGTTGACTATAGTCAATCATGGTGAACCTCGTGAACCTCTTCAACCATTAATGTAACATTAACATTAACACCAAGTTACGTCAACCATGATCATCCATGGCTAACAAACATTAATGTAACAATGCTCAACATTATGTCTCACAAATGT
The DNA here is from genome assembly GCA_031772625.1 of Pinus tabuliformis. Lineage (NCBI taxonomy): Eukaryota > Viridiplantae > Streptophyta > Pinopsida > Pinales > Pinaceae > Pinus > Pinus tabuliformis. The sequence goes on from CM062807.1 coordinate 1,295,937,948, forward strand.
ATTGTTACATTAATGGTTAACTTTGGTTAACCCTCCTCAACTACAGTCAACCTTGTCAACAAAGGTCAAAAATGGTCGACCATTATCAACCTTGTCAATCCTCTTCAGCCATACTCAACCATCATCAACCATGGTTAACTATTGTCAATAATGGTCAATCCTCTTCAACATTTTTTAATCATACTCAAACAATACCAACCATAATCAAGCATGGTGTATTAATCTACCACACACTTAAACCATCAACTAACACAACCACATTAATAAAGTGTTTAATAAACAAAGACCTATATCTTTTTTTGTAAGCTAGTGCGGTACTCTATTTTCTCTCTCTCATTTTTTACAACTTTTTTACAACCTCACAGGATTCGAACTTGGGTGGGGGGTGGGAAAGCCATCCGCCCCAACCATTACATCATGCACGTCATGTGCAACAAAGACCTATATCATTTTCCACTTTTCAGATACTAATATGAATATAAATGAGAAAATGATATTGATCAACATATATCAGCCACCAGATGAGGTTCATTTTCAACGTATTAAAAATTTACCGCAACGAAAAAACATTAGAATATGCTTAAAAACACTAAAACCGGAGAAGTGACTCGATGGGATAGACTCTACAATACCGCGTTCAGAGTCATCCATTTTATTTTGACCGAAGGACGGGACACGTTTTGGTTTGGTATACTAATTTTCATTTACGTTGTTAAACACGCTCAGCCTGCCCTAATTTAAGATTTCGCAAGTCATCATACTGTACACTGTGAAGTAATTTAAGGTTTCCTGCGGGGCAACTGCAAGTCATCATACTGTACACTTGTAAAGTAATTTAAGATTTCTTGCGGGGCAAGTCATCATACTGTACACTGTGAAGTAATTTAAGGTTTCCTGCGGGGCAAGTCATCATACTGTACACTTGTAAAGTAATTTAAGATTTCTTGCGGGGCAAGTCATCATACTGTACACTGTGAAGTCGTAGCCGTCGCAGGAAGGCAGACAGAAAATTCAGACAAGTCTTTACGCGGTGTTGAAGGGTATAGTCATCATACTGTACACTTGTAAAGTAATTTAAGATTTCTTGCGGGGCAAGTCATCATACTGTACACTGTGAAGTCGTTGTAGCCGTCGCAGGAAGGCAGACAGAAAATTCAGACAAGTCTTTACGCGGTGTTGAAGGGTATCGTCTCCCTAACTTGGTCGTGAAGTCGTTGTAGCCGTCGCAGGAAGGCAGACAGCAAATTCAGACAAGTCTTTACGCGGTGTTGAAGGGTATCGTCTCCCTAACTTGGTCTTTCTGCATATGAGAAATTGCTTGGGTGTCATCTTATTCAATTTGCCCTCCAATTCCTTCATGGATTGAATTTCTAAGGAAAACAGGGAATGATATGCGGATTCGAGGGTTTGGCAATGTTGGGTTGGGGTTTTCTGCGTCTAAGCGGAAAAAGAGAGTAAGAAGCCGGGATGATGGCTGTGCTCTTAATATAAAATGCCCCACAAGATTTTCATCGACCGAATTAAGGAGGGCTACAAATGATTTCTCTGAGACACATATCATCAGGCCGGAATCAGTTGACAAGGTATATTATTAAGAAATACACAGTTGAATTGTGCATAGGGCTATTATGAGCTCTATTCTAAGTATTTGATATGCATAGTTGAATTATGGAAGAAGAGGTTCTCTGACTCCACTGGAATGAATTTGCAGGTGTACAAGGCAAAGTTGGATAATGGCCAAATGGTGGCCATCAAAATGGTTAAACAATGGTGGCCGACCTGTGAGGTCGCATTCACAACAGAGGTTGCGTTACTTTCTCGACTTCGGCATAACAATCTGTTGGATCTCATCGGTTTTTGTGTCGAGAGAGGACAATCGATACTTGTTTTTGAGTACATCCCAAATGGAAGTCTTCGAGACATCCTCTTTGGTAAGAACTAGATCTTATTGTACATTTAAGAACTATTTGCATTGTAAATTTATTTAGATATTAGATTTTAAAAATATTTTGAAATTTAATAAATAGAAGAAATAGCTTATCAATCTCATTTTATACCATCTAATTAAGGTCAACCCTACTGATACATATGTATTATATTTTTTCTTTTTGATGTAATTTAAACCTCAGGTAACACAGAAATTCAACTGGACTGGAGAAGCAGAGTTGGTATAGCCTTACAGTCTGCTCGGGCATTGGCATATCTGCACAACGACGCAAATCCACGCGTAATACACAGAGACATCAGACCCGCTAGCATATTAGTAGACGAAAATCTCACTGCTAAGGTCACAAATCTTGGTCTTGCCAAAATCTTACCTGGAGAACCCAACGATGGCGACAGCCATGTCTCAACTGAAATTGCAGGGACACTGGTAATCACTCTATACTCCAAGCAAGCAATACTTCTGTTACTGCTAGTATTCTCCTACATATTTTTTTTTCAACGAGCACATGTATGATCGAATATATTCAAAACACATATACCGTGCAGGGCTACGTGGATCCACAATACTTGAGAACGGGGAATCTCAGCGTGAAGAGCGATGTGTATAGTTTGGGTATTGTATTGCTACAGCTCATTACGCGACGCCCAGCCTTTGATCGGAATGCTGAGAACCCGAGTGCTCTGATGCTGGATTGGTGGGTGCGTGACACCTTGATGAGCAGGGGAATAAGGGGGCTGAAAGAGGAATTAATGGATCCCTTGTTAAGAGACTCTCTCCTCGTGGGCTTTGAGCGGTTCTTGAGCTTGGCCCTTACCTGCGTTCGGAAATTTGGATCCCAACGACCGTCCATGCGTGAAGTGGTGAGAGAACTGGAATCCATTCTTGACTTGGGGATGGACATGGACATGGACAGTGACAGTGACCTTTCCATGTCCACGGCGGAGATGGAGATGGGAGGCTTTCTTAGTCCAGTTCACCACCGAGACCAGACAATTGATAATGTTAGAGATGATATTAGTTTCATTCAAGATGAGATTAGTGAGGATGATATTAGTTTAATTGAAGATGAGATTAGTGAGGATGATATTAGTTTAATTGAAGATGAGATTAGTGATAAGTAAGATAGAGGTAGTTGTGAGGAAGACGTTAAATAATGTAAATTTTAAAGATATTTTTAATATATAGTCAAATTAAAAGTATGGTTTAGTATATTAGGATTGAATTAATTTTATTATGTGTTATATTTTACTGAGTGTTATGTTTCTCATGTAAAAGAGATTGCATTAAAAGTCTCGCCCTTAAGTGAGTTGAAAAAAGTAATTAAAGAGTTCATTAATTAGAGATTCTCTACTCATATGCTTTGAATGCTTTTTAAGTTGGCTTCTAGATTCTTTGAGAGTTTGGACTCCAAAACTTGTTTGCAATATAGTTAAAGCAGTCTATTTAAAAATGGAAAATGCCTAAGTGAATTAAAGATGGTCATGTTTTATTTAAAAGACTCATGTTGAATGAAGGGTGTTTCCATGTGATCGTTTACAAAGAAAAAATGAATTCGAACTCAACCAATCACAATAAAGTTCATTAAGCTATGTAGAATATGATTGGGATATTTTAATACCTTTTCAACCTTATAACTTCAATCATATGTTTATCGTAACCATTCATCAAATACATTTTTCAATGAACTCTGAGTGACTCAATCAAACTAAGGAGTAAAAGCACAGCTCATGTTGTTTTGATTATGCATGTCATTGTAGCTTTGAATAGTACTCAAAAGAAATAATGGTGGAAATGAACGAAGATCTTATTATTGGCAATATCACTCTTATTAATTTTTACTTATTCTATTGGTAAAAGTATGGAGCAATGGTTAATAAGAGTGAAATGTTATTAAACATGGAATTTAAATATTTCAAACAATTTACTTGTATAGTGAGATCTTCAAACTCAATTTTGATAGAAATACACATGACATTTTTGTCAGTGTAGTGTATTGTATATGTGTGTGAGAATGTTGTTTTTGTATATATGAGTGTGCCATTTTTGTGAGTGTGTCCACTCTTATGTGTGAATGCATCACATATGTGAATGTGTATCACATAAGTGTGATCTCATCATCTATGTGTGTATAAGTTGATAGCTTATGATTTGTGAGTGTAACAATTATGTATATGAGTGTATCCCATATGTATGTGAACAACATATCTATACATAAAAAAACACAACCATACCTAATACACGCCCACATAAGTGCCATGATTACACATAACCCATATAAGTAATACATTCACTCATCATTGACATATTCATACATAATTGTTACAATCACATGAAAAGAATGCAATACACACATAAGTGGCATCTTTACAGATAAGCAAAGCATTGACACACATATATAATGCATTCACACACATAAGTGATGCCCTCACACATAAAAGGCACATGTTCACGTAAGTAATGCATCTACACTTGGCCAACACACATAAACGACACATACACAAACATAAGCAACGTACTTTCACACATAAAAAACACAATCTCTAAAAGAAACATATGATGCTATTATCAACAAAAAAAAGATTAAATGTTAAAATTAAAGATTTAAATAAACTAAATTGAAAAAACTAAATTATATTATACACAACGATTAATGTGACTTAGATTTTGAGATATTTGAGAATTAGAAAATAAATCAAATCAAACTAGAGTTAGAGTCTTTCCATAATCTTAAAAAAAATAAAAATAAAATTTAAACAAAATTAATTGAGAGATAATTCTACTATGATTTAAACATTACAAGAATTATAATCCTAAAATATCTCAAAAGCCAAAGGGCAGACGTGTAGAGTATCAAGATTTGTTTCTTTAATTATAGTTCACACTCTCAACAACATTTGAAAATAGAAAATATCTCATATTGAAGAATTGTCGTTTTTAGGAATTTGATACAAAACTTCACCATTCTTTTTAAGATGAGATATATTCTCAATGTTCTAGAGTGGATGTGCTCTTTAGGTATCTCATTTCAACTAAAGTCTCAATTTCATTATCCTTTGTGAAGAGTATTAGAAATAACCAGATTAATATATATTATGGTCGTGGAAAAGGGAACGAAATATGGGGATTTGTGATGATTAAGGTTGGGGTATATTAACAAATCGAATGTGGATGTGAGTTATTGATGCCTTCTACGAGTTATTGCAAAGACCAACTTCTATGGAAAATTGTTATCTATTAAGGTTTGAAAATGTGTTACGTTTTACATTTCTTTTTCTTTGGTCATCATTAAGCAGCGAAGTGTTACAAATATAAATATGATTTTTCTATAAATAAGAAAGTGCTCTAAAATCCTATGTAAGAAAGTGCTCTAAAATCCTATGTAAGAAAGTACTTAAAATCAATTGAAATGGATGATGTAGGAAAGAACTTATTATGATATAATATTCATTATTGTTTATGAAACCAAATTTTGATTTTTTAATTATAATTTTTGATTTATTAAATTATATTAATGCTAATTTCAAGAGTCGATTAAATTCATTAAAGCTTTTAGGTAAGGTATATATAGATTATATATATTTGGACTTTTCTCTTGGTATATAACCTTAAAGTCAATATTCTGATAAATGGGTGGTTTGGGTACATTTCTTATATAATGAAGATGCGTTGCACATTTTGCAGACTCCATGGGTTAAAGGTCACAGTTTACCTTAGTCGTTGGTATGTTGGGTTTAATTTCCTATTGTCAACTCCATGTAGAACACTAGTTTGGGTTAAGCTCCCAAGATTACCAATGGAATTGTGGACGAGAAAGGTTATAGAGGCTATTGAAAACTCTATTAGCAAGTTCATTTATGTGGATAAAGCTAGGTTGGTGGCTCTTGACAAAAGGGTGGCATGGATATTGGTTGAAATAAAAATTTCTAAGGGACTTCCGGTGGAACTAGACTTTATATGGGGCAGTCTACCCATAAACAATAAATTGATTTAAGCAAAGTTTTTTGGTAGAAATCACATAAGAGAAATTTTTGGCCGACGCGTTTCGAACCAACAAGTGTGGTTCATCTAGTCCTGATGATGAACCACACTTGTTGGTTCGAAACATGTCAGCCAAAAATTTATGTTATGTGATTTCTGCCGAAAGACTTTGCTTAATTCATTATGGATCATAGAAGCTCAAATACATAAATAAATTGATTATCAGGGCATACCATTTAGACGCCTAGTATGCCACATGACAAGCCACATTTGATCTAAATGCCCTCGTAGATTTGGTTTCCAACGCAATTATTAATTCCAGTCTATTGGGGTGGTACATTCCAGGAGCCCAAATTTGTCTTCTTCCAGGCAAGGGACCACAATGATTGAAGGCTCTCATTTTGACGAAAATTCAGGTACTTCCTTTGGACCTCTATCCCTTTCCCCTGAGCTCTCTCATCCCCCTAACGCTAATCCTGACATGGGTGGCATTGCACCTGTCCACAATGATTCTTTTGAGATAAACCATTACTCCTTCCAATATAGTAATCCTGATCTAGATCCTAATTTTGAGGTTTTGAAAAATAAGCCGGATTGGGTTGACAGGTTGGTTGTATCCTCACTTTTGCATCCTTCCTCCTGTTTCGAATTAGGAATTTGCAGCGCTCCTAAGGATTACCCTAAGACCCTGGTTGACCCTTGTAATGTGACCATGTACTATGCTCCTTCTTCCCTTGCCAAATCTATTGGCAGTGACCTAGATTTCATCTCTTGTCTTCCTCATATGGATCTCCATCCCCTTAGGATACGTTGGCACGAAAATGACAACAGACCCTGGGTTCGGGCATAAGGGGCCAACAAGGCTTCGCTGTAGTCTAGAGAAATGTTGACATTTTCACCTTACCCAGAGAGGGTAAGGAGTCTCACTCGAGGCGTGCCACGACTGAAGTTAGATGAGGGAGGAGTTAGGTACTAGGGGGGAGTTATCTCAAATGGAAGAAACCAACAGATAACAGCCTAGCATACAAGTTAACTAGATCATAATAATCCACTCATGTTATATCAGGAAACCATCTAACTCAATACATCCATTAAAATTTTAAAGGGGAAACACAATGCTTAGCGATAATGGGTGGTTCTAAACAACCTTTCCATTAATAGAACATTCAATAATACATAAGGCTCAAGCTTTGAACATTAACAATAGGAATAACCACAACCAATCATAAACTAATACAAATAGGAGAACGAAGTCATTCACATCACTTTGCAACACAGGAAGAATCAAATTATGACAAACTCATTCCATTGAATAACAACAACCCTACTTTGCTCTTTCCTCTACTTTTTATCCCCTGCCATCTGCAAGGACTGCCAGTTCTGTTATCATTCTACTCAATTGCCTTCGCTCTCAGTTGCCTCTGCTCTTTTCCCGCTCGGATATCCTTGCTTCTTCCCCTGATTTCCAGTCATCCTTCAGTTTCTAATATCCCCTTCGGCTATCAACTCTGCAACTCCAACAGTCATCCCCGTCAGCCGTCATCTGCTTCTTTCTTCACAAAATCTCAAAATGAAGGCCCCGGCCACAGTCCATTGACTCGTCCCTAATTCAATCTTCCCTCAGTGTTGTCGATGCGGTTGAAATTTCTGTCGGTGCCTCTACTATCATTGTTGCAGGTGTCTCTGTTGCTTCTTTTTGTGTTGCTGCTGCTTCTTATTGGCCTTCTTTTCCAAATGAAGGCCCCAACTCTGGTACTGTGGCAATTGTGTCCTGGTAGAATTGGGTGTAGCTATCGAGTGCAGCTTGCAAGGGGTTGATGATGGCTGCGACTTGTTTGACGAACTCTGTGACCATGCTAACAGTTGGTTGGGCTGGCCAGATTCTCAAAAGGGAAGCCCACTATTATTCCATTTCTTCATTGAGCTCTCGCAGATCATTGGCATGAGTTCAGACTGGTGGTTGGAGATCAATACTTCATCTTCGAACTTCCACTACTGGTCCTTGTCCTTAGAGCTCCCGATGTTAGTAAGGATCTTGTTAATTCTCTTACAGAGTGGGTAGATTGGTTGATTTGTCTTTGCGAGACTATCAAACCAATCATGAACTTGGTCCACCAGTGTGTACCCATCATTCTCAGAGCTTCGAGAATGGAGGCTTTTAGAGTCGCTGCAGTAGTGATCTTTTGTTCAATCTCAGTGACATATGTGGTGGAAGGATCTGGTAGTGGCTTCCTTGCAGTGTCAAGGCTCTATCTGAGCTCACGGTTAGATGATATCAGCCCATTGCATGCAGCTTGGATGTGGTCGCAATATTCGATCAAAGTGCAAGTGGAGAAATCTTTCGGATATTCAATGACTAAATCATAAATAGTCGGCCAAAGCATTTGGAACCTTGAAGTGATCTGGTTGACCTGTTCCTGCAGTTGTTGATTGTTTTGATGGAGTTTGTCTCTTTCGGCCATAATGGCGGCAATTTGTTGTTGTTGCTACCCATGGTCGATGACAAGGTTATTGTAAATTTGTTCTGCCCACTATGCAACTTCCTCTATGAAACTAAACAATTGTGCTGACGAACAGGTATGGAGTTCATCCTTCTGCATAGTGGATGGATTTGAGAATCACCTCTGCAAAGGCTATCCACTAGCAATGGATTTATTAGAGTGGCCTTGGGGTGAGGTGGCTTGCTACGAGGGTTCTGGAAATTGGGTTGTTGCTGGTATAGAAACTGGATTTGGTACAACAGGGAAATTTTAAGAAAAGGGGACCACAAACAACTCGATAGTTGTAACAAGGGGTTGGGATACGATGGGCATTGCACTCAATAGTGGGGCCGACTCTAATAACAAGGTTATCATTGAGGTGGTGACATTTTCTCCATGGGGAACAATCATGGCAGACTCAACAACAGAGTCAACCTCCATGTCTTCTATGCCTAGCAGTGTTCCAAAGGGAACGATATCTAACAGGGTTGCGGAAGTGGATGCAGTATCTAGCGATGGATCGCGTGAGTTTGGTGACATAGTGGAGGTGGAGGGTGGGGGCTCTTCAATAATTGGGGAGGTCATGGCGGTCTGGGGTCCCTCAATAGTGAGGTCAATGATTGACACTATGGGGTTTTCATTTGGCTTCTTGGTTACTGTTGGAGGCTTGACGCTTTTTATTTTTCGGGGTTTGCGGATGGTCGGTTTGGACTGCGAATGGGGTCCTACATGCAGTATGGAAACAACAAGGGGTGTGGAAACCAGGGGGTTATGTTGTGAAAAACCTTGAAATTCAATAGAGTTAGGAATTGGTTATGCTCGCAATGGTTCCCTTGAGCGAGCTCATCTGCTTCTTCATTTGTGCTAGTGTGAAATTTCTTGGAAGGTCTGCCAAAAACACTTCACTCAAGTCATCAGGTGACAAGTGACCCTAACAACAAGTTGATGGTTGCTAGCGATTCAGATCTGCAATAAAAATGGAAAATCTGCAACAAAAGTATAAATGATCCAGAACAAAAAGAAACAATGAAAAATATCCAATGCAATAACCCAAATGGAAAGAATTTAATCAAATAAATTATTTATTAAAAGCATCTGGTGAAGGAGATCTATAGATGGGTCTGTAAGCCCCCTCCGTGGGATGGGTCCTTTGATGTTATTGACGCTTCAGAAAATAATCTTCTCTCTCAATTTGTGAAAAACCCAAACATATGTGGAGAACTCAAAATGGGAGCTCAAAGAAAAAAACGATAATGATGACGATGATTATGACCATGGTGAAGAATGAATGAAGAACCCTCCTATTAATAACAAAGTATTGAGTTAATCTCGAAAATGGAGAATAATAAAATAATATTAACCAAATCAAGATCTAATCGCTTGGAATACTTTATTATATTTATTGGAGAGGGAAAAGATATTTAAAATGGTTAAATATCTTTATTTAGAAATAATTAACAAATAAAATGATTTATTAATTATTTCGTAAGAATTAAGAATGATGTGAAATTGAAACAATTACTAAATATTGATTTAACAATTATTCCAATAATAGAAATAAGGAATATTTTTTCCACTGGAAAAATCAGTAACTTTCATTTATATTAGAAAATTACATAAGCAGATGCCGTGGCATTACTGTATCATTCATACAAAATTCACCTCTCAAGGTGTTGTTCAGTGAGTATTTGCAGAAAGTGCTGTGTACATTCATGTGTCTGGCTGTTCAGCCTATTCGCTATCACATAAGGATTCTGTTTAGAAAACAATATGGCATATACATTTCGTCAAAAATAGTTTCCATTATCTGTCAGCTATCGGGACTGTTGTCCCTTTGTTCTCTCTGATCTATGTATGGCCTGTGGTAAAATTGGTGCTCTTTTGTTCCATTCTGCTCCACTATTAGCCAGTCGCCTCTGGGAAGTTGCGAGGCCTCTTTGGATAGTTTGTCAGCCTCGCTATTGTGTTCTCTGTAAATGTGAAAACATGAGAAATGATCAAAAGCTGCTTTGAGAATGAGCGCATCATGTAATATATTGCTGAGTGTGTGTGTATGACAAGTAGTGACATTGTTAATCCAGTTCACAACCACCATTGAATCCCCAAATATATTGATCTTATTGTGTTGTTGCGATAATGCAAAGTGTAGTAGATTGTGAACAGCAGAAAGCTCAGCAAAGTTATTTGATCCCATTCCGAAACCCATTTTTGCAAGAAATCGATGATGCTCGTTTATGTGCAGGACAAATCCCCCACCACACCCATCTTGATTTGCTGCCCCGTCGAAAAAGGCCCACGGGGTGGATCTGTCGATATCGGGCATAGGCTGTATGGTTCTGGGTCTGGGCGGTGGAGGGTCAGGAATCTCTTGATAAGCAGCGATGATAGAGATTTCGATCCGGTTCCATGATAACGGTCGGTCTTCGAAATTTCCCGATTCTGAGCGAGCCAGATATGCCAAGTGGCCACAGGGGGGAGGTTTTGTAGTTTATAGCCCGGATGACTATGCGACCAGGTATCCCATGCGCTCTGTATATCAAGTCCTGTCCAAAGGCCCGCTATGCCCAATTGATTGCAGATATTTCTCCATAGGTTGTGTATAGCAGGGCAGTGTAGGAAAATATGATCAGTGTTTTCTGACGCACCTTTGCAAAACGTACACCATGTTGGGCCGTAGATGGCTCTGTGGGTGAGATGTTCACCAGTGGGAACAATACCATTGAGGGCGCACCAGAAGAAAAGTTTGGATCGGGGTGGAGCCTTGAGCTTCCAGATTGTTTGCCACCACGATTGTATCTGTTCAGGTGTTCTGTAGGATATGAGGGCTTTATATCCATATTTTGGGGCATACATACCATGTTCTGCGATGCACCAAATAAGTTCATCCGGCCCTTGTTTGATGCGGATGTGGGATTCAGTTAATGCCTCAGTATATCGATCCCATTCCTGATGCCATTGAGGAGGGAGTTCGAGTTGCTGGGCAGTTAACCAAGCTTGGGAGAAGATATCCGTGCGATGCTGATCTGCAATCTGAGCAAAATGCCGAATATCCCGGGTTTCTAGATGAGTGATAAGCTCTCGATTTAGAATGTGTTTGCCCCCACAGTTGATCCATGGGTCCAAACCAATCCTTCCCGTCATTCCATCATTTATGCGCCAAGCTAGATTGTCCCGAATGAGAGGAAGGGAATCTATCAAGGCCTTCCAGACTGAAGAGCATCCCTTAGTTGACCAGGATGGTAGACGGGCCCAATCCAGAATATTCTGGGGCCAAATGTACTTGTGATATGTAACCTGAGTCCATAGGTTTTGGCAAGTAAGTAATGTCCAACCCATCTTGGCGGCCAGTGCCTTGGCGAAGTCAGGGAGGTCTTTGAGTCCCCATCCTCCCCATTTTTTGGGCAGAGATATTTTCTTCCAGCTGATCCAAGCAAAGATCCTTTTCTCCTGACTCCCGTTCCAGAGGTATCGGTTGCACAGCTACTGTAACCTGCCCAGGATATTCCTTGGAATCCAGGCAAGTGCCATCCAGAAGACCGGGGTAGCCTCAAGCACAGATTGATTAGCACCAATCTGCCAGCCCTAGAGAGATATCTGTGGCTCCATCCCATGAGTCTTTTTTCCAATTTGGCCACTAGCCAGACCCAATCAGCTATCCTTTGGCTGGTAGGCTTCATATTGAATCCCAGGTAGTTGAGGCCTCTATCCAGAGGGTGAACCGAGTAAGGAAATGCCTGAAGGGCTGTCCGGGTCTCCTGTACAGAGGTGCGAGCGCAGGTGATGGTAGATTTCATCTGATTTGGCTGCATACCAGTAGCTGCAGAAAATCGTTGCAGGATCTTTGTGAAAGTCCGGGTGTCACGAACACTACCATCTAGTAGTATAAGGACATCATCCACAAAAAGTAGATGGGTGAGATAGCAAAGGTCGGATGTGCCAAGTCCCTCAATGTCTCCATCCCTCTTTTCAGATTCCATGAGGCGGCTGAGGCCTTCCATGACTAAGAGGAAGAGAAGGCTCAGACCCCTTTTAGAGTGAAAAAATGTAGAGGCCGAGCCATTGATGAGGATACTGAAGGAAGGAGAGGTTATGCAGGCCATGATCCAAGTGATGAAGGCATGAGGGAACCCCAGATGAATGAGGATCATTTTAAGATAGAGCTAGCTGACGCAGTCGAAGGCTTTGGAAAGGTCGATCTTGAGGAGGATGGCTTTAAGGTTCTTTGACCAAATGGAGTGAAGTGCTTCTTGTGCAAGTCCGATGGCTTCGTGTATCTGCCTGGATTCAAGGAATGCAAATTGCTGAGGGGCAATGGATCTGGAGAGGATGGGTCTAAGACGGTTGGCAATGGTCTTAGATATGATTTTATAGAGGCAGTTACACAACGAGATGGGCCGATAGTCCTCAAAGGATGCCGGGGAGTCAGATTTGGGGATGAGGGCGATGAAAGTAGAATTGATAGCATGATATATGGATCCAGTAATCCGGCTCTCCTCGACCACCCGCAGCAGGGCCTGCCCTAATACTTCGAAGAAGGCTAAGTAGAATTCGATGGTCCATCCATCCGGGCCAGGGCTTTTGTCTTTTTTGAACCATTTCAGCACTCCTTCGAGTTCCTCAGCTGTTACTGGATCAGTTAAAGCCTCCACATCATCTTCCTCCACGAATCTCGGGAAGTGGTTTGCCACATTAATGATATCCAGAAGGTTAGCTTCCCGGGGGCTCTTGTATAGGTTCCTGAAGTGGGTGGTACCCAGGTGAGAGAGCTTGTTAAAATTGTCTGCTATGTCGCCATCCGGGGAGGGGATCTTCCATATTGTATTAGATACTTTCCTGCTCTTTGCAAAGTTATGGAAAAACTTTGTGTTTTCATCCCCAGCTTGTATCCATAAAGCTCTACTCCTTAATCTGATAGATTCTTCTCTTTCTTTGAGGATCTTGGCTTTTTGATTTTCTAAATCAATTAGCCTGCATTTGTCAGCAGCTGAGATGAACCCCAATCCTCGTTCGTCGGTGAGAGAACTTAAGTCAGCTTCAATTTGGATGAGCTGTGCTGTTTCCCTCTCCAATTTCTCCTTTGCCCACCGTATAGAAATATGCTTTATCTCAGAAAGGTTCCTACAGAAACCTTTGGCAAGCGGTTCATAGTCATTGATAGGGTGTGCCATCCAGTATTCCTTTATCAGCTTGATATAAGACGGATCCTTCAGCCAGGTGTGATTAAATTTGAAGGGTGCCTTGGGTTTCTTGGAAGGACCCTTGTTGTGGGGAAAAGTATCCAACACGGAATGACCCTATCCCACTCTAAGGGTGATAGTTCCTTAGCAACAGCTGAAGCAAAGCTATCTAAAGTTACTTCTTTATGACATGCAAGAGATGAAAGGAAGAGATCCACTTACCGATGTCTTGCGCAAATGGTCGATCCAATCTCCTCTATTTGCCGCTTGCTCCCAGCTCCAAGTCTTCTCACGGGCCCAGCTACACGAGATCCTGCGAACAAGACAAGAAAAAGAAACTACAAGAAGCATGCATTCATAATTGATTCAAGGATTAGCATAAATCAAATACGCAAGTAAGACAATACACCATTGAAACACATGCGAATAGAAGAACCTCAAATGCTTTATTAATATAAGGAAGTAAGGTTCAGGCGGTGATACAACCGTAAGAGGTCCAATCCAGCATCACCTTCCCGACGGAAAGAAATCTCCTCTTCACCTCCCTCAAGCAATCACCCAATACTCACAACTGTAAACCAACAACAATTCTTTGCACTAAATTCCGGCCTCTAGATCCCATGGGATGAGATCCTTATATAGAGTTTTGGAGTGAAGATAAGTCAGCTTGATGTGTGACTTGTTGTCCTCTTCAACTCCAGTTTTTCTTCAGTCCTTGAGTCCACTCGGAGTTTCTACCTTCCACTTGGAGTTTTAGAACCTCTTTACTCATCATTAGGCGAATCTTCTGATCCAAGTGTCATTTTGGAAGCTTCCTGGGCACTGGCACATTGAGAAAAGATTCCTCCACATGTCAAAGTACGCCCAGCGCAGGTAGCCTTTGTTGTACTTGCAATGCAGCGCAGGTACACCATGGAGCTTTTGACATTCAGCGCAGATGCTCTGTGGGGCAGCTGCTTTGATCCAAAATTGACCTGTTTTTGAGTGTTTTTCAGTGGAGAACTGATTTGCAGTGCTGTGGTTTGCTGACCTTGTTCCTCTAAGGGTAAGAACAACATGTTTAGGGACTTTGGATCCCTCAGATTATTGACATCTCATGCTCCATGCTGTAAGGCACAAAAATGTCTATAACAGTTGCCCCCTAAAGTATGAGGTCGTTTATCGGGTGAAATGCTTTATTAGGAGGATCCGAAGTTCATTCAATTGTCGGGAGGTGACCTGTTAACAAAATACAATACAATACATTATCTTTTCATACTTTCTTTTCATGATCTAGCTGATTCGGGCATTTCCCATGCTCAGCTTTATAAATACATTTGCTGTACATAAACAGACGATCGTCTGATAATAGACTGATAATTCTCTGCTGTTAATTATCATCCTTTTAGTAGGATGATCATCTGCTGCACATGTCTATGTTTTTATCTCCTGAATATATATCGCAGCCCAGATGGATGAAACTAGATCCGGGGTCTTCAAACTTGTCCGATCTTCACTCTAGTACAAGTCGATCCATGTGAGAATTTCTTGAAGTCGAACATGGAAAGACATCGCTTGATTACCAGTCAATAATGTAAACTGTTAACAAGCGTGAGAGGAATCACCGATAATGATGATGACCCTCAAGGTACTGCAGCACAATTCACGTGGCGTGAATATAGGATCTGACGTTGAACACCACGCAAAGTCTCCTGGTCGAAGGTCATTAATGTATACCTATCGCCGGAAGTGAGAAACTTGCCATTGAGGCATGCAAGCTTCAAAGTACTGAGGGGGTGTTCCTAGATCAACTTCTTGGATAATGAGCTGATGTCGACAAGAAGTGATCCGTCAAAGGAGGGCCTTAATGAATCCCACATCAGTGACACGGAACGGAGCTAGTGATGATGGTGAAAACGATCTGTGAAATATGATTCAGGGTGGCGGTCATGGAAGGATGAAAGATGATGTATGGTAGTGGATGGGACCCGGTTGACACTTTCTGAATGACATCTCTTGAACATATAACGACACTGATGTGATGGATCGGTAGCATTACCCCATGTATGGATGGTATGGCGAGACCATGGTGAAGGGACCGGTGAATGATAATAACCCAACCCGATATTTACGGAGGCAAAAGTGTCATGTTCAAGAGCGACTTGCTACCATTAAGCTTTGAGGTTCTTCCCAATTTTTCCCCAGTCATTTCTGACCAGTACCTCTTTATTTTTGTCAAGCTTGAGGAGGATAACATATGCTTGTTCTATAACCTGCCCTTCGGGCAAGCCCATCGCTATGTTTTAACGAGCTTAACGATAGGGAAACTCGTTCTTGTCTAAAGACAAGTTTGTCGCTATCTAATATTTTTAACGAGCCCAGCGACAAAGACAACTCGGTCCTTTTCATTTTTAGAGAGTCTGAAAAGGGTACATAAAGTGGACTCCAGGGGTCCTTTTTCGTCATCTAATCCCTTAAGTCCGAAAAAGTATAAAACAATACAGAAGGGATGAATGTTCGATATCTTTATCGAGCCGAACTAGACAAGCGCTCGATCTTTTTGTGCAATAATCCCTCAGGTCCAAAAAGATTAAAATCTAGAGGAGGGATGGCTCTTCCGGTCCTTTTAATGAGCTGGAAGGCCAAAACTCGGAAAACTTTTCATTTTTTACGAGTCAGTGAAAAGAGCTCAAAGAAGACTCGCCTTTTGAGGAACGAGTGATAAACAGGGACAGCAACAGATTCCAGGTATAGGTTGGAATTTTCCAATCACGGCAGTGTTGCAAGGATGGCTAAGTGAAATCACTCTTCGCAGCTGTTCCTCAAAATAGGTAAACAATCAAGTGGATGTGAATGATCGGCCAAATGAAAAGTGGAGGTGACGGTACACAAACACGACCAAGGCTTTTATGGCTAATGAATTTACGGTCTCAAATGGTTATTTACCGGTTCATTTTTCTTGGATGAGCTTGAACTCTGGGGGAAGCTTGCTCACTTGCTTATGTTTATTTTTTAACGAGCATGAATTCCGCGTTAAAACTGCTCGGATCTTGCGTTTATTTTTTAACGGGCATGAACTTTTGCCAAAACTGCTCGTTTTTACCAGTCATAAAGTAGGAAGGTCTCCTAGAGCTCGCTATTTTTTAAGGAGCTTCATCTCACTACGCTTTGCTCCATATCCTCTCTTTGTGCAAGCTAGGTATCGGCCTATCCTATGGGTTAGAGGGGTTAGTCCTACCTAAAACTAAAAAGCCGCCCGTGCTTGCATTCCAAGAGGTTTGCATGCCCCCAGGTATAAAGTCTAATTTCAAGGTCGCCCCTACTTATCCGTTTAAAACCCTTGTTTTCAACAGGTGAGGCCTACCTCTTTCAGGTTACCCAAAGATTGTTCCGTTAATCTTTCAAACAAAACTTTCTTCGGCGACGCCGACTAGGCGACGGTGAATGACGATGCTCCGCCATACACTTAACTTTAACAAAAGAATCTTTTTCCAGAACAACCCCATTCCTAACTGCCCCTTCTTCTGCATGAGAGCTCTTGCCGGCTCTTCTGTTTTACGAAGATGAAGGAGGGGACGGGGTACGGACTAGTCATATTCTCCCGCGGAAATTCTACTTTACACCCAAGGTTTTTTCTGACCCAAGCAGACCAGGATGCATGCCCCCTGGGTTCCGGCCCTACTTTCCCGAATCACTCGCACTCATCAGGAAGAAGAACCGGAGGTAGAGACCTTTCTTGATCGAAAAGACCATTCAGGATAGGTATGTGACTATTTGCGATGCGTGATCCCGGAAATGAAAGTTGGTCTACGAGCTTGACCATTCTTCCTTCGTATGGAAAACACATTATTCGAAAGAGTGAGGAGACTATTGCTTCCATGCAATATATGTAGTCTCGTCCAAGGAGTAGGTTATAATCCAAGGGTCCTTGGACGACCATCAAATTCATCTTGACAGCCTTCCCTTTCAAGGTAATAGGCACATTAGGTAGAATCCCTAATGGTCGACTGGTTCCTTTGTCAAAACCCGAGAGATTCCTTATCTCAGGCAAAAGCGTCGGGCAACCCAGTGCTTTCCAAGCGATAGAGGACAGGATACTCACAGATGCCCCTTCATCAATGATAGTTCCAGCCATCACCATTTTGTATATTTGGATTATAATTCTAAATGGGATACTGGCTGGTAACCGGGGTCTGCCTAGTTGGTTCCAATCAAAGGACACAACCAGGTTGCTTGGTGGTGGGACGGAATATACGGCCGGATATGATCCTGACGATGCTCCTTCCTGCGATAAAGGAGTGGGCACATTGCCCTGATGTTCATCAGAATCGGTGTTGATGAAAAGAATCTGGACGGTGTCATCCTTACTCTCTTCGGTGAGGGTGTCAACTGAAGATGAATCCTCAGTGACTGTGGTATTTGAAGACGAAACTTCTGAAGGGAGAACCGGGTCAACTGCCGTTTCGACCTTTGGACTTTCGTCCGGTCCGGATTCAGTAGGTTCATTTTCAGTGACTGACACTTCAGCTGGCCCTATGAGCGGGGCAACTGTATTTTCGACCAACGAAGGACTTGGCGCGAGTTTTTGGTATCCAGGAGGAAGTAGCAACGGTGCAACCGGTTGATCTTCCAAAACTCTCTTTGCTTCGTCTAAAAAGGGACAACGGCGGAGGGTGTGATTGCCTTCACACAGTTCGCAGGGGAATCTCATTCCCCTTCGTTGTCTAGGACCTTCACTTTCGTTGGTCGACGGTAAGCATTCAACTTGGTTGTCAGAGGTTGACGCTTCCGAACTGTGCAAACGAGGGGACCAGTCCCTTAGTATTCGGGGAATACTGGGACAATCACGGTGGAAGTGGTCTCCTTCACATATGACACATGGCTCCTTAGGCCCGGTCTGTGCTGTGTGTGGATTTTGGTTAGATGTCTTTTGCTTGCCCCCAGTCGCCTTTGGCTCCTTCTGCTTCTTTTCTTTCTTCTTCTTCTCCTTCCTCTTCTCCACAGGAGCTCGGCTTTCGGCGGCTCTACCTTTCGAAGAGGGAAGATCGGTCTCCTTCTTCTCCGCGGGAGCTCTGCTTTTGGCGGCTCTACCTTTCGAAGAAGGAAGATCGGTCTCCTTCTTCTCCGCGGGAGCTCTGCTTTCGGCGGCTCTACCTTTCGAAGGGGAAGGATCGGAGGAAGACTTAAAAGAAGTGGAAGGTTGGAGGGCAGCTCTAGACTGATCTAACTGTTGATTCGACTGTTCAGGAACCGTGGTGGTCTGAACTACAGTGGTTGAGAATAGCCAAACTGGCAGGCCAATTGTCAGTCCTGGAAGCGACAACGTGGCCATGTGGGGCGCACCAACTTCTCCCCAAGAGGAGAAAGGGCTAGGGTTCCCATCATGTGGAATCCATTGGTTGGTGTGTTCCATGTTCTCAACCTAAAGATCAACGCAGGAATAAAGGGTGATTATGTTCCGTTTAGAATGAATTTTATGACGACGCTTTGGACACAACTTGCTTTTTCAATTTTTAAGAGTCGAGAAAAAGCTAAAGATGACTCTAGTCTCCTTCGATGTATTAACGAGCCCGAAGTGACAAATGCTCGGATGGACTTTTTCAGTTATAGAGTTTGAAAAAGGCCAAAAGAAACTACTCTGGAGTTCTAGGCAGAGGGTGTGCCAAACCTTTCGCGAAACCACAGAATACGTTTTACGGTACGAGTGGTCGATCTTCGTGAATGTTGTGTTCACTGCATCGCGATTAGTAGGGCGGCTGACACGGCTTCCTATGGATAAAGGCTTTGTTCCTATAGGGGTCCCCCAATATACGCGACGGTACGCGGGGGCACAAGTCCGTATTAGTGCTATCGTCCCTCAGGAGGAATCACCCACCTTCGTAGAGATCGACAGTCACTATGTTTAACGACGCCGGAACACGTCTCTACCTAGACCTCTACTGTGTTTCGTTATGTTTCAAAGCATTGTTAGATAAATTCAGTTCTTTTTAGGTTGATCTTGCTTAGCAGTTTGCCTTTATGGATCACCACGTGATGTATGATACAACTCCTAAATGCAGTCTAAGAATGATAAGCAAGCTTTTTCAATTCTTTCAACTTTATGAAAATCTTAACTACTGAGGGAAAAGAAAGACATCATCTTTTCAAACAGATCATAGAGCACACACTGATGCACTTTTCCTAAATCGACATGCAAACTGTCAAAATGCACATGCACAATGCAAGTATTTCTTTTCTTCTTCCTTAATGTTAATGTATTACAAAAAGAAAGCTGTTGTATGATTTCGAATTCAATTTCAAGCGAAAGCAAACAAGTTTTTGTCCAATAATCAAAAGAACACCTTAAGATTCACTCGTTTCAAACACAAGAAATACTGAAATTCGAACCATATAACGAAAGCAAATGCTCAAGCAGCTATGAACAACAATAAACTAGCTCTTAGAATCACAACGACACTTTCTCACAGGTCTAGATCCAAGAGGTCACAGCAAGACTAGTTCACTTTTGCTACGGGAAACTGTGAATGAAAGCAAGAAATACAATAAGAACAATCACGGTTTCTTCATACAACTGAGGCGGAATGAAGGCAAAGAAAGGTAGTTTCAGCTGGGTATACAGGTTGACAACAGGCTGCAAAAACAATATTGAAAACTGGGCAACAGACAGTAGGGAACCCCAGTTGCACAAGGCAAAACTGGATCAACGCAGGTGTTGCACTGTCAATCTGACATGCAGCGCAGGTAGCCCCTTCGGGACCTGCGTTGCAGCGCAGGTAGCCTTTGTTGCAGCTGCACTGAAGAGACAACTCTCGTCTCTCTCAGATCCCGGGTCACAGTTTGCTCAAAAATCAATGGTTTTTGGCCAAATCAGAAGCTATCAGCCAAGTATACACTAGAGGATGATTAAGGAAGATGAACACTATCACAAAGAGCTAAAAAGAGTCCTTGTGGATCAGCTCTTCAAATCATAAACATGCCCAGCACTGAGCTAGAGTAGCTGCCCTCTACTTTGCATTCGAAGGATTCGAATGCAGTTCGATTCGGTACTCCCTTTGTTTAGGAAATGAATAGCAAGAAACAAAAGCTACCAACAAGACACGCTTACCCAGCGGAGTCGCCAGTCTGTTGTGGGGAAAAGTATCCAACACGGAATGACCCTATCCCACTCTAAGGGTGATAGTTCCTTAGCAACAGCTGAAGCAAAGCTATCTAAAGTTACTTCTTTATGACATGCAAGAGATGAAAGGAAGAGATCCACTTACCGATGTCTTGCGCAAATGGTCGATCCAATCTCCTCTATTTGCCGCTTGCTCCCAGCTCCAAGTCTTCTCACGGGCCCAGCTACACGAGATCCTGCGAACAAGACAAGAAAAAGAAACTACAAGAAGCATGCGTTCATAATTGATTCAAGGATTAGCATAAATCAAATACGCAAGTAAGACAATACACCATTGAAACACATGCGAATAGAAGAACCTCAAATGCTTGATTAATATAAGGAAGTAAGGTTCAGGTGGTGATACAACCGTAAGAGGTCCAATCCAGCATCACCTTCCCGACGGAAAGAAATCTCCTCTTCACCTCCCTCAAGCAATCACCCAATACTCACAACTGTAAACCAACATCAATTCTTTGCACTAAATTCCGGCCTCTAGATCCCATGGGATGAGATCCTTATATAGAGTTTTGGAGTGAAGATAAGTCAGCTTGATGTGTGACTTGTTGTCCTCTTCAACTCCAGTTGTTCTTCAGTCCTTGAGTCCACTCGGAGTTTCTACCTTCCACTTGGAGTTTTAGAACCTCTTTACTCATCATTAGGCGAATCTTCTGATCCAAGTGTCATTTTGGAAGCTTCCTGGGCACTGGCACATTGAGAAAAGATTCCTCCACATGTCAAAGTACGCCTAGCGCAGGTAGCCTTTGTTGTACTTGCAATGCAGCGCAGGTACACCATGGAGCTTTTGACATTCAGCGCAGATGCTCTGTGGGGCAGCTGCTTTGATCCAAAATTGACCTGTTTTTGAGTGTTTTTCAGTGGAGAACTGATTTGCAGTGCTGTGGTTTGCTGACCTTGTTCCTCTAAGGGTAAGAACAACATGTTTAGGGACTTTGGATCCCTCAAATTATTGACATCTCATGCTCCATGCTGTAAGGCACAAAAATGTCTATAACAACCCTGAATCTCCAGATAAATAGGATTATGATCCGATAGCCCCCCCGAGCCAACCCATTGTCTGTATAGATGCAGTCTCTGAAGGAGAGTCCCCTTTAGGAGAAATCTGTCAAGTCTGCGAGCCAAAGCAGCATCCCCAACTCGTCGATTCCTCCAAGTAGGAAGGAGACGCTGCATTGGAATATCCGAGAAATTTGATTGCTCCAGCAGATTAGTCATGTAGTCAGTAATGGGGTCGATTTGAGCATCCGAGCCCCAAGACTCCCTGAATCCCAGAGAGAAGTTGAGATCTCCTCCAATAATAACTTGGTCCTCATTCAATAATGGGAGGTGTAGGATGTGCTGCCAAAACGCTTCTCTCTGGGAGCAGGGTGCATATACATTGACAATTCTGAGATCCATGCCGAGATCAGCTGCAAATAAGTCCAAACCAATGAACCCTGCCCCCCCCCCAGGTCGATGTCAATTTGATGGTGCGAGGGTTGATTCCAATGGCTAGACCCCCTGATCGTCCTACAACATCATTTGCATAAAAGCTCCATCCAGGGGCCAAGGCTTGCAAGGCTCGAGTAATCTGTTCAGCTGAGCAAAGTGTCTCTTGAAGCATGATAATTTCTATAGGATCAGTTTCCATGAGCCGCTTCATGGCTAGTTTCTTGGAGGAACTAGCCAGTCCTCTGCAGTTAAAGGATAGACACTTCATGGGGGAACACCTCTCGGGGTGTGTCCTGCTCTAAGGACCCCGTCAATGGTCGATTGCCGGCCAGATACCACCTCTGCCCCAGCAAGTTTAATGGCCTTTGAGAGGTGGGATTTTCTCCCTTTGGTATGCGAAACACCCCCTTCTGGAATAACAATGCCCAGACCAGAATGTCCTGCTGGAGCTTCTTTGGCAGGGTTCCTAGACCGAAGGAAATATGAGTGTGGAGGGGAAGACGAGCGCGGGGAGGAGCTAGCCTCAGGGGAAGTAGTGGATATGATGGGATCAGAGTTGCAGATTAGCGGAGATGATGTTAATGTGCATTGAATCATGGAGGAGTGTGTAGAGGGACCAATGACATGATTAACATCAAACGGAGAAAGTAAATGAGAGGTAAAAGAACCTGAGATCATACCCGCTTCTGCCGCCGAGCGAGCCCTGGTGATAGGAGGCGATGGACGCTGGAGTCCTGTATCATCCCCGGGAGCTGATGCGGGAGGGGGCGGGCCTGCTGAGGGCGGGCGAGAAGTGCTGGGTGATGCCGTCCTGGAAGGATTCGGGGTACTCTTAGGAGTGTCTTCAGCTTTCTTGTTGAGTGGGCAATCCTTCGCAAGGTGCCCGACTTTATGGCATCGTCTGCAATGGAAGGGGACACCTTCATAATCCAGCAACTGCACTCTGATACACCTCCCCCACTGAAGCGTGATCTGCTCCTCAAGTCCTTCACGGGTGTCCAGGTGAACCAAAATCCACGCAAGTGTTCGATTCCCAGATTCCACATATGTGCGATCGTAATCCAAATATGTCCCCAGGGCATTTCCAACCTTAATGAAAATTCTTCAGCCCAGAAAGGTAACAAAAGACCTGGGAGGCGAACCCAGATTGGTCCTGCACCGAGCTGCTCCTTCTCAGGGTCGAAAAGGGGGTTCTAGCGCTTGAGGAGGACCGGGGCCATTTCAATGTGCCAGTATCGGCCCAACACCAGGTTTGTCTGACTTTCCTTGGAAAATTTAAGGGAGAACCATCCTCTGGGGAGTACATGGACCTCTGGTAGGTCAAAAAGCACTCCGCCCCAGATCTCCTTTACCCATAGATTGAGCCTCTGCCTCGAATATGTTCTACCCCTGACGTGCCCTACCAAAACCGTGTTTGCAATGTCCATATAGTCACCGAGCGGCTTCGATTCGTCGAATTTGATGGAGATGTCCCTTGTCGTAGATCTAACACACTTTGCCTTCTTTCTGCCGGAGCGGGGAGCCGACGGATGATCCACCAGTGGATTTGTAATGCCTTCCCGGGATGTGGGATTTGTGGGGTGGATAACGACCGCAGGAGTTTCAAAACATCCAGATGGGCGGACTCCCGAAACGGAGGGCAGTGTTGCAGGAGGAGCTGTCGACGGGGGGAAAGGCACCGAAAGGAGGGGCGGAGCCTGTGGATCGAATGAGGGCGAGGGAGGTGTATGTGAGGCTAAGAACTGCAGAGAACCCGGCGAGAGCGGAGGGACATCAAAAGGCAGAGATTCGATGGGATATGCTCCTGCGGAAGATGGAATGGAGTGATAAACAGCGGGCGAGGCGGAGGACCGGGAGGGTATGCGCGCTGGAACAGTTGAAGATGTGGATGGTGTGAACTGTGAGCGCGGGGCAAAACTGGGGTTCCCAAAAATAGCTTTGTCCGGCGAGGGATCCGCCGAGTAATCCACTGCTTCCATGTCATCCATAACTGTCCCTATTGTCGGCGACCGAAAATGACAGGTGAAAAAATCGATAGGGGAGCTGCAGCTGTAAGATCCTGAGCCGTGACCGCAGCGGTTGTGCTTAGACTAGGAGTGCTACCGAACCCTAGCCGCAGCGAACCGCAAAAGGAGATGCGCGAGGAGAAACCCTAGCCAAGTCCTTTGCGCGTGCGATCCATCCCCGCCCCGAAATAAGGAATATTAAATAAATAGAAATTTATTTAATTATTCCTAAGGGATTTCGCCAAATGTGACAAGGAATAATTATTTAACTAATGATTTAATAATTATTCCTAGAGAAAATTAAATAAATAATGATTTATCTAATTATTCTCATGGGTTTTTTTTATTTAAATCAGAAAATAATTTAATAAAAGTGGTTTACTGAATTATTTTCCATAGTGAAAGTGATTTTGTTATGGTAAAATTAAATCTACATGGTGTATTTCGATCCACCTAGCTGAAAACAATCTGAGTGAAGACTGGCTGTAACTTGTCATTAGGGGAATTTGGATGTCCAAAATGGGCATTCTAAGAAAAATGTACAATCAAAATAAACTTTATAAGAACCATTAGGATTCAATATGATGATGTCAACCATAGGGGATGATTCACCATTTTTGGAGTAAAAAAGTAAAAAAGTTTAAAAAATAATAAAATAACAAAACTACTTTTTCAACTCGTATTTTCAACTTATCTCCCTAAGGTTTTACTCAAATTTCGAGTGGGAGTACCTTTTGGATGCACAATTTGATTCCTCATCCATGAAGTACCCATGTTGCATACTTTCGATGGACCCTGCTACACGAAAAATGAGAAATACATGAAAAAATGTGATTGTAATCATGTTTTTCATGTATTTCTTATTTTTCATGTATCAATGTTCATGAAAGGTATGCAACATGGGTAATCCTTGGAAGAAGAATCAAATTCTGCATCCAATGAGTGTTGTTGCTCGAAATTTGAGTAAAACCATAGGGAGATAAGTTAAAAATATGAGTTGAAAAAATAGTTTTTTAATTTTTCCCTCTAAAATATGATGATGTAATCTAATATTATTTTATTATCTCCACTATTATTTTATAATTTCCTTAGGAGGCCCATTTTAGACCTCAAAATTCCCCTAATGGATTGGAAATTCACCTCCTAGTGTCCATAACTGTCTCCCCTGGTAGCGACGGTGGTACCATCCCATCAAAGAAATATAGGTACTTCCCTTCTCTAATCTCACATGCGACCCCTACCCATGTCCTTACCTCTGCATGGAGAGCTTCAGCTGATAGCGCAAAATTTTGGGCTTGCATCTGGAAGGTGTGCAAGTGAACGCAATGTGACCTGATGAAGGTATTCCCGTGAGTGACCCCAAACCAGATTGATGTTGAGTACTCATTGAGCAGTGACTTGGGGATTCTTTTAGTGGCCCTTATCACCTCAAGCATCTTAACATACCATCCTCCAAAAGAAGCTTCATTGATTTCCTTGCTGCTCGGGTCTCTCGACGTCCTCCATGGTGTATACCAGAGAGCTAAGGGTTGGTCTTCTGAAATTGGTGCCAAGTCCCTGCCCTTTAGAGGGAACCACTTCAACATCGCCAAAATCATTACCAGATAACCATAAATGAAGTTGGTGCTCCTCTTATAAACGTATTCATAGGCCTCAAACAACTCATTCAGTAAAAATGTGCACTAGTTCAGTTGAGCGCCCTCTGTGCAATGCTCCGTAACTGATATTGTGTCTGGCATGTACTCATTCTTCGAGAAGTGACGCATTAATTTTCTAGCGATGATGTAGTAAGAAAACTGAATCTTTTCCTTGTTGATGAGGTCAATGTGTGCACCTTTCCCATGCCACTTAGTGTACTTGTGGTAGTAATCGACATCTCCCTCCTTATTTTCTCTCTTTGAACTTGTCTGGAACATTGTCAAGACTACATCCCCCATTTCTGATAGACCTATGAGTCTATGAAGGTTTCCCGAATGAATCAGGTACTCCTTGTCTAGCCAGAGTGACCCGTCATGCATCCTGCTAATTAACAATTTGGTTCACTGCATCGCTGCAATAGTTGTGCCAAATACAGGCAGACTCCTCAAATTCAATAGGGTGGACCACTGAAGCCCCCTGTAGTCAAATTTCACCTTGATTATTTCTTTGTCATCCTCCTTTTTGACTGTCTTTGTATAAACTTCCCTCTTCAAAGTCAAGAATTAAAAAGAGTCCTACATATCCTTGTCGATGAGCATGGCCTTATCGTATTTTCCATAGAGTGGCTCTGTAATTGAAATCCTTGCATCTAGCATGTCTTCAGGAATGGAGAGAATTGTCTTTGTCATATTTGCTACAATAAAAAAAGACAATGGTGGGGGTCGAAAAATGTCACCATAAGCTCATTGGTGACGGTCAAAAGAGCCTTTGTCACCAAAAACTGAACGTCACCAAAGGTGGCGTCGCCAAAAGTATAGGTGTTGTGGTGACATTCAAGGGCTGTCACCAGTAATGATTTATAATGACAAATAGTGACTATTGTCTTAGGGGGTCCTAACCCAGGTTCAAAGTTAGTTGTGCTAACGACCAAAACCCTACACTACTGGCCCTTTCGAAAACAACCCGTGTAGCGCAGGCTGCAGTCTCACCCAAAGTAGTATGGGGGGATGCAAGAACCAAGTTTCTGCATCTAGAGACTTGTGTGATGTCTTCCAGCACCTCAGATCTTCCTTCGCGCAGATCAATACACTCTTGGGGCACACTGCTGCAACTCTATTAAAGTAGCCTTCAGACCTTCGCGAAGGTCTACGATCGGTCCTTGCGGACCTCTAACAATCAATTTGTCTACTTATGCACATTAGAGAGCAGTACTAAATTAGGGTCCGCGCATATTTATTTAAATTATTAGTAAATCTTAGAGAATTCATCAAAGTCTTCACGAAAATACTTAAATGTGCATTGCGTACATCATTAATACTTATTCAAGAGAATCGCGTGGCATTCAATCAATATTTCATAAAATACATCATTCATCAACAACATATAACATGAACATAAATAAACAAAAATATGCAAGAATTCCTCGGAAACTGCCTTTATTGATCTTCAATTCAAGGTTACAGACTTGAAACTACCCTGTGCACACAACTGCAAGGGTTCGCGCACTCAGCTGTAGACTCTACCTAGGCCTCTGCGCACTTAGCTACAGAGCCTTTATTCTATCTTACCCACTTCTCTTCGCTATCACTTCTCATCCATTATCCATCAATTATTCCTTAGACTCTCTAAGACATAACTATTTATAACCTTTTTCATACAATGCCATGGTCCGTAGACCATGGGTGAATCTCAAAACCGACTCAAACTTTACATAAAACAAGGGGCTAAACCCCTTTGACTCTTATTCATCTACACGCTCTACATCCACAAATCACGGAGACTTTACATTATTTACAAAAACTATATCAAAAATTGGGTTATCTTAGCCCTAAAACTGACCCAGGGGACCCCATCCCAACATGCCCCCAACACAAAGATCGTGAATCACCCTCGAGTCACTCTACTGGCATTTCGATCTTCCTATGAAGATCCCCAAATCCACCTGGATCACTGCAACTTCAGCAACACTCTGTGTTGCTACCTTCTTGAATTCCTCGACCAAAATTTTTGTGGTTGGTCCTTCAACGACCAGCCTCATCATTTGTTGTTTTTGCTGCAGTCCTTTAATCTTATCCTAAATGGTAGTCGTGACTTGATAAGCCTCTTCCAACCAAGGCTGCAACCTGGCCTTTATCAAGGCTTCCTTCTTCTGCAGTTCCTCTACCTGTGTTAGGAGTTTCTTTCCCTCCTGTAATTTGACAAGGTGCTGCGCTGGTGCTAATGAGCGCACAATTTCCTTGACTTCATCATATTGCCATTGCAACTCTCTTACCTCTATGTTCAGTGTCTGTAGGTTTGGATCCTCCTGTAGATTGGTCATGAGCTCCATAGCCTGCTCAAACAATGTCGTGCAGTTAGTGACTGTGGCATCCAAGGTAGACATGACTTCATTTATCGCAACTCCGCACTGCTCTCGGACCTCAGGCAACATTGTGGGCTGCAAATTTAACTGTAGCTCTGTAATCTTCATGTTGAGCTCAAATGCAACTCGTCCAACCTCTGCTTTAGCCTCACGCACACCAAATTATATTTTTCTGATTTTGGCTTCTAGCTGTGCATCCTCCGGGATGTGAAGCTCAAGCATTGTCTTGCATGCCTCTGCTACTACTGACTCCAGATTGGAACTACGCGTCTGAAGTGCCTCCTTTTCCTTCAAAGCCTGTGTCTTTTCAGTGAAAATTTGCTCATTGTTGACTTTGTACTCACTTATGAGGTTGAAGGCGCCCTTCTGCTGTGTTCTCAATTCATCTGCCACCCGTGTATGCAGTGCGTGGAGGGTCTTGTTGGAGAGCGCTGCTATATTCATTCCTATGTTCTTGATTGTACTTAGGATAATGCGATCATCGAAAAACTCTGTACGAATGGACCCATCTAGAAATGGTATATTTCTGAGGTCTAGGGTCCTTACAAGCTCTACTTCTTGGCTCGTCCTGGGTGTTAGGCTCGCTTGTCTGGTGCCCACCTGTATTCTTCTTGCTTGGATCTAAAACTCGCGTAGATCCTTTTAGATGCTCCCCAGTGTCTACATGTATTGTTGCTCGAATAGCTGCAACACTTCGGTTGTGGTATCCCTGATTTTATCATTGATCTCATCAAGATCGCCTTCTGTTAACACCATGGGATCAACCTATGATTTATCCGATTTCTTCTTTTTCCACATTCCACCCTGCTGCTCCTTGCCAAGTCATTTCAAAATAAATGGGGTGCTCTGCCCCTCATCGCCTCCGCTACCTTGTCATGAAATTTCTTCTTCCGCTGCCTCCAGTGAAGGTGACTTATCATGTTTTTGTGACATGCATTGTTTCTGTTCCGCCTGCTCCTTGGCAGCGCGTTCCTTCTCCAGACAAGCCTTCTCTGTGGCTTCCTTCTTTTTTTGCGTTGCCAGGGTATGCACAACCTGCTTAGCTGCCTCCTTTCTTTTCTGCGCAACAGAAATTTCCGCACCCATGCTTGGTCCAACAACTAAGTCTGATGGGGCATGCCACTCTGTAGGTCATTTTGAGACAACCTCTTGGACGTCTATTTTTGACACTAAATAACACAAGTTGTGCCATTTCTGCTCGAGATCCTTCTACGTTTGGATATATACTCTTTGGAAGTCATCCTTGAATGTCACATAGGCTGACAGTTACGTGAACAAGGTTGGGGATAACCTCGGACGTTGATTGATGGCCATGCAGATACTCATTTCCATAAGAACCCAAAATATCTTCGTCTCTGTAATCCACGTGGCATCCTTTGTAGACCATAAGGAAGCAAATTGCTCTACCTCTGTCAATCCTTCCTTGAGCGAAGGAAATTGGCTATCCTTTGGCAATTCCCATGCAATGAGCATAATTGACAATAATAACCAAGCGTAGTGGAATGACTTGGTTTCATCCTGGGCCTCACGGCAGTTCGCCAGGAACTCCTGACAGAGGTATCTTTCCCAATTAAACTGTATGCCTTTCATGCACTGTGCAACCAGGGAAACTACTGGCACCAGAACTTCATCCGCGCGACATTTTCGCATCACCTTCCCTGCTAAAATATGGGCAGCCACTTGAACTACCGGGTCTGTTATAGAAATAATTGAATACCCTCGTGACTTCTTAAGGAGGCTGTAATCCCTCTTCATCCTTTCTACGAGGTCTTTTTCCCTAGTCTTTCTGCCAAACTCCTTAGTCGGGTTCATGCCTTTATAAGGCAGGTGCATGATTCTGTGAATGAGCATGTCTGTAATGGGGATAGGCCCTCCCAGCCATAAACAACCATCATGCACCAATGTGAGTAGTTGGCGCACACATATCGTGTTAATGGGGGTGTGGTGGTAATGTGACACCCATAGCAAATTGAACAACCCTCAATGCTCGACACCATGGACCCATTCCTCTGTTTCCAACGCGGTAACACTTGATTCTGCATAATAGACCCTCCTCATATACTTTTCCATCGCCAAGTGTGGAAACTTAGCATGGTCTGTGAGGTCCCAATCCTCAATTTTCAGTAGCGGGACCCTTGAGAGTCGCATGCCTTCAAAAGGGACCTGCTCAGGTAGCAGGGGCATAGATATGGTGAACTTCTTAGAATCCAGGTCCTTCATGACCTTTGCTTTTACCTTCCGCAGAGGGGTTTACTGAGGTAGCCTTGTTATGGGTTCCACTCCTTCAGCATCAATATCCTATGATCCCTAGGCTTCTCCTGCCTCCAGGTCCACTACTTTATTAGGCTGCTTGTCTTTCTTCTGCTTCTCCACCTCGGTATGCTTCATGGGGGATGCACGCACCGACACCGGCTTCATCTGCTTGTCCTTCACGGATTGTTTTGATTTGGATGGTTGGGTTTCTATGGTAGGGGTAGGCTTCGGCCTAGGCGACCTTGGCCCTGTAGGCACAGTAGCTGGAGCTTCCATACTTACAACTTCTGGGGAAGTAGACTCAGAGGCAACATCACCAGTACTAACAATTTCAGCAGGGCTTGGTGTAGACATTTGGTCAAGAATAAACTTCTAGTTTATCACAGGCAACTCAGGAAATGTGGGTCTTGCAACGAAATCCTTCCAAAATGCTCAGCTCATAGGCAACAAAAAACGAAATTCACCAATAATTCTAAGAGCACAAAGTGTTCTCTGTTGGACCAGCATGCGTAATTTATAGGGAGTTTTGAATTCAAATCTGACTGTTCCCCCCAATTTTTGACAATAAATGTTGTTTTGGCAATAGATCTTCAAAGATTTTTTCCTTAATTTCTGCCAACCCGCTCCACTTAACGACCTTCTGGCAGTCAAGTCATGAACAATAACTTCAATGGTCACTTTCCTGTTGTGTTGCACAACAACTTCCTCCATGGCACATCTTCATGCGCGCAACTTTATGGGTTGTATCTTTGTCTTTCTCCGCGTAGCCTGCCCTCTACGTTATACTCCAAACTGGGAAGAGTAGTTTATAGTCTTGCGCTCCCTTGCAACTGCCTGGAGCACTAAGACTATCCTTCTATCATATAGTCATTGTGCAAGATCCCCTGTATACAATTTCAATCTACTCCCATTCACTCTTCCTGGGAAGGGTTCCCCATTCAGTTTCACGAGCTGAACTACACCTCCATCTATAATTTCTTTGACAATATATGGCCCTAACCAATGCATATGGTACTTACCCGGAAATTTAGTGAACTTACTATTGTATAACATGACAAGATCATTTACCTTGAATGTGCAAAGCTTGATATGGAAATCGTGCCATTCTTTTTCATGTTCCTTCTATACTTGTTGATGAAATCCTACCAAAAATCGATCCTCTTCAAGCTCCATCAGCTGCGCGAGCCATTCCTCCAAGGCCTCTCGATCTGCCATACACGTCAGGGTTGCTATGTGCAAACTAGGCACAACGTACTCCATCAAAATTAGAGCTTTGACCCCATATACTAATCTGAACGATGTTTCCCCTATTAGCTTCTTACAAGTAGTCCTATAAGCCCATAACACTGCAGGTACGCATACATCCAAATCATTTTGCTACGCGTTACATATATTTGTCACTACATTTTCCAAAATATTATTGAAGGCTTCAACAGTCCCATTGGCCTATGGGTGATACGGTGTACTCTTCTGATGGTATACTTGTAATTATTCAGTCAATGGGTTGATTCTCTCGTTCAGAAAGTGCGTGCCCCTATCACTCATCAACACTTTCAAGCAGAGAAATTTGGTTAAGACATACTCAAACAAAAGCTTTGTTGTTGTAGCCCCTGTACAATCCTTAACCAGCTATGCTTCTACCCATCTGGTGAGATATTATGTTGTGGTGATAATATATCGCACACCCATTTTCTTTGTAGGGTGTTGAATTGGCCCAACGAAATCAATTGCCAATTTCTTAAAGGGCTACAAGGGTACTTGAGGATGTAATGGCAACTCATCCCTTCGTGATGGTCTTCCAATTATTTGACATGCATCGCATGGCTTACAATACGCTTTGGAATCCTTATGCAGTGTTGGCCACCATAGACCTGCGCAAAAAATCTTCTGCTTAGTTGCCTTGCATGCATAATGAACTCCTGCAGCTCCCCCATGAGCTTAAGTGAGAATGCTATCCCGCTCAAAATCTGGCACATACCTTCACATATTTCATTTGCATCCATCTTATACAAATGTCTTGCAATGACTGAAAAATATGCCGCGCGCACTACTAATTCCTTATTTTTCTGACTTGTATATCCTTCTAGCCATCCTCGTAGTCAAGAAGTGAATAATGTCTGCAAAATGATTATCTTCTACGTGCACCACAAAGAATTGTGCATTTGGCACCCCTTCCTTCAGATTATTGGGCTCCTCGCCTGTTTCCATCCACGACAAATGGTCAAGTCCTACATTTAACCTCCTTAGCTTCACAATGAATTCAAAGTCATGCTCCTAGAATAATAGCAACCATATACAAATCTCCCCCCAAACACAAGCTTATTGACCAGGTATTTCAAGGTAAAATGATCTGTATACATCTTGAAATGCCCCCCTAATATATAATGTCTGAATTTTTGCAGCACGTACACCATGGCCAATCCTCCACGCTCAGTCATAAAATAATTCTTCTTAGCTTTTGATAACTTCCTACTCGCAAAGGCTATAGGATGGTCCATTTCTCCTTCACTGGCCTACATTAACACTACACCCAACATAATGCAAGAGGCATCCACATGTACATGAAACTCACTTTTCTAATTAGGGAATACCAAGATTGACGCAGTGACCATCTTTTCTTTAAACACATCTAGGCTGCACTGACATTCTTTGTCCCAACAGAATGTTGTGTCCTTCTTCAGCATTTTCTCCATGGGTGCAGTGATTTAAGCATAGGCTTTGATAAATTTTCTATAATATTCGGTATGTCCCAGTGTCGCGTGCAACTGCTTCATGTTTCTAGGGGCTTCAAAATTCACAATTACCGCAATCTTTGCAGGGTCCACCATAAATCCTTGCTTTCACACTGTTGACACCTAATCATCAGGATTGGGTGAATAACTGAAATTGATGTAAATAAATAATAAGAAATATGAATAGTCATTGGGAGATGAAATTAACAGTCTCTCCCTGATGTATATAATAAACACCAACTTGAATGAACATCAACAAATTGTTTTTGAGGATTTACTACCTGGTCTGACATGGTATCAGAGCCAGCGCCATTTTTGGCTTCCCTATGCTTTGTAACTCCCTATTCTGCCTATGTTTTGCATCATTTTTTGCAGGTTGACATGTCTGTCAAATCCCTTCCAAATCTCATTCATTGTTGAAGTGCATTACTGCATTGAAGGAGTTGATTGGAGCTAGTTTCTACCTAGAGGTGCTGTGGAGTGAGATGGGGTTGAAACTTTGGTGCTGTGTGGGAACACCATGAAAGTGCGTTGAATATTATATGATATATCAATATGAAGATAAATGGTGTGTTTTCACCTGCTGTTGTGTGTTGAACAATGTTTTGAAGGTCGATAGTACACTATTCATGCATTGGTGTAATGTTGTGTAATGGCTCTGTGTTAAGGCCATCGTTAGACCATGTGCAAAAACCACTTGCTAATGAAGTGTATGAAGTGTTGCATTTTTCTGAGATCCGAGTTCTAATTATTGACTTGTGGATGAATGAATCATGCTGCTCTGTTGAATATCTAGCTGCTGAGGTTTTTGGAACTTGCTGGTAATGCTGCTCATATGAATATCGTAAGCTTGCTCCTATTTTGGTTTTAACACACTGCCTTTTCTTTAATGCATCATTTTGATGCCTGCACGTTAACCATTTTTGAAGACCATGTATTATACAAGCCATGAAGTTGTGTTCCATTGAGTTCTTATAAGATGCATATATATAAACATCGAGTTTTTTAAAGATGACTTATGGTCGTTATAAGTGGTGGCATATTTAAAGGCTCGTAAGTGAAGTTTTATAATATTAAATGTTTTATGTCCAAAAAAAAATTTACTGCATAACTGAGGTTCTACATTGAGGTGTGGCTACTCAAATGTGTGCCCAAGTATGGTATTCTACCTCTGCCAGTGCGTATGACCTCTGGTTCGTATGCGTTGAAGGGAGTAGCGTATGGTGTGATAAGCGTATTTCCTTGGTAATGAAACTTCATATGGTGGATTTAAGACTGCTAGTTTTAATACACTGCTGTTTTAATTATCTCTCATTATTTTTTTTCCAAGATAGACAGAGTTTGCCACCAGAAGTACAATTTTTTTACAGTATATTGCCAAAAGTATTTTTTTACAGTACACATATTTTACAATGCATTCAATCATATCCATTGTGGGAATAGTTCTCACTAGCAAAGAGAACTATCCTGAGTGGTCCCGAATGATAAAACACACACTCATTTTCAATGAGTTGTGGAAAGGAGTGTGTGTTGGAGACGGAGACAAAGAACCAGAACAACCTACCTCAGACAAAGAGTTCGCCATTTGGGAAAATAAGAACAACAAAGCCTATGCATTAATTGCAGCATCTGTAAGTGAAGAGGTGAGTCACCATATTACGCCATTTTCAATTGCTTTTGAAGCCTTACAAAAGCCGAAAGAATTCTATGAATCACATTCTGCACTTGAAATTGTTCAACTCATGATTAAACTCTTCACTCTTGAATTACAAAATAATGATCCTCTTGCTCTTGCATCCGAAGTAAAATCTATAATGCATGATATCAAAACCACTAAGGTTGAATTGGATATTCCTCTTATCACTTTTCTCAAGGCACTTTATCCTACTTACTCCAATTATCTTGAGTCATTGCAAGCAAATGGAAATCTCAAAGATATTACCTTTGACTCTCTTGTGAAAAAATTTGCTGAAAGAGAGAAATATTTTGGAAAGAAGACAGCCCCTGAATCTTGTGAAGACGCTGTGTGCTTTGCTCATAAAGAAAAGAATCTTGCTCAAGATTCTTCGAGAGGAAGAGGTGGTCGGAGAGGAAGAGGAAGATATTTCAGAGGAAGTGGGGGCAGACAATCTCAAGGAGAAAAGTTAGATTTGCACTGCATACGCTGCAAAAGAAATGGATCACATGATGCCTCTACATGCAGGTTACCTTGGGACAAAATTGAGCAGCAAAGAAACCAACAGAAAGGTAAAACTAATGACACAGACAAAGGTAAAGCACCTGAATCTGCTCATTATGTTGTGGCACAATGTAATATCAGAGTAGATGAAGATTTATTTAATGCTTTACTTGCTTCTTGGAAAAATGATTAGTTGCTTGATTCAGGAGCAACTTGCCACATGAATCATAGAAAATATTTTTTTGAAGAATTTACTGACAATGTTGATGGAGCAGTATAATTTTCAGACCAATCAAAAATCAAGCCATCAGGGCTTGGCACAATCAGGCTTAAATTGCCTAGTCTTCCATACTTTCTTCTGCATCATGTTCTATATCTCCCACGGCTGAAGAGAAACTTGCTGTCCTTGGTCCACATCTGCTAGCAAATTCACTCCATTCATATGTTTTATGGCAATCTTGAGGTGAGAAAAGCATTTGACCACTCACTTGTCATGAGGGGAATAGAAGAAGAAAGGCTTCTCAAGCTACAAGGTACCTCTGCTCGTGCACAACAATTCTCATACAATTCTCATTATGAAGAAGGTACACTTCCATAAATTTATTATGGCATGCTAGATTTGGACATTTGAACTATGACAGCCTCTACTTGTTGAATGAAAATGGTGTTCCTGGTTTGCCTACAATTCCTAGGAAACTTAAGCAATGTGATGCTTGTATTCTAGGAAAGCATAGCAAATAGCCTTTTCATGATTCACATTCAAGAGCACATAGAAAACTTGAACTCATTCATTCAGATTTATGTGGTCCAATGCTTGTTCCTTCTGTAAATGGAAATAAATATATGATGACATTTATTGATGACTACATCAAAATGCGTTGGGTTTATTTATTGAAGAACAAATTTGATGCTTTTCAAACATTCAAGAACTTTCATACATGGATTGAAAATGATGCACAATCTCATATTGGATCTATTCGCACTGATAATGGAAAAGAATATACTTCAAATGAATTTGAAAAATATCTTCGCCAACATGGGATCAAACATCAAACATCTATGCCTTATAATCTCCAATAAAACGGTGTAGCTGAAAGAATGAATATGACAATCTTAAATATGGTACGCTCCGTGATGTTTTTCAAAAATGTAAAGTTGATGTTTTGGGTTGATGTAGTTCTATGTGTTGTATATATAAAGAATAGATCTCCATATAATGCTATTAGAAACAAGACTCCATATGAAATGTGGTATGGGCACGTTCCTGCGGTAAAGCATCTCAGGGTCTTTGGTTCCACCTGTTATGCCTTGATACCAAAGGTACATAGAAACAAACTTGGTGCAAGAAGTCATAAGTGTATCTTCCTAGGGTATTCAAACACCTCCAAAGCATACCGTCTCTATGATGAAGTCAATAAAAAGTTTGTTGTGTCTAGAGATGTAATCTTTCTTGAATCATCCAAAATTGACAATGTTGTTGAGCGGCAACTTGATCGCTTGGATAGATTCACAAATGCAAAATCATTTCAAGAATTTGATAATCAGATTCCACATCTTGAAGGGGGGATTCCTATACTAGATCAACATGTGGAATCTTCTTATGAAGAACTCTCTCCCCTGCATGAAACTCCAACAACGGATGATGCTTTAAGTCATGTGATTGATAGAATTGGGAGACTCAATCTCGATTCAGTCCCAACTAAATCAATGGAGCAGCCTGGACCATTTGAGAAAGGTCCCCCAAAGTGGCTGACAAAGACACTTGAAAGTGTTCATCTTGATGAGGTTGGAAAGACAGGAACTAGAAATTCAAATCGACAAAATGGAGGTGATGTAGATGACTCTGATTCACCTGTTGATATGGATGTTTCTTATGATTGTGAATTGAATTTGTCTATCGAACCAACTTCCTTCAAAGAAGCTGCTTCTCATGATGAATGGAAAGAAGTGATGCAAAAGGATTATGATGCCCTGATAAAGAATGGCACTTGGGAGCTGGTTGATCCTCCATTAGGTGCCAAACCAATTGGCTGAAAGTGGGTCTACAAGAACAAGTATAAAGCAGATGGCTCACTTGACAAGCACAATGCCAGGCTTGTGGCAAAAGGTTTTTCATATAAGGAAGGGGTCGATTATGAGGAGACTTTTGCCCCCACAAAAAAATGGGCTACCATCTGGACACTCTTTTCCCTAGCAGCTCAGAACGGTTGGAAATTCCATCAAATGGATGTAAAAACTGCTTTCTTGAATGGAGATCTAAAAGAGAATGTTTTTATGTCCCAGCTTGAAGGATTTGTTGTGAAAGGACATGAACATAAAGTATGCAAACTTGTGAAATCCTTGTATGGCCTCAAACAAGCACCGCAAGCTTGGTATGAAAAACTAACTGAGCATCTTCTAAAACTCAATTTCAAACATTATGATCTTGATGATGCAACTTTATTTGTCAAGAAAGTTGGCAAAACAATTGTATATCTTGTGGTATATGTAGATGATATTTTGATGACAGGCAACAATGAAAGCTACATTGCATCCATAAAGAAGGAATTGAGGAAAGGTTTTGAAATGGCTGATTTGGGCTATGTTCATTACTATCTTGGTATTGAAGTAACTAAACATACGAAATCCATATTCCTTTCTCAAAAGAAGTACATTGGAGATCTATTGAACAAGTTTGGCATGACAGAATGCAATCCTCTTACTACTCCAATGGAACAAAACTTAAAGCTCACATCCATTGAAGGAAAAGAATTTGAGGATGCAACAAAGTATAGACAACTTGTAGGAAGTCTCAACTACCTAACTACTACCAAACCAGACATTTCAATTGCTGTTGGAATCCTCTCCAGGTTTATGCAAAAGCCTTGTGAGGGACATTGGTCTGCTGCCAAAAGAGTTCTAAGGTACTTGAAGGGAACTCAAGACTTTCGAATCAAGTATACACAGGTGGATGACTTCAGCTTGATTGGATACTTTGATTCAGACTTCGAAGGAGACAAATAAAATGGGGTATCTACTTCAGGTTATGCTATGAGTCTTGGATCAGGAGTTGTCTCCCTGAGATCACGCAAACAATCAGTTCCATCAGATTCCACAACAGAAGCATAATATGTGGTAGCAGCTGAGGCAACAAAAGAAATTGTATGGCTCAGGAAAATTCTTGAAGATTTGCAGGTAAAACAAGTACAATCGACTCCATTCATGATTAACAATACCTCGGCAATAAAGTTGGCCAAAAACCCAAAGTTCCATGATCAAACGAAGCACACCAATACTAAATATCATTTGATTCGACCTCATGTTGAGGCCAAAACAATCCATCTCCACCATTGTTCCACTTGTTAACACCCAGGTTGTTCCCTATGACTCCCAAGGGAATACGGCCGGGGTAACCACTAACCAATCTTTGGATCACAGTTTCTAGCCAAACTGTAATTAGAGAGGGCTCTCTCTTTATGATTTGTCTCTTTTATGATGGTGTTTTAGGCTAGCTATTATGCTCAGGTTTTGGTTTATGTTTTGGTTGAAGGATTTCTTTCAGGTCTTATGATATAGTGTTTAGAGAGTAAAATATCATTGGGCAATGGAGTCTGGAGTTGTGAAGTGCTTTGATATGCAGGATTGGTGGTGCTTAAACTGCAGGGCCAATATTGTATTTCAGACAAACAAATTTAGCTTAAATGGTGATGT
Source organism: Pinus tabuliformis (assembly GCA_031772625.1). Taxonomy (NCBI): domain Eukaryota; kingdom Viridiplantae; phylum Streptophyta; class Pinopsida; order Pinales; family Pinaceae; genus Pinus; species Pinus tabuliformis. The sequence continues at coordinate 1,295,976,978 of CM062807.1, forward strand.
ATGTCAACCAACAGAAAGCAATTAAGAATTTTCTATTAAGCTGGTGAGGTGAAAGTGAAACACGCTGCACAGGAGCAAACTTGAATTCCTGTGACAAAGGCCACTGTGAAAGATGTATTCTGAAAGTGCAGCAGTTAAGAATTACACTTATCAAGATTGCATCTGAAGAAAACATTCATTAACAACAAAGATTGAACTCAGGGTATTCGTTGAATAAAACCTGAAAGTTATTCTTTTTCCTTGTTGCTAAACATTTAAAGTGTGATAGCATATGGATTTTAACAAACAAAATACATAACAGAGAGGGTTACAGAGACTTATTTTATGGTGAAATACACAGGAATCCAGCAATTTCCAACAGACACCAGTACGCATTCAACACTTCAGAGATCCGAGAAATTCCATCCCTTTCTTTATTAACTTCTGAAAGGATTACAGCATAAGAAATTCTTCAGGAGAAATCAACAACAACCCTTGCAATCTCATGCGAAGGGGATTTTATAGGAATGTTTATACAAAATATCTCAGGCATTGAGTCATCTGAGAGAGAAAATATCATCATAAATTTGTTCAGAAAGTGGAAAAGAAGTTATTGCAGCTTTGAATGCAACATAACTGCTCTTTAATTCTGTCAGAGGATATTTTGACCTTTGGGGGTCACTGAGTCGGTTGAACCGCTTTGCTTTAACGCTGAAAAATGTGTCTTTACTTTTGGCTGCGCTGTGTATTCTCAGCTCTGCCACCTGTGGTTTTCTATTTCTGCTTTGTTGGCCGATACATCTGCTGAGTTGGCTCATCTTTAATCTTTGCTGCATGCTGATTTTGTTGAACTGTGCTTTACATAACAATTCATATTTTAAGAACAAAATTTGGTGGATGGCCCGTTGTTTACAAGATTTTCTGTATTGCATTTGTCCACCAGTCCTGTGTAGGGAGTTGATGCCTGAGAATTGCATCCATTGTCTCCTCTGCTTCTGTGTATTTATAAAAATTTGGGGCCACATCAAACAAGTGCGTGATTTCATTCATTATAAAAAATAGATTTTCTATCTTACTATAGAAAATCTGTCCTGTAATAGGCCCTGTATCATCTGAAGTGCTGGCCTTCTCATTGACCTGAGTTGAAGCAAAAGCATTCACTCTTTTGGCATACTGTTCATGGGTGAATAATTTCCCTCCGCTGTTCAGTAAGCTAGGGAGTCCTCTGTTCTGTAATACCTGAAATCTTTCCATGAACCTGTTCACCTCAGTTTGCATATCCTGGGTTCTTCTTTCCAATGTCTGCACCAGATTTCTCAGATTAAGAACCCTCCTGATCATTTGGATAGTCTCAGTTCTGTTTGTAATTCCCATGGTAGCTAACTGAGAACTTGTTTTATGGTTAAGTACGTTGATCATTCTGGTGGCCACTTCAGGCATATTGCTCAATAAAGCTCTTGATCTGTGAACCTCCTTCTGTGCCTTTGGGATGAGCTCTAATTGCTCATGGATTGTCTCAATATATTGCCATTGATTGGTAATTGATTGGCCAATATTGGACCATAGCATTGCTCTGATTTCAGCTACAATTTTGTCTAGTTTGAGCTCATTTTCCAGCTCTTTGATCTTGTCTTTAAGGGCTTTGATTTCCCTGCCCTTTTCTGCCACTTCTCTCTTTGATTTAACATGTCTGTCATTTACCTTGGCCAAATTTTCCCTGGTCTCTTTTAACTCTGTCATTTGAGCTTCCAGGATTTGGATTTCATTCTTCAACTTTTGCATATCCAGGCTTTGGGCCTGCTCTGTAGTTGTTGGCGCTGCTGAAGTAGATGTTGCTGTCTGTTCAGTCTGTTGAGGAGGAGGAGCAGTGATAGGAGCAGTTTCCTCAAGATTGATAATCTGAGGAGGAGGCTGAGAGGTCTGGCCCTCTTCTCTTTGTTTCAATGCTGCTTGCAGGGCCGCTTGTGTAGCCTCTGATTCTCCCAATTTCTCTTGAGCTTGCATAAGCTGCTTATAAATGGAAATCAACAAGGCTGTGGTATCCTGCTCATGCCTTTGTTGGGCTACCTCATCTGTCTGAGGGTGAATGGTAGCTGGGAGTTTGATTTTCTTCCTCAAGGCAGCCATGTCAGCATCCCTTAATTTCAAGATTTCCTGTATTCCTGAAATATCTTTGGGATCATGCCCAATTTCAGTGATTATGTCTTCCAAGGACCTTATTCTGTTGTCCTTCACTTGGGATGATGCCCTCTCCAATTCCAGCTGAGAGGCTGTGGCATTAAGGCTGCTCTCTAGCTTGTAATTTTCTAATGTTTTGTCTGCCAAGGAGGCATACACCATCTCACCAGTCTGTTTGTGCAGTTCAATTTTATCCATTGGGTGTATGTCTTTGGCCAGGACCTCCAGGTTGGTCCTTAGGTAATTTGAGGCAGATTGGGGATGCAGTGTTGTGGGCATAAAATGACTCATGATCATTTTGCCTTCACTTACATCAAAGGCAGACATGAGTCTTTGCTGATTGGTGGGAGCCATGTTTAACAGATGATTGTACAGTTGTATCTTGATAGGATCACTCCTCCTTTTGATGTCTATAAATTGCTGTTTGATGCTTACTTGTCCTTCTTTTTGCTGGCTGGAGGAGCTGACCTCCCCTCCCATAGTCCTGTCCTGTTCCTGCTGGAAGGAACTGGCTGAGGCTTCTCTGCTGGGTGGGCCCATGCCCAATGCTTGTCTTATTGCTATGTCATCCTCCGAAAAGTCATTCAATCTTTGTCTTTTCTCTCCCTGGTTGATAGATGAAGTGAGAGGAGTTTCTCTATCCCTTTTTCTGCTTAAGTCCTCCTTCTGTGGAGTTTGGAGGACCGAGGCGTCAGTGGTGACTTCTGGCCTAGGAGGCACTATGTTCTGAGCCTGTTGCTCAGTGGAAGTTGGAGTATCAACTACTCTTTCCTGCTGTAAGGGCTGATGTCTGTCATGTTGCCCTTCTTCTTGCTGCAATTCTTGTTGCTGTTGTTGTTCTGCCTGCTGCTGCCTTTCTTTATCTGCCTGCTCTTGAGTCACTGGAGGTGACTGCTCCTTCTCTTGATGTGGTTGCTCTGTCTCCATTTCCTTTTCTTTGCCTTTGCTGGATATATTTTCAGTGGCCTTGGTAGTTTGCTGTTTGGCAGTTGAGGAAGATGCAGCTGCTCCGGCTTGTGTGCTTGGAAGTGCGCTCACCTGTGAAAAAAGTTCAAGGTCAGCCATCTTCCTTAAATTCCTTACTGCCCTCTGATTTAGCTCTTCTTGTGAGACAGGCTCTTCTAAGGTCCCTCTCCTCCATTTGTCTTGGTTAGCATATTTTTCAATGTGAGGGATACTATGATGATCATAGGCAGACAACTTATATTTGAGCATCCTCATTGTTATAAAATGATTAGGGTCATAGGGTGTCCATGGGAAACTTGTTTGAAGGCCAAGGGACTCAAGCATTCTATCTGCTTCCCTCCATCCTTGCTCCCTCTCGTTATAGATAAAATGGCCAAGTTGGCTTTTCACCTTCAACTGTGCTTTTTTGCCTTTTCCTGAAAAGTGAAGCACATCAACCCGGCCAAATTGCCTAAAATACTCTAGGGCAAATAGCCTCATAGGCACATACTTAGGTAATCTGAATGGAGGCAAATCACACCCATATATCCTGATGACAGTGTGGTGTTGGTAGAAGTACCAATCCCCAATGCTGTAAGATTTAGATAGCTGAAGAATTCTCTGCATGTCATCAGTGAGTCTTGGAGGAGGCGAGCTCATTAGCATTGTCATAGCTGGATGGATGAACTGATCAATAAATTCACAGTAAGTGTATGGAGAATCAGGTGTAGAGTGGAAGACAGAGGACTAATAGACCACTGATCTAGAATTGCCCTGGGCATCCATTCTTTTGATTGAAAAATGAAATCTCTCATGTTGATGGTACAAAATCAAATGATAAATGTAGGAGGTATATCTGAATACCCTATCTCTCGCCAAATTCATCAATTGCTCATGAATCTTGTCTGATATGTAGGTGGCATAGTCATAGCAGATTGGTGACTTGCTAGGAGCAAACATAAACATAATTACCAGCACAGTTATATCAATATGCTCAATTGAATTATATCCCAAGATGGGACTAATCATATCTGCAAGGTCTCTGCCCAGCCCATTGAGATATACATGACCAATTGGAGGGTACATCACCATGTCAGAGTTAATGTATAATTGATTGAGTTTGATAATTTGAGCATCTGTCAGTTTGGCCCCTTGTTTTATCAGGTTCACTAGTGACAAAGGGACCAACTTCTTCTGAGGGTTGAAGCAAAGCATGTCTCTGATAGCTTGAGGGGTAACATAGAAAAGTACTGAACCAGATGGGTCAACAACAGCCCTCTGAGAAGCATCATAATGTTCAGCACACAGGTGGATTAGTTCAGGGAACTGGTTGACCTGAGGGAGCTTAAAAATAGGGAGGAAAGAGTCCCATATGCCCAATATATCTGTCCCATTTTCATGCTTGGCTTTCAACTCATTCAACAGATGAATGTGGAATTTGCTGCTCATAAACATTTCTTCTGTAATTTGGTAATCCATATCTGCCAAGGCTTGCCATTTCAAGTTCCTTTGAGGGGCATTCAGAGGCTGAACATTTAGTACTACAGGTGTCTCCATTGCAAAGGAGGATTTTGAATTGAGTGCAAAGTGGTTTTAATTGAGCAGGACAGTGCAGAGGAATGTCTCTGTACCAGGGAGATGAATTTATCAGGAACAGAGAGTAGTTCTAGTAAATAGCAATTGAAATACTATTTATAGTGCAAAATAGGACAAATGTTTGGCCTCACTCTGTCTCTCTTGGCAGGTTTTTAATGGACTAACCCACTGTCTCACGATTGCGCGAGCAGTTTACAGTTTTTTGATAGGAACTCGGGAATTAAGGCTCAGCTAGTGTTTTTCGACCTTGTAGTTGACAATAGAGGCTCTGCAGGGGGAACTCGCCGGTGAATTTATGAGTTTTAGCGTCCTTTAATCTTTCTGAGTGATTTATAGACAATTCCAGGCGTACGGAGGAAAGATGACGAGAAATACCTGGCAAACAGCGAGCAGAGGTCGTATATGCGGGCAGGATTGGTGCTCTGGAGGTCTCCTGGTCAATTTAGCAGGTTGGTAGTAACTTGGACGTGAGCAGCATGCAGAAAACAACAGTAGAAAATGAACGAAAAGAATGCAAAACGTGATTTTTGGCCGAAATATAGACCTTTTGGCCATTTGGCGCCTTTTTTGGGATGACGTCAGCATGACGTCATTGGTGGGGTCAAGGTCGGATGACGTCAGCTGACGTCATCGGGTGACATGGCGAGCTGCTATTGGTCCATGGGGGACGATGCGGAGGCAGCCACGTCGGCGGAGGGGCGGACAACAGGACTGATGCGATGGCAGGGTGTGGGTGACATGGTTCTGACGTGGAGGTGACATAGTATAGGCGGGATAACCGAAACCGGAAACAGCCAGTGGTTTCATATCGCACCGCTCATGGTACGGGGGGGGGAAACTGTCAGGTGTACCTCCGATGAGCTGTGGTGGGGACGCGTGGCTGCCGAGTGACGTAACCTTTTTACGGACATCGGAAGGTATCCGTCGGATGTGAGACCCGCTCCGACATCAACGATGACCGTCGGATCTGGAGGGCCCGATCCAACGGCTGTCGGGGCAGTGATGTGATCGGCGGATATGGCGGGTAAACAGCGGACGTCGGAGCCGCTCCGATGTGATAAGAGCCGTTGGATGTTCAAGCTCCGATCGGACGGCTGTCGGGGTGGATGACATGATCGGTGGATACGGCAAAGGCGCGGCATTATTTAATATTTATTTTCGGAATGCGCGCTTAGGCTGAGGATCATCGGGGTATAGTGTTTTAGTGAGGTTTTCAATGTATTTCGAAAAAAACAAATATATGCGCCGAGACTTTGGTTTAGGCGGCGGAAGTGGTTTTTTTGGATTTTTCATGATTTCAAAGGGGTTATGGGTAAAAAAGGGGCTTGTATAGGGTTTTCCTTTGCAAATGATGGTTTAATGAGTGGAATGACTTGAAGCAAGGGGGAGAGATGAGGTATAGGTTCATCCAAGTGACCAGATGTCACTTTGATTCCTTTTTTAGAGAACATATGGCTATAAGGCCAAGGGGAGGGGTATTTATACAAAATTTGGGGTTTATACACCATGGTGTTAATATTAGTAGGGGAAAGGTGATATAGGGGATTTATATAGTACAGTTAGAGTTAATATGGATGGGGGGGAGAATGAAGGGAGAAAATACTAAGTTTATTTGAAACTCACTTAGTTTAGGGAGTAGATCAAAATGAAAAGATTTTTAGACAAGAAATGTGGCTTCTAAAAAGATTAAGAACCACCATAAAACCATAATTCTTCCATGAATCTCAACGGATGAGGGAATGTTAGTAAATGACATGAAAAGGGGAAAAGGGAGGTTAGACAGGCTCCTTTGCTTGCTGCACTCTTGATGAAGAAGAACACCTTCTCATTTCATTGACTTTGCCTTGGTAAACAAAGCTAACACATCTGCAATGGTAAAAATAACCTTTCTGCAACCCCAACTACCTACCCAGCTACTTGCCTAGCATTTTTTATTTCTTCTTGGAGGGTGCACTTGGACTTGCAGACCCTTACTTGCCTTTTCTTTTGTTTGGCTTTTTCTTTTGTTTTTTCTATCTACTTCTACCCTTATTTCTTCCAAGGTCCCAGATTAAGCTGTTGGGAGCCTATTTTCTCTACCTAAACTACTTGTCAACCAAGATTAAACAGTTTGGACAGACTCCTTTCTCTATTCTATAACTAAAAATTTAAACCATGGAATGATCCAGATTAGACTGTTGGACCATCCATCAAAATTTTAAGTCCATACCAAGCTATAAGCACAGATTGGATTCTCTTGGGAATATGTGATCTTTGAGTCATCAAAGCAGAGCATATTTGGTCCTTTCATAGTCAATCATGAAATATGAAACCTATTGGTATAGGTAGCTAACAGTGGCTCCACATGGGGATGGTGTTTCATTTGAAAGACCAAGAACAGCAGGTCAGATTGCCTTGCTCCTTGTTTGCTCTTGTCCATCTTGTAGTTGCTGCTTTGAAGTGCCCAAATTGTGTGCTTCTCTTCTTGGTAGACCTCTGATTCTATTTACCTTTTGCTGGTCAGTCAATAAACTTGGAAAACTGCATTTTTACAATCTAAACAGAAAATAATATATATATCTGCATATATACAAGGGAACCTCAGGTTGCACTCATGGGAAATAGTCAAAATAGTGCTTCAGCATCCTGCCATTGACAGGACCTTCATCCAAGTCAGTTTCAGTTAAACTTTTAAGGAAATAGGTATTATTACCTTGTACTGCTTGGACAGAAAATGGTCCTCTCCAAAGGGAGTCAAATTTTCCATGTTTTCCTTTGTCTTCTCTCCTTGCATCCCACTTGAGGACTTTGTCACCAACATTAAAATCTTCTGCTTTGGTTCTTCTGTCAAAGGCCTTCTTTAGTTTTTCTTGTAATACTTGAGCTCTGCTGAAAACTTGATCTCTGGTTTGCTGCAGACATATGATTTGATTTATCCTTCTTTGCATATCATTTGGTTCAGCTTGGCTTTCTTGAAGAAGTTTCATAACAGGCACTCCTAGTGATGAGGGAAATTTGGCTTCTAGTCCATAAACCAACTCATAAGGGCTGGTCCCAATTGATCTTTTGGTTGTTAGTCTATCCGCCCACAAGGCATTGACTAGTTTCTTATGCCAATTCTTTTTATTTTCTTCCAACACCTTCTTTATGATGTTCACCAGGCTTTTGTTTGATGATTCAGCAAGGCCATTTCCTTGGGGATAGTATGCAGTAGAATGGCCCAAAGTAATATGAAATTTGTGGCAGAAGTTCACCATTTTCTTGGATCTGAAAGCAGCAGCATTGTCTGTTATTATTTTATCAGGACAGCCAAATCTAGCCAGTATGTTGTTCTCCAAGAACTGAATGATTATTGAATCATTTGCTTGTCTACATGGGGCAGCTTCAATCCACTTGGTGAAGTAGTCTGTTGCTGTTAGAATCCATCTGTGCTGTCCTGAAGATGAGGGATGAATTTCTCCAATAAAATCCAAGCCCCATTGTTGAAAAGGTCTCTCTGTTGCAATGGGTCTTAAGGGGAGTGGCAGCAACTGTATTTTGCCCTCAAACACTTGGCATTTGTGGCATGAGGTTGTGAATTTCTTGATATCAGAGAACATGGTGGGCCAGTAATAACCAGCCCTCAGTATTTTGTCCACAGTGGACTTCCAGTACAAATGTCCACCACAGTCTCCTGCATGAAACTCTCGCATGATATTGTTAGTTTCATTTTCAATTAAACAGTGCAGCAATATACCTTCATGGTTTTTCCAAAGCAAATTGCCATCCATTACACAAAATCTTGATGTTTTCATTTTTAAGAACCTACACTTAGTTTTGGACAGTCCTGGGGGAGCACACAGGTTTTGTAAGACATAACAGATATCAGAGTACCAAGGAGATTGTTCAAAGGCTACATTGATCTTTGGAGTCGCCAGCTCTGTTTCACTGTCCAGCTGATTGATATCTAGGGCTTGGAAATTTGCTTCTGTCATTAACTTGGCCAGACCTTGCCCTTTTATTAGCTTTGTAGGTTTTATTTCAATGTCAAATTCCAAGATGTTGGCAATCCATTTTCCTCTTCTGCCCTCTAGGTTTTCTTGAGTGAGTATGTCTTTTACAATAGGACTTGGCACATATGCTATGACATGGGAATAAAGGATATAAATCCTAAAATCTTTAATGGCTTTGACTAAAGCATAAGCTTGCTTTTCCATGATTTGATACTTTAAAGGTGCATCTCTAAGAGCTCTGCTAAAGAAAGCAATAGGCTTCTCATTACCTTGGTCATCTTTTTGTAATAAAACAGCAGCAATAGTATGCTGAGAGGCGAAAGAGAAAATAATAAACTCTCTGTCAAACTGAGGATTGGTCAAGACTGGGGTTTGGGTAAGGGCCAATTTTATACCTTCAAATGCTTGATTGGCTTCAACAGTCCACTTCACTTTTGAGTCCTTTTTCAGCATGTTATTTAATAATCTGATTAGTTCCGCCAAGTTTGGGATAAACCTTCTTAAGAAATTGTTTTTTCCCAAGAATCCTTGTAACTCTTTGACATTCCTTGGGTGGGGCATTTGTAGGATAGCCTGTATCCTATCTGGGTCAATTCTTATGCCATCCTTTGAGATGATGTGTCCTAACAGTTTACCTTCTTCCAAACCAAATAGAGACTTCTTGGGATTTAAGGAAATTCCATATTTTCTGCACTTTAGGAAGATCTGTCTTAAATGTTTGAGATGTTCTTGGTCAGATTTTGAAAAAGGTGTGAGATCATCTAAGTAAATGACTAAAAAGTCATGAATCTCTTTGGAAAAAGCAATGTCCATTGCTCTTTGAAAAGTTGCCCCTGCATTTTTCAATCCAAAAGGCATCTTTACATATTTGAAAGTTCCCCATGGGGTAGTGAATGCTGTTTTGTCTTGATCATCAGGGTGCACCAGGATTTGATTGAAGCCTGAGAACCCATCCAGTAATGAAATCCTTGAGGCCCCTACCACTCTTTGGAGAATGTGATCCATCTTGGGTAAGGGATAGTTGTCTTTGAGGGATACTTGGTTTAAATTCCTTAAGTCCACACACAGCCTAATTTCACCGGTCTTCTTTCTTGTAGGGACTAAGTTGGAGATCCATTCAGAGAATCTGATTGGTGCTATGATGCCTGCTTTGAACATTTTTTGTACCTCTTGTTCCATTGCTGGGAGAAGCATAGGATTGATTCTCCTCAGTTTTTGTTTAAAGGGTTTTTGATCAGGCTTGAGAGGGATAGTATGCTGGATAACAGAGGTGTCATAGGACTTTAGGTCCTCATAACTCCATGCAAAGACATCCTGGAACTCTTTAAAGAGGTCAATGTATTTAGGCTTTTGATCAGGAGGCAAAGATGCAGACAATTTGATTATTTTGGGTTTGTCAATTGTACCTATGTTGTATTCTTCAATGGCTGCATTTAAGGGCTGCATTTTTGGTTTTCTGGGAATATCATTTGAATCAAAGATGTCCTCTAGGGGAGTTAGGCCTGTTGGTAGAAAATTGTCTTTCAGCTCTATGATTTCAGTTTCAGCATTGGCCACTTCCTCACAATTGATTGATTGAATTTGCTGAATGCTATCCTTGTTGAAAATAGTTGGATTTAGCATTTGTTTTGCTGTTCTGGGTGATATTGGGTGAGTAATCTTTTGAAACTGTATTTGTGATGGACTTGCTCTTTCAAGTATTTGTGATTGACTTGCTGTCTCAAGTATTTGTGATTGACTTGCTGTCTCAAGTATTTGTGATTGACTTGCTGTCTCCATGTCAATATTTAATCCTGCAAATTCTTGCTGCAGAGTTAAAAAATGGTTTATTTGCTTGTCATCCTCAAATACTTGCCAATCATTAACATTGTTTGGAATGGAGGGTCTGTGTTTCACCTCAGCTGTAAAACAGTGATGGGGCTCAAAAGGCAGCTTGCAGGTACTTGCAAAGGTGGCTAAACTGTGAGCATGCAGATTGTGGGTTCTGGGAATTTTAGTAACTTGGAATTCAGAGAAAAAGCTTAGTACCTCAGCAACAGCAGACCTGTAAGTCCTTAGTCTTTTGTCATTGGTGACGAAGTTTCCTTTCACTTGTTGAATAACTAAATCTGAATCACCCATGATTGAAACCCTGGCAGCTTGTAAGAATTTTACTAACTTGAGGCCTAGTAAGAGAGCTTCATATTCTGCCATGTTGTTAGTACATCTGAAATTCAATCTAAAAGCTCTGCCTTCTGCATGACTATTTTCTTTATTGTGTACCCAAACTCCAGCTCCCGCCCCTAATTTGTTGACTGAGCCATCAAATTCAAGGAACCATAGAGTATCTTGTTGGGAAGGAGATTTTAGGATCTGTTCATGGGCTGGTAATGTGAGTAGCAGTTGTGGTTTTTTCTCTAGCTTGTCTTCTAGGACAGTCTCCTTGTTTGATTGGATGTTCTTGACAACTAGGGCAGCAGCAACATCTAGTGTTTGATTGACTGTTGTTTCATGGGTGATAATACTTTCATCTGAATCTTCCTCTTGTATGAGTATCTTGGTTTCAACATCACCTTTTGAGGGAGTGATGGTGTCATTGAAGAGAATGTATGAGTCTATGTCTGAATGGACAGCATATATGGGAAAGTTTTGAGGCTTTTCTTCACTGCTGACCATGTATTTCATTAGTGTTTCTCTGTACAGTGTTTTTGGTTGCCCAAAAACAGAGATGGTGGCATATGACATGTCTAATTGTAGGGAACCTTGGAGCTTAGCTCCCCATGATCTTGATAACAGCATCCCATACTTAGGTGGGATATCAGCAACCACAACATCCATTAGGATGGTCTTGTTTGGGTATTGAACCAGGGACACACATAAGTCTTTTATGAGACCTAGACACTTGACTTGGCTAGAGTCAAAAGAAAACAGGTCTTTGTATGGTCTTGTTATGTCCAAATTCAATCTTTCCATGACTGCTTTTGGCATGAGGTTGTGAGAAGCACCTGAGTCAAACATTGCATTGTGTAGTATTTTGTCATGAATATGTAAGCTGACATAAAAAGGTAGTACCCCTGTGACTATTGTTTTTCCATCCACTTCTGGGCCAAACAATAATTCTGGAGTGTCATCCAACACATTTACATCATCTTTACTGTTAGTGAGTTGAAGGGATTTCTTGATCTGTAGCTTATAGATGTCATGCTTGGCTAGTTCTAAGAGAGGAACATCTATCTTTAATTTACCCATTTCAGTCTCTAGGTCAAAGGATTTTTCAGATTGGGTCTTGGGGTTATAGATAACTGTCCTTTCCTTGTTCATTAAATCTTCTTCTTGACTTTGGGACTTATCCTTTTTACTCATCTCTTGAGGAGAAATAGTTGAATAAGGATGAGAAGGGGGAGTGACCATAGGCTGCTGTTTTGAGGAGGGTGGTTCAGTGATCTCCTCCACAATTACTTCTTCTGCAGGTAACTTTGTTTTGTCATTAGGTGCTGTGACTATAACTTTTTCAGGCTGCTGATTATCCTTTATTTTTTCAGGCTGGTTTACGTTCACAGTTCTGCTCCTTAGCTTGTATTGTTTATGGACCTCATAAACAGCAGTGTCATAGCCTTGCTTAAAGTCAAAGGATTCACCTGATTTAGTTTGGAACAATTTGATTTCATCATCCTCATGATCTTCTTGTGTTAAGAACACTTGACTCTCACCATCTAGACCCATCAAGTTAATCTCAGGATCCTCATTGGGTTCTGCTGATGTGGAAGTTTCTGCATAATTTTCTTGGAAAGGGGGTCTTATGTCTTGATCAGCACTGGTTTTGCCAATGCCTGGGTTTTGAGTTCTCCTAAAATTTGGATTCCTAGGAGGGTTGTTTTGTGGTGGTTCCCATGATGATTTTCTTTCAACCGATTCCACTCTATCACCTAATCTTTTCATTCCATTAAGTATTGCATCCAGCTTCTGATCAAAGGCAGTGGGTTCTTCTTTGAAGGCAGTCCTCTTTTCCAACCTTGCCCTGTTTCTTTTGGCAATCAGGTTGGCTTCCACTGTGACTGCAACCCTTTGGGCCTCTGCAAGGGATTGAGGATCTCTTTCTTTCAACTGATAGGCCATGTCAGGGTCAAAGCCATCAGGGAATTTGTATAAAACTAGATCAGGAGGAGGTCTTAGATTTTGTGGAATTGCGTTATATACATTGTTAAATCTTGCACAATACTCCAAAACAGTCTCTTGGGGACCTCTTTTGATAGTGTCATATTCCCCTAGTATGTGCAGAGGATCTTTCTTCTTTTCCCATCTACTAGTAAAGGCTTGATACAGTTCATCAGGAGTTGTAATGGAGTTTGCATTCAGGGATCTAAACCAAGTTCTTACATCCCCAGTTAGGCTTTGAACAAACATCCTCATTCTGACACTGTCATCATCTATTTCATAGGTCTCAAAATGGTCTTGCATCCTCTTGGCATGCTGGGCAGCTGTCAGAGGGCCATTGGAATCAAAATATGAGATTTTGGTTTGGTAGTCTTGGGGTAGAGCTGCAGCATTAGCTGGTATCTGCAGAGGTGCATACCCGTTAGCCATATTTACAGGATTTAGAAGATTAACAGGGGCAGCTGGGATAGTAGGAACAATGGGTATCACAGGGGTAACAGGTAAGGGTGAACCTAGAGTGTTGGTCAAGGGGATATGAACAGTGGATGAGGATATGAGAGGTGGAGTTTGAGATGTGGATGGTGAACTAGGGGAACTAGGGGTAGACCGGAAAAGGACCTTGCATGGAGTAGGGATGAGGCTGGGATGATCTGACTCTGAAGTTAAATCAGCAGGTTTCTCCTGCCTTTGCTGCCTCCTAATGTTTCTAGGGATGGTATTTGGATTATCAACAATGATGGGTGGATTAGGGTCAGGATTTGCCCTAGTGTGCCGTGGATTTTTCTTAGGAGCCAGCTTCTAACTGTTTTTTAGGATTTTTGTAGGAAATTTTTATATTTGAAAGGACTGGATGAAGATTCTGGAATGGCTATATATATTTCAGAACTAAGATGAAGATTCCCAAAAAAGCTCTTCCCTAAAACTGTTAATGTTATACAGAAACAGATTAAAGGCCTCTTGACTGATTTCAGGCTTGATAGTAGCTATGGAAGATATATAGTAATTGAAAATCTTAAGCAGCTCCCCAGCGGAGTCGCCAATTATGTTAACACCCAGGTTGTTCCCTATGACTCCCAAGGGAATACGGCCGGGGTAACCACTAACCAATCTTTGGATCACAGTTTCTAGCCAAACTGTAATCAGAGAGGGCTCTCTCTTTATGATTTGTCTCTGTTATGATGGTGTTTTAGGCTAGCTATTATGCTCAGGTTTTGGTTTATGTTTTGGTTGAAGGATTTCTTTCAGGTCTTATGATATAGTGTTTAGAGAGTAAAATATCATTGGGCAATGGAGTCTGGAGTTGTGAAGTGCTTTGATATGCAGGATTGGTGGTGCTCAAACTGCAGGGCCAATATTGTATTTCAAACAAACAAATTTAGCTTAAATGGTGATGTATGTCAACCAACAGAAAGCAATTAAGAGTTTTCTATTAAGCTGGTGAGGTGAAAGTGAAACACGCTGCACAGGAGCAAACTTGAATTCCTGTGACAAAGGCCACTGTGAAAGATGTATTCTGAAAGTGCAGTAGTTAAGAATTACACTTATCAAGATTGCATCTGAAGAAAACATTCATTAACAACACAGATTGAACTCAAGGTATTCATTGAATAAATCCTGAAAGTTATTCTTTTTCCTTGTTGCTAAACATTTAAAGTGTGATAGCATATGGATTTTAACAAACAAAATACATAACAGAGAGGGTTACAGAGACTTATTTTATGGTGAAATACACAGGAATCCAGCAGTTTCCAACAGACACCAGTACGCATTCAACACTTCAGAGATTCAAGAAATACCATCGCTTTCTTTATTAACTTCTGAAAGGATTACAGCATAAGAACTTCTTCAGGAGAAATCAACAACAACCCTTGCAATCTCATGCGAAGGGGATTTTATAGGAATGTTTATACAAAATATCTCAGGCATTGAGTCATCTGAGAGAGAAAATATCATCATAAATTTGTTCAGAAAGTAGAAAAGAAGTTATTGCAGCTTTGAATGCAACATAACTGCTCTTTAATTCTGTCAGAGGATATTTTGACCTTTGGGGGTCACTGAGTCGGTTGAACCGCTTTGCTTTAACGCTGAAAAATGTGTCTTTACTTTTGGCTGCGCTGTGTATTCTCGGCTCTGCCACCTGTGGTTTTCTATTTCTGCTTTGTTGGCCGATACATCTGCTGAGTTGGCTCAGCTTTAATCTATGCTGCATGCTGATTTTGTTGAACTGTGCTTTACATAACAATTCATATTTTAAGAACAAAATTTGGTGGATGGCCCGTTGTTTACAAGATTTTCTGTATTGCATTTGTCCACCAGTCCTGTGTAGGGAGTTGATGCCTGAGAATTGCATCCATTGTCTCCTCTGCTTCTGTATATTTATAAAAATTTGGGGCCACATCAAACAAGTGCGTGATTTCATTCATTATAAAAAATAGATTTTCTATCTTACTATAGAAAATCTGTCGTGTAATAGGCCCTGTATCATCTGAAGTGCTGGCCTTCTCATTGACCTGAGTTGAAGCAAAAGCATTCACTCTTTTGGCATACTGTTCATGGGTGAATAATTTCCCTCCGCTGTTCAGTAAGCTAGGGAGTCCTCTGTTCTGTAATATCTGAAATCTTTCCATGAACCTATTCACCTCAGTTTGCATATCCTGGGTTCTTCTTTCCAATGTCTGCACCGGATTTCTCAGATTAAGAACCCTCCTGATCATTTGGATAGTCTCAGTTCTGTTTGTAATTCCCATGGTAGCTAACTGAGAACTTGTTTTATGGTTAAGTACGTTGATCATTCTGGTGGCCACTTCAGGCATATTGCTCAATAAAGCTCTTGATCTGTGAACCTCCTTCTGTGCCTTTGGGATGAGCTCTAATTGCTCATGGATTGTCTCAATATATTGCCATTGATTGGTAATTGATTGGCCAATATTGGACCATAGCATTGCTCTGATTTCAGCTACAATTTTGTCTAGTTTGAGCTCATTTTCCAGCTCTTTGATCTTGTCTTTAAGGGCTTTGATTTCCCTGCCCTTTTCTGCCACTTCTCTCTTTGATTTATCATGTCTGTCATTTACCTTGGCCAACTTTTCCCTGGTCTCATTTAACTCTGTCATTTGAGCTTCCAGGATTTGGATTTCATTCTTCAACTTTTGCATATCCAGGCTTTGGGCCTGCTCTGTAGTTGTTGGCGCTGCTGAAGTAGATGTTGCTGTCTGTTCAGTCTGTTGAGGAGGAGGAGTAGTGATAGGAGCAGTTTCCTCAAGATTGATGATCTGAGGAGGAGGCTGAGAGGTCTGACCCTCTTCTCTTTGTTTCAATGCTGCTTGCAGGGCCGCTTGTGTAGCCTCTGATTCTCCCAATTTCTCTTGAGCTTGCATAAGCTGCTTATAAACGGCAATCAACAAGGCTGTGGCATCCTGCTCATGCCTTTGTTGGGCTACCTCATCTGTCTGAGGGTGAATGGTAGCTGGGAGTTTGATTTTCCTTCTCAAGGCAGCCATGTCAGCATCCCTTAATTTCAAGATTTCCTGTATTCCTGAAATATCTTTGGGATCATGCCCAATTTCAATGATTATGTCTTCCAAGGACCTTATTCTGTTGTCCTTCGCCTGGGATGATGCCCTCTCCAATTCCAGCTGAGAGGCTGTGGCATTAAGGCTGCTCTCTAGCTTGTAATTTTCTAATGTTTTGTCTGCCAAGGAGGCATACACCATCTCACCAGTCTGTTTGTGCAGTTCAATTTTATCCATTGGGTGTATGTCTTTGGCCAGGACCTCCAGGTTGGTCCTGAGGTAATCTGAGGCAGATTGGGGATGCAGTGCTGTGGGCATAAAATGACTCATGATCATTTTGCCTTCACTTACATCAAAGGCAGACATGAGTCTTTGCTGATTGGTGGGAGCCATGTTTAACAGATGATTGTACAGCTGTATCTTGATAGGATCACTCCTCCTTTTGATGTCTATAAATTGTTGTTTGATGCTTACTTGTCCTTCTTTTTGCTGGCTGGAGGAGTTGACCTCCCCTCCCATAGTCCTGTCCTGTTCCTGCTGGAAGGAACTGGCTGAGGCTTCTCTGCTGGGTGGGCCCATGCCCAATGCTTGTCTTATTGCTATGTCATCCTCCGAAAAGTCATTCAATCTTTGTCTTTTCTCTCCCTGGTTGATAGATGAAGTGAGAGGAGTTTCTCTATCCCTTTTTCTGCTTAAGTCCTCCTTCTGTGGAGTTTGGAGGACCGAGGCGTCAGTGGTGACTTCTGGCCTAGGAGGCACTATGTTCTGAGCCTGTTGCTCAGTGGACGTTGGAGTATCAACTACTCTTTCCTGCTGTGAGGGCTGATGTCTGTCATGTTGCCCTTCTTCTTGCTGCAATTCTTGTTGCTGTTGTTGTTCTGCCTACTGCTGCCTTTCTTTATCTGCCTGCTCTTGAGTCACTGGAGGTGACTGCTCCTTCTCTTGATGTGGTTGCTCTGTCTCCATTTCCTTTTCTTTGCCTTTGCTGGATATATTTTCAGTGGCCTTGGTAGTTTGTTGTTTGGCAGTTGAGGAAGATGCAGCTGCTCCGGCTTGTGTGCTTGGAAGTGCGCTCACCTGTGAACAAAGTTCAAGGTCAGCCATCTTCCTTAGATTCCTTACTGCCCTCTGATTTAGCTCTTCTTGTGATACAGGCTCTTCTAAGGTCCCTCTCCTCCATTTGTCTTGGTTAGCATATTTTTCAATGTGAGGGATACTATGATGATCATAGGCAGACAACTTATATTTGAGCCTCCTCATTGTTATAAAATGATTAGGGTCATAGGGTGTCCATGGGAAACTTGTTTGAAGGCCAAGGGACTCAAGCATTCTATCTGCTTCCCTCCATCCTTGCTCCCTCTCGTTATAGATAAAATGGCCAAGTTGGCTTTTCACCTTCAACTGTGCTTTTTTGCCTTTTCCTGAAAAGTGAAGCACATCAACCCGACCAAATTGCCTAAAATACTCTAGGGCAAATAGCCTCATAGGCACATACTTAGGTAATCTGAATGGAGGCAAATCACACCCATATATCCTGATGACAGTGTGGTGTTGGTAGAAGTACCAATCCCCAATGCTGTAAGATTTAGACAGCTGAAGAATTCTCTGCATGTCATCAGTGAGTCTTGGAGGAGGCGAGCTCATTAGCATTGTCATAGCTGGATGGATGAACTGATCAATAAATTCACAGTAAGTGTATGGAGAATCAGGTGTAGAGTGGAAGACAGAGGACCAATAGACCACTGATCTAGGATTGCCCTGGGCATCCATTCTTTTGATTGAAAAATGAAATCTCTCATGTTGATGGTATAAGATCAAATGATAGATGTAGGAGGTATATCTGAATACCCTATCTCTCGCCAAATTCATCAATTGCTCATGAATCTTGTCTGATATGTAGGTGGCATAGTCATAGCAGATTGGTGACTTGCCAGGAGCAAACATAAACATCATTACCAGCACAGTTATATCAATATGCTCAATTGAATTATATCCCAAGATGGGACTAATCATATCTGCAAGGTCTCTGCCCAGCCCATTGAGATATACATGACCAATTGGAGGGTACATCACCATGTCAGAGTTAATGTATAATTGATTGAGTTTGATAATTTGAGCATCTGTCAGTTTGGCCCCTTGTTTTATCAGGTTCACTAGTGACAAAGGGACCAACTTCTTCTGAGGGTTGAAGCAAAGCATGTCTCTGATAGCTTGAGGGGTAACATAGAAAAGTACTGAACCAGATGGGTCAACAACAGCCCTCTGAGAAGCATCATAATGTTCAGCACACAGGTGGATTAGTTCAGGGAACTGGTTGACCTGAGGGAGCTTAAAAATAGGGAGGAAAGAGTCCCATATGCCCAATATATCTGTCCCATTTTCATGCTTGGCTTTCAACTCATTCAACAGATGAATGTGGAATTTGCTGCTCATAAACATTTCTTCTGTAATTTGGTAATCCATATCTGCCAAGGCTTGCCATTTCAAGTTCCTTTGAGGGGCATTCAGAGGCTGAACATTTAGTACTACAGGTGTCTCCATTGCAAAGGAGGATTTTGAATTGAGTGCAAAGTGGTTTTAATTGAGCAGGACAGTGCAGAGGAATGTCTCTTTACCAGGGAGGTGAATTTATCAGGAACAGAGAGTAGTTCTAGTAAATAGCAATTGAAATACTATTTACAGTGCAAAATAGGACAAATGTTTGGCCTCACTCTGTCTCTCTTGGCAGGTTTTTAATGGACTAACCCACTGTCTCACGATTGCGCGAGCAGTTTACAGTTTTTTGATAGGAACTCGGGAATTAAGGCTCAGCTAGTGTTTTTTGACCTTGTAGTTGACAATAGAGGCTCTGCAGGGGGAATTCGCTGGTGAATTTATGAGTTTTAGCTTCCTTTTATCTTTCTGAGTGATTTATAGACAATTCCAGGCGTACGGAGGAAAGATGACGAGAAATACCTGGCAAACAACGAGCAGAGGTCGTATATGCGGGCAGGATTGGTGCTCTGGAGGTCTCCTGGTCGATTTAGCAGGTTGGTAGTAACTTGGACGTGAGCAGCATGCAGAAAACAACAGTAGAAAATGAACGAAGAGAACGCAAAACGTGATTTTTGGCCGAAATATAGACCTTTTGGCCATTTGGCGCCTTTTTTGGGATGATGTCAGCATGACGTCATTGGTGGGGTCAAGGTCGGATGACGTCAGCTGACGTCATCGGGTGACGTGGCGAGCTACTATTGGTCCATGGGGGACGATGCGGAGGCAGCCACGTTGGCGGAGGGGCGGACAACAGGACTGATGCGATGGCAGGGTGTGGGTGACATGGGTCTGACGTGGAGGTGACGTAGTATAGGCGGGATAACCGAAACCGGAAACAGCCAGCGGTTTCATATCGCACCGCTCATGGTACGGGGGGGGAAACTATCAGGCGTACCTCCGATGAGCTGTGGTGGGGACGCGTGGCTGCCGAGTGACGTAACCTTTTTACGGACATCGGAAGGTATCCGTCGGATGTGAGACCCGCTCCGACATCAACGATGACCGTCGGATCTGGAGGGCCCGATCCAACGGCTGTCGGGGCAGTGATGTGATCGGCGGATATGGCAGGTAAACAGCGGACGTTAGAGCCGCTCCGATGTGATAAGAGCCGTTGGATGTTCGAGCTCTGATCGGACGGCTGTTGGGGTGGATGACATGATCGGTGGATACGGCAAAGGCGCGACATTATTTAATATTTATTTTCGGGATGCGCGCTTAGGCGGAGGATCATCGGGGTATAGTGTTTTAGTAAGGTTTTCAATGTATTTCGAAAAAACAAATATATGCGCCGAGACTTTGGTTTAAGCGGCGGAAGTGGTTTTTTTGGATTTTTCATGATTTCAAAGGGGTTATGGGTAAAAAAGGGGCTTGTATAGGGTTTTCCTTTGCAAATGATGGTTTAATGAGTGGAATGACTTGAAGCAAGGGGGAGAGATGAGGTATAGGTTCATCCAAGTGACCAGATGTCACTTTGATTCCTTTTTTAGAGAACATATGGCTATAATGCCAAGGGGAGGGGTATTTATACAAAATTTGGGGTTTATACACCATGGTGTTAATATTAGTAGGGGAAAGGTGATATAGGGGATTTATATAGTACAGTTAGAGTTAATATGGATGGGGGGGAGAATGAAGGGAGAAAACACTAAGTTTATTTGAAACTCACTTAGTTTAGGGAGTAGATCAAAATGAAAAGATTTTTAGACAAGAAATGTGGCTTCTAAAAAAGATTAAGAACCACCATAAAACCATAATTCTTCCATGAATCTCAACGGATGAGGGAATGTTAGTAAATGACATGAAAAGGGGAAAAGGGAGGTTAGACAGGCTCCTTTGCTTGCTGCACTCTTGATGAAGAAGAACACCTTCTCATTTCATTGACTTTGCCTTGGTAAACAAATCTAACACATCTGCAATGGTAAAAATAACCTTTCTGCAACCCCAACTACCTACCCAGCTACTTGCCTAGCATTTTTTATTTCTTCTTGGAGGGTGCACTTGGACTTGCAGACCCTTACTTGCCTTTTCTTTTGTTTGGCTTTTTCTTTTGTTTTTTCTATCTACTTCTACCCTTATTTCTTCCAAGGTCCCAGATTAAGCTGTTGGGAGCCTATTTTCTCTACCTAAACTACTTGTCTGCCAAGATTAAACAGTTTGGACAGACTCCTTTCTCTATTCTATAACTAAAAATTTAAACCATGGAATGATCCAGATTAGACTGTTGGACCATCCATCAAAATTTTAAGTCCATACCAAGCTATAAGCACATATTGGATTCTCTTGGGAATATGTGATCTTTGAGTCATCAAAGCAGAGCATATTTGGTCCTTTCATAGTCAATCATGAAATATAAAACCTATTGGTATAGGTAGCTAACACCACTAATGAGAAAATTGCAGACATCCTCACCAAAGTGCTTAGAAGAGAAAAGCTTGAAAGATTTAGAAAAATGCTTGGACTCACCAACATCCCTTCAGATTAAGGGGGGGAATGTTAACACCTAATCATCAGGATTGGGTGAATAACTGAAATTGATGTAAATAAATAATAAGAAATATGAATAGTCACCGGGAGATGAAATGAACAGTCTCTCCCTGATGTATATAATAAACACAAACTTGAATGAACATCAATGAATTGTTTTTGAGGAGTTACTACCTAGTCTGACACACACCACGTGACCCAGCAAGATCCAAAAGGGGATACCAAATATGCATTTGTTCAGATCCAGCACGATATGGTATCTACGACATGTATCCAACATTAGGCGCAGACTTGCTACATGGCACTTCACTAATCCAAACACCATCCAGTCATCAAAGTATACTTCCGAGAACTTCTGAATGAACTCTTTGAACGCTGTTATGACTACGAGGGAAAATATTGTAGGCACATTCTTAAGCCTAAATGGCATCAGAGTGTATTGAAAGCAACCCCATTCCGTTGTGAAGGTCCTTTTTCTCCTATCCTCCAGTGCGATCTTGATTTGATGATAACCAGAAAACCCATCAGTAAAGGAATAGGCCTCCTACCCTCTGACATTGTCTAACACTTCATCTGTAAACAACGTTGGGAATGGGTCGTGAAAAGATGCATCATTAAGCTTTCGCAGGTCTACACAAATTCTTATTTCACCCTTTTGTTTCTTCTCCTAAACCACCATTGGTCTCACCCAATCTGATTCCTCAACTGGTTCTATGATGCCTGCCCCCAACATCTTATCCAGCTCTTGGCGAACATTCTCCTTGTATTTAGGATTAAGGTGATACGACCTCTGTTTAATAAGCTTCACATATGGCTTCAAAGTGATATTCATAATGCCCAGATCGCCAACTATGCCCTTCAAATACAAAAACTTAGTAGGGAAGAGATCCTGGTATTCGCGGAGTTACTCAACAACTTTATCCAAGGTAGCATTGTCCCAACAATCTCCAATCTTCATGAACCTTGGTTCCTCTTCAGTGACAACGTTTAATTTCTTTGTCTTCAACGATGCGTTGATGTCTGGGTTGTCTATTTGTGGGCCTTTGACTTTGCGATACCCTTCTGCCTCTGGAATATTAATGTTTCTCGTATCTTCTTATTCTTCTTCAGTGGTCACATTATAGCATTCCAACGCATGGCACAGCTGGGTGCTCTAATCTAGTTGGGTACATTCCATAGGTTTCGTCGGTGTTCTGAAGATAACCACCTTAATCTCTTGTAGCACTTCATCGATGCTTGTGAAGCTGTCTTCAAAGTTGAAGGTCAATAAGAATACTTCCCTCAATATATCCCATTCCGCCGGGTCATGGAGGAGCCCCGTTTCCAGATACCAGTTCATGGGAATTGTATCCAAAGTATGGAAAAATACGTGTACCCACTCTGGCTTTAGTTCTTTCCCCCATGCTTTAGTCTACTTTTCTAGGTGATTGCATGGATCGTCCCTTCCATTATATTTCTCAGTCATTCTAGTGTTAACATGCCCAAAATGCAACTTCATCATTCTTCTGTAATCTTGCCATCCATCAAAACTATCCTTATGCGTTCCCCACCATCATGCAGGCGTAGCATGCAGTGCCAATTCTAATGCTTGGAAGCGGTGATCCTTAGGGACTTCACACTCAAATTCATCCAAAAACAGATCTACATTAGTTAAACCATCATAATAGGGTAGTTTCCTTACCTACGATGAAACACAGCGCAACGACTTTGTCATCATATTGCATCATAGTGTAGATACTTCATGGAAGCAATTCTGCCCATGCTCCAACTCTTCATCTGAATCAGAGGTGCGAGAAATATCCCAATCCCATGCAATCCTCCCATATGTCATTAGATTGATCCATTCCTGGTCTCGCTATGTTATTTTGTAGATTTGATCCAGTTCATCATCACTTTCTTCATAATCGTGGACAAGTTCAGTATAGTGCGCCTCTTCTGCAGGGTCCAACGGTACTATGACCCGAAGCGATTTTATTTCAAACGACATTATCCTCTTCTTCAAATTGATGACCCCATTCATATCAATGGCCCAGTATATTCCCAAGAGTGCGGGGTATGGGTTACTTTCATCGACGATTTCTATAACCTCAAAGTCGTCCATCGCGCTTACACCTTCTATATCAACTATTACTCTACAATTGTCCCATGGGGATTATTTTCTGTTGGTTCACCATTCTAATCTGAATCAGAGACCACTGCAACATAGGTCTCCCCATTCTTTCCCATATTTGTTTATGTAATACGTTCGCATCAAACCCCAGATCCAAGATGACTTGGTCTATCTCGTAATCACCTATCTGCGCGGTTAACCTCATCTCGCGCCCTGTTCGTGCCTCATGTTTGCCAATTTTCCTGACCACTCGATGTCCATCAGGGACCTTCTCTTTGTTGGTGCATTTGTTTATTAATTCCTGTAGGCCTTCCATAGCTTTGCTGTCATGCAACAATTTTATGAAGGTCTCAAAAAATGTAGTGAGTACAGAGGGATCAACCTCTATAGGCACGCTAGTTTCTTGCACCTTGTGTAGACTTCTTGAGGTGGAGGCCTCAGCGAAGCTCTTCTTGGCTTCCATAAAAGTCTCCTTAGTGCGCTCTAGATCAAAGCCATATTCTTTCTCTCATGCTTTTTAGACCCATCCTTCTTCTTCAAGCTATTTATGCTTATCGTCACCAGTTGTTATTCAACTTCTAACCACTATATTCACACTTTGATCCTCCTTGCGGGGCTCATCTCTCATCATTTGTAAGTTTTACGTAGGCTGCTGAGGCTGCAATTTCTTTTCTTGCATCTTACTTATCAGCACCGAGATTTTTTCTATCGTATGGTTGAACTGGCTGCAGTATTGACACGACGGGTGTGTCTGATTATGACATTCTCGCGCATAGTGCCCTGGCTATCCACAATTGTAGTAGATAATCTGACCATGATCTCTATCAAGTCCTCCTCCTCCTTGGCCCCATCCTCATCCCTGATAACCTTTGCGTGCTCCTTCGACACCATGCTCTGGAGGCCGAGTTTCTACTTGCATCTAGTATGTAGGGATTCTTTCCATCATTAGCTCGTAGCTTCAACAATGGTGCTCATCATGGCCCACCGATTTGCAGAAGTCACATAACAACGACAAATTTTTGAAGTAATGACAATTATCCATCGCATGTTGTCCAGCAACCTGACAAATAGCATACCATAACGCAGTCCTCGCGCTTGGCGCTGCTGGGGCTTCTGGTTTTAGGAAAATTGGTCCCCCTCCTGTAATATAATTCGTGTACATGGGAAAATGGTATTTATCGTGCCCCTGGCTCTTGCACTTCAAACACTAGACTTCCGCGTGCACTTCTGGTTTAGTCTCCTTGTCTTTCTTCAAACTCTGTAATTCTAGGTGTAGGCTCTGTAACTAAGAGTGGATCTGTTGTACCCCCAAGGTCACATCCTGAATAGGTGATGCATGAAACCTC
This sequence comes from Pinus tabuliformis, assembly GCA_031772625.1. Taxonomy (NCBI): domain Eukaryota; kingdom Viridiplantae; phylum Streptophyta; class Pinopsida; order Pinales; family Pinaceae; genus Pinus; species Pinus tabuliformis. The sequence goes on from CM062807.1 coordinate 1,296,001,768, forward strand.
ATCGTGATTTCCAAGGCTTCCGCCTGTGTTCCTATCTTCTGTTGTGACAGAGCAATTCTTAGGTGGGGTAGAAGCGAAGCTATAAACCATTCGCAATGCTAACTATCTGTGAGTTGCATGTTAGCTTCTCGAATTTGACACTTCAACCTTTGATCCAATTCCCAAGGCATCTCATCGACCCTCATCATGATTTCTTTGAATCCAATTACTGATTGTGAGTCATACTTAGGTTTACTAAACTATGTGTTTAAAGTTGCCCTAGTCTTTGCTAACGATGTAGGAGGATTATTGGAACAATACTTAATATACCAAGTTAGTACGCGATCCTGCAAAGCGGTAACCAACTGTTCCTTCTTTATATTGTCATCAATAATTTGTTGCGCTCTCCATACAACATTCACAACAAACAAAAACTTCTCTGTATCTTCACTCCCTATGCCCTTGAAAATCGACAGCTTCATTGCGTTCGCCATGTTGAATGGTGGTGATGGAGGTGGAGTGGAAGGATGATTTTCTCGAGGAATCCCCTACGTTATCAATTGGATAACACTTTGTTGTGAAGCCTGCATTGCTCCTTTGTTGTTGCTTGAAGGAGGTTTGATTAACAAACTATATTCTGGACCTGATCTCTCTTGATCTCTAAAGAGTCTTCCACTTTACATAGCTCCAAACATCAAGGCAATGACATCACCCGTTTTTCACATAACAACATTTTAATCCAAGTATTCAATGATCTTAAATACTTACCTCACGTTCATTTGAAAAATCGTTGCTCCGCTTTGCTATATCTGATTGAGGTATCAATTGCAAATTCTATAACAAATCCTCCCAGAATCCTATCCAGCCAATGATCAACAACCTGTGTGATCTTGTTTCCAAAAGATTCTAATCATCGCACTAATTATGGAGTCCACACTATAGGACTATTGAGCTTCCACCTTCCTTGACTGTATGTCAATTTAGTTAACCAATCATATAGTTCAATGGGAAAAGTGCAGAAGAAGATCTTGTTTAACTCTATATACAGTACCTGGTCAACCACTCCTTCTTTGAGAGGCGTGGATTCCTATTTTCTTATGCCACGAACTTGTGAATCTTCTGATCCAACCACTTTTCTATTTATTTCTTGGTCGGATTCCAATGATGCGAAATCACACATCTCTTTCAAGTAGATCCCTGTCCCCACAATAGAACCATTTTTTGGCTTAGGGCATCCTGACCCAGGTTCAGAGTTAGTTGCACCAACCAACAAAACCCTACACTATTTTCACTTTCGGAAACAACCTACGTAGTGCAGCCTATAGTCTCACCCGAAGTAGTATGGGGGAATGCAAGAACCAAGTTTTTGCATCCAGAGAGTTGTGTGATGTCTTCCAGTGCCTCAGATCTGCCTTCGTACAGATCAATACACTCTTAGGGCACACTGCTGCAACTATGTTAAAATAGCCTTCAGACCTTCAGGAAGGTCTACGATCGGTCCTTGCAGACCTCTAACAATCAATTTGTCTACTTACGTACATCAGAGAGTAGTCCTAAATTAGGGTTCATGTAGATTTACTTAAGTTATTAATAAACGTCAGAGAATTCATTAGGGTCTTTGCAAAAATATTTAAACATGCATTGCATACATCATTAATACTTATTCAATAGAATCACGTGGAATTCAATAAATATTTCATAAAACACATCATTCATCAAAAACATATATCACAAATAGAAATGAATAGAAATACACAAGAATTCCTCAGAAACTGTCTTTATTGATCTTCAATTCAAGGTTACAGACTCGAAACTAACCTATGCACACAACTGTAGGGGTCTGCGCACTCAGCTATGGACTCTACCTAGTCCTCTGTGCACTCAGCTGTAGAGCCTTTCTCCTATCTTACCCACTTCTCTTCGCTATCACTTCTAATCCATTATCCATCAATTATTCCTTAGACTCACTAAGACACATCTATTTATAGCCTTTTTCATACAATGCCATGGTTCATGGACCATGTGAATCTCAAAACCAACTCAAACTTTACATAGAACAAGGGGATAAACCCCTTTGACTCTTATTCATCTATGCGCTCCGAATCCACAAATCGTGGAGATTTTACATTATTTCCAAAAATTGTATCAAAACTTGGGTTATCTTAACCCCAAAACTGACCCAGGGGACCCCATCCCAATAGTGATTGTCACCATTTCATATGAGTAATGGTGATGGACATTACCATCTATCGCTAAAAAATTGAATGTCATCGAACGTGGCGTCACAAAAAATATAGGTGTTGTGGTGACATTCAAGGTCTGTCACGAATAATGATTATAATGACGGATAGTGATCGTCACCATTTCATATGAACAACAACAATTTATTGTGATGGGCCTTTAATGGTCATTACTATTGATGCATATATATGGCGACTTTCATTGACCGACACCATTTCATATTTTGGTGAGGGTCAAAAAATGTCACCATAAGCTCGTTGGTGACGATCAAAAGAGTGCTTGTCACCAAAGGCCACATTACCAAAAATATAGGTGTTGTGGTGACATTCAAGGTCCATCATGAATAATGATTATAATGACAGATAGTGACCATCACCATTTCATATGAACAACAATGATTTATGGTGATAGACCTTTTATGGTCGTCATTATTGATGCATATATATGGTGGCATTCGTTGACTGTAACCATTTCATATATTGGTGAGGGTCGAAAAATGTCACCATAAGCTCATTGGTGATGGTCAAAAGAGCCTTTGTCACCAAAAACTAATTGTCACAATTCCATATGAATATCAGGGCATGATGGAATCAAACCACCAACCTCCTACTTATAAAGAAGGTGCTCTTCCATTGAGCTAGCACCCTTTAAATAATTGGACTTTAAAAAATTAGGTCTTGAAACTTTATAAAACTTTGTAAAGTATTGGAAAATATTTTACTAAACAAACAAAATAACATCGAAACTACATGTCCCTACCTAATGGTTATGGAAGTTACAAGAAGTGGATGGAGGGAAAAATAGTTACGTATAAGATTCTCAATATATTAAGTTGAATATTAAATTAGAAGTGAAAATTTGAAGACATTTATAGCCTATAAATGATCTATAATTATCAAACCTAAAATATGCAATTACACCAAAGATTGATTTCTAGCCTTGTAAATATGTTGTGATAAATAAAAATCTGCCTCTAAAAGACTTATTTGCATGTCAAAAAGTAAAAAACAGTAAGTATATATGATGCAATTATGAACAATGAGCTATATTGTTGAATTCTACTAGCTATACGGTCTAGAAAACTAACTGGGAGTGCTTCTCATTATTAATTAATTCAATATGTCAAAATACAACAATCAATAACAATGACCCTAAAATGAAACCATTAAATAGATGTTAAATTTATAAACACGAAGTTTGGCTACTATACATTACTTTTCCTACCATCCAGAGTTAGAAATTAGTTCCATTTGCAAAATAATTCAAGGCATCGTCATACTTAAACTCTCTCTAACAAATTTTAGTTGTCCAAATCAAATATTGTCCAACTTATTTGATGACTGGAACAACTTCCAAACTTCAAGGTACCAAATTATAAAGGACTAACTACTATAGCACTTTCAACCTCACTTCATGTCGAGATTTAATTCATTCTATATCTCTCCAAACAAGTTAGAATTCACTCCAAATTTCGTTTTGTAATTCTTGTCCCCTTCAATCTGACATAATGTTGCATACCTTTAAAGGGAAAGCAATGATTCTTATATTACAGTTAAAAAATAAGACTATTACAAAAAATATTGTATCTATGGACTAAGTGTTACCCATGATGGCTTGCTTGGCCAAGAAGAGCGAGAAGTGTCAAGGACCTTAAGCTCCAACCTTGAATGAATAAATATCCATTCTAAAGGTCTACTTTGATTGTATTATATGATAATATCCACTAAATTGACTTTGAAAGTTGATGCTAAATTTAGCTTCAAGGAGTTTCAATTAAAGGCTATGTCACACAATTCAAGTTTAGGAATGATTAGGTTCGATTCAAATTCAAATCTTCTGAAATGGTTTGGATGAGGTTTTCCATTATATATTATAGAAAGTAATATATAAGTTTATGTTTATATTATATTTATATAATATAATAAAGATGTAATTATAATTTATTAGCACAACCAACAACTTATTTATCTCTTATTAAAATCACAATTTCTAGTTGGTGGCTTAGTTAATGACTTCAAATATTAAAGATGATTAACAACTGGTAGTCCAACTTATTTGATGGATAGAACAACTTCCAAACTTCAAGATACCAGATTAAAAAGGACTAACTACTATAGCAATTTCAACCTCACTTCTTCATGTCGAGATGTAATTCATTCTATATCTCTCCACACAAGCTAGAATTCACTCTGGATTTCCCTTTATAATTCTTGTCCCCTTCAATCTCACATAATGTTGCTTCCCTTTAAAGAAAAATCAATTCTTCTTATATTACAATTAAAACACAAGACTATTATAAAAAATATTGTATCTATGGACTAAGTGTTACCCATGATGGCTTCCTTGACCAATAAGAGTGAGGAGTGTCAAGGGCCTTAAGCTCCAACCTTGAATGAATCAATATCCATTCTAAAAGTATACTTTGATTGTATTATATGATAATATCAACTAACTTGAATTCGAAAGTTGATGCTAAATTCAGCCTTAAGAAGATTCAATTAAAGGTTATGTCACACAATTACAGTTAGAGAAAGAATTAGGTTCAATTCAAATTCAAATCTTCTGAAATGGTTTGGATGAGTTTTTCCATTATATATTATAGAAAGTAATATATAAGTTTATGTTTGTATTATATTTATATAATATAATAAAGATGTAATTATAATTTATTAGCACAACCAACAACTTATTTATCTCTTATTAAAATCACAATTGCGAGTTGGTGGCTTAGTTAATGACTTCAAATATTAAAGATGATTAGCAACTGGTGGCTTACCTAACCTTGCATCCACACCATCCATAGTCATATACATCAAAAGAATCACAAATGGCACATTTGACGTATGTATGGAGGTTGAGGGGCACATTTCATAGCATTTCATTCGACTGCCATCTAAAAACATGTTGAAAATTATTTATTAAAAGAGAACGAGGTTGAATCAAACAAATGAAAGCAAACTTGAATCGAACCTTAGCCAAATTTGAACTTTGTTTTGAGGTTCATCTATCTTCAAACCTCAAGGATCAAGTTCCAAGAAGTGTCAAGAGCCTTAGCTCCAACCTTGAATGAATCAATATCCATTCCAAAAGTCTACTTTGGTTGTATTATATGATAATATCCACTAACTTGACTTTGAAAGTTGATACTAAATTTAGCTTCAAGGAGTCTTAATTAAAGGCTATGTCACAAAATTCAAGTTTGGCAATGATTAGGTTCGATTCAAATTCAAATGTTCATTATGTTAAGATATATATATGTGTGTGTGTGTCTGTGTGTTGAAAACTATTTATTAAAAGACAACGAGGTTGAACCAAACAAATGAAAGCAAAACTGAATCGAACCTTAGCCAAATCTGAATTTTGTTTTGAGGTTCATCAATTTTCAAACCTCGAGGATCTAAGTTCAAGGAACCCTCTGATATTGATCAGGTTGCTTTGAATCTACCTTTCAATAAGAATAAGTGGCATATAAAGACAAATAGTTCTCCAAATTTGCTTCCAAAGAATCATATTACGCAATTGTCCCTAGGAATTGTTCCTTTCCACAAGTGGGTCCATAATTGGTATTACATATCCTATTACATCCCATTCCAAAAAGGACCAAGCTATCTTACAGTGTTTTCCTTCAAACATACATCTTCCATTGAAATATACAAAGATTTCATATTCCATAAAACATTTCCATTACATTGTCTCTTCTGAATTTTCTAAAAAGGTTTGGATGAGGTTTTCCATTAAGTTCATATATTATTATCGGGAAATCTAGTGTCCATGCAAAGGTGCTAGTCCCACTAAGACGGGTAGCTATCTTAGAAACAAACAAACTAAAGTTACTTTCGTTTTCCTTTATGAGAAGTAGATGAGAGAGAAGCAGAGTACCAACCTCAATCTTTCGCTTGGTTCCTTGCTTGTTTCCTCTCCCCTCTGACAGATCTTTGCCGCTCCTTCCTTGCTTACCTCACTTCAAAGAGCACCTATAAAGTCAAAGCAGCATAACACCATCAAAGTACAAAGATCTACAATCATAAACAATATAGGACCAGATATATATTGACCACACAAATGCATATATTATCAAACATACAAGAATGTGGAGGAAAACTCGAATAGCTTTATTAATAGAAAGAGTAGAAGAGAGGATTACAACCCATTGATCTGACCCAGCGTCATCCTCCCAGCATGAAAGCCCTTCTTCACCTTATGAAAAGATTAGATCACCCAACACTATGATGTTCCACCAAGAAACCAACAACACTTCCTTACAAAATACAAGATTCTAGCCTTTGGATCTATGTGATGAGGGATCCATATATAGATGTTTGTAGGGGGGTGAGTCAGCTTCTGGGATTTTGATTAGTGTCCTCTCTCTAATAGTTCTTAGTTCCACTTGGAGATTCATGATCTCTTACTCATCCCTGGGTGAATTCAGAGAGGCAAGTGTCACAGGAGAAGTTTCTGGAAGATTCCATGATCATCCACCTTGCAAACTGTCTTTGCCATTTGTCTACTCTCGCCCATCGCACCCTACAGAAGGGATTTTCAGTATGCATTGCACTTTTTGCATGTGGCAGGTGAGATGCATCGCACCCTTAGCACTGAGCAGTCTGTATGGTCCAGTTTTGACCAGTTCTGAGCAGTTTTCCATGGAGAACTTCTGGGAGATGATGTAATCAGCTGACCTTGTTCCTTTAGGGTGTGAAACAACACTTTTAGGGACTCAGAAGCCCTTGGTTTATGGACATATATGATTGGGGTTGTAGTGCCCAAATATGTCTATAACAGTTGCCCCCTAAAGCATGAGGTTGAAAATCTTTTGATGTCGGGTGAAATGCTTTATCATGAGGATCCGAGGTTTTTCGAACTGGAAGGTGACCTGTAATAAGATACAATACAATACATTATCTTCATAATATTTTCATGATCTAGCTAAGGCGAAAATTCCCATGCTCAGTTTTATAAATTCATTTCACGTACATAGGACAAACAATTGTCTGTGTGGCAGACTGATGATTCTGATAGAGCCATCATCCTTTGATTCAGATGATCATCTGTGCAGTAATGATGTACATTTGATGTCTTTATTTTCCTGAATATATCGCAGCCCGGATGGATGAAACTAGATCCAGGGTCTTCAAACTCGTCTAATCTTCGCCCGAAGTACAAGTCAATCCATGTGAAAAGATGTTCTGGAGTCGAACATGGAAAGACATCGCCTGATTACCAGCCAATGATGTAAGCTATTAACAGGTGCGAGAGGAATCACCGATAATGATGATGACCCTCAAGGTACAATATTACAATTCACGTGGTGTGAAAAAGGGACTTGGCATCGAACACCACGCAAAATCTTTTGGTCGAAGGCCATTGATGTAAACCTGTCGCCGGAAGTGAGAAACTTGCCATTGAGGCATGCAAGCTTCAAAGTAATGAAAGGGTTGTTCTTAGATTGACTTCTTGGATAATGAGCTGTCGTCGACAAGAAGTGACCCGTCATAGGAGGGCCTTAATGAATCCCACATCTACGACATGGAATGGAGCAAATGATTTTGTGGAGGTGAAAGCAATCTGATGATACAAGGTTCAGGGTGGCGGTCATGAAGGAATGAAGCGTGAAGGTATTACAGCGGATGAAACACAAGCTGGGTTGGTGAATTCTCTGAGCAACTTCTCTTGAACATATCGGTGACACTGAAATGAATTGGTAGCATTAACCCCAAGAATGGATGGTACAATGGACCAATGGTAATATGACCAGTGAATGGAATAACCCAACCTGACTCAAACATGGAGTGAAAGTGTCATGCTCAAGAGCGACTTGCTACCAATAAAGTTTCTTCAAGTTTTCTTCCCAATTGTTCCCCAGTCATTGCTAACCAGTACCTCTTTATTTTTATCAAGCTTGAGGAGGATAACATATGCTTGTTCTATAATTTTCCCTTCGGGCAAACCCGTCGCTATGTTTTAACGAGCCTAGCGATAGTGAAACTCGCTCTTGTCTGCATGGACAAGTTTGTCGCTATTGGTTTTAACAAGTTTAATGACAAAGATAACTCAGTCCTTTTTCAATTTTAGAGAGTCTGAAAAGGGACGAAAAGGAAACTCCGGTAATCTTTTTTCATCATATAATCCCTTAAGTCCGAAAAAGTATAAAACAATACGAAAGGGATGAATTTTCAATAGTTTTAACGAGCCGAACAAGACAAGTGCTCGATCTTTTTGTGTAATGATCCCTCGGGTCCAAAAAGATTAAAATCTAGAGGAGGGATAGCACTTCCGATTGTTTTAACGAGCTAGAGAGGCCAATTGCTCGGCAATCTATTCATATTTTACGAGTCAGATGAAAAGAGCTTAAAGGATACTCGTTTTTAGAGGAACGAGTGATACTTTCGGGTAGCAGCTGGTTCCGGGTGAGGTTTGGAACTTTCCAATTACGACAGTGTCAAGAGGATGGCTAACAGAATCACTCATCGCTGTTGTTCCTCAAAAGGGGTAAACAATCAAATGGAGACGTATGATCGACTAAAACAGAGTGGAGGTGATGATGAAAACACGACCAAGGCTCAAAAGCTGATGATAATGCATTCACAATGGTTATTTACTGGAGATTGGTTCATTTTTTAACGAGCTTAAACTCTGGTGGAACATATGCCCATTGCTTAGGTTTAATTTCTAACGAGCTTGAACTTTGTGTAAAACTGCTCATGCCAGTCGTATAATAAGGATGTCTCATTGATAGGTTCAATTTTTAGGGAGCTTGCACCATTTGAAACTTTGCTCTGCTGCCTCTCACATGCAAGCTAGGAATGACCAACTACTGTCCTAGGGGTTAGTTAACTACTAAGGTTAGGTAGGAAAATTCTTCCTTTACTTTGCCAGCGCCATTTGGCCCCTACGAAGGTGAACGATCGATTTGACCACTCACCTAACTTAAGTAGTTGAAGTCAGCAGAACTATAGAGTTAGCGTTACGCTGGTCACTTTTCACTTGCGCACAAAAGGTTTTCATGCCCCCAGGTATAGAGAAGTAGAGTTTCCAGGTTACCATATGAAAGTTCTCGCATTTGCAAGATTGTTCCATCTGCATCGCAGACAAAACACTTCCTTGGCGATGTCTATCGAAATAGACAAAGGTGAATAGCGTAGTCGCCTCCACTCACATAACTTTGACGAGGGAATCTTATTTCGGTCTAATCCCATTTTCTTATATAGACGGGTGTGTCAGACTAGTCATATATCCTTTGCGGAAACCTACCCTATACCTAGAGTTTTCTTGTCGAGGCAGACCAGGGTGCATGCCCCCTGGGTTTCTGTCATAATCCTCGAATTACTTGCACTCATCAAGTGGAAGAACTAGAGATTGATGAGACATTCCTTGCGTGAAAAGACTAGTTAGGGATGGCATTTGACTATTAGCTATGTGTGAGCTGGGGAATGAAAGTTGGTCTACAAGTTGGACCACTCTGCCTTCATGCGGAAAACACATTACTCGAAAGAGTGAGGAGACAATGGCTCCCATGCTATAAATATAGTCACGCCCAAGGAGTATATTATAATCTAAAGGTCCTTGGACTACCATTACGTTTAGATAAACGGTCTTCCTTCTTAAATTTATAGGCAAATTTGGAAGGATCCCTAACGGTCGACTGGTTCCTTTGTCGAAGCCTGTCAGATTTCACATCTCAGGCATAAGCGATGGCAAACCAATCGCTTTCCAAGCAGTTGAGGAAAGGATACTCACAGAAGCCCCTTCATCTATGATAGTACCGACCATGACCATTCAGTAAGCTTGTAAAATGATTCGGAATAGTACATTAGACGGTAGACGGGGTCTGCCTAGCAGATTCCAGTCGAAGGAAACAACTAGGTTGCTTGGAGGTGGGACCGAATAAACGACCAGATACGACTCTGACGAACTTCCTTCCTGCGGTAAAGGAATGGGCAGATTTCCTCCATGTTCATCGAAGTCTGTGTTTACCAAAAGAATTTGAACGGTGTTGTTCTCATTCTCTTTGGTGATTGTATCATCTGAAGATGGACCTTCTGGAGACGAAACTGGGTCGACTGCCACCTCGACCTATTGACTTTGGTCCGGTGTGGACTCAGAGGGTTTATCTTCAATGATAGATGCTTCGACCGACCACAAAGGTGTGTCAGTCAGATTTTCAACTAGCGATGGACTCGGCAAGAGTTTCTTGTACCCAGGAGGAAGCCGTAGCGGTGAAGCAGGACGGTTATCCAAGACTCTTTTAGCTTCATCCAGGAAGGGGCAACGATGGACGACATGATCACCTTCACATAGTTTACAAGGAAATTTATATTTTCCTTTTTGCCCAGAGACTTCGTTTTCACTAGTTGACGGTGTACTTTCAACATGATCGTCAGAGGTTGAGGACACCGGATTGTGCAAACGAGGAGACCAGTCCCTTAAGATCCGAGGGATGCAAGGACAATCTCGATGATAGTGGTCTCCTTTGCAAATGACACATGGAGATTTAGGTTTGGACGGTGCAGTGTGTGGATTTTCGCTAGATGATGCACGACTGCCCCTTTTTGCCTTTGGCTCCTTCTTCTTCTTCTCCTTCTCCTTCCCCTTCTTCTTCTTCTCAGTTACTTGATTTTTAGCTTTACCAGCTTCACCAAGCGAAGAGGAAGGAGGAGAGGGAGAAACAGACGAAGTAGAAGGTTGGGGGGTAACTCTAGTATCATCTAGTTGCTGATTTGATTGCTCAAGAATCACGGTGTTTTGAACGACAGAGGTCAAGAAGAGCCATATTGGCAGGCCGATTGTCAGTCCTGGGAGGGACAATGTAGCCATATGAGGTGCACCAACATCTCCCCAAGAGGAGAAAGGACTAGGATTTCCCCCAAGGGGAAATCCTTGGTTGGTGGACTCCATTTTCTCAACCTAAGACCAACGAGGGAATAGTGACATTATTCTGATTAAAATAAATTTTATGACGCTTTGACACAACTTGCTTTTTCAATTTTTAAGAGTCGAGAAAAAACTAAAGATGACTCTAGTCGCCTTCGATTTTTAATGAGCCTGAAGTGACAAGTGCTCAGATGGACCTTTTCCTTTAAGGAGTTTGAAAAGGAACGAAAGAGACTTCTCTAGAAATCTAGACAGAGGGATTACCAAACCAATCGTAAAACTGCAGAATACTTTTTACGGTATGGCAGTCAATCTTCCCGAATGCTGTGTTCAGTGCATTGCGATCGATAGGGCGGTAGACACGGCTTCCTAAGGATAAAGGATATTTCTTATTGTGGTCTCCCAATATATACTCGACGGTATGTGGGAGCACAAGTCCATACTGGCACTTGTCATCTCAAAGAGGAGGAATCACCCAACCTACGATGAAAGCGACGGTTACCAAGCTTTAAGACGCCTGAATACGTCTCTAGCCTAGACTTCTAGATGTTGTGCGTTAGGTTCCAAAGCGTTTTTATGTTCATTGAATTTATTTTACAGTTGATCTTTCTTAGGAAGTTTTCCTTTAAGGTTCACCATGTGATGTAGATATACAATTCCTAAAATGAAATATAAGATGATAAACAATCGTTTAATCTTCTTTTTGCAATGAAAATCCTAGCTACTATGGAAAGAGAAGCAAAATTCTTTCAACATAGAGTAGAGAGCACACACTAGATGCACTGTCCTAAATCAAAACCAACAAGCAGTCTAAATGCAAATGCACATGCATGTATTTGTTTTCCACTTTCTTAATGTGTGAATGACAAAAAGAATGCTAAGTACAAATTTGAATTATCTTTTCAAAGCGACAGTACTAACAATTTTCTCTTCAAAATACGAAAGGAAGACAATGACGACACTTTGCGATTTTGAATTGAAAACTGCTTTCGACACTTGAAAAAATACTAATTCAAATCGAATACAAGAGCAACAGTATAATCGACCATCAAGAGTAATATGATTCTTTTCTTTGACTAAAAACGACAGTTGCGACACTTCCAAATCAAAAGACGACAGTTCGATTAAGCTACTTCTTTGTAAAAGAGAATTGTAAATGATGAACAATACATAAAAACATTCACAATTCTTTGTACAATGGAGGCAGAATAATGGAAAGGAAGGGAGTTTCCACAGTGGTATACTGATCACAAACAAAAAAACTCCTGAATAAAGCTGAAGAGAGTGAAGAAAAAACCAAAATCTGGAGGCAAAATTAGCCTTATCTGATCATCGCACCTGTAACACAGGGAAACAGGGATGCATCTCACCTACTGCACACGGGAGGTGTGATGCATCTAGATTTCCTAGAAGAGAGGGTGCGATGGTACAGGGACGAGACTTTAACTTGGTCTTTGGTCACAGTTTGCAGCTTAGTTCAGGGATTTAGGCCGAGCTAATGATAGTCAGTAAATATAAATCATAGGGGCTGATCTAATGAGGTTACTTGAGCCACCACTAGGGCAATTAGGATGTTTGTAAATCGATTTTTCAGTTTATAAACAAAACCTGGAGATAGACTGAAGCAGCATTGATCTACTTTGCACTTGCATAGCAAATGCAGTTCGAAAGCTAGCTAGCTTAACTTCAGGCTTCGTCTGTAGTTTATAAAGCAAACAAATATAGACAAGCAAACAAGCTATTCGCTCCCCAGCGGAGTCGCCATTTTGTTATCTAGAAATCTAGTGTCCATGCAGAGCTTCTAGTCCCACTAAGATGGGTAGCTATCTTAGAAACAAACAAACTAAAGTTACTTTCATTTTCCTTTATGAGAAGTAGATGAGAGAGAAGCAGAGTACCAACCTCAATCTTTCGCTTGGTTCCTTGCTTGTTTCCTCTCCCCTCTGACAGATCTTTGCCGCTCCTTCCTTGCTTACCCCGCTTCAAAGAGCACCTGTAAATTCAAAGCAACATAACACCATCAAAGTACAGAGATCTAAAATCATAAACAATATAGGACCAGATATATATTGACCACACAAATGCATATATTATCAAACATACAAGAATGTGGAGGAAAACTCGAATAGCTTTATTAATAGAAAGAGTAAAAGAGAGGATTACAACCCATTGATCTGACCCAGCGTCATCCTCCCAGCATGAAAGCCCTTCTTCACCTCATGAAAAGCTTAGATCACCCAACACTATGATGTTCCACCAAGAAACCAACAACACTTCCTTACAAAATACAAGATTCCAGCCTTTGGATCTTTGTGATGAGGGATCCATATATAGATGTTTGCAGGGGGTGAGTCAGCTTTTGGGATTTTGATTAGTGTCCTCTCTCTGATAGTTCTTGGTTCCACTTGGAGATTCATGATCTCTTACTCATCCCTGGGCGAATTCAGAGAGGCAAGTGTCACAGGAGAAGTTTCTGGAAGATTCCATGATCATCCACCTTGCAAACTGTCTCTACCATTTGTCTACTCTCGCCCATCGCACCCTACAGAAGGGATTTTCAATATGCATCGCACTTTTTGCATGTGGCAGGTGAGATGCATCACACCCTTAGCATTGAGCAGTCTGTATGGTCCAGTTTTGACCAGTTCTGAGTAGTTTTCCATGGAGAACTTCTGGGAGATGATGTAATCAGCTGACCTTGTTCCTTTAGGGAAACAACACTTTTAGGGATTCAGAAGCCCTTGTTTTATGGACATATATGATTGGGGTTGCAGTGCCCAAATATTTCTATAAAATATATATATATATATAGATATATTATTATTATTAGAAAGTAATATATAAGCTTATGTTCTTATTATATTTATATAATATAATATAATATAATATATATTATATTATAATTTATTAGCACTGCCAATAACTTATTTAACTATCTCTTATTAAAATCACAATTGCCAATTGGTGGCTTAGTTAATGACATCAAATATTAACGATGATTGAAAATTGGTGGCTTATGTAACCTCACATCCACACCATCCATAGTCATATACATAGAAATAATCACAAATGGAACATTTGACGTATGGATGGAGGTCCAATATTACACTTCATAACATTTCATTCGACTACCATCTCATAACATGTTGAAAAATATTTACTAAAAGAGAACGAGGTTGAACCAAACAGAGGAAGGAAAACCTTAATCGAACCTCAGCCAAATTTTAACCCTTTTTTTGAGGTCCATTGATTTCAAACCTCAAGGATCAAGTTCAGAGAACCCCCTGAAATTGATTGGGTTGCTTTGAATCTACCTTTCACTAAGAATAAGTGGCATATAAAGACAAATAGTATTCCAAATTCGCCTCCAAATAATCCTACTGTGCAATTGTCCCTAGGAATTGTTCCTTTCCACAAGTGGGCCCATAATTGGTATTACATATCCTATCACAACCCATTCCAAAAAAGACCAGGCTACCTTACACAGTCTTCCTTGAAACATACATCTTGCATTGAAATATATAAAAGATTTCATATTCCATGAAACATTTCCATTACATGGTCTCTTCTTTAAAACATATAAAATAGCATTGTGAATTCTCTGAAACATACAATTCCAAAAGGTATGTTTCATTGTCTCTTCTTTGAGGAAAATGATAGAGTTCATCTAGACATCTAGTGATAAGGTTGACTTTAACATCCAAACTCTAAATAATCATCATCCATCCTAGCACACAGTGTTTGAAAGAAACTCCATCCTTCAAAATACATTGTCATATTTTCACCCACCTATTCTTGCCACCCTATAGAGCCATTCTTCTTTTAAGTATTTCTAAAATATTGGGGCATGCCTAATATTCTCATAGGATTTGAAAGAAACTCTATCTGTTGAAATGGTCGGGCATCTCTTCACCCACCTATCCCCATGTTGATTTTATCATATTTGAAAGATTCAAACACCCTCTTAACAAACTTCGAGTTAAATTCTCAAACTTATTTTAGATGAATAAGAAAACTTGATAATATCATTAAGGTATAGAAGAACTATTTTCCATAATTTTTTTATTTAACTTTGACATCACTACATTGAATGGTGGAGGATGATATTGAATTTTATGCTAAGGCACTTTCTACATTTCAAATTCAATTGTATTTTAATTGCTTAGAATGATATTCAAGAAAAAGAAGGTAGTTATTTATAGGGTGGCAGATTCCTTTTTATTTAATGCTAACCTCACAACTCTCAATCTAGTCTACAAGGATGTTTTCTAATTCCTTTACTAGCAGATTTTCCTAAAGGAAATAAATCTATATGTTTGTTCCATAGATGTAATTTTCCTATAATGTTAATAAAATGTTCATTGAAGAAACATTTTAATTGATCTATTTTTCAGATTTACAACGTTCTCATTATGTTGGGTCATTCACGTACAAACTATCCTCCTCTTCTTCCAATTCAAAAATTTCACAACTAACCCACATGTAAATCAATGGTTGTTCTAGCAACCATGATCATGTAAGACCATGCACAAACATGGTTTTCCTAAGAGTAATGTTCCATTGATACCTATATATCCTTTCTTAAATAGAACCAATCTCAACCCATAGAAAACCTACAAACCACAGAGGCCTCACTAAGCTACCTAGAGTTTCCTCTTCACCACTCATATTTGAAGAAATATCAACAAAGAAAAATGATATTACTGACAACAAAAACTCCCAATTTAAGGTTCTATAAAAGTATGTTCGAAGAATAGATTACCAATGGCATAATGATTAAATCCAATGA
Source organism: Pinus tabuliformis (assembly GCA_031772625.1). Classification (NCBI taxonomy): domain Eukaryota; kingdom Viridiplantae; phylum Streptophyta; class Pinopsida; order Pinales; family Pinaceae; genus Pinus; species Pinus tabuliformis. The sequence continues at coordinate 1,296,017,648 of CM062807.1, forward strand.
TTTGCACACCAAGCACACTATAGAGATGATGTGATATGTATAACTTTTGGTTGTGATCTTATCTGCATCCATGTTAGCAAATGCCTTACAATGATCTGAATGACATGCAAACACACCAATATGTAATTGTTAGTTTCTAATAAGGCTACATGAAAGGAACATGAAAATACCTTCCAATAGGAAGAAAAACATATGGAGCATTAACAATATAATATGTCTCTGTCTTCTCTGGATAATTAAGGCCATCAATTGTAGATATCATAGTCAATATCTGCAACCATCCAATTGCAAGTCACATGATCAACCAATATCAAGTTGACTAAAAAGTCCATATCTAAACATATTAAAATCATGTCAAATCGTTCAATTCACAAGAAGATGAGCATTAATAAAACATTTTTTTGGAGTGACATATGAGGAAAAGAAGCACATTATTTTGGGGTAGAAGACACAACTCTGGATCAGGTAACCTTGGCTTAAATAATTGTATTTAGAATTATGTTACAAGTACGTGGTGTGTGATCTGTCAACTTTGCTTTGTAAGATAACCCAATTAGATTAACTATTTGGTTTAGCTTCCATTTCATCTAAGTGTAAAGTTGACATTATATGATGTGATCGTTACTCATAGGACCATTCATGTATGAATGTATATTTTGACTACTGTAATATTAGCTTTCATATTCTGAAAAGAAGGTACATGTTTGCTATAGAGGTATCTCTGATTATCCAAAAAAATTATCTTGTTTTCTCTTGTATATTTTATAGTTCTATTGAGATATTACATTGTCATCATGGCAGTAACTAGAAAGGATAACTTTAAGTTATAATAACAGTAGTCATTGTAGCTCAACAAGGAAATTGGAAGTTATTATTTTCTAACTAGAGGTAGCGGAATCAACATCAATAAGTAGATCAAATCAAGGTACTATAAATCAATAATATATGATACACCTCTCTTGAAAATACAAATTGAAAGCACCATAATTTCAAGCGCAAAAAAATTTCTATATGTAGAAATGAGAGAATTATGACCAAATATTTTTGGAAAGGAACGAATGTACAACATGCATATATTTGACTTCAATTACCAAAAAATCTAAGACAATGAAATACAAGATAAAGCAAACACATGTACCGCTTCAAATGTGGGAAACCTTGAGCCAAATTTGTTTTTCCATGAAATGATTTCAAGATCACACTTACAAATGGTGATGAGAATGGTTTTTTAAATCCACAAATTTAGAATATCGTTCCTCTATATTGAATCACTTTATAAATGCATTCTACTATCAAACCAAAAAAAAAGAAAAAATCTATTGGGATTTCCAAAGAAATAAATAATATAAATCCTTCTGTAAGGGTGGAATAACAAGGCCCTGCTCTTGAAATGGGAATTAAGGAGAGAATGCATATTTATATATAAAAAAATTAGATTTCATACTCCTAAGGTGTTTATCAGTGTTTCAAAGACTCAGTTGACAAGGATCTAAAATTGTTAACTCAAGAAAAACTTGGCAAAAAATTAAACAAATAAAAACCCAACCAATAATTTTCTCAGAAAGTCTCCAATAAACTGGTAGACTCACAAGTTTTGGAAAAAAACAACAAATCATAGAGAGGACTTAAAATTAGAACTGGAACGGACTCCTTTGATTGATATTGATAACTTTCCTTTGGTCCAGGAGAATTGAGACCTTAACAACAGTTCTGTACGACATCAAAGAAACATTGATGGGGTGTGTTGTACAACTTTATCACTTATCCACTTTTTTATGGCTTTGATTTTGACAAGTGTAGAAAACTTGCATTGCAAACATTTGCTTGTACAATCAAATTATTTGAATGGTGGTAAGACAAGAATTCCAGCACCAACCCATCATCACGTTGAACATGAAATAAAACCTATAGTGATGGAGAGGATGGAACAAAGTAAATTCAATATCAGTTATTAATTCCTGTGGATGGTGCCCATATCCTCGTGCATACGAATGAATGACCAGGAGAAGAAACAACCTAGAGTACAGATCTGCCTATCAAAGTGCAGCCTGGAGATGAATATTCATGTCAGCCTATTATGAATATACAAATTGTTTGGTTGACATTGAATGCCATGAAGAGAAACAACATAATTTCAAATCTTTCTTGCTGCAAACTTTTGATATTATATCCAATCTTTCATTGGTACACAAATCTTTCCAGTTCCAGAGAGCTAGAGTTGACATGGACAACATGTTTCCACTATTTTATGGTGTTATTGTACACAATGTACTCCCCAACCATGCCATGAGTAATGGAATGTATGTAAATCCCTTTGAATTTTGGATGGACTCTATTTTCAGAAATGCAGGTCTACAAGAGCATTGAGTGGAAACTTTGTTGTTCAGAGTAGCAAATGTGGAATTGTACATCTCTTTTGCAATGGTAAAATATTTGAAGGACCAACATACTTATGGAAGTAATTGACTGCCATGATTTGGTTTATAACATTATAGTCAAACATAAGGGAAGAGTTCATGTTTTTGATGTGATCTGTGGGCGACTACATTGGAAATATAATGTGTTTTTATTGTTTAGCTTAGGGTAGGATAACACTATATATCTAAATAAGTTCATTATCTGAACACAGGTTGGTTATTCCAGAATGTTTCATTATGAGTTTCTCTTTGGCATTTTGAATGATGCCTATACTTTTGAGACTTTATTGTCTTTCTCTTTAATTAAGTGCTAGCTGATGGTACAATATTAGTCTTTATATAAATTGTAGAAGGGGTTGCTTGTGTCAAAGAATGTAAAAGGTCGAGATTTTTCATACTGAAATTGTGTCATGGTATTACCTGAGTTACATATTAATGTCAATGGGATTAGTAATCCCACATGCTCCCTTGGCCAAATTATTCATAGGCATAAAGACATCAAGATAAAGCATACACATATTGTACCCACCAAATCAAGCAGCATCCAACCAAGAGTAGAATTTTTTCATAAACATCTTTGATGCAGGTGCAACTTTTCAAGTTCAAGGGGTAGATCCTAATTGGGATATCTATGATTCTCAACACCCCACAACAGGGTTTTCACTCCCCATATGGAACCACTTTTAGCCCCAAACATTACATATCCAATTTTCAGAGTTTTTTATTTATGTTAAATAGCAGCAGATCCAGAAGCCTACCAGAAAATATGAAGAATTGAGGAGTAGAGTGTGTGTTCCTGGAGCATATATAAAACCCCTTACAATGAGGTCCTTTTGCACCAAATTCATTGATATCTTCCCACTAGATAAGAACCCTAGAGTCTTTATGGAAACCTCCATTTACCTCCAACCCACTCCATGCTCTATCCACTGCCCTATTACCTTGACCCTTACCACCCACCCCACCTCATTTCTCTACATCCCTTAGATTCTTTGTCCTTTCCTTCTCAACAAGCCATCCAAAGTGGGTGCAGAGGGGAGGAAGGAGGGGAGGATGATCCTTTCGTGGTAAAGTCATTGATATCTACTTTTTCGTAAGATTAGTAGGGTCTTTATGTAAACAGTAAACCTCTTTTCACTCTTGACTTCATACTCCATCTTCCACCCACTCCATACTTTGCCATTTTTCACCTTCACTAGGGCTGAATGGTGAAGGCATTCATCATTCCCAATTATCCACTTACCTCCAAGACACTTCATGCTCTATCCTCCACCCTATTACCTTTACCCTTACCACCCACCTTGCTTCATTTCTCTACATTCGTTCCATCCTAATTATTTTCCTTCTCAACAATCAATCTGAAGGGGGTGGAGAGGTAAGGAAGGCATACAGGATTATCCTACTTCATTCCACTCTCTTACATCGTTCCTATCTCCATCCTAAATTAGAATAATCTACAACAATGACCATGGAGTGGAAAACAAGTGGAAACTAGCAGGCAAATGGCACATAGCATAGAGAACCACTTGGTATAGGGGCATGATGATGAATTGGACTCTAAAAATAACATGAAACATTCATGAGTGACAAGGTATATGGAGACTCTACTTTACCATACAATATGATGCCATTTTGTTTGTAAGAATTTTCTTTGCACAATTCAAGTGGAAGTGCCAAATCCAATAGATAAGGTTGGATGAATGGAAATTAATGGTGATTGTAGCATGCATTCCAAAAGATAGTAGTTGTGGCTACAAATAGGCAAATCATGGGAATTAGTTCTTTTTGAAAAAACCAAAATCATGTAGAATCTAATGAGAGAATCCCTGCAATTCAAGAAAGTATATTTGGCATGTAACTTCGGCTCGAATGGTGTGCATTCCCACACCTAAAATTTTGTTGGTGGCGAACAATCAAGGAGGAGGACACATAAGTTTCACTAGAAAATAATTTAGAGATTTTATCATACAAATGACGATAAGGAAAAATCTTGAAAATGTCTTGGCATGGCCAAGTCATTGAATCATGAAAAACAAGTCCAATATTTGTGCACAGATCTTCAAAGAGAGATGACAACAAAATATTTTAAGCTTTGTTTAAGGAATAAAAGGGGATTCTTTGACATTAGAACTAAAGAAGGTTCACTTGTCCTAGGTTAGAGAGCTCCATTTATAGAGACCACTGAATATGGTTCCAAAAGTTGGTTTCATGAAACAAATTTGTTATTGTTCAATGATCATCTATGACTATGTCATATATAATAAATGCAAATCCAATGGCTAGTCCTTTGCATCCTCATGAAAATGCTATCATGAAATGTAAGAGGCATGGGTCGAAAGGTTAAACAAAGGTCACTTAATAGAAAGATCATCCTAGAAAAAATAGACATCATATTCATTCAAGAATCCAAGCTTAATGAAAGCAGGATGGAAGACACCAAAAGGAGAATATAAAAGAATGTTGAAGAAATCTCTATAAGGACCAACGGGTAGAAGTGGAGGGATAACTACATGGATGACCTTGGAAATATTGGATGTTCTGGATGTTAATAAAGCCAGATTCTAGATAACCTTAAGGTGCCCTCCAAAATATGGGACAAACATTTCTACCTCACTAATGTTTATCAGTTTATGGTCCTGTTTTAACAATCCTCAAGCCTAATTGCTAGAATCTATTATCTAGAGAGAGAAAGTCTTGAATAAATTACGATGGATTGTTAGTGGGGAGTTGAACATAATTCTACGGGTGCATGAGAAGAAATGTTGGTTTCACCCTGTATGGATATCCAATTTCAACTTTGTATGATTTTATCCAAAAGAATTCGCACATTGACATTACCCATAGAAATGTATATTTCACTTGGAATAAAAAGATAAGTGGGAAAGGTTTTGTTATGGAAAGACTACACATATTTTTTCTTAACAAAGACTAGATAGAGAGTGATTTTGACTTAGCTTCTCTCATCCATAGAGGAACCCTCTCAAATCATTAGCAAGTGGAGCCCTCTTAGATCTTTGGGTGATCTCTCTAATCATAGAAATTGATGACAAACCACGCAATGACCCCTTGAAATTAGAGATTATGTTGCCCTCTCACTTTGATTTCCTTATTAAAATTTAGAAATTGTGGCAATATTATCAAGTGGTGGGATACAAAATGTTTATCATGCAAAATAAACTCCAACATCTTAAAAATCCAAACTAATAGTTTGGAACAAGGACATCTCTCATAGTACTCTTAAAAGAGAAGAAATCGTTGAAGCTACGAATGAAAACCCTTCAATAATCTCTTGAAATAGTGATCTTATTAGTAGATTTATGAAAGATAAGGAATCCTTGGATCTAGGAATGAAAAACCTTCAATCATCTTTTGAAATAGTGATTTATCTCTAGATTTAAAAATAAGGAAGTTCAGCCAATAGAAAAGTTGGAGGAGAACTTTAAAAAAAGTTGAAATTTTCTTGTGTCATAAATATAGAGTTATAACTTTATATTCTTTCATAATCCTGTGTTGGTCGAAGATAATTAAACACATCTCTAAAAGGACATCAAGCACTATCGACATAATGAAATGGAAAGGCACAATAATCTCTATACAAAAGTAGTAAATTACTTCAAAAACCTCCTTTTAGAGCATGGAAAGAGTTTTGAAGTAGAAAATACGTAATTCTCAATTTTTTCATTGCATGGTCTCCAAGAAGGCCATTGAGAACTTGCTTAATCGAATTCAAGAAAAACAACATAATTTCAAATCTTTCTTGCTGCAGACTTTTGATATTGTATCCAATCTTTCATTGGTACACAAATATTTCCAGCTCCAGAGAGCTAGAGTTGACATGGACAACATGTTTCCACTGTTTTATGGTGTTATTGTACACAATGTACTCCCCAACCATGCCATGAGTAATGGAACGTATGTAAATCCATTTGAAGTTTGGATGGACTCTGTTTGTAGAAATGTAGGTCTGCAGGAGCATCGAGTGGAAACTTTATTGTTCAGAGTAGCAAATGTGGAATTGTACATCTCTTTTGCAGTGGTAAAATATTTAAAGGACCAACATACTTATGGAAGTAACTGACTACCATGATTTGGTTTATAACATTATAGTCAAACATAAGGGAAGAGTTCATGTTTTTGATGTGATCCATGGGTGACTGCATTGGAAATATAATATGTGTTTTTATTGTTTAGCTTAGGGTAGGATAACACTATCTATCTAAATAAGTTCACTATTTGAACATTGGTTGGTTATTCCAGAATGTTTCATTATGAGTTTCTCTTTGGAATTTTGACTGATGCCTAGATTTTTTAGACTTTCTTGTCTTTCTCTTTAATTAAGTGCTAGTAGATGGCAGTGGTACAGTCTGAGTCTTTATATAAATTGCAGAAGGGGTTGCTTGTGTCAAAGAACATAAAAGGCCAGGATTTGTCATACTAAAATTGTGTCATGGTATTACCTGAGTTACATATTAATGTCAATGGGATTAGTAATCCCACATGTGCCCTTGGCCAAATTCTTCACAGGTACAAAGACATCAAGATAGAGCATACACATATTGTACCCACCAAATCAAGCAACATCTAGCTAAGAGTAGCAATTTGTCATAAACATATTTGATGCAAGTGCAACTTTTCAAGCTTAACGAGTAGATCCTGATTGGGATATCTACGATTCTTAGCACTCCCCATATGGAACCACTTTTAGCCCCAAACATTACATATCCAATTTTTGGAGTTTTTTATTTATGTTAAATAGAAGCAGATCCAGAAGCCTACTAGAAAATATAAAGAATTGAGGAGTAGAGTGTGTGTTCTTGGAGCATATATAAAACCCATTATAGTGAGGTCCTTTTGTGCCAAATTCATTGATATTTTCCCACTAGATAAGAACCCTAGAGCATGGAAAATTTTAGGGGCTAATATTCATAGGTAGCCTAATTTTCCATGATTTTTCCAAAAAAATGATTCGTCAATTTCCATTTTTTCTGAAAATAATTCGCCCAAATTTTAAAATATAAAATTAGTTTATCTTAAAAATTTCCAAAATTATATAGAGACTATATAAAATCATTATAAATTTGAATAATTTTACAAGTATATTAATAAACATTTTTATAGTTTTCATATTAGGGACTAGTGAGATTCGCCAATGTTTTTAAACTTCAAGATAGTTTTCCATCCTTAAAATTTTCCGCCCTAGAGTCTTTGTGGAAACACATATTTACCTCCAATTGACTCCATCCTCTATCCATTGCCCTATTACCTTTACCCTTACGACCCAGCCCACCTCATTTCTCTACATCCCTTAGATTCTTTGTCCTTTCCTTCTCAACAAGCCATCCAAAGTGGGTGCAGAGGGGAGGAAGGAGGGGAGGATGATCCCTTCATGGAAAATTCATTGATATCTTCCCTCTGATAAGATCAGTAGGGTCTTTATGTAAACAATAAACCTCTTTTCACTCTTGACTTCATACTCCATCTTCCACCCACTCCATACTTCACCGTTTTTCACCTTCACTTGGGGTGAAGGGCGAAGGCATTCATCATTCCCCACCCTCCACTTACCTCCAAGCCACTTCATGCTCTATCCTCCACCCTATTACCTTGACCCTTACCACCCACCCCACTTCATTTCTCTGCATCTGTTCCATCCTAATTCTTTGCCTTCTCAACAATCAATCTGAAGGGGGTGGAGAGGGGAGGAAGGAAGACATGATGATCCCACTTCATTCCACTCCCTTACATTGTACCTATCTCCATCATATATTAGAATAATCTACAACATTGAACATGGAGTGGAAAACAAGTGGAAACTAGCAGTGAAATGGCACATAGCATAAAGAATGACTTGGCATAGGGGCATGATGATGAATTGAACTCTAAAAATAACATGCAACATGCATGAGTGACAAGGTATATGGAGACTCTACTTTACCACACAATATGATGCTATTTTGTTTTTAATATTTTTCTTTGGATAATTCATGTGGAATAAAGAGTTAGGTGCCAAATCTGGTAGACAAGCTTGGCTGAATGGAAATTAATGGTGATTGTAGCATGCACTCCAAAAGACAGTAGTTGTGGCTACAAATAGGGAAATCATGGGAATTATTCCTTTTTGAAAAACCCAAAATCATTTAGAATCTAATGAGAGAATCCCTACAATTAAGGAAATTAGATTTGTCATGCAACATCAAATCGAATGGTGTGCATTACCTCACCTAAAACTTTATTGGTGGCAAACAATCAAGGAGGAGGACACATAAGTTTCACTAGCAAAGAATTTAGATATTTTATCATACAAAAGACAATAATGCAAAATCTAGAAAATGACTTGGTATCTCCAAGTCATCGAATCATAAAAAACAAGTCCAATATTTGTGCACGGATCTTCAAAGAGAGATAACAACAAAATATTATAAGCTTCGTTTAAGGAATAAAAAGGGATTATTTAACATTAGAACTAAAGATGGTTCACTTATCCTAGGTTAGATAGCTCTATTTATAGAGACCACTGAAGATGTTTCCAAAAGTTGGTTTCACGAAACAAATTTGTTATTGTTCAATGATCATCTATGACTGTGTCATATATAATAAATGCAAATCCAATGGCTAGTCCTCTGCATTGTCATGAAAATTCTATCATGAAATGTAAGAGGCATGGGTCCAAAGGTTAAACAAAGTTCAATTAATAGGAAGATAATCCTAGAAAAAATAGACATCATATTCATTCAAGAATCCAATCTTTATGAAGCAAGATAGAAGAAACCAAAAAGAGAATATAAAAGAATTTTGAAGAAATCTCTATAGACCAGTGGGAAGAAGTGGAGGGATAACTACATGGATGACCTTGGAAATATTGGATGTTAATAAATCCATATTCCTGATAGCTTTAAGGTGCCCTCCAAAATATGGGACAAACATTTCTACTTCACTAATGTTTATTAGTTTGTGGTCCCGTTTTAACAATTCTCAAGCCTAATTGCTAGAATATGTTATCTAGAGAGAGAAATTATTGAATAACTTACAATGGATTGTTGGTGGGGAGTTGACATAATTCTAGTGGTGCATGAGAAGAAAGGTTGGCTGCAACTTGTATGGAAATCCAACTTCAATTTTGTATGATTTTATCCAAAAGAATTCCCACATTGGCATTACCCATAGAAATGGATACTTCACTTGGAATAAAAAGATAAATGGGAAAGGTTTTGTTATGAAAATATTACACATAATTCTTAACAAAGACTAGATAGAGGGTGATTTTGACTTAGATTCTCTCATCCATAGAGGAACCCTCTCAAATCATTAGTAGGTCAAGCCTTGTTCCTATATTTAATTTTTATAAACTAAAATTTGATGGCTTCCTTAAAATTTTCCTTGACATCAGTTTTATCCCCAGAGATACCATCATAGAAAACCCGAATGCCACAAAAAAGAAGATGATTCTCACAATTTGAACTCCAAAAACATACATGCTAACATTATAGGTTGATTTTAGTTGAAAGAAAACAAGGATCTAACCCAAAGTACTCCCTCTCATGAGTTGGGTATTGTAATCCCTATTGATTTCAAGAAAAACTGCAAATAAAATATCTCTCAAGAATTTATGTAATATTCCACAAACATATAAACTCTCATTAATGAAAGAATGAGAGGGCTCTAATAAGTTAAACAAGCCTTGAAAGACATCATGTGCTGCATTCATCTCCCAAAGAACACTTAAAATCCTCATGTGTACCTTAGTGATTATGGGCTTTTCTTGGCCCACGACCCCTTATTCACAATCTCCTAGCTTTTATAGTGCCTCGAATCCACTATAAGGGACATATTTGAGAATAATTTATTGAATTTGACTACCAAATGGAAATTTACCTATAATGGTTTTAACTTTTACTTACCAATGAATGAAGGGTGGCCTTTACTGAGTAACTTCAAGCTAAATTTATAAATGACATTTATTTGTATTGTTTTATGAGTAGTGTTTCTTTTGTATTTACCATAGTCAATTTTTTTGTTTTTTGTTTTTGTTTTTGTACAAAGGGTCATTATATAATGCTACATAGTGTACCTTTATACATAGTTGCACTGAGTTTGAAGTTACATAAACACATAATTTCACCCATTATATTTCATAAGTGGGTTTTGTAATATGGTGGTATGCTAGATCAATCTAAGTGGGGCACTGCATATGAGCCCCACCATGGTTCAAGTCTCAACAATGGGACACACTTATGCTTGTGCTCATGCTTGTGGGTGTGCCACCACACATATTAGTAGTCAGGGCCAATTGAATGTACTAGGTGTCTTTTGCGGAAAAGATACCCTCCACACACAACCTATTAGCCAAACAAATCCAACTTGAATGTCATTGGTTGTAGTCTCTCCCAAGTAAGGAAAGGTGCAATAGACATATCATGATAACAGGAAACCAATCAACAAAAAATGTGGGTTCACTAAAATAAGTGTAAGTTTTATGTAGTTATTCAACAAATTTTCCTAACATAGTGGAAAGTTAGAATGCTTGCAATGATTATTAACATGGCACAAAGTCTAGGCTATGTCATAAGGTTCACTGAAATTCAACCATAAAGTTCAAAATTCAGTGAATTCAACGAAATTCAAAGGTTTGTCCCGAATTCATAGAGATTAATCCCTATATCGGTGCATAATTTGAAAAACCAAAACCAGGTTTTGAACGAACCCAACTATCTAGTCGAGTTTTGAACCAGAATTGGGTCTAATCAGATTCAATGAACCGGATTTCAAAAAATACATATAAATAATTAATCTATAATGAAAGAAATTATTTTTAATATTTCAAACCATGATTCCAATCCATTAGAGACAGATATGCAAAGTTTTCTCATGTATATTACATGTAAGGGTGAATATATCAAAATGGCACTGAGCACAATACATATCAACAACAAAATACATAATCAATAAGGCTCTAAATGGTCTCTAGAGTCCAAAAAAAAGCAGTCACTAGCCTACTACAAATCATTGATCAACATGATCACTCATCAAACTCATCACCTATTCACCACTACTAGAACTTTAGAATCAGATTCCTCAACCTTATAATATGGTAGAAGTTGAAAAAGCTTAACATGCCTAACCAATGATTTTAGTTTGAGAAGGGTTCATCTCCTCAACCATATAATATGGTAGAAAAATATTAACATGCCTAGCCAATTATTTTGATTTGAGTGATGGGTGCATTTTTGTTAAGGCCATAGAAAAGGAGTTCGACAATCAATACCACCAACATCAGAGGAGTTCAACAATAAATACCACCAACATCAAAGGTACATAAAGGACTTCATGCTCTTGATTAAATGCCAATCCCATACCCTCATACATGATAGAATTCAATGAGAGTGTTGAAATCCTACCAATCCTAAAATCATGATAATTGTTAAGTCTATTGAATTTTAAGTGGATATGAAATTCTAATTTCTCCATATGAAATCCAATAAGGTTGGAACCAATCTCAGACATCCTATGAAAATTAATGGTACTATTAAAATTTTAAGTAAACATACTTTAGGAATTTAACATTACCATTGATTAGTGGAATCTCTAGGGTTGAGTTAGGTTTTTTGTTTAGATCTAGGGTTTAGGAGGGGGAGGGTTGGTTTTATAGCCATTGGGGGTTACTTGGGAGGGAAACAGCCTTTGGTTCAATCCATAACCACCTAAAACACCACTAGAGGAGATTCCAAACATCCCCCACACATGTGAGATATGACTTAGTCGCCTAAACAAAGCCCATCCAACCATGGTATAGCAACAAATTTGTACACTAGCTACAATGATGGCCTAGGTTCAAATACTAGTAGAAAATCAAGCTAGGTTCAAGAATTGGGTTACTTGGACATAGCGAATACTCCTCTATGGTAGAAATTAGTCAAATGTAACCTGTTTGTAGTGTGGATCATCTAGGAAGTTGTGTGCCCTAAAAAGGCAAAGTATGCCTTGTTTGTTTCACGGATTGGGAAAATTAAAATAGATAAAACAATTCTTTTATTTATTTAAAGAATTAGCCTATTTATTTAAAATAATTAGCTATCAAAGTAATAGCCAACTGTTGTATGATCACAAATTAGGACACAAGAAACAATAATAACTGGGGTTCAAAAGATGGCAGAAGATAAGGCCAATTTCAAAACATGGGTTCCTGTGACAGAACAAATACTCCTAAATGGCACTTACTCAGGTAGGGGGTAACCTATTTTGTTAGTATGGATCATATATGAAGTTTTAAATCATAAACAAATGTGTGGGCCTCCTCTATTCTATAAACTGGGCTATATAAAATGGATAAAACAATTATTTTCATTTTAAATAGAATTTCATAACAAAAGTCCATCCAAGCATGTTCTAGTGGCAAGTGTGAACATGGAAACAATGATGAACAGGTTCAAAACTGGTGGACTCAGTACATGTGCTAGTGTAGTTTTCTATTCATATTATTTTAGGTTCAATTACTAGGACTACTGGGTATTCAAGTCCCAGGCGACTTTAATAGAATAGATACACTCAATAGCATCCACACATCAAAACAAGCAGGCTTGATCAAAGAGGGCTTGTTGTAGCAGGAAAAAGAAGGAACTGCTATTCCCCCCCACCAGGTTTCCAATTTGAATGTGGATTATTGTACTTTCTTCCAAATTGTAAGGCTCACTAACCACATTGTAGAAAGTGAAAACCACCCTCCAACATAAACTGGGTTTAACATATGTTTTATCTAGTTACTTAATAATGTCACAATGGTTGCAATGATAATGAACAAGTTAAAAATCCCGTGGGGATCACTACCTATATTAACCGTCTTCTATGCATAGAGAAGGCCAAGATTAGGTCTTAGGTTAATTTGATAGAATAGATACTACTTGATAGCATCCCTTAGCCAAAGGTGACCTCTTTGTAGTATGGTTCATCTACGAAGTTTATCATCATCTAGTAGCAAGTTTGAATGTGTGCAAAAGCTAGTTGGATCACTACTTGTGCTAGTGCAATTTTCTATTCAGACAATTTTAGGTCCAAGTCCTGGGGTATTTGAGTCTTAAGTGACTTTAAAAGAACAAATACCATCAGAAGGAACTGCTAGTCATAATTGGCATGTTTCATCAATGGGGGCTTTCCTAGATGGTAAAAGTGGGGCACTGTTACTACCCTCACGAATTGCCTAACATAGTACAAAGCCCAGGGGTTCATTATGCATACAAACATGGCCTTTTGTGCAGATAAAGCATGGTTCAAGTCCTAGATTACTTTAAAAAAATAGATACTCCTCAGTAGCATCCCTTAATCAAATGTAACTTGTTTGTCGTGTAAATAATCTACGTAATTTTGTGCGCTAAACAAGTAAGCATGACTTCTCTATTCCATAAACTAAACCTTAGTTATTTAACAAAATTCCCTAACAAAGAGTCCATCCAACCATTTTCTAGTGGCAAGTTTGAACACCAAAAACAATGATTGGTTGGGATAAAAAACTATTAGTCTCACTAACTGTGCTAGCACAATCTCTCATTCAAATGTTTTCAGGTTCAAAGCCCAGTGTGACTTTGACAAATGAGGTACCCTCAAGAGCGGATGTTATTAAAGCAACTTGTTGGGTCAATAAAAACGAGGTATTTTTATTACCCCCACAGAGGCTCAAGTGGTCTCATGAGATTTCTTCTCACTGACGGCTGTGCTTCTGGTTTGCTACTTGGGATTGCTTCCTCTTCTCTATCTATGTTTTTGTTGGGGTTCATGTACAAGTTTTTGGTAAAAATATAGGAATAGATAGCCTCTTAGCTGAAGGATCAGAATACCGTAATTTGACAACATGAATTTTTACTCTCCTAGACTGGGGTAGGTTGAAATTGTAAGATAAAACTACCCAAATAAATACCCCATTTGTAATACATATCCCATATGAAATTTTATAGTTTGAACATTAATTTATCCTCTTTTATATCAAAGTGCACAGATTAAAATGGAAGGAATATTTTATGGTTATTTAACAATAGAATGGAATTGAGTATAATACCTCATGTGGCGTTGACGGATGAGAACAAAATCATGATGGATGGAATTGGCCATGCCCTATTTGAAGATGATTCTGAAGGTGACGTTAGAGGAAGTTCTCAACAATGAGAGCAAGGATGTAATGGAGGTTTCTTTGAGTCTCGTCTAAGAAACCATACTTGTTGATACACCACAACAGGGCTTCTCCTTTGAATATCTGACATGTATTGAACCCTATAAAGTTTTCTCTTATTTCATCGACCGTTTCTCTCACCAATTTCAGCTGTGTGTCTAGCCGCTCCTTCTCATAGGGCCTCGGGGCTTCTTGAACATCTTCCCATCTGAAAACATTTGAACAGTTATACAAAATTAAAACACAAAAAAAAAATATTATGAAAGGAAAGGTGAACAAGGAATCATGAACATATATTATTGAGTATTTATTAGTCCCTGCCATCTGGCAATGGCCAGGGACTATAGGAATCGAAAAGATGGTATTTAACATTAATTTCACCTGCTTACCATTACAAATGACAAGCGACTATTATGAATAACCAAACTTTTATTGAAAAATTAATTTGATAGTCTTATTTAGCCTCTTCCCGAGGTGGGAGGGGCTAAAACATAGGTTATATTCTTTTTTCCGTTGGCATTTGGAATTTTTGCATAGCAGAGTAAACTAATGCTACACATTAGTTTAAAACATTAAGTGTTATACTGAAACTGAATTGAATTAATTCTAAGCTCATAAGCTTCACGACAAGGTCAGCAAGGTTAGAGACTTGGCATGTCCATTTGTGAAGGCTTTTGTCTAGTACGCCTGTCGCCTGCCACGTACCACCGCTTCAATCTAGGTGCCATTCCATAAACTGGAAGAGTTGTCCCTTTCACCAGATTGCATAGGAGAGTTTTCTATAAGCCAAAGTCCTTGAGTCTTCAGAGTCCCTGAGTCTTCTGCATAATAATGGAGTCCAGTCCCTTGCTAATACTCTGATGAAGCGCTCCACCGTTTGGCTATACTCTGGCTATACTCCTGTGGGCTGTTGGAGCAATTGAGGCCACCAGCGCGTCTATTGACCTGCATTATGAAAGCATACATGTTGAAAGTTAAACAGGTAAACCACCTATTGCTTAACTAATTGATATAGAGACTTTAAGATTGATATAGAGACTTGAAGATGAAAGCATTTTGAAACAACAAATTGTTGTCGCAATTCTTCTACTATTGTGCAAAGAGCCCTGTCACAGAGATCAATATCAAGAATTAATGGATTTACATAGAATTCAATTTTCAGAAAAATCTTATTATGCAGTCTTATGTATGGTGCAGTCTTCTATTTGATCAATATGATGTGATCCTATGATTGATGCAGTCCTATCTTTTGAGTCATCGTATAAACATATCCTTTTTTCAAGTAGAGCAGGTAACAAAATGAAACAATATAAAGCAGAAAATCAACTCAAAAAGGAACGTAGTCGCTTGTCCGCATCGGGCAAGGATAAAGCAGACAAGATCAAGAAAAAGGGCAGACGGCAATATGTATGCTGTGATGACTGTATGACTATATGTACTCCAGCCAGCAATCCGTTTGTATCAGGTTCTTACACATTTTCAAACTCTTTGAATATCAAATATTTGAATTTCTGCTGGGAAAAATATATTTGTATCAAAGGACACAGCTTAATTAAAGAGAAACACATATTTTAATGGAACGATGAGCTTCAAAGATTGAAGCATTTATCTGGGAAAGGGTTAATAAAAGCATAGATATATCTATTTCATGTTTTTCAGCTTAAAAAAGCTTGTCACAGAAACGCACAAACAGAAGTTGATTACAATTCTTACCTTCAAGCAAAATTATCTAGCCAACTCGTCTGATACTTCACAAAAATCGAGGCTTTAAATTTCACCGCAAATGAAAATTATGCTGCGATAACTTCAGGATTTATGAGAGCATCAGAGCTTGATATGTGAAGAAATAAGTCGTCATCATTTCCATGGCGGGTCCAGACAACTTCCTTGAAGAAGTTTTTGTGCTGAAAATCATCTACTTCCGCATCCTCAAAAGCAATGTCAATGGTTGCTTCAACGAACTCCACTCCGTCATCGTTGCACTCAATATGGGGCCGACCCGATTCTCCACCCTTCATATCCAATTGACCTGCAAATGGATAGAAATCCACCAGAACTAACGACGATTGCAGGAAAATCCTTCTTGGCTGTAACGTCTGGTGTTTTATGGAAAAAAGTACTGGTAGGTAACTCCCGGCTATAAAAATATATCGAGGGCGTACAGGAACATGCTATGCTTGGCAAAAATGATGGCGGGTGCAACTGTGGAAACCCTGGACACCTTTACTTTCATTTGGTCATCTGCCATGGCCGCAGGATAGAAACGGCTCCCTGTGGTGGTGAATATGCGAAGTGCAGTGTGGTGGTGAAACCTTACTTGTCGCCATGATCATTAGTTTACCATTCCACTTGTTGCGGGCCCCATTTTACTTGTCGCCATGATCACCATGCATAGTGCCATTTGTGTGACCCACCTACATGTATGACACATGTCCCATCCTCTTATTCTGCAGTGTATACAGAAATGTTTGCTTGACGTGGAAGAAGAAATGAATGAGCACCGCTAATAACCAACTAAATGCCTTGGGTTTTTTCTCGCAGCGTATTCTGGAAATTTAAATGTTTGTCATAAGATATTAGATATTCGGGGCTTTATAAATGAATTCGAAGGTCTATTCAAGAAACATAAATAAGTTTTACATCCGACTCTAAACTTACAAGATTTTCATGTTTAAACTCGCTTATATTTATGTTGCATCTGGAATATTATCAAAGAAAAGGCATTAAATTAAACTCAAAATATCTTTCAAGAAATTTTCTTCTCTAACAAAATCTTAAATTATCTCTTGTTGCATCTGGAGTATAGCACAAAGGCATTAAATTATAACGAAATGCTCTGTAAATGCAAATATCTTTCCAGAAATTCTGTAAATTATAACGGCATGATGTCATAAGAAATGTCCTTCCAGAAAAATTGCAGTCTGGGGAAAACCGTACCAGGAGCTATAATTGTTGCAGCCAAACAAGCACATGAATCACTAGGGCGTGATTGAGGCTGTAACGAATGACTATCCAATTGCTGAGCGAAAATTCTGTGTTGTTTACTTGAACTCTTCTTCATCGAAATCTTAGTGGCCGGCACTGAAATTGAATTTAGCCAAGCCGCACAGCTTGTCACAGATTGTAAAGGCTTGCCTACTTAACAAATTTCACTAAATAAATTTCTTGTTCCAAATTTTCGAAAAGAAAAAAATTAGTCTTTCATCTGTAACACACAAACAGAAGTTGATTACAATTCTTACCTTCAAGCAAAATTATCTGGCCAACTCGTCCGATACTTCACAAAATTCGAGGCTTTAAATTTCACCGCAAATGCAAATAATGCTGCGATAACTTCAGGATTTCTGAGAGCATCAGAGCTTCATATGTAAAGAAATATTAATGTACTTTTTGTTTTCTGAAATTTTACAACAGGATTAAAATTGCATAGAAACCTGCCAGAATGTTAAAGAAGCTTCGAAGAGCTGAAACTGCCTCTCTAGTCTTCACTTTAGGTTACTTTGCTCTAGGTATTGCCTTTCCCGTTACTGCTGGTTGTACTGATGTTAGTCCTGCGGTTCTATTGCTAGCTTTTCTACTGCTACTGCTATTGGTGCTGGTGCTAGTGGATAAGCTAGTGCTGGAGAAACAAGTGGTGGTAGTTAACCAGGTGGTGGATTAGCTAGATCAACAACCGCATAAACGACTGCTTCATCTATATTGAATTATTCACCCAACAGCATAATCAACAACTTAAACACCAGAATCTACGACTGGATCTGCTACTAAAATATATAGAACCAAATGTGTTCACTTGTAAATCCCTCTCAATAGATGGCTCGAAGCAATGTCGGCACACTGGCAAACCTGTAGATGAATTTTCTCTGCTGTCCTCCATAGCCTTCTTCATGCAGGTGCAGGTGCATTCTTAGGCTGAACTTAATGCAGGGACTTGTTGCCTCGCAGCGTCCCTTGTTAATTCTTTATTTCATGAATATGTGTGATTGTTAAGTTTATTCACCTTTTATTTCATGAGTATATGTGATTGTTAAGTTTATTCATCTTCTTTCCATCGCTTATATTCCTATTGTGTTATTCCTTTCCAAAGAAAAACAAGCTTTCCTTGATGGTTAATGATATAACGTGTTTTCTCATTCCATTGTAAGAACACCTAACCATGAAAATATTTGCATGTTGTGCACTATGTATTGTTAAAGCCAATGATTGAATTATTACTTTGTGAAGTGTTGAATAATATAGTATATTGATTGTCTTTTCGATATTTTCTTATATTAATTAATTTGAAATATGATATAACAAACCTACGAAAGTATAGGTATCATTGAATAAAACAAAACAAAGATTTTCTTTATAGACAAATACATTAACATTTGGAAACATCACATGAGTGAAAGATTGCATTGTATGCCCAATAAAATATTTTTCAAATTCACTAACCAATGAGAGAGATTTTTGTAGCATCTTAAATTCTTTTGAGCTAACGTATGTTGCAATAGTGTGTCAAAGTTTTTCATTATTTTCTCATATATAAGATAGTTCATTCATGTCCTAAACCTTGCACATATAGTGTTAGTATCTCATGACCTTGACAACTAGTGACGCATCTTACATATCATCCCTCAATTTGATCCTATCACTTTGAAAGATTTTCTCTCCGTTAGTGTTAATACTTCCACATAATTTGTAGCAAAGCACTATCTCTTATGATTTATGTAAGTGTTGACAATTTCCAGAACTCGGTGTTGCTTTTTATAAATTATTTTGAGAAACACACTATGAGGTGGCAAGCTGCACCACATAATGATGTTCCCGCAGTTTGTATGCCAAGATTGATATGTAAGTACTTTGCAAATTCCACCCAACGTAAGACAGACACATTGTGAAAAATTAGAATACCATTAAATCTTCTTCAAATAGGAATTTCTAGCTAGCTGGAAGGGAACTTATTGAACTTTATGAGCCTTGATTGAATGCCATTACACCTACAGAAAGTCAGCAGATAGGACCTTTCAAATCTACCCAGGCCCTACCCTTACTGTCCCTATTGATATCTAGATTAAGAAGGCCAACAAAGAATATTCAAATTTATAGAAAACATCATTAATATAGATTGATTAGGGAAGATAAGAAAAATTGTTGGGAAATACAATTATCTTAAGAATATGAAACAATAGACTTGTATTCACAAAGGCCAAAGTAGGGGGAAATCAACCATCCAACAAGCACCAAGCTCTAATGCATCCATTAGACCAAAGATAGCAATCAATCACTTTACTTTTCCGCTTGCAATAGATACATGACCTTGACAACCAACGACGCATCTTCCATATCATCCCTTAATTTGAAGCTATCACTTTGAAATATTTTCTCTCCCTTGATGTTAAGACTTTCACAGAATTTCTAACAAAGAAATATCTCTTATGATTTATGTAAGTTTTGACAATTTCAAGAAGTTGATGTTCCTTTTTATAAACTATTTTGAGAAACACACTATGACGTGGCAAGTTTCACCACATAATAGAGTTCCTGCGATTTATATGCCAAGTTTGAGATGTAAGTACTTTGCAAATGACAGCCAATGCTTTCACTTCACCCATCCCTTTTAGACATGCCATTCCGGTGGCTTGGACCACACATATGAACACTTGTGGATGGCTTAATAATGGTTAAGCCTAATTGTTCTAAATTTTGACTTTTTTCGTTAGAATTTGACTATAGAATTTTGATAGAGATTATGATTTTCCATTGTTTAAAACATGTTTTTTAATGCATAAATGGATTTAGCACTATGAGATACTTGAGTCACTAATATTGTTGTATTGTACCAATCCCTTATCCCTCCAAGGTTTGGAAACTTCTCATTGTTTTTGCAAAATTGTTGGTTTTGTCATTTCATCAAACAATTTGACTATTTGCTCTATTTTTTTATTGTGGGTTTCAACTTATATTTTGGTTTTTTTGACATGTAATGGCATTGAAAATACAAGATAAATAAAATCCAACAATAATTTGCGTAAATATAATGGCCATGTCTTTGTTATAAACCAATGCATTACAAGTTGTCCTCTTTCTTTTTTGTGTGGATGTGGAAATATGGGCTATTGTTGATGATTGTTATTGGTCTAAATCATACCAAAACTTATACTAAAGTTGTGTTCCTCTACTCTCCACCACTTTCCAACCCTAAAACACAAGTATCTTCCTCCCACAATAGGTACCTTACTTCTATTTGCAAATAGTGAGAAGTATGGGCTGATTTCCACTCTATTTCAGACTTCCATGACCCTCCAAAATTTGTTTTAGCCATCATCTCATGAACTATTATTGATACCAGTTGGTGCAACCCCATCTCTTCTTCAAATTTCTCCCCTTTTTATGCTAAGGAAACCCCTCTAACTTGTTATTATTAATCAGGGACAACTATAGCCTGTAAGTTCGCCCTCCTGCCATAGCAACTTGACCCATATAGAAGGTATAAACCCTATTAACACTCAGTAAATAACACATAGAGATTCCCCCTCTAAAACTTGACTAATACACCTTTCTTAGAGGGTAAACGTGACCCACAATTTATTCTTATCAAAAGTAGTCAATACATCCAATAAAATGTTCATCTTTTAATGAACTTGTGTGCCATCCTTGATGGGATTTTACCCTTGTAAAACCTCTGCAATGAATCCCAGAGATTTATTAGAGACTTACGCCCTCTAAGCCAATGAGAACCAGTCCACACTAAATTATTTTTCTCAAGATTTCCTTCAGCAATTATTGGGGACTAAACACCCTCAATTTAGCCTCCAATATCCCTTGCCACAATACATTTCGACCCTTATTTTACCATAGGGAATTTCAGACACCAATAGAAGGATAAGTGAACCCCAAAATCTCTAGAACTTCACTATTCAAATATGCAATTACAAATTTATCTCATGGCACATTTATATGTGGAAGAATTCAAGAGATTAGTACCTTAGTGAGTCCCAAATCCTCCCCAGTCTGCATCAATGTCAAATTTCTCTTCCATGATAATGCACCCAATGGTGAAACCTATATGATCTCGCTCCAATCTAGCTAGGGTGGGTTTCTCACCACAAAATCAGTGATTATGATGGATGCATGTGATGAAATAAAAATAGAGACCTTTCTTCTTGTTGCTGATGAGCATTCTAGGGGATTCTTGGATGAAGTTGATCTTGATCTGCCTTCTAAAATCAAAGAGACACTTTCTGGCTATTCTGATTTGATGGAAAAAACCCCTAATGCTCATGAAAATGAACATGGAAGGCAATAAGCATTGATGAACCCAATCTTGAAGAAGGTGCCTCAAACTCTAATATGGCTAGTATTTCTGGCCAAAGTGTTGAGAAAATGATCTCCAACATTGAATTTAATAGTCACAAGTCCCATTTTATGTATGTTAATGACTGCCTAATTTATGATACAATGGAAAAGGTGATATAGGAGCAGCGTATTAAGTTTCAAGTAACATTCTCTCACTCCCTTGATGATGAAGGCATTGAAACCATTACTTGAAATTGGAAAACAACAGATTCAAGTCATATATGGTGCATTTTGAAGGTTCTTGTTGAGTTTTACAGCTTGGGAGGTACTCCAAGCCTTAGGGTTCAAGGTTTGGAGGGAAACACACCACAAGGGTCACTTGTGGGCTTGTAACCCAAGGATGGGGTTTTGCACCCAATCGTGTTTGGGCCAATTCCGGAAGCACATTTCTACATGTGACAACATGAGATGATAGAGCGCTGAAAGGAGAATCAAAAACTTCGAGAATCGTCGAATTCCTAGTTGTAGAAGTTGAGAAATGAATTTTGGAAATTGACAAATAATTATTGTTATTCAAGTCATGTAGGTAAAATTATCCAATAGATGTGTCTCTTTATGAATTCATGGAGCCCCTTTATTGGTGTATAAATAAAGGGTGAGTTGATGTCATTTGAGAATCCATCCATTGTGCAACACATTATACATCAAATAGGATCTCGTTGAGGAGGACACTTTTGATCCCTAGCCACAGAAAAGAAGGAGGCAGAACAATGAAGTCGGAGGACTGTCTTTGGGTCTGAAATTTCTTTAGTGAAGGTTGAGGGTGCTAGAGGCTAGGCCGAGTGGAAGAGCCTCCTCGCAAGTCTATTTTGGAGTAATGCTTGGGGACAAAATCTACCTAACAATGTTTCTCATTAGCTACAGACTTGTTGTGTGCTAGGCTGAAGGCCATAACACCACAACAGGGTGTGTGGAGGAGGGTTTAAGGGGTTGGTTTAAGCCTACAACAACAGCGTGGTAGAGGAGGGATCTTCTAAGTGGATGTCGCAATGTATTGAGGTTGTTTGAGGGATGTTTAGGGGTCGGTTAAGGGTTATAACTTCCTGCTAAAGAATCCCTAACCAATGACAGTCAAGGGAAGCATGGGACAACAAACTTGGAGTGGAAGGTTGATGTGTGTTGGGTCAAGCAGTGATAAGGTTGCATCAGTTTGATATTGCAGCCTGTTGGTGTCATGTGGAGGAATTTCTGAGGAGGTGAAGAGTCCATCCTAGGAGCATAATTGTGTTATGAAACCATCTCACATAAAGATAGAAAAGATAAATCAACGACTTAGAAATCAGCCTCTTCGAGGGGGAAACCTCCTTTACATTACAAAAATTAACAATTCTTTGATGATACAAATGACAAGACCTCCTTTCTATATATAGGAATCTAAGTAGTCCCAATACAATCAGAGTCTACATAAAAATAATATTGTAGGGGCAAAAAAATAACAATAGTGGGCTTCTATGGGGTACAACAACAACAACATGGTGACTATATGGGAACAATAATACAATAAGGGCACTGCACTAATAACAATAAGGGTTTACACTAGTAGGATAGGGACCTAACATGCCCCTCTCCTTCAAAAAGTGTTGCCCTCAACGCTTGAGTAGTTATGGATGCTTCTGTATAAAATTCTCAACCTCCCATGTGGAATATTCAACGGGCAAGTTCTACCACTTGATGAGATACTATGAAATTGATCGATTTCATAGCTGTCGATTTATTGTTTCTGTGACTGCTTCGAGTTCCAATATGACTTTTCCTTCTTCATCAAGCTCTAGAAATATTGTTTGAGCTAGGATCTTCTGCAACTTTTGAATGAGTGTCCACACTTATTCGTCATTATTCCATTCACCCTTTGCTTCATTTATCCAATCTAGTTGGATAATAGAAATGACACAAAACAATGTTTCCACATCCTCATCCTTGAGAGTGCATCTGCAACAACATTTTTCTTCCTTTCTTTGTAGATGATTTCAAAGTCATAACCCAACATCTTTGTGACCCATTTTTTTTTTCTTCTGAAGATAATCTTTGTTCTAAAAAGTATTTAAGATTATCATGATCCGTTTTTAACTTGAAGTGTATTCCCATTAGGTAAGGTATGATGTTTGGAGGAACACTTCCTTGACTCAAATGAAGAGCATGATCATGATCACAAATAAGTGGGAGGCCTTTGGGAGTCTCAAATAAGTGGGAGGCCTTTGGGAGTCTCAAATACCTTGGAATGATGGTCCAAGAATTTTTGGAAATCTAGAGAAATAAATGATTTCGATGTGGGAACCTCTAGCAAACAGAATTGTGCAATTACGCCTCATTGTTCTTTCTTTAGAAGCTTTGTCATTCCATTAGAGTTGCTTATCTTTCCCAGTTTCCATGCGATACCCCTTAATTCAACTTCCTTTCCTTCCAAAAAATAAATTCATGAAAAGTTCTTGAAAATTAAAAGCTATTTTACCCAAGGATTGTATCCATTGGGCTCCTAGTACAATATCAACACCACCCATTGGAATAGAAAGCATTGGGCTATTCAATACATATTCTCCCATGGATAGCTTGATATTATGGCACTTTCTAGAGAAATTTATGGTTCCTCCACTTGCAACCATCACTTGACACTCTGGTGTTGGATATAGGAAGCAATTCAATTCCTTGGCTATCTTACAATGAATAAAATTATGGGTACTTCCCGAATCAATCAACACTATTACCTTTTCCTTCTTGCTATGTCCTTATATCTTGATAGTTTGAGGAGTGGTAATTCCAGCCAATGTGATCAGCACTATTATTGTAGCAAGGATGCTACAACTCCTAGGGCTACCAGATTTACTTTATCAACTCGGGGTTCATACAAACTTGGAGGTGACAATGTTGTATACACAAGTAAAAGTGATGGTTATGCCTTTTGTCAATACTCAGCTGGTGAGAGAGGCCACTAGGGTTTTCAAGCCAAACTTCTATGGATTTAGAAGAAGCTTGGTTGCTGATGAGAGAAAGAGAAATCTACTCTAGGAGAAATCTTGTCTACTACAATAAGGAAAAGGACTGAAACCCAATGCTAAAAACACACCATTTCCTAACCAACTGTTGAGAAACTATGCTTTACAAGAATGCCAAGCTAACATGTATGGAATTCTACTTTCCTAAGAATGTAAGTTCAAAACATCAAACACTACTACTGTGCATGTAAGTGACTGAAATAAATCTACTTTTTTCTTTTTATTCTATTTATGAAAAAATAAGTGTGGAAGCTAATCCCTTTTGGTGATTTGGCATGTGGCTTAGGGATGCTGGAGGATGGTTAGAAGGTTTGGGAGACACTCAGGTGACCTTGTGTGGCTTCCTAGAGGTTTTCCTTCAATTCGGCCTCAAAATAGGCCACTATAGGAAAACCTACATGATGTCCTAAAAACCTACAGGATTCCCTGTATTTCTACAGGATACTGCCGAGAGAAAAACGATGGGTGTTGAAGGTGATGGAAGGCTTAGAGAAGGTGTTTGGTGGGTGAAATGGAGTTAAAAAATGCTAGGATCACTCATAACTCAAAACCAAGGTTGGGAGATGATTGGATTTGCTCAACATGCTTGGAGGAGTTTCCATGTAAAATGATGAAATTAGTGAAGGTCTTAGTGAAAGAAAGGAATGATTATGGATGAATGAAGTTGGAAGGTGGTTTCTTTCTATGAGATATCTCTCTACTTCTCAAACACCTTCTCTGCATCAAAAATTGGTATTTTCCAAAAAAAATCATGTAAACAAGAAGAATTTCAATAAGCTAGAAAAACAAAGTTTAATGAGCTAGTTGTCTACTTCATGCATGAGGAAAATTTGTAGAATAAAGTGAAATCATTGATGAGATCTACTATAAGACTGAATATGAAGAAATGATCCTACACCTGCAAACTGATCAAATGGCAGTACAAGTACAGTAAACTCTAAATTCTATGAGAAAGTAGAATTCTATCTTTTTGGGTCTGCATAAGGGTCCTTTCCTCAAATCATTGTCCCTGGAGGAAGAAGTGAGGCCAAGAAACCTATTGACAACTTTTTAGTGTTCCTTTTATCCCTTCTAACCTACTGATGAAGTAAAGTACAAATGGAAGCAAACTAATAAACAAACTAAGCAAATCTACACTACTTGCAATGAAATATTTCTAAGGACAAGTTAACCATGAATCTATGAAACTTATCTAAGAATACAGATACAAGAAGAGGAGCCTTTGCTGCTAGGGTTGGGCCCTAACCCAAGAGCTTCAACCCTCTGAGTTAACTCAGTGCTGGATCAAGAAAAAGCTCATTTTCATTATCAAAACATAAAATTACATAGCAATGTCTTCCACAAGTCTAGAACTCGAAAATAACTTGTGTTTTTACAACAAAAATTTGAATCCTAATGAGGCTCTAGGCCTCTTTATTTATACAAATGAAGTCACCAACAATTTCCTTAAATATAGGGAGGGTCGGCTCCCAAACTAGAGATGAACTAACTCTTTGACTATCACTTGCTCAGCTGCCTTTTGATCTTCATGACTTGGCTTCTTCTACTCCGATCTGGTGTGATTGGTGGAGGAATATTCAAATGAGGGAGGAGTAAATGAGGGGGATTTACCTCCTACAATCTCTCTTCCTTGTCCCATTTGAGTTTCAACCCTTAATCTTGCCAAAATTCCCTGATTTTCTCTTTCAAACCTGCATTCAATGCACATTAGTCCACTAGGCATAATATCTCACTTTAACTCATCTCATTAAACAAAATATAATAAAAACATGTAATAAATTGTGAGAAGAGTTGATTTTACTAAGCTAGGAGGTGAATTAAGGTCCATATAGTTACCTAATGATAAGGCTCATCATCACCCCCCTACTGAAAGTGTTGCTCATCCTTTGAACAATTCAATCAATATCCATGTCTTTCATAGCTCTAGTGGCCTTTGTGTCATCCCATGCTTCTGTTGTGGTTTCCTCTTCTTGTGCATAGGATCCTTCCTTCCTTTCTACCTTCTCCCACTACTTTCTTTCTTCCTCTTCCTTCCTTCCTTCTAACATCCCCAAGAGTAGTGCTGGACTGATTCTCGAGCCAATCCAATTGACTTTGAGCCTTTGGATGGTTTGTTTGTACATGGGTGTCCTGTTCAGTGCTTCTCTCATCCTTTGAGGAGAATGGTACTCTTTGATTTTCAAACTGTATGGCAAATTATTCCATCACCTTTGCCAAGATTGCATGCTATCGTCCCCTAATAGTCTGAACATATCCTCAAAATGCGTAATTTCTTGCACTTGGGTAGCTAGATACCTGGGTGCAAGTTGATGATCATTTGTAATTAAATTATGTGTGCTGATGACAACCATTGGATTGGACTACTAAGCTCTTATCATGAGAGGCTTTGTTTGTTCCCTTGCCAATATCTTCTTCATTTCTATAGCCCTTTCTTCCTCATGGTTCATCCATGATGCCAAAGTCATCAACTGTAAATCCCTTATCTTTGCATTAGGGTCCTACACATTCAGATCTATCAAGGCCATGTTATATAGGTAGAACTCAGACATCTTAGCCCTATCCTCCAATGTACTTTGATCACAGAGATCAATGAACTATCTATAATCCTAGAATGGCATAGTGCCTCTCTATGCTAGGGTCTTGATTTGGACCTACAACCATTGTTTCTTAAGGTATAATGCATAGAACTTAGCTGGAATCCTACACTGGATTGCTTCCAAAGATAGACTGGCCATGGATGCCAATTGATTCTCTCTCTCTTGAAGCTATCCTTTCAACCATGCATTTTCTGCCTCCAACTGAGCTTTCATTATAGCCTCTCTGTCCCTCAGGTTACTTAGTTCTCTTCCCATCTCTTTGAGCTTCTCCTCCATGTGACCAATGTCCTCCACTCCCTTAGACTTGGCAATCTGCATCCATCTATGTACTATGGCTCTTTATTTCTCAAGCTCAAAGAATAATGGGATAGAAATTTTTTGTTGAATGACACTGCCCCCTTCAATAAATCTGTAGTAGGAGCCAAGGTTAGGTTTAGGACTAGGTTCCCTTAGCTCTAGGTCCTCTCTCTTTGTTTCCTATTGCATACTTCCTTCCTTATCCAACTTTTGAGTTTCCTGTAGGTTTAGGAGAGTTTCATGTAGGACTACCTCTACTTCTTGTAGGCCTTGCTATGTATAATGTAGGATGTATTTTCCTTTGGATGAGGCAGATCTAGTCACAAGCCTTATCTCATAAGTGATAGGAGACTTAGGGGAGGTTTGTGTTGAGGATCCTTCTCCTTGAGTTTTTATAAGAGGAGCCATCTTCTCCCGCTGTTTAGGTGAGTCTTCAATAACAATGGGAACCTTGGTTGGATTTTGAGGTTTTCCCTACCTTATCCTTTTACTTTTTCTTGTTCTAAGGTATAAGGGGGTTTGCCTCTATCTTTTGCCTTTTTGTTTGATAGGGGTGCTAAGGGCAGTGAGGGTAGTTGCTGCCTCTTTCTCAGTGGGTTCTAGAGACACCCTGGGTGACTTCTCCTTGTCCTCTACCTCCTATTTTCCATTTCCCTTTTCACCTTTATCTTTCTCCTCTTCTTCTTCCTCTAGATCCTCATCTTCTTTATCAGTTTTGTCCTTGACATATTCCTCTATTTTTTCATCACTTTCCTTCTCTTTCACTTCCTCTTCCTCCTCATCTATTTCCTATTCATCCCTCTCTACTTCTTCTTCATCTGTTTCAATCTCTTCTTCATCCTTTCACTGACAGTAGAGCTTCTATCATATGTGAGGGCTTTGATATCCTCTGTTGAGATTGCAACAAGATGATGGAGCTTAGTGAAAAGAGTCGCCTTCACTAAGTAGGCCCACAGGCAAATTATGGCACAAGTTCTATTTTTTATAACAGTGTGGATGATCACAGTGTGGATGATCACAGTGTGGGTGATCACAGTGTGGGTGACCACAGTGTGGGTGACCACAGTGTGGGTGACCACAGTGTGAGTGATCATAGTGTGGGTGATCAAAGTCTATTTTTAGACTGGCTATCAAAAATAGAAAAGTCAAATATTATTGTCTCATAATAATATTTGGACTATAAACTTGATCTTATTCTCTTGGAGCACTTCAGGTTGAGCTACAGATGTGGCCCATGCAGCTGTCAGAAGGAAGTACGCTTTTCTTATGAGTCAGTTGAGTTGTTGCATGCATGACTTCAGTTAGAACTCAATCAGTTGAGTTTGGTGGAGTTGATTGTGGAGTTGATGGAGTTGTGTTCAGTTTGACTTGGTTAAAATAGTTGTAGTTAGTCTAACTGCAAATAGACTAATGATGAGTTGTTAAACT
Source organism: Pinus tabuliformis (assembly GCA_031772625.1). NCBI lineage: Eukaryota > Viridiplantae > Streptophyta > Pinopsida > Pinales > Pinaceae > Pinus > Pinus tabuliformis. The sequence goes on from CM062807.1 coordinate 1,296,046,872, forward strand.
AATTATTAACTCATAATACAACTATAGAATACATCAGTTAACTCAGTTGCATGTCAGTGCATGTTCAGTTCAGCAGGGACAGGTGTTAGAGAATCAGATTGCTATCAGTTGTGACTATCGTTGTGCATCAGATCTTGCACAATCAAGGGATTGAGTATGCCAATGAGTTTGCTCATGTATTTTCCTAGTTTGTAGCTTCTGCTCACGTCTTACACATTGTGAGTGATTCTTTGGAGGTGAAATACGAGTTTGGTAGACCATTCTCATTAATTCTTGAGCAGGTATTGAGCAGTGGAGGCAGGCAAGCAGTGGAATAGATTTGGAGATCAGATCTTAGCTGTATTGTGTGTAACAGGTGGAGCTGGTACTAGATTGCTTGTGATAAGCATTGTACTTTGTAATGTTACATGGTCTCAATCATTAATATACAGATAGTGTGGGGCGAGATGCTTTCCCCGGGTTACATACTGTGTTAATGTGTGAATGCTCTTGATGTTTTATTGTTATTGATGCTGCTATATTGATGATCAACGTAGAGGAGCTTATGTATTGTGTATGTATTCCGCAATAGTACATGATCAGGATAATCTCTGTTGAATATGTGTTAAATTATTCAAAAATTTCTACATCCTCCTCTGTCTGCATGTCTCTGAAATTTTCCCAAGTGATAGGAATTCTAAGGTTTTCGAGATAATATTCTATGATGATTCTAATTACCCCATCATGGGCTAGCTATTGGTAGTTTCCTTCCTGCACCTTCATTCTCATATCTACCAATGATTGCAGAAGGAATAAGGGTATGTTGAGCCTGTGGTAAGGAGGTGTATTTGCTCCAAACCTCAATTCTTCAAGAAGCCTAAAATGGTATCCATATACCACACTATACCTACCTTCACATGATATATATTTTATAAGGTTGTAGCTTACCTCATTCCAGGGGTATGGTAGGCTTGCTCTCCTCACTCCATTGTTGTCTTCGATGGCCTCCTCTCTCTCTAGAAAGAATTCCTTCTTTGCAGTTTGGCTATTTCCCTTGTCGTCCTTTCTCCAAGGAACTCCTAAGGGAAGTGTGGTAATTCTGATTATTAGTTCAGGGGTGAGCTCTATGGAGAGGCCTCTCAGCACCATAGTGGCATGGGTCCTGGTCAGTGGAATGAGGGAGAGAGAAAAATCTCTGACTACGTCATCATACCCCCTCAATTTCTCAAAGAACCCCATCCAATTATGCCTTGTGAATATTTCTAGAATAGGAGGGTGTTGGTGAATCCTCACAGTGTTAATGGGATCCCATCTATTAAACCCCTCTATCATTTTGTTTGGTGAATTGAAGAGGAGAGATGTATGATACAAAATTTTAATGGAGGAAATGGGACTTAAACTTCTGTGGATAAATTCCATTATACAGCTATCAATTTCAACCAAACTAGAATAATTTTTGTTCCGTTCACTTGGAAAAATGGGAGGGAATGTAGAGCCTACCTCCTCATAGTGCTTGATGTAGCCAACTCCTGTGTTTCCTCCTCTGAAATTGCTTTATGCTTATCCTGTAGACTGTCTGACTGTATCCTATAGGATTCCTATGGGATCCTGTAGGATTTCTTGTAGGAGGTCTTGCGCAAGAAAAAAATGAAGTTTTCCTCTCCTGTAGGTTGCTTGGGGATGAGAGCGACTTTGCTAGAGTGAGCCTCGAGAAGATGAATGCATGTGTGCGTGGGGATCAATGTTTATTTCATCTTATGGTTGGGTTGAGTGACGTGGTGTGCTGGAAGCTGAGGTACAACTTTCTATCTTTGGACCGTTGGTCCCCACTACCACATCATCATTCCCCTCACCTCGCAATTAACTCCCAGTTCAGGCATCCGTAGTATTAATTTCTTTCGACCTCATCCTCCTTTTCTTTGACCTGGCTGTTGCCACATGTGTGAGGACTAATTTTTTTGTCCTCACTAATTGAATGAAGGTGGCCAAGTTAACTAGCCACCTTTCGCTTATAAACCAACTCTCGTTCACAACATTTACATCTTTTGATTACATTATGCAAATGATATTGTGAAGCAAGATACTTACCTATGGTAACAATGCCTTGCTACAGTTTGCTAAATAAATGAGGTTTTTGTTGTATGTTAGCTGCATGTTAGCTACATGTGATCTCTCCTTCCTTTTTCGACCTTAGGACTTGAAACTGACACAAATAAAACTACAGGCCGTCCTCTTTCAGTCACTTTTTATGAAATTTTAATCTGATGCTTAGAGAGAAAGTTATGACTATTTTCCCAAGGTCAGCTATTTGGGATGTAATTCGGGAGCCTCCAGAAACCCTAAATGTCTTGGACTGTATCTCCGAAAATATAGAGAAACAAGCTCTGAAATTTGGGCTCGAGATGCACCAAGATTTTGGCTCAAATGGATTTTAATTTCAGAGTCTGAAACTTTGTAGAAACAAACTTATAGAGAAAAATCCACATTGAATTGTTTGAGATGGAATTCTGGAGCTTGCAAAAACCCTAACTTCCTCAGATCCTATCTCCGAAAATATAGCGAGACAAGATATGAAATTTGGACTGAGGTTCAAAATGATTTCGGCTCAAATGGGTTTTATTTTTAGATTCTAAAAATTCATAGCGAAAAGGTTATAGTGAAAATTCCACAATGACCTGTTTGGAGTAGCGAAACCCTAGAATCTAAAGCTTTGATACCAAATGTTATGAAACCAGCTCACATAAAGATAGAAAAGATAGATCAATGGCTTAGAATTCAGCCTCTTCGAGGGGGAAACATCCTTTACATTACACAAATGAACAATTATTGGATGATACAAATGACAAGACCTCCTTTCAATATATAGGAGTCTAAGCAGTCCTAATATAATTAGAGCCTACATAACAATAATATTGTAGGGGCACAACAATAACAATAGTGGGCTTCTATGGGGTACGATAATAACAACATGGGGCCTATATGGGCACAATGATACAATAAGGGGGCTGCACTAATAACAATAAGGGTTTACACTAGTAGGATAGGGACCTAACAAACTGAAAGTGAAGTATTAGGCATCATTGGTCTGGTGGAGGGCAGCATGTTGATAGCCCAAAATAGCCCTAGACGAGTTATCTTGAAGTGATTAAGAGGCCCTGAAGGTTGGGTGAAGTTTGCTGCCTTATTTGTAGATCTTTGATGGACAAAAGAGGCTACTAAAATCCATATTGGAGCTCAGGAATTAGGCCTACCCAGAGAGAAGATTTATGAGCTCATGTACATGCAGCATTGTTAAGTGGCATCCCTCCTGGAGTCTCGATGTGTAGTGGCCTTGATGAACCAAGGCATTACTAGTGAGCAGTATGGAAGCAAACGACCAAAAAGACAAGATACGACATAGAAGCTACAAGGAAGTTTGTCATTTTATCTTGTATACCATAGGCTGTTGTATTATTTAGATTTGGTTTAACATAACTAAGATTGGTGATTGTACAATATTGTACATTTTTTTTTAAAAGTGTGTATATTTGTGTGTATGTAATTTACTGCTTTATATTTCCATTGTGAAAAGTAGTTTATGGTTGAGATTCTTAGTTTGGCAGCATCATCAATTTTGACTCTAACCTAGACCCAAGGTTGTGGAAATTCGACAATTCTCTCCTGTATGGAAATCATGATCATTATGACAAGGAAATGTGTTTCGATAGGGAATCCTCCCTGCAAAACTCATTCTATGATAATACAAGTTTGGCATTTGAAAATGATAGATACACCAAGAACATTGATGATCAACCTAGATATACAAAAGATAAATTCTTTGCTTAATTATGGAAGTACAATCTAGATTTCATAAGTGATGTTTTCACTAGCTGGAATGAGGAAAATATCTGAAATTATACCTGTAGTCATGGTTTAACATATCAGCTCAATGAAATTCAACTAACAGAAATCAAGCCAACTTTTCTTTTAAAATAAATTTGGAATTGATGTGGAGTTTAAAAATTGATGAAGATACTCAGAAACCTGTAATTTAAGATGGCTTTAAAAATGACGATGAAAATCCAAGTCCTCTCAAACAGGATGAACTTCCAGAGGCAATAATGGAAATACATGGCAGAGCTAATCCTTAGAACACAAGCTTTGTTGACTTCCGGATTATGTTGGCTACTCTTACTCCAAAGTTTGTTTCAACATTTGACGAACATGGAGCTTGTCTCACTTTGAATCAGATGAACATTCAGATAAAAAACTATTAATTGAATCGAAAGTTTTACACTTGATGTATAATCAACTATTAGGATGAATAATTCATTCTATCCCCGAAAGGGAAAAGGACTCATCACTCTGAAATTTTTTACAACATCATACCAAATTCGAAGGGTACAATGTTTGCAATGATAAAACACACCCATTCTGTACCTACATAAAATCTTCAACAACAGGGATAGAAATGGTATTAGGCATCCTTACCTAGAAGAAGAAGAAGAGGTGCCTTTACTCTTTTTTGGACTAGAAATGACAGAGGTAGCGGCCTATGAATACCCCGATATCAATATATCCAAGTTTTGCATGGTCTTCACACACAAAGGAAGAAGGTATTGCATTTATAAAATATGGAGAATTTATGTTTGGATGTATGTAAGGAATAAGATTCTATGGTCATCATGTGCTCCTAAGAGAGGCCCACATCCCCAACTAGGAGCCTATGTTAGCACTTAAATCTGTACATGTAGTTTAAGTCACATGATTCAATAGGGTATGAATCAATTATCGGCTTTAATGGCTGTAGTGTTTCCCCTTGATTCCATTTTTTTTTGTGCTTTCCCTAGTTGGTTTGAACCTGATCAAACAATTGTGCAAAACGTAGGAATGCAGGGGATGTGGGGAAAGATAGTTTTCAATTCAATGTGACTTTTGGGAGGAAATACCATGATTAAGGATCATTTATCCAAGAATTACATGATTATGATATTTTTCCTCAATAGATACCAACAGCACTAGTAATAGATAATGGGAGGCCATCAAATCCAAATATATATATATATATATATATAGATATGATAACCACCCAAAAAGTATGCAGAAAAGTACAAAGAAACAGGCATATTGAATGCATACCTATTGTTCCATCCCTAAATGCCTTGGAAACATGCATTGGATTTTTCTTCAATCCATCTTGGTTCACATTTTCACCCTAAATTTTGCAACAACATCGTCACAACAACCATGATGGTCAGGTTCGAATCCGATCCCACATTGTTGTCAATGTGGGCATCCTCGTATTTGTTTGTGCTTGCATATGGGTATGGTCTGAGATTTAGATCAATAGCAAGAGTCATGGGTACAACTCGCGTCCCCCTCCCCCCACATTGGCGGAGGAAATTTCATCCTCCAAATGGACAGAAAAATGTTTTGGGTTATGGAAATCCAAGGTAGAGAGTACTGTAAAACAAGCAAGGAAGAGATATGGCATGCCTGCAACAGTCTTATCATACACTGTTATGGGGAAATCTTGTGTCTATGTAGAGCTGCTAGTCCCACTAAGGCTGGTAGCTGCCTTAGAAACAAACAAACTAAAACCACTTTCATTTTCCTTTATGAGAAGTAGATAAGAGGGGAAATAAGGAGACCAACCTTTGTCTTGCGCTTGGTTCCTTACTTGATTCCTCTCCCTTCTGATAGGTCTTTTCCACTCGCTTCCTCATCTACCCAGCTTCAAAGAGCACCTGTGGAGTGAAAGCAGCATAACACTATCCAAGGACAGAGATCTACTATCATAAACAATATAGGACTAGATATATATTGACCACACAAATGCATATATCATCAATCATACAAGAATGTGGAGGAAAACTTGAATAGCTTTATTAATAATCAAGAATAGCAAAGAGGATTACAACCAATTGTTCTGACCCAGTTTCATCCTCTCAGCAAGAAAGCCCTTCTTCACCTCATGAAAAGCTTAGATCACCCAACACTATGATGTTACACCAAGAAACCAGCAGCACTTCCTTACAAGATACAAAATTCCAGCCTCTGGATCTTTGGGATGAGGGATCCATATATAGATGTTTGCAAGGGGGGTGAGTCATCTTTTGAGATTTGATTAGTGTCCTCTCTCTGATAGTTCTTGATTCCACTTGGAGATTGATGATCTCTTACTCATCCCCGGGTGAATGCAGAGAGGCAAGTGTCACAGGAGAAGTTTCTGGAAGATTCCATGATCCTCCACCTCATAGATTGACCCTGCCATTTGTCCACTCTCGCCCATCGCACCCCATAGAAGGGATTTTCAGTATGCATCGCACCTCCCATGTGCATTTAGGTGGGATGCAGCGCACTTTGACCATGGAGCAAGTGAGATGGTCCAATTTTGACCAGTTCTGAGTAGTTTTTCATGGAGAACTTCTGGGAGATGATGTAATCAGCTGACCTTGTTATTTTAGGGGTTGGAACAACACTTTTAGGGACTTAGGAGCCCTTTGTTTATGGAAATTTATGATTGGGGTTGCAGTGCCCAAAAATGTCTATAACAGTTGCCCCCTAAACCATGAGGTCGTTAATCCTTTCATGTCGGATGAAATGCTTTATCTTGAGGGTCCGAAGTTTTTTCAAGCTAGAAGGCGACCTGTAATAAGATACAATAAAATACATTAACTTCGTAATATTTTCATGATCTAGTTGAGGCGGGCATTCCCATGCTTAGCTTCATAAATTCATTTTCATGTACATAAGAAAGACAATCGTTTGAGTGCAGACTGATGATTTTGGTAGAGCCATCATCCCTTGGATTGGATGATTATCTGTGCAACAATGATTTACATTTGATGTCTTTATTTTCCTAAATATATACCGTAGCTTGGATGGATGAAACTAGATCCGGGGTCTTCAATCTCGTTCGATCTTCACTCAAAGTACAAGTCGATCCATGTGAGAGATGTTTTGGAGTTGAACATGGAAAGACATCGCCTGATTACCAGCCAATGATGTAAGCTATTAACAGGCGCGAGAGGAATCACCGATAATGATGATGACCCTCAAGGTACTACAGTACAATTTACGTGGTGTGAATAAGGGACTTGGCGTTGAACACCATGCAAAATCTTTCCGTCGAAGGCCATTAATGTAAACCTGTCGTCGGAAGTGAGAAACTTGCCATTGAGGCATGCAAGCTTCAAAGTACTAAAAGGGTTGTTCCTAGATCAACTTCTTGGATAATGAGCTGATGTCGACAAGAAGCGATCCATCATAGGAGGGCCTTAGTGGATCCCACATCAATGACACGAAACAGAGCAAATGATTTTAATGGAGGTGAAAATGATCTGATGACATAAGGTTCATGGTGGCGGTCATGAAAGAATTGAGCGTAAATGTATTGCAGTGGATGAGACACAGGTGAATTCTCTGAGCGACTTCTCTTGAACATATCGGCGACACTGACATGATGGATTGCCAGCGCTAACCCCAAATATGGATGGTGTGATGGACCAATGGTGATATGACCAGTGAACGGAACAACCCAACCCGACTCAGATGCGGAGTGAAAGTGTCATGTTCAAGAGTGACTTGCTACCAATAAAGTTTCTTCAAGTTTTCTTCCCAATTTTTCCCCAATCACTGCTGACCAGTACCTCTTTATTTTTGTTAAGCTTGAGGAGGATAACATATTCTTGTTCTATAATTTTCCCTTCGGGCAAACCCATCTCTATGTTTTAACGAGCCTAGCGATAGTGAAACTCGTTCTTGTCTGTATGGACAAGTTTGTCGCTATTCGGTTTTAACGACAAAGATAACTCGGTCCTTTTCAATTTTAGAGAGTCTGAAAAGGGACGTAAAGAAAACTCCAACAATCCTTTTTCGTCATATAATCCCTTAAGTCCGAAAAAGTATAAAATAATACAAAAGTGATGAATTTTCGGTAATTTTAACGAGCCGAACAAAACAAGCGCTCTATCTTTTTGTGTAATAATCCCTCAGGTCCAAAAAGATTAAAATCTAAAAGAGGGATAACACTTCTGGTCACTTTAACGAGCTGGAGAGGCCAATTGCTCGGAAATCTTTTCATATTTTACGAGTCAGATGAAAAGAGATTAAAGGAGACTCTTTTTTCGAGGAACAAGTGATAAATTCATGTAGCAGCTAATTCCAGGTAAGGTTTGGAATTTTCCAATCATGGCAGTGTCACAAGGATGGCTAACAGGATCACTCTTCACAGCTGTTCCTTAAAAGGGTAAAAAATCAAATAGAGGTAAACGATCGGCCAATACAGAGTGGAGGTGATGATGAGAACATGACCAAGGCTTCAAAGGCTGATTATAATGCATTCACGATGATTATTTACCGGAAATTGGTTCATTTTTTAATGAGATTAAACTTTGGGGGAACATTTGCTCATTGCTTATGTTTATTTTTTAATGAGCTTGAATTCCGCGTTAAAACTGCTTGATCCAGTCGTATAATAAGGATGTCTCATCTAAGATGCCATTTTTTATGGAGATTGCACCTTACAAAGCTTTGCCCCAGATCCTTTCTTTATGCAAGTTAGGAAACGACCAATCCTATGAGTTTAAAGGGTTAGAGGACCTAGAAATTTAAAAAATAAATGGTCGCTCTTCGCTTGCATGCCAAAAGGTTTTCATGCCCATAGGTATAACGAAAAATTCCCAGGTTACCAAAGATTGTTCTATCCGCACTGCGTACAAAACACTTCCTCGGTGATGTCTACTGAAATAAACAAAGGTGAGTGGCGCAACTGGCTCCACTCACATAAATTCGACAAAGGAATCTTATTCCAGTCTAATCTCATAAACTAGTCATATATCCTTCGTAGAAACCTACCCTATACCCAGGGTTTTCTTGCCAAAATAGACCAGGGTGCATGCCCCTTGGGTTTCAGTCATGTCCTCCGAATCACTCGCGCTCATCAGGTGGACGGACTGGGGATTGATGAGACATTCCTTGCGTGAAAAGACCATTTAGGGATGGTATTTGACTATTTTCTATGTGTGAACCGGGGAATGAAAGCTGGTCTACGAGCTTGACCACTCTTCCTTCATGTGGAAAACACATTACTCTAAAGAGTGAGGAGACAATGGCTCCCATGCAATAAATATAGTCGCATCCAAGGATTAGATTATAATCCAGGGGTCCTTGGACTACCATTACATTCATGTGAACGGTTTTCCTTCTCAATGTTATCGGCACATTGGGAAGGATCCCTAATGGTCGACTGGCTCCTTTGTCAAAGCCTGTTAGATTTCTCATTTCAGGCAAAAGCGATGGCAAACCAAGCGCTTTCCAAGCAGTTGAGGAAAGGATACTCATAGAAGCCCCTTCATCTATGATGGTATCGGCCATGACCATTCTATATATTTGAGCAATGATTCGAAATGGTACACTAGCCGGTAAGCGGGGTCTGCCTAGTAGATTCTAATCGAAGGAAACAACTAGGTTGCTTGGAGGTGGGACCGAATAGACGGCCGGATATGACTTTGACGAACTTCCTTCCTGCGGTAAAGGAACGGGTAGACTGCCCCCATGTTCATCGGAGTCTGTGCTTACCAAAAGAATTTGAACAATGTCGTTCTTGTTCTCTTTGGTGACTGTATCATTTGAAGATGGACCTTCTAAAGGCAAGACCGGGTCAACTGCCGCCTCGAACTTTTGACTTTCGTCTGGTGTGGATTCAGAGGGTTCATTTTAAATGATAGATGGTTCAGTCGACCACAATGGCATGTTAGCTGGATTTTCAACTAGTGACAGACTCGGTAAGAGTTTCTTATATCCAGGAGGAAGCCGTAACGGTGAAACCGAACGGTCATCCAAAACTCTTTTAGCCTCATCTAAGAAGGGACAACGGTGGATGGCATGATCGCCTTCACACAGTTTACAAGGAAATTTACATTTTCCTTTTTGTCCAAGGGCTTCACTTTCACTAGTTGACGGTGTATTCTTAACATGATCGTTAGAGGTTGATGACACCGGATTGTGCAAACGAGGAGACCAGTCCCTTAAGATCCGAGGGATGCAAGGACAATCTTGATGATATTGGTCTCCTTTGCAAATGACACATGGCGATTTAGGCCTGGACGATGTAGTGTGTGGATTTTCGCTAGACGATGCTCGGTTGCCCCTTTTCGCCTTTGGCTTCTTCTTCTTCTTCTCCTTCTTCTTCTCAGTTACTTGATTTTTGGCTTTACCAACCTCATCATGCGAAGAGGAAGGAGGAGAGGGAGAATTGGACAAAGTAGACGGTTGGGGGGTAGCTTTGGTATCATCTAGTTGCTTGTTTGATTGTTCAGGAATCGCAGTGTTCTGAACGACAGAGGTCGAGAAGAGCCATACGGGCAGGCCGATTGTCAATCCTAGAAGCGACAATGTGGCCATATGAGGTGCACCAACATCTCCCCAAGAGGAGAAAGGACTAGGATTTCCCCAAGGGGAACTCCTTGGTTGGTGGACTCCATTTTTCTCAACCTAAGACCAACGTAGGAAAGGTGATGTTTATTCCGATTAAAATAAATTTTAGACGCTTTGACACAACTTGTTTTTTCAATTTTTAAGAGTTGAGAAAAAACAAAAGATGACTCTAGTTGCCTTCGATTTTTAATGAGATTGAAGTGACAAGTGCTCAGATGGACCTTTTCCTTTAAGGAGTCTAAAAAGGAACGAAAGAGACTACTCTGGAAATCTAGACAGAGGGATTACCAAACCAATCGCAAAACTGCAAAATACTTTTTATGGTATGGCAGTCAATCTTCCTGAATGTTGTGTTCAGTGCATTGTGATTTATAGGGCGGTAGACACAGCTTCCTATGGATAAAGGATAAAGCCTATTGTGGTCTCCCATTATATATTGGACGGTACATGGGAGCACAAGTCCGTACTGGCACTTACCGTCTCAAAGTGGAGGAATCACCCAAACAACAATGAAAACAATAGTTACCAGGCTTTATGATGCTGGAATATGTCTCTAGCCTAGACTTCTAAATGTTGTGAGTTAGGTTCCAAAGCGTTTTTAGATTCATTAAATTTATTTTACAATTGATCTTGCCTAAGAAATTTGCCTTTCAGGTTCACCGCGTGATGTAGATATACAATTCATAAAATGCAATCTAAGATGATAAACAATCGTTTAATATTCTTTTTGCAATGAAAACCCTAGCTAGTAAGGAAAGAGAGACGATATTCTTTCAACATAGAGCAGAGAGCACACACTATATGCACTGTCCTAAATCAAACCAACAAACAGTCTAAATGGAAATGCACATGCATGTATTTGTTTTTAGCCTTCTTAATGTGTGAATGATAAAAAGAAAGCTAAGCGCAAATCTGAATTATTTTTCAAAGTGACATTACTAACGAGTTTCCTTTCAAGACAAAATGAAGACAATGACGACACTTTGTTATTTGGAATTGAAAACTTACTTTCGACACTTGAAAAACTATTAATCCAAATCAAATACAAGAGTAATAGTGTAATCGACTATCAAGAACAATCAGATTCTCTTCTATGACTGAAAACGACACTTGTGACACTTCCAAATCAAGAAACGACAGTTCAATTACGCTACTTCTTTGTAAAATAGAACTGAAAATGGCTCACAATACATAAAAAAATTTACAGTTCTTTGCACAATGGAGGCAGAATAATGGCAAGGAAGGGGGTTTCCAACAGAGGTATACTGACTACAGACAACAAAACTCCTGAATAGAGCTGAAAAGAGTGAAAAAACCAAAGTTTGAAGGCAAAATTAGCCCTTTCTGATCAGCGCACCTGTTACACAGGGATTCCAGTATGCATCCCACCTACAGCACATGGAAAGTGCGATGCATAATGATATCCTTGAAGAGAGGGTGCGATGGTACAGTGCGAGACTTTTGATCCAGTTCTTGATCACAGTTTGCATCACAGTTTAGGGATTTAGGCCGAGCAAGTGGTAATCAGTAAATAAATCACAGGGGTAGATCTAAGGAGGTTAGTAGAGCCACCACAAGGGCAATTAGAGAGCTTGTAAATCGATTGTTCAGTTCATAAACAAAACCTAGAGATAGATTGAAGCAACATTGATCTACTTTGCACTTGCATAGCAAATGCAGTTCGAAGGCTAGCTAGCTTGACTTCAGGCTCTTTCTATAAGTTTATAAAGCAAACAAATATAGACAAACAAAAAATCTATTTTCTCCCTAGAGGAGTCGCCATTTTGTTATCGAGAAATCTAGTGTCTATGCAGAGCTGCTAGTCCCACTAAGGCTGGTAGCTACCTTAGAAACAAACAAACTAAAACCACTTTCGTTTTCCTTTATGAGAAGTATATAAGAGGGGAAAGAAGGAGACCAACCTCTGTCTTGCGCTTGGTTCCTTGCTTGATTCCTCTCCCTTCTGATAGATCTTTGCCACTTGCTTCCCCGTATACCCAGCTTCAAAGAACACCTGTGGAGTCAAAGCAGCATAACACTATCCAAGAACAAAGATCTACTATCATAAACAATATAGGACCAGATATATATTGACCACACAAATGCAAATATCATCAATCATACGAGAATGTGGAGGAAAACTTGAATAGCTTTATTAATAATCAAGAATAGCAAAGAGGATTACAACCAATTGTTCTGACCTAGCATCATCCTCTCAGAAAGAAAGCCCTTCTTCATCTCATGAAAAGCTTAGATCACCCAACACTATGATGTTACACCAAGAAACCAGCAGCACTTCCTTACAAGATACAAAATTCCAGCCTTTGGATCTCTAGGATGAGGAATCCATATATAGATGTTTGCAAGGGGGGTGAGTCAGCTTTTGAGATTTGATTAGTGTCCTCTCTCTGATAGTTCTTGATTCCACTTGGAGATTGATGATCTCTTACTCATCCCTGGGTGAATGCAGAGAGGCAAGTGTCACAGGAGAAGTTTCTGGAAGATTTCATGATCCTCCACCTCACAGATTGACCCTGCCATTTGTCCACTCTTGCCCATCGCACCCCATAGAAGGTCTTTTCAGTATGCATCGCACCTCCCGTGTGCATTTAGGTGGGATGCAGCGCACTTTGACCATGGAGCAGGTGAGATGGTCCAATTTTGACCAGTCTTGAGTAGCTTTTCATGGAGAACTTCTGGGAGATGATGTTATCAGCTGACCTTGTTGTTTTAGGCGTTGGAACAACACTTTTAGGGACTTAGGAGCCCTTCATTTATGGACATATATGATTGGGGTTGAAGTGCCCAAAAATGTCTATAACAGTTGCCCCCTAAAGCATGAGGTCGTTAATCCTTTGATGTCTGGTGAAATGCTTTATCATGAGGGTCCGAAGTTTTTTCAAGCTGGAAGGCGACCTGTAATAAGATACAATACAATACATTAACTTCATAATATTTTCATGATCTAGCTGAGGCGGGCATTACCATGCTCAGCTTCATAAATTCATTTTCATGTACATAAGATAGACAATCGTCTGAGTGCAAAATGATGATTCTGGTAGAGCCATCATCCCTTGGATTGGATGATTATATGTGTAGCAATGATGTACATTTGATGTCTTTATTTTCCTGAATATATATCATAGCCCAGATGGATGAAACTAGATCTGGGGTCTTCTATCTCATTCGATCTTCACTCAAAGTACAAGTCGATCCATGTGAGAGATGTTCTAGAGTCGAACATGGAAAGACATCGCCTGATTACCAGCCAATGAAGTAAGCTATTAACAGGCGCGAGAGGAATCACTGATAATGATGATGACCCTCAAGGTACTACAGTACAATTCATGTGGTGTGAATAAGGGACTTGGCGTCGAACACCACAAAAAATCTTTCAGTCGAAGGCCATTGATGTAAACTTGTCACCGGAAGTGAGAAACTTGCCATTGAGGCATGCAAGCTTCAAAGTACTGAAAAGGTTGTTCCTAGATTGACTTCTTGAATAATGAGCTGATGTCGACAAGAAGCGATCTGTCATAGGAGGGCCTTAGTCGATCCCACATCAATGACACGGAATGGAGAAAATGATTTTAATGGAGGTGAAAATGATCTGATGACATAAGGTTCATGGTGGCGGTCATGAAAGAATGGAGCGTAAATGTATTGCAACGGATGAGACACAGGTGAATTCTCTGAGTGACTTCTCTTGAACATATCGGCGACACTGACATGATGGATTGGTAGCGTTAACCCCAAATATGGATGGTGTGATGGATCAATGGTGATATGACCAATGAACGGAATAACCCAACCCGACTCGGATGCGGAGTGAAAGTCATGTTCAAGAGCGACTTGCTACCAATAAAGTTTCTTCAAGTTTTCTTCCCAATTTTTCCCCAGTCATTGCTAACTAGTACCTCTTTATTTTTGTCAAGCTTGAGGAGGATAACATATTATTTTTCTATAATTTGCCCTTCGGGCAAACCCATCGCTACGTTTTAACGAGCCTAGCGATAGTGAAACTCGTTCTTGTCTATATGGACAAGTTTGTCGCTATTCGGTTTTAACGACAAAGATAACTCAGTCCTTTTCAATTTTAGAGAGTCTGAAAAGGGATGTAAAGAAAACTCCAACAATCCTTTTTCGTCATATAATCCCTTAAGTCCGAAAAAGTATAAAATAATACAAAAGGGATGAATTTTCGGTAATTTTAATGAGCCGAACAAAACAGGCGCTCGATCCTTTTGTGTAATAATCCCTCAGGTCCAAAAAGATTAAAATCTAAAAGAGGGATAGCACTTCCGGTCACTTTAACGAGCTGGACAGGCCAATTTCTCGGTAATATTTTCATATTTTACGAGTCATATGAGAAGAGCTTAAAGGAGACTCGTTTTTTCAAGGAACGAGTGATAAATTCAAGTAGCAGCTAATTCCAGGTAAGGTTTGGAATTTTCCAATCACGGCAGTGTCACAAGGATGGATAACAAGATCACTCTTCGCAGCTGTTCCTCAAAAGGGTAAACAATCAAATGGAGGTGAACAATCGGCCAATACAGAGTGGAGGTGATGATGAGAACATGACCAAGGCTTCAAAGGCTGATTATAATGCATTCACGATGGTTATTTACCAGAAATTGGTTCATTTTTTAATGAGCTTAAACTCTGGGGGAACGTTTGCTCATTGCTTATGTTTATTTTTTAACGAGCTTAATTCCGCGTTAAAACTACTCGGTCCAGTCGTATAATAAGGATGTCTCATCTAAGATGCCATTTTTTATGGAGCTTGCACCTTACAAAGCTTTGCCCCTGATCCTTTCTTTATGCAAGTTAGGAAACAACCAATCCTACAAGTTTAAAGGGTTAGAGGACCTAAAAATTTAAAAAATAAATGGTCGCTTTTCGCTTGCATGCCCCCAGGTATAACGAAAAATTCCCAGGTTACCAAAGATTGTTCTATCTGCACTACGGACAAAACACTTCCTCGGCGATGTCTACCGAAATAAAAAAAGGTGAGTGGCGCAACTGGCTCCACTCACATAACTTCGACAAAGGAATCTTATTCCAGTCTAATCTCATAAACTAGTCATATATCCTTCACGGAAACCTACCCTATACCCAGGGTTTTCCTGCCGAAACAGACCAGGGTGCATGCCCCCTGGGTTTCAGTCATGTCCTTCGAATGACTCGCGCTCATCAGGTGGATAGATTAGGGATTGATGAGACATTCCTTGTGTGAAAAAACCATTTAGGGATGGTATTTGACTATTTGCTATGTGTGAACTGGGGAATGAAAGCTGGTCTACGAGCTTGACCACTCTTCCTTCATGCGGAAAACACATTACTCTAAAGAGTGAGGAGACAATGGCTCCCATGCAATAAATATAGTCGCGTCCAAGGAGTAGATTATAATCCAGGGGTCCTTGGACTACCATTACGTTCATGTGAACGATTTTCCTTCTCAATGTTATCGGCACATTGGGAAGGATCCCTAATGGTCGACTGGTTCCTTTGTCAAAGCCTGTTAGATTTCTCATTTCAGGCAAAAGCGATGGTGAACCAAGCGCTTTCCAAGCAGTTGAGGAAAGGATACTCATAGAAGCCCCTTCATCTATGATGGTACCGGCCATGACCATTCTATATATTTGAGCAATGATTCGAAATGGTACACTAGCCGGTAAGCGGGGTCTGCCTAGTAGATTCCAATCGAAGGAAACAACTAGGTTGCTTGGAGGTGGGACCGAATAGACGACCGGATATGACTCTGACAAACTTCCTTCCTGCGGTAAAGGAACGGGTAGACTACCCCCATGTTCATCGGAGTCTGTGCTTACGAAGAGAATTTGAACGGTGTGGTTCTTGTTCTCTCCGGTGACTGTATCATCTGAAGATGGACTTTCTGAAGGCAAGACCAGGTCAACTGTCACCTCGACCTTTTGACTTTCATCTGGTGTCGATTCAGAGGGTTCATTTTCAATGATAGATGCTTCAGCCGACCACAATGGCATGTCAGCCGGATTTTCAACTAGTGACGGACTTGGCAAGAGTTTCTTATATCCAGGAGGAAGCCGTAACGGTGAAACTGGACGGTCGTCCAAAACTCTTTTAGCCTCGTCTAAGAAGGGACAATGGTGGATGCCGTGATCACCTTCACATAGTTTACAAGGAAATTTACATTTTCCTTTTTGTCCAGGGGCTTCACTTTCACTAGTTGACAGTGTATTCTCAACATGATCGTCAGAGGTTGATGACACCGGATTGTGCAAACGAGGAGACCAGTCCCTTAAGATCCGAGGGATGCAAGGACAATCTCGATGATAGTGGTCTCCTTTGCGAATGACACATGGCAATTTTGGCCTGGATGGTGCAGTTTGTGGATTTTCGCTAGACGACGCCTGGTTGCCCCTTTTCGCCTTTGGCTCCTTCTTCTTCTTCTCCTTCTTCTTTTCAGTTACTTGATTTTTGGCTTTACCAGCCTCATCAAGCGAAGAGGAAGGAGGAGAAGGATAATTGGACGAAGCAGACAGTTGGGGGGTAGCTTTGGTATCGTCTAGTTGCTTGTTTGATTGTTCAGGAATCACGGTGTTCTGAATGACAGAGGTCGAGAAGAGCCATACGAGCAGGCCGATTGTCAATCCTGGAAGCAACAATGTGGCCATATGAGGTGCACCAACATCTCCCCAAGAGGAGAAAGGACTAGGATTTCCCCCAAGGGGAACTCCTTGGTTGGTGGACTCCATTTTTCTCAACCTAAGACCAACATAGGAAAGGTGATGTTTATTCCGATTAAAATAAATTTTAGACGCTTTGACACAACTTGTTTTTTCAATTTTTAAGAGTCGAGAAAAAACAAAAGATGACTCTAGTCGCCTTCGATTTTTAATGAGCTTGAAGTGACAAGTGCTCAGATGGACCTTTTCCTTTAAGGAGTCTGAAAAGGAATGAAATAGACTACTCTAGAAATCTAGACAGAGGGATTACCAAACTAATCGCAAAATTGCAGAAAACTTTTTATGGTATGGCAGTCAATCTTCCTGAATTTTGTGTTCAATGCATTGCGATCGATAGGGTGGCAGATACGGATTCCTATGGATAAAGGATAAGGCCTATTGTGGTCTCCCAATATATAATCGATGGTACGTGGGAGGACAAGTCCGTACTGGCACTTATCATCTCAAAGTGGAGGAATCACCCAACCAGCAATGAAAACAACAGTTACCAGGCTCTACGACGCTGGAATACGTCTCTAGCCTAGACTTCTAAATGTTGTCCGTTAGGTTCCAAAGAGTTTTTAGATTCATTAAATTTATTTTACAGTTGATCTTGCTTAAGAAATTTGCCTTTCAGGTTCATCGCGTGATGTAGATATACAATTCCTAAAATGTAATCTAAGATGATAAACAATCATTTAATCTTCTTTTTGCAATGAAAATCCTAGCTACTAAGGAGAGAGAGACGATATTCTTTCAACATAAAGCAGAGAGCACACACTATATGCACTGTCCTAGATCAAACCAACAAACAGTCTAAATGAAAATGCACATGCATGTATTTGTTTTCAGCCTTCTTAATGTGTGAATGATAAAAAGAAAGCTAAGCGCAAATCTGAATTATTTTTCAAAGCGAAATTACTAACAAGTTTCTTTTCAAGACAAAATGAAGACAATGACGACACTTTGTTATTTGGAATTGAAAACTTGCTTTTGACACTTGAAAAAATATTAATCCAAATCAAATACAAGAGTAACAATGTAATCGATTATCAAGAACAATTGGATTCTCTTCTATGACTGAAAACGACACTTGCGACACTTCCAAATCAAGAAACGACAGTTCAATTACGTTACTTCTTTGTAAAAGAGAACTGAAAATGGCTCACAATACATAAAAACATTTACGGTTCTTTGCACAATGGAGGTGGAATAATGGCAAGGAAGGGGGTTTCCAATAGAGGTATACTGATTACAGACAGCAAAACTCCTGAATAGAGCTGAAAAGAGTGAAAGAACCAAAGTCTGGAGGCAAAATTAGCCCTTTCTGATCAGTGCACCTGTTACACAGGGATTCTAGTATGCATCCCACCTACAGCACACGGGAAGTGTGATGCATACTGATATCCTTGAAGAGATGGTGCGATGGTACAGTGTGATACTTTTGATCCAGTTCTTGATCACAATTTGCAGCATAGTTTAGGGATTTAGGCCGAGCAAGTGGTAATCAGTAAATAAATCATAGGGGTAGATCTAAGGAGGTTAGTAGAGCCACCACAAGGGCAATTAGAGAGCTTGTAAATTGATTGTTCAGTTCATAAACAAAACCCGGAGATAGACTGAAGTAGCATTGATCTACTTTGCACTTGCATAGCAAATGAAGTTCGAAGGCTAGCTGGCTTGAATTCAGGCTTCGTCTGTAAGTTTATAAAGCAAACAAATATAGACAAACAAACAATCTATTCACTCCCCAGTGGAGTCGCCATTTTGTTATCGAGAAATCTAGTGTCTATGTAGAGCTGCTAGTCCCACTAAGGCTGGTAGCTACCTTAGAAACAAACAAACTAAAACCACTTTCGTTTTCCTTTATGAGAAGTAGATAAGAGGGGAAAGAAGTAGACCAACCTCTGTCTTGCGCTTGGTTCCTTGCTTGATTCCTCTCCCTTCTGATAGATCTTTGCCACTCGCTTCCCCATCTACCGAGCTTCAAAGAGCACCTGTGGAGTCAAAGCAACATAACACTATCCAAGAACAAAGATCTACTATCATAAACAATATAGGACCAGATATATATTGACCACACAAATGCATATATCATCAATCATACAAGAATGTGGAGGAAAACTTGAATAGCTTTATTAATAATCAAGAATAGCAAAGAGGATTACAACCAATTTTTTTGACCCAGTGTCATCCTCTCAGCAAGAAAGCCCTTCTTCACCTCATGAAAAGCTTAGATCACCCAACACTATGATGTTACACCAAGAAACCAGCAGCACTTCCTCACAAGATACAAAATTCCAACCTCTGGATCTCTGGGATGAGGGATCTATATATAGATGTTTGCAAGGGGGTGAGTCAGCTTTTGAGATTTGATTAGTGTCCTCTCTCTGATAGTTCTTGATTCCACTTGGAGATTGATGATCTCTTACTCATCCCCGGGTGAATGCATAGAGGCAAGTGTCACAGGAGAAGTTTCTGGAAGATTCCATGATCCTCCACCTCACAGATTGACCCCGACATTTGTCCACTCTCGCCCATCGCACCCCATAGAAGGGCTTTTCATTATGCATCGCACCTCCAGTGTGCATTTAGGTGGGATGCAGCGCACTTTGACCATGGAGCAGGTGAGATGGTCCAAGTTTGACCAGTTCTGAGTAGTTTTTCATGGAGAACTTCTGGGAGATGATGTAATCAGCTGACCTTGTTCTTTTAGGGGTTGGAACAACACTTTTAGGGACTTAGGAGCCCTTGGTTTATGGACATTTATGATTGGGGTTCCAGTGCCCAAAAATGTCTATAACATACACACAAGCTCTTGAACCTTGAGCATGTAAGAAAAATAATATTAGAGTGATAATATTTAAAAAAATTAGTGATAAGAGAAATAATATTAGAGTACTGTAATATTTTGAAAATTTAGTCACAATGATCCACATAGTTTGATTAAAATATACTCTAAAAATGTCAATTCTTAAAATCTTGGTGTAGTTATCTAATGACATTCAAGTAGAATATCATAATAACTTAAGTCAGTAATTGTGCGATTATCTCTTCTATTTTTTTAAAAGAACTTTTTCTAGACATGCACTCCAATAAGTATAAATCATCTTAACGTCTACCTTTGAAGTAATATAAATCATCCTATGGATATCTTCAAAAGAATTATCATCCATACCCTTAGTGATGGCATAAGGCTCATGTCAAAGTGGTATGAGCTTCTTATGGAGTTTGTCAATTGCCCTTTATGAATGTCCAACCATAACTTGTCACCAACCTGGAACTTATGTGGAACCCAATGGATTGTGTATCTACTTGTACTTGGAGTTGACAACTTTCTACAAAATATCATGAACTCATTGTTGAATTTGTCAGGTACGTTCCTCAAAATTGGTTGCTTTACTTACCTCATTCCAGGTATAGGAGGTATCTTCATGTGTTATAACATGAATATAGCTACATCAATTTGTGCTAATTTTTGGGACCCAAGAACACCTGAAAAGGTTTGTGGCCAATAGAAATATGAAGCGCTATGTCGAATTTATGTTGAAAATATGGAAGGCTTTCAACACGTGTATGTGGATGCTCGCAATTGTATACTCTAAAGACATCTATAATAATCCTATTGACTACTACTTTTTATTTATCAATCTAGGGATGGAAGGTAGTGGATTTGGTCAAACCTGATGTCCATCATGGACCAAAGGCTAAACCAAAAAATACTAAGGAACGTATTATCCCTATCAAGAAATATGGTCTTTGGAAACCCAAAAATAACCAAAATATGCTCAAAGAAGAACTTATGAGTGGATTTTGTTGTGACAATCTTCTTACAAGGTGACAAAATTTCCATCCCAAGGAAACAATAAAAAACAACAAAAACACATATGTTACCATGCTTGGTTGAGGGAAAACATGACATAAAATGTAGGGGCACTAACTCCCAAGGATTATCTAGAGTAGGCAAAGGACTATAATTGGTATGGATATCCATTGCTTTTGGTAGAATATAATTCGTCCACTGCTTATAGGCTTTGGCAATAGAATGCAGCTCGTTTCCAGTGGTTGGGTATCTATGAAACCCATCAAGAGTGTTTGGCTATGATAGACCAAAAAATGTTTGTATCGTGTGGGAACTACATCGAAAACATGAACGATTAGCTCATAGGGTCCTTGTTGTGTAGCCATTTGTCAAATAATGGCAGTGGAGATAATATTGTTTCCATAAAGAAGAGAACCAAAAATAGGCTCATGAACACCATCAATATCTACTTGAGGTGCTGCAATTAAAGCAATAATGAATATAAAATTTGGGGTCAATAGGATAGGGATCATCAAGATGTTGAACCATCCAATGTAAAGATGGTTTTCAGTGCTAGTCATCTAGTCACATAAAAGACACCATAAATTTGTGCTTTGGCATACCCCCAAGATTCAATAAGTAATCCAAAGTGAGAGGATTCGTTGATAAGTTGACAGTTCCAACAACCCTGAGTTGACCCTAAGTGACACATTGTGAGCCTTGCACAACTAGGGTGCTAGTTTGAGCATCAAAAGGAGGCACAATTTCACAAGTGGAAACATCTCACATTTAGGGCACTTGGCCACAAATCTTTATGCGTTTTTCCATTGAGGGTACATTTAACATTTCCCAACGCACAAATTACATATTTGGAGGAATTTTGGATAAATTTTCACATTCCACTACCTTGATGCATGAAGAGGTGCTCCCATCCTTTAAGAATATTTTGGAGGATTTCATGGCATAATCAAGGGTCACATGTATAAAAGAAGAACACCATAGTCAAGAATATGAAAATTGGCATTTGTATCATGTAGCATAAAGGAGAAGGACATAGGTGAAGATTACTCCATTTAGAAACATCTAAAATCTTGTTTATGTCCTATTTCCAAAGAAGAGAAGATACATTGTGACAAAAGGCCCAAATTGCCAATGGAGGAAGACTAGGGTAAGGGTTACTTTTTCTTTAACAAGCTGAGAGACATTTATGTATTTTAAGGCATGTTTTGTTATTGAGTTCACATATTTGGAAGAACAATTGCACAAGTGGAAACATCTCACATTTTGGGCACTTGGCTACAAATATTTATGCATGTTTTCTATTAAGGGTATCTTTCACATTCCGTAAGACACAAATAAAATATTTGGAGGTATCTTGGATGACTTGTCACATTTCACTAGCTTCACACATGAAGAGGAGTCCCCATCATTTAAGAATTTTTTCGATGATTTTCATGGCATAGTCAAGGGTCACATTTACAAAAGAAGAACGCCCAATTCGAGAAGGTGTAAACTATTTTCTTAGTTGTTTAATGGACACAGTTGGACGTGAGCCTTGACTTGATAACTTGTAACTTGTTAAAGTGGGATAAGTTGAAATTGGACATGACTAGCCTAAGATGAATTATATTCAATTCTTAGGTGGACAAGGCATAGTCTAGTTGTAGTAATCGTAACTTGGTCAGGTTGTTGTAGTCAAGGCAAGACTTCATTGGGTACCCAAGTCCCAAAAGAAGTAAGGGTAGTTGTGAGGGCATGATAATTAAGTAGTGCTAGGGTGTGCCAAGGAATGAAAATGCATGCTAACACATGCCAAACATTGTCAATGCATGTTGAGGAGTGTTAAAGAGTGCGAAAACATCACAAGGGAGAACTAGGTCAAAATACATGGAAATGAAAAAATAAGAGCGTGTGCCAAGGAGTGTTAATGAATTCCAGGTGTCTCAAGGATAAAGTGTGTTAGGAGAAGGTCAAAGTAGTACTTGTAGGAGGAAAGCATATGGTTATAATAAGCGACTAGATAAATAAGTTTCAAACAAAGGGAGACTTTGGGTTGGGCACAACATTTTTTTTCTAACAACTTGGTTGGGTTCCCAAGTCGCAAAAACGTAAGGCTATCTACAAGGGCATTATAGCAAGGGAGTACGAAGGTGTGTCGAGGAATGTCAAGAAGTACTAACACATGCTAGACATTTCCAAGGCATGATAGACATGCCAAGATGTGTTAGGTGCGAGGGTGTGGCATAAACACATGCTAGGGAGTGTGAGGGTGAAGTGCCAAGGAAAGACAAGGGAGCACAAGTTTAAAATACATGGAAATGAAGTGTTAGTGAGTTCCAGGTGTGCTAAGGAGGGAGTGACAAGGTATGATAGGTAGTGTCAAGGCATGACAGAATTATAGGGAAGCATACCAAGATGTGTCAAGTGCCAAGGTATGCCAATGCATGCTAAGGAGTGTTAGGGAGTACTAGTGAAACACAAGGGGACACTAGGTAAAAATGTGTGGAAATGAATGAATAAGAGTGTGTGATATGGAGTGTCAGTGAGTTCCAAGTGTGCTAAGGAGGGAGTGAAATGGTATGCTAGGAAGCCCTAAGTCATGCTAGAGTGTTAGGGCGACATGCGTCCAAGATGTGCCAGCATGTTCTAGGAAGTGTTAGGGAGTGCCAAGGAAACACAAGGGAGCACTAGGTCAAAATGCATGGAAATTAATGAATAAGAGTGTGTGACAGGGAGTGTTAGCGAGTTCCAAATGTGCTAAGGAGGGAGTGACATGGTATGCTAGGCATTTCTAAGTCATGGTAGAGTGCCATGGTGGCATGCAGTCAGGATGTGCCAGGGGCCAAGGTGTGGCAACATGTGCTATGAAGTGTTAGGGAGTGACAAGGAAATACAAGGGAGCACTAGGTTAAATTAATGCATGAAAATGAATAAATAAGATTTTGTGACAAGAAGTGTCAATGAGTTATAAGTGTGCTAAGGAGGGAGTGACAAGGTATGCTAGGCAATGCTAAGGCATGCTAGAGGTTGGGGAAACATGCCAAGATGTGTTAGGTGCTAGGGTTTGCCAATGCATGCCAGGAAGTGTTATGGAGTGTCAGGGAAACAGAAGGGAGCATTAGTTTCAAATGCATGGAAATTAATGAACAAGAGTGTGTGACAGTGAGTTTCAACGAGTTCTAGGTGTGCTAAGGATGGAGTGACAAGGTATGCTAGGTAGTTCCAAGGAATGCTAAAGTGCCAGGGTGGCATGACAAAATGGCCGAGGTGCCAGAGTGTTCCAATGTGTTCCGGGGAGTGTTAGGGAGTACCATAGAAACACAAGGGAGAACTAGTTCAAAATTCATGGAAATGAATAGATAAGAGTGTGTGATAGGGAGTGTCAACAAGTTCCAATTGTGCTAAGGAGGGAGTGACAAGGTTATTGTCTGGTAGTGCCAAGGCATGCTAAAGTGCCAAGGCATGTTAATGAATGCTAGGGTGTGATAAGGAGTGCCAAATCATGCCAAGGAATGCATGGAATGCTAACACACGCCACATAGTGCCAAGGGATTGTTAGACGTGCTAGGTGCTATGGCATGTCAAGATGTAAACTATGTTGCTTAGTTGTTTTATGGCCACAGTTGGATGTGAGCCTTGTCTTTGTAACTTGTTAAGTTGTATGAGTTGAGATTCAACATGAGTAACCTAAGATGATTATAGGAATTTCTTAGGTGAACAAGGCATAATATAGTTGTAGTAATTGTAACTTGGTCAAGTTGTTGTAGTTGAGGCAGGATTTGGTTGGGTTCCCATGTTGCAAAAAAAGTAAGGGTAATTAAGCAAAGTGTTTCGATAGAAATCACATGAGAGAATTTTTTGGCCAACGCGTTTCGAACCAACAAGTGTGGTTCATCATCAAGACTAGATGAAGAGGCAGTTCATGGCAAAGGCTTAAATAGAGAGCAATGTAGAGACATAATTTCAAGTAATGGCTATATTTGAACAATAATGTTTAAATTATAATATTAATTTATTAATATATTAATTTACAAAGGCTAGTAGCTCGGTCAGCTCATTCAGTCATAAGCTTATTGAAAGTTGCCGTCTTACCCCCAGAATCTATGGTCTGCCAAAGATTCATAAGGAAGGGGCTTCTCTGAGACCCATTGTCAACACGATAGGAGGGCCAATTTATCTTCTTACTAAATATTTAGCTCAGAAGCTTAAGCCCCTTGTTGGCCATACAAAATCCTTCGTCAAGGACTCTGCATTGTTTGTTAATGAGTTAAAGAGTTTCAAGCTTGATCCAGATGACAAGTGTGTGAGCTTCCATGTGGTTTCTCTCTACACTAATATCCCTATCAACGAGGCCATCGAATTCATCAAGCGCGTAACAGATCCTGATATGGCTTATTTAGTTGGTATTTGTCTTACTTCTACTTTCTTTTCATTTGATGGGGAATTCTATGAGAAAACATGCGGTATCGCCATGGGTTCCCCCCTCTCCCCTGTGGTAGCTAATCTATTCATGGAGGATTTTGAATCAAAGGCCTTAGCCTCTTGTCATCTTTTTCCTAAGTTGTGGAAGAGGTTTGTGGATGATACTTTTGTCATATGGTCCCATGGTAAAGAAAAGTTGGAACTATTTTTCCTCCATCTTAACAATCAATCTAGTTCTATAAAGTTCACCATGGAATTTGAATGTAATGGTAGCCTTCCCTTCCTTGACGTCCTCCTCTCAAGGAATGATAATGGCTCTTTCTCTCATCAGGTATATCGTAAGAAAACTCATACAAAACAATATCTTCATGCTAATTCTCATCATTTCCCAACTCAAAAGCTTGGTGTTCCCAACACCTTAGCAACTAGAGCTTTAAGAGTTTCTGATGAGAACCATATCAAGGAAGAGAAAGCACATCTCCTAAGAGTTTTATTTAATAATGGGTATAGTAGACACCAATGTACTAAGGCTTTCCTTAGAGCTGAGAAAGGTCCTAGTGCTAAGAAAGATACCAAGGATCGATTTTTTGGCGTTCATCTTCCTTTTATCTAAGGGGCCACTGACAAGATTGCAAGGATCCTAAGGAAGCATAAGGTGGCTTCAACCTTTCGGCCTTTAAATACCATACGGAGCTCCCTTAAGACCTAGTGGACCCTAAGAATATGAAGGGTGTTTATGTTATCCCATGCTTTTATGGGACTCCCTACATTGATGAGACTGGTCACTCGATTACTCAAAGGATTTGTGAGCATGCTACTGACATCAAGCATGGTAGGACCCGCCCCTCTACTTTGGCGGAGCGTGTAGATAAATCTAAGCATCACATCCACATTGAGGAGGCCCAAGTCGTTGCTAAGGTTAGCCATTTTCATCATCGTAAATTGAGGGAGGCCCTAGAAATTGAAAAAATACCCAATAACTTAAATAGAGATGATGGTTGGAATGTTAGTAGAAGTTGGGTCCCTATCTTGTCTTCCTAGTTGCTTTTTTTTTAGGTATTAGCATCCTTTATATAGTATTTGTTGTTGATTTATTCTTCATTAGAGTTTATTTTCTTGATCCTTCGTGTTTTTTTATGTATTTTATCATCCTTTCATTCTTAACTCCTTTTGGTATTTTTGTTATTTGTTTAATGGGCCTGAGCCCCATATTTTATTGTTGACCTCATTTTATTTATTGATTAGATATATATATATATATATTTTTTTTTGCTGAAGCAAGAGCAAAACCTTCTATATCATTAAATCAAAATATGGTTACATAGTGTACAAAAGCCATCCGAAACCAAGAGCTTTGGACAAACATTTTTGTACTAAACACACAACCCACAAAACCGTCCTCAGGTCAATGCAACCAGCGGGGGCCATCTTAAGAGTAGTTCTCGAAAAATCTCTACCTCAAAAACCTTGCCAAATGGTTTGCCCGACCTCCTGACCCCACCAACCTACCGAATCTTTCCCAACCATTGATCTAGGCTCCTGGATCCAACGGCCAAGAGCCATATCGCTGCCCCCCACACAACCAAACTTTAAGCCGCGATGAAGGTTGGTAAGCAAATCTAGCCAATGCCACATGTTGATTACTCAATGGAATTGTGGCCACAAAAATAAAATTGCTTACCATGTAAGTTACACGCGATCATCGGAAAACCACCGAGGTGCAACCATCCACTCAAACACGGCATGGAAAATTAATTCGGTGGCTGAAGGAACTCACCTCCCGCCGCTTCCACTCTAACCATGGACCCATAATCCGAGAATGCCCAGATGAAGCAAAAAGCATAGTCTCGAATCCTTCCAAGAACCAGTGGCGCCCAAAGGAAAAACTAAGAGGCAGATGAATCATTGGCCGGGAAAAATTCATTCCTGCATGAAACCCTCCCATGATATCGGACGACTTCAACGTCCTCTGCTGCTTGCTCATTTCAAAGTGCTTTTAAACGGTTCTGGGGCATTTCCTACCACTTCTTCACCATCCTGCAATCGTCATTCTTCACACCTTGGTTGGCCAAAATGTCCACAAGCTTATTAGCATTTATGCGCACATGATTGAAACTAATAGTACAAAATCCTTGAAGGTGTGCTTGAATCCGTTGATAAACCTGGATTAGTCTCCAATGATTTGAGACTTTCTCTGGTTTAGATCCACAACTAATTCTTTTTACAGAGTTGATGGTTAGTTCGAAGTCTGCCTCTATAATGACATTTGGGCTGCGATTTTGAATCAGGATCTCTAGGCATTGCTCTAGAGCCATTAATTCCGCCATGTTATTGGTTGCTTTACCTAAATGGCTATGGAAGATTAAGATGATTCTTCCCTCTTCATTCCTTAAAACTCCTCCAAAACCAGCTATTCCCAGATTACCTTTTGAGGCTCCATCAATATTGAATTTCAAGTAGTTTTTCGGAGGAGGCTGCCAGAAATATTTCTCTATATTCTTTGTCGTATCCTTTTTTCCAAGCCCTTGTGGAATGATCTCTTGCAATCCCAGCAGTCTGAGTGCTCTCAGCTCCTTTTTTGAGGGAGGATTCTCTGGGATATTGCGCACTGTGGTACTGACTGTTTCCCTGATTTGCTTTAAAATCAAATCATATAGCTTCTGAGGGTTGGCCTTTTCATTCCTAAAGATTCTTTTATTTCTTTCTTTCCATACATTCCAGATAATGAAACCTGGTGTGAAATCCCAGGCCAGATTAAGAGCCTCATTCTCCAAAAAGATCCTTCTCCATTTACTTAGGGTATTAGTTGTACTCCCTCTGTCCCTATCTGTTTGTTGGAAAATGTTGGAAAAAGAATTCCAAAGCCAGGTGGTGTAAGAGCGGTGGTTGAGGATGTGCTCCATAGTCTCCTCTTGCTCTTCACAAAGCTAGCATCTAGAAGGCCCCACGACACCCCTTTTTCCAATATTGTCCCATGTCAATATTTTCTTATGGTGAACCAGCCACATAAAAAGTTTGATCTTCATCCATCCTTGGTGAATCCAGAGTTGCTTCCATGATTTATCTGGAACACTGGACTCTAGCCCAAGGAGAATATTCTTTGCCTCTTTGAGATTAAAGGTACCTTTGTTGTTGTTACCCCATCTCAATTTATCCTGCCCCTCTGTGACCAAGATCATCCTCTCTTTTAGTATGCTTCTCAGTGCCTCTGCTTTTGTTGTTATGAGGCTGTTATTTCTATAGTCAAAGTTACTCCAGCTTCTCCACTTTCCCTGAACCTGAGGGATATTCTAGAAATTTCTTACTTTGTTTAACCCTTGGGAATCTGTTTCCTATTTGAGACTTAAAAAGTCCTCCTTTAATAGCACTGGTTCTTGTTTCCATTTTTCCTCCCAAAAGAGTGCTTGATCACCTTCTCTGATTTCCCAGAAACTGTGTTGTTGCACTATGTTTCTATTCTCCCAAGCCCTGTTCCAGATGTGAGAGCCCCTTATGTTTCCAGACATTCTAATGAGATCATTTGTGTGCCAAGAGTTGGCATATTTTTCTTTCCAGATCCTTGCCCAATGGGCTTTTGGCTCTTGCACCCATCACCACCAAAGCTTGGCTCCTAGCACTTTACTAAGAATCTCCTGATCATCTAAGCCTAGACCCCCATGGCTTTTGGGTTTGCAGATTTTTTCCCAGGAAACCAGGGCCCATTTCTTCCTGGTTTCCTCCTTACCCCATAGAAAATCTCTTTGAATATTTCTGATTTGCTCTAAGACTCCTTTGGGAGCTGGAAGGGCTGATAACATGAAAACCAGGATGGATTGTAGAACTGCCTTTGTTAGAACAAGCCTGCCAGCCAAGTTTAAGGCTCTGAAGGTCCATTTTTTGCCTTTATCTTGCAACTTATTTAGCACAGGTTCCCAAATACCTTTAAGCATTGGTTTGTCCGAGAGAGGTACTCCTAGATATTTTGAGGGGAGAGAGTCCCTTTGGAATCCAAGGATCCTTGAGATATTTCTTTGAATAGAAATGTTAGTATTAAAGAAGAAAATTTTTGATTTTGTAAGACTAACTTCCATACCTATTGCTCTTGCAAAAACCATGAGGATTTTCTTGTAGGCATCAGCTTCTTTGACTGTGGGAATACCTTGCAACATGGTGTCATCTACAAATTGTTGGTGAGTAAGTGTCTATCCATTCTCAGTTACTTGAAGACCCTTAATTTTGCCCATGTCTTTAGCCTGCTTGATAGCCCTGCCAAGTCCTTCCATCATAAGGATGAAGAGAAAGGGAGAGAGCGGGTCTCCCTGTCTAAGGCCTCTAGAAGGAATGAAGATATCAAAGGGAGAGCCGTTAACCAAAATTGATAAGTTGAAAGTAGTTACTAGAGCCATTACCCATCTTACCCAATTGTGATCAAACCCAAAGGCTGTGAGTATCTTTTTGATATACACCCAATTGACCTTATCATAAGCTTTGGTGATATCCAGTTGCATGATCATTCCAGCCTGCTTTTTGCTTATCAGAGAGTGAACCACCTCATGGGCTTGAATAATGTTGTTCAAAATTTGCCTGCCCTCCACATAACCAGATTCCTATTCTGACACTAGTGTAGGGAGGAGAGGTTTGAGTCTGTTAGCCACAACTTTGGATATTATCTTGTATACTACATTGCATAAAGCTATGGGTCTATACTTATCTGCTGTTTGAGCCGAGTCCTCTTTGGGTATCAGGGAGATGAAGGAGGTATTGAGGGATTTTAGGATAGTTTTACTACCCCTAGTATCCTCAACAACATTTAAAATGTCCAGTTTAACTATATCCCAACATGCTTTGAAGAAATCCACATTAAATCCATCTGGGCCTGGAGCTTTTCCATTCTGCATTTCTTTGAGAACTTCGCTAACCTCCTCTTCAGTTACTGGTCTATTTAGGTTGATATTTTCCTCTCTAGACACCAGCTTAGGGATATATCTTGTGATTTCCTTTATTGATTCCTCCCTATCTGGATTGTTTTCTCGTGAAATGTCTTGAAAATGCTGAACAAGCACCTTTTCTATTTCCTTATGTGTGTTCTGAGTCTCTCCCTTCTAGTCCTTTATTGCCAAGATTCTGTTGAATGCTCTATTAGCCATGGTGGATCTATGAAAAAATCTCGTGTTGCACTCTCCTTCTTTGAGCCAATGCACTCTGGATTTTTGTCTCCAGAATATTTCCTCTTCTTTACATAGGTTTTCCCATTCATGGTGAAGTTTGTTAGACTGTTTGTTTTTGACATAGTTAAAGCCTTCTTGGATCAGATCCTAGTTGAGTTCCTGAATTTTGTTTTCCACTGATTTTTTATTCACAAAAATGTTTCCGAAATCCTTCGTATTCCATTCTTTGAGTCTAAACTTAATATGCTTTAGTCTTTTATGCAGGGGAAACATTTACATCCTTGGATCTGCAAGTCATCCATCCACCATTTTTTGATATTACTCAAGAAATCTGGGTGGGAGAGCCAAATGTTTTCGAATTTGAAGGGTCTGTTCCTTGGAGCATCCAAACCCTTAATTTCCAATTGAATTAGCCAGTGATCTGAGCCTCCAAAGGGAAGAATTTTTGCTGTAATTTCATTATTTATAAGCATAAGCTCTTCTGATATCATGAACCTATCTAACCTAGAGGCCACCTGGGCTTCCCCTCCTCTCTTGTTGTTCCAAGTAAAAAGGCCATTGTCTGAGTCTGAGTCAACCAATTTCAAATTCTTTGTGAATGATTGAAATGCTAATGAGTCTTTGTTTAGCACTCTGGTTCCTCCTTTCTTTTCCGAAAGAGATTTGATCATATTAAAATCCCCTCCCAAGATCTAAGGGATGCCATTTTGTCTATCCCTGAGATCAGTGAGGGATTCTAGCAATCTAAGCTTATCCTCTAATCTTTGAGGACCATAAACATTAGTGACTAGGAAGGTTTCAGAAACCCCTACTGGTTGAATGACTACTGATAAGTAGTTTCTGGATGCCTCTGCATCTAATACTCTGACTTTTTGGGGGTTCCAGAGAGTGAGAATGCCCCCCGCTATGTTATCTGCTTTAACTTTTAAAAACTCAAATCTATGAAGCCATTTGCTATGGATTGATTTTATTTTCTGAATGGAACTCTTCATTTCCTGAATGAAGATCATATCCGACATATCTTGTTTCATTCTAAAACTGAGCATTCTTTACTTTCTTTTACTACCTAGACCTCTTATATTCCAAGATGTAAACTTCATAATTAAATATTTGTGAAGGAGTAACTAGTCAGGTCTTTCATCTTACCTAAGTCTATCATCAGATTTCCACACTCCATTAATAGCTCCTTCTGCTTTTTTCTGCCCCTTTTCTTGCCTGCATTTCTGGTTGCTAAACCTGGATTTGATTTCATTGTTTTCACACCTCTACACTCCTGCACGTCGATGTTTCTTCCTTTAACTTCCCCCTTTTCCTGAGTTTTCCACAGAAACAACTGTTGTATTCTATTGCATTCATCTTGAGGTAATGAATCTATCCCCGCCATGGTTCCCTATTGCAGAAATCCTTCCAGATCTAGGTTTTCATTATCTAGAATTTCCTTAAGTTCATGATCCTCCAGATCTGTTTCACTCTGGGTCATTTCCTGGTCCATCTCTAGCTTTGTTTCATTCATCATGGTTTCTTCCTTATCATTAGTATTTTGTACTGGAGTGTAGTTTTCCCCTTTCTCCTTTTCCTTAGGGTCTTTCTCCATAGACTGGTCTTCGTTTGGCATGTCTTCCATCTCTACCAGAGCTTGGAATTTATTTTGAATGGCCTTTTGCCCCTCATTATGTTGTTGCTTTGGTTCTTTTTTACTTCCTTTTCCTCTGCTTGATACTTTCAGAAAGTTTTCAATGTCCTTCTTTTCTTTTAGTTTACTTCTATCTTCTGCTTTACTGAGAGGGCAGTCTCTGATCAAGTGTCCATGTTCGTGGCATTTATGGCATCTGAACGTAATATGCTCATAGTCCACCATTTGCACCCATTCCTCATCTAAAACTTCCAAGATAACTTCATCCGGAAGAGCTCCTGAAAGATCCATCTCCACAGAAATCCTTACATAGGAAGTATATTTACCCCTTCTGGTGGCTTTCGAGGCTTTGATAAAACGACCTAGTTTATTGCCTATAGCCACAAGTGATTCATTTTGCCAATAATCCAGGGGTAGAGAAAAAAGCCTTACCCAGACAGGAACTGAAGTGAAAGTTTCCCGCTCTGGAACAAAGTTCATCACCCAAGGCCGCATATAGAGGCCCGCTGCTGCAAAAAAGTAGGGCCCTCCTTCGAATATTCTATCTTTGTCTTCGATGTTTGTAAACACCACTGTAAAGAAACCCTTTGACCCAAGGTGAAGATCGATGTTGCCCTTAGGTTTCCAGTGATATTTGATCCAGGTTTGCAAATCTTTTTCAGTGGGCCATACTCCCATGAATTTGCAAATGATGGCGTAAGTTTCCATATGTTCCCTGTGCTCCTGCAGTGCTGGATTATTTAAAACTACTCTCAGAGTGATTTTCGCTCTGGGTCTACATGGTCCCTTTTGTTTAACGTCCTCTTTTTTTCTCCCTGGTTTTTGTCTTCTTCTTCCTTGTCCTTTGTGTTGCTCTTTTCCTTGGACTCTACCCCATCTGTCTCCTTTTCCTTATTTCTGCTTTCTTCCTCCCCTGAACCTCTGACATTACTCAAATGTGACTTGCCTCTACTGGCCATAGCATCTTTGTAGGAGGGAGTGGAGCTCCCTCCTCTGCGGGCCTCCATTAGGGTCAGACTCTGCGTGTCTCAGAAACTCTGCGCGATTTTTCCCAGCTCTCCTTGAGTGTTATTGTGTATATATATATATATATATATTTATTTTGACTTGTGTATATTTTGTTTTATTTTATTTATTTTTCCATTAATTATTTTTAATTTATTTTATTTATTTCCATTAGTTATTTTATCTATCAAATAATCTTGTCCTGATTAGTGTCTTAACTCGTTTTTATAATTTTTGACTCCCCTCATTTAATGTTTGACTTTGATTATTTATTTATTTATTTTAAAAACTAGTTGTTTAATATAGCGGTTACTTATTAATATTTGTTTTTAATATATTAATAAATTAATATTATAATTTAAACATTATTTTTCAAATATAGCCGTTACTTGAAATTATGTCTCTACATTGCTCTCTATTTAAGCCTTTGCCATGGGCTGCCTCTTCATCTGGTCCTAATGATGAACCACACTTATTGGTTTGAAACGTGTTGGCCAAAAAAAAAAATTCTCTCATGTGATTTCTATCGAAAGACTTTGTTTAATTCATTATGGATCACAGAAGCTTGAATACAGAAAGTAAGGGTAGTTGTGAGGGCATGATAGCTAAGGAGTGTCAGGGCATGCTAAGGAATGAAAATGCATGCTAGAACATGCTAGATAGTGTGAATGCATGTTGATGAGTGTTGGGGAGTGTCAGGGCATCACAAGGGAGAACTAGTTCAAAATGCATGGAAATGAACAAATAAGAGTGTGTGCTAGGGAGTGTAAGTGAATTAGAAGTGTCCCAAGGACGAAGTGTGTTAGGGTAATTCTATAATAGGACTTGCAGGAGGCAAGCCTGTAATTTCGATAAGGCATTGGAAAAAGAAGTTTGAGACAAAGGGAGACTTTGGGATAGGCACAACATTATTTTTTCAATGACTTGGTTAGTTTCCCAAATCGCAAAAAAAGTAAGGCTATCTATAAGGGCATAACAACTAGGGAGTGCCAACGTGTGCCAGGGAATGCCAAGAATTTCTAACACGTGCTAGAAAATTCCATGGCATGATAGTGTTGGAAATAATACTGAGAGGGGGGGTGAATCAGTATTATCAAGTCAAATATTTCCTTTTTCAACTCCAGATAATATATGCTACTTCAGTTAATAAAAACCGCGTATATACGCAACTATAGATAAAGAAACCCGTGTATATAGAGAAGACTTATAATTAGATTTATCTTTCAGATGTCAGTTATTAATCTGTGAATCAGAAGTAAATAGACAGTACCAGAAACAGTGAAACAGAGCAGAAGACAGTCACACATAAGAACACAAGATATAAGGAGGAAACCCAATGTGGGTGAAAACCCCCTGCTGCAATTCGTCTCTATATTCTTTTTAATTAGAAACTTCTCTTTACAATGTTTTGTACTGGTGCAGTCTTTACCAGTACGCAGGCTGCAACCTGCAGAGAGCTACAACTCTCTCTCGTTCTCCAGCTTTCCTGGAAGGGAGCTCCAACCCCCTTAGTTCTTGTACTAGCTTGAGATACTAGTACGCAGGCTTCTACCTGCAGAAGGCAACAGCCTTCTCTTTGCTTTCAGGGACCTCGTTTCATTAATTTTCAGACTGGATCCACAGATAGCATTAAACAAACATCAAGAATTTCTGCATCAACCAAACTCCTTTTCCCAACCAAAAACT
Organism: Pinus tabuliformis; assembly: GCA_031772625.1. Taxonomy (NCBI): domain Eukaryota; kingdom Viridiplantae; phylum Streptophyta; class Pinopsida; order Pinales; family Pinaceae; genus Pinus; species Pinus tabuliformis. The sequence goes on from CM062807.1 coordinate 1,296,081,672, forward strand.
GAATCAAATAAACACTTCTCTGACCACTGTACCCAGAACACAGTAACTGTAATCAAACACCAATTCTGAACCCAGAACACTGCAGCAATAAAATAGAAGCAGCTAGAACATAAATCAAGATATGTACGCTACTTCACTATTCAGCAACCTGCGTGTATACGCTTCTGTACCACAACCAACCTGCGTATACGCTTCTTTCATTCACAGAAAAAGCGTGTATATGCACCTGCACTTCACTGAACCTGCGTACAGATCTATAAAGGATAATTCATTCTTTTAAACATTTAGTCATTAGTTAACCCAGATTATCAGATTTATAGATCAAGAGTGCGCCACATATAACAGATCAAAATCATACAGAAATATCAATGTTCAAGCCTTGAGATTTTGATCCATCAATAGACCTTATCCTTCTTGCACTCAGGTTCCTCCTTCATTCAGATCTAGATCTGCACCATAACCCAATCACCAGTATTCCAGATCTATCACAATATCAAAGATTCAATAAATCAGATGATCCTTTGCCACATGATCTCATTCCCCTTTTATAGTTTTAGGCCTTCCACAATACCATGGTCCAAAACCATAATAAGCCAACACCAAGGACCCAATACCTGGGATCAACAGGTCTGACGAGGTATCATGGTCCAAAATCATAGGTTCAAGTACCAAGGACTAACTACCACGGACCAAAGGTAATTTCTCCAACATATACGCGCTTTTCTTTGCATGAAAGTGCGTGTATACGCACACGCGCCTTTGAAACGTCTAACCCGCGTGTATATGCGACTTCGCCTAGATGAACCTGCGTATATGTCTTTTCCTTCATTCTGAAAGCCTGAACTGAGATCTGTTACCAAAGAGAGTTTCCATCAAGGACAACACCTGTGCCATAGCTCCAAACTTGTGCCATAATGCCAACAATCTCCCCCTTTGGACTTGATGGCAACCAAAGATCCTCAAAGTCAATCTCCCCCTTTGTCATCAAGGGCAAAGGGTTGTGCTCCCCCTGAGTACATGCTGAAAGTTCTGCCCTGCTGTGCTGACCATGCTCCCCCTGACTGTAGGCAAGATCTGCAAAAGATGTTCTTCAAGAAGAACCAAGACATATACATTATGAAAGACCTTCCTATCACCAAAAGACTCAATACATACATCCATCACCCAACCAAGTGGGGATACATCAGAAATTTACATATGACAACCAAGTTCATTACATGTTCATCCCAGGCATAGTGGGGAAACCAAAATAGGTCGTTACATGACCTTGACACCATAAAGGAGATACCACAAAAAGAGATACATGACATAGAGACGAATTATCTAGAACAAGACTTATGAAAGTCACGGGCATCAGCATCTGTCCATCATTATTCAGATCAGCAACCAAGATTTCCTTCTGTTCACCCGCTGCCTCTATTCCACCTAAAACCAACAACAGCTTGAGTACTTGAACCAAGATCTTCTAAGGTAATGCCAACAATGCATTATTAGAATATTATCTGCTCCCCCTGAACCTGTGCCAGATGGTCTCTGTCAGACCCATATCAGACTCTCTTCAACTAGAGTCTGTCCTTGCTGATTTTCTTCAGAACTCCATATACGCGACTGCACCTGCATAAATCGGCGTATGTACACGGATGCCCCTCATCCAACTCACGTACACCATATTTTCTCTAAAACAGACAAGCTTCAATAGCAGGATGAAGCATCAACTACTCCTAGCTTCTATCTGAGATATTCAAAAGTTTCCCTGGGAAATGGTTTGGTGAGTATATCAGCAACTTGTTCGTTAGAAGGAACATACTCCAACTTGACTTTTTGCTCAAGCACTTGTTCCTGAAGAAAGTGATATTTGATAGGTATGTGCTTGGTCTTTGAATGCATGACAGGATTCTTTGAAATGCTTATTGCACTCGTATTATCACATAAGATAGAGACAAGTGGAGTACAAGTGATTTGAAAATCCTGCAAGGTTTGCATCATCCAAACAAGTTGAGTGCAACAAGATGTAGCAGCCACATATTCTGCTTCAGCTGTAGATAAAGCAATCGAACTCTGTTTCTTGCTGAACCAAGATACTAATCTGGAACCCATAAAGAATGCACCACCACTTGTGCTCTTCCTGTCATCCACGCTTCCATCCCAATCTGCATCTGTGTAAGCATGAAGTGTGAGATCTATATCTCTAGGATACCATAAGCCATAGTTTTGAGCTCCTTGAAGGTACTTGAAGATTCTCTTGACCGCCTGAAGATGAGTTTCCTTTGGATTTGCCTAAAATCTTCCAACTATTCCCACTGCATGCATGATGTCTGGTCGGGTACCTGTTAAATAAAGTAGACTTCCAATAATAGATCTATAGGTTGGTTGATGCACTGTTGCTGATTCATCATTTGCACTGAGGCTGCATCCTGTAACCATGGGGGTACATACTGGTTTCGAATCTTCCATGCCATACTTCTTCAGAATCTGCTTGAGGTACTTGGTTTGAGACGAGAAGATTCCGCCTTCATTTTGTTGGATTTGCAATCCAAGAAAGTATGTCAGTTCTCCAAGCAAGGACATTTCGAATTCTTTCTGCATCACCAAGGCAAAGCTTTGACTCATAGCTTCTTCATTGCTTCCAAAGATAATATCGTCTACATACACAACAAGTATTAGCAATTTTTTATTTTCAATTTTTATATAGAGATTTCTATCTGCTGATCCTTTTGAAAAACCTTGTTGATGAAGGTATTTATCCAAACAATAGTACCAAGCCCTTGGAGCTTGTTTAAGCCCATAGAGAGCCTTTTTAAGTATGCATACAAGATTTGGATCATTCCCAAGGATGAAACCATCCAGTTGCTCGATGTATACTTCTTCTTCTAAGTCTCCATTCAGAAAGGCTGACTTCACGTCCATTTGAAATACTTTGAACTTCTGAAAGCTTGAGAGAGCAAGGAACATTCGGATGGCTTCAAGTCTAGCCACGGGAGCAAAATTTTCTTCAAAGTACATTCCTTCTTGTTGAGCATACCCTTTACAAACAAGCCTGGCCTTGTTTCTAATAACTTCCCCATTTTCATTCAACTTGTTCTTGAAGATCCTTTTTGTTCCTATGACATTCTTATCTTTTGGTCTAGGAACCAACTCCCAAGTGTCGTTCTTTTCGATCTGCTCAAGTTCTTCATCCATTGCCTTGACCTAGCATTCATATTTGCATGCCTCTTTTACATTTTGTGGTTCAGTGGAGGAGAGCAATGCCAAATAGCTTGAGGCTTCTGCAATTGTTCTTCTAGTTTGTACACCTGCTTCTTTCTGCCCCAAAATATGAGATTCTGGATGATTCTTCTGAACGTACCTGGATGGAGTCTTCTCTTCTATCCTTGTCTGTCCCTCTGGTGCCTCTTGAGGTTCTTCTTCGTCATCTGTCTGATTTGGAGAGTAGTCTTCATCCTCATCGATATTTTCATGATTTACTTGCCTAGGGATGTATCCTTTTTCATCAACCAATACATCAATGCTCTCAACAATTCTTCCAAGTCTTTTATTGTAACACTTATATGCTTTGCTATGGGGAGAATAACCAAGGAGAATGCCTTCATCTACTCTAGGTTCAAGTTTGCCAAGCTGCTCATCAGTATTCTTAATATAGCATTTGCTCCAAAAAATTTTGAAATGCTTTACCGAAGGAGTCTCACCATACCAGAGCTCATGAGGAGTTTGAGTGCTGTTCACTCGGACATTTGTTTTGTTGAGAATAACAACCGCAGCATATGCAGCTTCACCCCAGAAGGTTGCGGGAGTTCCAGACTCATCAAGCATAGCACGAGCCATTTGTTGGACTGTTCTGTTCATCCTTTCCACCACTCCATTTTGCTGAGGAGTCCTAGATGTAGAGAATTCCCTTCTTATTCCATGTTCTTCACAGAAATCAAAAAATTCATTTGAGGTAAACTCCCCACCTCTGTCAGACCTGAGGCACTTAATTTTGTAATCTGATTCATTTTTAGCCAAGGCTTTGAAGGATTTGAATTTTTCGAATGCTTCGTCTTTGTGCTTCATAAGTCCTAACCAAACAAACCTGGAGAAGTCATCAATGAATAATATAAGGTATTCTTCTCCTCGAGGTGACCTTGTCCTAAATGGACCACATACATCTGTATGGACTAGCTCAAGAGGCCTGCTAGCTGACCCTTCCTTCTCAGGAAAGTTAGTTCTGGTTTGCTTACCAAACTGACATGATTTGCATATGGTGTTGTCTGGAATTTTGATATCTGGAAGACCAAGAACTGCCTGGTATTTGCATGCTTTCCTTATTTGTCAAAAGTTTAGATGCCCCAACCTCCGGTGCCATAACCAGTGTTCATCATCCTTGCTCAAATAGCATTGTTGTTGTCCTTCTTCAAATATGTATAGATTATTTGGAGTTCTTCTGCCTTTGATCACTGTTTTTCGTATATCAAGATCATGAGCACTACATCCATTTGACCAAAATATTACCTCGGTTCCTTGATCGCACATCTGACTAACACTCAGTAGATTATGCTTCAAGCCATCAACATACAAAACATTTCCAGCTTTGACCTTTTCTTTCAAATGAGCAGTGCCTTTTCCTTTTATGGCTACAGGGGTATCATTTCCAAAAGAAACTTTCTTACCCTTTTCTAAAGCAGTATATGATTCAAGTTTTTCTTTATCACCTGTCATATGCTTCGAACATCCGCTGTCGATATACCATATATTTTCCTGTCCTTCTACATAAAAGGCTATGCCACATCTTTTTGGTTGTGGTTCCTTCATTCTCCATGTTCTGGCACTTGAGGTTTTTTCCTTCTGAGTTGTCTTCCAAAACCTGCTCTTGCATTCAGAATCTTCATGACCAAAGTTATTACAAATAGAACATTCAACTTCATTTTCAAGGGCTGAAAAGTTGTTATAAGTCCTTTTCGTGATCCCAGTCATATTCCTTTGTTTTTGAGCTTCTCTAGTCATGATTGTCTTATAGGCAACACATTGGGCTGCTTTGTGACCAAAGTTATGGCAAGAGAAACATTGGCCATTGAAGAAACTCCTGCGATTATCAAATCTATCATCCAACCGATTGTAGTTTCTACTGACATCCATTCTTGAGGCAAATTGGGAAGATTTTACCTGTGGCTGATTGTAGCTTCTATTTGTCCTTAAGATAGCTTGCCCCCGATTTTCTTGATAGTCTTTGTTCGTTCTTGAGGTAAACTGTCCCTGATTTACCTGATGATTTCTATTTGGCCTTTGCTCGCTCCTCCTTGCTGCATCAAGATAACTTTTGGAGGTGGATGCTTGAGATGTTTCTCCATTATATCCCAGACCTGTCTTGATTAGTGGAGAACACTGCACATTGATAATCTCATCCAGAGTTTCAGATCCTTTAACAAATTTAAGATTAATAGCTTTTGTTTTCTCAATCTCCTTTCTAAGACCAACAATTTCACATTCCAATTTTTCAAGATGTTTTTCCCTTTCAGCCAGTTGACATTGGAGAGAATCAATAATCGCATTTTTCTCTTCTAAGCAAATTTTGAGATTAGACATCTCTTCATAAAAACCTTCTACATCTATAGCATCCATGTAGTCATCATCTTCAAAAGCCATTAAAAGTTTATACTCATTACCTCGTTCATCTTCGTCACTATTTGAAAGTCCATCACTATCTTCATGAGTGTAATAGCTTTTCTTATTTGCATTTTGTTTCTTTTTCCATCTAACAGGTTCCTTCCCTTTGTCAATCTTATCCTTGTGAGGACATTTGGTAGCATAGTGACCGACTCTTCCACAAGCAAAGCATTTGAAAGGTAACTTACCTCGGAACCGTCCAGTACCCCGTTGAAGATTTCTGACAAAATTTGATTCTTCTTTTTCTTCTGACACATGTCTTGACTCATAGTACTCGCCTTTGCATGAAGCCTTGAAGGCAGCTTCTCTCCTGTCTGATGGACCTCCTTTCCTCATTTCATAAGCAGTTAGAATTCCGTGCAGCTGTGACATTTTAAGGCTTTGTAGATTCTCTTTTTCTTCTATTGCAGAAACTTTAGATTCAAACCTAGGGGACAAAGATCTTAGAACTTTTTCAACCACAACAGCCTCTTTTATTTCTTCACCCAAATTTTTCATACAATTAACAATCTCATCTACACGAAGAAAATAGTTAGCCACACTTTCATCATTATACATCCTGAGATTTTCATACTGAATCTTGAGGGTTTGAAGTTTTGCTCGTTTTACCTGATCATCTCCTTCATAGCTCATAACAATCTTGTCCCATATCTCTTTTGCGGATTTAAACTGCATTACCTTGACAAATTCTGATTGAGATAGGCATCCTAATAGAGTATTGACCACCTTTGCATTTGTTTCATATTTCTTCTTCTCAGCCGGATCTGTAGGAGTTGCTGATGGAAAAGTATACCCTGTATCTATGATATCCCAGACTTCTGTACCAAGAGATTGAAGATAGGCAGTAACTCTTACCTTCCAATAAATGAAGTTTGTCCCATCAAAAATTGGTGGCCTGATTGATGCTTCCCTCTCGTAGTTGCTCATGATGAACGATCTTCTTTCAAGCGATGAAGCTTCTTCTTAAGGACCTGCTTTGATACCAATCGTTGGAAATAATACTGAGAGGGGGGGTGAATTAGTATTATCAAGTCAAATATTTCCCTTTTCAACTCCAGATAGTATATGCTACTTCAGTTAATAAAAATAGCGTATATACGCAACTACAGATAAAGAAACCCGCGTATATAGAGCAGACTTAAAATTAGATTTATCTTTCAGATGTCAGTTATTAATCTGTGAATCAGAAGTAAATAGACAGTACCAGAAACAGTGAAACAGAGGAGAAGACAGTCACATAAGAACACAAGATATAAGGAGGAAACCCAATGTGGGTGAAAACCCCCTGCTGCAATTCGTCTCTATCTTCTTTTTAATTAGAAACTTCTCTTTACAATGTTTTGTACTGGTGTAGTCTTTACCAGTACGTAGGCTGCAACCTGCAGAGAGCTACAACTCTCTCTCGTTCTCCAGCTTTCCTGGAAGGGAGCTCCAACCCCCTTAGTTCTTGTACTAGCTTGAGATACTAGTATGCAGGCTTCTACCTACAGAAGGCAGCAGCCTTCTCTTTGTTTTCAGGGACCTCGTTTCATTAATTTTCAGACTGGATCCACAGATAGCATGAAGCAAACATCAAGAATTTTTGCATCAACCAAACTCCTTTTCCCAACCAAAAACTGAATCAAATAAACACTTCTCTGACCGCTGTACCCAGAACACAGTAACTGTAATCAAACACCAATTCTGAACCCAGAACACTGCAGCAATAAAACAGAAGCAGCTAGAACATAAATCAAGATATGTACGCTACTTCACTATTCAACAACCTGCATGTATATGCTTCTGTACCACAACCAACCTGCGTATACACTTCTTTCATTCACAAAAAAAGTGTGTATACGCACCTGCACTTTACTGAACTTGCATACTGATCTATAAAGGAAAATTCATTCTTTTAAACATTCAGTCATTAGTTAACCCAGATTATCAGATTTATAGATCAAGAGTGCGCCACATATAACAGATCAAAATCATACAGAAATATCAATGTTCAAGCCTTGAGATTTTTATCCATCAATAGAACTTATCCTTCTTGCGCTCAGGTTCCTCCTTCATTCAGATCTAGATCTGCACCATAACCCAATCACCAGTATTCTAGATCTAGCACAATATCAGATATTCAATAAATCAGATGATCCTTTGCCACATGATCTCCTTCCCCTTTTCTAGTTTTAGGCCTTCCACAATACCACGGTCCAAAACCATAATAAGCCAATACCAAGGACCCAATACCTGGGATCAACACGTCTGACGAGGTATCATGGTCCAAAATCTTAGGTTCAAGTACCAAGGACTAACTACCACGGACCAAAGGTAAGTTCTCCAACATATACGTGCTTTTCTTTGCATGAAAGTGCGTGTATACACACACGCGCCTTTGAAACGTCTAACCCGCGTGTATATGCGACTTCGCCTAGATGAACCTGCATATATGTCTTTTCCTTCATTCTGAAAGCCTGAACTGAGATTTGTTACCAAAGAGAGTTGCCATCAAGGACAACACCTGTGCCATAGCTCCAAACCTGTACCATAATGCCAACAGATAGGCATGCCAAGACATGCCAAGTGCTAATCCATGGCAAGGTGTGCCAGGTGCTAGGGTGTCGTGCCAATGCATTCTAGGGAGTGTTAGGGAGTGTCATGAAACACAAGGGAGCACTAGTTTCAATTGCATGGAAATGAATGAATAAGAGTGTATGATAGGGGAGTGTTAGTGAGTTCAAAGTGTGGTAAGGAGGTAATGATAAGGTATGCTAGGTAGTGCCAAGGCATGCTAGAGTGCCAGGGAAGCATGCCAAGATGTACCAAGTGCCAACGTGTGCTAAGGAGTGTTAGTGAGTGTTAGGGAAACACAAAGGAGCACTAGGTCAACATGCATGGAAATGAATGAATAAGAGTGTGTGACAAAGAGTGTCAATGAGTTCTAGGTGTGTTAAGGAGGGAGTGACATGGTATGCTAGGTAGTGCTAATGCATACTAGAGTGGTAAGGCAACATGCAAATTAGATGTGTCAGGTGCCAGGGTGTGCCAACGCATGCTAGGAAGTGTTACAGAGTGCCAAGGAAACACAAGGGAGAACTAGGTCAAAATAATGCATGGAAACAGATGAATAAGATTTTCTAGGTGAGTTCTAGGTAGTTCCAAGGCATGATTGAGGCTAGGGAAACATGCCAAGATGTGCTAGGTGCTAGGGTGTGCCAATGCATGTTAGGGAGTGTTAGGGAGTGCCACAGAAACACAAGGGAGCAATAGTTTCAAATGCATGGAAATGAATGAATAAAAGTGTGTGATAGGGAGTATCAGTGAGTTTTAGGTGTGTTAAGAAGGGAATGACAAGGTATGCTAGGTAGTGCCAAAGAATGCTAGAGTGCCAGGGAGACATGCCAAGATGTTTCATGTGTCAGGTTGTGTCAATGCATGATAGGTAGTGTTAGGGAGTGCCATGGAAACATAAAGGAGAACTAGTTCAAAAATCATGGAAATGAAGGTCAAATAAGAGTGTGTGATAGGGAGTATCAGTGAGTTTTAGGTGTGTTCAAGAGGGAGTGACAAGGTTATATGCTAGGAAATTCCAAGGCATGTCAGTGAGTGGTAGAGTATGCTAGGGAGTGTCAAAACATGCCAAGGAATGCAGGGGATGCTAACACATGCCACATAGTGCCAAGGGATTATTAGACATGCCGAGTGTTATGGCATGTCAAGATGTAAACTATGTTTCTAGGTTGTTTTCTGGCCATGATTGGACATAAGCCTTGACTTGGTAAATTATAATTTGTTAAGTAGGATAAGTTAAAATTTTACATGAGTAGACTAAGATGATTTATAGTCAATTCTTCGATGAACAAGTAATAGTCTATTTGTAGTAACCGTAACTTGGTCAAGTTGTTGTAGTCAAGGCAAGACTTGGTTGGGTTCCCAAGTCTCAAAAAAGGTAAGGGTAGTTGTGAGGGCATGATAGTTAAGGAGTGTCAGATCATGACAAGGAATGAAAAGATTGTAGGTTTTAACCCTGTACAGAAATTACCTGCATATGAATTCTAGAACACAGAAAATAAACAATGTGACAGCGTAACACATAAAGCACATATACATAGATATTTTCCCCTGGATCCCAAAATCAGGACTACCAGCTTGATTTTTCATTATGTTCCTTTCAATGTTACAATACATATTTATACATTCCGAATCATTCAATACCATGGACCGAAAACCATTGCGTCCAAAACCATGGACCGAAAACAATCATGTCCAAAACCTTGTGCGAAAAACATACACAAAACCATAGGTAGGTCCGCCCAACCTAATATAGGGTCCAAAACCAAAATTTTCCGGGGCGCTGCCCCAACCCCATAGAGTGGGGTTACCTACACCCCTCAAACTCTTGTGACTCCCCCTGCTATGCAGTCGACGTAACGAAGGGGGGGCTTCGCCCCCCTTATAACCCCCCGGTTAACTACGTGGGCTAGTTGTGGAAAGAATATAACACAACCCAACGTTCTCCCACTTGTTGTTTTCTTTCCACATGGGGCCACAAGAGAGCTTAGTCACTTATCCAGCCCTACAATTCGCATTGTTTCTCTACACCAAGAAAGCTTCTCAGAGCTCATAGATTTTGTCAATGCATCTACAGTATTCTTCAAAGTGTCCACCTTTACCAGCAACACCTTTTTCTCTTCTATCATATCGCCCACAAAGTGATACTGAACATCAATGTGATTTGTCTTTGTATGATATGCAGGGTTCTTTTCCGTGAATATTGCACTTTGGATATCACAGTCTATCCTTATAGCTCCCTATACTAACCCCATACTTGAACATAATCTTTGCAACCAAACTGCTTCCTTGCTTGCATGAGTGGCTGCCATGTATTCTGCCTCTATAGTTGATAGTGCCACTATAGATTGTTTCTTACTCATCCAACTGAATGCACCTCCAAATAGGTTAAACACATACCCACTTGTAGATCTTCTATGATCTAGATGTCCAGCCCAGTCTGCATCAACAAAGCCATCAATATCCAACACTCTGTCCAATTCTGGTCTTCCTTAGTAGTACAAACCATAATCAATAGTGCCAAACAAATACCTGAAAACCCACTTCATTGTTGTCCAGTGCTCCTTCCCTGGTTTTGACATAAACCTGCTCAATACTCTCACTGCATGTGCAATGTCTGGTGTAGTACAAACCATCACATACATCAAGCTACCAACCACACTTGCATATGGAACACGAGACATGTCCTCTTCCTCTTCTTGTGTCTTGGGACACTATTCAACAGATAACTTTACACCTACTGGAATAGGAACCTTCAACAATTTACTATCCTGCATATTAAACCTCTGCAATATTGTCTCAACAAACTTCCTATAATTTAACCAGAGCTTCCTCTTTGTTTGATCTCTTTTAATTTCCATGCCCAAAATATAGTTTTCAGCCACAAGATATTTCATGTCGAATTTGGAGGACAAATGGGTCTTCAAATCCTAGATAATTTCTATGTCATTTCCAACCAGCAACATATCATCCACATACATGACCAGATAAATAACATGGTCACCAATTAATTTAAAATACACATAGTGATCTGCTTTGCTTCTAGTGAATCCAAGTTCCTGTATAAATGTATCAAATTTATGATACCACATCCTTGGTGACTATTTTAACCCATACAAAGACTTCTTTAACTTGCATACCAGTTCTTTCTTACCCTTCACCGCAAAGCCTTCAGATTGCTTCATGTAGATTTCCTCTTCCAGATCCCCATGAAGAAATGTTGCCTTTACATCCATATGTTCTACCTCAAAATCAAAAGCAACAACAACAGATAAAAGTAATCTAATAGAATCTACCTTGGCAACAAGAGAAAAAATATCACCAAAATCAATTCTGGGCACCTAGGAATAACGTTTTGCTACCAACCAAGCTTTGTATTTCTCCACCTTTCCTTCTACATTTGTCTTCTTCCTGAACATCCATTTGCTACCAATGGGTTTCCTTCCAACCAGCAACTCCACCACATCCCAAGCTTCATTTTTGTGCAAAGACGCCATTTCATCAACCATGGCCTCTTTCCAGAGTTTTCCATCCTCTAAATATACTGCTTCCTTCATAGTTCTAGGATCATCATCAGTAATAGATAAAGTGAAATTTGAACAGAAAGCAGATGGACTATAGCTTTTTGGTTGCCTTCTTTCTCGAACTGATCTTCTCACAATCGAAGTTTGTGGCTCTTCATCTTCTGATTCCTCCTTTATTGTAGAGTCTGATTCTTCCTCCTTAAGCTCAAAGTCTATCTTCTCAGGTTCCTTTGGTTGGACTTCATGTTTAATAACATCTTTTACCTCTATGAACACCACATCTCGGCTGTACACAACCTTCCTTATTACTGGGTTCCAAAGCTTATAACCCTTTAAACCATCCTTATACCCAATAAAGATGCACTTTTCAGATTTACTATCTAACTTGGTTCGTTTATCCTTTGGAACATGTACATATGCATCACATCCAAATACACTCAGATGTGAAAGAGAGGTTTTCTTACCAGTCCATACCTATTGTGGAGTCTTATCCTCCAACGCTGATGAAGGTGATCTGTTGACCAGGTAACATGCTGTCTCCACCACCTCTGCCCAGAATTCCTGTCCTAACCTGGCACCACTAAGCATGCTTCTTTCCCTTTCCATCAACATCTTGTTCATTCTTTCTGCAACTCCATTTTTCTAAGGTGTATATGGAGTAGTCTTCTGTCGTGCTATACCACACTTCTTACAGAATTTTTCAAATTCCTTACTGCAAAATCTGCACTGTTATTTTTCCTCAACAATTTTATCTTCTTCTCTGTCTGGTTTTCCACCAGAGCCTTAAATTCTTTAAACCTACCAAAGACTTTAGATTTCTTCTTAAGGAAATATATCCATGTATTCCTTGAGAAGTCATCTATAAATGATACATAGTACACAGACTTACCCAGTGATTGAACCTTCACAGGTCCAAACACATCACTGTGCACAAGCTCTAATATCTGTTTCACCCTCTTACCACTGGAGGGGAAACTCACTCGATTCTGCTTCCCATATACATAATTTTCACGGAAATCAAAATCCATAGAGCTATTACTCATACCTTCTACCATACCTTTACCATGAAGTATTTGAGGGCCCTTCTCTCCAATATGTCCAAGCCTTTTATGCCACAGCATGGTCTTCTCTCCAGAGACCACTAGATTTTTTTCTCCACTTTCAGGAACCACAGAACTATTGCACCCATCAACAATAGTGCTACCTTGTAACTTGTACAAATTTCCATTCTGAACTCCCCACATCAACACCAATTCTCCCCAAATAATCTTGCAGGTATCCTTCTCGAACACTATTTTTACACCTACATCATCCAACTTGCTTACATAAATCAGATTTCTGGCCAATGCAGGAATATGCAGAACACCCAGAAGTGTTCTAACCCTTCCTCCTTGCAACTTCAACTTTACTTTTCTGTGACCAACGATTCTAGCCTTCCTATCATCCCCCAAGAAGACATCACCACCATCATATTTCTCATACTCGCAAAACCACTCTCTATGGGGAGTGAAGTGAAAGGATGCACCTGATTCAATCAGCCATGTCACACGAAATGAGTCGATCTTGCGGAAAAGATAGACCTTTCTAGAATCTAAAGAGACCTAGTGACAAGCAAGCCAATCAAAAACTATCTTTCTCTAAATATGCATTTATAAACAAAGGCAAACAAGTGTTTTAGGCCTACCTTGGGTCCAATGCAAGTTTGTGGAAGCCTCACTCCTTTGATCCAAGTGAGCTCAATTGTTGCGAATCTGCAAACACAAACAAGCAAACAAATTAAATATCACCTGAAAAGCCAATATCATAAAACATATTTAACATGAAGATCAAGGAATTCATGAAACAAATGACATAAGACAATTTGTTGAGAAAAATGAATCTGATTGTATTAATTCAAATCAAAGAGAACTTTACAACCTGTGCCTTGACGCTGTACAAGCTCCTCCCAGGGTCCAACAAGAAGTCTCCTCTACTTTGACAAGTTTCACTCTCTTCCCAATGAAGCCAAAAAGGTATGTGATCTCTCCTCTCAATCTTAACTAGGAAGTCTCAATTCCACCAGCATTTACCCTCAAAAATGTTCAGCTTCTAACCTCCCCAGCAACCAGCCCAATGCCTTAATTTATAGTGCAATGGAGGGAAGTTACTAGGTCCTCCTTCAAAGGGATAAATCTCTCCTTCAAAGGGATAGCTCCTCTCATCATGGGATTAGCTCCTTCTCTTTTGGGATGCATGAACCACCTAAGAGCGACCAATCCACGTCAAAATTCCTTCTAGAATCATCTAGAATTAACCCAAAGTGAGTTTTTTAGAATAAACTTGCGCCTTTTTGACTTTCACAGGGGTCCGCACCCACTCCTTTAGGGACAGAGCGGGCAGGTTCACGTTTTTTGTAAACATGAGGTGCGGGACCGCAGGCAACAGTGAGAGAAAGTGCGGAACCAGAGCTTTGTTGATTTTCAATGTCTTTCTCTCATTTTCAAAGCTTGACTTGAAGAGCTGAGGTCTGAGACTTGCTTAGGAGGACAGTACAAGTGATGATAGACCCATACTGACTGCAAATAATCATGGTGACGATATTTTTGTGTAACAGATTGCCCCCTAAAGTGCGAAGTCTGTAGTAGATGAGGATTTCATTCATCGTTTAGGAAGAGTGAAGTACTTTTTCATTTCGAGGATCATCTTGTGGAGAGCCTGGTCGGAACCTGTAAAAACATTCAATGCAAGATATATATATGAGATCATATCATCACTGAGGTAGGCATTCCCATACTTAGATCAAAGCTGACTTAGAAGACTATCTACTGCTCTGATACAGGAATGATCTTGTAATACATCACAAGTATAGACTTATGTGGACACGGTATGGACGCAACCATCTGTTTATGAATAGTCCATCATATAATGAATACAAAATTCCTCGCAGCCTGGATTGCAGAAACTAGATCCAGGGTCTTCATTTCTACTTCTCGAAACAGTACGATTCTATCCATGCGAATGAATGTGTTGATGTCGAACATGGTAGAAACCAATTGATTACCAGTCAATGATGTAAACTGTTAACAAGTGTGAGAGAAACCACCAGTGATGTCAATGGCTCTCAAAGTACCTAGTACAATCCATGAGATGTGAATAAATGTGTTGATGTCGAACATGTCACGGAATCCTTTGATCGAAGGTCAATGATGCAACCTGTCGTCAAAGGCGAGAAACCTGCCATTGAGGCATGCAGATCCCAAGGTATCGACGATTTCTAGATCATCTTTCTAGATAATGAGCTGAAGTCGATAGAAAGCAATCCGTCACAGGCAAGCCTACAACACAAAATCATAGATCAAGTTGAAGAAATTTAGTTGCAAGGACTGACTCAGGGATGGTCAATATGGATGACAGATATTTTGTAGATGAATGGCTTATTGGCAGTGACCTCTTGAACACATAACGACACAACAGATGGTTTCGTGACAATTGACCCAAAGTTAATACCCAGAAACTGGTTGAAGACTTTCAATGTGGTTTGATCAACTGTTAGGCAACGGATTTCCAAACCCAGGTGAATAAAAGTGTCATGTTCAAGAGTGGTTACAAAGTACGACAAACATGCTCGTTTTTCTCTCTTTTCCCCCACCATTTCTGGCAAGTACCTCTTTATTTTTGACAAGCTTGAGGAGGATAACATTTGCTTGATTATAAGCTCATCCTTCGGATGAGTCCAACTTAGTTTAAATTCGAACCCTAAGAAGGAGTGGTTCGTTCCTGTTTGTAATTGAACAGGTCCTTTACTATAAAATTTTAACGAGTCCAGTATAGGAGAAACTCAACGTTTTTCAATTTTAGAGAGTCTGAAAAAACTTAAGAAGACTCTAAGGTTGACCTTTTTTGTAAATTTGTGTCTCCCAAGCCTGAAAAAGTATAAAATAATACTTGAGAGAACCGCTTGATCTTTACGACCAAGGAGTACTTTTCGTAATTAGTGCCCCTGATCCGAAAAAGTAAAAAGGCGATCAACGACATGTCGTTTTCTAACCAATATTGAATTTGAAACGACAAAAATCCAGCAATATTTTCATGTTTTTATGGTCAGAAAAGAGCTGTAAGTGGACCGTCCTTTTAGTTCCGTTTTAACGAGTTTAAAAAGAAAAATTCGGCAATCTTTTCATATTTTAGGAGTCAGAAAAGAGCTTAAAGGTGACTCTAAATGTTTTTTCGTCGAAAATGATAGATTTCGCCTGAATAATCCGTTATCCTGAACAAAAATGAAAACATTACTCATACCTGTTTGAAATGGATAAAAATGCTGCAAAAATTACCTTTCCAAAGTGAAACATAAACAAATTTGCAATTTATTTACTCAAAAAACTTATAAAAAGGGCTTTCATCAATTCATTTTTACCGTTTGAGATTTGGGTGAGAAAATAGTGCTTTTGTTCAGAAACTTCCCGTGAAGATTGCGGAAAATCCAACCGTCGGAATCAAACGCCGTCTTCTCCAGGTAATCCACATCATCCTACTCTTCATTTTTAACCATTTCATTTTTTTTTTTAGGCTTTTATTTCATTTTTTGGAGGGTTTTTAGGCTAAAAACCCGCGCGTGGGGGCCCGCAGGCGTAACACTGGCAGCCCACAGACCCCGACTTTTTCTCAATGGGAAAAAGTCAGGGGTCCGCACCTTCCATGTAGGCAAGGTGCAGACCCACGCACTGTCTCTAACACAGAGGGTGCGGTCCCCGCAGCAAGGGTTTTTAACCCAAAAATTCTCAAATTTGACCCAAACAAATTAATTTCTAGCATTCTAATTTGTCTTTTTATTGGATGTAGAGGGTACATCATGCTAGATTGGCGTGAACGAGAGCATGAGGACGTGGATCTTGCCGCGTTGAATCACCAACCTTCGATTGATGCATTGAAGGCATGTGGCTTGTACAAATTCTGGGCCATACCTGGCATGAGGGCCCAAGTGGATTTCTTATAGTGGCTGGTTGACAAATGGAGCATATAGGACCAGTGTTTCTTCATCGGTGGCCACCAGCTCAAAATCGAGTCGGCAGACATATACTTCTTGACCGGTTTGCCTAAGAGAGGTGAAGACTTGACTCTATTCGGGACTAGGCCAGTGGCCAGTCTGTCGATAGCCTCCGGCGAGAGTTCTGCAACAGCTAGGCTAGAGACAAAGGGATAGACATTAAAACCATATCCCGTCCTGAACTCATGGCGATCGCTTTTACTGTCACCAGACTTTGCGGGAGTGCTGCATTACATATTGCCACCGGATCCCAGATGCGGATGGCAGTTGACTGCTTTCGAGGCACCATCTTCAACTGGTGCGATGCTGTGTTGGCCAATGTAAAAGGCCAACTGACCAGAGCCAAGAACGGACAACTAAAGACCTTTGGTTATGGGGCTTTGGTTGTGAGCTTTGTTCTGGAGAGGGTTCCAATGTTGATCCCGCAGCACCTTACTGTTGGAGCTGGGCTTCCTCGAGAGCCCAAACTAATGCGATGGGTTGCAGTTATGGCCCGTCATCCGGACGAGGGGACAGAGGTTGTTCGATTCAAACCTGAGTATTTTCAATCGTTGGAAAACCAGGTTTTTTCTATTCAGGACTTCCCTTACACTGGGGTAGATTTTCGTGGTGACCCAGACATGGCTCTTCCACCAGGAGAGCAATGGGATGACTCAGGTAAAATCATTTTCAACATATTCCTATTTTAAAATTTTTTATATTTTCCTATCGTCCCAAAACTAATAGTAAAAGTTTCAAATGCAGATGTGGGTCCACAGCGACCAGCCGCTCTCCAGCCTTACGAGAGGAAACAACCAGTTGTAGTCGCGCCAGCCCCACAGGACGAATCAGCAGAGACTTTGGCCGAGTTGGAGAGTCATCTAGAGCGCTTGACAGGAGATATTCCGGAGACCAGCATAGATGACATTCCTCATCGACTTCAGCGCTATGTGATTGGGGTCCCAGGACCTTTTAGGAGGTTCCTTTGCAAGGTGGCCCGTGCAGTGGTTTCTTATCGAGATCATCACCAGTGATAGGATGATCGCCTATTGTAGGCACATATGACATTTTTGCTTTTTGTACTTATCATTTTTGCCGATCATAAGGTGTTTTTCAACCTATGATCGAGGACGATGTATTTTTTGACACACTCCTATATATATATATATCACTATTACCAGCTTATCTTGTAAATCATGTTATGGAATGGTTTTAAATTTACATGTATGATTATTGCAAATGTCTACTTAACATTCGAGAAGAAATTGCATCTGCTAATGTATTTAAAGATCTTGGAATATGCTGATATTCAATATAATCAAATTCACGTTCCAAGAGACGCACTCTAAAAAATAATCTCAATAACACTGGATTTCTAATGGCATACACTCTATTAAGCTGTAATACAATGAGTTCAGAATCTAACCTCACTATCAAACTCCGAATCCCAAATGAAATAGATTCGGATAATAACTCAATCACTGCACTATACTCGGCAATGTTGTTCGTTGTTTGACCAAGGCTTACCCCATGCATAGATACCAACTCGTCAGAGGGCGAATAGATAACCCAAGCTGCGGAAGAAATGTTCTGTGTATTACGACAAGCACCATCAGCGAAATCAATGTATGTTTGGAGAGGCATCGACATCTGCAATACCAAGAGTAAAACCAAGATAAGCAGGAATAATGACGAAAAACACTCTCTAAGCTAAGCACACTTTTTAAACTAAAACACACCAGCCAGAAAGAAAAACTATCCTAACTAAAAATATCCATACCCATCCTTTAAGCATAATACCTCTTCAGGTAAAGACCATTTCTGGGTTTACCTAAAGAGTCCCTGTCAAAGTCTACCAATTCATATGCCCCTTTTGCTAGCTTTCGCTTGACAACATAGGGACCATGCCACATAGGAACGAATTTTCCAGTGCCTAATTTATCATTAGCTTCATCGTACACTAAGACTAGATCTCCTTCCAATAAATTTCGAGGGGTCACATTTTGATCATACTGAGCTTTCATACGTTTTGCGTGAGTTTCGATCACCAATGCAGCATCACGTCGATTCTCATCTAATTGAGCCAAGTATAACAAACGTTTTTCCTCTTCGGAAGTGGCTGGAAGTAACTCGATGGCCATTTTCAATGACGGGATTTCGCATTCAATGGGTAACACAGCTTCCAGACCATAAACTAGTTGGAAAGGAGTGAACCCTGTTGACGTTTTTACTGAGGTTCGATACGCCCAAAGCACTGAAAATAGCATGGTATGCCAATTTGACCGATGAATCCCAATGATTTGTCGGATCATGATGACTAAAACTTTGTTGATGGATTCAACTAGACCATTAGCTTGTGGATAATAAGGAGTTGAACTATCGTGACACAAGCCAAGCTGGCCTGTAAGTTCGGTCATCATAACGTTTCGAAAATGACGCCCATTATCAGTGATGATCACTTGTGGGACACCAAACCTAGCAATTATATGATTGAACATGAAAATTGCAGCTGTTTTGCCATCTGCCTCAAATGTAGGCATCGCCTCAGCCCACTTGGTAAAATAATCTACCGCAAGGATGATATACGCATGCCCCCGGCCGAGTGAGGGTTACATGTAATAAAATCGATACCCCATTTGGAAAAAGGACCAACGGTAATTATAGGGTGGAGAGGAGCAGGTGGAGCGCGCATCTTTTGATCAAAAATTTGGCAGTTGTGGCATTTTCAGACCACGTTAATACAATCTTTAAACAAAGACGGCCAGAAGTAGCCAGCGCACAATATCTTTTGGGCTATGGCATACCCAGACATATGACTGCCAAACTCTCCAAAGTGACAGTCATTTAGAACCCTTTCAGCTTCCTCGTGAGTTAAACAACGTCGAAAAACAGAGTCCGCTCCACAGCGATAAAGAGTATCTCCAATAATCCTAAATTGTTGGGACTGGAATCGTATTTTCTGACGTTCTGACCTTGAAATTTCTGGCCGAAAGGATTGGGTCTGGAGATAAACGTTGATATCCCCATACCATGGATCTAAAGTGCTGATTAGAAATAAGGATTCATCAGCAATGGGCTCCTCCACCACAGTTTCCATGTCAGCACGCGGGAAGTCACACATTAACTCTGCAAAAACTAAAGATTTCTTAGACTTAGATTTTTCACACTGCAAATCGAACTCTTGCAGGATAACAATCCATTTAGAGTACTTGCCCCCTAACAATTGCTTGGTCAAAATGTAGATCATAGGGTTGTAATTAGAAATTACTGTAGTTTTACGTAGTAAAATGTAGTGACAAAAACGTTGGACAGCTTGAACAGCTGCCAATGCCAATTTCTCCACATGTGAGTATTTTAGCTCAGTTGGATTTAAAGCTTGATTAAGGTAATATATCACATGTTCAGTACCGAATTCATCTTCCTAAACTAAGACCATTCCAATTGTGGAATGAGAGGCGATGAGATACAAGAAGTAGTCCTGGTTGTAGTTGGGAGGATGCAATAACGGTGCATGGGTCAATGCGTGTTTTAGTGCATCAAAAGATTTCTGAGCTATCTCATCCCAATAGAATGGAGTATTCTGTTTCAACAACCGGGTAAAACCCTTTGTAACCTCGGTGTAGTTAGGAATGAATCGTCGTAAAAAGTTTGCTTTCCCTTGCAAACTTTGGAGTTGGCGAAGACTCGAAGGAGGAGGCAATTTGACAATAGCTTCGACCTTCGAGGGATCGACGCGAATGTCGGTTTTCGAAACAACAAACCCCAGCAATCGACCCGTTTCTATACAGAAAACACAGTTGTGTGGATTCAACCGAATTCGATAATGCCTACACCTCATAAAGATTGCTCATAAATGGATGAGATGATTAGGTCGATGTAATGAATGAGAAGGCAAATCATCGAGATAGGGTTGCACAATGTGCTTGATGTCATGAAACGCATAAGACATGGCCCTTGAAAAGTTGCTCCGGAATTCTTGAGCCCAAAAGGTAATTTGCAATAAGCAAATGTCCCCCATGGACAAATGAAATCCGTTTTTGGTTGATCAGCAGGTAGAATATTGATTTGATTGTATCCAGAAAAACCATCCATGAAGGAGAATATTTCGTTGCCGGCACAATCATCAATGATTTGATCGATATAAGGAGTTGGGTAATTGTCCTTTGGACAGGCTCGATTAATGTCTCTATAATCGATACATATTCTTATTGTCCCTTGCTTTTTGTTAACCAGAACAATATTAGATACCCAATCCGTTAACGGGATTGGATAAATGAAACCTGCTTTGAGTAATTTTTCAACTTCTGCTTTAATAGCAGCAACTTTTCTTGGGTGAATCTGACGCAAACGTTGCCGGACGAGTTTAGCGTCTGGGTAAGTCTTGATTTCATGAACAACAATCACGGGATCAATTCCTGGCATTTCCTCATAGGACCAGGCAAACACGTCGTGGAATTCTTGAAATAGGGCCTTATATATTTGAATTTCATCTTCTGTACACGAGGCACCTATATGAATGTTCTCAACAATTCCAGGCTTAACCGAAATGTCAATAGGAATAGTTTGAGAGATGTTTCCCAAATTTAACTCTGAATCAGGATTTTTCATTGGATTCTGAGGTTCCTTGACATATTCAGTCGTAAAAATTGATGAAAAATCATTTTCAAAATGATCATTCTCGGGTAAGAATGAAGATCTGTTATGGAGATCTTCCCATGGTAAATTATCTACACATAGGATTTCACGAATTTTCTCATCAGAGTGAATAAGTTCAGAAAATGTGATTGAATCCGAGCTTGATGTGAAAATTGATTCCTCACGGACCACATTCATTAAGTCAATTTTGGTTGAAGATGGGTCGGTAAACGATTGCACGGCCTCATACACAATTTCATATGGACTCAAAGGCATAACATCACCAAATGAGTCTATCTCAAATTCAGAAGGAACAATCCAAGGATCATCATAAACAATGGTGTCTGACGAAATCATATGAATGGTTGCAAATGAAGACGATGCGTTGATCGGAGGAAAAGGAAAAGTTCCCAGTAAACCGGCATCTTTAACCTACTCCAACATCCTTGTACGGGATAGTCGTTTTACCGACATGCTGAATACTTTCAGAAGAGGCTGGGTCAGATGAAAAGTAAGCCAGCTGGTCTATTGTTACGATATTTCCATTATGAGGAAACTTTATAACCCGAAAGACCGATGAAACGACAGCTGTCATAGCGTAAGACCAACTACGACCCAAGAGAAGGTTGTAATCTAGAGGGGCATCAACCACCTCCACATCTAGATTAACGGTTTTTCTTCAATCCCTATAGGTAAATCCTGTAGAACGCGAAAAGGATGAAACCCACGGCCATCAAAGGCCTTTAGAATCGTCAGGGATTGATTTAGTGAAGGAGAACCAAGCGATCTCCAACACTGTATTGACATAATACACGTTGAGGCTCCCTCATCAATCACAGTCCTATGAATAGGCCTGTTTTTTACTATCATTGGAATCTGGAAAGCCATTTGATGAGGTAAGTGCGGTGTACTATTTTCTAGATCGAAAATTATTAGGTTCAAGTCTTGAACGTCAACAGCTCCTATAGCCGTCAAAAGTAATTTATGTTGTGTTGGACATGATTGCAGCACTTCCAAAGCCGACATTGCTAAGGGTGAAACAGCTAAATCCTCAACAATTTTATAGTTCTGAGCCGCTCTCGCATGTGGATTGAAAGCTGACTTTCGAAGTATACCCTTGGCGGGCGGTTTGATTACCAAGTCTGGATTAGGTTTCTCAATCTGTAGTTAGAATGAGAAGATTCTGCTTCTTTACCATCAACAGGACTTTTACTACCATAATCATGCGATCGAGTCACAATTCTAACATGGGACATCATCAGCATGGGTTCTTCATTGGCACTGGAGGAAGAACCTATCATCTTACTGTCTTGACTTGGAAAAGGATCCTTCAAAACAGCAGGCATTTGGGAACCTTTGACAATCTTCGCAACCTCTGCACGATGAGGGCAGTCTCTTGTAAAATGTTCCTCGTCACAAATGAGAAAAGGATAACGAGGTTTGCGTTTTTCATCATTGGATTCCGATTTTTCAGGTTTCTCTTTTGAATTTTTGTCCGTTTTATTCTTCTTCTTCCCTTTCTTCTTGCCACCAAATTTTGATTTCGTTGTAGATGACTCTACAACGTGAATATCGACGAAAATCTCTGTGGAAGAATCTCCTGTCGGGGAATCAGGCAAGGTTATGATAGGAGAAGAATTCTTGGAAGACTTCTTCTTACTTTTAGTGTTAACCGTACCAATCATACCATCAGTGGCATGAGACCCTGAAGGAGCTGCAACAATTTGATTTTTCTTGGGAAGATCGGGGATTTTCTCGTGTAACATACCTAACTGAGTATAGACCAAGTCAAGGTACTGTGCTTGAGCAATTACTTGCTCCTTAGTAATGACTCTGGCCTTAGCTACATCTTCAGTGATCTTTGGCAACAAAGATTTTACAAACCATTCAGCCAAGATCTAATCCGGAATAAAAACCTTCATTAAACGCCGTCGACGTCTCCATTCATGAATGTGATCTAAAATGTAAGTGGACGTTGATTTCTTTAATGAAGTTAGTAATTATGTGCCATTGTCATATCTGACTGGCAACTGAAAATGAGTTAAAAACGAGGTAGCTAACTGCCTAAAATTATAAAAAGTGCCTCGCGGTAACTCAATGTACCACTTGGCCGCGAGACCAATTAGAGTGCACTGGAAAAGCCTTAGACAGATTGAATCATCTGAAATGGAGTTAGACACACACCAGAGGTGATAAGTCAACACATGGTTCGACGGGTCCTCTCCTGATTTGCCTTCAAACTTAGGAATATAACTAGGCAACTTATTCGGCATTGGCAGCCAAAACGGAAGATAATTAATGGGATCGTTCGTTAGGCGCGACAAGTCAGGCAGGTCCAAAGTTGCGATAGATGGTAACTGACGATTAGGGTCCCTAAAACTTTGGGTCATGAGACCAGCCCCAGGAGGAGGATATCCAGGATAACTAGGAATAGGAATTGCATTTGGGATATTGTATCCTCCCGAAAAACCAGGATTAACCGGACCATACTGGGGTTGCTGAGGTTGTTGATATGTGTATCCAGGGTATAGTTGATACTGATAGACTGGATGCTGCACAGCAGGACCGAATTCGTACTGTCCCTGGTATGGTTGATAAGTAAATTGTGGTTGACTTGTGACAACCATACTTGAACCAGGTTATCCTACAGGCATCTGAACCAAAGTTTGAATTGTGGATCCAGACGGAGGTAAAGATGTCTGAGGAGTAGATACAGGAACAGTAGAAATCAGAGCTGTCGATACTCCAGAAGTAGGTGGGGTAGATTGAACAGATGTTGCGGCAGTTGCAGCAGCCATTTGAGGCGGAGTACGAGGCGTACTAGGCCCAGGCTGAGAAACTACCGAAGGTACATAAGTTTGAATAGTAGACTGGACAGGTTGCTGGGGTGTACCAGAAACTAAGGGTTTTCCAGTTTGAGATGACAACTGTACATTCGGTTGCAAGACCTGTTGAGTTTGCGATGGATCCCACACTAAATTCATTCCGGGGTACGGATCCATAACAGGTTGAGAATATTGAGGACCATAACCAGGTTGAGGATAGGATTGATAATTCAAAGGTACATTTCCCGTTCCTTGAACATATGATTAACCGGAGGGTGGTTGGAAACCTTGGTTCAAGTACTGACCTTGGGGTTGATACCCTTGAGGCACGTACTGATATTGGGGTTGACCTTGAGGTACATATTGATACTGGGTTGACCTTGGGGTACATATTGAGTTTGGGGTTGACCTTGAGGAACGTACTGTCCCGTAGGTATGTACTGTCCTTGAGGTTGTCCCCCAGGCGCAAATTGGGTACCTTGAGGTTACTCCCCAGGCGATAATTGAGGATTTTGAGGCTGCCCCCCAGGCGGTAACTGGCCACCTTGAGGTTGAGGATTAGGAATAGTACTTGACATCATGAGAATATCTTCTACACTCAACGGCTTAGTACCATTGCTTCCAGTTAATAACCCTTGTTCAATGGGTTGAGGAGATGCTCCCGAAAAAGTACCAGAAAGTGACTGATACCCAGAGGGAATAGAAGGACCGCCATACAAAAAGGATTTTGGCGATTGAGTAAACATGGACGACTGTCTTGACATATTTAACGGAGGATAGTAACCTCTAGGTGTTGGGTGATAAGGAACACGAGGTGGTGAAAAACTTAACCTTGGGTTTTCTAAGAAATTAGTCAAAGAAAAATACCAAGCACTGCTCCTAAGTGGACTGTAAAAAATTGATTCACGCTCCCTTAGTTCAATAACAGGTTGATTTTCAGGGATAGGGATGCCTACTTCTTCTTCTGGAGTAGCAAGTTCTTTGATAGCTATAAGTCCAGAAGGAAGATTTTGGGTAATTATTCTTTCTACCCTAGGTGAACCAGGACCACTAGAAGTTGGAGAAGCAAACCCCGATGTTGGAGTAGCAGCAAATTCACTTTCATGTTCGGATATTTCAGGTTCCTCACCTATATCACTAGTAGATGAAAAGCTACTAGTAACTTCGGAAATAGACACTAATTGTCGATTATAATCTGCTACTAAAGCTTAAAAATCAGGATGTACCACCAAAGAAGACTCTCCTTCTTCAGGTGACCCAACTCTACTGTCTCTAGGAGTTACGAGGGCTCTTAACCCTTCAGGCTGGCTCAGTGAAAACTCAGGAGGTTGGCCCCGAAGTCTACGGGACTTCCTCGGTAATTCAGCCACGATTAAAAAATTTTAACTACTTCACACGCAAACAAAGTAAAATCTAAATGAAAACCACCTAAAGCCTCAAAAGAACCAAACAAATTTGAATCACAAAGTTGCCCTGGTTTTCCCCTATGAATTCGTGTTTGCTTAGTGCCAGTTTCCTGGTTTTCACTAGCAAACAAATTATTTATTTTTTATATGTTTTTTTTATATTTTTTTGTTTTGTTTTTTTCGTTTTGTTTTTGGTTTTTTTTTTTTTTATATATATATATATATATATTTTATTCAACTACAAGACTGGAAGATGGCTGAGCCTGGTGTGCCATGATTTCCAGTTCTGTATCTTCTATCAGTTGTTTCATAAATGCTTCTTTACTGATAGGCCTATTATAAACTTTGAGCCTATGTCCATTCACTACAAATGAGGTGGAGTCCTAGTCGATTGTCCTGATCTTTACTGCTCCATTGTCAAATATTTCGTCAATTTCATATGGGCCTAGCCAGTGTGTTGTGAACTTTGCTTTGAAGTCTTTTAATTTGGAGTCAAAAAGTAATGCCCAGTCTCCCTTGTGAAAAGTCTTTGTTTTGATATATCTGTCGTGCCACTTCATTCTTTGTTGTTGCACCAATGTAGTATGTTCTATGGCTTGTTGACGATGCTCATCTAATTGATTCAGTTCCATGATCCGCTGTTGCTGTGCTTCAGTCAGGTCTAGTCCTAGTTCAACTGCTAGTCTGTATGTTTGTATCTGAAACTCTATAGGCAATTAGGCCTCTTTTCCATATACTAACTGGTATGGACTAAAACCAGTTGTATTCTTCCATGTGATTCTGTAGACCCATAGTGCATCTTTTAATTTTTCAGACCAATCTCTTCTGTTCATCTATACTGTTTTAGTCATGATATTTTCTAGGACTTTATTTGTTGATTCAACCTGCCCATTTGCTTGAGGATGATATGGTGTAGATTTCCTGTGTTTGATCTTGTATTTCTCTGTTAGATCTCGTACCAGCTTTGATGTAAACTGTGCCCCTTGATCTGTTACAATTTGTCTAGGTACTCCGTATCTGACAAAGATTTCTTCAAAGAGAAAGGTGACCACTATATCTTCTGTTTCCCTGTTCACTGCTTTAGCCTCTGCCCATTTGGTTACATAATCTGTACATACTAGGATGTACCTCTTTCCATTTGATGGTGGATTAATAGGTCCAACAAAGTCAAGTGCCCATTGCTCATATGGTTCTATGAGGACCTGTGGCTTGAGCGGCATCTCATCTAATGTGATTGGTCTCCCTGTTCTTTGGCAACTGTCACATTGCTTGACATATGCCTTAGAGTCTCTGAAGATGGATGGCCAGTAATAGCCCAATTGCAACACCTTATATGCTATTCGTTTGTCTGCAAAATGACCACCACATGGTTCATCATGACATGCTCTCAGAATGTCTAATATTTCATCTTCTCGCACACATTTTCTAATCATCAAATATGAACCAGTATAAAATAAATCACCATTTACCCAACTATACCTAGAGCTTTCTCTAAAAATTTTTCGTTTTTGCTTTTTATAGAATTGAGTTGGAAACTTTCCAGAAGATAAATAGTTTGCAATGTCTGCAAACCATGGTGTTTTTACTGTTATGGAAAACAGGTGTTCGTCTGGAAAGTTATCTACAACCAGATTTGGATCGTTGGGTGAATGTATGTAGGACAGAAAGTCAGCCACTTGATTTTCCTTGCCTGGCCGGTCTTGTATTGTGATATTAAATTCTTGCAATAACAGTAACCATCTTGTTATTCTTCCATTGGTGATGGGTTTATTCATCCAGTATTTGATTGTTGAATGATCTGTATGAATGAAAACTTGATATCCTGTTATATAGTGTCTGAATTTGTTTACTGCATGTATAACGGCTAACATTTCTTTCTTTGTGACTGTGTAGTTCAATTCTACAGGTGTTAGATTCTTGCTTGTAAAGAATATTGCATAATTGAACAAGTTCTCTTTCTGCCCAAGAGAGGCACCTATTGCGGTATCAGATGCATCAGTTGATATATGAAATGGCAAAGACTAGTTTGGCCCACGGAGAATGGGTGCAACTGATAATTTTTCGTTCAGAATTTGAAATGCATTTTGACAGTCATTTGTCCAGTGAAATTCAATATCTTTTGCTAATAGTTTGAACAGAGGTTGGGCTATTTTACTGAAGTTTTCAATGAATCGTATATAATAGCCTGCATAGCCTAAGAAACTTCTTACCTCTTTCTGTGTTGTAGGAGGCATTAAGTTAACTAGGACTTGGATTTTTGCTGGATCCACCTTAATTCCTGAGGCGGAAATATGGTGTCCCAGAACTATTCCTTCTGTCAACATCATATAGCATTTCTCATTGCTTAATGACAAATTTGTTTCAATGCATCGTTTCAGAACTTTCTCAAGGTTATTTAGGCAATCATTATATGTGTTTCCATAAACTGTGAAGTCATCCATATAAACCTCTACACATTCATGAATTAGATCAACAAATATTGCAAGCACTGCTCGTTGAAAAGTTGCAGGTGCATTGCATAAACCAAATGGAAAAACATTATATGCATAGGTTCCCCATGGGCAAGTGAATGTTGTCTTGTCTTGGTCTTCTATTGCTATTCTTATCTGGTTGTATCCACTAAACCCATCCAAGAAGGAGAAAAATTTCTTTCCAGCTAATGAGTCTAACACTTGATCAATGAATGGTAGAGGAAAATGATCTTTTAGTGTAGCTTTGTTTAGTTTCCAATAGTCCACACATACCCTCCACTTTCCATTTTTCTTTGGTACAATAACCAGTGGAGAAACCCATTGACTATCTGAAATAGGATAGATGAATCCAACATTTAACAATTTTTGCAGTTCCTCTTTCACTATTTCTTTCATCATATGATTCATTCGTCTTTGAGGTTGCCTTACAGGTTTGAGTTGATCATCTGTATAGATGTGGTGGATACATGTGCTAGGATGGATTCCTTGCATGTCAGTATAATCCCAGGCAAAAGCTTTTGAATATTTTTGTAATAATGCAATTACCTCTTGCTCTTGTGCTGATTGCAACTGGTTTCCAATGTTTAAATGTTTTCCAGGATATACCTCGATTTTTTTTATTGTTGGATTGGAGTTTGTATTTACAGGAAAGATGTCTATAAAAGAATTCCACAAAGTTTGAACAGTACAAGTTTCCTGAAAGAATTGATTCAAAAGGTTACTAGCAGCTTCATATTGGACTTCTCTAAGCTTCTCTGAAATACTTGGTTCTGAAATGAAAAGATCCATTAAGTCTTCATTCTCTTCTTCTTCTCTAAAATCAAAGAATTTATTTATACTTAAAACTGATTTAGTTTGCTGTTTTTCTTGAGTTTCAAGCACTGATTCTAAAGAAGTTGATTGTGCAGGTGAATAAAGAGCAATGTGTTTCCTTCCATCTCCATGTGAAATAATCATGCTTCCTGATCTGCATCCTATGAAGGCATCAGTGGTAGCTAACCATGTCTGCCTAAGATTAGAGGATGTCCTCCCAAATTTGTTTTTGGTTGCAAGATAAGGAAGTCAACAGGATACTCCCATGAATCCAAAGAGACTATGATATCTTCTAGTATTCCTTCAGGAACAACTTTATATATGTCTGCTAGTTCTAAAATTGTAGAAGTTGATCTAATGTTGTTTAAATGCAGAGTTTTCATTGTCTCCATTGTCATTACATTTATAGTTGCTCCCAAGTCTATTAATGTGTTTGGTACTGAGAAATTATTTATTGATATAGTAACCATAGGGATACCAGGATCAATATATTTCTCTACTATGGTTTGTGTAGACATGAGGCTTGCTAGTTTACCAATGACTTGGATTGTAGTAGGATCCTTCTTCTTTTTCCCTGATTTCTTAATGCACAATTCCTTTATTGTTTTAGCATATATTGGTATTTCTTTAATTGCCTTCAACAAAGGAATTTTTACATAAGCATTTTTTAACTCATCTAAAATATCAAATTCAGGAAGGGTTATTTCTTTTTGTTGTTCCACTAACCTTTCAGGATAAGGTGGTGTTTGTATTGTAATGTTTTTTCCTTTCTAAATTTGTATCTCAGTTTGTGATGTTTCAGGTGATTCTCCTTGTTCAGTTGGTTCTTCTATGATTGGAGGAGAATCCTTTTTAAGCACTTTTCCAGACCTTAGATGGACATCATTAAGAGGAAGAATCGAATATGTGGGAAAACATGATGCTTCCTCTACAGTGTATGCAGATTTGTCCACCTTATTATTCGGATTTGCCATTGGTTGGGCTGGTAATTGAGTTGGTCTGGGTTGATTTGTGGGTAGTTGTAACTATTGTGGTTGAGTCAACAACGGTGGTGGATTCTGCTATGGAAATGGCACGGATTGTGGATATGCAGAATGTTGTTGTTGAAATGGTATGGATTGTGAATATTGTGGATATGCAAATGGCTGTTGGTATTATTGCTGGTATTATTGTTGATACTGCTGAGGTGGCTGGTTTCCATAACCATATCCCCTCCAACCTTGTGCAGGTTGTTGTGAATATTGTTGTGGAGGCCAAGCTTGCCATGGCATTGGAGGGGTCCAAGGATTTTGAGGTGGATAGAGGTAATTTTGTTGAGGGAATTGTTGTTGATTTTGTTGAGGCATCCTAGGTTGCCATGGTCTTCGTGGTGCTACATAATAAAAACCTTCTATTCTTGGCACTTCTTCCATTGAGTTCATTTGTAATTCTTTCAATCTTAGACAATTTTCTGTGGAATGATTTTCTGTACAAAGACCACAAACCTGAATACTATCCAAAGGACATTCTCTCAATGGATGTTTCTTTCTACATTTGGAACAAAAGATTGCTAGAGCTTGTTCTTGTTCTTCTTTCTTCTTGTTTGCCTTTAGCACATCTACTTGTGTCCCTAATGTACTTCCTATTTCAGCTCTTGTTATCCCTCCTGCAGCTGACTTTGCTGCTTTTGAACTTGCTTCTCTTTTTCCTGTTTTTGATCTTCCTCTAGAATATTTTTGACATAACTCAACAATTTCTTCGAATGGTAGGTTTGAAATGTCTCCTTTACCCATCACATTCAAAATGTCAAGGTATTCATCCCTTACGCCCTTGAGAAAGATTGTTCGAATGGTTTCTTGATTTAGAGAGTGTTGTTTAGATTTTTGTAGATTATATGCAAATATTTCCAAATATTCTTCTAAACTTTCATCTTCTTGTTGTGTCATTCTGAAAACATCTTCCTTTGAATCTCTAGATCTACAATAAGCTTGATATTTTTTAAGGAACACTGATCTCATATCATCCCAAGAAGCTATTGTTTGTTCTCCTAAACCCATAAACCATTTTAAAGCTACTGCTTTTAATGTTGCATGGAAAAGACGAAGTTTATGAATGTCATCAGTGTATCCATATGTTCTACATAGAATATCAAATTCAAACATAAATGCATCAGGATCTTCCGTGGACATTCCATAAAAATTTGGCAATACAAAAGGTGGAATATTTTTCATTTTCACTTCTTCTCCTAATATTGCACTTGTGTCTACTATTGGAAAGCCAAAGGTAGCCTCTTGATCATTACCATCTTCTTGTCTTTTCCGATCGTTTTCTATCTTTCTATCATTTTCTTGTTTTGCCTCCTCCTCTCTCTTTCTTCTCCATTCTCTTTGTTGTCTTTCATATTCAGCTCGTTGTTCAGGAGTGAAAATAACAGATCCATGTCCCTCTTCTGCCATTGGTTGATTTGTTTCAATTTTGAGTGGAGATTCAGGTTGTTGAAAAATAGGTGGATTTATGGATGGAAATACAGGTTGTTTTCCTTTGAAAATTTCTTTTTGTTTTCCAGAAATTGAAGATTGTTTTTGCTTTGCTTCCCAAGCTAACAAAGTTTGCCTCTCAATCAAAGTTAATCTTTGTCCAGTTCTTTGTTTTTCTGCCAATTCCTCAATTATTGGATTACCAATAACTGGGGTGTTTGATGATTCTATCTCTATTTGTGGGGGGTTTTTAATAAATCTACCTTGAGGATCTCTATATCTAGGCATAAAGAAACATAACTAAAAAGGGATGTAACTAATGTTTTTGTTTGTTTTGAAATTTATCTTTCTATTGACTATGCCGATATTTGCCTCCTCGGCAACGGCGCCAAAATGTTGAGCTAATTTGTTTACCTAAATTAACACAATTATTTCTTATCAATCCGGGTTGTTTATGCTTTGAGGAAAGTTCACTATATGTGAAGATCAGATGTAATCAAACCTTGAAAGATAAGTTATTCAAAAGCTTAAAGTAATACATCCTACAACTCTAATTCAATTAGTTTAAAAGAGGAAAAATATTGAAATGGTTCTTGACTCAAGAAGTCCACTTTTGCCTCAATTACCACTTAATGAATCAGAGGTTAAAACCAAGAACTTAATATGGATAAATTATTAATGAAAGAAGCTCTTAACTTAAGAGTCACATAAGGTATTTCATCATAATTCATTCATCTCAATATCAAAATCTCAATAAGAAACTACTTGCATGCAAACAAAGGAAACTAATTTTAATTCATCATTTTAGTAGAAGGGATGCTTAACTTGAACACTTGTTTTTCCAACTTAATAAAGTGATGAGTAAGCTAAGAACTAATGAAATCAATCACCATGCATGAACCATAAAGCAATCTGAAATAAAGCTTTGAAAAACCAGTTCTATAATAACCAGATTACAAGAAATAAAACTAGTTAACAAGGAAGTGTACTTAGCTTGGAATGGGGGCCCTCCACCCTTGCCTTGCACACTTGAGAGGTGATATTAGAAGCTCAAATTCAGTCACACATCCATAGCATTGAACAGAAAAATAATAATAGCACAAGTATTCAAATTAACTCCTCAATCCAAAAGTGTCACAGCATAAAAGTATAATAAGTCAATACATAAGCCATCAAAGTTTTGGCTCTTAAATAAGAAGTCTCATGAAACAAACTGATCTATATTCACTCAAACAAAACCATCTACTCTCATCCACCTATCTAAGTTGAATTCATTACTCCCATCCCAAGAAATATGACCAATCCCATAGAATCTCAAAACTACCCTATTTATATGGGATTTCTGAATGACTAGTCATGATTGACTAGCACCAAATGGGCCTAATAAAGCTTGTTTTGTTCGAACTAAGCATAGCTGGCTTAGTCCTAGTTCCCAAGCTGTCCATCCATGCATTCAATTCATGCCCAAGTGTCCTACAACCATATCAACCATAGAGCTATTACGGGAATTTCTGAATCTGCCAATTTTGTACTAAAAACCAAACTTTCATAAAAACTTTAGAAATTGAAAAATAAAAATTAAATACCTGAATGGATATCAAATATACATCAAAATGGGATGAATGAAGGGAAAATGGATGGCAAATAGATGGATTAGTAAGTTTCTTAGAGAAAAAATAAGACCAAAACTAAGGCCCAACACCTTGGGTCCAATGCAAGTTTGTGGAAGCCTCGCTCCTTTGATCCAAGTGAGCTCCCTTGTTGCGAATCTGCAAACACAAACAAGCAAACAAATTAAATAGCACCTGAAAAGCCAATATCATAAAACATATTTAACATGAAGATCAAGGAATTCATGAAACAAATGACATAAGACAATTTGTTGAGAAAAATGAATCTGATTGTATTAATTCAAATCAAAGAAGAACTTTACAACCTGTGCCTTGACGCTGTACAAGCTCCTCCCAGGGTCCAACAAGAAGTCTCCTCTACTTTGACAAGTTTCACTCTCTTCCCAATGAATCCAAAAAGGTATGTGATCTCTCCTCTCAAGCTTAACTAGGAAGTCTCAATTCCGCCAGCATTTACCCTAAAAAATGTTCAGCTTCTAACCTCCCTAGCAACCAGCCCAATGCCTTAATTTATAGTGCAATGAAGGGAAGTTACTAGGTCCTCCTTCAAAGGGATAAAGCCCTCCTTCAAAGGGATAGCTCCTCTCATCAAGGGATTAGCTCCTTCTCTTTTTGGATGCATGAACCACCTAAGAGCGACCAATCCACGTCAAAATTCCTTCTAGAATCATCTAGAATTAACCCAAAGTGAGTTTTTTAGAATAAACTTGCGCCTTTTTGACTTTCACAGGGGTCCGCACCCACTCCTTTAGGGTCAGAGCGGGCAGGTCTGCAGTTTTTGTAAACAGGAGGTGCGGGACTGCAGGAAACAGTGAGAGAAAGTGTGGAACTAGAGCTCTGTTGATTTTCAATGTCTTTCTCTCATTTTCAAAGCTTGACTTTAAGAGCTGAGGTCTGAGACTTGCTTAGGAGGACAGTACAAGTGATGATAGACCCATACTGACTGCAAATAATCATGGTGACGATATTTTTGTGTAACAAGCCATGCCTCATGATCTACATGTGTACTTGAAGAAGCCAAGTACAATTCCCCACCTTTATCTGAGGTGGTTTTTCCCTTTGTAGACGGAGCATCATCAGATCCTTTTCCTTTATCAGGAGATTTAGATTTATAGTCCCTTTTGTAGTGCCCTTCCTTTCCGCATTTCCAGCACACCACCTTTATAGATTTTCTTGGAGATTTAAATCTCCCTCTAGATTTAGATCTCCCACTCGATGACTTATTTTTGTTTCTTTTCTGGGACTGTCATCCTACAGACAAGGCATCACCTCTCTAGCTCTCCATAATTTTCCATCTCATC
Organism: Pinus tabuliformis; assembly: GCA_031772625.1. Classification (NCBI taxonomy): domain Eukaryota; kingdom Viridiplantae; phylum Streptophyta; class Pinopsida; order Pinales; family Pinaceae; genus Pinus; species Pinus tabuliformis. The sequence continues at coordinate 1,296,115,929 of CM062807.1, forward strand.
TCCTCCGTTAGCAAGGATGAGACTATTTCATCAAACTGCAAGGCAGTTGCATTGCTACCTATTGCAATAACTAGACTATCCCATGAATTTGGTAGAGAACACAACAAACTAATGCACTTATCTTCATCTAAAATTTTAATATCAACAGACAATAACTGACTTACCACAGTATTAACGCATTCAGATGCTCTGTCACCGAGTCTCCATCTTTCATCCTCAAGTTATATAGTTTTTTTTGTAGGAACAGTTTATTCACCAGAGACTTAGATTCGTACAAAGTCCCTAACTTGTCCAACAAATCCTTCGCCGTATTGTGCTCTTTGCCTTCCGATCCAACTTCTTCCATTATTCATTAGACACTCCCATTGGTTTAGTACCCGGATCTACCGCGATCCACTGATATTTATCCACCAACAGATCCTCCATATTGAGTTTCCACAACTCAAAACTCTAACCATTAAATTTCTCGATCTCTATCTTTCCACTGCTTGCCATCTTCTTTCACCACCAGAATCAATCTCGCAGATCCCCCACTGAACAGGGTCTACCACAGGCCCGAGTGAAACCCCTCAGCAACAAAGGCATCCCCTTGAAGCCAAAACAGCTCTGATACCAAATGTGGGTTTTAACCCCGTACAAAATTTACCTACATATGAATTCTAAAACACAAAATAAACAATGCGAGAGAATTACACATAAAGCACATATACATAGAGATTTTCCCTTGGATCCCAAAACCAAGACTACTAGCTTGATTATTCATTATGTTCCTTTCAATGTTACAATACATATTTATACATGCCGAAGCATCCAATACCATGGACCAAAAACCATCACGTCCAAAACCATGGACCGCAAACAATCACGTCCAAAACCATGTGCGAAAAAACATACACAAAACCATAGGTAGGTTTTCCCAACCTAATATAGGGTCCAAAACCAAAATTTTCCGGGGCGCTACCCCGGACCCCATAGAGTGGGCTTACCTGCACCCCTCAAACCCTTGTGACTCCCCCCACTACACAATCGGCGCAATGAAGGGGGGGCTCCGTGCCCCTTCTAACCCTCCAGTTAACTACGTGGGCTAGTCATGGAAATAATATAACACAACCCAACAAAGGTGTGCTAACACATAGCAGATAATGTCAATGCATGCTGAGGAGTGTTAGGGAGTGCCATGGGAACACACAGGAGAACTCAGTCAAAATGATTGGAAATAAATGAATAAGAGTGTGTGCTAAGGAGTGTCAGTGAATTCTAGGTGTACCAAGGATGAAGTGTTTTAGGAGAAGTTCATAATAGGAATTACTAGAGGGAATTCTATGGTTGTGATAAGGCACAAACAAAGAAATTTTAGAGAAAGGGAGACTTTGGTTTGGGCACAACACTATTTTTCTAATGACTTGGTTAGGTTCCCAAGTTGCAGAAAAAGTAAGGCTATCTATGAGGGCATGACAACTAGGGATTGCCAAGGTGTTCCAAGGAATGTAAGGTTCCCAAGTCATGGAAAAATATAAGGCTAACTATGAGGTAATGAGTGCCTAGGCGTGCTTGGGAATGCTAACATGTGACAAATAGTGCGAAGGCATGTCAAATAGGCTAAGACATGCCAAATGATAAGGCATTCCAAGATGTGCAAGGGTGTGACAATGCGTGCGGAGGATTGTCAAGGAAACAAAAGGGAGAAAAAAGTTAAACTACAAGGAAATGAACACATAAGAGCGTTAATAAGTCATCAACTTACTATTTCCATTAGGGGCAGGCTAGGCACACCAACACTAGGTGCCAATAGGTGCCAAGTTCCTAGTGTTAGTGCATTCTAAGTGCCAAATATTCCCCTGTTGCTTCTCATATACGTTCTAGTAATTGATCTCAAATAAATTTAATATTAAACCATGCCAAATCATACCAATTCATCTCAATGTGTGCTAAACATGCTAAGACTTTCCATGTGCCAACATGTGCCAAGTGCCAATGTGTGTCGAGGAGTGTTATGCATTCTATGAAGTGGCAGGGCGTGTCAAAGAGTGCTAAGGTGTGCTAGAGAATGCCAATACATGTTGAGGAGTGTTAGGGAGTACTAGGACAACACAAGGGAGCACTAGGTAAAAATGCATGGAAGTGAATGAATATGAGGGTGTGTTAGGGAGTCTCAATGAGTGTTAGCTTTCATGCCAAGGAGGGAGTGACAAGGTATTCTAAGCAATGGTAAGGCATGATAGGGAATATCAGGGCATGTCAATAAGTGCCAGAGTGTGTTAGGTAGTTCCAGGGTGTGATAACATGTGCCAAATAGTGCCAAGGCATGCTAAGACATGTCATGTGCTAAGACATGCTAGGATTTGAAGCGTATCAGGGTATGCCAATATGTGTCAAGGAGTGTTAAGGTAACAGAAGCAATAAACAAGCTAAAATTAAAGGAAATGAACACATAAGAGGGTTAATAAGTCAAGACTTTATCTTTTTCAAAAGGGACGTGCTAGGAACACTAATAATAGGTTCCAATACATGCCAAGTGCTAATGTATGCCAATGCATGCTAAGGTGTTCAAAGGCATGCCAACACATGCTAGGAGAGAGCTATGGTATGCTAGGGCATGCTAACATGTGCTTGGGCATCCTAGTCATGGAAAGATGTTCTAGGTACAAAGATGTTCCAAGACATGCGAGGTGCCAAGGAATGTGTTAGTGTGTGCCAAATCATGTTAAGGTGTGCCAAGAGTGTTGAGGAGTGTTAGGTCTCTCTCATTAATAGAATTGACAAAGCTTGATTGTGTATTAAATAATATAATTAATATGCACACTAGTGGAACTTTATCTAAAGGTAATTTTGTAGATAATAAACCTAATATAGATGAATCATGTTTTGACTCATAAGAAAACTATATTCTCATTACTTGAGGGAAATTATACATAATAATTACTTCTTAACAAATTGAATGACTCTAACCACCGTGGTCTTGGACACATAATAAAAAAGAATCCACAAAAATGGTCTTAAATTGTTATCTTTTGACAACAAATATAGTAACATGCACATAACTCATAAAAAACTCATTGGAATGATCAATGATGACAAACATTTCTTGACTATCACCAAAAGTAACAAAAAGAGAATTCGTGAGGGTCAATAAAATATCGTCACTAGAAGTGTCACCAAAGAGATAATTAGTGACAAAACTTTAACGACCCTCGCCAATAGTGTCATTGAAAATGTCTTTGGTGACAAACCTTAAAGGACCATCACTATACACACTTACAACAATGCTTTTTAAGTACCGTCACCATATGCGACATTGGTGGCAAACGTTAAAGGTTCGTCACAGGCATGACCCTCACCAATGACCTTTTTGTTGTAGTGACTGGAACGTCGCTGGTAGACTAAAATTACTAGAGGCTGATAACGATTTCTTGAAAGACATGATTAAGAACCAGACTACAACTTGAGCGACTCTATCACCTTAGCTTCAACTTTGAGAACTTCGGCATATCCATGCAAAATATGTAGACTAAATCGACATGATGTTTCTGGTGATACTCGCTAACTAATTATTACAACAAATTTCCCTATGTAGCCTTGATCGCGTTAATCCATTGTCGGTTGAGCTATACCTGACTTGACTGATGCATTTCTGAAAAAGACAAGGTGGAGTTGATCGGAAATTATGTTAATGTAGTGGAAGATGTTTAGGAATTAATTTTTTCTATAATGGGAAAGATTTTACAAAAATATGGGCTAACACCAACATTATTTTCTAATTATTATGGAAAGGACTCCTAGCATGTGTGACCTACCCCCCGCAACTACAAACAATTGCGTCGTGGTGACATAGATGTCGCAACTGAGCTGATGTTCCAGATTCTTATTGGAAGTATCATGACGACTACTTAACTGACGAAACATATACTCAACCTAATGAATGATGGCCAACTAACTGACTCCTGCTGGCTGCTTCTAAACCTACCTACCATCCCCTTGAGGACAAGGAAAATTTTAAGGATGGAAAATTATCTTGAAGTTTAAAAACATTGGCGAATCTCACTATTCCCTAATATGCAAACTATAAAATTTTCATTGATGTATTTGTAAAATTATTCAAATTATAATTATTTTATATATACTCTATATATAACGCTAGTGATTTTTAAGGTAAAATAATTTTATATTGTCAAATTTGGGCGAATCATTTTTATAAAAAATGGAAATCAGTGAATCTTTTTTTGGAAAAATCATGGAAAATTACCCCACCTACAAATACTAGCCCCTAAAATTTTTCATGCTTGCGGAGATGATATAAATTATGAATGTCAATCTTTGATGTGTGGAATGGTTTCAGGCATGCACCATTCACCCAACCTGGTAGAAGTACTCCATCTAGTTGCGTGAGCATGACTGCTCTTGACTCCTTGATCTCCGCAACTATGAACGAGCCTGACCAGTGCATCTGTAGCTTTCCCGGAAAATTTTGGAACTTGTTGTCATATAATAGGACATGCCCCCCAACTATAAATGCTTTATTCTTGATGTGTCTATCATGCCATGCTTTCTTCCTTCTCTATCCGACCGAATGGTAAAAGTCTTCCTAGAATCTTTCTTCATCCAATTCCATTAGTTCGTCTAATCACTTTAGGAGAGATGCCTCCTCTGTCATGCTTGTGGCTTGGGTGATAAAGATGCTTGGGGTCGCAAACTCTGTCGGCACCACGACTTCTCATCTATACAACAGTTGGAAGGGTGTATGTTTTTGTAGCCTATTTATTGTTGTGCAATATGCCCATATCATTGTTGGCACCCGCTCATCCCAGTCATCTCTATTTTCTAAACACACCTTAGTTAACCCTTTTTCCAATATTTTGTTGAATGCTTCTACAGTTCCATTGGCCTGCGGGTGATATGGAATTCTCCTATGATGCTGTATCATGAAGTTCTATAGGAGAGGAGCAATCGTTTCGTTAATGAAATGAGTTCCTTGTTCATTGGTCAAGCTCCTGGGGCACCCAAACCATGAAATGATGTTTCAAAAGATAAACCTTGTAGTTGTGTATATTTTGCAGTCCTTCATGTTAGCTACCTATACCAATAGGTTTCATATTTCATGATTGGAAATGAAAAGGTCCAAATATGCTCTGCTTTGATGATTCAAAGATCACATATTTCCAAGAGAATCCAATCTGTGTTTATAGCTTGGCATGGACTCAAATTTTGATGAATGGTCCAACAGTCCAATCTGGATCATGTCATGTTTTAAATTTTCAGTTGTAGAATAGAGAAAGGAGTCTGTCCAAACTGTTTAATCTTGGCAGACAAGTAGTTTAGGTAGAGAAAAAAGGCTCCCAACAGCTTAATCTGGGACCTTGGAAGAAATAAGGGTAGAAGTAGATAGAAAAACAAAAGAAAAGCCAAAGAAAAGAAAAGGCAAGTAAGGGTCTGCAAGTCCAAGTGCACCCTCCAAGAAGAAATAAAAAAATGCTAGGCAAATAGATGGGTAGGCAGTTGGGGTTGCAGAGGGGCCATTTCTTATCAGTTGCATGTGTGCTAACTTTGTTTACCAAAGCAAAATCAATGAATTGAGAAGGTGTCATTCCTCATCAAGTTGCAGCAAGCAGGAAGCATGTCTAACCTCCCTTCCTCCCCTCTCCATTTCATTACTAACACTCCCTCATCAGCTGAGATTCAGGGAAGAGATTATGGTTTCATGGTGGTTCTTAATCCTTTTAGAAGCCACATTTCTTGTCTAAACTCTTTTCATTTTGATCTACTCCCTAAACTAAGTAAGTTTCAAATAAACTTAGTGATTTCCCCCTCATTCACTCTTTCATCCATATTAACTCTAACTTTACTATGTAAATCCCCTATGTTACCTTTCCCCTAATATTATTAACACCACGGTGTATAAACCCCAAATTTTGTATAAATATCCCTCCCCTTGGCATTATAGCCATATGTTCTCTAAAAAGGAATCAAAATGACATCTGGTCACTTTGATGAACCTATACCTCATCTCTCTCCCTTGTTTCAAGTCATTCCACTCATTAAACCTTCATTTGCAAAGAAAAACCCTATAAAAAACCCCTCCTACCCATAACCCCTTTGAAATTATGAAAAACCCAAAAAACCCACTTTTGTCGCTTAACCAAAGTTGGCGCATATATTTGATCTTTCGAAATATATTGAAAAACATTGAAAAATACCGTATCTAAACCTTTCCCGCTGAGCACGTGTCCCAAAAGAAATATTTTTTTATTCCTCCGCCCGCGTCCGTATCCACCGATCACATCGCCCTCCCGTCCACCGTCGGATCGGACCCGTGGGATCCGACGGCCCTCATTGATATCGGAGCAGCCCCCACGACAGACGATTAGCGCCCGAGAAAATGACGAAGCGATACGTCATGGCGCGGCCACGCGTCACCCTCTCGGGTCTCTCGGAGCAGCCTCTGACAAAACCAGGGCCGTATCGTAACCGCTCCGAGAAACCGTAACCACTCCGAGAAACCGTAACCACTATGGCACTTAACCGTAACCGCTATGGCACTTACCGCCCGGTTTGTTGGTCCCACGTCATCGCCACCCTGCCATCGCATCAACACTTTTGTCCGCCTCTGTGCCAGCGTGTCTGCCACCGCATCATCCCCATGGACCAATAGTAGCTCGCCACCTCACCCGATGACGTCATGCTGACGTCATCTGAGCTTGACCCCACCCTATGACGTCATGCTGACGTCATCCGAGAAAAAGCGCCAAATTGCCAAAAGGTCCATATTTTGGCCAAAAATCACGTTTTGCATACCTTTTGCTCATTCGCTATTGTTTCCGCTGCATGGTCTTTTACGTCCAAAACTGCGCCACCCCGCTGGAATCGACCTGAAGACCTCCAGAGCACCAATCCTGCCCACATTTACGACCACTGCTCGCTGTTTACCAGGTATTTCTCATCATTTATCCTCCATACGCCTGAATTGTCTGTAAATTACTCAGAAGGCTCAAAGGACACTAAAACTCATCATTTTACCGGCAAATTCCCTCTGCAAAGCCTCTATTCCCAGCTGCAAGCTCGAAAACCACCAGCTGAGCCTTGATTTCCCGAGTTCTTATCAAAAACTGTAAACTGCTCACGCAATCGTGAGACAGTTGGTCAATCCATTAAAAAACCTGCCACAGAAGACAAAGTGAGACCAGACATTGGTCTTATTCATAATTCAAACAGTATTTCAATTGCTGTGTGCCCACTTCACCCTCTGGTCCCTGAAATTCACACTTTCATTGCAAGTAATCACCGCTGTGTTGTTCTGCCTACTTCAACCAGTTCACCTACAAGTCAGAAGCTTAATAGACCATGGAAACTCCAATTGCACTGAACATCAAGCCTCTCAATGCCCCTCACAGGGAGTTAGAATGGAAAGCTCTGGGAGATATGGATTATCAAATGTTAGACTGGTTTCCATTAGGCTCTAAATATAATATTCAGATGCTAAATGAGTTGAAAGCCCAGCACCTTAGTGGAGCTGATATCCTAGGGATTTGGGACTCAAACTTGCCCATCTACAACCTCCCCCAGGTAAATCCTATGCCTGAATTGATCCACAGATGCCAGGAGTGCTATGATCCATGCCAAAGAGCTGTCCTCAGCCCTACAGGCTCAATTCTGTTCCATATCACCCCAGAGAGCATAAATGAGATGCTGCATTTCCACACTGCAAAACCATTGACCCCCCTCTACATGCAGAACTTGATAAAGAAGGGGACTAAGTTGTCAAATGACCAGATCATCAAAATCAACCAGCTGTTTGTACAATCAGGCTCTGAAACCATCAGAACTCCTCCTATTGGATATGCTTACTTAAATGAATTGGGCAGAATGCTAGTGGATTTGATCAGCTATGTCCTAGGGTTCAAGGGAATGGAGGATGTGGATGAAATTATAATGGCAATGCTGTCTATATTCTCTCCTGGAAAGCCTCCAGCTGTACATTACGACTATGCCACATATATTGCAGATAGGATCCATGACCAGCTGATGAATTTGCAAAGGGAAAGACTGTTCAGATATACTTCCTACATTTATCATTTATTCTTGTTTAATCAACCAGGCAGCTTCCTCATTCCCCTGAAACAAGTTAATGCCCAGGGGAATCCAAGGTCAGTTGTGTTTTGGACCTCTGTTTTTCATTGCACCTCTGTATCACCATACACATACTGTGAGTTCATAGACTTATTCATACATCCAGCTATGAAATTATTGTATGGTGTTCCTCCTCCAAGGTTAACTGATGACATGAGGAGAATTCTCCATCTAAACAAAACCTACAACATTGGTAATTGGTACCTTTACCAAGACCACACAGTCATCAGAGTATATGGCTGTGAGTTGAAGCCTTTTAGGCTGCCAAGGTATGTCCCCATGAGGCTTTTTGCCCTAGAATACTTCAGGCAATTTGGGAATGCCGACTACCTCCACTTCCAAAGTAAGAACAAGAAGGCACAGTTGAAGGTAAGGAGCCAGCTGGGCCCCTTCCTATATAACGAAAAAGAAGAGGGATGGAAAGAGGCAAATAGTATCCTAGAGGCTCTCAAACTGCAAACTAGTTTTGAGTGGATACCCTATGACCCTAATCATTTTGTTTCCCTCAGGAGGATAAGATACAAATTGGGTACCTATTCACATGTGAGGCAGCCTGAGATTGAGCAGTATGCCAATGCATTAATCTGGGAAGAGGGCACCCTAGAAGAGGAAATCACTAGTGAAGAGCTGCTAGAAAGAGAGGCCAGAAATATTCAAAAGGAATCTGACTTAGAAACTTGTGGACAGGTCCCCCTCTCATATAAAAGACAACTTGGAGCAGCTGCCTCATCCTCAACAACACATCAGCAAGCTGCCGTGAATACTCCACAGACAGCCAACAAAGGCAAAGAAAAGCAGGTGGAACAACCACCTCCTATGACTGAAGAGCAAATGGAAACCCTAGTGCAGCAACAAGAAGAAATGGAGCAGCAGGGAGAAGGGCAGCAGCAAGAAGAACAGCAACAACATGAAGAACAAAGGCAGGAACAGCCTGTCCAGCAAGAGCAAACAGTGGAAGCCCCTAAATCCACTGAACAAACTGTGCCTCCAAGGCAAGAAACTTCAGCTGAGGCATCAATCCTCCAAACTCCACAAAAGGAGGATACAAGCAGGAAAAGGGACAGAGAGACTCCCCTTACAACATCAGCAAGTCATGGGGAGAAAAGACAGAGAATCAATCCCTTCTCAGAGGAAGAAATGCCAATAGGACAGTCTTTTGGTATGGTCCCACCCAGCGGGGAAGCATCAGCAAGTTCCTTTCAACAGGAACAGGATAGAGCAATGGGAGGAGAAGTAAGTTCCTCAAATCAGCAAAGAGAAGGTGGACCCAGCATTAAACAGCAGTTCATCGACATCAAGAGGAGAAATGAGCCCATCAAGATACAGCTGTATAACCATCTGTTAAACATGGCTCCCACCAATCAACAAAGACTCATGTCTGCATATGATGTGCAGGAAGGCAAAATGATCATGAGTCATTTTATGCCAACAACACTGCAGCCCCAATCTGCCTCTGACTACTTGAGGACTAACCTGGAAGTCCTTTCCAAGGATATCCACCCAATGGATAAGATAGAACTGCATAAGCAAACGGGTGAGATGGTCTATGCTTCCTTGGCAGACCAAACATTGGATAACTACAGGCTACAAAATAGCCTTAACAATACAGCCTCTCAGCTAGAGTTGGAGAGAGCATCATCCCAGGCAAAGGACAACAGGATAAGGTCCTTAGAGGACATCATCATAGAGATGGGACATGATCCCAAAAGATATCAAGGGCATACAAGAGATATTAAAATTGAGGGATGCAGACATGGCAGCCTTGAGGAGAAAGATCAAACTCCCAGCCACAATTCACCCTCAAACAGATGATGTTGCCCAGCAAAGACATGATCAACAGGCCACAACCTTGTTGATATCTCTGTATAAGCAGCTAATCCAAACTCAGGAAAAGCTGGGAGAATCGGAGGTTGCAAAAACAGCACTACAGGCAGCCTTAAAACAGAGAGAAGAAGGGCAGACCTCTCAGCCTCCTCCTCAAATAATAAACCTTGAGGAAGCTGCCCCAACTACTGTTCCTCCCCCCCAACAGATTGATCAAGCTGCACCACCTACTTCAGCACCTCCACCAACAGAGCAGGCCCCTAGCTTGGACATGCAAAAGCTAAAAAATGAGATTCAAGCCCTGGAAGCTCAAATGGCAGAGCTGAATGAGAACAGGGATAAATTGGCCAAGGTGAATGACAGATATGATAAATCCAAGCAAGCAGTGGCAGAGAAGGGCAGGGAGGTGAAAGCCCTCAAAGACGGGATAAAAGAGCTAGAAAATGAGCTCAAATTAGATAAAGTTATAGCTGGGCTTAAGGCAATGCTATGGGCCAACATTGGCAAGTCTATTACTGACCAATGGCAGTATATAGAGACAATCCATGAGCAGCTAGAGCTCATCCCAAAAGCACAAGCTGAAATTCACAAGTCAAGGGCTGCTCTAGGCAACATGCCTGAAGTTGCCACCAGGATGATCAATGTGTTGAATAATAGAACAAGTACTCAGCTGGCAAACATGGGAATTCCCAATAGAACTGAGACCATTCAGTTGATCAAAAGGGTTCTCACATTGAGAAATTTGGTGCAGACATTGGAGAGAAGAACCCAGGACATGCAGACCGAGGTGAAAAGGTTCATGGATAAATTCTTGGTGCTGCAAAACAGAGGACTCCCTAGCTTACTGAACAGCGCAGGGAGACTGCTCATTCATGAGCAGTATGCCAAAAGAGTGAATGCATTTGCCACAAACGAAATCAATGAGAAGCCCAGCAACTCAGAAGAAACAGGGCCTGCTACAGGACAGACTATCTACAACAAGGTAGAAAGTCTATTTTTTATAATGAATGAGATCAATCACCTGTTTGAGGTGGCTCCCAATTTTTACAAGTATACAGAGGCAGAGGAGACTATGGATGCAATTCTCAGGCATCAACTCCCTACACAAGACTGGTGGACAAATACAATACAGAAAATTTTATAGAGAGTGAGTCATCCACCAAATTTTGTTTTTTAAAAAAATATGAATTGTTATGTAAAGCACAGTTTAACAAAATCAGCATGCATTAAAGATCAGAGCTGAGCCAACTCAGCAGAAATTTCGGCCAATGAAGCAAAAGTAGGAAACCACAGGTGGCAGAGCCGAGAAAATACAGCGCAACAAACTTAAAGGCACATTTTCCAGCATTAAAGCAAAGCGGTTCAACCGACTCACTGACCTCCAAGGGTCAAAATATCCTCTGACAGACTTAAAGAGCAGTTATGCTGCATTAAAAGCTGTAATAACTTCTTTTCTACTTTCTGTACGAAGTAATGAAGATATTTCTCTCTCAGATGACTCAATGACTGAGATATTTTGTATAAACATTTCTATAAAATCCCCTTCGCATGAGTTTGCAAGGGTTGTTGTTGATTTCTCCTGAAGAAGTTCTTATGTTGTAATCCTTTCAGAAGTTTAATAAAGAAAGTGATGGAATTTCTCGGATTTCTGAAGTGTTGAATGTGTTCTGGTGTCTGTTGAAAACTGTTGGATTCCTGTGTATTACACAATACAATAAGTCTCTGTAACTCTCTCTGTCATGTGTTTTTGATTTGTTAAAATCCACATATGTTTCTAATTTTTGAATATTTAGCAACAAGGAAAAAGAATAACTTTCAGGATTTATTCAAGAAATACCCTGAGTTCAATCTGTGTTGCTAATGAATGTTTTCTTCAGCTGTAATCTTGATAAGTGTAATTCTTAATTGCTGCACTTTCAGAATACATCTTTCACAGTGGCCTTTGTCTCAGGAATTCAAGTTTGCTCCTGTGCAACGTGTTTCACTTTCACCTCACCAGCTTAATAGAGAATTCTTAATTGCTTTCTGTTGGCTAACATGCTTCACCATTCAAGTTAAATTTGTTTGTCTGAGATACACAATCGGCCCTGCAGTTTGAACACCACCAATCCTGCATTTCAAAGCATTTCACAACTCCAGACTCCATTGCCCAAGGATATACTCTAAACACTACATCTTAAGCCCTGAAAGAAATCCTTCAACCAAAACATAAACCAAAACCTGAGCATAATACCTAGCCTAAAAACACCATCATAACAGAGACAAATCATAAAGAGAGAGCCCTCTCTGATTACCGTTTGGCTAGAAACTGTGATCCAAAGATTGGTTAGTGGTTACCCCGGCCGTATTCCCTTGGGAGTCATAGGGAACAACCTGGGTGTTAACATAATTGGCGACTCCGCTGGGGAGTTCTTAGGATTTTCCAATTTCTATACATTCCTCAAAGCCTGAAATCAAGCCTGAAACAAGTCAGGAGGCCTTCAAAACTGTTTCTGTGTAACATTGACAGGTTTAGGGAAGAGCTCTTTCAGTGAATCTCCATCTCAGCTTTGAAGTATATATAGCCATTCCAAAATATTTATCCAGTCCTTACAAATATAAAAACTTCCTATAAAAATCCTAAAAAACAGTTAGAAGCTGGCTCCCAAGAAACATCCACCGCACACTAGGGCAAATCCTGACCCTAATCCACCCATCATTGTTGATAATCCAAATACCATCCCTAGAAACATTAGGAGGCAGCAAAGGCAGGAGCAGCCTGCTGATCTAACTTCAGATTCAGATCATCCCAGCCTCATCCCTACTCCTTGCAAGGTCCTTTTCCGGTCTACCCCTAGTTCCCCTAGTTCACCATCCACATCTCAAAGTCCTCCTCTCACATCCTCATCCACTGCTCATATCCCCTTGACCAACACTCTAGGTTCACCCTTACTTGTCACCCCTGTGGTACCCACTGTTCCTATTATCCCAGCTGCCCCTGTTAATCCTCTAAATCCTGTAAATATGGGTAACAGATATGCACCCTTGCAGATACCAGCTAATGCTGCAGCTCTACCCCAAGACTACCAAACCAAAATCTCATATTTTGACTCCAATGGCCCTCTGACAGCTATCCAGCATGCTAAGAGGATGCAAGACCATTTTGAAACCTATGAAATAGATGATGACAGTGTCAGAATGAGGATGTTTGTTCAAAGCCTAACTGGGGATGTAAGAACTTGGTTTAGATCCCTGAATGCAAACTCCATTACAACTCCTGATGAACTGTATCAAGCCTTTACCAGTAGATGGGAAAAGAAGAAAGATCCTCTGCACATACTTGGGGAATATGACACTATCAAAATAGGTCCCCAAGAGACTGTTTTGGAGTATTGTGCAAGATTTAACAATGTCTATAACGCGATTCCACAAAATTTAAGACCTCCTCCTGATCTAGCTTTGTACAAATTCCCTGATGGTTTTGACCCTGACATGGCCTATCAGTTGAAGGAAAGAGATCCTCAATCCCTTGCAGAGGCCCAAAGGGTTGCAGTTACAGTGGAAGCCAACCTAATTGCCAAAAGAAACAGGGCAAGGTTGGAAAAGAGGACCGTTTTCAAAGAAGAACCCTCTACCTTTGATCAAAAGCTAGATGCAATACTCAATGGAATGAAAAGATTGGGTGATAGAGTGGAATCGGTTGAGAGAAAATCATCATGGGAAGCACCACAAACTAACCCTCCTAGGAATCCAAATTTTAGGAGAACTCAAAACCCAAATGTTGGCAAGGCCAGTGCTGACCAAGACATAAGACCCCCTTTCCAAGAAAATTATGCAGAAACTTCCACATCAACAGAACCCAATGAAGATCCTGAGATTAATTTAATGGGTCTAGATGGTGAAAGTCAAGTTTTCTTAACACAAGAAGATCATGAAGATGATGAAACCAAACTCTTCCAAACTAAATCAGGTGAATCCTTTGACTTTAAGCAAGGCTATGACACTGCTGTTTATGAGTTCCATAACCAATACAAGCTAAGGAGCAGAACTGTGAATGTAAACCAGCCTGAAAAGATAAAGGATAATCAGCAACCTGAAAGAGTCATAGTCACAGAACCTAATGACAAAACAAAGTCACTTGCAGAAGAAGTGATTATTGAAGAGATCACTGAACCACCGTCCTTGAAACAGCAGCCTGTGCCCATTTCACATTCTCAGCCTAATTTGAATGTTACTCCCCAGGAGATGAGTAAAAGAGGCAAGTTCCAAAGTCAAGATAAAAATCAAGAAGAAGATTTAGTGAATAAGGAAAGGAATGTTATCTATAACCCCAAGACCCAATCTGAAAAACCTTTTGACCTAGAAACTGAAGTTGGCAAACTAAAAATAGCAATCCCTCTCTCAGAACTAGCCAAGCATGACATCTATAAACTACAAATCAAGAAGTCCCTTCAACTCACTAGCAACAAAGATGATGTTAATGTGCTGGATGACACTCCAGAATTACTGTTTGGCCCAGAAGTGGATGGAAAAACAATGGTCACAGGGGTATTACCTTTTTATGTCAGTTTACATATTCATGATAAAATATTACATAACGCAATGTTTGACTCAGGTGCCTCTCACAATCTCATGCCAAAAGCAATCATGGAGAGATTGAATTTAGACATAACAAGACCATACAAGGACCTGTTTTCCTTTGACTCCAGCCAAGTCAAGTGTCTAGGTCTCATAAAAGATTTATGTGTGTCTCTGGTTCAATACCCAAACAAGACAATCCTAATGGATGTGGTAGTTGCTGATATCCCACCTAAGTATGGGATGCTGTTATCAAGATCTTGGGGAGCTAAACTCCAAGGTTCCCTGCAATTAGACATGTCATATGCCACCATCTCTGTTTTTGGGCAACCAAAAAGACTGTACAGAGAAACACTAATGAAATATATGGTCAGCAGTGAAGAAAAGCCTCAAAACTTCCCCATATATGTTGTCCATTCAGACATAGACTCATACATTCTCTTCAATGACAGCACAACTCCCTCAAAAGGTGAGGTTGAAACCAAGATACTCATACAGGAGGAAGACTCAAATGAAAGAATTACTACCCATGAAACAACAGTCAATCAAACACTAGATGTTGCTGCTGCCCTAGTTGTCAAGAACATCCAATCAAACGATGGAACTGTCCTAGAAGACAAGCTAGATGAAAAACCACAACTTCTACTCACATTGCCAGCCCATGAACAGATCATCGAATCTCCTTCCCAACAGGATATTCTATGGTTCCTTGAATTTGATGGCTCAGTCAACAAGTTAGGGGCAGGAGCTGGAGTTTGGGTACACAATAAAGAAAATAGTCATGCAGAGGGCAGAGCCTATAGATTGAATTTCAGATGTACTAACAACATGGCAGAATATGAAGCTCTTTTACTAGGCCTCAAGTTAGTAAAGTTCTTACAAGCTGCCAGGGTTTCAATCATGGGTGATTCAGATTTAGTTATTCAACAAGTGAAGGGAAACTTTGTCACCAATGACAAAAGACTAAGGACTTATAGGTCTGCTGTTGCTGAGGTACTAAACTTTTTCTCTGAATTCCAAATCACTAAGGTTCCTAGAACCCACAATCTACATGCTCATAGTTTAGCCACCTTTGCAAGTACCTACAACCTGCCTTTTGGGCCCCATCATTGTTTTACAGCTGAGGTAAAACACAGACCCTCCATTCCAAACAATGTGAATGATTGGCAAGTATTTGAGGATGACAAGCAAATAAACCATTTTTTAACTCTGCAACAAGAATTTGCAGGATTAAATATTGACACTGATACAGCAAGTCAATCACAAATACTTGATACAGCAAGTCAATCACAAGTACTTGATACAGCAAGTCAATCACAAATACTTGATACAGCAAGTCAATCACAAGTACTTAAAAGAGCAAGTCCATCACAAATACAGTTTCAACAGATTACTCACCCAATGTCACCTAGAACAGCAAAACAAATGCTAAATCCAACTATTTTCAACAAGGAAAACATTCGGCAAATTCAATCAATCAATTGTGAGGAAGTGGCCAATGCTGAAACTGAAATCATAGAGCTGAAAGACAATTTTCTACCAACAGGCCTAACTCCACTAGAAGACATCTTTGACTCAAATGACATCCCCAGAAAACCAAAAATGCAGCCATTGAAGAATGCAACATAGGTACAATTGACAAACCCAAAATAATTAAATTGTCTGCATCTTTACCTCCTGATCAAAAGCCAAAATACATTGACCTCTTTAAAGAGTTCCAGGATGTTTTTGCATGGAGTTATGAGGACCTAAAGTCCTATGACACCTCTGTTATCCAGCATACAATCCCTCTCAAACCTGATCAAAAGCCCTTTAAACAAAAATTGAGGAGAATCAATCCTATGCTTCTCCCAGCAATGGAACAAGAAGTATAGAAAATGTTTAAGGCGGGCATCATAGCACCAATCAGATTCTCTGAATGGATTTCCAACTTAGTCCCCACAAGAAAGAAGACTGGAGAAATCAGGCTGTGTGTGGATCTAAGAAATTTGAACCAAGTATCCCTCAAAGACAACTATCCCTTACCCAAGATGGATCACATTCTCCAAAGAGTGGTAGGGGCCTCAAGAATCTCATTACTGGATGGATTTTCAGGCTTCAATCAAATCCTGGTGCACCCTGATGATCAAGACAAAACAACATTCACTACCCCATGGGGAACTTTCAAATATGTAAAGATGCCTTTTGGATTAAAAAATGCAGGGGCAACTTTTCAAAGAGCCATGGATATTGCTTTTGCCAAGGAGATTCATGACTTTTTAGTCATTTACCTAGATGACCTTACACCTTTCTCAAAATCGGACCAAGAACATATAAAACATCTGAGACAGATCTTCCTAAAATGCAGAAAATATGGAATTTCCTTGAATCCCAAGAAATCCC
This sequence comes from Pinus tabuliformis, assembly GCA_031772625.1. Lineage (NCBI taxonomy): Eukaryota > Viridiplantae > Streptophyta > Pinopsida > Pinales > Pinaceae > Pinus > Pinus tabuliformis. Next base: position 1,296,132,813 of record CM062807.1, read on the forward strand.
TGTTTGGTTTAGAGGAAGGTAAGCTATTGGGCCACATCATTTCTAAAGATGGCATTAGAATTGACCCAAATAGGATACAGGCTATCCTACAAATGCCCCACCCAAGAAATGTCAAAGAGTTGCAAGGATTCTTGGGAAAAATCAATTTCTTAAGAAGGTTTATCCCAAACTTAGCAGAACTAATTAGATTATTAAATAACATGCTAAAAAAGGATTCAAAAGTCAAGTGGACTGTTGAAGCCAATCAAGCCTTTGAAGGTATAAAATTGGCCCTTACCCAAACCCCAGTGTTGACCAATCCTCAGTTTGACAGAGAATTTATCATTTTCTCTTTTGCCTCCCAGCATACTATTGCTGCTGTTTTGTTACAGAAAGATGACCAAGGAAATGAAAAGCCAATTGCTTTCTTTAGCAAAGCTCTCAGAGATGCACCTTTAAAGTATCAAATCATGGAAAAGCAAGCTTATGCTTTGGTTAAAGCCATTAAAGACTTTAGGATTTACATCCTTTATTCCCATGTTATAGCATATGTGCCAAGTCCTATTGTCAAAGACATTCTCACCCAAGAAAATTTAGAGGGCAGAAGAGGAAAGTGGATTGCCAACATCTTGGAATTTGACATTGAGATAAAACCTACAAAACTAATAAAAGGGCAAGGCTTGGCTAAATTAATGACGGAAGCAAATTTCCAAGCCTTAGACATTAACCAACTGGATAGTGAACATGAGCTGGCAACTCCAAAGATCAATGTAGCCTTTGAACGATCCCCTTGGTACTCTGATATATGTTATGTATTGCAAAACCTGTGTGCTCCTCCAGGATTGTCCAGAACTAAATGTAGGTTTTTAAAAATGAAGGCCTCTAAATTTTGTGTTATGGATGGAAATTTATTATGGAAAAACCATGAAGGAATATTGCTAAACTGCCTAATGGAGAATGAAACTGACAAAATCATAAAGGAATTTCATGTAGGTGACTGTGGTGGACACTTATACTGGAAGTCCACTGTGGATAAAATACTAAGGGCTGGGTACTACTGGCCCACCATGTTCTCTGATGTCAAGAAATTCACCACCTCATGTCACAAATGTCAAGTGTTTGAGGGAAAGAGACAGTTGTTGCCACTTCCTTTAAGGCCTATTGCAACAGAGAGACCTTTTCAGCAATGGGGCTTGGATTTCATTGGGGAAATTCATCCCTCATCTTCAGGCCAACATAGATGGATCTTAACAGCCACAGACTACTTCACCAAGTGGATTGAAGCTGTTCCATGCAGACAAGCAAATGATTCCACTATCATTCAATTCTTGGAGAACAACATATTGGCTAGATTTGACTGTCCTGACAAAATAATAACAGACAATGCTGCTGCTTTCAGATCCAAGAAAATGGTGAACTTCTGCCATAAATTTCACATCACCTTGGGCCATTCTACTGCATACTATCCCCAAGGTAATGGCCTTGCTGAGTCATCAAATAAAAGTCTGGTAAACATCATAAAGAAAGTACTAGAAGAGAACAAAAAGAACTGGCATAAGAAGCTTGTGAATGCCCTATGGGCAGATAGACTAACAACCAAAAGATCAATTAGGACCAGCCCATATGAGTTAGTTTATGGATTAGAGGCCAAATTTCCTTCATCACTAGGAGTGCCTGTTATGAAACTTCTTCAAGAAAGCCAAGCTGAACCAAATGATATGCAAAGAATAATCAATCAGATCATATGTTTACAGCAGACTAGAGACCAAGTTTTCAGCAGAGTACAAGTTCTACAAGAAAAATTAAAGAAGGCCTTTGATAGAAGAACTAAGGCAGAAGATTTCAACATTGGTGACAAAGTCCTCAAGTGGGATTCAAGAAGAGAAGATAAGGGAAAACATGGAAAATTTGATTCCCTTTGGAGAGGACCATTTGCTGTCCAAGAAGTACAAGGAAACAACACTTATTTCCTTAAGAGTCTCAATAAAACTGATTTGGATGAAGGTCCTGTGAATGGCAGGATGCTGAAGCACTATTTTGAATGTCACCCATAAGTGCACCCTGAGTTTTTCCTTGTACATATCCAGATGTATATATTATTTTCTGTCAACATGTAGAAATGCAATTCCTCAAAGTTTTCCTAAACTGCCAGCAAAGGATGAATAGAATCAGAGGTCTACCAAGAAGAGAAGCACACAATTTTGGCATTTCAAAGCAGCAAACTTCAGGATTGGCAAGAGCAGTCAAGGAGCAAGGCAATCTGACCTGCTGTTCTTGGTCTTTCAAATGAAACACCATCCCCATGTGGAGCCACTGTTAGCTACCTATACCAATAGGTTTCATATTTCATGATTGGAAATGAAAAGGTCCAAATATGCTCTGCTTTGATGATTCAAAGATCACATATTTCCAAGAGAATCCAATCTGTGCTTATAGCTTGGCATGGACTCAAATTTTGATGAATGGTCCAACAGTCCAATCTGGATCATGTCATGTTTTGAATTTTATGTTGTAGGATAGAGAAAGGAGTCTGTCCAAACTGTTTAATCTTGGCAGACAAGTAGTTTAGGTAGAGAAAAAAGGCTCCCAACAGCTTAATCTGGGACCTTGGAAGAAATAAGGGTAGAAGTAGATAGAAAAACAAAAGAAAAGCCAAAGAAAAGAAAAGGCAAGTAAGGGTCTGCAAGTCCAAGTGCACCCTCCAAGAAGAAATAAAAAAATGCTAGGCAAATAGATGGGTAGGCAGTTGGGGTTGCAGAGGGGCCATTTCTTATCAGTTGCATGTGTGCTAACTTTGTTTACCAAAGCAAAATCAATGAATTGAGAAGGTGTCATTCCTCATCAAGTTGCAGCAAGCAGGAAGCATGTCTAACCTCCCTTCCTCCCCTCTCCATTTCATTACTAACACTCCCTCATCAGCTGAGATTCAAGGAAGAGATTATGGTTTCATGGTGGTTCTTAATCTTTTTAGAAGCCACATTTCTTGTCTAAACTCTTTTCATTTTGATCTACTCCCTAAACTAAGTAAGTTTCAAATAAACTTAGTGATTTCCCCCTCATTCACTCTTTCATCCATATTAACTCTAACTTTACTATGTAAATCCCCTATGTTACCTTTCCCCTAATATTATTAACACCACGGTGTATAAACCCCAAATTTTGTATAAATATCCCTCCCCTTGGCATTATAGCCATATGTTCTCTAAAAAGGAATCAAAATGACATCTGGTCACTTTGATGAACCTATACCTCATCTCTCTCCCTTGTTTCAAGTCATTCCACTCATTAAACCTTCATTTGCAAAGAAAAACCCTATAAAAAACCCCTCCTACCCATAACCCCTTTGAAATTATGAAAAACCCAAAAAACCCACTTTTGCCGCTTAACCAAAGTTGGCGCATATATTTGATTTTTCGAAATATATTGAAAAACATTGAAAAATACCGTATCTAAACCTTTCCCGCTGAGCACGTGTCCCAAAAGAAATATTTGTTTATTCCTCTGCCCGCGTCCGTATCCACCGATCACATCGCCCTCCCGTCCACCGTCGGATCGGACCCGTGGGATCCGACGGCCCTCATTGATATCGGAGCGGCCCCCACGACAGACGATTAGCGCCCGAGAAAATGACGAAGGGATACGTCATGGCGCGGCCACGCGTCACCCTCTCGGGTCTCTCGGAGCAGCCTCTGACAAAACCAGGGCCGTATCGTAACCGCTCCGAGAAACCGTAACCGCTCCGAGAAACCGTAACTGCTATGGCACTTAACCGTAACCGCTATGGCACTTACCGCCCGATTTGCTGGTCCCACGTCAGACCCACATCATCGCCACCCTGCCATCGCATCAACACTTTTGTCCGCCTCTGTGCCAGCATGTCTGCCACCGCATCATCCCCATGGACCAATAGTAGCTCGCCACCTCACCCGATGACGTCATGCTGATGTCATCTGAGCTTGACCCCACCCTATGACGTCATGCTGACGTCATCCGAGAAAAAGCGCCAAATTGCCAAAAGGTCCATATTTTGGCCAAAAATCACGTTTTGCATACCTTTTGCTCATTCGCTATTGTTTCCGTTGCATGGTCTTTTACGTCCAAAACTGCGCCACCCCGCTGGAATCGACCTGAAGACCTCCAGAGCACCAATCCTGCCCACATTTACGACCATTGCTCGCTGTTTACCAGGTATTTCTCATCATTTATCCTCCATACGCCTGAATTGTCTGTAAATTACTCAGAAGGCTCAAAGGACACTAAAACTCATCATTTTACCAGCAAATTCCCTCTGCAAAGCCTCTATTCCCAGCTGCAAGCTCGAAAACCACCAGCTGAGCCTTGATTTCCCGAGTTCTTATCAAAAACTGTAAACTGCTCGCGCAATCGTGAGACAGTTGGTCAATCCATTAAAAAACCTGCCACAGAAGACAAAGTGAGACCAGACATTGGTCTTATTCATAATTCAAACAGTATTTCAATTGCTGTGTGCCCACTTCAACCTCTGGTCCCTGAAATTCACACTTTCATTGCAAGTAATCACCACTGTGTTGTTCTGCCTACTTCAACCAGTTCACCTACAAGTCAGAAGCTTAATAGACCATGGAAACGCCAATTGCACTGAACATCAAGCCTCTCAATGCCCCTCACAGGGAGTTAGAATGGAAAGCTCTGGGAGATATGGATTATCAAATGTTAGACTGGTTTCCATTAGGCTCTAAATATAATATTCAGATGCTAAATGAGTTGAAAGCCCAACACCTTAGTGGAGCTGATATCCTAGGGATTTGGGACTCAAACTTGCCCATCTACAACCTCCCCCAGGTAAATCCTATGCCTGAATTGATCCACAGATGCCAGGAGTGCTATGATCCATGCCAAAGAACTGTCCTCAGTCCTACAGGCTCAATTCTGTTCCATATCACCCCAGAGAGCATAAATGAGATGCTGCATTTCCACACTGCAAAACCATTGACCCCCCTCTACATGCAGAACTTGATAAAGAAGGGGACTAAGTTGTCAAATGACCAGATCATCAAAATCAACCAGCTGTTTGTACAATCAGGCTCTGAAACCATCAGAACTCCTCCTATTGGATATGCTTACTTAAATGAATTGGGCAGAATGCTAGTGGATTTGATCAGCTATGTCCTAGGGTTCAAGGGAATGGAGGATGTGGATGAAATTATAATGGCAATGCTGTCTATATTCTCTCCTGGAAAGCCTCCAGCTGTACATTACGACTATGCCACATATATTGCAGATAGGATCCATGACCAGCTGATGAATTTTCAAAGGGAAAGACTGTTCAGATATACTTCCTACATTTATCATTTATTCTTGTTTAATCAACCAGGCAGCTTCCTCATTCCCCTGAAACAAGTTAATGCCCAGGGGAATCCAAGGTCAGTTGTGTTTTGGACCTCTGTTTTTCATTGCACCTCTGTATCACCATACACATACTGTGAGTTCATAGACTTATTCATACATCCAGCTATGACATTATTGTATGGTGTTCCTCCTCCAAGGTTAACTGATGACATGAGGAGAATTCTCCATCTAAACAAAACCTACAGCATTGGTAATTGGTACCTTTACCAAGACCACACAGTCATCAGAGTATATGGCTGTGAGTTGAAGCCTTTTAGGCTACCAAGGTATGTCCCCATGAGGCTTTTTGCCCTAGAATACTTCAGGCAATTTGGGAATGCCGACTACCTCCACTTCCAAAGTAAGAACAAGAAGGCACAGTTGAAGGTAAGGAGCCAGCTGGGCCCCTTCCTATATAACAAAAAAGAAGAGGGATGGAAAGAGGCAAATAGTATCCTAGAGGCTCTCAAACTGCAAACTAGTTTTGAGTGGATACCCTATGACCCTAATCATTTTGTTTCCCTCAGGAGGATAAGATACAAATTGGGTACCTATTCACATGTGAGGCAGCCTGAGATTGAGCAGTATGCCAATGCATTAAGCTGGGAAGAGGGCACCCTAGAAGAGGAAATCACTAGTGAAGAGCTGCTAGAAAGAGAGGCCAGAAATATTCAAAAGGAAACTGACTTAGAAACTTGTGGACAGGTCCCCCTCTCATATAAAAGACAACTTGGAGCAGCTGCCTCATCCTCAACAACACATCAGCAAGCTGCCGTGAATACTCCACAGACAGCCAACAAAGGCAAAGAAAAGCAGGTGGAACAGCCACCTCCTATGACTGAAGAGCAAATGGAAACCCTAGTGCAGCAACAAGAAGAAATGGAGCAGCAGGGAGAAGGGCAGCAGCAAGAAGAACAGCAACAACAGGAAGAACAAAGGCAAGAACAACCTGTCCAGCAAGAGCAAACAGTGGAAGCCCCTAAATCCACTGAACAAACTGTGCCTCCAAGGCAAGAAACTTCAGCTGAGGCATCAATCCTCCAAACTCCAAAAAAGGAGGATACAAGCAGGAAAAGGGACAGAGAGACTCCCCTTACAATGTCAGCAAGTCATGGGGAGAAAAGACAGAGAATCAATCCCTTCTCAGAGGAAGAAATGCCAATAGGACAGTCTTTTGGTATGGTCCCACCCAGCGGGGAAGCATCAACAAGTTCCTTTCAACAGGAACAGGATAGAGCAATGGGAGGAGAAGTAAGTTCCTCAAATCAGCAAAGAGAAGGTGGACCCAGCATTAAACAACAGTTCATCGACATTAAGAGGAGAAATGAGCCCATCAAGATACAGCTGTATAACCATCTGTTAAACATGGCTCCCACCAATCAACAAAGACTCATGTCTGCATATGATGTGCAGGAAGGAAAAATGATCATGAGTCATTTTATGCCAACAGCACTGCAGCCCCAATCTGCCTCTGACTACTTGAGGACTAACCTGGAAGTCCTTGCCAGGGATATCCACCCAATGGATAAGATAGAACTGCATAAGAAAACGGGTGAGATGGTCTATGCTTCCTTGGCAGACCAAACATTGGATAACTACAGGCTACAAAATAGCCTTAACAATACAGCCTCTCAGCTAGAGTTGGAGAGAGCATCATCCCAGGCAAAGGACAACAGAATAAGGTCCTTAGAGGACATCATCATAGAGATGGGACATGATCCCAAAGATATCAAGGGCATACAAGAGATATTAAAATTGAGGGATGCAGACATGGCAGCCTTGAGGAGAAAGATCAAACTCCCAGCCACAATTCACCCTCAACGAGATGATGTTGCCCAGCAAAGACATGATCAACAGGCCACAACCTTGTTGATATCTCTGTATAAGCAGCTAATCCAAACTCAGGAAAAGCTGGGAGAATCGGAGGCTGCAAAAACAGCACTACAGGCAGCCTTAAAACAGAGAGAAGAAGGGCAGACCTCTCAGCCTCCTCCTCAAATCATAAACCTTGAGGAAGCTGCCCCAACTACTGTTCCTCCCCCCCAACAGACTGATCAAGCTGCACCACCTACTTCAGCACCTCCACCAACAGAGCAGGCCCCTAGCTTGGACATGCAAAAGCTAAAAAATGAGATTCAAGCCCTGGAAGCTCAAATGGCAGAGCTGAATGAGACCAGGGATAAATTGGCCAAGGTGAATGACAGATATGATAAATCCAAGCAAGCGGTGGCAGAGAAGGGCAGGGAGGTGAAAGCCCTCAAAGACGGGATAAAAGAGCTAGAAAATGAGCTCAAATTAGATAAAGTTATAGCTGGGCTTAAGGCAATGCTATGGGCCAACATTGGCCAGTCTATTACTGACCAATGGCAGTATATAGAGACAATCCATGAGCAGCTAGAGCTCATCCCAAAAGCACAAGCTGAAATTCACAAGTCAAGGGCTGCTCTAGGCAACATGCCTGAAGTTGCCACCAGGATGATCAATGTGCTGAATAATAGAACAAGTACTCAGCTGGCAAACATGGGAATTCCCAATAGAACTGAGACCATTCAGTTGATCAAAAGGGTTCTCACATTGAGAAATTTGGTGCAAACATTGGAGAGAAGAACCCAGGACATGCAGACCGAGGTGAAAAGGTTCATGGATAAATTCTCGGTGCTGCAAAACAGAGGACTCCCTAGCTTACTGAACAGCGCAGGGAGACTGCTCATTCATGAGCAGTATGCCAAAAGAGTGAATGCATTTGCCACAAACGAAATCAATGAGAAGCCCAGCAACTCAGAAGAAACAGGGCCTGCTACAGGACAGACTATCTACAACAAGGTAGAAAGTCTATTTTTTATAATGAATGAGATCAATCACCTGTTTGAGGTGGCTCCCAATTTTTACAAGTATACAGAGGCAGAGGAGACTATGGATGCAATTCTCAGGCATCAACTCCCTACATAAGACTGGTGGACAAATACAATACATAAAATTTTATAGACAGTGAGTCATCCACCAAATTTTGTTTTAAAAAAAAATATGAATTGTTATGTAAAGCACAGTTTAACAAAATCAGCATGCATTAAAGATCAGAGCTGAGCCAACTCAGCAGAAATTTCGGCCAACGAAGCAAAAGTAGGAAACCACAGGTGGCAGAGCCGAGAAAATACAGCGCAGCAAACTTAAAGGCACATTTTCCAGCATTAAAGCAAAGCAGTTCAACCGACTCACTGACCTCCAAGGGTCAAAATTTCCTCTGACAGACTTAAAGAGCAGTTATGCTGCGTTAAAAGCTGTAATAACTTCTTTTCTACTTTCTGTACGAAGTAATGAAGATATTTCTCTCTCAGATGACTCAATGCTTGAGATATTTTGTATAAACATTTCTATAAAATCCCCTTCGCATGAGTTTGCAAGGGTTGTTGTTGATTTCTCCTGAAGAAGTTCTTATGCTGTAATCCTTTCAGAAGTTTAATAAAGAAAGTGATGGAATTTCTCGGATTTCTGAAGTGTTGAATGCGTTCTGGTGTCTGTTGAAAACTGCTGGATTCCTGTGTATTACACAATACAATAAGTCTCTGTAACTCTCTCTGTCATGTGTTTTTGATTTGTTAAAATCCACATATGTTTCTAATTTTCTAATATTTAGCAACAAGGAAAAAGAATAACTTTCAGGATTTATTCAAGAAATACCCTGAGTTCAATCTGTGTTGCTAATGAATGTTTTCTTCAGCTGTAATCTTGATAAGTGTAATTCTTAATTGTTGCACTTTCAGAATACATCTTTCACAGTGGCCTTTGTCTCAGGAATTCAAGTTTGCTCCTGTGCAACGTGTTTCACTTTCACCTCACCAGCTTAATAGAGAATTCTTAATTGCTTTCTGTTGGCTGACATGCTTCACCATTCAAGTTAAATTTGTTTGTCTGAGATACACAATCGGCCCTGCAGTTTGAACACCACCAATCCTGCATTTCAAAGCATTTCACAACTCCAGACTCCATTGCCCAAGGATATACTCTAAACACTACATCTTAAGCCCTGAAAGAAATCCTTCAACCAAAACATAAACCAAAACCTGAGCATAATACCTAGCCTAAAAACACCATCATAACAGAGACAAATCATAAAGAGAGAGCCCTCTCTGATTACAGTTTGGCTAGAAACTGTGATCCAAAGATTGGTTAGTGGTTACCCCGGCCGTATTCCCTTGGGAGTCATAGGGAACAACCTGGGTGTTAACACTTCACTAATGCTGCTTTAGCCCATCGTGTGGGATATTATGTCACTGTGATTATGTACCTTAGTTGAGTGTGACGCGCTGGCGGATTGATCAGCCCTATGAAATCAACTGCCCTTTTTTCAAATATTTGTAAGGCACGTACTAGATGTAATGGAAGTTCATCATGATGTGATGGTTTCCCGACTCACTAGCACACATTGCATCCTTTAACATAGTCTTTGGAATATTTATAGAATGCTAACCACCATAACCCTACCTACAATACTTTCCACGTCATGGATTTTCCTCCTACGTGGCCACCCGCAACTCTGGCACTCCCATAAGACGTCTTGTCACTCGTGGTGGAGGAAACATCGTTGTAACACCTAATCTAACCCCAATTTATATAGGTGCCCTGCAATTAGCTGGTAATTGACTTCTCTTATGGCCATGTGTCTCTGTTGCGTATCCGTGTACTCCTTTGGGTATTTCCCTATGGCTAGTAAAGCAACGATCTCTTCTAAATAATCTTATATGTCTTCTGCTCTGAATAAATCGGTGTCAGGTAGCTAGTTGTCCAAGGAACCCCCACTTTCTCCAAGAATCCAACTTGCGATTAGGCCCAACGTTCAACTGACATGGTTTAAAAATTACTTCAAAATTAAATTATTGAAACAGTAACAACCATATGCAAATTCTCCCCTCTAGTATAGGCTTGTTGACCAGGTATTTCAATGTGGAGTGGTCTGTAAAGAACTTAAACAAGCCCCCAAGCAAGTAGTGCCTAAAATTTTGAAGAGAGTATACCATAGCTAGTGCTTCCCTCTCAGTCGTGGTGTAATTTTTTTTCGTAGTGGATAACTTCCTACTGAAAAAATAGATTGGATGGTCAAGACTTCCTACTCCCAGTTGTTCCAATAATGCTCCCAGAGAAATACTGGATGCATCAGTATGGACTTGGAATTGCTTATTCCAGTCAAGATACACTAAAATCAAATCACTTACTAGCCTCTCCTTCAATATATTTAGTGCGTCTTGACAGTCCTCCAACCATGTGAATGATTCTGCTTTCCTTATCAACTTCTCCATTCGGGTAGTAATGGAGGTGTAGTTGTGATGAATCTTTGGTAGTATCCAGTTTGTCCCAACATTGATCTCAACTGCTTCACATTGGCCAGCAGGTCCATGTTGACAATTTCCACAACCTTAGATGGATCTCATCATACCCCATACTTACATACAATGTGACCTAGAAGTAGTTTGTTGAATGGAACTGCAAATATACATTTCTTTAGGTTCAAGGATATATGTAATTGTTTGCAGCGATCAAACATTATCTGAGTAGGCTTGAGTGTTTCTTCAGCACACTGTATACTGAACAGTCATCCATGTATACCTCTAGGAACCTGTGGATGTAGTCTCTCAAGGTTTCAATCACAATTCTGGAGAATACTTCAGGTGCATTCTTGAGGCTGAATGAAATCACATGGTAGGCATACAGCCCCCACTCTGTAGTAAACATGCTTTTCTTTTTGTCTTTTGTCTAGGACCTCATCGTTGAATGGTGTGGGGAATGGGTCATGCACACAAGCATTGCTAAGGCTATGATAGTCTGCATAGACTCTTATCTCCGTAGCATCCTTTTTGTTCTGTAGTACTATCAGACCAACCCATTCTGCCTCGTCCACCAGGAAAATAAGTCCCGCCTCTAGCATTTTGTCTATTTCTTTCTTTACCTTCTCTTTGAATCTTGGGTTTAACCTATATGTTTTGTGCTTTGTTGGCTTGGCATCGGGTTTCAGTACAATTTTTTTTTCTCCTATGTCATCCTTAATTCCTTTTAGCTCCACAACTGAACATAAAAATAGATCCTCATATTCTCGTAGGAGATTAAAAAAATTTGTTGTTGTTTGTTCATCCCAGTATTCTACGATTGATGTAGGCTTAGGTTTATCCTCCATGCCAATGTTGTTCTTTTGAAAATTCTCTAGGTGTAAGTGTGGAGCATTTATTATAGTTTCCTCGTGTATATCTCTCTCCCCTTTAATCTCATTGAATTTCAGGTGTCGTAACCCCTCCAGGCCATCCTCCTCTAGTTCTATGTTCACATTCCCATGGGTCATTGCCTTTGGGTATGCCAAATCATAGAAGTATTATAAGGTTCTATGATTGGTGCATCCATCCCATAGTTGGCTTGATGTGAGAAGGATCTATTTGATAGCATGCACTACCTCGGTCAACCGTCTGTCACCATCCCTGAAAGAGAAACTACTAATAAATTGTTCAACCAAAGCATCCAAAACTCTCGTTTTCCTCCCTACCTCTTCCTTTATATACCAAGTTTGAGGGAAGGTACCTAATGCGTGTATGAAGTTGTGTACCCATAGTTCCTTGGGAAACCCTTCTCAGTTCCATCTATCTTTACAACTATCCAAGTGTTGTCAGAGATCTTAGTCCACAATGTACTTTGCAAACTCCTGTGGGTATTCCCCCACCTATTTGAATCTTTCATTCATTTCTCTTTTGATTCTTTCCCAGTCATGGAGGTAGTTGTGATGGGCTCCCCACCATCGTGATAGGGTTGCTTGTTGTGCAATGTTTAATAATGGTGTTTTATGTTCCTCCCTTACATTTTCATCAACCTTGTTGAGAAATAAATCTACTAAGTCTATACCATTGAAGGTGGGAAAACCTCTTACTTCCGTTCTGATCCAATTGATGCGACCTATTGTAGTGTAGTGATTGGTGTTGACCTCATATCCACCATGCTAGCAATCATCCCATGTGGCTTCCAAACCAACCTTAGATCTTTGTATACTCCTCTAGCTAACCAATCGTTCATCTTTCAGGTTTATGTAGTCCTCTCTCTTACCTATCGCTAATCTATAGAGTTGGTCTAACATTCTTGGCCCTTCTATGTCGTCTACAGGTTCTATGAATGTGGGTCCCTAATAGGGTCTAGCAGCTAAATGAACCTGTTGACGGTGCTGGACCTGCCAACATTCAGGGGATCACCCCGGTATGAAGTCCCAACTAGACCTCACACTGTTTGGTGTGGGAGTACCATATGGTATAATGTCCCAGTTGAAATTGTCTTAAATGTTTTCCTCAACTCTTACGTGTCAACACAGGAGAGTGGTTCTCTTTGTCTTCGAGAAGTGACGTTCACGTGCCTGGTGAGTGTAAGTGTCACTTGTGTCAATGGTTCTTTCACTGTCAAGGGAGAGGGTGAGAGTGAGTTCTAGGTCAATTGGGAGCAGTTCCAACAGTGCTAGGAACACACAACACAGTAGGACATGCATAGCTTCCGACGGAGCAGCCCACACAGATGTGGCAGTCACAACATATAAGGTAAGATAACACATACATCACTCATAGATCAGTCTGAATGAGTGCAATGGTTTTTACAACAAGTTTCATGTGAAAGGTTTGTTTGATGTCTGGGAGAGAATTCTACATGGGAGAGACAACATTAACAACATATACAACACATTTCCATTAATAGATTATGCATTACAATATATGAAGCAGTTCAGATGTAGAACATAGGTTAAATAAACATGTATTACAAGTGTTAAAGATTCGTCTTACAATAGATATAATACATGTGTGAAAACATGTTGGACTATTACCAGGCTTTTGAATTAAGCAAAAGTTCCAAGACACGTCGTTGCACCATACATCACTAAATCTGAGTGCGGAGCGTTGGAGCCACTACTTACTCCTTAAAGAAAAGATTACAGACTCTCTTGGCTATGTGGGAGGAGTTGATGTGAAAAAGTACTTTGCATGTACAAATGAGGGGGTATTTATAGCCAAGTGTGAAACTGACCCTTATGGTTGTTCGACTACCCTCATGACCGTTTGACTTCCATGACTTTTCGACTTACATGAATCTTTTTTCAACAAGTGGGTCTCTTGGACTTCCACGTTACATCACATTGATTGACAACAAGACAATAGTGGAGATGTGGGAGACATGACACATGACGTGACTCAACATGACTTGAAATGACAATGTTGGTACATCCGTGCTACTGTCAGAGTGCATGTTGAGCTATAGTGCCGCTGGGAGATGGATGTCTTCATGGTGTATCATAGCTTCACCTCCGCATGGCGAAGTGTGTGGTGTCTATGATGGTCCTTGGTTTGCTTGATGAAGCTTTAGCATGTTGTACCTTGCTTGCATGTTGGAAGGCTTGACAAGCTCATCTGTTCGTGCAGGTGCATGTTCGTCACGTTCGTCCGCTTTGCATGCTTCGTCCATTTGTCCATTGGTGAACCTGTCCTTCTGCATGTGATCCCTTTTTTCATCTCATTCATCGTCTTGTCATGTTTGTTGGTGTACCTGTACCTGTAGTCACTCATGACAAGACGACATCAAATACAAAACTTCCTAGTCTACTATGACACATGATCATTTCAGATGCAGATGATCGAGAGAGGTAGCAATCCTGTGATGCAGGATAATGGCTCTGGGCATTGTTGATGAAAACTACGCAAGAGTCATTGAGTGATGGAGACAAGAAATCTAAATCAAGAGTGGCTATTTGTGAGGTTTGGCTCGGTTGGGAGGAAAAAATGTGCAAATTTTGGGAGGAATAACCTAGGCTGATGAAAGGCAAGGTCGGCATGCCCTGCGCAATTTTTAGAATGAATGGGCAATGGGCCTGGACAACCATATTTGCGCAAGTTTCCAGAGGAATGGGTCAGGCTACATGAAAGGTCAATAGGCAGGATTTGCATAGTCTTTATGGGGAATTGCCCAGGAGACTGGCAACCAAAACTTCACAATTCCCATACTGAACTTCCAGTTGGTTGCTAGGGTCATTGGCAGCCAAAACTACGCAATTCCCAGAGGAACTTCCAATTGGTTGCTGGGGTCACTAGTAGCCAAAACTGCGTAATTCCTGGAGGGAATTGGCAGTCTATTGTTGGGAGTTGCTGGCAAGGAAACCTGAATAGAGGTAGGGAGGCTGGCCTGCTGATCATCTCTGTGAAATTTTTGAGCTGAGCTGACTGATGGGCATTAGAAAGTCTTCTCATGAACACTGCACAATTTTTGAGATGGACAATTTTATTGGGATGACTGACTAGGAAAACTTCACAATTTTTTGAGGGAGACAGGGATAGGCACTTAGTGTCTGTCTGGCCCGTCTACACAATTTCCATAGTCAGTTGAGTAGGTGAGGTAAGTGGCCTCTGCGTAATTTTTTAGGGGAGTCAGTTCTCGGGTGACTGTCAGGTCCGACTGTCTGGGTGGCCAACATGAGAGCTGGTTGAATTAATAGCAGGAAGCGCAGCTTGAAAAGACTAGCTTGGTGCTTCTGTGTTGTTCTGGTTGACATTTGATCGAGTTGATGGTGTAGGAATTTACAGGGTAAGTTCCACAGAAAGAATACCAAAAGGACACCGCTCACAACCAGATCTCAAATCAATACACCAGTATTTTTGACGTGGTTAAAACCCTCAGAGTGCAAGGAGGGAAACAGTCCACGGCCTGTCCCAACGTGGGTACTACAGGCAATTTATTAATCAAAGAATGAAAATTTACATAAGCTTCTCTCATGCACGGATTACCCGAACAATGACCCTCCATGCGCTTTAAATAGAACTCATGGACCAATCGGGTGTCAAGCCACGGATCAAGTGTCGGTAATACCGAGGTGAGAGTGAACCGTCGGATCACTACATATCGTGACCGTCGGATTGTAAGTTACAAAATGTACAACGGTAAAGAAACACACTTTACCTAACTCTAACCTAACTCTATACTAGACCAAGTTGAACTTAACTATATCCTATGTGTCGGAATATCCTAACATCCCCCCTTAAGAACAACTTGGGATAGGATTGAAGGATTTACAAATATGACACAATAGGAGAAGGAAGGAGGCACTAGAGCCTATCCCCCCTTAGTGACAACTTCCTGAACTCCAAGCATATATCGAAGTTTAGTGAACTTCGCCTCTGTGAGAGCCTTTGTGAAGATGTCTGCAACCTGATCATCTGTTGGACAATATTGCACTTCAAGAACATGGTCATGAATGAGCTTTCTGATGAAGTGCATGTGTAGTTCAATGTGTTTGCTGCGCTGATGCTGGACTGGATCTTTGCATAGCTGAATGGCACTTTGATTATCACACCAAAGTGTGGTTGGATGCTGCTGCTCAAAGCCAAACTCTGATAGGATCTGACGAAGCCACAAGGCTTCCTTACTAGCTTCCACGGCACCACGATACTCTGCTTCTGCTGACGAAAGAGAAATGGCAGCCTGTTTCTTACAAGCCCATGTAATAGGTCCTGAACCAAGAGTGAAGACATAACCGGCAGTAGACTTCCGATCATCATGGTCACCAGCCCAATCAGAATCAGTGAAACCAACTAACAGAGGAGCTGCTTTGGCACTGTAATGAATCCCAAACTGTACTGTACCTCGAACATAACGAAGTATTCTTTTAGCTGCTTTCCAATGACTTTCACGGGGGTTTTGCATAAAACGAGCAACAAGGCCAACAACAAAGGAAAGATCAGGACGAGTATGGGTTAAATACAAGAGTTTTCCGACAAGTTGACGGTATAAGGTAGCATCAACTTCAGGAGAAGTACAAGAGACTGAAAGTTTGACTCCAGACTGAAAGGGAGAAGGGGCTGGCTTACAGTCTTCCATGTGAAAATGACGAAGAATATCACAAGCATACTTGGACTGGGAAAGGAAAATACCCTCCTGGGATTGCAAGACTTGAAGACCGAGAAAATAGTGTAAGTGTCCTAAGTCTGTCATTTCAAATTTCTTTTTAAGGCTGGACTTCACATGGTTTATAAGGTTGGGATCACTACCAGTAAGAATAAGATCATCAACATAAAGAACAAGGATGATAAGAGAGTTGCCCACTTTCTTGGTGTAGACAGTATTGTCAGAATGACACCT
Organism: Pinus tabuliformis; assembly: GCA_031772625.1. Classification (NCBI taxonomy): domain Eukaryota; kingdom Viridiplantae; phylum Streptophyta; class Pinopsida; order Pinales; family Pinaceae; genus Pinus; species Pinus tabuliformis. Next base: position 1,296,149,295 of record CM062807.1, read on the forward strand.
AGAAAAGCCAGATTCTAAAAGAAAGCTATCCATTTTGGCATACCAAGCCCGAGGAGCTTGCTTGAGGCCATAAAGGGATTTCTTAAGTCGACAAACAAGGCTGGAGTCTGTTTGTATGAAGCCAATGGGTTGTTCCATATAGATTTCTTCCTGCAAGTCCCCATGCAAGAAGGCAGATTTAACATCCATCTGATGGACTTCCCATTTTAAAGAGGCAGCAAGGGAAAGAACAAGGCGGATAGAGTTCATTTTGGCAACAGGGGAGAAGGTTTCAGTGTAGTCAATGCCTTCAACCTGTGAAAAGCCCTTAGCAACGAGACGAGCTTTATGTTTATCAACTTTCCCATCTGGTCCATACTTGGTTCTGTAAACCCATTTACATCTAACAAGTTTGCGTCCCTTTGGTAGAGGAACAAGATCCCATGTATCATTTGTCATCAATGAATGATATTCTTCATTCATAGCTGCTTCCCAATGTGGATGGCCTGAAGCTTCTGCAAAAGTGTCAGGATCATGATTTACTGGAGCTTGAGCCAGTAAAGAAGAGGCTCTTTCAAACTGAGAACGTGTACGTCGCTGATCTGTAGGATCACCGGCAAGATCACCTGCTGCATCCCGAGTAGCACGGACCCATCTTGGAAGTTGAGGATCCTGAGAAGGTGGGGGAGGATTATCATCCTCGCTTTCATCATCTGAAGAAGAAATGTTTTCAAAAGTAGAAGAGATAGGAAGAGGTGGCACATCCGCCGGACTAGGCTCGCAGGCCGATTTATTTTCATCAAATTTTACATCTCTTCTAATGATAACATTTTTGGACTTAAATGGAATAAGTCTATAACCTTTTACATCTTCAGAATATCCAACAAAAGTACATTTCTCACTCTTAGGTTCTAAAGCTTTATGCTTTTCATCTGGAATATGGGCCCATGCTTCACTTCCAAACACACGAAAGTGACTTACATCTGGTTTAATGGAACTCCAAGCTTCTTCTGGAGTGATATTCTCTAGAACCTTAGTAGGAGTGCGATTGATTATATAATTTGCACAATTAATTGCTTCGGCCCAAAAACTAAGACTGAGTCCTTTAGATTGCAGCATACAATTAGCCATTTCCTTTAAGGTGCGATTTTTCCTTTCAGCTACACCATTTTGTTGTGGAGTGTATGGAACAGTATGTTGCATTTGAATTCCATTTTCGGTGCAAAAGTTGATGAATGTGTTTTTAACATATTCTCCACCATTATCAGTTCTTAGCTTAAGAATTTGATGTCCAGATTGTTTTTCAACAAAGGCTTTGAAGGCCAAAAAAGTGTTAAATACTTCGCTCTTGAGTTTTAAGAAGTATACCCAAGTGCGTCTGGAGAAATCATCAATGAAAGTTAAGAAGTACTTGCAGCCAGAGAATGAAGCAACAGGAAGAGGACCACATAAATCACTGTGCACAAGCTGTAAAGGGGCTGAGGCGTGCCAAGAGGCACGTTTGTCAAAACTGTCCCGATGATGTTTTCCGAGTACACATCCGGAACAAACACCATCTCTGCAAGATACCATAGGAAGACCTGTCACCATATTTTCTTTACATAGATGCTGAAGGGAGCGATAGTTTAAGTGACCAAATCGCTCATGCCAAAGTTTGCTCACTTCATCATTATGAGCAACAAATACTGAGGGAAGATTGGATGACCCAAAGTTGTGAAACTTATACAACCTTTTGGAATCATCAGCAAGACCAGTAGCTAGAATCTGTTTAGGATCTTTTAGATCCTTGATTACAACATCATGAGGTGAAAATTCAACAATTTTACCTTCACCTGAATGAGTTATCTGATAGACAGATAGAAGGTTGCAGGATAAGGTTGGAACACATAATACATCATTAAACTGACCATTGTCTAGATGAACAGTTCCAGTCCCTACAACATTAAGAGATCTATCATCACCAATATATATATTTTTGGTGTTACAATCATTTAAAGAAGAAAACATGGCTTGGTTTTTGGCCATGTGACAAGAGGCTCCAGAATCAATGAGCCACTCATGAGAATGAGAAGAAGAAGAAGATACATTTAATGCATAACCAGACTGAGATGATTGACAATGACATGCAGAAAGTGCCATTCCGGAAGTTGAAGTTGAAGTAGGCTCCACATGGATGTTATGTTTCTTCATTGCGGCTTCCAAGGCTTCCATCTTCTTAAAGCATTTAGATTCTAAGTGGCCATCTCGATTACAAAAGTTACAATGTCTATCAGTCTTCTTCCATTTTTTTTATTGGTCTTATCATTTTGCTGAAATGATCTTTCATTTTGAGGCTGAGATGGTTTAGGACCATTCTTTTGAGGATATGACTTCTTAGGATTCTTTGAATTTGGTTGCTGCTGGGCGGCTAACGCTTTCGTGGAAGAGTTTCCAAGATTAAGAAGACCAAGGTGTAAGAGTTTTTCTTGTTCTCTTATTAAAGAATCACAAAAGGAGTCAAAGGAAGGGGCCTTGTAGTCTTGTCCTTGACAAATGAAAGCTTCCCTTGTAGAATGGAAAGTGGAAACAAATACAGAGTAGGCTGGTCCCAACTTAGTAAGGATGGAATAAATAAGGTTACCATCTTCTTTCTTAACTTTAACACCTTCCAAGAGATATCTAAGGGTCTTGAATTTGGACAAGAAATCTTCAATGCAAGAAAAATTATTAGGATCCAAAGTAAGCAGCTCATTTTCAAGTTGATGGGCTCTAATTTCATTTTTAATTCCAAAAACTTTAGCAAGTTTTTCTAATGCTTCATGAGGAGTCTCAAGTTCTGCAATGTGGAATCTAAGATCAGGAGAAATAGACATCCCTATCAAACCACGTGCTTGATCTTGTCTATTTTCCCATTTTGCCGCCTTGTCTTCATCTTTTGGTTTCTTCTCTTGGTCTGTGGCTATTCTGTAGAGACCTTTACTTCTAAGTAAATCTCCCATGTAGGCTACCCATTGGAAGTAGTTAGTGCTGTCAAGAATGACTTGGCATGGACTTTCCATTTTAAAAAAAAAACTGAAGCTGAAGATGCTGAAAGTAAGTGTTCCAATGGATAGATCTCGAAAAAATAGGCGGTTTTAAAAAAAACGGCTCTGAAAAAGGCTTCCGGATGAAGAAGTTATGGCTTTTTGAAAAAAAATTGTTGACGTTGCAAACCCAACACGAATATGCAAAGAAAAACGAACCTTACGGCTCAAAGTTAGCTTTAGCCAAAAAACTAGAAATTTTTTAAAAAAAATCTCAAAGTTAGCTTTAGCTGAAAATCTAAATATTTTTCTCAATGTTTCTGATTTTCCGAGATCACACTAAGGTGCAGAGAAAAGAGCATACGCATGAGAAAAATCCTTCCTTTCTGTTTCTGATTTGCCCAGATCGCACAGAGTCGCAGGGCAAAGAGCATACGCAGAAATGAAAGGTATAGATCCGGTTAAAAAAAAGGCTAAATAAACTGAGACCGAAATAAGCAGAGAGAAAATAACAGTAAACTGCAAAAAAAAACACTGTATACCTCCCGATCTGAAAAATGACGCAGCTAGGGCTACCGGAAACCTTTTCGCGTGAAACGAAAGGGGTTCCTCACTGGAACAGATGCTCCGAACGCAACAGAGTAGTCCTCTCGGCCCGAAAGCAGTCAGAAACAGCAGATCTAGGAAACAACAGCCGCATGCAGTTCTACCGGCTTCAGATTTGGATCACCAACGAACGCGGCCCTCAAATAGCTCTGATACCATGTAGGAATTTACAGGGTAAGTTCCACAGAAAGAATACCAAAAGGACACCGCTCACAACCAGATCTCAAATCAATACACCAGTATTTTTGACGTGGTTAAAACCCTCAGAGTACAAGGAGGGAAACAGTCCACGGCCTGTCCCAACGTGGGTACTACAGGCAATTTATTAATCAAAGAATGAAAATTTACATAAGCTTCTCTCATGCACGGATTACCCGAAAAATGACCCTCCATGCGCTTTAAATAGAACTCATGGACCAATCGGGTGTCAAGCCACGGATCAAGTGTCGGTAATACCGAGGTGAGAGTGAACCGTCGGATCACTACATATCGTGACCGTCGGATTGTAAGTTACAAAATGTACAACGGTAAAGAAACACACTTTACCTAACTCTAACCTAACTCTATACTAGACCAAGTTGAACTTAACTATATCCTATGTGTCGGAATATCCTAACAGATGGGAGGGCGATGGTCCAACTATCAGAGGGGAGTCAGGTCATCAGAAACTTTGGCAAAATGGCTAAGTGTGTGAACAATCGAAAGATTCATAGGTGATCATACGAACACACAATCGCATGACTTGATGACGAAATGACCAAACCATCCAGACACACATATTCAACAAGACTGACCGATGGTGCAAGAGACAAGCGCGACACTCGTGATTGATCGTTCATTGGTCGAGACGATGATTGCATGACAGTGAATGTGACTCAGTGTGTGAGTGCGACATATGCTTTCATAGTGAACACAAAAAACACATATGAAGCGAAGACTTTGATCATAACCAAAACATGGTCGCAAGCATGACTTAGACATCAGCATGGAAAGACTTGAATGCAATGAACAAGCAAGGTGGATGTAATGACTCACATCAGCGCATGGAGTGAACCTGAGTGTGTGCAAGCATCAAGTGAAACTCTTAAATGGAGGCTCCAAAATTGGTGCAGGACAAAATTTTGGAGGATGGTTGTAGCCGCTACAACACTTGGCGACACACTAGTAGAACTCCAACTTCTCTTTTTCGGTTCATTTCTAGCATAGGGCCTTGTTCTTTCAGGGAGTATTGAATCTATGTGCAGGTTATTTTAGTTTCCCCACTTACCCCATGGACATACGTGTTCCACCCTTTGCCAACTCAGTCAAACACAATCAAAAGTTCAACTTAGATCTCAGTGTTTTGAATCCGGGAAGGGTAGTTTAGTTCGCGAGTTGAAGATTTTCAGAGTATAAGTTTTCATCTCTAGTGTTGCTTCGCTGCCAGTAGGCCTAAACAGTACCCCGACAGAGTCATGCAGGAACACACACATTGCTCCACTGCCAGCGATCCTGGTCAGTAGCCCGGTGGAGTTGCATGCTTCACCTCTCTACGCAGGAAGCCTTTCTCTTCTTTCACCTTTATATTATTCAAGAGGATTGTGCAGAGGAACTTATTTATTTTTGGGACGGAAGAGGGATCCCAACTTATTGAGAGGAGAAGAGGTCATTCCTTCAGAGAAGCATGTAAGACCCATGACATAGGTTTTCTTGTTTAGGTTTTTCCCCTTTTCTGTTTCTACTAGTTGGATGAGCTTGAGCACATAGAGTAGAAGGCTAAGTACAGGCATGGAACTTCCCAGTGTGGATAGCTTCATGGTTGGACCAAAACTTCCCTTGCAGATGGTTCGTATTCTCCATCAAGACTTCATCGACCGAAGGTTACAACCAAGCATACAGAAGGAGGACACAAGATTGGCCAAGTTCTACAGTGTCATGAGTTTCCTCAAATTCCAGCCACGTATTCTATTCAAAAGCCAGGACATAGTAGTTGGCAGCACTTATTTCTGGAAACAAAAATAGTAATATATCACACAAACAAAACAAACATGAACAAAAAATAGTAACCAAAATCGAACAAAGCCAAAGAAAAGATAATTAGAAAAAAAAACAATGAAACAAAAAGCAGCAAGCAAACTACATACAAAGCACAAACGCGGCCTGACCTACTGAAAATAATGCTTGAGACCTTGGCCATTGACAGGAAGGTTGTCAATCCTCCTGTCAAGTGATCACAAATGATACGTGTGTGGGCCAAGATTCTCATGGACTGTGTATGGGCCAATCCACAGTGACTGGAACTTCTTATGTTTTCCTTTGTCTTAATGGGGCTTATCCCATTTCAGAACTCAGTGACCCATATCGAAGCTAGCTTTCCCTACAAACTTCTTGTCGAACCACCTCTTGATACGGTTCTGGTGGAGCGTGATTTTTTCCTTTTCCTTCATCCTTTCTTCTTGAAGCTTATGGAGAGAATCCATCCTACACTGAACTAGCTAGCAAGGCTCGCCTTGGGATTCCTGGGAAATTTGAAGAGCAGGCAAGTAGATATTTGGCGGGAGGATGGCTTCTTTACCATAAATGAAGAAGTATGGTGAGGTATTCAGAGAGGGTTTAGGTGTTACTGATCTGGATTTAAATAGGAACACAACAAATTATAGATATACTCATACATACAGAGATGCAACAGAAATAAGACTTCATTTCATTACTGTAAAATAATGAAATATGCTTACAAACAGAAATGGAAATAAACTAGCTAGGGTGATGGTAGTTTATCTCTAAGAAGAGATGTGGTAGCTACATCCCTCTAAACTATCTTACAATGAGGCTCGAAGGCCTACTTATTGTTGAGAAACAATGAAAAACCCTAAACATCTAAAAACCTAACCCTAGGAGAGGAAGCGCCAAACTATGGGCCGCATTTTGGGTAAATTGGTACATCAGCTTTCCGGGGTTGTAACTTTGGCATACGATCTCCGTTTGATGTACACAATACCTCGTCAGAAATATATATCCGAGGACCCATGTTGCTCCTAGTTTACACAAAAAAACATCGTTTAGGGCCTCAAAACGACTCTGGAAGTTCAGGACCCGAAAAACTACTAAAAATAGTAAATTGTGCTACAATTAAGGAAATTGAAAAATGAAAGAAACAATGGTGGGGGTCTGTGTGGAATTGACGGGTGGCCACCAATATCCACCTGGATCTTTCCTCCCCCCAAGAAGCAACGGTCCCCATTGCGTTGAGTTCCTCCATGAGATGAGAAAAATTCTACTGAACTTGGTCCCTGGTGAGCCACTTACCCTGGTGAAGGAGTTGGCCTGCTTTGACAACTTGATACAGTTGGATCTTCTACTAGCGAGTGTGCTTGATCTATGTGTCCATGATCCAATCAGTTTCAGCTTGTTCCATTCAATCTAGATTTAGCTCTGTTGATGTGAGTTGTTGCGCAATGTCAGATGTGTCTAGTAATGGTGGAAAGTATGGCCAAAGGCGGTCCACATTGAACACTGGGTGCAAGCCAAGGAATGGGGGAATATTGAGCTCAAATGCATTGTCTCCCAAAACCTTGGTAATGGTGTAAGGACCATATCAGAGTGTTCTAAGTTTCCGATAGGCTCAGGTAAGGCATTCCCTCTACAAATGCAACCAGACTTTGTCGCCCACCTGAAACTTGTGTGGCACTTGATTTTGATCATGTCGCTGCTTGTACTTGGCATTTGATTTCTCCAGAATGTCGTGGACCTACTGGCAGATATGTTGGATGTGCCCAATCAAGCCATTTGCCTTATCTGTTTCGGACTGGACATGAGATGAATCTTCCTGAGTAGCTGCAAATGGCATGGCCACGTCAATGGGACATAGTGGTTGGAATCCCAAGCCCACCTGAAAAGGGTTGTGGCTAGTCAAGTTGTGGAGAGCTCGGTTATAGCTGCGTTGAACATAGGGGAGGCTCTCATCCCATGTGCATGGATGCATTGAGTTGTACATGCACAGAATGTGTACGATCATCCTGTTGACAACCTCTGTTTGGCCATCAGTTTGGGGTTGGAAGGCTGTGGACTTAGTGAGTTTGGTGTCCAGCATCGACTAAAGACTGGACCAAAATGTACTGAGGAACCTGCTATCCCAATCTGAAATGATAGACTGTGGGATCCCAAAGTGTACCCATACTCATTCAAAGAAGAGTTTAGTAGTGGCTTATGCTATGATATTCTTCTTGCAGGCTGCCAAAATGGCCATCTTCGAGAACCTATTGACAACCATAAAAACATAGTCATTTCCATGCTTAGAAGAAGGAAGGCCCAACATGTAATCCATGGAGATGGATTCGCAAGATCGACTAGGGGTAGGTAGCAGAGTATAGAGGCTTTGATTCTTGATGGTTGGTTTGGCAATGGCGTAGGTAATGTAGGATCTGATGTACTTCCCAACATCCTGTCGAAGATTCGGCCAATAGAAATACTTCTACAATACTACCACCATTTTCTTGACCCCGAAATGCCTAGCAGCTCGACTGTAGTGTACTTCCCAAATCATCTTGGCACGCTCACTTGAAGAAACACAAAGGTGACCCAGGTCGCATAACAGGGCATCTTGGAGGTGAAAATATGGAACATACTGACCCTCCAAGGGTGTCTGGTATGTGTGGCCGAATTATGGCTCGCTTTTGTAGAGAAGTGGCCAATCAGAAGTCTCGTGCCCACAAGAGTTGAGCATGGTGGTTAATGCCATGATCAGTGGTCGACTGAGGCAATCTACAACATTATTGGTGCGACCCTTGTTACACTTGATATTTAAATGGAACTGTTTTAGGTATGTGGACCACTTTTGATGGTGATCATTCTGCAACTTCCCGTGCATTTGTATGAACTTCAGGGGCCAGTGGTCTGTGTGGATGATCGTTTCCTTCCCCAAAATGTAATGCTTCCATTGTTGCCAGGCCTCCACAATGGAATACATCTCGTTGTCATAAGTGGGATACTTCTAGACTGTGTCTGAAAGAGCCCCACTATGATATGCCACTAGATGCCTGTTTTAAGTAAGGATTGCCCCAATAACATAATCAAAGGCATCTGTCTCAATATCAAATGGTTGTTGCAAGTCTGGTAATGCAAGCACTAGTGCCGAGCAGAGGCGTTGTTTCAACTCTATGAATGCCTTGTGATGAGATTCAGACCAAAGAAATTTTTCTTTCACTCCTCCCTTGGTGACTTGACTCAAGGGCCAAGTGATATGAGAAAATCACAACACGAACCTGTGGTAGAAGTTGGCAAGACCTAGAAAGTTGCGGAGCTCTGTCAGAGTGGTTGGAGATGGCGAATCCCGAATGAATTCGATCTTGGATGGATGCAGATCCACCTCATGTTCATCAATAATGTATCCTAGATACTAAACTTGGGTCATGCCAAGGGTGCATTTCTCCAAATTGGCACATAACTTGTGTTGCCGCAGGGTTTGGAGAACTTGTCGGATGTGGTGGAGGTGCTCTTCCCAACTCTGGCTGAAGATCAGGATGTCATCCAAGTATACCACTACAAATGAGTTGGTGAATGGCCACAAGATGTCATCCATTATCCTCATGAAGGTTGTAGGTGCATTCGTCAACCTGAAAGGCATAACCAACCATTCGAAAAGACCCTCCTTGGCTTTGAAGGCAGTCTTCCACACATCGAAGGGTTCGATTGGTACCTGATGATATCGTGACTTAAAATCGATCTTTCTTAAATACTTTGCCCCCCTTAGTTGGTCCATAAGGTCATCAATTCGTGGGATCGGGTACCTATTCTGGACTGTGATTTTATTCAGCGCCCGATAGTCAATATGGAGTCTCCAAGTCCCATCCTTCTTTTGTACCAACATGATCGGGCTCCCACAGGGTGATGAAATCGATTGTATGTGACCTTTCTGCAACAACTTCTAAATCTGTCTCTTGATTTCATCATTCTCCAAAACGGGGCGTCGATATATTGGTCCATTGGGCAGCGACAAACCTGGGGTCAGATCGATGGAGTGCTTCACCTGACAGTGCATAGGAACCCCTGCGGGGGAGGTGAATATGTCCTCGTACTCCTCCATGACCTTGTCCATCTGTAGTTTTCGTGCAGAGGGGCACTATCTATAGGTCGTGGCCACCATCTTCTTCTTTCATTGAGGGCATATCATCAAGAAAAAAAATTCCCAGTTTTGGAAACGAGCTTACTGCATTGCTTTGCAGTAACCAAAGAGATGGTGGTAGGCGGTGTTACCTTCGGTATCCTATACAACTTATTTCCCAAAGTAACAATAACAGCATGAGGCCTTGATTCATACATAGCATGTCACTTCCACAAGTATGGTTGGCCTAATAATACATCACAAACATCAAGGGGAGCAATGTCACACAATACCTCATCCGTGAAGGGCTTGATGTTGTATGGAAGGTGACACTGTTGGCTCACGTGAAGGTCTTGTCCTTGGTGAAGCCACCCAATGATGTACGGTTGTGGTTGTGTTGTGGTCGGTAAGCCCAGCTGCTTCACAACCTCTGCCGAAATGAAGTTCTTTTGGCTCCTATTGTCAACAATGAACTATAGCAGGGAGCCCTTTACCCACATCTAGGAGTGGAAGAGGCGCTCCTCCTCCTTTGGATCTTCGAATTCCTCCTTTTGGATCTTCGTGCTGGCAATGGTGGAATTGGGCTTCGTATCGATAATCTGATTCCCTTTGTCCTTCCCCTTGTTGGGTTCTGACTTAGAGTCGGAACAAGCATCTGATTCTAAAACCTTTATCTTAGCCACTAGTGATTGCCTGGCCAGACGCCCACTTGTGTTGTCAGTGGAGCTCTTATGGAACTCACACCACTTTCCCGTGTCCTTTTTTAGCTTCGTGGCACTATTCTTTAGTCACAGCTTTGGCAGGATGTCTTGGGCTGCCCCGCCTTGGCTTTGTCCTTCATTATACGGTTTGGGGGCACCTTTCCGTTGCTTTTAATTCACAAATCCAAAGTCTCGCTTCTTCTGTTTAAACTTTTGCTCGATCTTGACAGCATTTCTGTAGGTTGTGCCGAGGGAGGAGATGTCCAGGAATTCTATTTCATCCTGGATGTACCTGTGTAGGGAGCCACACTATTTGAGTACCAAATGCTGCTCCAAATCCTTGATACCTAAATTTGTGCGAAGGGTATGGGAAATATTGGTAAACTCTGGCATGTCTTGGTCCCTTCCCTGTCACAGCATGGTCCACTTTATGTATTGATCCTCATAACTTTCAACAGGGTAGTACTGCTCCTTGATGGCAGCCCAGAATGAATTCCAAGTGGGTGTGGCTAAAAACAGTGAGGTCATACTTTCATCCTTCTCCTCGCAGTAGGTTTCCCACCAGTCCTTGACGTGGGTGGCAGCTTTGAGAAGAGTGAAAGTAATTTTTTATCGACCAAAAAAATCATGAACATAAAAATACTATTCTAGCAGATTTAACCATTTATCTATGATGTATGTATTTATCTGACCCTCAAATATGGGAATGTCAAAGTTAACTTGTACCTTAAAGGGTGTGGCACTTCCAGAGTAGCTGTTGGAAGTAGATGTGTCGCCCCTGGGTAGCCACTGAAGGATCTGAGAAAAGTTGTACATCATCGCGTTCCTTTGTCGCTCAAGGGCCTCTTCGAGCAAGATTTTGATAGGATATCCCGCCCCCTCGTCTTTTTTTTTCATCTTTCATGGAAGGTCGTCAGGATTTGCGAGGCTGGTCTTGCAAAGGTTCGACCAGTTCAAGCCCTAACTCCTTATATCCCGACCTTGTTGGGGACATGCAAAGAAAGACAAAGAAAGAGCATAACGCTCTGATACCACTGATCTGGATTTAAACAGGAATGTAAAAAATTACAGATATAATCATACATACAGAGATGCAGCAGAAATAATGCTTCATTTCATTATTGTAAAATACTAAAATATGCTTAGAAACAAAAATGGAAATAAACTAGCTAGGGCGATGGCACCTAATCTCTAAGAAGAGATGTGGCTACTATATCCCTCGAAATTGTCTTACAATGAGGCTCAAAGGCCTATTTATTATTGAGAAACAATGAAAAACCCTAAACATCCAAAAAACTAACCCTAGGAGAGGAAGCGCCAAACTATGGGCCCTGTTTTGGGTAAATTGGTACATCAAATTCCCGGGGTCATAACTTTGGCATACGATCTATGTTTGACGCACAAAATAGCTCGTTAGAAAGATATATCTGAGGACTACAACTTTGGGAAGAGAAAAATTGGTCCAAAAATCCTTGCTGCTCTGATTTTTCACAAAAAAACATCATTAAGGGCTTCAAAAGAGCTCTCAAAGTTCAAGACCCGAAAAACTGCTAAAAATAGTAAATTGTGCTACAATTAAGGAAACTGAAAAATGAAAGAAACAATGGTGGTGGTCTATGTGGAATTGGCTGGTGGCCACCAATATCTACCTAGATCATTCCTCCCCCCTTAGGAAGTAATGGTCCCCATTGCAATGAGTTCCTCCATGAGATGAGAAAACTTTTGTTGAACTTGGTCCTTGGTGAGCCACTTGCCTTGGTGAAGGCGTTGGCCCGCTTTGACAACTCGATATAGTTGGATCTTTTGCTGGAGAGTGTGCTTGATCTATGTGTCCATGATACGATCAGTTGTAGCTTGTTCCATGCAATCTGGATTTAGCTCTGTTGATGTGAGTTGTTCTGCAATGTCGGATGTGTCTAGTAATGGTGGAAAGTATGGCCAAAGGCGGTCCACATTGAACACTGGGTGCAAGCCAAGGAATGGGGGAATGTTGAGCTCAAATGCATTATCTCCCATAGCCTTGGTAATGGTGTAAGGACCATATCAGAGTGGTCTGAGTTTCTGATAGGCTCAGGTAAGGCGTTCCTTCTGCAAATGCAACCAAACTTTGTCGCCCACCTGAAACTTGTGTGGCACTCAATGTTGATCATGTCGCTGCTTGTACTTGGCATTTGATTTCTCCAGAATTTCATGGACTTGCTGGCGGATATGTTAGATGTGCTCAATGAAGTTGTTTGCCTTATCTGTTTCGGACTGGACATGAGCCGAATCTTCTTAAGTAGTTGCAAATGGCATGGCCACATCAATGGGACATAGTGGCTGGAATCCCAAGCCCACCTGAAAAGGGTTGTGGATGGTAAGTTGTGGAGAGCCCGGTTATAGTTGTGTTGAATATAGGGGAGGCTCTCATCCCATGTGCATGGATGATTTGAGTTGTACATGTGTAGAATGTGTATGATCATCTTGTTGACAACCTCTGTCTGGCCATCAGTTTGGGGTTGGAAGGCTATGGACTTAGTGATTTTAGTGTCCAGCATCGACTAGAGACTAGACAAAAATGTACTAAGGAACCTGCTCTCCCAATCTGAAACAATAGACTTTGGGATCCCAAAGTGTACCCATACTCGTTAAAAGAAGAGTTTAGTAGTGGCTTCTACTATGATATTCTTCTTGTAGGCCCCCATAATGGCCATCTTCGAGAACCTGTTGACGACCCCAAAAACACAGTCATTTCCATGCTTAGTAGAAGGAAAGCCCGACATGTAATCCATGGAGATGGATTCCCAAGGTCGACTAGGGGTAGGTAGAGGAGTATAGAGGCTTTGCTTCTTAATGGCCGGTTTGGCAATGGCGCAGGCAACGCAGGATCTGATGTACTTCCTGACATCCTGTCAAAGATTCGGCTAATAGAAATACTTCTGTAGTATTACCACCATTTTCTCGACCCTGATATTCCCAGCAGCTCGACTGTAGTGTGCTTCCCAAATCATCTTGGCATGCTCACTTGAAGGAACACAAAGGTGACCCAGGTGGCATAACAGGGCATCCTGGAGGTGAAAATATGGAACATGCTGACCATCCAAGGGTGTCTGGTATGTGTGGAAAAATGTTGGGTCACTTTTATAGAGAAGTGGCCAATCAGAAGTATCGTGCCCACAAGAGTTGAGCACGGTGGTTAACGCCATGATCGGTGGTCGTCTGAGGAAATCTGCAACATTATTGGTGTTACCCTTATTATACTTGATATTGAAATGGAATTGTTGTAGGTATGTGGACCACTTCTAATGGTGATCATTCTGCAACTTCCTTGCATTTGTATGAACTGCAGGAGCCAGTATTCTATGTGGATGATTGTTTCCTTCCCCAAAATGTAATGCTTCCATTGTTGCCAGGCTTGCACAATGGAATGCATTTCTTTGTCATAAGTGGGATACTTCTGGAGTGCATCTGAAAGTGTCTCACTATGATATGCCACTAGATGCCCGTGTTGAGTAAGGACTGCCCCAATAACATAGTCAGAGGCATCTGTCTCAATCTAAAATGGTTGTTTCAAGTTTGGTAATGCGAGCACTAGTGTCGAGCAGAGGAAATGTTTCAACTCTGTGAATGCCTTCTATTGAGATTCAGACCAAAAGAATTTTGCTTTCACTCCTCCCTTGGTGACTTGACTCAAGGGCCAAGTGATATGAGAAAATCCCAACACGAACCTACGGTAGAATTTGGCAAGACTTAGAAAGCTACGGAGCTCTGTCAGAGTGGTTGAAGATGGCCAATTCCGAATGACTTGGAACTTAGATGGATCCACATGCACCTTCTGTCCATCAATAATCTATCCTAGATACTAAAATTGGGTCATGCCAAGGTGCATTTCTCCAAATTGGCAGATAACTTGTGTTGCCACAATGTTTGGAGAACTTGTCGGATGTGGTGGAGGTGCTCTTCCCAACTCTAGCTGAATACCAGGATGTCATCCAAGTATACCACTACAAATGAGTTGGTGAATGGCTGCAAGATGTCATCCATTATCCTCATGAAGGTTGCAGGAGCATTTGTCAACTTGAAAGGCATAACCAACCATTTGAAAAGGCTCTCCTTGGCTTTGAAGGTAGCCTTCCACACATCCGAGGGTTCAATTGCTACCTGGTGATATCATGATTTCAAATCGATCTTGCTGAAATATTCTTCCCCCTTTAGTTGGTCCATAAGGTCATCAATCCATGGGATCGGGTACCTATTCAGGATAATTATCTTGTTCAGTGCCCGATAGTCAATATAGAGCCTCCAAGTCCCATCCTTCTTTTGTACCAACACGATCGGGCTCCCACAGGGCAATGAAATCGATTGGATGTGACCTTTCTGCAGCAGCTCCTAAATCTGCCTCTTGATTTCATCGTTCTCCAGAATGGGGCGTCGATAGATTGGTCCATTGGGCAGCGGCGAATCGGGGGTCAAATCAATGGAGTGCTTGACCTGACAGTACAGAGGAACCTCTGTGGGGGAGGTGAAGATGTCCTCGTACTCCTCCACGACCTTGTCCATCTATAGTTTTCGTGCAGAGGGGCTCTGTCTGGAGGTCGTGGCCACCATCTTCTTCTTTCCTTGAGGGCGTATCATCAGGAAAAAAATTCCCAGTTTTGGAAACGAGCTTACTGCATTGTTTTGCAGTAACCAAAGAGATGGTGGTAGGCGGTGCTACCTCTAGTATCTTGTACAACTTATTTCCCAAAGTAAAAATAACAACACGAGGCCTTGATTCATACACGACATGTCCCTTCTACAAGTATGGTTGACCTAATAATACATCACAAACATCAAGGGGAGCAACGTCACACAATACCTCATCTGTGAAGGGCTTGATGTTGTATGGAAGGTGACATTGCTGGCTCAAGCGAAGATCTCATCCTTAATGAAGCCACCCGATGATATACGGTTGTGGATTTGCTATGGTTGGTAAGCCCAGTTGCTTCACAACCTCTGTCGAAATGAGGTTCTTTTGGCTCCTGCTGTCAGCAATGAACTGTAGTGGGGAGCCCTTTACCCACATCTAGGAGTGGAATAGGCGCTCCTCCTCCTCTGGATCTTCAAGTTCCTCCTTTTGGATCTTCGTGCTGGCAACGGTGGCATTGGGCTCCGCATCGATAATCTACTTCCCTTTGTCCTTCCCCTTGTTGGGTTCTGACTTGGAGTCAGAACAAGAATCTAAGTCTGAAACCTTTAGCTTGGCCACCAATGACTGCTTGGCCCGACAGTCACTTGTGTTGTGAGTGGAGCTCTTATGGAACTCACACCACTTTCCTGTGTCCTTTTTCAGCTTCGCGGCACTGTTCTTTGCTCACGACTTTGATAGGTTGTCTTGGGCCGCCCCACCTTGGCTTTGTCCTATGTTATATGGTTTGGAGGCAACTTTCCATTGCTTTGAATTCACAAATCTGAAGTCTCGCTTCTTCTGTTTAAAATTTTTCTCGATCTTGACAGCATATCGATAGGTTGTGCCGAGCGAGGAGATGTTTAGGAATTCTATTTTGTCCTGGATGTACCTGTGCAGCGAGCCACGATATTTGAGTACCAAATGCTACTCTGAATCCTTGATACCCAAATTTGTGCGAAGGGTATGGAAAATATTGGTAAACTCCGGCAGGTCTTGGTCCCTTCCCTACCGCAGCGTATTCCACTTTATGTATTGGTCCTCATAGCTTTCAATAGGGTAGTACTACTCCTTGACGGAAGCCTAGAATGAATTCCAAGTGAGTGTAGCTAAAAATAGTGAGGCCGTACTTTCATCCTTCTCCTCGCAGCAGGTTTCCCACCAGTACTTGACATGGGTGGCAGCTTTGAGAAGAGCGAAAGTAATCTTTTACCGACCAAAAAAATCATGAACATAAAAATATCCTTCTAGCAGATTTAACCATTTTTCTATGGTGTCTATATCTATCTGACCCTCAAATATGGGAATGTCAAAGTTAACTTGTACCTTAAAGGGTGTGGCGCTTCTAGAGTAGCTATTAGAAGTAGATGTGTCACCCCTGGGTAGCTGCTAAAGGATCTGGGCAAAGTTGTCCATCATCGCATTCCTTTGTCACTCAAGGGCCTCTTCGAGCAAGATTTTGATAGGATATCCTTCCCCCTCATCTTTTTTTTTTCATCTGCCATGCGAGGTCGTCGGGATTTGCGAGGCTAGTCTTGCAAATGTTCGACTAGTTCAAGCCCTAACTCCTTATATGCCGACCTCGTTCGGGACATGTAAAGAAAGACAAAGAAAGAGCAGACCGCTCAAATACCACTAATCCAGATTTAAACAGGAATGTAACAAATTACAGATATAATCATACATACAGAGATGCAGTAGAAATAATACTTCATTTCATTACTGTAAAATACTAAAATATGCTTACAAACAGAAATGGAAATAAACTAGCTAGGGCGATGGTACCTTATCTCTAAGAAGGGATGTGGATACTACATCCCTCTAAACTATCTTACAATGAGGCTCGAAGGCCTATTTATTGTTGAGAAATAATGAAAAACCCTAAACATCCAAAAAACTAACCCTAGGAGATGAAGCGCCAAACTATGGGCCGCGTTTTGGGTAAATTGGTACATCAACTTCCCGGGGTCGTAACATTGGCATATGATCTTCGTTTGACGTGCACAATACCTCGCTAGAAAGATATATCCGAGGACTAAACTTTGGGAAGAGAAAAATTGGTGCATGGACCCATGTTGCTCCCAGATTTCACAAAAAAAAAAAAAAAAAAAAAAACGTCATTTAGGACCTCAAAACGGCCCTGGAAGTTCAGGACACGACAAACTGCTAAAAATAGTAAATTATGCTACAATTAAAGAAACCGAAAAATGAATGAAACAATGGTGGGGGTCTATGTGGAATTGGCGGGTGGCCACCAATATCCACCTAGATCATTCCTCCCCCCTTAGGAAGCAATTGTCCCCATTACGTTGAGTTCCTCCATGAGATGAGTAAAATACTGCTAAACTTGGTCCCTGGTGAGCCACTTGCCCTAGTGAAGGAGTTGGCTTGCTTTGACAACTCAGTACAGTTGGATCTTCTGGTGGAGAGTGTGCTTGATCTGTGTGTCCATGATTTGATCAATTGCAGCTTGTTCCATGCAATCTGGATTTAGCTCTGTTGATGTGAGTTGTTCTGCAATGTCAGATGTGTCTTGTAATGGTGGAAAGTATGGCCAAAGGTGGTCCACATTGAACACTAGGTGCAAGCCAAGGAATGGGGGAATGTTGAGCTCAAATACATTGTCTCCCATAGCCTTGGTAATGGTGTAAGGACCATTTCAGAGTGGTCTAAGTTTCTGATAGGCTCAGGTAAGGCTTTCCTTCTGCAAATGCAACCAGACTTTTTCACCCACCTGAAACTTGGGTGGCACCTGAAGTTGATCATGTCGTTGCTTGTACTTGGCATTTGATTTCTCCAGAATTTCGTGGACCTATTGGTGGATATGTTAGATGATCTCAATGAAGCTGTTTGCCTTATCTGTTTCGGACTGGACATGAGCTGAATCTTCCTGAGTAGCTGCAAATGGCATGGCCACATCAATGGGACATACTGGTTGGAATCCCAAGCCCACCTGAAAAGGGTTGTGGCTAGTCAAGTTGTGGAGAGCTTGATTATAGTTGTGTTGAACATAGGGGAGGCTCTCATCCCATGTGCATGGATGCTTTGGGTTGTACATGCGCAGAATGTGTACAATCATCCTGTTGAAAACCTCCATTTGGCCATCAGTTTAGGGTTGGAAGGTTGTGGACTTAGTGAATTTGGTGTCCAACATCGACTAGAGACTGGACCAAAATGTACTGAGGAACCTGCTCCCCCAATATGAAATGATAGACTGTGGGATCCCAAAGTGTACCCATGCTCGTTCAAAGAAGAGTTTAGTAGTGGCTTTTGCTATGATATTCTTCTTACAGGCTACCATAATGGCCATCTTCGAGAACCTGTTGACGACCACAAAAACACAGTTGTTTCCATGTTTAATAGAAGGAAGGTCCGACATGTAATCCATGGAGATGGATTCCAAAGGTCGACTAGGGGTAGGTAACAAAGTATAGAGGCTTTTCTTCTTGATGGTTTGTTTGGAAATGGTGCAGGCACTGCGGGATTTGATGTACTTCCCGACATCCTATCGAATATTCGGCCAATAGAAATACTTTTGTAGTACTACCACCGTTTTCTCGACCCCGAAATGCCCAGCATCTCGACTGTAGTGTGCTTCCCAAATCATCTTCGCACGCTCGCTTGAAAGAACACAAAGGTGACCTAGGTGGCATAATAGGGCATCCTGGAGGTGAAAATATGGAACATGCTTACCCTCCAAGGGTGTCTGGTATGTGTGGCCAAATTTTGGGTCACTTTTATAGAGAAGTGGCCAATCAGAAGTCTCGTGCCCACAAGAGTTGAGCACAGTGGTTAACGCCATGATCAGTGGTCGACTGAGGCAATCTGCAACATTATTGGTGCTACCCTTGTTATACTTGATATATAAATGAAACTGTTGCAGGTATGTGGACCACTTATAATGGTGATCATTCTGCAACTTCCCTTGCATTTGTATGAACTATAGGGGCCCGTGGTCTGTGTGGATGATCGTTTCCTTCCCAAATGTAATGCTTCCATTATCGGCAAGCCTGCACAATGGAATACATCTATTTGTCATAACTGGGATACTTCTGGACTGTGTCTGAAAGTGCCTCACTATTATATGCTACTAGATTCCCGTGTTGAGTAAGGACTGCCCCAATAGCATAGTCAGAGGCATCTGTCTCAATCTCAAATGGTTGTTGCAAGTCTGGTAACATGAGCACTAGTGCTGAGCAGAGGCAATGTTTCAACTCTATGAATGCCTTCTGTTGAGATTCATACCAAAAGATTTTTGCTTTCGCTCCTCCCTTGGTGACTTGACTCAAGGGCCAAGTGATATGAGAAAATCCCAAGACGAACCTGCGGTAGAAGTTGGCAAGACCTAGAAAGTTATGGAGCTCTGTCAGAGTGGTTGGAGATGACCAATCCCGAATGACTTGGATCTTGGATGGACCCACATGCACCTCCTGTTCATCAATAATGTATCCTAGATACTAAAATTGGATCATGCCAAGGGTGCATTTCTCCAAATTGGCACATAACTTGTGTTGTCGCAGTGTTTGGAGAACTTGTCGGATGTGGTGGAGGTGCTCTTCCCAACTCTCGCTGAAGACCAGGATGTCATCCAAGTATACCACTATAAATGAGTTTGTGAATGGCCACAAGATGTCATCCATTATCCTCATGAAGGTTGTAGGAGCATTCATCAACCTAAAAGGCATAACCAACCATTGAAAAAGGCCCTCCTTATCTTTGAAGGTAGTTTTCCACACATCGGTGGGTTCGATTGGTACCTGGTGATATCGTGACTTCAAATCAATATTGCTGAAATATTTTGCCCCCTTCAGTTGGTCCATAAGGTCATCAATCCGTGGGATCGAGTACCTATTCAGGATAGTGATCTTTTTCAGTGCCCAATAGTCAATATAGAGTCTCCAAGTCCCATCCTTCTTTTGTACCAACATGATCGGGCTGCCACAGGGCGATGAAATCGGTTGGATGTGACCTTTCTGCAGCAGCTCCTAAATCTGCCTCTTGATTTCATCGTTCTACAGAATGGGGCGTCGATAGATTGGTCCATTGGGAAGCGGCGAACCGGGGGTTAGATCGATGGAGTGCTTGACTTGACAGTGCAGAGGAACCCCTGTGGGGAGGTGAAGATGTCCTCGTACTCCTCCACGACCTTGTCCATTTGTAGTTGTCATGCAGAGGGGCCCTGTCTAGAGGTCGTGGCCACCATCTTCTTCTTTCCTTGAGGGCATATCATCAGGAAAAAAATATCCAGTTTTGGAAACAAGCTTACTGCATTGTTTTGCAGTAACCAAAGAGATGGTGGTAGGTGATGCTACCTCCGGTATCCTGTACAACTTATTTCCCAAAGTAACAATAATAGCATGAGGCCTTGATTCATACACAACATGTCGCTTCCACAAGTATGGTTGGCCTAATAATACATCACAAACATCAAGGGGAGAAACGTCACACAATACCTCATCCATGAAGGGCTTGATGTTGTATGGAAGGTGACACTGCTAGCTCACGCGAAGATCTCGTCCTTGGTGAAGCCACCTGATGGTGTATGGTTGTGGATGTGTTGTGGTCGGTAAGCCCAGCCACTTCATGACCTCTACCAAAATAAGGTTCTTTTGGCTCCTGTTGTCAATAATGAACTGTAGTGGGGAGCCCTTTACCCACATCTGGGAGTGGAAGAGGTGCTCCTCCTCTTCTGGATATTCGGGTTTCTACATTTGGATCTTCATGGTAGCAACGATGGCATTGGGCTTCACATCAATAACCTGCTTCCCTTTTGCATTCCCCTTGTTGGGTTCTGACTCAGAGTTTAAACATGCATCTAATTCTGAAACCTTTAGCTCAGCCACCACTGACTGCTTGGCCCGACACTCATTTGTGTTGTGAGTGGAGCTCTTATGGAACTCACACCACTTTCCTGTGTCCTTTTTTGGCTTCGCAGCATTGTTCTTTGCTCATGGCTTTGGTAGGTTGTCTTGGTCCGCCCCACCTTTGCTTTTTCCTTTGTTATACGGTTTGGGGGCACCTTTCCCTTGCTTCGAATTCTCAAATCCAAAGTCTCGGTTCTTCTATTTAAAATTTTACTCGATCTTGATGGCATATCGGTAGGCTGTGCTGAGCGAGGAGATGTTCAGGAATTCTATTTCATCTGGGATGTACCTGTGCAGGGAGCCACGATATTTGAGTACCAAATGTTGCTCCAAATCCTTGATACCCAAATTTGTGCGAATGGTATGGAAAATATTGGTTAACTCCAGTATGTATTGGTCTCTTCCTGGCCGCAACATGGTCCACTTTATGTATTGATCATCATATCTTTCGACAGAGTAGTACTGCTCCTTGATGGCAGCCCAGAATGGATTCCAAGTGGGTGTGGCTAAACATATTGAGGCCGTACTTTCATCCTTCTGCTCGCAGCAGGTTTTCCACTAGTCCTTGATGTGGGTGGCAGCCTTGAGAAGAGTGAAAGTAATATTTTCCCGACCAAAAAAATCATGAACATAAAAATACCCTTTTAGCAGATTTAAACATTTACCTATGGCATTTGTATTATCTAACCCTAAAATATGGGAATGTAAAAATTAACTTGTACCTTAAAGGGTGTGGCGCTTCCATAGTAGCTGTTGGAAGTAGATGTGTCCCCCCTGGGTAGCCACTGAAGGATCTGGGAAAAGTTGTCCATCATCACATTCCTTTGTCGCTCAAGGGCCTCTTCAAGCAAGATTTTGATAGGATCTCCTACCCCCTCGTCTTTCTTTTCATCTGTCATGGGAGGTCATCGGGATTTGTGAGGCTGGTCTTGCAAAGGTTTGACTAGTTCAAGCCCTAACTCCTCATATCCCAACCTCGTTGGGGACATGCAAAGAAAGACAAAGAAAGAGCAGACCGCTCTGATACCACTGATCCGGATTTAAACAAGAATGCAAAAAATTATAGATATAATCATACATACAGAGATGCATACGAAATAATAATTCATTTCATTACTGTAAAATACTAAAATATGCTTACAAACAGAAATGGAAATAAACTAGCTAGCGTGATGATACCTTATCTCTAAGAAGAGATGTGGTAGCTACATCCCTCTGAACTATCTTAAAATGAGGCTCGAAGGCCTATTTATTGTTGAGAAACAATGAAAATCCCTAAACATCCAAAAAACTAACCCTAGGAGATGAAGCGCCAAACTATGGGCCCCGTTTTGGGTAAATTGGTACATCAACTTCCCAGGGTCGTAACTTTGGCATACGATCTCCGTTTGATGCGCACAATACCTCGTTAGAAATATCTATCTGAGGAATACAACTTTAGAGAGATAAAAATCAAACTAGGGACCCATGCTACTCCTAGGTTTCCCATAAAACGTCATTTAGGGCCTCAAAACGGCTCCAGAAGTTTAGGACCCAAAAAACTGCTAAAAATAGTAAATTGTGCTAAAATTAAGGAAACTGAAATATGGAAGAAACAATGGCGGGGGTGCAAGTGGAATTGACAGGTGGACACCAATATCCACCTCGGTCAGTTACATGGTCATCCCATAGTGCATTCGTCAGGGCGGTATTTCAATTACGCTGCTAAGAGAAAACGATCTTCTTGATTATACGGATGAGGTTTTTATTTGTAGACTCTGCTAGACCGTTTCCTTGTGGATAGTAATTCGATGAATGCTTTAGCACAATACCATTTTGTAATGCAAATTCATAGAGTTTTAAGGATGAAAAATAAGTTTCATTATAAAAAACAAGTGATACCGGAATGCCGAAGTGTGAAATGATATTCTGCTGGAGGATGTTGATGATGTCTTGGTCATTCACTTGTTTGAGCGGAAATGCTTCTACCCACCCTGTAAAGTAATCAGTTGTTTTAGGATATACCAGTGTTGTTTTGATGAATGAGGGAAAATTTCCCCAACGATGTCTAGGCCCCACTGTGGAATAGTTCAATCACTGCAATAGGGTGCATAGGGGCTGTTGATCTTCATGTTTTTTTCGGTGCATCGCTGACAGACTGGGCACTTGCGGGCATAGGCATGCACATCTTTGAACAATGTGGGCCAGTAAAAAATGACTCGCATAACCTTGTGTTCAGTGTTATTTCCCGCAAAGTGACCCCTGGCAGGTCCATCATGCAGATCTTGAAGTACTTTCTCTAATTCCTGTGCCTCCATGAACCTGAGCAAAACTCCATTATTGTGCTTTCTGTAGAGCACTCCATGCACTGACTGATATGCTAAGGCCTTCAGGCACAATTCCCTCTTCTGTCTGATAGAAAAGTGAGAGGGTATGGTGCCATGCTCAAGGTACTAGCATACATCTGTGTACCAAGAGGTCCCATTTTCCGTGGGTGTTGCTCACCTTATGTCATACATTTCAATTTCCTACTCCCAATCGATGAGCTCTTCTTTGTTCTTCGGAGTGTGCACTGTCAACTGCAATTCTGCAGAGCCCATGTCCTTTGATCATGTGCAATAGCTTGATTTCAAGATCATATTCTTGCAAACCTTCCATCCAGTTCGCACGTCATTCTCCCAGCTCTTGTTGTACTAGCAATGTATGGACTGTTGGGTGGGGAACGAAGACTATCCAATGGTTCTTTAGCAAGTAGGGCCTGAAGTTTTTTACCACCTTGTACACTAAATAAGCTTGTTTGTCAATGGTAGGATAGTTAAGCTCTGGTCCCTACATGCTTGCACTCATGAAAGAGATGGGACGTTCATCATTAGCTTCATATTTCTGAGTGAGTATTGAAGCTAGTGAGTTATCGGAAGCGAAGGTGTATAGAAGGAAATCCTATTTGAAATATGGGTTGTAAAGTGCAGGTGCTTCGTCAATGGTCAGCTTAATCTGGGTGAATGCATTCTTTATTTCTTATCCCAAGTGTACACAACATCTTTCTTGATCATGTCCTGCATGGACTTGATTATCTGTGCATAATCCAAGATGAACTTCCGGAGGAAGTTTATCTTTCCCAAGAAGGATTGCATGGCCTTCTTGTGGACTGGGTGAGGAATCTGTGTGATGGATTGGACCCAGTCTGGATCCACCTTAATCCCTCTCTTGGCAATGGTGTGCCTCAGGAGGTTTCCTTCTGACACAAAAAATACGATCTCCTTGGGATTCAAGGAAATCCCATATCTTCGGCATCGCTCAAAAAATATCTTAAGATGGCGTATGTGGTTTTCTTGTCTTTTGGAAAAAACAATCACATCATCAAGGTACATGACCATGCTTTTCCCAATGAGTCTGTGGAAGGCTATGTCCATAGCGCACTGAAATGTTGTGCCTGCATTTACAAGCCTAAACGAATTCTCCTATAAGTGAACATACCCCACTTGGTACGGAAAGTGGTTTTTAGTATGTCAGGTTCTACTACCAAAACCTGATTATATCCTGAGAAACTGTCAAGGAGAGAGAACATTTGTGCCCCAGATGCTGTTTGCAAAATATGGTCCATAGATTGCACGGGGTAGTTTTATTTGTTCGAGGCATGGTTTATGTTCCAGAAATCGAAACACAAGCAGATTTTCACAGACTTCTTTCACACAGGCACAAGGTTGGGGACCCAAGTGGAATGTCAAACTTTATATATGATCCATGCATCGAACAATTTAGTAAGCTCTTTTTGTATGAGGCATTCAAGCGATGGATGTACTTTTCTCAACTTATGTTGATACAGCTTGACCCCTTCCTTGATTGGAATGATATGTTGGATGATCCGCGTGTCATAATTTTTCAGGTCATCGTACATCCACACGAACACATCTCGGTACTATTTGAACAAGCGGATAAGGGCTTACCTCCCTTGTTGTGTACAACATGTACCAAGATTGACAAACTTTGGATCATGCTCTATTCCCAGGTTTATCAGTTTGTGCCTCATGGTTGAACTATGGGTCTTGTTGTTCCTTGGCCCTTGGAACTGTTCTTGCAAGTCATATAGCTTTTCCAATGATGCCACACCTTTTGTGATAATGTTTCCTTTCATGTTACCAGCTTCTGCTTGCAGAGAGTGCTCGTGCTCATCATCTTCTATTGCTGCATCTTTGAAAACGTCAGCGTTGGCAATAAAATGTAGTATTTGTTGATCATCATTAAACAAGCATAATTTAGTTATGTTGTCCAGGATAGAGGGTTTATACAAAATTTCAATAGCAAATCTATCCCTAATCGACGACATTCTCGAGGCTGCACTTTCTAATGCATTGGCAACGGAATTACACGCACGTGGTACAACAATGATATTAAATTCTTGGAAATTTGAGGTTAGTCTCCATACCTCTTCTTGATAACCTTTGAGATGCAGTGATAAACAATGAATGGTGTTATGTACCTGTCGTACCACTATCTCTAAATCACCTACAACTTTGAGCATGACCACATTGAGGCTGATGGCTTTCTGCAAGCCTAATACTAGTGCTTCATATTCTGCTACATTGTTCGTGCAATTAAACTACAAGCAGATTGACACCAAATGCTTCTTGTTGCAAGGGTCGATCAGAACACACCCGGCTCCTCAGCTGTCCTGTGTCTTTGACCCGTCGAAGTACATAGTCCAAAAAACATATATGGACCACTTGATGTGCTAGTATTGTTGCTGCTACTACTGCTACTATTGGTACAATGTGTTGTACAGGTTTTATTACCATCAGTTGGGCAAGGAAGGAGTCCCAACTATGCGTCTAGTGGGGTTGGAGCTGGCCATGCAGGATAACACCCCAATGTTGTCTTAAGGAGGCAGTTGTCAAACATGAGTTCTACGAAAGCCAACGATTCATTCTCACCATTGATGGGAGTGGCATTATGCTTCATGTACCTCTCAGATTCCACCCAAATTTGTTTGCACTTTCCCTTGTATGGAATCCACATGTGAGACCAACCTTTAGCAAAATACCCATCTAGCTTGCTAGACCAATCTCTGCTGAGTAGCAAGCCATATGCTTCCGGTATCTCCACAACAACTATGTTAATGCATTGGTGGACTCGACTGTCATGGGATAGTCGTATGATCATGTCTCTCAGTTCACCAATGGCTGGTATAGATGTTCTGTCAAGTTGGATGATTCTCGCAGATGTTTCGCTCCACTGTGCATTGATCTTTTTGGCAATGGAGAGTGGCATAACATTGGTTGTCATGCCATAATCAACCAAACAGTTGTGAAAATTGCAGTTGAAATTTTCAAAAGATAGCATGAATGGGGGGCAACCTGACTTTGCTTCTTTCATCTGGATTGTATTGAGCACAATGGAAAGTGATCTGGGAGGTGTGCTTGATCCCCTGCTAGTAGAGGTTGTGTTGTCTGTCCCAATTCGTGCAACAAGATATCTCATTGGCTCTAGATCTTAGCCAACTTGAACAAATTGATGTTTGCCCGAGTTTTATTCATATCATCAACAATGTTGTAATCCAAAGGTGGTAGACTCACCAAGGTTTCTGGGGTAAAATGAGTGTTCATGTTATCCGGAGGAGTGTTGTATAGCTTACTGCTCATAGATGTGGTTTTTTTCACCGTTGTCCTCCCATAATTTCTTTGTGTTTTCTGCTTTGGGTCGGTCAGTGGATCGGTCTTCCTTATCAGCAGTCTGACCTTTTCTTGCATTTCCCCAAGTGTGGGGGGAGTCCCTTTACTCCTAAGATTGTAATGGTCAATTTTCCCTCGAGGTTGTCTCTCAGTGTTCATCTTTTCCATCATTTGCAAGCATTGATACGCGTTCACCACATGCTCAGAGCTTGATGGTTCATCAGGTGCAACCTCTTCACCATTGTCTGTGTCTTCCGGTTGCTCTTGCATATTGCTTCCTACATCAAGCGTACGCCTATAAAAAGCATTTTTGACTTGCTTCCATCCCGAACAAGAGTTGTTAGGATGATGTTCTTTATGGAAAGAATAGAATTTCGGATTGGCACATTGTTCGAGTTGGAACACAGGATTTTGCGTAGTTTTTGAAATGAACTAGTTGTTGCTTGATGTGTTGCTTGCATGTCTCTGCCAAGGCGGGTGACTGCTTGCAAATGTGTTTGTCTTACATTATTTGAGTTCGGACATTTCAGTGGACAAGCTCTTGACAAGATGAGTGAGGGTCTCAATGTTGGTTGCTTCCTTGTCTCTACCCTTGCTCGTTGTTGCTTGGGACTTCTTGCTTGCATCCTTGGAGTCTTTTGCCAATTCATCATCCTTTATGACTCTGATTGCACGTAGGTCCTTGTTATCACCCTAAGAAACTCTTCTAGGTTGTATATCAGAGATGCTCAGGAACATTACAAACTCAACAAAAATGTTGGAAAATGGTGGATGAATGGAAGGAATGATGCATATTCAAGCCAGATAACCACTTCTACTATGCTTAACCCCAGACATGGGTGAACACCCCCAGACTACAAGGCTTTAGACCACCAATTACTCACAGTTTGAGGATAAGGTGATGATGGAGAATACTGACCACACTAGCAGATGCACAGGACCCTGTGATGGCCAGCTGCAACTAGTAAAGAGGTCTATAAATCTATTTCCTCATGCTCAGACAGGATGACAGATCTCTGGCACCAGGATAACAGAAACCTGCATACATATTCAATGTAACATACTAGAATCTAACACAGAGGTGGGATGACAGCCCCTCTAATGCTAAACATCAAGAGCACATAAAAAAAATGCATAACAGGCACAGCCTGGAACAAAGAAGAAGTGGAAAGTGAGCAATTAACAGAAAAAGAAGCTTGTATTAGCTGAAAATGAAGACCAGACACTGCAGGTATCACAGTAGTTACAGTCTCTAGAAGTTGAACCTTACATCAATACAATATCCATCAACCTTCATTACATTTTTCTTTTGGGTATATATAGAGTTTGTTTACAAAATTGCTCTATTGCTCTATGCGTGGAGGGGTCATAATGGACCACCAACCACATTTACAATCAAATATGGGTTTCTGTTGCAAACTGTGTGTTTTAATGAACAAAATCGGCCTTTCTGGTACTATGTTGTACTTCACGAACTGGTGGAATTCTGTGTTTATCTGCTCAAGGTTGTCCTTCTCGTCCTTGGTCGTGTTGTTCTTTGAATGTGGTAGCTGAGGATTTAATGCGCAGAGTATTGAATCATGGGCTCCTTTCTCCTTCGGGTGCACAAGACTGCCAAAAACACAAAAATTGCATTGAAAACGAACGAGGAGCTGAGAACGAACACTAGCTGTTGGATGGCTTAGACGGACAGCCGAGATCTGATGGCGGGAGGTGATGGGAAGACACAGAGGTGCAATTGATTATAAGCTGTCGAATCTGACAGATTGGACGATGGAGATCAGGTTATGTGGGCTATCAGAAGGTATATGTGTGGGAAGATTATAGGCCGTTGGATCTCGAGCGGGGATGATCGGATGGCTATCGGAAGCGGGAGCTGCACGACGATTAACAAGCGGGAGGACATACGAGAGAGGGCAGTAAGCAGTTTCCCTGCACCGCTTATGGATCTTTGGTGGTATTCGTACGCAGGCATGCGATGCAGTCAGGTTGTGACACATGGCTAGAGGGTCCGACGGGAAACTGCTTTCCCCACGGGCTATCGGTCATGCGGTTTATGGGGGTGGGGGTAGCGTATGACATTGGATCACAAAGTGGAGGATCGGATGGCGGTGGATAATCGTGCACGTGCTTCGGGTGATGTGACAGGTGAGGGCCCCGATAGGATTGATTTTCTTTGTATGCGCGGCATTATAAAGGGTTAAGACCTTAGCGTCGGGGGTTATATGACCATAGACTGATGCGTTAACTTTGCACCGGGGCCCGAGGGAAAAGGGTTTACACAAGGCTTTGGAAGAAAATAGAGATAAAGGGGTTACGAGGGTATACAACAAACAAAGGTGAAAGGATGAAATAAACTGTTGTGAGCTCCCTCCTTGAAAAGACACACGGCCAAAGTAGTCATTTGGTCCCCCAAACACACAAATGCATAGCAGAGCTAACACTGACTCCTTCTAGGGATGAGATCCTCCATGTGAGATCTCAAGAACCTACAGATCAATGCCTTTCTAGCTGAAAACAAATTAGCCAAAATTCCTAGTGTTCCATTGGGCATGGAGTCTATTTTGCCTGCACAAAACTGATAAAAAACAAAATATTTACAAACTTTAAGGCCAAAGACCTTAAACAACATAATTTTTCAGAAAACGCCCATTGACTGGGCCATCAAAAACTGCCTCTCCTCCCATACTTTTCAGTATGAAGGTGTTATTCCCTTGAATCTGTGAAATGATGAAAGGGCCTGTCCAGAAAGCATCAAACTTCCCATGATTGCCTTTCTTTTCCTTTAGTGCATCCCATTTCAAAACCAAGTCTCCAACCTAAAAATTATCTGTCTTTGTCTTCCTGTCAAAAACATCCTTGATCTTTTTCTGATGTGCCGCAGCCTTTTCAACTAGCTGTTCTCTAATCTGATGTACCTTTGCCAAGTCAGTGATCCTTTTTGCCATGTCTTATTCCTCGTTCTGTTCTTGTTCAATCAGAGGAAGGGGCAGAGGGTTTATTGGCCTCAGCTTCTGTTTGAAAGGGATGGTGTCTTTCTGCAAAGGAATTTTGTGCGGGATGATTTTCTTCTCATACGTTTTCAGGTCACTATATTCCCAGGCAAAGACATCAGCAAACTACCTCATTAAATTGCAGTATTCAGAACATTGGTCAGCAGACAGATGAGTGGACAGATTTACATATCTAGGCTGACCGAGACTCCCTATATCATGCTTACAGACTGCAGATTGATCTTCATTTTGGGCAGCTTTATAAGGCACGTCATTCTGGTCAAACAGTCTTTCAAGAGAAATTAAACCCTTAGGTATATGATTGTTGGGAAGTCTTTGCCAACTTTGTTTCTAAACTGGAATTGGGGGTCTTCTTCTAAAGCTTCACTTTCTTGGTAAATTTTCATTTCAGAGAACTCATCAATGACTTGAAGAAACCTATTCATTTCATCATCATCATCAATCTGCTCCTCCTCAGCCTGAACAATTGGTTTCTTGAGCTGCAACAAGGCCTTCTGAGACGCTTCAATTTGGAGGACACATGCTCCAAAATCAGTGTCCACATCATAAATAGGATGATTAGAAGGATTCTTCTCATCACTGATGATGTGTGCCAGCTGTGCTTCTCTGTATAATCTCCTACTTTCTCCTCCAAAAATTGGGACAGTGGCATAAGATAAATCATTCTGTAATGTCCCACCTAGTCTTTTAATCCATCCTCTTGACAACAACATGCCAAATTTGGGAGGGACATCTGCTACCACAATGTCCATCACCATGCTCTTCATGGGTAGCTGAGTTAGGGTAATGGCTAAATCTTTAATCAATCCCAAACATTTTACTTTCCTTGAATCAAATGAGAATAAATCATGATAGGTTCTGGTGATATCAAGGCCTAACTCTTCCATGACAGCTTTTGGCATCAGATTGTGGCTAGCCCCTGTGTCTAGCAGGCAATTGTGGAGGATTTTTTCATGAATAGTCAAGGAGACATAAAAGGATGGAGAATTATCATCAACAAGTTCAGTCATTGGGCTAAGCACAACTGCAGGTTTATCATCTTGCAAATTGACAGAGTCAGTGGAGGTTTGTGTGGCTTTCAGCTCAAGAGCTTCAAGGATAGGCTTTCTAAACACTTCACTCTTTACAAGTTCTAATAAAGGCACAAATATTTTTAACTTCTCGACTTTTGCTTCAAAGCTGAAAGGGGAAGGTGACTTGTCAGGACCTCTTACCTCTTGAGCTGGGGCTTTGAGGATGACTGGATCAGTTGTTGGCCCTTTCTGTCTTGTATTCTGTGACTCTGTTTGGACAGCAGCTCTTTGGGCAGTATTCTCCTTGACATTGTTTGCTTTTGACCTCAGATTGTATCTTTGTTGTGCCTCAGTTTGTAGAATAGCCTCTCTATCCCACCTTTGACTGTCTTGTTCCTGCAGCAAAGATTCTTCGTATGCAGCCAAAGTAAAAAAGGGAACACTGCCTTTATCTTCTATACAATGAAATTCATCCTCATCTTCAAATTGTTCCTCCTCCATGACTACATTCTGGAAGGGAGCTTTAACTTTCTGTTCTTCATTTGGTTCTTTTCCCCTCTGAATGATTTGCAACTGTTCATTTTCTCTTCTGAATGGATTTGAATTTCTTGGAGCAAATGTGTTCTACTGCCTTGTCTTTCCTGAATTCTACTCAACCTTCAGCTTAGATATTTCAGCAGCCAATGACTCTATCATCTTAGTCATTTTATCTAATTTAGGCTCTGAAGATGATGCAGAGGAAGTAGAAGCCTCACTTCTCTATATTCTTCTATCATAATGACTCTTTAGCTTCTCTGCAGCCATAATATTGGATTCCACCTCTAGTGCTGCATCCTGCATGTCAACTAGAGTGGCACATCTTCTTTCTCTCAACAATAGGTAGAAATCAGAGTCAAAAGCATTGGCATAAGTGAGTTTGGTGGATGTGGGGGTAGGCTTTACCTCAGCTAGTATTTTACTATACATACGATTGAATTTTTTATTAAAATCAGGCAATGATTCCCCATTTTCCCTCTTCAGGTTGCCAAAATCAGTATGATAATACAACAAGTCCTTTTTATCTCCCCAGTGCTTCAAAAATGCATCATCTAAGGCTTCAATATCAACAATAGATCTAGGGGCTAGTTCTTTGAACCAATTTCTGGCCTCTCCATCAAGGCTCTGAACAAAAACTCTCATCCACACATCATTTTCATTTATGTCTAAGTTATCAGCATAACTATAAAAAGCTTCAAGGTGTTCTTTTGTTGTTACTCCCTCTGTACCAGTGAACTTGGGCATATATTTCTGATATTCCCCCACAGGCATGGGATTCAAAGGAACATGCAAGGCCAAAGATCCATACCTGGCAGCAACAATTCTTTCTATCTTCGTAGGTGCTTGCTGGCCTGCCATGACTGGGGTATGTGGAAGGATACTGGCGGATTGAGTAGTTTGAAACAATGAAATGGATGACAGAGAAAAAGGGATATTTTGGACTGTATGGGAAGCTTTCTTTGGCCTGAGATTCAAAGGGGAACTAGATGGACAAGGAGTTGTATTAATCTCTGAAGGAATTTTTTTACTAACTGTGTTGGGCTCTAAATCTTCAAACTGTATTACCTCAGCTATAACACTATATTTCATAGATGCATAAGATTTCTTAGGCTTACCAGATCCTGATGCTCCTTTCTATGATGTTTTCTTTGGCTTACTGATTTTCTCAGGGTTAGGCACTGGTTCAGCTGGTGATTTCTGAGGATTTCTTCGAGTATGCCTCACAAACTGAGCCAAAACTACAATGTGGAGTCACCAAAGGTTGGTCTTCCTCCAATGGAGTCGCCAGTTAGATGATTACAACCATAAATGTTCCCAGACTTTGTCTATCATCAAAATCTGGAACTGTGTCGTCTCCCAGGGAAGCTGAGCCTCAATCTCCTCTCCCTAGCAACGGTGCCAATTAATGTTATCACCCCAAGAAACTCTCCTAGGTTGTATATCAAAGATTCTCGGGAACATTACAAACTCAACAAAAATGTTGGAAAATGGTGGATGAATGGAAGGAATGATGCATATTCAAGCCAGATAACCACTTCTACTATGCTTAACCCCAGACATGGGTGAACACCCCCAGACTACAAGGCTTTAGACCACCAATTACTCACTGTTTGAGGATAAGGTGATGATGGAGAATACTGACCACACCAGCAAATGCACAAGACCCTGTGATGGCCGGCTGCAACCAGTAAAGAGGTCTGTAAATCTATTTCCTAATGCTCAGATAGGATGATAGCTCTCTGGCACCAAGATAACATAAACCTGTATACATATTCAATGTAACATACTAGAATCTAACACAGAGGTGGGATGACAGCCCCTCTAATGATAAACATCAAGAGCACATAAAAAAATGCATAACAGGCACAGCCTGGAACAAAGAAGAAGTGGAAAGTGAGAATTTAACAACAAAAAGAAGCTTGTATTAGCTGAAAATGAAGACCAGACGCTGCAAGTATCACAGTAGTTACAGTCTCTGGAAGTTGAACCTTACATCAATACAATATCCATCAACCTTCATTACATTTTTCTTTTGGTTATATATAGAGTTTGTTTACAAAATTGCTCTACTGCTCTATGCGTGGAGGGGTCATAATGGACCACCAACCACATTTACAATCAGATATGGGTTTCTGCTGCAAGCTGTGTGTTCTAATGAACAAAATTGGCCTTTCTGGTACTATGTTGTACTTCACGAACTGGTGGAATGCCGTGTTTATCTGCTTAAGGTTTTCCTTCTCGTCCTTGGCCATGCTGTTCTTTGAATGTGGTAGCTGAGGATTTAATGCGCAGAGTATTGAATCATGGGCTCCTTTCTCCTTCGGGTGAACAAGACTGCCAAAAACACGAAAATTGCGTTGAAAACGAACGAGGAGCTGAGAACGAACGCTAGTCGTTGGATGGCTTAGACGGACGGCCGAGATCTGATGGCGGGAGGCAATGGGAAGACACAGAGGCACAATTGATTATAAGCCGTC
Source organism: Pinus tabuliformis (assembly GCA_031772625.1). Taxonomy (NCBI): domain Eukaryota; kingdom Viridiplantae; phylum Streptophyta; class Pinopsida; order Pinales; family Pinaceae; genus Pinus; species Pinus tabuliformis. The sequence continues at coordinate 1,296,182,860 of CM062807.1, forward strand.
AGATCTGACAGATTGGACGACGGAGATCAGGTTAGGTGGGCTATCGAAAGGTATATGCATGGGAAGATTATAGGCCATTGGATCTCGGGCGGGGATGATCAGATAACTATCAGAAGTGGGAGGACGTACGAGAGAGGGCGGTAAGCAGTTTCCCCGCACCGCTTATGGAGCTGTGGTGGTATTCATTCACAAGCATGCAATGCAGTTAGGTTGTGACATGTGGCTGGAGGGTCTGGCGGGAAACCGCTTTCCCCACGGGCTATCGTTCATGCGGTTTACGGGAGCGGGGGTAGCGTATGACATTGGATCACAAAGCGGAGGATCGGACGGTGGTGGATAATCACGCACATGCTTTGGGTAATTTGATAGGTGAGGGCCCTGATAGGATTGATTTTCTTTGTATTCGCGGCGTTATAAAGGGTTAAGACCTTAGCTTCGGGGGTTATATGACCACATACTTGATGCGTTCACTTTGCACCAGGGCCCGAGGGAAGAGGGTTTACACAAGGTTTTGGAAGAAAATAGAGATAAAGGGGTTACGAGGGTATATAGCAAACAAAGGTGAAAGGATGAAATAAACTACTGTGAGCTCCCTCCTTGAAAAGACACATGGCCACAGTAGTCATTTGGTCCCCCAAACACACAAATGCATAGCAGAGCTAACAGTCCTTTTAAACAGTGATAGACTCTTCACAGTTTTCCAATAGTGTTGATTTCACAGCTCACTTGACGAACTACACGATGCTGGTTGGCAGTGCGGATGTGTAGTACTCAGTGGTGATGGAGTCATGAGGCTTAGTGTTTGTTGCAAACTTATTCAATATATGTGTAAACCTCTGATTGAAATATTTTACTTTCTCTTTTCCCTCTATCTTGAGGCTTCCCAATTCTTTGAAAAGCATGGCTGGGGCCTTGTCATTAGCAAATGTTTCAAGGAACATTCATTTGAAAGAACCCAAGATTTGTATGGAGTTGGGTGGAAGGCTGTGATACCAAGCAATTGTGCAACCATCCAAGGTACATGGGAACAATCTACATGCTACATCATCATAACATACCTCAAGGGTCTGCAGCTGTAGGTAGAAGTTGTCTAAGTGTTCTTTTTCCTTTACCGTGCTGTCAGGGTTGAACTTGAAGTTCATTCTCTCCGCTCACCTCGGAATCTTGTGCAAAACGGCTAGGAGAGCCAATGGTCCCTGAGTCATCCATTCAAGACTTGGGGAAGCCATCTATTCATATTCTTCATCCTCTACCTCTCCTTCGGAGTCTGATGGTTCTTACTCTAACTCTGTTGGTTCGTCTTTGCCTCGGCCTCCTCCGCTGCCTTCCCCTCCGCCTCCTACACCAAAGTCTGATCCCAAGATTAGAAGAGGGTTTTGTTCACCTTGCTAGAAGATTGGAGGTTCTTTTCCATCTTTGATAAATTCTCCTAGACTTTCAAGTGTCCCTGTCATGCGGAAAGAGTCGACTTTGCGGACAAAACCAACCTCCCTAGAAGCTTAAGGCTTTCTAGTGACAAACAAGACAATTAAGAGCAATCATTCTATAAATATGCATTTACAATATGAGTAACCAAGTGTTTAGATCCTACCTGTAACCCAACGCTGTTGTAGTAGTCCAGTCTCGTCGATCCGGATGAGCTCCTCCTTCTCTTCGAAACCTGCATTCACTAACAATCAAACGATTAAATAACACCTGAATATCTCATAAAATAAAACATATTTAACATATAGACCAAGGAGTATATGAAACAACTCATAAATAACAAATTGTTGAGAAGAATGGACTTATTTGTATTAATAGGAAACAAAAGAAACCATTACAACCTGAGCCTTGGTGTTGTGCAGGTCCCTCCTAGGGTCCAACAAGAGTTCTCCTTTACTTTGATCAGCTCACCCACTTCCAAATGAAACAAGAAAGGATGGGAATCTCTCCTCACAAGCTTCTACAAGGAAGTCCTAATTCCAGCAGCATCTACCCTTAGGAATGTTCAGCTTTCAACCTCTCCTCCCTCTGGCCCAATGCCTGTATTTATAGTGCTTTGGAGGAAGTTAATTAGTTCCACCATGAATGGGATAAGCCCCTCTTTCAATGGGATAGCTCCCCTCTTCATGGGATAAGTTCCTCTTTCTTTGGGGTGCATGAACCATCTGGAGGCGCTCAATACACGTCAAACCATCTTATAGAATGCTCTAGATTTGACCACAAGTAACTTTTTAAAGATGAAACTCGCGCCTTTTGACGTTTACAGGGGTACGCACCCACCCCTTTACATACAGAGCGTGTTATGTACCTAGGGGGGATAATATGGGGTACCAAGGGAGGTACCCAAGGTAATAATGTAATAATGGGATGGGCCATAGTAATAAATAAGGTGGTTAACCCATGTCATGTAAGGGACCACAAGTAGTTAATAATAATGTAAGGGGCCCATGGTATTAGTTGATGGTATGAGGAAACCATGGTAATGATACATGGTATTGTATGTATGAGGCCTATATAAAGGCTAGAGACTCCATATGAAGATGAAGAGAAGTATTATTGTATGAACAGGCATATGGCTTGTGGAGTGTTCTCCTTCCTTAAGGAGTGAATGTATGGTGTTGCCCTACCATAAGGGTTTTGATCAATAAAGAAGCATTTCTATCTGTTTCTATCTTATTATTCTTGGGTTATTTCTATTCTCATATATCTTTTGGTATTAGATCTACAACAGAGCGTACAAGTACGCAGGTATTGTGAACTTGGGTTGCGTACGCGCAGGTAAGGCTAAGAGAAACTGCGTACCCAGAGATAATTGACTTTAAATGACTTTTCTCTCTTTCTTGGAGTTTGACATGAAGAGCAGAGGCATGAGACTTGCCAAGGAGGATAGTATGACAATGGATGGAGCCATACTAACTGCAAATAGTCATGGTGACATTTTTTAGTGTAACAGATTGCCCCCTAAAGTGCGAAGCCTGTAGTAGATTAGGGTTTTATATCATCTAGGAAGGGTGAAGTACTTTATCATTTCAAGGATTATCTTGTGGAGAGCCTGGTCAGAACCTGCAAATATTCAACACAAAATACATATATAAGATGATATCATCACTGAGGTAGGCATTCCCATACTCAGATTGAAAACTTTAACTAACAATCTAACTACTGCTCTGATACAGGAATGATTTTGCAGTACATCACAATCATAGACTCATGTAGACACAATATGGACGCAGCCATCTGTTTATGGTTAGTCTACTATATAATGAATACAAAACTCCTCGCAGCTTGGATGGTGGAAACTAGATCCAGGGTCTTCATTTCTACTTCCCGAATTGGTACGATTCTATCCATGCGAATAAATGAGTTGATGTCGAACATGGTAGAAACCACTTGATTACCAGTCGATGATGTAAACTGTTAACAAGTGTGAGAGAAACCACCAGTGATATCAATGGTTCTCAAAGTACCCAGTACAATCCATGAGATGTGAATGAATGGGTTGATGTCGAACATGTCACAGAATCCTTTGATCGAAAGTCAATGATGTAAACTGTCGACAAAGGCGAGAAACCTGCCATTGATGCATGCAGACTTCAAGGTACTGACGATTTTTAAGTCATCTTTCTAGATAATATGCTGACGTCGATAGAAAGCGACCCGTTGCAGGTAAGCCCACAACACAAAATCATAGTTCAAGTTGAAGAAATGTTGTTGTAAGGACTGACTCAGGGATGGTCAAAATGGATGACAAGTATTTTGCATATGAATGGTTTTTTTGCAGAGACCTCTTGAACACATAACGACACGACAGATGGCTTGGCGACGATTGACCCAAAGTTAATACCCAGAAACGGTTGAAGACTTTCAAAGTGGTTTAATCAACTTTAAGGCAAAGGATTTCCCAACCCAGGTGAATGAAAAGTGTCATGTTCAAGAGCGGTGATAAGGTTCTTCTGTGACAAAGGATAACAAATAGGCTCATTCTTCTCTCTTTTCCCCCACCATTTCTGGCAAGTACCTCTTTATTTTTTGCAAGCTTGAGGAGGATAACATATGCTTGGTTATAAGCTCATCCTTCGGATGAGTCCAACTTAGTTTAGATTCGGACCCTAAGAAGGAGTGGTCCGTTCCTGTTTGTAATCGAACAGGTCCTGTACTGTGAAATTTTAACGAGTCTAGTATAGGAGAAACTCGGCGTTTTTCAATTTTAGAGAGTCTGAAAAAACTAAAGAAGACTCCAAGGTTGAACTTTTTTGTAAATTTGTGTCTCCCAAGCCCGAAAAAGTATAAAATAATACTTGAGAGAACCGCTTGATCTTTCGACCAAGGAGTACTTTCATGATTAGTGCCTTTGACCTGAAAAGTAAAAAGCGATCAAGGGCATGTCGTTTTATTTCCAGTATCGAATTTGAAACGACAAAAATCCGGCAATCTTTTCGTGTTTTTACGGTCAGAAAAGGGCTATAAGAGGACCATTTTTTAATTCCATTTTAACGAGTGTAAAAGAAACGCTCGGCAATCTTTTCATGTTTTAGGAGTCAGAAAAGGGCTTAAAAGATGACTCTGATGTCTTGGTTCATGAAAAATAATAATTTACCCTGAAAGTCCTTTTGTCCTGCACAAAAACAACACATTACTCATACCTGTTTGAGATAGGCAAAAATACATTGAAAAATATCCTTTCACGGTGAAAAATAAACAAACTTAGCATTCATTTATCCAAAAAACCTATAAAAAGACCTTTTACCATGTCATTTTTACCATTTTACTGTTGAGGGAGAGGAAAGGGCTTTTGACAAGAAACTTCCCGTGGACTTCGCGGAGAATCCAACCGTCGGAATCGAGTGCCGTCTCTTTCAAATATTTCACAACATCCTCCTCTTCATTTTCATCCGTTTAGAATTTCATTTTAAGCTTTAGTTTGATTTTTTGGGGGTTTTGGGGTTTTAAGATCCACTTTTCGGGGTACGCAGGTGCCCCATGGGTGACCTGCTTACCCCGACATTTTCGTTAATGGGAAAATGGTTGGAGTACGCAGCCCACCTTCAGAACAGCTGCGTACCCATGCTCTGTTTTCTGAATGCGGGGTGCGTATTCCGCGCAAAGCATTTTAAAAAACCCCAATCTCAAAACTAAACCATTATTTTTTGATTTAATGAATTCTAATGGATGTTTTCTGGTGTGTAGATTGCCCACCATGCTTGATTGGCGCGAAAGAGAACACGAAGATGTCGATTTGGCCGCAATAGGTCATCAACCTTCCATTGATGCTTTGAAGGCATGCGGTCTCTACAAATACTGGGCCATACCTGGCATGAGGGCCCAGGTGCCATTATTAGAGTGGCTGGTTGAAAGGTGGAACATTCAGGATCAATGCTTTTACATTGGAGAGCACCAGCTCAAGATAGAGCCCTCCGACATATATTTTCTCACTGGTTTGCCTAATAGGGGCGAGCAACTGTCTCTGTTCGGGACTAGGCCGGGTGGCCAATCCCTTGCTAGTCTCCGGCTAGAGTGGTGCAACAATCAAAACCAGGAGAAGGGGATAGAAATCAAATACATATCCCGACCTGAACTTATGGTAATTGCCTTTACAGTTACCAGACTTTGCGGTGCTGCCGCTTTGCACATAGCCACTGGATCCCAAATGCGGATGGCTATAGATTGCTTCCAAGGCACCATTTTCAACTGGTGCGATGCTGTGTTGGCCAATATGAAGGGCCAACTGACTAGGGCAAAGAACGGGCAATTGAAGACCTTTGGGTATGGGCCTTTAGTTGTGAGCTTTGCCCTAGAGAGAGTTCCAATGTTGATCCCTCAGCATCTCACTGTTGCAGTCGGGCCTCCTCGGGAGCCTAAGTTGATGCGGTGGGTTGCGGTGATGGCCCGGCATCCTGATGAGGGAGCGGGAGTTGTCCGATTTCCTGACGATTACTTTCACTAGTTGGAGGACCAGGTCTTTGCGATCCAGGATTTTCCTTATGTCGGAATGGATTTTCGCAATGATCCGGACATGGTTCTTCCACAGGGAGAACAATGGGACAACAGAGGTACTTCATTTTTCACAAGTTTTTAAATTATCTATTTTTTTGTTTTTTATATATCGTCTCAAAACTGACAATAAAAATTTTCAAAATGTAGATGTAGGCCCACGGCGTCCAGCCAATCTCCGGGCTTTTGAGAGGAGACAACCAGTTGCACCGGCACCGGTCCCACAGGACGAGGCTGTAGAGACACTAGCTGAGTTGGAGCAGGATCTAGAGCATCTGACGGCGGATATACCAGAGACTACTATAGATGATATTCCTATCAGACTTCAGCGCTATGTAGTCGCAGTCCCAGGACCTTTTAGGAGGTTCTTATGTAGGGTAGCCCGTGTAGTGGTGTCGTATAGGGAGCATCACCAGTGATTGGATGGTCACTTTGTAGACACATGTGACATTTTGGTTTTTTGTACTTATCATTTTTGCCGATCATAAGGTGTTTTTCAACCTATGATCGAAGACGATGTATATTTTTGACACACTCCTATCTATATATATCATTATTACCGGCTTATTTTGTTAAACATGTGTGATGAAATGTTTGTAAATTTACATTTATGATTATTGCAAATGTCTATTTAACATTTGAGACGCAATTGCATCTGCTAATGTATTTAAAGACCTTGGAATATGCTGATATTCAATGTAATCAAATTCACGTTCCAAGAGACGCACCCTCAAAAACAATCTTAATAACACTGGATTTCTAATGGCATAGACTCTATTAAGCTGTAATACAACGAGTTCAGAATCTAACCTCACTATCAAACTCCGAATCCCAAATGAAATAGATTCAGACAATAACTCAATCACTACACTGTATTCTGCAATGTTGTTTGTTGTTTGACCGAGGCTCACCCCATGCATAGAAACTAACTCGTCAGAGGGCGAATAGATAACCCAAGCTGCGGAAGAGATATTCCATGTACTACGACAAGCACCATCAGCAAATCCAATGTACGTTTGGAGAGGCGTCGACATCTGCAATATCAAGAGTAAAACCAAGATAAGCCAAAATAACAACGAAAAACACACTTTCTAAACTAAGCACACTGTCTAAACTAACAAACACACCAGCTAGAAAGAAAAATCTAACCTAACTAAAATCTCCATACCCATCATTTAAGCATAATACCTCTTTAGGTAAAGTCCATTTCTGGGTTTACCCAAAGAGTCCCCGTCAAAGTCTACCAGCTCATAGGCCCCTTTTGCTAGCTTTCGCTTGATAATGTAGGGCCCATGCCACATAGGAACGAATTTTCCAGCACCTAATTTATCATTAGCTTGATCATATAACAACACTAGGTCTCCTTCCGAAAAATTTCGAGGGGTCACATTCCGGTCATACTGAGCTTTCATACGTTTTGCGTGAGTCTCGATTGCTAAAGCAGCTTCACGTCAAGTCTCATCTAATTTAGCTAAGTATAACAGACGCTTCTCCTCTTCGGAAGTAGCTGGGAGTAATTCGATAGCCATTTGCAGTGACGGGATTTCGCATTCAATGGGCAGCACGGCTTCCAAACCATAAACTAGTTGGAAAGGAGTGAACCCTGTTAATGTTTTCACTGAGGTTCGGTATGCCCAAAGCGCTGAAAATAACATGTTGTGCCAATTCGACCAATGAATACCAATGATCCGTCGGATCATGATAACTAGAACTTTGTTGATGGACTCAACCAGACCGTTCGCTTGGGGATAATAAGGAGTAGAACTATCATGACGTAAACCAAGCTGGCCTATAAGTTCTGTCATCATAATGTTTCGAAAATGGCGCCCATGGTCAGTGATTATCGCTTGTGGGACACCAAACCTAGCAATAATGTGATTGAATACGAAAATTGCAGCTGTCTTGCCGTCTGCCTTGAATGTAGGCATCGCCTCGGCCCACTTAGTAAAATAATCAACCGCAAGGATGATATACGCATGCCCCCCGGCCGAGTGAGGGTTACAAGTAATAAAATCGATACCCCATTTGGTGAAAGGACCAACGGCAATTATAGGGTGGAGAGGAGCAGGTGGCGCGCGCATCTTTCGATCAAACACTTGACAGTTGTGGCATTTTCGGACCGCAATAATACAGTCTTTAAACAAGGACGGCCAGAAATAGCCAGCGCGCAATATCTTTTGGGCTGTGGCATACCCAGACATATGGCCGCCACACGCTCCAGAGTGACAGTCATTCAAAACCCTTTCAGCTTCCTCGTGAGTTAAGCAACGTCGAAAAATCAAATCCTTCCCACGACGATAAAGAGTATCTCCAATAATTTTGTATTGTTGGGATTGGAATCGAATTTTTCGACGCTCCGACTCTGAGATTGCGGGCCGAAAGGATTGGGTCTGGAGATAGACGATTATATCCCCATACCACGGATCTAAAGTGCTGATAAGAAACAAAGATTCATCCGCAATGGGCTCCTCTGCCACTGTTTTTGTGTCAGCACGCGGGAAATCACACATTAACTCGGCGAAGACTAAGGATTTCTTAGACTTGGTTTTCTCGAACTCCAAGTCGAACTCCTGCAGGATAACGATCCATTTGGAGTACTTGCCCCCTAATAATTGTTTAGTCAGAATATAGATCATAGGGTTGCAATCCGAAATCACTGTAGTTTTACGGAGAAGAATGTAGTGACGAAAATGCTGGACAGCTTGAACGGCTGCTAGTGCCAACTTTTCCACATGCGAGTACTTTAGCTCGGTTGGATTTAACATCCAACTAAGGTAATATATCACATGTTCCGTTCCGAATTCATCTTCCTGAACTAAAACCATTCCAATGGTGGAGTGGGAGGCGGCGAGATACAAAAAGTAATCCTGGTTGTAGTTGGGAGGATGCAGCAACGGTGCATGGGTCAACGCGTGCTTAAGTGCATCAAAAGATTTCTGAGCTATCTCATCCCAAGAGAATTGAGCATTTTGTTTCAACAACCGGGTGAAACCCTTTGTAACCTCGGCGTAGTTAGGAATGAATCGACGTAAAAAGTTTGCTTTCCCCTGCAAACTTTGGAGTTGGCGCAGACTCGAAGGAGGAGGCAATTTGATGATAGCTTCTACCTTCGAGGGATCGACGCGGATACCGGCTTTTGAAACGACAAATCCTAGCAATCGTCCCACTTCTATGCAGAAGACACATTTGTGTGGGTTCAACCGAATTCGATAATGCCGACACCTCATAAAAATAGCTCGTAAGTGGACAAGGTGATCAGGTCGATGTAAACAATGAGCAGGAAAATCATCGAGGTATGGTTGCACAATGTGCTTGATGTCGTGAAACGCATAAGACATTGCCCGTTGAAAAGTGGCCCCGGCATTCTTAAGTCCAAAAGGTAATTTGCAGTAAGCAAATGTCCCCCAAGGACAAATGAAAGCCGTTTTTGGTTGATCGGCAGGTAGAATATTGATTTGGTTGTAACCGGAAAAACCGTCCATAAAGGAAAATATTTCACTGCCGGCACAATCATCAATTATTTGATCGATATAGGGCGTGGGATAGTTGTCTTTTGGACAAGCACGATTTATATCCCTATAGTCGATGCATATTCTTATTGTTCCCTGTTTCTTGTTAACCGGAACAATATTCGATACCCAATCCGTTAACAGGATCGGATAAATGAAACCTGCTTTCAACAGCTTCTCTACTTCTGATTTAATTGCAGCCGCTTTCCTAGGGTGTATCTGACGCAGATGTTGCCGAACGGGTTTAGCGTCCGGGTAAGTCTTGATCTCATGAACAACAATGGAGGGATCAATTCCTGGCATTTCCTCATAGGACCAGGCAAACACGTCGCGGAATTCTTGAAATAGGGCCTTGTATGTTTGAATTTCGTCATCTGTACACAAGGCACCTATATGAATGTTCTCAATAATTCCAGTTTTGACTGAAATGTCAATGGCAATAGTTTGGGAAATGTTTCCCAAATTCAACTCTGAATCAGGATGTTTCATGGGATTCTGAGCGTCCTTGACATATTCAGCTGTAAAAATTGATGAAAAATCATTTTCAAAGTCATCAGCCTCAGGTAAAAACGAAGATCTATGATGGAGATCTTCCCACGGTAGATCGTCTACATGTAGGATTTCGCGAAGTTGCTCGTCAGATGACACGACTTCGGGAAACGCTATCCGTTCTGAGGTTGATGTGAAAAGTGATTCCTCACCGACCACATTCATTTGGTCGATTTGGGTCGAAAGTGGGTCGGTAAAAGACTGCACGGCTTCATAAGCAATTTCATATGGACTTAAAGGCATAGCATCACCGAATGAGTCTATTTCAGATTCAGATGGGACAATCCAAGGATCATCGTAAATAATAGTATCTGATGTAATCATATGAATGAAAGCAAATGAAGGGTCTGCGTTGAGTGGAGGAAAAGGAAAAGTTCCCAGTAAACCGGAATCTTTAACTAATCCTACACCAACATCCTTATAAGGGATAGTGGTTTTACCGACATGCTGGATACTTTCTGAAGAGGCTGGGTCGGATGAAAAGTAAGCCAGCTGGTCTATTGTCACGATCTTGCCATTATGTGGAAACTTTATAACTCTGAAGACTGATGAAACGACCACTGTCATAGCGTAAGACCAACTGCGACCCAAAAGAAGGTTGTAGTCTAGAGGGGCATCAACCACCTCCACATCCAGACTAACGGTTTTTCCTTCAACCCCTATAGGCAAATCCTGTAGAATGCCAAACGGATGGAACCCGCGGCCATCAAAGGCCTTAAGAATCGTCGGGGATTGGTTCAGCAAAGGAGAACCAAGCGATCTCCAACACTGAATCGACATAATACACGTAGAAGCTCCTTCATCAATTACAGTTCAATGAATAGGCCTGTTTTTGACTATCACTGGTATCTGGAAAGCCATTTGATGAGGGAGATGCGGTGTACTATTTTCTAGATCAAATATTATCAAGTTCAGGTCCTGAATATCAACAGCTCCTATAGCCAACTAAAGTAATTTACGCTGTGCTGGGCATGATTGCAGCACTTCCAAAGCCGACATTGCTGAGGGTGAAACAGCTAAGTCCTCAACAATGTTATAATTCTGGGCCGCTCTCGCATGTGGATTGAAAGCAGACTTTCGAAGTATACCCTTGGCGGGCGGTTTGATTACCAAGTCTGGGTTAGGTTTCTCGATCTGTAGTGGATCGGAACCGGGAGCTGAGGTTGATGGATTAGAATGAGAAGATTCTGCTTCTTTGCCATCAACAGGACTTTTACTACCATAATCTTGCGATCGAGTCACAATCTGTACATGAGACATCATCAATATGGGTTCTTCACTGGCATTCGAGGAAGAACCTATCATTTTACTCTCTTGGTTTGGAAATGGATCTTTCAAAACAGCAGGAGTTGGGGAACCTTTAACAATTTTCACAACCTCTGCCTGATGACGGCAATCTCTTGTAAAATGATCCTCTTCACAAATTAGACAAGGATAGCGAGGTTTGCGCTTTTCGTCATTGGTTTCCGACTTTTCTTTTTTCTCCTTTGGAGCCTTGTCTGCTTTATCCTTCTTCTTGCCTTTCTTTTTGCCACCGTTTTTTGATTTAGCCGTAGATGACTCTACAACGTGAATGTCGGCGGTAACTTCAGCAGAAGATTCTCCTGTCGGGGAGTCTGGTAAGGTTATTATCGGAGAAGAATTCTTTGAGGATTTCTTCTTACTTTTAGTGTTCACCGTACCAATCATGCCATCAGCAGCATGAGATCCCGAAGGAGCAGCAACGATTTGATTTGACTTAGGAAGATCTGGGATCTTCTCGTGTAACGTACCCAACTGAGTGTAAACTAAGTCAAGGTACTGCGCTTGAGCAATGACTTGCTCCTCAGTAACTACTCCGGCCTTAGCTACGTCTTCAGTAATCTTCGGTAACAATGATTTAACAAACCATTCAGCTAAGATTTGGTCCGGGATAAAAACTTTCACTAAACGTCTTCGACGTCTCCATTCATGAATATGATCGGAAATATAAGTGGACGTCGATTGTTTTAATGAAGTTAGTAACTCAGTACCATTATCGTATCTGACCGGCAACTGAAAATGAGTTAGGAACGAGGTAGCTAACTGGCTAAAATTATAAAAAGAGGCCCGTGGTAACTCAATGTACCACTTGGCCGCGAGACCAATGAGTGTACGTTGGAAAAGACGTAAGCGGATCGAATCATCCGAGATGGAATTTGAGGCACACCAGAGGTGGTAGGTCATCACATGATTCGACGGGTCCTCTCCAGACTTACCTTCGAACTTGGGTATGTCACTGGGCAACTTATTTGGCATTGGCGGCCAAAACGGAAGATAATTTATTGGATCGTTCATTAGGCGCGACAAGTCGGGTAAATCCAAAGTTGCGATAAACGGTAATTGCCGATTAGGATCCCTAAAACTCTGGGTCACAAGACCAGTTCCAGGAGGAGGATATCCAGGATAACTAGGAATAGGAATCGCGTTCGGGATATTGTATCCTCCTAGAAAACCAGGATTAACCGGACCGTACTGGGGTTGTTGAGGTTGTTGATAAGTGTACCCAGGATACGGTTGATACTGGTAAACTGGTTGTTGGGCAGCTGGACCGAATTGGTACTGTCCCTGGTACTGTTGATAAGTGAATTGTGCTTGACTTGTGACAACAGTACTTAAACCAGGTTGCCCTACAGGTATCTGAACCGTGGTTTGAATCGTAGATCTGGACAACGGTAAAGATGTCTGAGGAATGGTTGCAGAGACAGTAGAAACTGGAGCTGTCGATACTCCAGAAGTAAGTGCGGTAGACTGAACAAATGTTGCGGTAGTTGCAGCAGTCGTTTGAGATGGAGTACTAGGTGCAATTGGCGATTGAGTAACTACCGAAGTTACAGAAGTTTGAATATTTGACTGGACTGGTTGCTGGGGTGAACCAGAAACTACGGGTTGTCCACTTTGAGGTAAAAACTGTATACTTGGCTGCAACACCTGTTGACCTTGTGATGGATCCCACACTATCATTCCGGGGTACTGACCCGTAACAGGTTGAGGATACTGAGATCCGTAACCAGGTTGAGGGTAGGATTGATAATTGAAAGGTACATTTCCTATACTTTGAACATAAGCTTGACCTTGAGGTGGTAGATAACCTTGAGTCGAGTACTGACCTTGGGGTTGATACCCTTGAGGCACGTACTGATACTGAGGTTGACCTTGACTCGAGTACTGACCTTGGGGTTGATACCCTTGAGGCGCGTACTGATACTAGGGTTGACCTTGGGGTACATATTGAGGCTGGGGTTGACCTTGAGGAATGTATTGTACCACAGGTATATACTGTCCTTGAGGTTGCCCCCCAGACGCAATTTGTGTACCTTGAGGTTACCCCCTAGGCGTTACTTGAGGCTGCCCCCCAGGCGGTAACTGTGCACCTTGAGGTTGAGAACTAGGATTTGAACCTGACATCATGTAAATGTCTCCTACGCTCAATGGTTTATTACCATTGTTTCCAGTTAATAACCCATGTTCAATGGGTTGAGGAGATGCTCCTGCAAAAGTACCAGAAAGTGATTGATACCCAGTAGGAATAGAAGGACCGCTGTACAAAAATGATTCAGGCGATTGAGTAATCATGGACGACTGACCAGACATATTTACAGGAGTATAAATACCTCCAGGTGGATAAGGAGTACGAGGTGGAGAAAAACTTGACCTTGAGTTGTCTAAATAATTAGTTAACGAAAGATACCAAGTAGTACTTCTAGGAGGACTGTAAAAAATGGATTCACGCTCCCTTAGATCAATAACAGGTTGATGTTCAGGGATAGGGACGCCTATATCTTCTTCTGGAGCAAGTTCTTCAATAGCTATCAAACCAGAAGGAAGATTTTTGGTGATGACTCTTTCTACCCTAGGTGAATCTGGAGCACTAGAAGTCGGAGTAACAGGTTCAGATATTTCAGGTTCTTCGCCTATATCACTAGTAGATGAAAAACTACCGGCAAGCTCGGAAACTATAACAGCTTCAGGATTGTAGCCTGTTTCTAGACTTTGGTAATCCGGATGAACTACCAACGAAGACTCTCCTTCTTCACGTGACCCTACTTTACTGCCTTCAGGATTTACAAGGACTTTCAAACCTTTGTAATGACTCGGGACCTCTTCGGGAGGTTGGCCTCGAAGTCTACGAGACCTCCTCAACAAATCGGCCACGGTTACAACTTCAGGAGACTTGCCCCGAGATCCAGGGGACTGTCTCGGTAATTCAGCCACAGTTAAAAAATTTTAACTACTGCACATGCAAACAAAGTAAAATCTCAAAGAAAACTGCCTAGGGTCTCTAAAGAACCAAACAAATTTGAATCACACACCTAAAGAATCTAGGGCATCAAACCAAGCACAAACAGTAGCCTTCCGGACCGAAAACGCTAGTTGGTGATGAAGCCCAACATCGCCGGATTCAGTACAGAAGTGGCGGGTGGAACAGTTACCCCGACAACCTGCTTAATGAATAGACCGGCACAAGTTCCTCCACTTTAACCGTCTCGAGTGAAGTGAACCCCCCGGAAAATCCAAGTGAGTCTAGCCGACGTCTGCTCCAGGTACAGTGGGATCTTCCCTCCACCGTCACCTCGGTAGAATCCTAAAGACAATGGTCACTAAGGTTACCAACAGTAACAAATATACCTGGGGGAATAGTCTACGACCCGATAGCACGCAAGGGCAGAGTAACAAGCTCAATCCCCTTGCCGGCTCCTTGACAATAATCCAAGGTTTACCGACAAGTGACCCCAGGCTCCTCGACAATAATCCGAGGTTTACCATTTGTAGTACGTGCGTATCTGGCGTCTTTCCCAATGAAGGAGGATTGATCCCCTCACTGGTTCGGACACGGTCTCATGCTTCTCCTTTAAGAGGAGCTTTCCCAGAGCATAAATGAAACAGGTGGATTTATCCTATCACAAGATAAGCTACTTGTTTGGTTTTGTTGTCTTGGAGAGTTTATTACTCTCCTACTCCAAGACACTAGCCTGATCTATATTGGTGTTTCAGAGCCCTAGTAAATAAAAGTTACTAAGTTAATTTTACTTTAATCGTTAATTTTATGGCTTTTCTTTAAGACAAAAGGTAGTGGAGATGAAACTGGTGGTGTGTAGACTCGACTCGCAACCACTACAAAGATGCACCTAAGATGATTTACACTACTTTTCCTTTTTCAATGAATCTCCTAGCTAAGAGAGTTGGAGAATGAAAAATTTATAGAAAACAACTTTCTTGGCAAAGACAATCAAAGAAACAATCTCTTTATCTTTTCCAAAGCATACAACACATGACCACTAATTATTTCACGAAATTTCCTTTCTCTTTCAAAGACTACAAATGCTACCAAAGCAAACTTTTTTCCAAAAGAATTTTTGTATTTTTTCTATATTAACAAAGCATGTAAAACTACTTATCAAAAATCAACTTTAACAAATCTAAGAAAATCAAATCAAGTTTACCTAAAAGCAAATCTAAGGGAAATTTACCTAAAAGCAAAACTAATGAGGAAAAAAGCCTACAAAATATAATTCCCGGATGTTTTACTCAGTCAAAATGCAACCAAGGATCAGTTCATGCAGAATCATAAACTAATCAAAAACAAAATTGAAATCTTTTGTTCTTTTTCTCAAGATTGAAATTCAAAGCTTTAATCAACAAACTTTTTCGAAATTCACAAAGAGACAACACAAAGGTAGGTTTCTCACAAAGGTGGATTTTATGAAAGGTCTGACCTCTAAGAAGACTGAAAAGACCAGGGATATGTAAGGTTTTTACAACTTCTAAAGCCAAAGCCACTACAAGACCAATGCAAAAATCAACCCTAGGGCGAAACTTCTATGAATTCCACTAAAAACCTCGACGCTAACGGAACAAGTTCAGATGAAGATCTTTGACAAGTAACCAATGGATCTGGGCAGTAAAAACAAATTGAAAACAAAATCTAAAAGGCAAAAAGGAAAAAATTGAAATTTTCTCAAATTTGACAGGGGTACACAGGTGATCTGTTCACACAGGTGCGGGTACGCTCTGTGCACAAAGCCGCAGTGCGTACAAGTACGCACTGTGCCTAACTCAGAGGCTGCGTACTGCTGGCAAAACTAAGAAAAATGAAAATCTAACTTAACCCTAAGCTATTCCACCCAAATACACAGTCAGACAGCCAAAAACCAGAAAACAATCGACTTTTCTCAGATCAAAATATCAAATCAAAAAGAACTCAAACACATTCATGGATTCCCCAGCGGAGTCGCCATTTTGTCATGCGGAAAGAGTCGACTTTGCGGACAAAACCAACCTCCCTAGAAGCTTAAGGCTTTCTAGTGACAAACAAGACAATTAAGAACAATCCTTCTCTAAATATGCATTTACAATATGAGTAACCAAGTGTTTAGATCCTACCTGTAACCCAACGCTGTTGTAGTAGTCCAGCCTCGTCGATCCGGATGAGCTCCTCCTTCTCTTCGAAACCTGCATTCACTAACAATCAAACGATTAAATAGCACCTGAATATCTCATAAAATAAAACATATTTAACATACAGACCAAGGAGTATATGAAAGAATTCATAAATAACAAATTGTTGAGAAGAATGGACTTATTTGTATTAATATGAAACAAAAGAAACCATTACAACATGAGCCTTGGTGTTGTGTAGGTCCCTCCCAGGGTCCAACAAGAGTTCTCCTTTACTTTGATCAGCTCACCCACTTCCAAATGAAACAAGAAAGGATGGGAATCTCTCCTCACAAGCTTCTACAAGGAAGTCCTAATTCCAGCAACATCTACCCTTAGGAATGTTCAGCTTTCAACCTCTCCTCCCTCTGGCCCAATGCATGTATTTATAGTGCTTTGGAGGAAGTTAATTAGTTCCACCATGAATGGGATAAGCCCCTCTTTCAATGGGATAGCTCCCCTCTTCATGGGATAAGTTCCTCTTTCTTTGGGGTGCATGAACCATCTGGAGGCGCTCAATACACGTCAAACCATCTTCTAGAATGCTCTAGATTTGACCACAAGTAAATTTTTTAAGATGAAACTCGCACCTTTTGACCTTTACAGGGGTACGCACCCACCCCTTTACATACAGAGCGTACAAGTACACAGGTATTGTGAACTTGGGTTGCGTACACGCAGGTAAGGCTAAGAGAAACTGCGTACCCAGAGATAATTGACTTTAAATGACTTTTCTCTCTTTCTTTGAGTTTGACATGAAGAGCAGAGGCATGAGACTTGCCAAGGAGGATAGTATGACAATGGATGGAGCCATACTAACTGCAAATAGTCATGGTGACATTTTTTAGTGTAACAGTCCCAAGGGCTACTTCTTTCACTGATGATACCACAACTCCATGGGAGTGGATTTGGGCTTCCTCGCTCAGCGTGGAAGATGGTCTCTGTCTGGGATCAGTCTGACTGCTTTCGCACACTAGCGAGTGATGGGACGAACAAAGTGAAGGTGTTGATATGGAGTCTCGTGTTCAACACTGGGAGGTGAGGAGTAAACAATCATGGAGTCACATGTAGGTGAGAGGGAGTGGGAGTTACTACCTTGACCAGATGATTAATGAATGAGTGTGAGGGGAATTTTATCCATATACAATTGGCTTCCCTCCTTCTAGCGCCAGAAATGTTGATGGTGCTGGACCTGCCAACATTTATGGGATCACCCGGGTATGAAGTCCCAACTAGAACTCACGATGTTTGTCATGGGAGTCCCATCCAGTATGATGGATCAGTTGCCATTGTCTTAAATATTTGCCTCAAATCTTTCTTGTCAGCATAGGAGAGTGGTTCGCTTTATCTTTAAGAAGTGAGGTTTGCATGCCTGGTGAGTATAAGTGTCACTTGTGTCAATTTTTCTTTCAGTGTCGATGGAGAGGGTGAGAGTGAGTTCCAGGTCGATTGGGAGTAGCCCCAACACTGCTAGGAACACACAACACAACAGGACATGCACATCTTCTGGTAGAGCAGTGCGAACAGATGTGGCAGTCACAACATACAAGGTAAGATAACACATGCAACAATCATGGATTAGTCCGAACGAGTGCAATGGTTTTTACAGCAAGTTTCATGTGAAAGGTTTGTCTGATGTCCGGGAGAGTAGTCTACATGGGCGAGACATCATTAACAACATATACAACACATTTCCATTAATATATTATGCATTACAACAAATGAAGGAGTTCATATGTAGAACACGAGTTAAATAAACACGCATTACAAGTGTTCAAGATCAGTCTTACAATAGATACAATACATGTGTGAAAACGTGTTGGCCTGTTAGCAGGCTTCTGAATTAAGCAACAATTCCAAGACATGTTGTTACACCATACATCACTAACCCTCATTGTGGGGATTTGGAGCCACTACTTACTCCTCAAACAAAAGCTTATAGACTCTCTTGGCTATGTGGGAGGAGCTGAGGTGAAAAATTCATTTGCATGTACAAATGATGGGGTATTTATAGCCAAGGATGGAGCTGACCCTTGTGGTTGTTTGACTACCCTCATGACCATTTGACTTCCATGACTTTTCGACTTACATGAATCTTTTTTCAACAAGCGGGTCTCTTGCACTTCAACGTTACATCACATTGATTGACAACAAGCCCATAGTAGAGATGTGAGCGACATGACTCGTGACTTGAGTTGACATGACTTGACATGACAATGTTGATACATTTGTGTTGCCACTGGAGTGCATGTCGAGATATAGTGTTGTTGGGTGATGGATGTCTTCATGGTGTATCATAGTTTCACCTCTGCATGGTGAATTATGAGGAGTCTTCAATGATTCTTGGTTTGCTTGATGAAGCTTTAGCATGTTGTTCCTTGCTTGCATGCTGGAAGGCTTGACAGGCTCATTTGTTTGCGAAGGTGCATGTTCATCGCGTTCATTCACTTTGCATGCTTTGTCCATTCTTCCGTTGGTGAACATTTCCTTCTCCATGTGCTCCCTTCATTCATCTCATTCGTCATCTTGTCATGTTTGTTGGTGTACCTATACCTGCAGTCACTCATGACAAGATGACATCAAATCCAAAACCTCCTAGTCTACTGTGACACATGATCATTTCAGATGCAAGTGATCGGGAGAGGCAGCAAGGCTATGATGTAGGATAATGGCTCCAGGTACTGCTGATGAAAACTGCACAAGAGTCACTGAGTGATGGAGATAGGCAATCTGAGTCGACAGTGACTGTCTGTGATGTCTGGGTCAGCTGGGAGGCAAAACTACACAAATTTTGGGAGGAATAGTCCAGGTTTCTAAAAGGCAAGGTAGGCATGCTTTGCACAAATTTCAGAATGAATGGGCAGAGGTGCTGGATAGCTAGATTTGCACATTTTTCTAGAGGAATGGGGCGGGTTGCATGAAGGGTCAACAGGCAGAGTTTGCGTAGTTTTTCTAGGGAAATGCCCAGGATATTGGCAGCCAAAACTACGCAATTCCTAGAGGGAACTGCCAGTTGGCTGCTGGGGTGACTGACAGCCAAAAATGTGCAATTCCTAGAGGGAAATGTTGGCTGCTGGGGTCACTAGCAGCCAAAACTGCATAATTCCTAGAGGGAATTGGCAGTTTGCTACCGGGGGCTGCTGACAAGGAAAATTGCATTGAGGCCAGGAGGCTAGCCTACTGATCATCTCTGCGCAATTTCTGAGATAAGCTAACTGTTGGGAAGTGGAAGGCCTACTCATGAACAATGCAGAATTTCTAATATGAATAGTTGGTCAACTGTCGGGATGAGTGGTCGAGAAAACTACGCAATTTTCCAAGGGAGACAGGGACGGGCACTTGGTGTCTATCCGGTCTGTCTATGCAATTTCCTCAATCAATTGAGAGGGTGAGGTAAGTAGCCTTTGCAAAATTTTCTAGGGGAGTTAGTCCTGGGGTGACTGTCGGGTCCGACTGTTTGGGTGGCCAACATGAGAGCTGGTTGAATTTATTTCAGGCAACACAGCTTGAAAAGACTAGCTTGGTGCTTATCGTTGTTCTGGTTGACAATCGATCGAGTCAATGGCACGATGATGGTCCAACTTCCAGGTTGGAACCTTCGGTAAAATGGCTAAGTGTTTGAACAATCAAAAGATGCATAAGTGATCATACGATCACACATTCACATGACTTGAAGACCAAATGACCAAACCATCTAGACACACATGTTCAACAAGATTGACCGACGGTGAAAGAGACAAGCACGACACTCATGATTGATCGTTCATTCGTCGAGACAACATTGACGTGATAGTGAATGTGACTCCGTGTGTGATGGAGAAATATGCTTTCATAGTGAACACAACAAACACATACGAAGTGAAGACTTTAAGCATAACCAGAACATTGTCACAGGCATGACTTAGACATCAACATTTAAAGACTTAAATGCAATGAACAAGCAATGCAGATCTAAGGACTCACACGAGCTATCGGAGTGAACTTGCTTTGGATAATTTGGTATCTACTGATAAATACTAATTCCCTATATAAGTAGCCATATCTAGAACAATAGTTTAAAGTGGTTTAGTATTTTCCTATAGGCAATAGATAAGATGAGAAGATGAGAAGACCTACTTGTTGTTCCGCTTTCCTCTCATCTCGCTTGAATCGATCCTGTCGCTCCTTCCTGTACTTAATACGCTTGAGAAGTACCTGTAAACACAACAAAAAACAAAGAATCGATCAAAGCAAAATATCTATTGAATATAAGTGAATGGAATCAAATACATTTCACACATTTAAGAATTATAAAACAATACAAACATATGGGAGAAAGGTTCAAACAATTTATTGAATAGAAGAAGGAATTACAAACATTCGTGTCTGATTCAAAGCCATTCCTCTAGCTTGGATCCCATCCACATCACATCAAAAGCATGACAAACTTGTAGCTTTATAATACTTGCTTCAAAGCCAAAGCTCATAGCAACGTTATCTCCTTACAATTCAACATAATCTAGCCCCTGATCACTTAGATGAGTGTGTTATCACTCCAATATTTGTTTTTAAGTATGAAGAAAGAAAAAGCAAAGGTAACCTAAAACCACTTTTGGAGATTAGGACCTAGCCTTCCTTATGCTCAAAGAGGGCTCTCTCTTTAAGGTTTAACTTTGTTTTAGTTAAGATGATTTTAGGCTAGTTATTGCTTGCACTTGGGTTTTGTTTTGAAAATTTGGTGGTGGAATCACTTTACTTAGATGGACAGAGGTTTGGCTTATACCATTGGGCTATGGAGTCAAATGTCTGGCAAACAAGACTGGATTCAGTTCTAAAAACAATGTCTACAGGGCAATATAGATAAGTTACTGCAGATCTACAAGGCTAAATGGTGAATGGCTCCAAATTGGATCCAAGGAGCAATTAATGGTTCCCTAGGACGGACTTTGTAACAAATGAAAGAATTCAACCAGCATGAGAGAGCAATTAAGGGATCTCAAATCATGGTATTAGAAGAAAACATGTAAAGAAATAACTGTGCAAAATAGAGTGTAATTAAACAAATTCTGAGTGATATTTCCAGTTAATTCATTTAGATTTTAGAACACATTTAAGATTATGAAAACACATAAGAAAGGTAAAAAATCACACAAAGAAAGTACTTCACTGCAAATGGCTCATCTCATGAATCCTGTAGCGAAATGCTTTTATTACTTGCTCCAGTCTGTTGACTTGAAAATGGTACAATCACCCTTAGGTTCAAGATCACAATAACTCTACAAATGTAAAATAATCCACCCTAATACTTCGAATTTTGAAGTATTTATACAAAAGGAATTACAAAATATTTGAAACTGTATTCAGAACTAATCTAGGAAAAAAGAAATATCTTCTTGCAAGAAGATAGAGACAGCTATTGAACTGTTTCATGTTGTCCCTTTTATTTTGGTTCTGCTAGCTGTAGACTTTTATTTTTAGCCCTTTATGCTACTAGGTTGTTTGGATTTCACGTTGGATGCTCTGTTTCACTCTAACCTTTCACCTGATACTCTTTTATCTGATACACTTTAACCCTGCTGACCTGTCAATATCCTTTTACCTTGCTGTTTCACTTTTTACTGTACATTTATAATTTATTGTTTACTGTGTTTTTACTACAGTAAATCATTCAGTTTTTCCCATATTTCTTCATCTGGTAATTGGATATTGATCATTTTTCTATATATCTCATCTGCCTCTGTGTATTTGGAAAAAGTGGGCTTATTAATAAACAAGTGTTTTACCTCATGTTGGAGGTAAAACAAGTTTTCAAAAGTTTGGTACAAGACCTTGCCTGTTGGCATGCCCTTCATAGATGTAGTCATCACCTGTTCTTTGGCTACTTCCATGATCTTCTTGTTGTAATCTACCTGTGTCATTAAATTTTCATTTATAACTAAGGGATTAGGTAATCCCTTTTCTTTCAACAATTCAAAATTAGCCATGAACCTGTCAATGATTAGCTGCATGTTCTGACACTTATCTTGTAAATTCAACATTAAGTTCCTCTTGGTGAGGAATCTCTTAACTTTCAAAATGATACCTATCCTATTAGGTATCTCAAGCTCTTGCAGTTCATATTTATCCTTGGAATTGAGGAAGTGGATAATTCTTGTTACTTCCTCTGGCATATCTCCAACTTCTATTTGACCCTTTCAATGGCTTCTGTAGCCTACTTAATCAAATCAATATTCTCAAAAATGACATGGATAGATGGACAAATATCATTGGCAGAGTCAATAATATTGGCCCACAATTGCTCTTTAGCCTTTTCTATTGGCTCATTCAAGGTCAGTTCTTTCTCCAGGCCTTTTATCCTCTCATTCATCCTTGCAGCCTTTTGTTGTTTTTCCTTATGCATAATCTAGGCTAGTTTGTAATCTATCTCAAGGCCGCTAACTTTCTCTTTCAAGTTATTCATCTCATTGGTTTGAATGGCCATTTCCTCCATTGCTTTGACCAGCCCATTCGCTTCTTCACCTGTGGTACCTATTGTTGTTGATGTTTTTTTTGATGTAGTTGAAGTTGATGCTGGCAATGCAGTGGCCATTGGACCACTGGGAGCTAATGTTGTTGCTAGAGTGGAAGGTACATCTGTGGTCACTGTTGGAATGACAGTTGGAGGAGCACTATCAATGTTATCTTGTTTGAGCTTAATCAAGCTTTCTAGATCCTTTTCCATCTCCTTCAACTGGTCATTGAGTTATAGCACTAAGTCCATCATCTCTTCATGATTTGTCTGGCTTTCCAGGACTTATTTTTTTTGTGGGTGCTGCAACTGAGCCAACTTGAGCTATTTCTTGAGGGCTACAATATCCTCATCCTTCTTCTTGATTAATTGTTCAACAGCCTTGATGTCCTTTGGGTCATGGCCCATTTCAATAACTAGGTCCTCCAAGGACTTAATCCTAGTTTCTTTGGTGCTGGAGGAGGCCTTTTCTAGTTTGTACTAGGTTGTTACATTGTCCAATGAATCTTTCAGTTTGAATGTTGCCATTGCCTTTGCTATGAGGATGGAGTAGATCATTTCTCCAGCATGTGTTATGGAATTTGATCTGATCTATGGGATGAACATCCCTGGCCAAGACCCCAAAATTGGTCTTCTTGTAGTCTGCTGAGGTTTTGGGTTGTTGTACAGTGGGCTGTAGGAATGACAGCTTCATTTTTCCTTCTTTGATGTCAAAGGCTGACATCAATATGTTCTAGTTTGGTGGTGTTGTCTCTAGGTACTTGGAATGTGTCTGCCTTCAGCTTTTCCTTCCTCATTTTAATTTCCTTGAATCATTCCATGATATTTGTTTCCTTGTTAGCTGGGCTGACAAAGGAAGACACCTCCACACTCTTCTGTCTCTGTATGATCTGCGTGTTTGAAGTAGATGGTTTTTGTGTTTTTGTTGATACAGTTGTCTCTATTGTCTATTTACTACTCTTCCTCATTGCCTCAACATTAATGATGTCTTCTGATGCACTGTTTTCCTCCTGTTAAGACACATGATTCAATTTTGGCCTTTTGTTTAGGTTAAACCGCTCATCGGTTGTCTCCATGGCAGAAATTGATGCTTCTTCCCTATTTCTTTTAGGATTCTTCTCCTCATTGAGAGGGGTCTGAGTGATAGGAGTGATGTTCATTGGCTCTCCCAACTCTGGAACCTGCAGGAAAGAGCTCTGGTCAAATTGTTTCTCTAAATCAATCATGGTGTTCTCCACATCCACCACTGTGTTGTCCATGTCAATCAATGTATTCTCTACCCATTATGACTGATTAGCATACTGTTCAATGTCAGGTCTTGGGTAGTGGATGTTAAGTCCCAGCTTGACCTTTTGTCTGAGCTTGTTTATAACCCCATGAAGGTCATAATGCTAGATGAAACTGTTCTTGAATTTCAATTCTTGGAACATCTTATCAGCCTCAGGTCCAACCTCTCTGGTGTTGCAAATGAAAGGGCTCATTTGGGTTTTCATCTTAAACTATGTCTTCTTCTTAGCAACTATGAATTTGACCTCATCTGTAATTATCATTTACCTGAAGTATTCAAGGGAAAATATCCTCATGGGGAGGTATTTAGGCAATTTTTAAGGGGCTAGCTCACAACCATAGATCCTAATTTCAGTGTGCTTCTGGTAGAGGTACCAGTCTCCCACCTTAATATTCTTGGCCAGTGGCAACACTCTTTTAATTTATGGGCTAATTCTAGGCTGAACGTTGGAAGTCAACATGTTCATGACTGGGTATGCAAAAGAGTCTATGAAGTCTTTGTATGAGGTGGAAAACTTGTGGACCACTGGTGTCCAGAAGATAACTGATCTTTCCTTTCCCTTGGTGTCCAACTTCTGGATCTTTAAAGGGGATTTATCTATTTGGTAATAAGAAAATATGAAACAACATTGAAGAGTATTTGAAAACTCTTTCAGTGGGAAGTCTAGTGAGTTGTTCATGCATTCTGTCTGTAATGAACTGGGCATAATCATACAAAATGGTAGGAGGCTTTCCTGGAGTGAAAATGGAAAATAAGGCCATGATGAACTCATCCAAAAACTCGTCTGTGTCCATCCTAGGATGCATGAAATCATGGTAATTATTCCCCTACCAGTCTCTGAAAAAATAGTGGCTACATAGGGTGGAATGTCTTTAGGAGTATGGCACTCCTCAATTATGAAATTGTGAAATATTTGTTTGATCTTGTCTGGGCCGAGTGTGATGTACAGGAACAACAGGTGCCCAAAAATTAGGACTAGGTTGGATTTGCAGCATCTGGTTGATGGATTCAACAATAATAGTGAATAAAATCTCATGGTTTGGTGCCTCAATAGCCCTATGGCTTGGAACATAACAGGTTTGGCAAAAGTGTATTATGTCTAGGCATGGATGGACTTCTGGGAATGTATACTTGGGGAGATTAGATTCCCAAAGGTTTATATCATCAGCATGGTTTAGGAACCAATCTTTGGCCCAGCAGTGGATTCTCAGAAGGTGGCGTGGGGTGGATGTATCTTTGATTTGGAAGTCTCTATCTGCCAGGGCCAGGTGGTCGATGTCTAAATGAGGGGTTGTCACTGGTCTAACATCTAGAGAAGTCTAGGCAGCCATTTCTGCAATAAAGTGTGGAAATTTGGGTTATATGGCTATTAGAAGTGAAGTTTTGGCAATTCTGTGACAGGAGTAGGGTATCAACAATTTGTAGGTAGGGGTTTTGGTAGTTTAGGAGGGGAATACTCTCAAATTAAAAGGAGATTTAATCAAATTTATTCAATTATTTCATGAATTTAGTGTACATTTTTAAATGAGAGGGCAATTCTTGGTTTTCTGCTTAAATACCTGGAGTTTTATGGCCGGGGTTGCAAACTAGTTTAAAATTGAGGTCTACAGAGGCTTCTGCAGCTTTGAGGTGTGCGGTGATGGCGTTTTGGAAGGTATCCGGTGGTTGGTAACTGGTCACAAGAGCTATGAGGGCGCTGGTGTGCTTCGAAGGCTTCAACAGTGTGAATGGGTGAAAAAGGCTAAAAATGGGGTATGAGGGCTATTAACCGGGAGCAGTTAGAATTGGAAAGGAAATTATATGAACAATGGTGGTTTTGCTTTGTGGCAGGAAGGCGGTATTGGAGGGCATTGCATTGATTATGAAGATCAGGCAGTATTTTGCCGAGGGAACACGATGCATGCGAGAGGCTGACATGTAGCAAAATGGGCCCAAGAAAAACCGCCCATATCGCATGCTCTCGGGCCGGTAAAGGTCAGGCATTGAGCGGGCACAATATGGGTGAGGGTTGTTGGATCTGGGGGTGAATGATCCAATGGTCATCGCATGGCGGAGATGCACGGCAGGAGATGGGGGCGGGATTTAGCTTGGCCCATGGGATTAATTACGGTTAAGCATAATTAACCCATGATTTACTGTTGTTTATGGAATATAACGTGTGAAAATGAATTTTCGGGGTTAATAAAGTAATGCGGGGGGAGGGGAATAAAAGTTAGGATAAGAGGTTTAGTGTGTTTTTCGGGGTTTTTAGGGAATTTAACAAAGGGAAAGTGATTTTTCCAAGGGGAAAAATGGTTTCACACTAGGGGCAGGGACTTTTGGGAAGGGGGATGAATGTAGAAGGCTAGGGAATGTGTGAAACCGAGGGGTAGGAGTCAAAATGAATGGAAATGGTGTCTTCACAAGCCATGAAGGGGTACAAGGGAAATTAGTAAGTATATAGTGGGGGGTGAAGTGAAATGAAGGGGAAGTTAGGCAAATCATCTTATGAATATGTTTTTCACATTGACAACAGCTCCTACACACTGAAACACATATTTAAGCATGATAGTGTGCTTATGCTTCAAATGACTTGTATTTCTGTAACCTTTCTTCTACCTACCCTAACATTTTTTGCTTCGGTTTGGTGGGTGCATTTAAGCTAGAAAACTCATTTCTTTCCTTTTTCTTTTATGTAATAAACTATCTACTTCTAACCTTATATCATCCAAGGGCTCAGATTAAGCTGGTGAGCTCATTTTATTTCTCTAACTATCTACTAATCTGCCAAGATTAAACTGTTTGGTCAGATTTTTATTCTCTAACTATAAACATGAAATTCAAAGCATGAAGTAGTCATGATTAAACAATTTTACTATCATGGTTTGTGGCATATATGACAAGCTGCACACAACCATTATTTAAGGCAGTAAATTAAAAAGTAGTGGCACTTGGACTTGCACACTTTCATGATCTGTTTTTTGCTTGGGGGTTCATTTTTTTTCATTTTTTGATCTTTTCTTATTTTTCTTGTCCTTTGATATTTCTTTTAGGACATACCCTCTTTACATTTTTTAATTTTAATATAGAAAACATTTGCAGAAAGCAAAGGTATGAACAATATTACAAGACTTAACCTCAGCCAATTCAAAAATTATGAATCTTATCATTATAGGACTCTAATAGTGGCTCCACATGGGGATGGTGTTGCACAAAAATTGTCACCTTGACATTTTTCAATCCATGTGAGTCCATCACCACTCATACTTTCCCCATTTGCAAGTATTAAGCCTCAGTTCTTCATATCAAGCCTTGAAAATAAGAGAAAGCCCTCAAAAGTCTATAAAACTCTGGTTCCGTACTTTCTCTTAGCATTACCTGTGGTCCCACACCTAATTGTCGTGTCCCCTGCGCACCTGACCACTCTATCTTTGTGTTATGGGTGCGGACCCCTGTAAAAGTTAAAAAGGCACAAGTATATTCTTAAAAACTCACTTTGAGTAATTTTTGGAAGCCTCTGGAAGGAATCTTGAGGTGGCAAGTTCACTCTTGTAATGTTCATGCATCCCATACCTTAAGGAGCTAACCCCTTGATGTGAGGAGCTTATCCCTTTGAAGAAGGACTCTATCCCCTCATAGGTGGACCTGTAACGTCCTTCCTTTGCACTATAAAATGAAGCATTGTGTTGGTTACTTGGGAGGTTGAAAGCTGAATTTTTTTGAGGTGAAATGTTGCTAAAACTTAGTCTTCCTAATTGAGCTTTTGTGAGGAGAGATTACATACCTATTTGATCTCATTTGGAAGAGTGTGAGGCTTGTCAAAGTAGAGGAGATTCCCGTTTCGGACCCTGGGAAGAGCTTGTACAACATCAAGGCACCAAAGGTTGTAAAGTTCTTCTATTTCAAAGTTAATACAATCAAGTTTATTTTTCTCAATAAGCTATGTTTTATGGTTTATTTTATGGATTCCTTGATCACCATAATGAACATGATTTATTATATTAGCTATACAAGTGTTATTTGATGTGTGTTTGTTTTTGATTGTAGGTTCTCAAAAGGAATCTCTTTCAGACAGTTGAAGGATGGCTGCTACAAACTAGCGTTGGACTTAAGGTAGGGTCTAAACACCTCTATAGTTTTTTATTAATGAATCGTAAAATGTTTAGAGAAAGATAGAGTTGCTTGTCCTTCTTGTTGCTAGATATCTTTTGATACTAGGGAGATTGGCCTTGTCCGCAAGATTGATTTATCCGGCCAACAAATTGGCGACTCCACTGTGGAACTGAATTTGGTTTTTGGTTTTCCTTTGTCTTTGACTTGAGAAACTTATTCTTGTTTTTGGTTTTTTCTTGATGTGTGTGGGATTGGGTAGGTTTTAGGATCTGGATTATTTTTTGTTTTTTCAGAATTTTCAAGAGGACCACTCTTTCATTTTACAGACAGTGCAGGCATATCGGCACTGTTCCTTTAGTGCACAGAGCGGTACCGCATCTGGTTCTTCTGGAAGCCTGTGGACCTTGTGAAATTTTTTGAAAAACCTAAAATGTTTTCTCCTAGTTAGGTTTAGGTTTCATTTACGACTTTTAGTGTCTACCCAGACCTGCATGTGTTCTGTCAAAAATCTCTCGTGAGTAAGTTCCATTGGTATTTTTGTTTTAGATGATTTTCTAGAAGTTTTGCATGCCTAGATTGGTTTTCACTCGGTCCCTGTAGTGACTCAAATATTAGAAGCTTAAGAGACCTTAGATCACCCTGGTGTCTTTTTGCCTTCTTGATGAGTCTGATTGGTTTGTGACATCCGTCCTTGGTGAGAAATAGGTTTCGTTTTCTCTTTGCAAATCTTTGAACGAACTTGGTTATAAGTTTTGAATTTCATTTTTATAAAAGAAGACATAGCTGGGTTTTTTTTATTGATTTGTTATTCTGAACGAATCAATCCTTAGTTTACTGAATAACCAAGTCAAACATCCTCAAAAAGATTTGAAGCTTTTATTTCGATTAGGTTTTTAAAAGTTTTTAGATCTCAAGATTAGTTTTTGTAGTTTTGAGTGATTTCTAGAAAGTGTAGAATCTCTTTTGAAAGAATCATTTTTTGTAGTTTTTGAGTGTTGAAAAAGGAAAGGGATTTTTTGTGAGCATAATTAGTAGTCTCATTTTGAGTTCTTATTGAAAAATGCAAAAATACTTTCTTTTCATTTACACGTTGAAAGAAAGATTTGTTTTTCAAAGAGTTGCATTCTCAAACTCTTTCTTTTAGCTAGAAATTCATTGAAGGAAAAACAAATTGTTTATCATTTTTAGGTGCATTTTTAGTGTTTGGAGTCGAGTCTTCACACCATCAAAGTTTCATTTCCATACCTATTGACTTAAGAAACAACCTATAAAAGTAACGCTTAATTAAAATTGATCTAGCAATCTTTTTGTTTCTAGGGCTCTTGTCACCAATATAGCTTAGGCTAGTATCTTGGAGTAGGGAGTAATTAACTCTCCAAGATAGTTAAAACAAACAAGTAGCTATATATTGCGGTAGGAAATAAATCCAATTGTAATTGATATAATCTGGGAAGCTCCTCTTAAAGAAGTCAATCACGAGAACATGTCCGAACCTTTGAGACAATCAAGTCTATCTCATTGGGAAAGATAGAAGATTTGCGCGTATTATAAACGGTAAACCTCGGATTAACCATTGTCGAGGAGCCTGGGTCACTTGTTGGTAAACCTTGGATTGATCATGTCGAGGAGCCTTTAAGGGGATTGAGCTTTGTTACTCTGCCCTTGCATGCAGATTGGATCGTAGACTGTTCCCCCAATTGTATTTGTTACTGTTGGTAACCTTAGTGTCCATAAACTTAAGATTACTTCCTAAGGTGACGATGAAGGACGGGTCTCACTATACCTGGAGTAGACGTCGACTAGACTCACTTGGACTCTCTCGGGAGTTCTCTTCACTCGATACGGTTTTGTGAAGAAACTTGTGCCAATCTGTTTCATTAAGCAGGTTGTCGGGGTAATTGTTCCAACTGCCCTTTCTGTATTAAATTCTACGATGTTGGATTTCATCACCAACTAGTGTTTTTGGTACGGAAAGTTACTGTTTGTGTGTGGTTTGAACTCTTAGATTTTTTGGGCATGTGATTCAATTGTTTGGTTCTTTAGAGACTTTAGGTGGTTTTATTGAAATTTTCTTTATTTGCGTGTGAGTAATTAAATATTTAATCGTGGCTGAATTACTGAGACAATCCCGTAGACTTCAGGGGCAACCTCCTAAGTATACATCAAGCCAGCTTGAAGGGCTACGAGCTCTTGTATCACCTAGTGACAGTAGAGTTGGGTCACTAGAAGCCGGAGAGTCTTCCTTAATTTTTCATCCTAATTATCAAGTGCAGACAATGGAGTATATTTCTGAGCCAATTTCACTTTTTGAAGTTACTGGTAGTTTTTCTCCTACTAGTGAATTAGCTGAAGAACCTGAAATTTCTGAGCCTGAAACCAAACCTGCTCCTACTCCATCTCCAAGATTTGCTTCTCCAACTTCTAGTGGTGCTGGATCACCCAGGGTAGGAGGTATCATTACCCAAAATCTTCCTTCTGTACTCATTTCTATTGAAGAACTCGTTAGTCCAGACGAAGATATAATTCTCCCTAAAAATCAGTTGAATTTAAAACTTAGGGAGTGTGAATCAATTTTCTACAGTCCTTTTAGGAGTGATGCTTGGTATGTATCATTGAAAAAAAATTTAGAAAACCCGGGTCTTAGTTTTTCACCACCTCGAATTCCTTTTCATCCTACGCCCAGAGGTTATTATCCTCCTTTGAATATGTTGAGATAGTCATATATGTTTACCCAAACACCTGAAACATTTTTATATGGTGGTCCTTCTGTTCCTTCGGGGTATCAGTCTCTCACTGGTACTTTTTCAAGAGCATCTCCTCGACCAATTAAACATGAGATATCAACTGGTAATAAGGGAACTCAAGTGTCGAGCGTAGAAGAAATTCTTATGATGTCTAGTACTATTCCAAATTTTCAACCTCAAGGTAGTCAGTTACCACCTGGGGGGCAACCCCAAGGTAGTCAATTACCGCCTGGGGGGCAACCCCAAGGTAGTCAGTTACCGCCTAGGGGGCAACCTCAAGGTATTCAGTTACCACCTGGGGGGGCAACCTCAAGGACAATACATACCGTCAGGACAGTACATACCTCAAGGTCAACCCCAGACTCAGTACATACCTCTAGGTCAACCCCAGACTCAGTACATACCTCAAGGTCAACCCCAGTATCAATATATACCTCAAGGTCAACCCCAGTTTCAGTACGTGCCTCAAGGTTATCAATCTCAAGGTTAGTACCCAACTCAAGGTTTCCAACCACCTTCTGGTCAACCATTTGTACAATGAATTGGAAATGTACCTCTCAATTATCAGCCCTACGCTCAACCCGGTTATGGTCCTCAATATTCTCAACCTTTTATGGGTCCATACCCCGGAATGAACATGGTGTGGGATCCATCCCAGCAGACTTTGCAGCCGAATGTGAAGTTGTCAAGTCAGCCTGGACAACCTTTGGTTTCTGGTCCAACCCAACAACCTGTCCAGCCTACTGTTCAAACTTCTGCACCCAGTGTAGTTCATCAGTCTAGGCCTAGTTCACCTCAAACTGCTGCTGCAACTACTGCAGCTTCTGTTCAATCTACCCCACCTACTTTTGGAGTATCGGCAGCTCCGGTTTCTACTGTTCCTGCATCAACTCCTCAAGCCTCTTTACCACAGTCAGGACCTACAGTTCAGACTTCGATTTAGATGCCTATAGGACAACCTGGTCCAAGTACAGTTGTCACAAGTCAACCGCAATTCACTTATCAACTGTACCAGGGACAGTACCAATTCGGTCCTGCTGTGCAAAACCCAGTTTATCAGTATCAACTATACCCTGGATATACTTATCAGCAACCTCAACAACCCCAGTTTGGTCCGATTAATCCTGGTTTTCCGGAGGATATAATATTCCAAATGCAAATCCAATTCCAAGTTATCCTGGATATCCTCCTCCTGGGGCTGGTCTTGTGACCCAAGGTTTTCGAGACCCTAACTGTCAGTTACCTTTTATTGCAACTTTGGATTTACCTGATTTGTCGTGCCTTATGAACGATCCAATTAACTATCTTCCGTATTGGCCGCCAATGCCTAATAAGTTGCCCAGTGATATCCCGAAGTTTGAGGGTAAGTCAGGAGAAGATCTGTCAAATCATGTGATGACTTATCACCTCTGGTGTGCATCTAATTCCATTATTGATTATTCAATTCACTTTCGTCTTTTTCAACGCACTCTGATTGGTTTTGCTGCCAAGTGGTACATTGAGTTACCACGAGGCTCTTTTTATAATTTTAGTCAGTTAGCCACTTCTTTCTTAACTCATTTTCAATTGCCTGTCAGATATGACAATGGCACGGAATTATTAACTTCATTAAAATAGTCAACGTCCACATATATTTCAGATCATATTCATGAATGGCGACATAGACGACATTTAGTGAAAGTTTTTATTCAAGATCAAATTTTAGCAAAATGGTTCGTTAAATCATTATTACCTAAAATCACTGAGGATGTAGCTAAGGCAGGAGTTGTTACTAAAGAGCAAGTAATTGCTCAGGCTCAGTACCTTGACCTCATTTATATGCAGTCAAGTACTTTACATGAAAAAATCCCCGACCTTCCGAAACACAATCAAATAACTGCAGCTCCTTCAGGGTCTCATGCCGTTGATGGTATGATTGGTTCAGTTAGTACCAAAAGCAAGAAGAAATCTTCAAATAATTCTTCTCCTATTATAACTTTACCAAATTCCCCGACAGGAGACTCTTCCGCTGAAATTCCTGCCGATATCCATGTCGTAGAATCATCTACGGCCAAATCAAAATCCGGTGGTAAAAAGAAGGGGAAGAAGAAAAATAAACAAAACTCAAAAGAGAAATCAGATAAAAATGAATCTACTGATGAGAAACGTAAACCTCGCTATCCTTGTCTCATTTTTGATGAGGAGCATTTTACAAGAGACTGCCCACATCAAGCCGAAGTTTTGAAAATCATCAAAGGTTCTCAAGCGCCTACTATCTTGAAGGATCCTTTTCCTAGCCAAGATAGTAAGATGATCGGTTCTTCCTCAAATGCCTCAGAAGAACCCATTATGATGATGTCTCATGTCAGGATTGTG
Source organism: Pinus tabuliformis (assembly GCA_031772625.1). NCBI lineage: Eukaryota > Viridiplantae > Streptophyta > Pinopsida > Pinales > Pinaceae > Pinus > Pinus tabuliformis. The sequence goes on from CM062807.1 coordinate 1,296,216,316, forward strand.
ACGCAATTGCAAGATTATGGTAGTAAAAATCCTGTTGTTGGTAAAGAAGCAGAATCTTCTAATTCAAACACATCAACTTCAACTCCTTCTAGTTCTGATCTACTACAAATCGAGAAACCTAACCCTGAATTAGTAATAAAACCACCTGCTAAAGGTATACTTTAGAAGTCAGCTTTCAATCCACATGTGAGAGCTCCTCAGAATTATAACATTGTTGAAGACTTAGCTATTTCCCCTTCAACAATGTCGGCTTTGGAGGTGCTGTAATCATGCCCAGCATAGTGTAAATTACTATTGTCAGCTATAGGAGCTGTTGATATTCAGGATTCGAACCTTATAATATTCAATTTAGAGAATAGTACACCCCGCCTACCTCATCAAATTACTTTCCAGATTCCAGTGTTAGTCAAAAAAAGACCTTGCTTTCAGACTGTGATTGATGAGGGAGCTTCTACGTGTATTATGTCGATCCAGTGTTGGAGATCGCTTGGTTCTCCAACACCCAATCAATCCCCGATGATTCTAAAGGCTTTTTATGGCCGAGGGTTCCATCCTTTTGGCATTTTGTAGGTTTTACCTATAGTGGTTGAAGGAAAAATTGTAAATCTAGATGTGGAAGTGGTTGATGCCCCTCTAGATTACAACCTTCTCTTGGGTCGCAGTTGGTCTTACACTATGACTTCTATTGTTTCATCGATCTTTCAGCTTATCAAGTTTCCTCATAATGGAAATATTGTTACCATAAACCAACTGATTTATTTTTCATCCGAACCAGCCTCTTCTGGTAGTATTCAACATATCAGTAAAACAACTATCCCTTACAAGGATATTGGGGTAGGTTTGATTAAAGATTCTGGTTTTCTAGGAACTTTTTCTCTTCCTCCTCCTAATGTATTGTCTTCTATTGCAACCATATGATTTCATCGAACACTATTGCTTTTGATGATCCTTGGATTGTACCTTCCGATTCTGAGGTGGATTCATTTGGTAGCGCAATGTCTTTTAGTCCCTTTGAAATTGCATATCAGGTTGCATAGTCGTTTTATGACTCTTCTTCAACCAAATCTGATCCAATGAATATGGTCCAAGGGGAATCACTTTAGATATCAACCTCAGCTTCAACAACATTTTCTGATCCTGTTCATACTAATGAGCAGATTCATGAACTTTTGTCTGCTGATGATTTACCATGGGAAGACCTTCATCATCAATCTTCATTTTTACCTGAGCTTGATCATTTTGAAAATTATATTTTCATCTATTTTTACCACTGACTATGTCAAAGAACCACATAATCCATTGCAACATCCTGATTCTGAGTTAAATTTGGGAAATATCTCTCAAACAGTTCCTATTGACATTTCAGTTAAACCCGAAATTATTGAAAACATTCATATAGGTGCTTCCTGAATGGACGATGAAATCCAAACTTATAAAGCCCTATTTCAAGAATTTCGCGCCATGTTTGCCTGGTCATATGAAGAAATGCCAGGAATCGATCCATCAATTGTTTTACATGAAATTAAAACCTACTTGGATGCTAAACCTTTCCGGCAACGTTTTTGTCAGATACATCCATGAAAAGCTACTGCTATTAAAGTTGAAGTTGAGAAATTACTTCGTGCAAGCTTCATTTATCCAATTCCCTTAACAGATTGGGTATCGAATATTGTTCCTGTTAACAAAAAACAATGAACGATAAGAATATGTATCTATTATAGGGATATTAATCGAGCTTGTCCTAAAGACAATTATCCAACCCCCTATATCGATCAAATTATTGATGATTTTGCCGGCAGTGAAATATTCTCCTCTATGGATGGTTTTTCTGGTTACAATCAAATCAACATACTCCCTACTGATCAACCTAAAACGACTTTCATTTGTCCATGGGGGACGTTTGCTTATTGCAAATTACCTTTTGGATTGAAGAACACCGAAGCAACTTTTCAAAGGGATATGTCTTACGCATTTCATGACATCAAGCACATTGTGCAGCCTTATCTCGATGATTTACCTGCCCATTCATTACATAGAGCTGATCATCTCACTCATTTACGAGCAATCTTTATGAGATGTAGGCATTATAGAATTAGGTTGAATCCACACAAATGTGTTTTCTGTATAGAAATGGGTCGTTTACTAGGATTTGTCGTTTCAAAAGCTGACATTCATGTCGATCCCTCGAAGGTTGAAGCTATTGTCAAATTACCTCCTCCTTTGACTCTTCGTCAACTCCAAAGTTTGCAAGGGAAAGCAAACTTTTTACGTCTTTTCATTCCTAACTACGCCGAGATAACAAAAGGTTTTACCAAGTTGTTGAAGCAGAATACTCCATTCTTTTGGGATGAGATAACTAACAAATGTTTTGATGCACTTAAACACGCGTTGACCCATGCACCGTTATTGCATCCTCCCAACTACAACCAGGATTACTTTTTGTACCTCGTCACTTCTCATTCCACCATTGGGATGGTTTTAGTTCAGGAAGATGAATTCAATAGTGAACATGTGATTTACTATCTTAGTCGAACCCTGAATCTGACTGAGCTTAAATATTCGCATGTGGAGAAATTGGCCTTGGAAGCTGTTCAAGCTATCCAAAGATTTCGTCACTACATCTTATTACGCAAAACCACAGTAATTTCTGACTGTAACCCTATGACGTATATCTTGACCAAAAAATTGCTAGGGGGAAAGTATTCAAAATGGATAGTTATCTTGCAGGAATTTGACTTGGAGTTTGAAAAATCCAAGGCAAGGAAATCTTTGGTTTTTGCAGAACTGATGTGTGATTTCCTGCGTACTGATACTGAAACTGTGGCGAAAGAACCCATTGTGGACGAATCCTTATTTCTTATCAGTACTCTTGACCCATGGTATGGAGATATTATTGTTTATCTCCAAACCCAATCTTTTTGGCTTGAAATCTCATGATCTCAGCAACGGAAAATACGTTTCCAATCCCAACAATACAATATTATTGGAGATACACTTTATCGTCGTGGGGCGGATTTTGTTTTCCGACGTTGTCTAACTCATGAAGAAGCTGAAAAGGTTCTGAATGAATGTCACTCTGGAGCATGTGGCGGTCATATGTCTAGGTATGCCACAGCCCAAAAGATATTGCGCGCTGGTTATTTCTGGCCATCCTTATTCAAAGATTGTATCTATGCAGTCTGGAAATGCCACAATTGTCAATTTTTTTATCATAAGATGCATGCTCCACCTGCTCCTCTCCACCCTATAATTGTTGTCGGTCCTTTCAAAAAATGGGGTATCGACTTTATTACATGTAACCCTCACTCGGCCGGGGGGCATGTGTATATCATCCTTGCGGTAGATTATTTTACTAAGTGGGCCGAGGCAATGCCTACATTTTTGACAAATGGAAAAATTGCTGCAATTTTTGTTTTCAATTATATAATTACTAGATTCGGTGTTCCTCAAGCTATTATTACTGATCATGGGAGTCATTTTCGAAACATATGATAGATCAACTTGGCCTGCGTCACGATAGTTCTACTCCATATTACCCACAGGCTAATGGTCTGGTTGAAGCTATCAATAAAGTTCTAGTCACTATGATCCAACGAATCATTGGTATTCATAGGTCGATAACATGTTATTTTCAGCACTTTGGGCATATAGAACCTCAGTAAAAATGTCAACTAGTTTACAGTTTGGAAGTAGTGTTACCCATTGAATGCGAAATTCCGTCATTGCAAATAGCCATAGAATTACTCCCAGCCACTTCCGAAGAGGATAAATGTTTGTTGTACTTAGCTCAACTAGATGAGAATCGATGTGATGCTACATTAGCAATCAAAACTCATGCAAAACGGATAAAAGCTCAGTACGACCGAAATGTCACACCTCGTAATTTTTCGGAAGGAGACCTAGTCTTACTATACGATCAAGCAAACGATAAGCTAGGGGTTGGAAAATTTGTACCTATGTGGCATGGTCCTTATATTGTTAAGTGAAAGCTGGCAAAAGGGGCCTATGAATTGGTAGATTTTGATGGTGTCTCTTTTGGTAAACCCAGAAATGGGCTTTATCTGAAGAGATATTATGCTTAAACCTTGGTGTGGAGATTTTTGTTAGAATAGTTTCTTTCTAGCTAGTGTGTTTTAGATTAGGAATGTGTGCCTAATTTAGAGAGTGTTTTTATCATTATTCCTGCTTATCTTGATTTTACTCTTGATATTGCAGATGTCGACGTCTCGTCAAACATATATCGGTTTTGTTGATGGTGCTTGTCGTAATACACAGAACATTTCTTCCACAGCTTGGGTTATATATTCACCCTCTGATGAGTTAGTATCTATGCATAGGGTAAGCCTCGGTCAAACAACGAATAACATTGCAGAGTCTAGTGCAGTGATTGAATTATTATCTGAATCCATCTCATTTGGGATTCAGAGTTTGATTGTTAGGCTAGATTCTGAACTCGTTGTATCACAACTTAACAGGGTTTATGCCATTAGAAATCCAATGTTATTAAGATTATTTTTGAGAGTTCGTCTCTTGGAACGTGAATTTGATTACATTGAATATCAACATATTCCGAGATATTTAAATACGTTAGCAGATGCAGTTGCTTCTCGTATGTTAAATAGACATTTGTAATAATCAAAACAGTGAATTTAAAAACATTCCATACCATGTTATACAAGATAGCCAGTAATAGTGATATATCATAGCATAGAAGTGTGTCAAATATACATCGTCTTCGATCATAGGTTGAAAAACACCTTATGATCGGAAAAAATGATAGTACAAAAAGACATAAAATGTTGTGTGAGTCTACAAAAGCAATCATCCTATCCCTGGTGATGATCACAATAAGAAACCACTACTCGGGCCACCCTACAAAGGAACCTCATAAAAGGTCCTAGGACCCCAATCACATATCGTTGTAACCTAAGTGGGATATCATCTATGCTAGTCTCTGGAATATCTGCTGTCAAACGCTCTAGATGATTCTCCAATTCGGTCAGGGTCTCTGTAGATTGGTCCTATGGGGCTAGCACTGTTGCAGCTGGTTGTCTCGTCTTATAAGGCTGGAGAGTGGCTGGTCATCGTGGACCCACATCTACATTTAAAACTTTTTATTATCAGTTTTGGATGATTTAAAAAACAAACAAAAAAAATAGTTAAAACTTAGAAAGTGTTGAAAATGATTTTACCTGAATCATCCCACTACTCTCCTGGTGGAAGAGCCATGTCTAGGTCACCATGTAATCCATCCTAGCATATGGAAAATCCTGAATCAAAAAAAGTTGGTTCCTCAACCAACGAAAATACTCAGGTGGAAATCGGACAACCTTTGAGCCCTCCTCAGGATGACAGACCATCACTGCAACCCAACGCATTATCCTAGGCTCTTGAGGAATACCAACCTCAACAGAAAGCTGTTGTGGGACCAACATAGGTACCCTCTCTAGACCAAATCTCACAACCAGGAAACCATATCCAAAGTTTTTTAGTTGTCCGTTCTTTGCTCTAGTCAGTTGGCCTTTTACATTCGCCAGCACAGCCTCGCACCAGTTGAAGATGGTACCTCGATAACAATCTATTGCCATTCGCATCTGGGATCTGGTAGCTACATGCAATGCTGCACTCCTGCATAGTCTGGTGATAGTGAACGCGATAACCTTAAGTTCAGGACGGGAGATATTTTTAATATCTATCCGTTTGTCCTCTGTTTGGTCATTGCAAAACTCCAATCGGAGACTAGCGGCAGACTGGCCACCAGGCCTAATCCTGAAAAGAGATAATTGTTCACCTCTCTTGGGCAAACCAGTCAAGAAATATATGTCCTCTAGCTCGATTTCGAGCCGGTGGCCACCAATCATGAAACACTGGTCCTGTATGCTCCACCTGTCTACCAGCCATTGCAAGAAGTCTACTTGGGCCCTCATGCCGGGTATGGCCCAGAATTTAAATAGTCCACATGCTTTTAATGCCCGTATTGTAGGTGGATGAATTAATGTGGCTAGATCCACATCCTCATGCTCGCGTTCCCGCCAAATAAGCATTTTGTATGTCCTACATTGCAAAAAAGGCGTATTAGAACAATTTAGTTCAAAAAATTTTGGGCAAAAATGGACAAAATTGAAATTTTAAAACCTATTTCGTGGGGTCTGCACCCGCTAGTTAGGGACAGTGCGTAGGTCCGCACTCGTCCTAAGCAACAGGTGCGAAACCCCGACTTTTTCCTTTGTAGAAAAAATTCGGGGTCCGCAGGGGCCGCATGTTGCACCTGCGGACCCCCACAAGCGTTTTTCTAAAGCAAATTCTCCTCAAAAAATCAGTTTTAAAGCCCTAAAACAAAATGCAAACGGTTGAAATGCAAGATAAGGGTGATATGGATTACCTGGAGCTGACGGTTTTCGATTCCAACAGACGGATTTTCCGCAATCTTCACAAGAAGTTTCTTACCCAAAAGCTCTCACTCCTCACTCTCAAGTCAAATGGTAAAAATGAATTTACAAAAGCCCTTTTTATAAGATTTTTTGAATAAATGAATTTTTAATTTATTTATTTTTCACTTTAAAAAGGTAACTTTTTGATGCATTTTTATTTATCTTAAACAGGTATGAGTAATGTTTTGAGTTTTTGTGCAGAATATTGGATTTTCAAGGATAATTGATCATTTTCAACAAAGAGCATACTTTTTCACTTTTTTGGACTCTTCCAAAATTTACGAAAAAGCGAAACATTGGAGTCCTCTTTAAGCTCTTTTCTAACTTGTAAAATATGAAAATATTGCCGAGTTTTTCCCTTTTAAACTCGTTAAATAGAATTAAAAGGCGGTCCACTTACAGCTCTTTTCTGACCGTATAAACATGAAAATATCGCCAGACTTTTGTCGTTTCAAGTTCGATATTGGTTTTAAAACGACGTGTCTTCGATCGCTTTTTTACTTTTTCAGATCGGTGCCACTAACTATGAAAAGTACTCCTTGATCGTAATGGTCAAGCGGTTCTCTCAAGTATTATTTTATAATTTTTTGGGCTTGGGGGACACAAATTTACGAAAAAGGACACCCATGGAGTTTCCTTAAGTTTTTCTTCTGACTCCCTAAGATTGAAAAACACCAAATTTTTCCTATACTGGACTCGTTAAAATATAATAGTAAAGGACCTGTTCGATTTTAAACAAGAATGAACCACTCCTTCTTAGGGTTCGAATTTTAAACTAAGTTGGACTCATCCGAAGGATGAGCTTATAACCAAGCAAATGTTATCCTCCTCAAGCTTGTCAAAAATAAAGAGGTACTTGCCAGAAATGGTGGGGGAAAAGAGAGAAAATGAACCTGTTTGTTATACTTTTTGTTTTAGAAAAGTAGTCAACCACTCTTGAAAACGACACTTTTTGTTTACCTGGGTTGGGAAATCCTTTGTCTAATAGTTAATCAAACCATATTGAAAGTCTTCAGCCAGTTTCTGGGTATTAGCTTTGGGTCAATTGTCACCAAACCATCTAGAGTGTCATTATGTGTTCAAGAGGTCAATTCAAATAAACCATTCATTTGCAAAATATCTGTCATCCATTTTGACCATCCTTGAGTTAGTCCTTGCCAAGTATATTTCTTCAAAACTTGATCTATGATTTCGTGTTGTGGACTTGCCTATGACAGATCGCTTTCTATCGACTTCAGCTCATTATCTAGAAAGATGATCTAGAAGTCGTCAGTACCTTGGAATCTGCATGCCCTAATGGCAGGTTTCTCACCTTCGACGACAGGTTGCATCAATGACCTTTGATCAAAGGATTCTATGACATGTTTGAAATCAACTCATTTTCACATTTCATGGATTGCACTGAGTACTTTGAGAGCCATTGACATTACTGGTGGTTTCTCTCACACTTGTTAATAGTTTACATCATTAACTGGTAATCAAGTGGTTTCTACCATGTTCGACTTCGACACATTCATTCACATGGATAGAATCGTACTAGTTCGGGAAGCAGAAATTAAGACCCTGGATCTAGTTTCTACCATCCAGGCTGCGAATAATTTTGTTATTCATTATACAATGGACTATTTATAAACAGATGGCTGCGCCCATACTATGTCTATATATGTCTATACTCGTGATGTATTACAAAATCATTCCTGTATCAGAACAGTTTAGTTAGTTTTCTAGTCAGTTTTGATCTGAGTATGGGAATGCCTACCTCAGCGATGATATGTTCATATATATATATATATATATATATATATATATATATATATATATATTGCATTGAATGTTTTAACAGGTTCTGACTGGGGCGTCCACAGGATGATCCTTGAAATGATAAAGTACTTCACTCTTCTTAGATAACAAATTCTATCTTCATCTATTACAGACTTCGCACTTTAGGGGGCAATCTGTTGCACAAAAATTGTCACCTTGACATTTTGCAATATGTGTGAGTCCATCACCACTCATACTTTCCCCCTTTGCAAGTCTTAAGCCTCAGTTCTTCATATCAAGCTTTGAAAATAAGAGAAAGCCCTCAAAATTCTATAAAACTCTGGTTCCGCACTTTCTCTTAGCATTACCTATGGTCCCACACCTAATGGTCATGTCCCCTACGCACTTGACCTCTCTATCTCTGTGTTATGGGTGCGGACCCCTGTAAAAGTTAAAAAGGCGCAAGTATATTCTTAAAAACTCACTTTGAGTCATTTCTGGAAGCTTCTGGAAAGAATCTTGAGGTGGAAAGTTCGCTCTTGTAAGGTTCATGCATCCCATACCTTAAGGAGCTAACACCTTGATGTGACGAGCTTATCCCTTTGAAGAAGGACTCTATCCCTTCATAGGTGGACCTGTAACCTCCTTCCTTTGCACTATAAAATGAAGCATTGAGTTGGTTACTTGGCAGGTTGAAAGCTGAATATTTTTGAGGTGAAATGCTACTAGAACTTAGTCTTCCTAATTGAACTTTTGTGAGGAGAGATTACATACCTCTTGATCTCATTTGGAAGAGTGTGAGGCTTGTCAAAGTAGAGGAGATTCCTGTTTCGGACCCTGGGAAGAGCTTGTACAACATCAAGGCACCAAAGGTTGTAAAGTTCTTCTATTTCAAAGTTAATACAATCAAGTTTATTTTTCTCAATAAGTTGTGTTTTATGGTTTATTTTATGGATTCCTTGATCACCATAATGAACATGATTTATTATATTAGCTATGCAGGTGTTATTTGATGTGTGCTTGTTTGTGATTGCAGGTTCTCAAAAGGAAACTCTTTCGGACTGTTGAAGGATGGCTGCTACAAACTAGCGTTGGACTTAAGGTAGGGTCTAAACACCTCTATAGTTTTTTATTAATGAATCGTAAAATGTTTAGAGAAAGATAGAGTTGTTTGTCATACTTGTTGCTAGATATCTTTTGATACTAGGGAGATCGGCCTTGTCCGCAAGATTGATTTATCCGGCCAACAGATGGCATTTCCTGGTGTAATGTCAAGAACTCTATAGACCAATAGCCTTTGAATTGTGACTGTACTTACCTTGTAAACTGTCCTTCTGTGATTCTGCTTTATTGATACTTATGATAGTGAATCATTCAAAGCTCAAGGCCTTCTCTTCAGGCTTCAACTTCAAAGGATTACCATCCAATCCAATCTACACTCTGCAATGATATGTACAATGATGCAAAGTAAAGTGAACTATTGTGAGTCAGTGGAAAAATAATGCTTCAGTATTCTACCATTAACAAGTCCTCCTGTAGATCCGATCCATCTATTTTTTTTAAGAAAAAGGCATTGTTGCCTCTGTAGCCATAAATGACATAAGGCTCCTGCCACAAAAAATAAAATTTTCCATGCTTGCCTTTATCTTCTCTCCTTGAATCCCACTTAAGGACTTTATCTCCTATGTAAAAATCATCTTCTTTAGTCTTTTTATCAAAGAATTTCTTGATCTTTTCCTGGATTACCTATGATTTTACATATACTTCTTCTCTGGTTTGCTGCAGGTGTATGGTATGATTTATTCTTCTCTGAATATCATTTAGTTCCACCTGTAATTCCTAGATAATCTTCATCACTGGCACTCCCAAGGATGATGGGAAAACTGCATCCATCCCATAAGCCAATTGATATGGCGATGTTCCAATGGACTTCTTAGTAGTCAATCTATCTACCCATAAGGTATTGATTAACTGCTTGTTCCATGTCTTTTTGTTATCTTCCAGCAATTTTTTAATAATATTGACCAGGCTTTTGTTAGATGACTCTGCTAGTCCATTACCTTGACGGTAATAGGTTGTGGAATGGCCAAGGGTGATGTGGTACTTGTTACATAAATCTATAATTCTTTTGGATTTAAAGGCAGATGAATTATCAGTGATGAGCTTCTGGGGACATCCAAATCTTGACATGATATGACTCTCTAGGAAGGAGATTATGACAGTGTCTGTGGCTTGCCTAGAAGGTATGACCTCTATCCATTTGGTAAAATGGTCTGTGGCTGTCAGAATCCACTTGTGCTGAGCTGAGGAGGTTGGGTGTATTTCTCCAATGAAGTCTAACCCCCATTGTTGAAATGGCATCTTAGTGGAAATTGGTTTAAGAGGCAAAGGTAAAAGTTTTCTCTTTCCCCCAAATATCTGGCATTGATGACAGGAGGTCACATGTTTCTTAACATCTACAAACAAAGTGGGCCAATAGAAACCAACCCTCAAGATTTTGTCAGCAGTAGTCTTCCAGTACAAGTGTCCTCCACAATCCCCTACATGAAACTCTTGCATGATTTTATCAGCTTCATTTTTCAATAAACAATTCAAAAGAATACCACTACTGTCTTTCCAAAACAATGCATTATCTATAATACAATACTTTAATGACTTCATCTTCAAAAATATAGCTTTAGTTCTTGTCAAACTAGGAGGAGCTTGTAAATTTTGTAATACAAATATAATATCTGCATACCAGGGTGAATCAGTAAAAGGTTCACTGATCGGTGGAGTCACCATCTCTTCCTAATCATCAAGGGCACTAATAAAGTTTATATCAAGGACCTGACAGTTCGATTCAGCCATGAGTTTGGCTAAACCTTGGCCTTTGATAAGCTTAGTTGGCTTTATCTCCATGTCATTTTCTAATATTGTGGCAATCCACTTGCCTCTTTTCCCTTCAGGCCCATTTTGTGTCAAAATGTCCTTACCTATAGAATTTGGAACATAAGCAATAATGTGAGAATACGAAATGTATACTCTGAAGTCTTTAATAGCCTTTACTAAAGCTAATACTTGTTTTTCCATGATATTGTATTTGAGTTTGGCATCTCTTAAGGATTTAATAAAAAATCCAATTCGTTTTTCATATCCTTGGTTGTTCTTTTGCAGCAAGACTGCTGCAATGGTGTGTTCTGAAGCAAAAGAAAAAATTATAAAATCCTTGTTAAAATCAGGACTTATTAGGACCAGAGTCTTGGTTAAGGCTTCTTTAATGGCTTCAGAGGATTGTTTGGCCTCCACTATCCATTTAAGTGCAGATTCCTTTCTTAGCATGTTATTTAACTCTCTAATCAATTCTACTAGATTTGAAATGAATCTCCTAAGGAAGTTTATCTTGCCTAGAAATGACTGTAACTCTCTAACGTTTCTAGGATGGGTAATGGTCAAAATGGCCTCTATTATAGCATGATATATTCTAATGCCATCTTTAGATATGATATGCCCCAACAATTTTCCCTCTTCCAAACCAAAGAGTGTTTTCTTGGGATTTAAAGAAATTCCAAATTTTATACATTTGATAAATACTCTTCTCAGGTGGTCTAGGTGTTCATTGTTAGATTTAAAGAAGACTATGATGTCATCCTGGTATACTACTAAGAAATCATGGATTTCCTTGGAAAAATCCATATCCATAGCTCTTTGAAATGTGGCACCTGCATTCATAAATACAAAGGGCATCTTCAAATACATGAAGGTACCCCAAGGAGTAGTAAACATAGTTTTGGCTTGGTCCTCAGGTTGAACTAAGATCTAGTTATGCCCAGAGAATCCATCTAACAGTGAAATCCTAGATGAGCCAATTGCCCTCTGCAATATATGGTCCATTTTTGGTAGGGGATAGTTATCTTTTAGTGAGACCTTGTTTAAATTTCTAAAATATACACAAAGTCTAATTTCACCTGTCTTTTTCCTAGTTGTAACTAAGTTTCAAATCCAGTCTAGGTATCTAATAGGGGCTATTATTTGGGCATCAAACATTCTTTTAACCTCTTTCTCTATGGATTGCATAAGAACTGGGTTTATCCTCCTAAGTTTTTGTTTGAAAGGTTTATCATCTTCTTTTAGAGCTATTTTGTGTTGGATTATGCTGGTGTCATAAGATTTTAAGTCTTCATAACTCTAGGAAAATGCATCCTGGAACTCCTTAGATAGATTGATGTATTTAAACTTTTCCTCTAGTGGCAAGGCTTTTGATATTTTAATGAGTTTTGGTTTATCCTTAGTCCCTATGTTGACCTCTTTTATGTCAGCTCTCAGAGGTTCCATCTTGGGTTTCCTAGGTACATCATTAGAGTCAAACAAATCTTCTAAAGGTACTAATCCTTTAGGCAAAAAATTATTTTTCAAATTAAGGATCTCAGGATCATCATTCATTATTTCTTCAATCTCTACATTCTTTAAACTATCTATTTCTACTCTAGTAAATTTAGTTGGTTTAGCTACATCGAAAATATTTACATCTATGCTACTTTCTATATTATTGTCTACTGTACAGTTAGTGTATATCTTGCAATTCTGAAATTCACCTTCATTGTTCATGAAATCGTAGATCTGAGATTCCTAGGAGAAAATTTGCCAATACTTCAGGTTGTCTGGTATAACAGGCCTATGTATGACTTTGGTAGTGTACTGGTGGTTTGGTTGAAATGGAAATTTACAAATATTAGCAAGGGTGGCCAGAATGTGAGCCTGCATGGTTTGCTTTCTAGGAATAGCAGCAAATTTTGATTTTAGGAGGTCTTTGATCAAGTCTAGAACAGTATCCCTATATCGACCAAGTCTTGGATTGTTGATAGAGTATTCACCACTAATCTGTTTAATAAACAGCTCTGAGTCTCCCATGATGGAAACTCTTTTGGCTCCCAGTTTCCTAACCAATTGTAACCCTAGAATCAGGGCTTCATATTTGGCCATGTTATTGGTACATTTGAAGTTCAATATGAAAGCATGTCCCTCAACATGATTATTCTCCATATTATGGATCCACACTCCTGCACCAACCCCTAACCTATTTACAAACCCATCAAAGTCTAGATGCCATAGTGATTCATGGAATATGTTCTCATTGTCAGCTGTTCTGTATTTAAGGTCTTTGGCTGTGATTTCCTTATTATCATTTTTTGCATTGTATAAGATGAAAGAGTCCATATCTGAATGCATGGAGTATATGGGAAAGTTTTGTGGCTTTTCCTCACTACTGACCATGTATTTCATCAAGGTCTCCCTATATATTTTTCTCGGTTGGCCAAAAACAGATATGGTGGCATAAGACATATCCAACTACAAGGATCCCTGCAATTTTTCTCCCCATGAGCAAGATAGCAGCATTCCATATTTCGGTGGGATGTCTGCAACTACAATGTCCATTAGAATGCTCTTTGCAGGGCACTGAATAAGAGTCACACATAAGTCTTTGATCAGACCAAGGCATTTGACCTGGTTGGAGTCAAAAGAAAACAAATCCTTATAAGGCCTAGTAATGTCTAGGTTCAGTCTTTCCATTATTGCCTTTGGCATCAGATTGTGGGATGACCCTGAGTCCAACATAGTGTTATGCAATATTTTATCATGAATGTTTAGGCTGATGTAAAAAGGAGGAACTCCCCCTTGCTGAAGAATACTATTGGCCTCAGGGCCAAACAATAATTCAATCTGTTCATCATTCAAATTAACAAAGACCTCTCCCTCTCCTATGTTTAAAGTCTCAGTTATCTGTGACCTATAAGATTCATTTTTTACTAGTTCGGTCAAAGGAATTGATATCTTTAATTTTGCTATTTCATTTTTGATGTTGAAAGGGAGCTGAAGTTTATTTTTTTGATTTAGATCTTCCTTAATATGTGTAGTTTGTGTGTCCTTATTCTATTTCTCAGTAGTAGGCATTTCAGTCTGTGTTTCTACTGTTTTGCCTTGATTTCTCTTATTTTGGTTGTTTTTAGTAATTGTCTCTGTTTGGGTTTCAGTGGAGGTTATATCTACAATCTTAGGGGTTGAAGTCTCCAATGTTCCCGTAAGGAGGATTTGCAACACTTTGTTAACTGGAGCTTCTTTTATAATCTTAGTCTGGGTTTGGATGGATCTTTTAATGGGAGTCTCGTTGTTCTTGTTGCTTCTAAAGCTATATTGTTTATGTACCTCATATATAGTCAAATCATATCCCTGTTTAACATCAAAGGATTCACCAGATTCTAACTGCAACTACTGCAACATATATAACTCCTGTTATTCTTGAGTAAGATAAACAGTGTCTTCCTATTTGGTTTCTAGTAAGTTAATCTCGGTATCATCCTCTGCTTCTTGGTCCTATGAACCCTCAACATAGTTCTCTTGGAAGGGGGACCTAATCTATTGGCCTGGTGTAGCATTCTTTCTAGCATTAGGTTTCTTCCTAAAATTATGGTTTCTTATTGGGGGTTGTTGTTGTTGATTCTCCCATTGATTTCTCCTCTCCATGTTTTCTAACCTATCCATGATTCTCTCTAAACTCTTAGCTAAAACATCTACATTCCCATTTGAAGTAGAAGCTTCCTCTTTAAATACAACTTTCTTTTCATTCTTCATTCATGCTTTTTTAGCTAATAGGTTGTCCTCTACACTAATAGCATTGCTCTAGATTTGTTCAAGTGTTTCAGGGTTTCTTTCCTGATCCAGGTCCAAGTGTGACAAAGGACACTTCCAACACCTTTTACTTTCGTGATGTGTTAAATTGCATTTTTAAAAGAACATAAATGAATACATGTGTATGTTGTAAAGAAGAGGATCATGTCAATCTTCAACACATGAAAACATAAGTCATTGATAATAGAGTTCGTCCAGGAGGGACTACGTCTCCCAGCCCTAGTGTCAAGATGGTGTAGGCCGCTGCATCAAGTGTTGCCAATAGTGATGATGTACATAGAAGTGATGTCGCTATCATATAAGGAAATTTCCTTCACACAGGAGTGGCTCCAAGAGATGTTTCTCTACAAGAAATCTCAGTCAAAAAACTCCTATCAATATGACACAGACTCATGCATGATGAGCATCCCGCCAACATGGCATAAAAGGGATCTCAATGCAAACATACATGATGACAACATGAGTATCCCATCAACATACAACAAAGGGATCTCAGAACGTAACATGATGAATCATGACAACAAGTACATCACATAGATGATTCTGCGTCACATTAAGCAGGAATCATGAAAACAAGCAATAAACAAGATCCCTCATCAAGCATCAAACAGGGCTCTGTGTAGCACAATGCATAACAAAAGAAGTACATGAACACACTGCATATACCTCACAACCAGGGGCCATTTGAAGAAGAGGATGTCAAACTGCTGAAGTTGTTCATGCCATCAATCTCACGACATCGACGCATCGAAATCGTTGCTCGCACATGAATGCTGACACCTGCATTCCACTTAGAAAAGTGGCTGAAGAATAAAATGACTTAATGAGAAATCTGAACACACCATCAGATTTGTGGCATCGAATAGTGCAAAATTGACTATCCAATTTTTGAATTCTGAGAAATTGAGAATCTGGGGCTCAAGGAATCTTTTAGATTCCCCATAGATTCCTCAAAGATTCTTCTCCTTGGGTGGGCTAGGAATTTGCAACTCAAATGGTGAATCTGACCTCGCCATTGCAATCGTTGTGGAAAACTATGAAAAATGACTGTAAACATGACTATATTCCGACATGAAGAAAAATTACCTCCCTGGGAAAATTTCAAGGATCATGGTTCCGCTCCCTGTTTCTGCAGCAGTCATGGTTCCACCTATATACTGAAAATGGGCCGAAAAATGCAAAACCATGATGGAGAAACAGACAACTCCATTGCATTTGTGGCATCAATAAGTGCTGAAACCATATAAAATTTGTCAAAATCTAACAAAGTGTAAATTCGGCCCTCCTGTAAAATGTTGCCTTGAACTGCGTGCACCGCCTCCTACACATCGAAATGCATGCCCACTCCTGGTTCCTCCCTCTATCTCACACTGAAGAAAATGGTTTATATGGACATTGTTGGGTGGAGCTACCAAGGTCAAGCCTCATGGCTCAACAATGGCGGAGATTGCTAACTTGGCGGAGATCCGGGTTCGAATCCCCGAAATAGCATAAATGGTGCACATGTTGTTTTTATTTATTGTTATTTAAATACAACGTTCTAACAAACGTAACTATTTTAAGTCAATGGCACATGGTTTGATAACAACGGTCTTGGATTAACCGTGGTCATTGCATTGTTGGTGTCATATCACATGTTAATTTGTGGTGCATTTATGGGTCTGCCGCGTGGGCAGGGCCGGCCCTCCCACCGGCCATAGGTTCAACTCCCACCAGCCTCCTCAATATAATACATATGGTGTAAGGGAGAGGTGTGGGTGGTGGGGGTGGTGGCCCACCACCACCCCTTTATATATTTTTTTATAATTTTTAATAATTTAATGGGCCATTTTACCATTATTCGGATTTTAGGCCGAAGGAAAGATTTTAACAAGGCAACAATTTCACCTTGAATTTTGCCGGAGTTGGCCCAATTCTGTCCGCCAGAAAATTTGAAATTGCGGCCTCCTTAAGCCTACCCGGTCAACAAAAGTCAACCCAACTTTGACTGATTCTAACTTTCGCATATGGACTTGGTTTGACGAACTTTTCACACCGCCACGATCAGGATGACGACATCTACGCTCTGGTCTTGGTTTGAGCATAATACAAACACTTTGATTTTTGAGCTTTCTTGAGTCCTCTTTGTCCTATGTGTGTCTCTGGAGCCACCTAGATCAATCCTCCCCACTGAGGAGCTTTTGGTCCTCCTAAAGCATGAAAAATAATCTGCAACTTCTCTGTACCTTTTCTGCATCACAAGCATCCTAAAAAGTCTCGCTTCCATCTCCTTCACCTTTGTTCTTCGGAGCCTTAAGCGATGAGCCGACACTTGCAACCTCTGCAACCTGTAGTACATTGTTTTGAAAATTACATGCTTGTCTTAACTGACCAACTAACGACCCAAACATCCCACACTTACAACGAGTTTATAACACATACTTGGTGGTCAAGTTTACATCAAGATGGACGCAAGACCCCAGCTACGACAACAAGGCCAACATATCATTGTTTCTCCAACAAGTGATGGAAAACACATCATCACTGCAACACATGATTTACAATAATAAGGCAAAACAATATTTTGTTTTGACAAGTGATGGAAACACGACATCACTTTCACAGTTTATCATGCAACACAAAATAAGCCCATACATGATTGTTGCTAAACAACTGATGGAAAACACATCATCACTTTTACATGTTAAAATGCAACAAATGATTTACAAAAGCATGACCATGAAATGACAACATGTATAGAAACCATTTTTCACTTATCAAGGTGAATGATTCACCTCCTTGTGGCGGTTTTGCTTGTCGAACAATCGTTTCACCTGGTTCATGCACCGACACTCTGTCTTTAAGGCGTTACTCTGGATGGAGCCTCCAACAAGTGGCTTTTTGATGTCCATTTTTGTCGCAATGATTGCAATACATATTCTTCCTCCAGATCTGCTTAAGATGTTTCTTTACCTGTTGTTGAGGGGATCTTTCACACCTCATCCTTTAGTGTGCTGCCATTCTTTTCCAACACTTAGAAAATGTATGGTTATGTAATCCACAAAAGGTGCATGTTTTTTGATTCCATGTTTTACGTTCATCATTAACAACATTATTAGAATCGAAATGATCATTCGAGAATCGAAACTGGTTATACCTTTCCTTGCTGTCTTTGGTGTAAGTATGGTGATGAGAGCTTGCCTCAGCTCTTTCCCTGCAATGAAAACTACCATGGGATGATGGGAATGTGTTCCGATCATTCTCTTTCCTCAATGATTTCAGCAATTTCTTGGAAGAATCTGACACCTTCGAGCATTCTCCTTTGGTGTATCTCAAGCCTGCAAATTGATGTTTATGTGCAACCTCAAAAGGTTGAGTTCTACCTTGTTTATTAACACCAAGTTGTTCTTCCTCGTGCCTCACCCTTGTAAGGAGCCTCATGTTTGTCCCTATAATTGGGATCTCCAAATCTCCAATAGAAAGCATACTATGTGAAGACGTAACTGAAAGGAAATCAACATCTTTTACCTCCTCTGTTGATTTGGAAAGAACTAATGAGGGCTTCTCATCATCTATTGTTGGTGGTTTGCTAGTTGTTCTGGTGCATTCCCCAACTTCTTTTCTGACATACCCAAGTCCTATTTGAGGGGGTAATTCCTCCACTTTGATAGGGTTGACAATGCCTTGGCCATTAACGCCCAAGCATTTTCCTTCATACCCCATTTTCTTCAACAATTTGGAGCCAATTCCTGTGGTATGATTTTCAAAAATAGTGAAATCATTATCAGGACACATACATGAATTAAGAGAACTACTTTTTAGCTCACATGGTTCTCGTTGCAGCTTTTACAAGGCCTTGTCCTTTGCTTGCAACTATCATAGAAAACTATGTTTCTCCACTTTCTCTTCATGTAGACGCATCTTGAATTCAGTGTTCTCCATTTGAAGATTATGTTTGTTGTGCTTCATTTCTTCCAAGGCCTCTTTCGTGGCTTGCAACTGAAGCTGCAATCGCTCCTTTTCCTCTGTCTTTTTCTGTAGATTTTCATACATTATTTATGCTCTTTTGGAAATTTTGAGCATGGTCTCATACATTTCTTTTTCATCCTCTGTCGCTGCATGTTCCATTGTTCACGCTTGCAATTCACATCCAAGCAAAGATCGCTCTGATAGCACTTGATCCAGGTCCGGGTGTGACAAAGGACCCTTCCAAGACCTTTTACTTTCATGATGTGTTGAATTGCATTTTTAAAAGAACATAAATGCATACATGTGTATTCTGTAAAGAAGAGGAACAGGTAAATCATCAACACATGAAAACATGTCATTGATAACAGAGTTCGTCCAGGAGGGACTACGTCTTCAAGCCCCGGTGTCAAGATGGTGTAGGCTGCTGCATTAAGTGTTGTCAATAGTGATGATGTACATAGAGGTGATGTTGCTAACATACAAGGAAATTTCCCCCATGCAGGAGTGGCTCCAAGAGATGTTTCGCTACAGGAACTCTCAGTTAGAAAACTCCTATCAGTATGACACAGACTCATGCATGATGAGCATCCTGCCAACATGGCATAAA
Source organism: Pinus tabuliformis (assembly GCA_031772625.1). NCBI lineage: Eukaryota > Viridiplantae > Streptophyta > Pinopsida > Pinales > Pinaceae > Pinus > Pinus tabuliformis. The sequence continues at coordinate 1,296,235,729 of CM062807.1, forward strand.
AGGGATCTCAATGCAAACATATATGACGACAACATGAGTATCCCATCAACATACAACAAAGGGATCTCAGAATGTAACATGATGAATCATGACAACAAGTACATCAGATAGATGATTCCACGTCACATCAAGTAGGAATCATGAAAACAAGTAATAAACAAGATCCCTCATCAAGCATCAAACAAGGATATGTGCAACACAATGCATAGCAAAAGAAGTACATGAACGCACTGCATATACCTCACAACTAGGGGCCATCTGAAGAAGAGTATGTCAAACTGTTGAATCTGTTCATGCCATCAATCTCACGGCATCAATTGCATGGAAATGGTTGCTCACACATGAATGCTGACACCTGCATTCCACTTAGAAAAGTGGCTAAAGAATAAAATTAGAAAATTAGAAATCTAAATGCACCATCAGATTTGTGGTGTCGAATAGTGCAAAATCGATTGTCCAATTTTGGAATTCTGAAAAATTGAGAATCTGGGGCTCAAGAAATCTTTTAGATTCCCCCGAGATTCCTCAAAGATTCTTCTCCATGGGTGGATTGGGAATTTGCAACTCAAACGGTGAATCTAACCTTGCCATTGTCATCCCTGTGGTAAACCATGAAAAAGGACTGTAAACTTGACTATATTCTGACATGAAGAAAAATTACCTCTGGAAAATTTCAAGCATCTTGGTTCCACTCCCTATTTCTGCAGCAATCATGGTTCCACCTGCATACTGAAAAATGGCCGAAAAATATAGGACTCTGATGGAGAAACAGACAGCTCCATTGCATTCATGGCGTCGAGAAGTGTTGAAACCATATAAAATTTGTCAAAATCTGACAAAGTGAAAATTCGGCCCTCCTCCAAAATGCTACCTCGAACTCCATCCACAGCCTCTTGTGCCTAGAAATGCGTGCCCGCTCCTGGTTCCTCCCTCTACCTTGCACTGAAGAAAATGGGTTTATGTGGACATTGTTGGGCGGAGCTACCAAGGTCAAGCCTCATGGCTCAACGATGGCGAAGATTGCTAACTTGGCGAAGATTCGGGTTCGAATCCCTGAAATAGCATAAATGGTGCATATGTTGTTTTTATTTATTATTATTTAAATACAACGTTATAACAAACGTAGTTGTTTTAGGTCGACGGCACATGGTTTGATAACGACGATCTTGAATTAAACGTGCTCGTTGCATTGTTGGTGTTGTATTACATGTTAATTTGGGGCGTGTTTATGGGGCCACCGCATGGGCGTGGCTGGTCCTCTCACTGGCTGTGGGTTCAACTCCCACCGACCTCCTCAATATAATATGTATGGTGTAAGGGAGAGGCATGGGTGGTGGGGGAGAGGCATGGGCCATTTTACCATTATTCAGATTTTAGGTTGAAGGAGTGATTTTAATGAGGCGACAATTTTGCCCAGAATCTAGCTGGAGTTGGCCAGATTCTATCTGCCAGAAAAGTTGAAATTGCGGCCTTCTTAAGCCTGCCTAGTTAGCAAAAGTCAACCCAACTTTGACTGCTTCTAACTTTCACATCAGACTCGGTTTGACAAACTGTTTGCACTGTCGCGATTAGCACAATGAGATCTACGCTTTGGTCTTGGTTTGAGCATAATCCAAAAACTTTGATTTTTGAGCTTTCCTGAGTCTTCTTTGTCCTTTGTGTGTCTCTGGAGCCACCTGGATCATTTCTCTTAGTTGGTATGACATGTCAGCATCAAAACCATTGAGGAACTTAATTAATGCTAGGTCTGGTGGAGGCTTAATGTTGGCTAGAATTGCATTGTAGATATTATTAAACCTAGTGCAATTGTCCTAAACTGACTCATTGGGAGCTCTTCTAATATTTTCATATTCAGAAAGTATTTGCAATGGGTTTTTATTTCTCTCCCATCTATTAATGAATAACCTATGAAAATTGGCTAAGTCTGCAATATGGTTGGCAGGAAATGCTTTGAACCATTTCTTGACATCCCCAGTTAAAGTTTGGGCAAACAACCTCATTTGGACATTCACTTCATCTATCTCATGCAACTCAAAAAAGTAAGACATCTTGTTTACATGCTTCTGGGGAGTGTAATGACCAGTCGCATCAAATAAGAAGATCTTACTTTGATAATCTACAGGCATGGCATGGAGTTGTGCAAGTAAAACAAGAGGAGCATATTGGCTTGTCATTGTTGTGATCCTGATTTGACTAGGGGGTAAAGTTGTGGTGCTTGAGGAAGGGCTTGAAACTGATGGAGGTGAACTAGATGATGATGAAGATGGTTGATTAATAACTAGTTTAGGTGATTGGATTGTGGTAGATACAATTGGTGAAGTTGTGGTAAAAGAAGGGGTATTTACAGTGAGTGAAGACTGTGCAGAAATTTCAGAGGCAACAACAGTAAGGGCAGCTAGCTCAACAGATTGTTGAAGGTAAGCACTATCTATATTGTTGATCAATGTAGAGGTCAAAGCTTCTAACTTTTCAAAAGCGTCCAAGACAAATTTATCTAAATCTGGATGGATAACCCTTTTTGATTCAATGAGTTGAGTAAACTTAGGGTCTAAGACTATTTCATGGATGTCATTCTCAGATTTAGTTCTAAATAATGAGAGGTCAAATGACAAATCAAAAGGGATTTCCTCTAAAGTTGACAACTCCTCAGGGAGTGAGTTTGCTTTGACTAGCTGGCTACTACTTGCTTGAGTTTCTTCGCTTTTTTATTTTCTTAGAATTCTGTCTGGGTCATCAACTATAGTTGCAGGGTTTTGATCTGGGTTTGCCCTGGTATAGTGAATCTTCTTAGGAGCCAGAATTTTAAGTTTTTTAAACTATTTTTATGAATTTTTTTGAAAATTTACTTCAGATAATGACCTTAAGGGGCTCAGGATCTAATTTAAGGTTTCCTTAAAGTTTTATGAGACTGAGGATTCAATTCCTAGTATGGTCGCCATAAATGTTATCACTCTGATATTTCTTTTGAAGTATGAAGAAAGAAAAACCAAAGGTAACCACAAACCACTTTTGGAGATCAAGACCTAGCCTTCCTAATGCTCAGAGAGGGCTCTCTCTTTAAGATTTAACTTTGTTTTAGTTAAGATGATTTTAGGCTAGTTATTGCTTGCACTTGGGTTTTGTTTTAAAAATTTGGTGGTGGGATCACTTTACTTAGATGGACAGAGGTTTGGCTTATACCATTGGGCTATGGAGTTGGATGTCTAACAAACAAGACTAGATTTAGTTCTAAAAACAGTGTCTACAGGGCAAGATAGATAAGTTACTGTAGATCTCAAAGGCTAAATGGTGAATGGCTTCAAATCAGATCCAGGGAGAAATTAAGGGTTCCCTAGGCCGGACTTGGGAAGAAATAAAAGAAGTCAACTAGGATGGGAGAGAAATTAAGGGTTTTCAAATCAGGGTATCAGAAGAAAACATCTAAATAAATTATTGTGCAAAATAGTGTAATTAAACAAATTCTGAGTGATATTTCCAATTAATTCATTTAGATTTTAAAACACATTTAAGATTATGAAAACACATAAGAAAGGTAAGCAATTACACAAAGAAACTACTTCACTGCAAATGGCTCATCTCATGAATTCTATAGCGAAATGATTTTATTACTTGCTCCAGTCTATTGACTTGAAAATGGTACAATCACCCTTATGTTCAAGATCACAATAACTCTACAAATGTAAAATAATACACCCTAATACTTCGAATTTTGAAGTATTTATACAAAAGGAATTACAAAATATTTGAAACTGTATTCAGAACTAATCTAGGGAAAAAGAAATATCTTCTTGCAAGAAGATAGAGACAATTATTGAACTGTTTCATGATGTCCATTTTATTTTGGTTATGCTGCCTGTAGACTTTGATTTTTAGCCCTTTCTGCTACTAGGTTGTTTGGCTTTCATGCTGGATGCTCTGTTTCACTCTAACCTTTCACCTGATACTCTTTTATCTGATACACTTTAAGCCTATTGGCCTGTCAATATCCTTTTACCCAGTTGTTTCACTTTTTACTGTACATTTATAATTTACTGTTCACTGTGTTTTTACTACAGTAAACCATTCAGTTTTTCCCATCTTTCTTCATTTGGTAATTGAATATTGATCATTTTTCTATATATCTCATCTGTCTCTGTGTATTTGGAAAAAGTGGGCTTATTTATAAACAGGTGTTTTACCTCATGCTGGAGGTAAAACAAGTTTTCAAAAGTGTGGTACAAGTCCTTGCCTGTTGGCATGCCCTTCATAGATGCAGTCATCACCTGTTCTTTGGCTACTTCCCTGATATTCTTGTTGTAATTTGCCTGTGTCATTAACTTGTCATTTATAACTAAGGGATTAGGTAATCCCTTTTCTTTCAACAGTTCAAACTTAGCCATGAACCTGTCAACAACTAGCTGCATGTTCTGACACTTATCTTCTAAATTCAACATTAAGTTCCTCTTGGTGAGGACTCTCCTGAATTCTAAAATGGTACCTATCCTATGAGGTATCTCAAGCTCTTGCAGTACATATTTATTATTGGAGTTGAGGAAGTGGATAGTTCTTGTTGCTTCCTCTGGCATATCTCCAAGTTTTGTTTTGACCGTTTCAATGGCTTGTGTAGCCTACCTAATCAAATCAATCTGCTCGAAGTGACCTAGATAGATGGCCAAATATCATTGACAGAGTCAATGGTATTGGCCCATAGTTTCTTTTTAAACTTTCCTATTGGCTCAGTCAAGGTCAGTTCCTTATTCAGGCCTTTTATCCTCTCATTCATCCTTGCAGCCTTTTGATGTTCTTCCTTATCCATAATCTGGGCTATTTTGTAATCTGTCTCAAGGCTGCTAACTTTCTCCTTCAATTTATTCATCTCATTGGTCTGAATGGACATTTCATCCATTGCATTGACCAGCCTATTTGCTTCTTCACCTGTGGTACCTGTTGATGTTGTTGATGCTGGAAATGCAGTGGCCATTGGACCAGTGGGAGCTAATGTTGTTGCAAGAGTGGAAGGTACAACTATGGTCATCGTTGGAATGATAGTTGGAGGAGCACTATCAATGTTAGCTTGTTTGAGCTGAATCAAGACTTTTGGTTCGTTTTCCATCTCCTTCAACTGGTCATTGAATTGCAGCACCAAGTACATCATCTCTTCATGATTTGTCTAGCTTTCCAGGACTTCCTTTTTTGTGGGTGCTGCAACTTGAGATGTTTCTTGAGGGCTGCAATATCCTCATTCTTCTTCTTGATTAACTATTCAGCAACCTTGATGTTCTTTGGGTCATGGCCCATTTCAATAACCAGGTCCTCCAAGGACTTAATCCTGGTGTCTTTAGCGTTGGAGGAGCCCTTTTCTAGTTTGTACTAGGTTGTTACATTGTCCAATGAATCTTTCAGTTTGAATGTTGCCATGGCCTTTGCCGTGAGGATGGAGTAGATCATTTCTATAGCCCGTTTATGGAATTCGATCTGATCTATGGGATGAACATCCTTGGCCAAGACCTCAAAATTGGTCTTCTTGTAGTCTGCTAAGGTTTTGGGGAGCTGTACAGTGGGCTGTAGGAATGACACCTGCATTTTTCCTTCTTTGATGTCAAAGGCTGACATCAATCTATTCTGGTTTGGTGGTGTCATCTTCAGGTACTTGGCATATGTGTCTGCCTTCATCTTTTCGTTCCTTATTTTAATTTCCTTACATCTTTCGTTGGTATCTATTTCCTTGTTAGCTAGCTTGACCAAGGAAGACACCTCCACACTCTTCTGTCTCTATATGATCTGTGTGTTTGAAGTAGATGGTTGTTGTGTTTCTGCTGATGCAGCTGTCTCTATTGTCTGTTTACTGCTCTGCCCCATTGTCTCAATGTCAATGATGTCTTCTGATGCAATGTTTTCCTCCTGTTCAGACACATGATTCAATTTGGGCCTTTTGTTTAGCTTGAACTGCTCATCAGTGGTCTCCATGGCAGAACTTGATGCTTCTTCCCTGTTTCTTTTAGGATTCTTCTCCTCATTGAGAGGGGTCTGAATGACAGGAGTGATGTTCATTGGCTCTCCCAACTCTGGAACCTGCAGGAAAGAGCTCTGGTAAAATGATATCTTTAAATCAATAATGGTGTTCTCCACATCCACCACTGTGCTGTCCATGTCAATCAATGTATTTTCTACCCATTCTGACTGATTAGCATACTATTCAATGTCAGGTCTTGGGTAGTGGATGTAAGGTCCCAGCTTGACCTTTTGTCTAAGCTTGTTTATAACCCCATGAGGGTCATAATTCCAAATGAAACTATTCTTGAATTTCAATTCTTAGAGCATCTTATCAGCCTCAGGTCCAGCCTCTCTGGTGTTGCCAATGAAAGGGCCCATTTGGTTTTTCATCTTAAATTGTGTCTTCTTCTTAGCAACTAGGAAGTTGACCTCATCTGCACTTATCATTAACCTGAAGTGTTATCCTCATGGGGAGGTATTTAGGCAATTTGTAAGGGGCTAGCTCACAGCCATAGATCTTGATTTCAGTGAGATTCTGGTAGAGGTACCAGTCTCCCACCTTACTATTCTTAGCTCGTTGCAGTACTCTTTTAATTTCTGGGTTGATTTTACGAAGTCAACATGTTCATGACTGGGTATGCAAAACAGTCTATGAAGTCTCTATATGAGGTGGAAAACTTGTGGACCACTAGTGTCCAAAAGATAACTGATCTTTCCTTTCCCTTGGTGTCCAACTTCTGGATCTTTAAAGGGAATTTATCTGTTTGGTAATAGAGGAACATATGAAACAACACTGAAGAGTATTTGAAAACTCTTTCAGTGGGCAGTCTAGTGAGCTGTTCATGCATTCTGTCTGCAATGAACTGGGCATAATCATACAAAATGGCAGGAGGCTTGCCTGGAGTGAAAATGGACAAGAAGGCCATGATGACCTCATCCACAAACTCATTTGATGTCCATCCTAGGATGCATGAAATCATGGTAATTATTCTCCTGCCAGTCTCTGAAAAAATAGTGGCTACATAGGGTGGAATGTATTTAGGAGTATGGTGCTCCTCAATGATAAAATTATGAAATATTTTTTTGATCTTGTCTGGGCCTAGTGTGATGTACAGGTTCAATAGGTGTCCTGATTTGCAGCATCTGGTTGATGGATTCAACAGTAATAGTGAATAAAATATCATGGTTTGGTGCCTCAATAGCCCTATGGCTTGGAACATAACAGGCTTGGAAAAAATGTATTATGTATGGGAATGGGTGGACTTTTGGGAATGTATACTTGGGGAGATTAGATTCCCAAAGGTTTACATCATCAACATGGTTTAGGAACCTATCTTTGCCCAGCAGTGGATTCTCAGAAGGTGTCGTGGGGTGGATGTATCTTTGATTTGGATGTCTCTGTCTCCCAGGGCTAGGTGGTCGATGTCTAAATGTGGAGTTGTCACTAGTCTAACATCTAGAGAAGTCTGGGCAGTCATTTCTGCAATAAAGTGTGGAAATTTGGGTTATATGGCTATTAGAAGTGAAGTTTTGGCAATTCTGTGAAAAGAGTAAGGAACCAACAGTTTGTAGGTAGGGGGTTTGGTAGTTTAGGAGGGGAATATTCTCAATTTAAAAGGGAATTCAAGAAAATTCATTCAAATATTTCATGAATTTAGTGTACGATTTTAAATTAGAGGGCGATTCTTGGTTTTTTGCGTAAATACCTAGAATTTTATGATCAGGGTTGCAAACTAGTTTATTGAGGTCTACAGAGGCTTCTATGGCTTTGAGGTGTGCGGTGATGGTGTTTTGGAAGGTATCCGGTGGTTGGTAACTGGTCACAGGAGCTCTAAGGGTGCTGGTGTGCTTCAAAGGCTTCAATAGTGCAAATGGGCGAAAAAGGCCAAAAATGGGGTATGAGGGCTTTTAACTGTGAGCGGTTAGAATTGGCGGGGAAATTATATGAACAGTGGCGGTTTTGCTTTATGGCGACAAGGCGGTATTGGATGGCATCGCACTGCTTATGAGGGTCGGGTGGTATTTTTCTGAGGGAACGCGATGTATGTGAGAGGCTGACACATAGCAAAATGGGCCCGAGAAAAATCGCCCATATCGTGTGCTCTCAAGCTCGTAAAGGTAGGGCATTGAGTGGGCATGATATTGGCGAGGGTTGTTGGATCTGGGGGTGAATGATCCAATGGCATCACGTGGCAGAGATGCATGGCGGGAGATGGGGGCGTGATTTAGCGGGGCCCATGGGATTAATTATGGTTAAGCATAATTAACCCATGATTTACTGCAATTTTATGAAATAATGCAACTTTATGGAATATAATAGCTGAAAACGAATTTTCGGGGTTATTAAAGTAATGCGGGGGGGGGGGGGGGGGGGAATAAAAGTTAGGATAAGAGGTTTAGTGGGTTTTTCGGGGTTTTTAGGGAATTTAACAAAGGGAAAGTGATTTTTCCAAGGGGAAAAAGGGTTTCACATTAGGGGAAGGGACTTTTTGGAAGGGGGATGAATGTAGAAGGCTAGGGAATGTGTGAAACCAAGGGGTAGGAGTCAAAATGAATGGAAATGGTGTCTTCACAAGCCATGAAGGGGTAAAAGGAAAATTAGTAAGTATATAGTGGGGGGTGAAGTGCAATGAAGGGGAAGTTAGGAAAATCAACTTATGAATATGTTTTTCACTTTGAAAACTGCTCTTGCACATTGAAACACATAGTTAAGCATGATAGTAATGCTTATGCTTCAAATGACTTGTATTTCTGCAACCTTTCTTCTACCTACCCTATTACCGACCCTAACATTTTTTTGCTTCACTTTGGTGGGTGCATTTAAGCTAGCAAACCCATTTCTCTCCTTTTTCTTTTATGTAATAAAATATCTACTTCTAACCTTATATCTTCCAAGGGCTCAGATTAAGTTGATGATCTCCTTTTATTTCTCTGCCTATCTACTAATCTGCCAAGATTAAACTGTTTGGTCAGATTTTTATTCTCTAACTATAAACATGAAATTCAAAGCATGAAGTAGTCAAGATTAAACAGTTTGACTATCATGGGTTGTGGCATATATGAAAAGCTGCACACAACCATTATTTAAGACAGTAAAGTAAAAAGTAGTGGCACTTGGATGATCCGGATTTAAACAGGAACGCAATAAAATACAGAGATAACCATAAAGACAAATATGCAGCGGAAATAATACTTCATTTCATTACCGTAAAATACTGAAATATGCTTACAAATAGAGATGGAAATAACCCAGCTAGGGCGATGGTAGCTTATCTCTGAGAAGAGATGTGTCGGCTACATGCCTCTGAACTGTTCTCCAAAAACTATGTTACAATGAGGCTTGAGGGCCTATTTATTGTTGAGAAACAATGGAAAACCCTTCACATTCCAAAACCTAACCCTAGAAGATGAAACGCCAAATTGTGGGCCCATTTTTTGGGTAAGTTGGTACATCAACTTCCCGGGGTCGCGAATTGGTCGTACTATCTCCGTTTGACGCGCATGATAGCCCGTTGGAAAGATCTCTCCGAGGACTACGACGGAAAAGACGACTTTTAGGTAGAAAAATCGCTGGCGGTGGATTTCCCAAAAAACGTCGTTTAGGGCCTCAAAATGGCTCCGGAAGTTTAGGACCCGAAAAACTGCTAAAAATAGTAAACTGTGCTATAATTAAGGAAACAGAAAAACTGAAAGAGACAGTTGTGGGGGTCCAAATGGGATAGGTGGGTGGCCACCAACATCCACCTAGATCATTCCTCCCCCCTTAGGAAGCAATGGTCCCCATTGCGTTGAGTTCCTCCCTGAGATGAGGAAGCTTCTACCGAGCTAGGTCTCTGGTGAGCTGTTCTGTAATCTCTGATGTTTCCAGAAATGGTAGGGAGCATGGTTGGCGACGGTCCACATTGAACACTCGGTGCAAGTGAAGGAATGGAGGAATGTTGTACTTCAAAGCATTGTTCCCCGTAGCCTTGTTACTGGTGTAAGGACCATGTCGAAGTGGTCTGAGTTTCTAATGGGTTCTGGTAAGTCACTCCCTCTGCAAATGTAACCAAACTTTGTCGCCCCCCTGAAGCTTGTGTGGTACTCCTCCGGGTAAGGAGAAGTTGTTCCTGTGTTTTGTCACGACTGTATCCCTCTGTTGCTGCTGGTGTGTGGAGGAACCCTTCGCGGGGGTCATGGATGTAGCAACGATCTTCCCCTTACTTTGGGAGTGAACCAGACAGAAAATAAATTTCCTAGTCTATGAGATGAGCTTGCTGCCTTTCTTAGCAGTGATCAAAGAGGTGGCAGTAGGTGGGGCTACCTCCGGTATCCTGTATAATGAATTATCCAAAGAAATGATGACAGCGCGAGGCCTTGACTCATACACAGCATGTCGCCTCCACAAGTATGGCTGGCCTAATAGTACATCACAAACATCCAGAGGTGTAACATCACAGAATACCTCATCTGTGAAGGGCTTGATGCTGTAGGGAAGGCGGCACTGCTGGCGAACTTTGAGATCTCGTCCTTCGTGAAGCCAACCGATATTGTACGGCTATGGTTGTGGTGTAGTTGGTAGGCCCAACTGCTTCACGACCTCTGCTGAAATGAGGTTCTTTTGGCTGCCACTGTCGACAATGAATTGCAGCGGCGAACCCTTCACCCACATCTGTGAGTAGAAAAGACGTTCCCCCTCCTCTGGATCTTCGGGCTCATTTTTCTGGATCTTGGCAGTAGCAACAGTGGCGCTGGGATCCGCATCAATGATCTGCTTCCCTTTGTCATTCCCCTTGTCGGGTTCTGACTCAGAGTCGGAGCATGCATCTGATTCAGAAGCCTTCAACTCGGCCACTAGCGACTGCTTGGTCCGACACTCACTTGTGTTATGAGTGGGACTCTTGTGGAACTCACACCACTTTCCTGTGTCCTTCTTTGGCTTCGTGGTGTTGTTATTTTCTTGCGGCTTTGACGGGTTGTCTTGGGTCACCCCGCCTTGGCTTTGTCCTTTGGGCTTTGGATTTGCATATCCAAAGTCTCGCTTCTTCTGTTTGAACTTTTGCTCGATTTTGACAGCATATCGGTATGCTATGCCGAGTGAGGAGATGTTCAAGAACTCCATCTCTTCCTGGATGTATCTGTGTAGGAAGCCACGGTATTTGAGTACCAGATGCAGCTCAGAATCTTTGATACCCAATTGTGTGCGAAGGGTATGAAAAATGTTTGTGAACTCCGACACATCTTGGTCTCGTCCTTGCCGCAGTGTGGTCCATTTGATGTATTTGTCCTCATAGCTTTTGACAGGGTAGTACTGCTCCTTGATGGCATCCCGGAAGTCATTCCAAGTGGGTGCGGCTAAAAACAGTGAGCCTGTACTTTCATCCTTCTGTTTGCAGTAGGTTTCCCACCAGTCCTTGACGTGGGGGGCTACTTTGAGAAGAGCGAAAACAATCTTTTCCCGACTTGAAAATTCATGAATAGAGAAATACCCATCGAGCAGATTTAACCATTTATCTACGGCATCTGCGTCTATTTGACCCTCGAAGATGGGGATTTCAAAATTAACTTGTACCTTAAACAGTGTGGCATTTCCAGAGTAGCTGTTGGAAGCCGATGCGTCGCCTCTAGGTAGCCGCTGAAGGATTTGGGCAAAGCTGTCCATCATCGCGTTCCTTTGTCGCTCGAGGGCTTCTTCGAGCAAGATTTTGATAGGATCTCCTGCCCCCTCGTTTTTCTTCTCATCCGCCATGGGAGGTCGTCGAGATTTGTGAGGCTGGTCTTGCAAAGGTTCGACCAATTCCAGACCTAACTCCTTATATCCCGACCTCGTTGGGGACATGCAAAGAAAAACAGAGAAAAAGCAGACCGCTCTGATACCACTGATCCGGATTTAAACAGGAACGCAATAAAATACAGAGATAACCATAAAGACAAATATGCAGCGGAAATAATACTTCATTTCATTACCGTAAAATACTGAAATATGCTTACAAATAGAGATGGAAATAACCCAGCTAGGGCGATGGTAGCTTATCTCTGAGAAGAGATGCGTCGGCTACATGCCTCTGAACTGTTCTCCAAAAAATGTGTTACAATGAGGCTTGAGGGCCTATTTATTGTTGAGAAACAATGGAAAACCCTTCACATTCCAAAACCTAACCCTAGAAGATGAAACGCCAAATTGTGGGCCCCGTTTTTGGGTAAGTTGGTACATCAATTTCCCGGGGTCGCGAATTGGTCGTACTATCTCCGTTTGACGCGAATGATAGCCCGTTGGAAAGATCTCTCCGAGGACTATGACAAAAAAGAGAATTTTTAGATAGAAAAATTGCTGCGGTGGATTTCCCAAAAAACGTCATTTAGGGCTTCAAAACGGCTCCAGAAGTTTAGGACCCAAAAAACTGCTAAAAATAGTAAACTGTGCTATAATTAAGGAAACAGAAAAACTGAAAGAGACAGTTGTGGGGGTCCAAATGGGATAGGTGGGTGGCCACCAACATCCACCTAGATCATTGGACTTGCACACTTTCATGATCTGTTTTTGTTTGGGGTTCATATTTTTCATTTTTCATCTTTTCTTATTTTTCTTGTCCTTTGATATTTCTTTGAGGACATATCCTCTTTACATTTTTTAATTTTAATATAGAAAACATTTGTAGAAAGAAAAGGTATGTATAATATTACAAGACTTAACCTTAGCCAATTCAAAAATTATGAATCCTACCACTATAGGACTCTAACAGAGTGGTCAATTTATAGGAAGATGAAGGAGGTTTTGTCATAAATGGTGGCATTGAATGGCCTTCCATACTTAGAATTAGTTCCATGGAGGAAGGGATAAGAGGATAGGATGCATATTAACTCATTCCTCATCCATTTTCAAGCTCATAGGAGTTGATAAGTGAGGGAACCTTCTAGATGACTCCAAAAGATAAGAATATTCCCCAAACCCTATGTGAATTTCGGTCAAACTCGCCCAGCGTAGGTGAAAGGAAGCCTAAGTGCTCTACAGAGCACCCTGGCATGGACTTTGTTATCACTTAGGTTGTTCCCTGAAAGTTGTGAGAAAAGGGAATACGACCGAGGTAACCACAGACCAATATTTTAGGTACAGATTCTAGCCAATCTGCACCCAGAGAGGGCTCTCTCTTTATAATTTAGTTTTGTTTTGAGGTATGTTAGGCTAGTTATGAAGTACAAGGGTTTGTTTGATTTTTTGGATGGTAATATTCAATAGAATAGGGGTGTAAATCCGAGAAGTTCAGTCCATTGGGCTAATGGTGTCTATGAGGATAAACTGTTGGATATGGTTTCTTTGACAGAGTGTGGTACTACAGAGCAAGATAATTAACCATGGAACAAATTGTGAGCAGAAATCAGGTGGGATGGAGTCAGGGGATGAAGGGCAATTAAGAATCCTTCATCATGTTGACAGAGGGAAAGTGGATGAATATTTCCAGGGAGCAGTTAAGAATTCCTTAGCTATATTCAAGATGTAAGAACCAGGGGAAATAGGAGCAGTTAAGAATTCCTGCTTATGCTAATTCTGAAGAAAACATAAAAAATAACAGAGATTGAACACAGAGTATAGTTAAGCAAGTTTTGGGTTATTCTTTTTCCCTGTTATTCAGATCATGAACATAGATGATATATAAAAACATAGAAACTGTAAAACATGAGTTAAAAAGACTTATTGATCCATGAAATAATTCGAGAATTCTGCAACATAGTCCTCTGCCATTAATTCCACAACCAGAGAGTTCAGCAACAATGCATTCCAGCAACCTTTATTTAGAAGAGTTTTCAGAGTTACAGCGCAGTTCCAGAAATGTATCACCAACCCCTAACACTTTGCTTGGGGAGGTATTTCTACAAAAATGTTTATAAAATATCTCAATGAGATAATATCTAATAATAACTTCTTCTACCTACTCTACAGGAGAAGTAAATGATCTTGGGAAGAGGAAGAAATAAATGCAGAAGTAAGTGATGTTGTGCTGGCCGCTCAATTGATGTGATACATTGACTGTTTTCTCAGCGAGTCAGCCGGTGGCCGCTTCCTTTGATATTCCGCGCTTTAATTTCGCTTTAATAGACCACTGCCCAGCGCGATTTTTATCTGCTCTTTTTCTCCACTTTATGATATCTGTCGTGTTCTAGAAAAAATAAAAATTTGAAACCCGCTTACAGGATTTCCAACATACTTTTCCACCACTATTCTTCTGGTAACTGATGTCTTTGCAACTTTATCAAAGTCTCATCAGCGTCTGTGTACATGTAGAAGTTCGGCTGGGCTGTAAAAAGATGATGCACTTCATGCTCAATATAAAACGGATTTTCTAAGTTGTTGTACAGAGATTGGCCAGATGGAAGGGTCTTCTCTGTTGGAGTACTTGATGACGATGCATTTTGTTGATCAGCAGCATATTTATTCAATATGATATGGTACTCAGCTTGTCTCAAGAAGCGTTCATTGTTTCCCACCAGACTTGGCAAGCCCCTTTCCTGCAAAACTGCAAATCTTTTCATAAAAGAGTCTACCTCCACCTGCATATCCTGGCTCTTTCTCTCCAAATTCTGCATCAGAGTTCTCATGGTCAGGACTCTTTTGATTGTTAGGATGGTGCCTGTCCTGTCTCTGATGTCCAATGCTGCTAGTTCTTCCTTGGTTTTAGTGTTCAAAAAATGGATTAGCCTGTTGGCTTGTTCGGGCTTATGTCCCAATAAATTTCTGGCCCTTTGAATTTCTACCTGGGCTGCTGCTATCAAATCAATCTGTTCATATATAATTTGAATGGATCTCCATACATTACTGATTGATTCACTAATATTAGCCCACAAAATGCCCCTGATTTCTCCCAGAGGCTTGTCTAAAGAGAGGTCCTTTTTTAATGCCTTTACTTTGTTTTCTAGTGCCTTCACCTCTCTTGTCCTTTCTGCCACAGTCATTTTAGATTTTTCATAGCTTATTTCCAACTTGGCCAATTTTTCTTTGGCTTCTTTCAATTCTAATACTTGGAGTTTTAACTCCTCCATAGCCTGTATTAACTCCTCTATGGTCAAGGCAGTGATACTTCCTGCTGTTGTTGTTGTTGCTGCTGTTGAAGTACCTGCTACTGTTGCTGCCATTGCTGATGCTAGAATAGTGGGAGGCACTGTTGTTATTCCTATGCGAGGGGCAGTTGTGACTGCTGGAGCTATTTGAGATGGCTGGGAGGTCGACACTCCCTGCTTTTCCTGCAATGCCTTCTCCAATTCCTGCTCTGTCTCATTTAACCTTTGATTCATTTTCATTAGCAGGTCCATCATGTCTTCTTCTACTTTTTCTTGCACAACCTCTGTGGTTTATGGATGCATAGTAATTGGCAGCTTCAATTGTTTCTTGAGGGCAGCTATGTCATCCTCCTTTTTCTTCATTAATGCTTTTATTCCCTTGGCATCCTTGGGATCATGTCCAAAATCAATGTTAATTTCTTCTAAGGACTTTATCCTGTTGTCCTTGGCCAAAGAAGATGCCTTTTCTAAATCCAGTTGGGCAGATGTATTGTTCGATGAGTTCTGCAATTGTTGAGCTAGCATTGTTTTTTTTGCCAATGTAGAATAGACCATCTCTCCAGTTTGCTTGTGCAACTCAATCTAGTCCATAGGGTTAATGTCTTGGCAAGAGCCTCCAGATTTGTTCTAATATAATCAGCAGTTGACTGTGGCTGCTGCACTTTAGGCTTGAAGTGGCTCAAGATCATCATTCCTTCCTTAATGTCATATGCAGACATTAACCTTTGTTGTTTGGCAGGGGTCATCTTGAGAAATTAGTCATAAAGCTGCAGTCTTATTGGCTCATTCTGGGCCTTGATGTCTGTGAACGTTCCTTTGGTATCAGCACCTTGCTTGCTTTGCGCCCTTGAGGAGGAAACTTCCACACTATGTTGTTTCTCCAATTGTTGCCTATGAGAACTAGTGGATGTTTCTACCACTGGAGATGTCTGTGGGCTAGTTGCCCTCTCACTTCTTGGACTCTCTATGATCTCCTCTATAATTTCCTCTTCATGTACAGGATCTATTCTTTGCCTTTTCGCCCCTGGTTGTTCTGTTGGCCCACCTACAGGTGTGGTCTCTTCTCGGTCCCTTTTTCTACCATTTTCCTCATTTAGAGGATTCTGCAATGCTGGTACCTATGGTGCTTTGGTCTGGGCAGGAGGAACTTTCCCTTGGCCTTACTGCTTTGATGTTTCAGGCTGATCTGTCATGATGTGCTGCTCTGAATCCAGCACTTCTTTGCCTTTAGATGTTCTTGTCGTTGGTGTAGTGCTTTCTTGGGCAGGTTGCTGTGAAGTTGCAGCAATTGATGTGCCCACTTCGATTTTCTGAGGCAATTTGAAAGAGACCTGTCCAAAAGAGTCCAGGTTAAGAGTCTTTTCAAGATTTTTCATAGCTTGTTCCATTTTTTCTTCCTCAGTGAGTTCTTCAATTAATGTGCCCTCTACCCACTCATCTTGATTAGCATACTGCTCTATTTCAGGGAACTTACAATGACTATAGGTTGATAGCCTATTTTTTACCCTTCTATCACAGATGAATCCATTTGGGTCATAGGGTACCCACCAAAAACTCCTTTTTAATTTGAGTTGTTCACCCAATATCTTTTCAGCATTTTTCCATCCTTCCTTTTTGTTAATAATGAAAGGGCCTAACTGGTTTCTCAATTTCAGCTGAGCCTTTTTCTTGGTAGCATAAATATGAATCAAATCTGAGCTCATCAATTGCTTGAAGTATTCAAGAGCAAAGAGTCTCATAGGCACATATTTTCGCAGTTTATAGGGGCACAACTCGCAGCCATATATCCTGATCTCAGTGTGATTCTGGTAAAAGTACCAGTCACCTATTTTGTAGTTTTTGGAGAGCTGTAAGATTTTCTACATGTCACCAGAGAGTCTAGGAGGAGGAGCTCTCATCAGCAGAGAGGAGACTGTATGAATTAATAGATCAATGAATTCATAGTAAGTGTAAGGAGAGTGATAGACTATATGGAAGACTGAGGTCCAAAAGATCACAGACCTCCTTTCTCCTTTAGAATCCAATTTTCTGATGGGGAACTGAAAACTGTCTGTTTGATAGTACAAGAACAAATGATAGATATAAGAGGTATACTTGAAGACTCTCTCTCTGTCCAGATACACGAATTGCTCATGTATCTTGTTAGAAATGAAAGTAGCAAAGTCATATTTGACAGGAGGAGGATGTCTTGGAATAAACATGGACAACAAAACTAATATGGCTTCATCAATAAATTCACTAGTCTTGAATCCCAGGATGTAGGATACCATATCAACGATGAATCTTCCAGCTTGATTGAACCAAACATGGTGAAAAGGAGGTGAATACCTCTTTCCATGGGATATTTGTTGGAGCAAGGCTCTCATTTATGGACTCAGGAGTTATATAAAAAAGGACAGTTCCAGTTGGAGACATGACTGCTCTCTGAGTAGGTTCATAATTGGCACAGCACAGTCGGATGACATCTGGGAATACATTTACTTCGGGGAGGTAGTACCTGGGCAAATTGGATTCCCATATCCCATAGAGATTAGTTTTGCTTAGGTGACTGTTCCTGATTTCACACAATGCTTGGAGGTGGTTTTTGTCACCAATTAAGTCTTGAATTTGAAAATCCCTATCAGCTAAGGGCAACCACTCCAAGTCCTTATGAGGAGCATTAAGGGGAGCAACATTCAGGGCCACTGGAGCTTCCATTGGTTACTTCTCTGTTATTTTTTACTTCGTTGTGATTTTTCAATTAAAATTTGGGTTTTTTGTGGCCAAATAGGTAAAATAATAGCTTCTGGGGGTTTTCTCAGAGAATTACGGGCCAAAGCCGACTTATATTTAGCTCACTAAGTGAATTTGCAGTGGAAAACGAAGTTTGGGGGATTTTTTGGTAAAATGGGAAAAAATAGTGGTTATGGTGCGCCTTTTTGCAGGTAATTTGAAGAATTTAACTCAAATTTGGGCGTTTTTTGGAGACTTTGCAGAGGAAACAAAAAGAATAGGTTTCAGGAACAAAATGTAGGTAAATACTTGTTTTAACCAGTGGACTGTGCGATTTGCAGGTGGCGGACCGAGCTCGAAGGCAGGACTGTGGAGTATTTTGGCTTGGAAGCGGACTGTGTGGTCGAATGACTGCTCTTGGACGTAAATTGGCATGCACAGGTCGCACAGAGAAAACAAACAGAAATGAACGAAAACGACCTTTTCATGCCTTTTTGACAAAAAATTTGATTTTGGCGGGTTTTGGCGCGTTTTGGTCGGGTGACGTCAGCATGACGCGGTATTTTGTCATGTAGCGGGGTGATGTGGCGCTGACGTAGGGTTGGCGTGGTCGTGACGTCAGTGGATGACGCGAGGGTGATGTCAGCGAGGAGGGAGCATAGGCGGTAAGCGGTTTGGCCCCTGCACCACTTTTGGGCGATGGTGGTATTGGAGGGGAGGGCAGCGGGGGAAGCGGGAGGGCGCCACCTATCCCAAGGCACGGCGGGAAAACCACCATCCCCTGAGCGCTAAAGATCGACATAAAAGGCCTCACGATATTTTCGTGGGCTGTTGGATGGGCGGGCCCCGATCCAACGGTTGGCGGTGTTGAGATTGCAATAAGATGATGGAGCTTAGTGAAAAGAGTCGCCTTCACTAAGTGGGCCCGCAGGCAAATTATGGCGCAAGTTCTATTTTTGGATCACAGCAGGGATGATCACAGCAGGGATGATCACAGCAGGAGTGACCACAGTAGGGATGATCACAGCAGGAGTGATCACAGCAAGAGTGATCAAAGTCTATTTTTAGACTGGCTGTCAAAAATAGAAAAGTCAAATATTATTGTCTCATAATAATATTTAGACTATAAACTTTATCTTATTCTCTTGGAGAACTTCAATTTGAGCTACAGATGTGGCACATGCAGTTGTCAGAAGGAAATACGCTTTCTTTGTGGGTCAGTTGAGTTGTTGCATGCATGACTTCAGTTAGAACTCAATTAGTTGAGTTTGGTGGAGTTGATTGTGGAGTTGATGGAGTTGTGTTCAGTTTGACTTGGTTAAACTAGTTGTAATTAGTCTAACTGCAAATAGACTAATGATGAGTTGTTAAGCTAGTTATTAACTCATAATGCAACTAAATAATACATCAGTTAACCCAGTTGCATGTCAGTGCATGTACAGTTCAATAGGGACAGGTGTTAGAGGATCATATTGCTATCAGTTGTGACTATAGTTGTGCATGAGGATTTGCACAATCAAGGGATTGAGTATGCCAATGAGTATTGCCCAATAATTGCACAATAATATAGTCTATGCTCACGTGATTTCCAGTGTGAGTGATTCTCAGCAGGTAAATATGAGTTTGGTTAAGTCATTCTCATTCATTCTTGAGCAGGTATTTTGCAGTGGAGGCAGGCAAGCAGTGGAGGAGATTTGGAGATCAAACCTGAGCTGTATTGTGTGTAACAGGTGGAGATAGTGCTGGATACCTGTGAGGAGTATTGACTATTGTAATGTTACATGTTCTCAATCATTAATATACAGATAGTGTGGGGTTTTCAGCTGTAAGCTTTCCCCAGGTTACATACTGTGTTAATGTGTGCATGCTATTGATGTTTTATTGTTATTGATGCTGCTAAATTGATGATCAACATAGAGGAGCTTATGTATTGTGTACGTATTCCTCAATAATACATGATCAGGATAATCTCCATTGAATATGTGTTTATTATTCAAAATTTATACAGGTGGCGTACATGATATGGTGGAGACTACGGCATGGGACCCGCGCAAATAAACAATGAATTTAAACATTTGCGGGGTATTTTCTTTTTTTATCGACGGTTTGGTTATTTATTTAACCAAATGTTAAATAAACTCCATGGTGTGCGTGCAGGGTTGTTAATGGCCCCGGATGAGCCATTAATCCCATAACCGTTACCATATGGCTATAATTAGCCGGGGGTCGGGATATTTACATTTTTTGGGGTTTTTATGAATTTTATATATAATAGGGGTGGAAAATATTATGTAGGAAATATATAATAAAGTCAGTGTATTAATATGAAAGGTAGGTTTAATCAAAACACTAAATTTGAAAAGTGAAACTTAGGCTTAGGGAAATGAAAAAGGGATCCAAGTCATGAATTTTGGAAACTTAGCATAATGGAAGAAAAACATTTTTACACAAGAAATGTGGCTTTATTATCCTAAGTAAAAACAGAGTTTCACTTAGTCTTTTTCATGAAATGAAGTGAACTAGGAGCACTGAGCAGATCCCAATGTCCTTGTGGGGAGGTTAGTAATTTTTTTTTGGAGAAATGAGAAGGGAAATTAGTCATGCTTCATCTGCTTTGTGACCACATAGTTGACATGATACTTTATGATATCCATGAGATGAATCATCTTTAAAAGACAAAATTTCTCACAAACCTGCTTCTGCAACATCAAAACTGCCTACCCAGCCTATTACACCTAACATTTTTTCTTCTTTTTTGATTGGGTGCATTTGAACTAGCAAACCCTTACTCTCTTCTTTTCTTTTAGCTGCACTCCTATCTAAGTCTGCCCTTATTTTTTCCAGAGGCTCAGATTTAACTGTTGAGCACCTTTGCTTCTCTACCTAACTACTTATCTGCCAAGCTTGAACTGTTTGGACAAATTTTATTCTCTATTTCTAAAACAGGAAATTTAAACATGGACTGGCCAAGATTAAGCTGTTTGGCCATCCATCAACTGTGACAGAAGTCACCTAAGTGCACATGATGAAATTTTTTTGCAAAAACAGAATAGTAGTGGAATTTTGGACTAGCACACTTTTCTGGTCTTTTCTTTGGGATTCATTTTCTTTCTTTTTGACCAATTCATTCTTTTTTCCCTTTGATCTTTCTTTTAGGGCATACCCTCTTTTCATTTTTTTATTTTTTTATTTTTTCAAAATATGGAGCCTTTGCAGCATGGAAAGGATGTACATATTTGGCATTTTACCAGTCAATCATGAAATATGACACCTATTGGTATAGGAGCATAACATTGGCTCCACTTGGAGATGGATTTTCTAGTGAAAAGCCAAGAACAGTAGGTCAGATGGCCTTACATTCAATTCCTGCAGCATTCTAAAATTTCTCCTTGGTTGTGAATAAATAGTAGTGTACCTCTGCAACATATATATATCTTTCATAAGCTGATTCAAACAATTGCAGCTCTGTTTTTGATAGTTTGTCTGAATGTTTGCCATCATATTTACAACTCTCGAGTCTTCTTCTTCTATTCTTCTGATAAACCGAAAGGTATTATAAAAAGGTAGCACAGTTCCTTGCCTGCACCTCTTGCAGCAATTTTATCATAGGGATCCCCAAAGATGAAGGGAATACAGCCTCCATGCCATACACCAATTCATAGGGGCTTGTTCCAATGGATCTCTTTATAGTCAATATATCTGCCCAGAGTGCATTGGTAAGCTTCTTGTGCCAGCTTTTCTTATTTTCCTCCAATACTTTCTTAATGATATTGATCAAGCTTTTATTGGATGATTCAGCTAGACCATTACCTTGAGGGTAATAGGCTGTGGAGTGGCCTAAGGTAATATGGTATTTGTGACAAAAATTGATCATTCTTTTGGATTTAAAAGTAGCAGCATTATCTGCTATAATCTTTTCTAGATAGCCAAATCTAGACAGGATATTGTTTTCTAGGAATTGCATGATCACTGAATCATTGGCCTATCTATAAGGGATAGCTTCTATCCACTTGGTGAAGTAGTCAGTGGCTGTCAAAATCCATTTATGCTGGCCAGAAGAGGGAGGGCGAATTTCCCCAATGAAATATAAACCCCATTGTTGAAATGGTCTTTCGGTGGAAATAGGTTTGAGGGGTAGAGGTAAAAGATTTCTCTTGCCTTCAAAGATTTGACATTTATGGCAAGAAACTACAAATTTCGTTACATCAGCAAACAGGGAGGGCCATTAAAATCCATCTCTTAGGATTTTATCAGCAGTTGATTTCCAATACAAATGTCCACCACAGTCCCCTACATGAAATTCTTTCAGCACTTTGTCAGTTTCATCCTTTGTTAAGCAATTCAGCAAAATGCCTTCATGATTTTTCCAAAATAAAACATTATCTATAATACAAAATTTTGAAGCTTTCATTTTCAGAAATCTCTTTTTAGTTCTGGATAACCCTGGAGGAGCCTGCAGGTTTAACAATATATAAATTATATCAGCATACCAAGGTGATTGTAAAAAGGATTGATTGATCTGTGGAGTCACCATCTCCTATTTGTTATCCAGTTCATTGATGTCAAGGGCTTGAAAATTGGTTTCAGTCATCAATTTAGCTAGTCCTTGTCCCTTTATCAGCTTTGTTGGTTTAATTTCAATGTCATATTCCAAAATGTTAGCTATCTATTTGCCTCTTTTGCCTTCAATTCCTTCTTGAGTTAGAATATCCTTGACCATAGTATTTGGCACATAAGCTATTACATGAGAGTATAAGATATAAACTCTAAAGTCCTTAATAACTTTTACAAGGGCATAAGCTTGTTTTTCCATGATTTGATATTTTAAAGGGGCATCTCTAAGTGCTTTGCTGAAAAAAGCTATGGATTTTTCGCATCCCTCATCATCTTTCTGTAGTAAAACAGCGGCAATAGTATGTTCAGATGCAAAGGAAAATATTATAAAATCTCTGTCAAATTTCGGGCTTGTGAGGACTGGTGTTTTAGTTAAAGTTATTTTGATTTCTTCAAAGGCTTGCTTAGCTTCTACTGTCCATTTGACTTTGGAATCTTTCTTCAGCATGCTATTCAGCAATCTTATCAGTTCAGCCAAGTTGGCTATGAATTTTCTTAGAAAATTGATTTTTCCTAGGAAAGCTTGCAGTTCTTTGATATTCCTAGGGTGAGGAACTTGTAAAATGGCTTGTATTCTATCTGGGTCAATTCTAATGCCATCTTTTGAGATTATGTGACCTAACAGTTTGCCCTCTTCTAGGCCAAATAATGATTTCTTTGGGTTCAGTGATATACCATATTTTCTGCAGATTAAAAACACTTGTCTGAGATGTTCTAAATGTTCCTGATCTGATTTGGAAAATGCAGTAAGATCATCTAGGTATATGACCAGGAAATCATGAATTTCTTTAGCAAAATCTATGTCCATTGCTCGTTGAAATGTTTCCCCTGCATTCTTAAGTCCAAAAGGCATTTTTACATACTTGAAAGTTCCCCAAGGTGTTGTAAAAGCAGTCTTGTCTTGGTCATCAGGGTGAACTAAAATCTGGTTGAAGCCTGAAAATCCATCTAGCAGTGAAATTCTAAAGGCTCCCACTACCCTTTGTAAAATATGGTCCATCTTAGGTAAGGGGTAGTGATCTTTTAAAGAAACTTTGTTCAGATTTCTCAAATCAACACACAGTCTTATTTCTCTCATTTTCTTCCTAGTGGGCACTAGATTTGAGATCCATTCTGAAAATCTAATGGGTGCAATTATTCCAGCTTCGTACATTCTTTTGACTTCTTTTTCAATGAGAGGAAGAAGTATAGGATTGACTCTTCTGAGTTTTTGTTTGAAAGGTTTTTGATTTTCTTTTAAGGGTATTGTATGCTGGATCACTGAAGTATCATAGGACTTAAGGTCTTCATAGCTCCATGCAAAAACATCTTGAAATTCTTTGAACAATTCAATATATTTCAACTTTTGGACAGGTGGCAATGTTTTGGACAATTTTATCATCTTAGGATTTTCTACAGTTCCTATATTACAATCCTCAATTTCTGCGTTTAATGGCTGCATTTTTGGCTTTCTTGAGATATCATTAGATTCAAAAATGTCCTCCAGAGGAGTCAAGCCCGTGGGTAAAAAATTATCCTTTAAATTAATCACTTCAGACTCTCCTTCAGCAATTTCATCAAAGTTTATTTCTTTCAGCCCTTGTAATTCTTTGCTGGTAAATTTTGCTGGATGCAACATTTGATTTACTGTTTCAGCTGAAATGTGAGTTCCAATTTTGTCTATTTGACCATTTTCAAAAATGGTGCTTGTGTCTATATTTGTGCTAGAGAATTTTTATTTTAAGGTGAGGAAATTATTGATCTGAGTGTCATTGTCAAACACCTGCCAATTTTTTACATTGTCCAGTACAGTCAGCCTGTGTTTAATTTCAGCAGTAAAATGATGATTAGGCTCAAATGGCAGTTTACAAGTGCTAGCAAATGTTGCCAAACTGTGAGCATGCAAATTGTGGTTCCTTGGAATTTTGGTAAGCTGTGATTCTAGAAAGGTATTGAGTATTTCAATTGCTGCCCCTCTATAAGCTCTTAACCTGAGGTCATTTGTGACAAAGTTGCCTTTCATTTGTTGAATAACCAAATCAGAGTCTCCTAAAATTGATATCCTAGCTGCCCCTAGACTTTTGATCAATTTGAGTCCTAGCAGAAGGGCTTCATATTCAGCCATGTTATTTGTACATCTAAAATTCAGCCTGTATGCATGTCCTTCAACATGATCATTTTGCATGTTATGTATCAAAATCCCTACCCCTACTCCTACTTTATTAACTAATCCATCAAACTCTAGATACCATAGGATTTCTTGATTACAGCCAATATCAAGAGTCTTAAAAACTTGCTTAGTGGGCAGATTTGGATTTTCAAACTCATGTGGTTTCCCTTGTGTGTCTGTTATGTCAATTATTTCAACAATTTCTAGATCTTGAGCAATAGATTCTTCATTTATGCTTCTTCCTTGTGCTGATTCTAGAACCTTGTCATTAGTTTTGGGACAAATTTCAGCATTGTATAGGATGAAAGAGTCCATATCAGAATGCATGGAATAAATGGGGAAATTTTGGGGTTTCTCTTGACTGTTGACCACATATTTCATCAAAGTTTCCCGGTACAATCTCTTCGGCTGGCCAAAGACTGAGATGGTAGCATAGGACATGTCCAACTGCAAAGATCCCTGGAGCTTTGCACCCCAAGATCTAGACAAAATCATTCCATATTTTGGTGGGATATCAGCTACCACCACATCCATTAAAATTGTCTTGGCAGGGTATTGCACTAGAGATACACATAAATCTTTGATTAGGCCTAGACATCTGACCTGGCTAGAATCAAAAGAAAACAAGTCTTTGTATGGCCTTGTGATATCTAGGTCCAATTTTTCCATCACAGATTTGGGCATTAGATTATGGGAAGCTCCAGAATCAAACATTGCATTGTGAAGTACTTTGTCATGAATATTCAGACTCACATAGAATGGAGGAACATCTCCATCTACTAATTTTCCATTTACTTCACGGCCAAAAATTAATTCTAGCTCGTCATCTAGAACATTCACTGCATCTATGTTTTTGAAATTTGAAGTGATCTGCTGATTTGTTCTCTATAGACATCATGTTTAGCCAATTCTGACAGTGGAATGGATATTTTTAACTTGCCTATTTCAGTTTCAAGGTTAAAAGGTTTTTCAATTTGGATTTTTGAATTTCGGGCAGCAAGATTTTCTTTTTCTACTGCGTTTTCTATGTCTTTTCCTTAATCAAGAGTGTTGTTAAGAACTGAATATGCTTTAAAATTAATTTCAGGGGATTTATTTGCATTTTCTTTGGGAGGAAAGGAGGTGGATGGCTGACTGTTTAATGGTGGCCATCTGATATGTCCTCAACCGTGGGTTCTTTTGGGTTGGGGTCCGTTCTAGCAGCGAGTTCTATAGGGGAAGTATTAGCCTTTGCTTTTTTAGGCTGCTTGGTATCTTTCTGCTTGTTGGTTTCAAGGGCATCTATCGTTCTTCTTCTCAACTTATATTGCTTGTGAACCTTATAGACAGCTGCATCATATCCCTCTCTAAAATCAAATGATTCCCTGGATTTCGTTTGAAATTGATTAAAGGTGTGAGCTTCTTGATCATCCTGGGTCAAAAAGATTTGTTGTTCACTGTTTAGACCCATTAAATTAATTTGAGTGTCTTCTGTCGGCTCACTAGAAGTTGAAGCTTCAGCATAGTTTTCTTGGAATGGAGGTCTTATGTTTTGGTCTGGACCAGCCTTTCCAGTATTGGGATTCTGATTTTTTTTGAAGTTTGGATTTCTTCTGGTGTTACTTGGTTGACCCTCCCAGGAAGATTTCCTCTCTATTGTTTCTACTCTATCACCCAGTCTATCCATTCCTTTGATAATTGCATCTAGTTTTTGCTCAAATGCAGAAGGTTCTTCTTTGAAGGGAGTCCTTCTTTCAACTCTAGCTCGAGCTCTTTTAGAAATCAAATTGGCCTCTACACTAACAGCTATGCTTTGCATGTCTTCTAAGCTTGGAGGAGCTCTTTCCCTAAGCTGGTAAGTCATGTTAGAATCAAACCATCGGGAAATTTGATCAAGGCCAAGTCTGGTGGAGGTCTAAGGTTCTGAGGGATAACATTGTACACATTATTAAATCTGGCACAGTAATCTTGAACAGTTTCTTGTGGGCCTCTTTTCAAGTTTTCATATTCTAATAGGATATGTAAGGGGTCCTTCTTCTTTTCCCATCTGTTTAAAAAGGTTTGATAAAGGGCTTCTGGATCAGCAATAGTGTTTGCAGGAAGTGCCCTAAACCAGGTCCTTACATCACCAGTTAAGCTTTGAACAAAGACTTTCATTCTCACATCATCGGCATCAATCTCATAGTTCTCAAAATAATCCATCATTTCCTTGGTATGTTGTTGAGCTGTGTAAGTGCCAGTACCATCAAAATAAGTGATTTTACTTTGATAATCTTGAGGCATAGCCCCTGGAATTGCTGGTAACTGCAGCGGAGCATATCGATTTGCCATATTAACAGGGATAAATGTGACAGCTGGGAGAATGGGGATAACAGTGGAAATGTGTTGTGGATGGGGGAGTGGAAAAGATGTTCTGAAGTGATGATGGTGAACTAGAAGAAGCTACAGCAATGGAAGAAAGGACTGCTGCTTTTCTGGGAGTAAGCTCAGATTGGGTAAGGTTCTGCTGAGGTGTGTCAAAGTTTAAATCAGCAGAATTTTCTTGATTGCCTCAGCTTCTAAGGTTTTTAGGGATCAAATTAGGATTTTCAAAGATAGCTGGAGGATTTGGATCTGGATTTGATCTAGTGTAACGAATTTTCTTCTTTGGAGCCAGCTTCTAAATATATTTTTTGGTATTTTCTGGAAGTATTTGAAGAACACAGCTTTTGACAATATCTTTCTAGGAAATTATGAATTGTGAGAGTCTTGAACTTTCCTAAAGATGTTTTGAAAACAAAAAGGAAACTGATCAAATTTTTGAGACATCTGTTCAAAGCCTAAAACTAAACCGGAGATAGAATGAAGCAGCGTTTATTTACTCCTGTAATTGCATAGTAAAAGTAGTTTCAAAGGCTGCCTGGCTAACTTCAGGTTCCATCTGTAGCTTTAGAAAATTGACAGCAATAACAAACAATCATTCAGGTCCCCAGCAGAGTCGTCAATGATGTTATCACTCGGGTTGTTCCCTGAAAGTTGTGAGAAAAGGGAATACGGCCGAGGTAACCACAGACCAATCTTTTAGGCATAGATTCTAGCCAATCTGCACCCAAAGAGGGCTCTCTCTTTAAAATTTAGCTTTGTTTTGAGGTATGTTATGCTAGTTATGAAGTACAAGGATTTGTTTGATTTTTTGGATGGTAATATTCAATATAACGGGGGTGTAAATCCGAGAAGTTCAATCCATTTGGCTAATGGAGTCTATGAGGATAAACTACTGGATATGGTTTCTTTGATAGAGGGTGGTACTACAGAGCAAGGTAATTAACCATGGAAGAAATTGTGAGCTGAAATCAGGTGGAATGGAGTTAGGGGATGAAGGGCAATTAAGAATCCTTCATCATGTTGACAGAGGGAAAGTGGATGAATATTTCCAGGGAGAAGTTAAGAATTCCTTAGCTATATTCAATATGTAAGAACCAGGGGAAACAGGAGTAGTTAAGAATTCTTGCTTATGCTGATTCTGAAGAAAACATAAAAAATAACAGAGATTGAACACAGAGTACAGTTAAGAAAGTTCTGGGTTATTCTTTTTCCCTGTTATTCAGATCATGAACATAGATGATATAAAAAACACAGAAATTGTAAAACATGAGTTAAAAAGACTTATTGATCCATGAAATAATTTGAGAATTCTGCAACATAGTCCTCTGCCATTAATTCCACAACCAGAGAGCTCAGCAACAACGCATTCCAGCAACCTTTATTCAGAAGAGTTTTTAGAGTTACAGCGCAGTTCCAGAAATGTATCACCAACCCCTAACACTTTGCTTGGGGAGGTATTTGTACAAAAATGTTGATAAAATATCTCAATGAGATAATATCTAGTAATAACTTCTTCTACCTACTCTACAGGAGAAGTAAATGATCTTGGGAACAGGAAGAAATAAATGCAGAAGTAAGTGATGCTATGTTGGCTACTCAGTTGGTGAGATGCATTGACTGTTTGCTCAGCGAGTCGGCTGATGGCCGCTTCCTTTGATATTCTGCACTTTAATTTCGCTTTAATAGACCACTGCCCAGCGCGATTTTTATCTGCTCTTTTTCTCCACTTTATGATATCTGTCGTGTTCTGGAAAAAACAAAAATTTGAAACCCGCCTACAGGATTTCCAACATACTTTGCCACCACTGTTCTTCTGGTAACTGATGTCTTTGCAACTTTATCAAAGTCTCATTAGCGTCTGTGTACATGTAGAAGTTCGGTTGGGCTGTAAAAAGATGCTGCACTTTACGCTCAATATAAAACAAACTTTCTAAGTTGTTGTACAGAGACTGGCTAGATGGAAGGGTCTTCTCTGTTGGAGTACTTGATGACGATGCATTTTGTTGATCAGTAGCATATTTATTCAATCTGATCTGGTACTCAGCTTATCTCAATAGGCGTTCATTGTTTCCCACCAGACTTGGCAAGCCCCTTTCCTGCAAAACTGCAAATCTTTTCATAAAAGAGTCTACCTCCACCTGCATATCCTGGCTCTTTCTCTCCAAATTTTGCATTAGAGTTCTCATGGTCAGGACTCTTTTGATTGTTAGGATGGTGCATGTCCTGTCTCTAATGTCCAATGCTGCTAGTTCTTCCTTGGTTTTAGTGTTCAAAAAATGGATTAGCTTGTTGGCCTGTTCGGGCTTATGTCCCAATAAATTTCTGGCGCTTTGAATTTCTACCTAGGCTGCTACTATCAAATCAATCTGTTCATATATAATTTGAATGGAACTCCATACATTACTGATTGATTCACTGATATTAGCCCACAAAATGCCCATGATTTCTCCCAGAGGCTTGTCTAAAGAGAGGTCCTTTTCTAATGCCTTTACTTTGTTTTCTAGTGCCTTCACCTCTCTTGTCTTTTCTGCCACAGTCATTTTAGATTTGTCGTAGCTTATTTCCAACTTGGCAAATTTTTCTTTGGCTTCTTTCAATTCTTATACTTGGAGTTTTAACTCCTCCATAGCCTGTATTAACTCCTCTGTTGTCCACGCAGTGTTGTTGCATGCTGCTGTTGTTGTTGTTGCTGTTGAAGTACCTGCTGTTGTTGTTGTCGTTGCTAATGCTAGAACAGTGGGAGGCACTGTTGTTATTCCTGTGGGAGGGGCAGTTGTGACTTTTGGAGCTATTTTAGATGGCTAGGAGGTCGACACTCCGTGCTTTTCTTGCAATGCCTTCTCCAATTCCTGCTTTGTCTCATTTAACCTTTGATTCATTTTCATTAGCAGGTCCATCATGTCTTCTTTTGCTTTTTCTTTCACAACCTCTGTGGTTTGTGGATGCATAGTAATTGGCAGCTTCAATTGTTTCTTGAGGGCAGCTATGCATCCTCCTTTTTCTTCATTAATGCTTTTATTCCCTTGGCATCCTTGGGATCATGTCCCAACTGAATGATAATTTCTTCTAAGGACTTTATCCTATTGTCCTTGGCCAAAGAAGATGCCTTTTCTAAATCCAGTTGGGCAGATGTGTTGTTCAATGAGTTCTGCAATTGTTGAGCTAGAATTTCTTTGTCTACCAATGTAGAATAGACCATCTCTCCGGTTTGCTTGTGCAACTCAATCTAGTCCATAGGGTGAATGTCTTTGGCAAGAGCCTCCAAATTTGTTCTAATATAATCAGCAGCTGACTGTGGTTGCTGCACTTTAGGCTTGAAGTGGCTTAAGATCATCTTTCCTTCCTTAATGTCATATGCAGACATTAACCTTTGTTGTTTGGCGGGGGTCATCTTGAGAAATTGGTCATAAAGCTGCAGTCTTATTGGCTCATTCTGGGCCTTGATGTCCGTGAACATTCTTTTGATATCAGCACCTTACTTGCTTTGCGCCCTTGAGGAGGAAACTTCCACATTATGTTGTTTCTCCAATTCCTACCTATGAGAACTAGTGGATGTTTCTACCACTGGAGATGTCTGTGGGCTAGTTGCCCTCTCACTTCTTGGACTCTCTATGATCTCCTCTATAATTTCCTCTTCAGGTAGAGGATCTATTCTTTGCCTTTTCGCCCTTGGTTGTTTTGCTAGCCCACTTACAGGTGTGGTCTCTTCTCGGTCCCTTTTTATGCACTTTTCCTCATTTAGAGGAGTCTGTAATGCTGGTACCTATGGTGCTTTGGTCTGGGCAGGAGGAACTTGCCCTTGGCCTTGCTGCTTTGATGATGCACGCTGATCTGTCATGGTGTGCTGCTCTGAATCCAGCACTTCTTTGCCTTTAGATGTTCCTGCCACTGGTGTAGTGCTTTCTTGGGCAGGTTGTTGTGAAGTTGCAGCAGTTGATG
Organism: Pinus tabuliformis; assembly: GCA_031772625.1. Lineage (NCBI taxonomy): Eukaryota > Viridiplantae > Streptophyta > Pinopsida > Pinales > Pinaceae > Pinus > Pinus tabuliformis. The sequence continues at coordinate 1,296,266,492 of CM062807.1, forward strand.
TGCCCACTTCGGTTTGTTGAGGCAATTTGAAATAGACCTGTCGAAAAGAGTCCAGGTCAAGAGTCTTTTCAAGATTTTTCATTGCTTGATCCAGTTTTTCTTCCACAGTGACTTCTTCAATTAATGTGCCCTCTACCCACTCATCTTGATTAGCATACTGCTTTATTTCAGGGATCCTACAATGACTATAGGCCTATAGCCTATTTTTTACCTTTCTATCACAGATGAATCCATTTGGGTCATAGGGTACCCACCAAAAACTCCTTTTTAATTTGAGTTGTTCACCCAATATCTTTTCAGCATCTTGCCATCCTTCCCTTTTGTTAATACTTAAAGGGCCTAGCTGGTTTCTCAATTTCAGCTTAGCCTTTTTCTTGGTAGCATAAAAATGAGTCAAACCTGAGCTAATAAATTGCCTGAAGTATTCAAGAGCAAGGAGTCTCATAGGCACATATTTTGGCAGTTTATAGGGGCACAGCTCAGAGCCATATATCCCGATCTCAGTGTGATTCTGCATGTCACCAGAGAGTCTAGTAGGAGGAGCTCTCATCAGCAGAGAGGAGACTGAATGAATAAATAGATCAATGAATTCACAGTAAGTGTAAGGAGAGTGATATACTATATGGAAAACTGAGGTCCAAAAGATCGCAGACCTCCTTTCTCCTTTAGAATCCAATTTTCTAATGGGGAACTGAAAACTGTCAGTTTGATAGTACAAGAATAGATGATAGATATAAGAGTTATACTTGAAGACTCCCTCTCTGTCCAGACTCATGAATTGCTCATGTATCTTGTTGACAATGAAAGTATCAAAGTCATATTTGACAGGAGGAGGATGTCCTGGAATAAACATGGACAACAAAATTAATATGGCTTCATCAACAAATTCACTAGTCTTGAATCCGAGGATGTAGGATACCATATCAACGATTAATCTTCCAGCTTCATTGAACCAGACATGGTGAAAAGGAGGTGAATCCCTGGGCTGGCAATTTGGTTTCATAAACAACTTGGCAACCCGGCCTATTTCTGCAGTGGTTAGTTTAGAGCCTTGCTCCAGCAAATATCCCATGGAAACAGGAGCCAGAGGTTGAGTAGGTTTGAAGTGCAACATCTCATTTATGGACTCAGGAGTTATATAAAAAAGGACAGTTCCAGTTGGAGACATGACTGCTCTCTGAGTAGGTTCATAATTGGCACAGCACAGGGGGATGACATTTGGGAATACATTTACTTCGGGGAGGTAGTACCTGGGCAAATTGGATTCCCATATCCCATAGAGATCAGTTTTTCTTAGGTGACTGTTCCTGATTTCACAGAATTCTTGGAGGTGGTTTTTGTCACCAATTAAGTCTTGAATTTGAAAATCCCTATCAGCTAAGGGCAACCACTCCAAGTCCTTACGAGGAGCATTAAGGGGAGAAATATTCAGGGCCACTGGAGCTTCCATTGGTTACTTCTCCATGATTTTTTACTTCCCTGTGATTTTTCAATTGAAAGTTGGGTTTTTTGTGGCCAAATAGGTAAAATAACAGCTTCTAGGGGTTTTCTCAGAGAATTGCGGGCCGAAGCCGACTTATATTTAGCTCACTGGGTGAATTTGCAGTGGAAAATGAAGTTTGCGGGATTTTTTGGTAAAATGGGCAAAAACAGTGGTTATGGTGCGCCTTTTTGCAGGTAATTTGATGAATTTAACTCAAATTTGGGCGTTTTTTGGAGACTTTGTAGAGGAAACTAAAAAGAACAGGGTTCGGGAACAAAATGTAGGTAAATACCTGTTTTAACCAGTGGACTGTGCGATTTGCAGGTGGCAGACCGAGCTGGAAGACCGGACTGTGGAGTATTTTGGCTTGGAAGCAGACTGTGTGGTCGAATGACTGCTCTTGGACGTAAATTGGCATGCACAGGTCGCACAGAGAAAACAAATATAAATGAATGAAAACGACCTTTTCACGCCTTTTTGACAAAAAATTTGATTTTGGCGGGTTTTGGCGCGTTTCGATCGGGTGACATCAGCGTGACGCGGTATTTTGTCGTGTAGCGGGGTGACATGGCGCTGACGTAGGGCTGGCATGGTCATGACGTCAGCGGATGACGCGAGGGTGATGTTAGCGAGGAGGGAGCACAGGTGGTAAGCGGTTTGGCCCCCGCACCGCTTTTGAGCGATGGTGGTATTGGAGGGGAGGGCAGCGGGGGAAGCGGGAGGGCGCCACCTGTCCCAAGGTATGGTGGGAAAACCACCATCCCCCAGGTGCTAATGATCGGCATGAAAGGCCTAGCGATATTTTCGTGGGCCGTTGGATGGGCGGGCCCCGATCCAACGGTTGGCGGCGTACAGGATATGGTGGAGACTATGGCATGGGACCCGCGCGAATAAACAATGAATTTAAACATTTGCGGGGTATTTTCTTTGTTTATCGGCGGTTTGGTTATTTATTTAACCAAATGTTAAATAAACTCCATGGTGCCCGCGCAGGGTTGTTAATGGCCCCGGATGAGCCATTAATACCATAACCATTACCATATGGCTATAATTAGCCGGGGGTCGGGATATTTACTTTTTTTGGGGTTTTTATGCATTTTATATATAATACGGGCGGAAAATAGTATGTAGGAAATATATAATAAAGTCAATATATTAATATGAAAGGTAGGTTTAATCAAAACACTAAGTTTGAAAAGTGAAACTTAGGCTTAGGGAAATGAAAAAGAGATCCAAGTCATGAATTTTGGAAACTTAGCATAATGGAGGAAAAACATTTTTACACAAGAAATGTGGCTTTATTATCCTAAGTAAAAACAGAGTTTCACTTAGTCTTTTTCATGAAATGAAGTGAACTAGGAGCACTGAGCAGATCCCAATGTCCTTGTGGGGAGGTTAGTAATTGTTTTTTGGAGAAATGAGACGGGAAATTAGTCATGCTTCATCTGCTTTATGACCACATAGTTGACATGATAATTTATGATATCCATGAGATGAATCAACTTTAAAAGACAAAATTGCTCCCAAACCTACTTCTACAACATCAATACTGCCTACCCATGTTGTGTGTGGAGCATGATTGTTCAAAGGTGTTTGTTTCAGGCGGATGTATACCCCAGGAAGTCTTGTACACCCCTCCACACGAGGGGGTGCGGGGGACTTGTCCCCCCCGCGGGGGTCCGGGGGAGCCGATGCCCCTCGGCTGGGGGGTCCGGGGGCCAGCGGTCCCCCGGCGAGGGCTCAGGGGCAACGCCCCTGAAGCTAAAAACAAATGTAAAATTGCCTTGTAAAAGTATAGTAATTTCTAGTCAATCTGGGCCGTTCATTAGGCGGATGATCTGACGGTAGAACTTATGTTTAGTTTAGGGTTTTTTTCCCTAGAAGGCAACCCCTCTCTTTGTATGAGGGTATTGTATTTGAGGCTGTGAAATAGATGTGTATTCTGTGAGCGAGAACAGAGAGGTGAGACTGTGAGAGAAAACATAGGATATTACAGCGGATTTGTTGTAGGTTGTGTCTCTTCATTTTGCTGGATAATAGAAAGGAAGGACTGGCTGTTCGGGGTGGATGTAGCCCAAACTGGGTGAACCACGTATATCTGTGTCTCTCTTGTTTTGTGCATTTTCTGTGCTTATATTTCTGCAATATTTTATGTGTTCCATTGCTCCGTAATATATAAATTTCTAACAACCCAACCTATTACACCTAACATTTTCTCTTCTTTTTTGATTGGGTGCATTTGAACTAGCAAACCCTTACTTTCTTCTTTTCTTTTAGTTGCAATCCTATATAAGTCTGCTCTTATTTCTTCCAGGGGATCAGATTTAAATGTTGAGCACCTTTGCTTCTCTACCTAACTACTTATCTGCCAAGCTTGAACTGTTTAGACAGATTTTATTCTCTATTTCTAAAATAGGAAATTTAAACATGGACTCGCCAAGATTAAGCTGTTTGGCCATCCATCAACTGTGACAGAAGTCACCTAAGTGCACATGATGAAATTTTTTTGCAAAAACAGAATAGTAGTGCCATTTTTTACTAGCACGGTTTCCTGGTCTTTTCTTTGGGGTTCATTTTATTTCTTTTTGACCAATTCATTCTTTTTGCCCTTTGATCTTTCTTTTAGGGCATACCCTCTTTTCATTTTTTTATTTTTTTATTTTTTCAAAATATGGAGCCTTTGCAGCATGGAAAGGATGTACATATTTGGCATTTTACCAGTCAATCATGAAATATGACACCTATTGGTATAGGAGCATAACACTGGCTCCACTTGGGGATGGCTTTTCTGGTGAAAAGCCAAGAACAGTAGGTCAGATGGCCTTACATTCAATTCTTACTGCATTTTGAAATTTCTCCTTGGCTGTAAATAAACAATAGTGTACCTCTGCAACATATATATATCTTTCATAAGCTGATTCAAACAATTGCAGCTCTGTTTTTGATAGTTTGTCTGAATGTTTTCCATCATATTTATAGCGCCTGAGTCTTCTTCTTCTATTCTTCTGATAAACCGAAAGGTATTATAAAAAGGTAGCACAGTTCCTTGCCTGCACCTCTTGCAGCAATTTTATCATAGGGATTCCCAAAGATGAAGGGAATACAGCCTCCATGCCATACACCAATTTATAGGGGCTTGTTCCAATGGATCTCTTTGTAGTCAATATATCTGCCCAGAGTGCATTGATAAGCATCTTGTGCCAGTTTTTCTTATTTTCCTCCAATAATTTCTTAATGATATTGATCAAGATTTTATTAGATGATTCAGCTAGACCATTACCTTGAGGGTAATAGGCTGTGGAGTGGCCTAAGGTAATATGGTATTTGTGACAAAAATTGATCATTATTTTGGATTTAAAAGCAGCAGCATTGTCGGTTATAATCTTTTCTGGACAGCTAAATCTAGACAGGATATTGGTTTCTAGGAATTGCATGATCACTGAATCATTGGCCTGTCTACAAGGGATGGCTTCTATCCACTTGGTGAAGTAGTCTGTGGCTGTCAAAATCCATTTATGCTGGCCAGAAGAGGGAGGGTGAATTTCCCCAATGAAATCTAAACCCCATTGTTGAAATGGTCTTTCGGTGGAAATAGGTTTGAGGGGTAGAGGTAAATCTTTCTCTTGCCTTCAAAGATTTGACATTTATGGCAAGAAACTACAAATTTCTTTACATCAGAAAACAGGGAGGGCCAATAAAATCCAGCTCTTAGGATTTTATCAGTAGTTGATTTCCAATACAAATGTCCACCACAGTCCCCTGCATGAAATTCTTTCAGCACTTTGTCAGTTTCATCCTTTGTTAAGCAATTCAGCAAAATGCCTTCATGATTTTTCCAAAATAAAACATTATCTATAATACAAAATTTTGAAGCTTTCATTTTTAGAAATCTCTTTTTAGTTATGGATAACCCTGGAGGAGCCTGCAAGTTTAACAATACATAAATTATATCGGCATTCCAAGGTGATTGTAAAAAGGCTTGATTGATCTGTGGAGTCTCCATCTCCTATTTGTTATCCAGTTCATTGATGTCAAGGGCTTGAAAGTTGGTTTCAGTCATCAATTTAGCTAATCCTTGTCCCTTTATCAGCTTTGTTGGTTTAATTTCAATGTCATATTCCAAAATGTTAGCTATCCATTTGCCTCTTTTTCCTTCAATTCCTTCTTGAGTTAGAATATCCTTGACCACATTATTTGGCACATAAGCTATTACATGAGAGTATAAGATATAAACTCTAAAGTCCTTAATAGCTTTTACAAGGGCACAAGCTTGTTTTTCCATGATTTGATATTTTAAAGGGGCATCTCTAAGTGCTTTGCTGAAAAAAGCTATGGGTTTTTCACATACCTCATCATCTTTCTGTAATAAAACAGCAGCAATAGTATGTTCAGATGCAAAGGAAAAGATTATAAAATCTCTGTCAAATTTCGGGCTTGTGAGGACTGGTGTTTTAGTTAAAGCTATTTTGATTTCTTCAAAGGCTTGCTTAGCTTCTACTGTCCATTTGACTTTGGAATCTTTCTTCAGCATGTTATTCAGCAATCTTATCAGTTCAGCCAAGTTGGGTATGAATCTTCTTAGAAAATTGATTTTTCCTAGGAAAGCTTGCAGTTTTTTGATATTCCTAGGGTGAGGAACTTGTAAAATGGCTTGTATTCTATCTGGGTCAATTCTAATGCCATATTTTGAGATTATGTGACCTAACAGTTTACCCTCTTCTAGGCCAAATAATGATTTCTTTGGGTTCAGTGATATACCATATTTTCTGCAGATTATAAACACATGTCTGAGATGTTCTAAATGTTCCTGATCTGATTTGGAAAATGCAGTAAGATCATCTAGGTATATGACCAGGAAATCATGTATTTCTTTAGCAAAAGCTATGTCCATTGCTTGTTGAAATGTTTCCCCTGCGTTCTTAAGTCCAAAAGGCATTTTTACATACTTGAAAGTTCCCCAAAGTGTTGTAAAAGCAATCTTGTCTTGGTCATCAGGGTGAACTAAAATCTGGTTGAAGCCTGAAAATCCATCTAGCAATGAAATTCTAGAGGCTCCCACTACCCTTTGTAAAATATGGTCCATCTTAGGTAAGGGGTAGTGATCTTTTAAAGAAACTTTGTTCAGATTTCTCAAATCAACACACAGTCTTATTTCTCCCATTTTCTTCCTAGTGGGCACTAGATTTGGGATCCATTCTGAAAATCTAATGGGTGCAATTATTCCAGCTTCGTACATTCTTTTGACTTCTTTTTCCATGAGAGAAAGAAGTAGAGGATTGGCTCTTTTGAGTTGTTATTTGAAAGGTTTTTGATTTTATTTTAAGGGTATTGCATGCTGGATCACTGAAGTATCATAGGACTTAAGGTCTTCATAGCTCCATGCAAAAACAGCTTGAAATTATTTGAACAATTCAATATATTTCAGCTTTTGGACAGGTGGCAATGTTTTGGACAATTTTATCATCTTAGGATTTTCTGCAGTTCCTATACTACAGTCCTCAATTTCTGCGTTTAATGGCTGCATTTTTGGCTTTCTTGGGATATCATTAGAGTCAAAAATGTCCTCGAGAGGAGTCAAGCCTGTGGGTAAAAAATTATCCTTTAAATTAATCACTTCAGACTCTCCTTCAGCAATTTCATCAAAGTTTATTTCTTTCAGCTCTTGTAATTCTTTGCTAGTAAATTTTGTTGGATGCAACATTTGATTTACTGTTTCAGCTTAAATGTGAGTTCCAATTTTGTCTATTTGACCATGTTCACAAATGGTGCTTGTGTCTATATTTGTGCTAGAGAATTATTCTTTTAAGGTGAGGAAATTATTGATCTGAGTGTCATCGTCAAACACCTGCCAATTTTTTACATTGTCTGGTACAGTCGGCCTGTGTTTAATTTCAGCAATAAAATGATGATTAAGCTCAAATGGCAGTTTACAAGTGCCGGCAAATGTTGCCAAACTGTGAGCATGCAAATTGTGGTTCCTAGGAATTTTGGTAAGCTGTGATTCTAGAAAGTTATTGAGTATTTCAATTGCTACCCCTCTGTAAGCCCTTAACCTGAGGTCATTTGTGACAAATTTGCCTTTCATTTGTTGAATAACCAAATCAGAGTCTCCTAAAATTGATATCCTAGCTACCCCTAGACTTTTGATCAATTTGAGTCCTAGCAGAAGGGCTTCATATTCAGCCATGTTATTTGTACATCTAAAATTCAGCCTGTATGCATGTCCTTCAGCATGATCATTTTGCATGTTATGTATCCAAATCCCTGCCCCTGCTCCTAGTTTATTAACTGATCCATCAAACTCTAGATACCATAGGATTTCTTGATTACATCCAGCATCAAGAGTCTTAAAAACTTGCTTAGTGGGTAGATTTGGATTTTCAAACTCATGTGGTTTCCCTTGTGTGTTTATTATGTCAATTATTTCAGCAATTTCTAGATCTTGAGCAATAGATTCTTCATTTATGCTTCTTCCTTGTGCTGATTCTAGAACCTTGTCATTAGTTTTGGGACAAATTTAAGCATTGTATAGGATGAAAGAGTCCATATCAGAATGCATGGAATAAATGGTGAAATTTTGGGGTTTCTCTTGACTGCTGACCACATATTTCATCAAAGTTTCCCGGTACAATCTCTTCGGCTGGCCAAAGACTGAGATGGTAGCATAGGACATGTCCAACTGCAAAGATCCCTGGAGCTTTGCACCCCAAGATCTAGACAAAAGCATTCCATATTTTGGTGGGATATCAGCTACCACCACATCCATTAAAATTGTCTTGGCAGGGTATTGCACTAGAGATACACATAAATCTTTAATTAGGCCTAGACATCTAACCTGGCTAGAATCAAAAGAGAACAAGTCTTTGTATGGCCTTGTGATATCTAGGTCCAATTTTTCCATCACAGATTTGGGCATTAGATTTGGAAAGCTCCAGAATCAAACATTGCATTGTGAAGTACTTTGTCATGAATATTTAGACTCACATAGAACGGAGGAACACCTCCATCTACTAATTTTCCATTTACTTCACGGTCAAAAATTAATTCTGGCTGGTCATCTAGAACATTCACTACATCTTTGTTTTTTGAAATTTGAGGTGATCTGCTGATTTGTTCTCTATAGAAATCATGTTTAGCCAATTCTGATAGTGGAATGGCTATTTTTAACTTGCCTATTTCAGTTTCAAGGTTAAAAGGTTTTTCAATTTGGATTTTTGAATTTCGGGCAGCAAGATTTTCTTTTTCTACTGCGTTTTCTATGTCTTTTCCTTTATCAAGAGTGTTGTTAAGAATTGAATCTGCTTTAAAATTAATTTCATGTATTTATTTGCATTTTCTTTGGGAGGAAAGGAGGTGGATGGCTGACTGTTTAATGGTGGGCCATCTGATATGTCCTCAACCGTGGGTTCTTTTGGGTTGGGGTCTGTTCTAGCAGCGAGTTCTATAGGGGAAGTATTAACCTTTGCTTTTTTAGGCTGCCTGGTATCTTTCTTCTTGTTGGTTTCAGGGACATCTATTGTTCTACTTCTCAACTTATATTGCTTGTGAACCTTATAGACAACTGCATCATATCCCTCTCTAAAATCAAATGATTCCCCAGATTTCGTTTGAAATTGATTAAAGGTATGAGCTTCTTGATCATCCTGGGTCAAAAAGATTTGTTGTTCATTGTTTAGACCTATTAAATTAACTTGAGTGTCTTCTGTCGGCTCACTAGAAGTTGAAGCTTCAGCATAGTTTTCTTGGAATAGAGGTCTTATCCTTTGGTCTGGACCAGCCTTTCCAGTATTGGGATTCTGATTTTTCTGAAGTTTGGATTTCTTCCGGTGTTACTTGGTTGACCCTCTCAGGAAGATTTCCTCTCTATTATTTCTACTTTATCACCCAGTCTATCCATTCCTTTGATAGTTGCATCTAGTTTTTTCTCAAATGCAGAAGGTTCTTCTTTGAAGGGAGTCCTTCTTTCAACTCTAGCTCGAGCTCGTTTAGAAATCAAATTGGCCTCTACACTAATAGCTATGCTCTGCATATCTTCTAAGCTTGGAGAAGCTCTTTCCCTAAGCTGGTAAGCCATGTTAGAATCAAACCCATCGAGAAATTTGATCAAGGCCAAGTCTGGTGGAGGTCTAAGGTTCTGAGGGATAGCATTGTACACATTATTAAATCTGGCACAGTAATCTTGAACAGTTTCTTGTGGGCCTCTTTTAAGGTTTTCATATTCTGATAGGATATGTAATGGGTCCTTCTTTTCCCATCTATTTAAAAAGGTTTGATAAAGGGCTTCTGGATCAGCAATAGTGTTTGCAGGGAGTGCCCTAAACCAGGTCCTTACATCACCAGTTAAGCTTTGAACAAAGACATTCATTCTCACATCATCAGCATCAATCTCATAGTTCTCAAAATAATCCATCATTTTCTTGGTATGTTGTTGAGCTGTGTAGGTTTCAGTACCATCAAAATAAGTGATTTTACTTTGATAATCTTGAGGCATAGCCCCTGGATTTGCAGGTAACTGCAGGGGAGCATATCGATTTGCCATATTAACAGGGATAAATGTGACAGCTGTGAGAACGGGAATAACAGTGGAAATATGTGTTGTGGATGGGGGAGTGGAAAAGATGTTTTGAAGTGATGATGGTGAACTAGAAGAAGCTACAGAAATGGAGGAAAGGGCTGCTACTTTTCCGGGAGTAAGCTCAGATTGGGTAAGTTTCTGCTGAGGTGTGTCAAAGTTAAGATCAACAGAATTTTCTTGATTGCCTTGGCTTCTAAGGTTTTTAGGGATCAAATTAGGATTTTCAAAGATAGATAGAGGATTTGGATCTGGATTTGATCTAGTGTAACGTATTCTCTTCTTTGGAGCCAGCTTCTAAATATATTTTTTGGTATTTCCTGGAAGTATTTGAAGAACACAACCTTTGACAATATCTTTCTAGGAAATTATGAATTGTGAAAGTCTTGAAATTTCCTAAAGATCTTTTGAAAACAAAAAGGAAACTGATCAAATTTTTGAGACAACTGTTCAAAGCCTAAAACTAAACTGGAGATAGACTGAAGAAGCGTTTATGTACTCCTATAATTGCATAGCAAAAGCAGTTTCAAAGGCTGCCTGGCTAACTTCAGGCTCCATCTGTAGCTTTAGAAAATAGACAGCAGTAACAAACAGTGATTCAGGTCCCCAATAGAGTCGCCAATGATATTATCACTCAAGTTGTTCCCTGAAAGTTGTGAGAAAAGGGAATACGGCCGAGGTAACCACAGACCAATCTTTTAGGCACAGATTCTAGCCAATCTGCACCCAGAGAGGGCTCTCTCTTTATAATTTAGCTTTGTTTTGAGGTATGTTAGACTAGTTATGAAGTACAACGGTTTGTTTGATTTTTTGGATGGTAATATTCAATAGAACAGGGATGTAAATCCGAGAAGTTCAGTCCATTGGGCTAATGGAGTCTATGAGGATAAACTACTGGATATGGTTTCTTTGACAGAGGGTGGTACTACAGATCAAGGTAATTAACCATGGAAGAAATTGTGAGCTGAAATCAGAGGGGATGGAGTCAGGGGATGAAGGGCAATTAAGAATCCTTCATCATGTTGACAGAGGGAAAGTGCATGAATATTGCCAGGGAGCAGTTAAGAATTCCTTAGCTATATTCAATATGTAAGAACCAGGGGAAACAGGAGCAGTTAAGAATTCCTGCTTATGTTGATTCTGAAGAAAACATAAAAAATAACAGAGATTGAACACAGAGTACAGTTAAGCAAGTTCTGGGTTATTATTTTTCCCTGTTATTCAAATCATGAACATAGATGATATAAAAACACAAAAACTGTAAAACATGAGTTAAAAAGACTTATTGATCCATGAAATAATTCGAGAATTCTGCAACATGGTCCTCTGCCATTAATTCCACAACCAGAGAGCTCAACAACAATGCATTCCAGCAACCTTTTATTCAGAAGAGTTTTTAGAGTTACAGCGCAGTTCCAGAAATGTATCACCAACCCCTAACACTTTGCTTGGGGAGGTATTTGTACAAAAATGTTTACAAAATATCTCAATGAGATAATATCTAGTAATAACTTCTTCTACCTACTCTACAGGAGAAGTAAATGATCTTAGGAACAAGAAGAAATAAATGCAGAAGTAAGTGATGTTGTGTTGGCCGCTCAGTTGGTGAGATGCATTGACTGTTTGCTCAGCGAGTCGGCCGGTGGCCACTTCCTTTGATATTCTGCGCTTTAATTTCGCTTTAATAGACCACTGCCCAGCGCGATTTTTATCTGCTCTTTTTCTCCACTTTATGATATATGTCGTGTTCTGGAAAAAACAAAAATTTGAAACCCACCTACAGGATTTCCAACATACTTTTCCACCACTATTCTTCTGGTAACTGATGTCTTTGTAACTTTATCAAAGTCTCATCAGCGTCTGTGTACTTGTAGAAGTTCGGCTGGGCTATAAAAAGATGCTACACTTCATGCTCAATATAAAACAGATTTTCTAAGTTGTTGTACAGAGATTGGCCAGATGGAAGGGTCTTCTCTGTTGGAGTACTTGATGAAAATGAATTTTGTTGATCAGCAGCATATTTATTCAATTTGATATGGTACTCAGCTTGTCTCAATAGGCGTTCATTGTTTCCCACCAGACTTGGCAAGCCCCTTTCCTGCAAAACTGAAAATCTTTTCATAAAAGAGTCTACCTCCACCTCCAAATCTTGGCTCTTTCTCTCCAAATTATGCATCAGAGTTCTCATGGTCAGGACTCTTTTGATTGTTAGGATGGTTCTTGTCCTATCTCTGATGTCCAATGCTGCTAGTTCTTCCTTGGTTTTAGTGTTCAAAAAATGGATTAGCCTGTTGGCCTGTTCGGGCTTATGTCCCAATAAATTTCTGGCCCTTTGAATTTCTACTTGGGCTGCTGTTATCAAATCAATCTGTTCATATATAATTTGAATGGATCTCCATACATTACTGATTGATTCACTGATATTAGCCCACAAAATTCCCCTGATTTCTCCCAGAGCCTTGCCTAAAGAGAGGTCCTTTTCCAATGCCTTTACTTTGTTTTCTAGTGCCTTCACCTCTCGTCTTTTCTGCCACAGTCATTTTAGATTTGTCATAGCTTATTTCCAACTTGGCCAATTTTTCTTTGGCTTCTTTCAATTCTTATACTTGGAGTTTTAACTCATCCATAGCCTGTAGTAACTCCTCTGTGGTCAAGGCAGTGCTACTGCATGCTGCTGTTGTTGTTGTTGCTGTTGAAGTACCTGCTGCTGTTGTTGCCATTGCTGATGCTAGAACAGTGGGAGGCACTGTTGTTATTCCTGTGGGAGGGGCAGTTGTGACTGTTGGATCTATTTGAGATGTCTAGGAGGTCGACACTCCCTGCTTTTCCTGCAATGCCTTCTCCAATTCCTTCTCTGTATCATTTAACCTTTGATTCATTTTCATTAGCAGGTCCATCATGTCTTCTTTTGCTTTTTCTTGCACAACCTCTGTGATTTGTGGATGCATAGTAATTGGCAGCTTCAATTGTTTCTTGAGGGTAGCTATGTCATCCTCCTTTTTGTTCATTAATGCTTTTATTCCCTTGGCATCTTTGGGATCATGTCCCAACTCAATGATAATTTCTTCTAAGGACTTTATCCTGTTGTCCTTGGCCAAAGAAGATGCCTTTTCTAAATCCAATTGGGCAGATGTATTGTTCAATGAGTTTTGCAATTGTTGAGCTAGCATTGCTTTGTTTGCCAATGTGGAATAGACCATATCTCCAGTTTTCTTGTGCAACTCAATCTGCTCCATAGGGTGAATGTCTTTGGTAAGAGCCTCTAGATTTGTTCTAATATAATCAGCAGCTGCCTGTGGCTGCCGCACTTTAGGCTTGAAGTGGCTCAATATAATTTTTCCTTCCTTAATGTCATATGCAGACATTAACCTTTGTTGTTTGGCGGGGGTCATCTTGAGAAATTGGTCATAAAGCTACATTCTTATTGGCTCATTCTGGGCCTTGATGTCCATGAACGTTCTTTTGATATCAGCACCTTGCTTGCTTTGCGCCCTTGAGGAGGAAACTTCTACACTATGTTGTTTCTCCAATTACTGCCTATGAGAACTAGTGGATGTTTCTACCACTGGAGATGTCTGTGGGCTAGTTTCCCTCTCACTTATTGGACTCTCTATGATCTCCTCTATAATTTCCTCTTCAGGTAGAGGATCTATTCTTTGCCTTTTTGCCCCTGGTTGTTCTGTTGGCCCACTTACAGGTGTGGTCTCTTCTCAGTCCCTTTTTCTGCCCTTTTCCTCATTTAGAGGAGTCTGCAATGGTGGTACCTATGGTGCTTTGGTCTGGGCAGGAGGAAATTGCCCTTGGCCTTGCTGCTTTGATGATGTAGGCTGATCTGTCATGATGTGCTGCTCTGAATCCAGCACTTCTTTTCCTTTAGATGTTCCTGCCGTTGGTGTAGTGCTTTCTTGGGTAGGTTGCTGTGAAGTTGCAGTGGTTGATGTGCCCACTTCGGTTTGCTGAGGCAATTTGAAAGAGACCTGTCCAAAAGAGTCCAGGTCAAGAGTCTTTTTAAGATTTTTCATAGCTTGTTCCATTTTTTCTTCCTCAGTGAGTTCTTCAATTAATGTGCCCTCTACCCACTCATCTTGATTAGCATACTGCTCTATTTCAGGGATCCTTCAATGACTATAGGCTGATAGCCTATTTTTTACCTTTCTATCACAGATGAATCCATTTGGGTCATAGGGTACCCACCAAAAACTCCTTTTTAATTTGAGTTGTTCACCCAATATTTTTTCAGCATCTTGCCATCCTTCCTTTTTGTTAATAATGAAAGGGCCTAACTGGTTTCTCAATTTCAGTTGAGCCTTTTTCTTGGTAGCATAAAAATGAGTCAAATATGAGCTGATAAATTGCCTGAAGTATTCAAGAACAAAGAGTCTCATAGGCACATATTTTGGCAGTTTATAGGGGCACAGCTCATAGCCATATATCCCGATCTCAGTGTGATTCTGGTAAAAGTACCAGCCACCTATTTTGCAGTTTTTGGAGAGCTGTAAGATTTTCTGCATGTCACCAGAGAGTCTAGGAGGAGGAGCTCTCATCAGCAGAGAGGAGACTTAATGAATAAATAGATCAATGAATTCACAGTAAGTGTAAGGAGAGTGATAGACTATATGGAAGACTGAGGTCCAAAAGATCACAGACCTCCTTTCTCCTTTAGAATCCAATTTTCTGATGGGGAACTGAAAACTGTCTGTTTGATAGTACAAGAACAGATGATAGATATAAGAGGTATACTTGAAGACTCCCTCTCTGTCCAGACTCATGAATTGCTCATGTATCTTGTTGGCAATCAAAGTAGCAAAGTCATATTTAACAGGAGGAGGATGTCTTGGAATAAACATGGACAACAAAACTAATATGGCTTCATCAACAAATTCACTAGTCTTGAATCCCAGGATGTAGGATACCATATCAACGATGAATCTTCCAGCTTCATTGTACCAGACATGGTGAAAAGGAGGTGAATCCCTGGGCTGGCAATCTGCTTTCATAAACAACTTGGCAACCTGGTATATTTCTGCAGTGGTTAGTTTAGAGCCTTGCTCCAGCAAATATCCCATGGAAAGAGGAGCCAGAGGCTGAGTAGGTTTGAAGTGCAACATCTCATTTATGGACTCAGGAGTTATATAAAAAAGGACAGTTCCAATTGGAGACATGAATGCTCTCTGAGTAGGTTCATAATTGGCACAGCACAGGTGGATGACATCTGGGAATACATTTACTTCGGGGAAGTAGTACCTGGGCAGATTGGATTCCATATCCCATAGAGATCAGTTTTGCTTAGGTGACTGTTCCTGATTTCACAGAATGCTTGGAGGTGGTTTTTTTCACCAATTAAGTCTTGAATTTGAAAATCCCTATCAACTAAGGGCAACCACTCCAAGTCCTTATGAGGAGCATTAAGGGGAGCAATATTCAGAGCCACTGGAGCTTTCATTGGTTACTTCTCTGTGATTTTTTACTTCCCTGTGATTTTTCAATTGAAATTTGGGTTTTTTGTGGCTAAATAGGTAAAATAACAGCTTCTGGGGGTTTTCTCAGAGAATTGCAGGCCGAAGCCGACTTATATTTAGCTCACTGGGTGAATTTGCAGTGGAAAACAAAGTTTGGGGGATTTTTTGCTAAAATGGGCAAAATTAGTGGTTATGGTGCGCCTTTTTGCAGGTAATTTGATGAATTTAACTCAAATTTGGGCGTTTTTTGGAGACTTTGCAGAGGAAACTAAAAAGAACAGGGTTCGGGAATAAAATGTAGGTAAATACGTGTTTTAACCAGTGGATTGTGCGATTTGCAGATGGCGGACCGAGCTGGAAGACCAGACTGTGGAGTATTTTGGCTTGGAAGCAGACTGTGTGGTCGAATGACTGCTCTTGGATGTAAATTGGCATGCACAGGTCACACAGAGAAAACAAATAGAAATGAACGAAAATGACCTTTTCATGCCTTTTTGACAAAAAATTTGATTTTGGCGGGTTTTGGCGCATTTCGGTCGGGTGACATCAGCGTGACGCGGTATTTTGTCGTGTAGCGGGGTGACATGGCGCTGACGTAGGGCTGGCATGGTCATGATGTCAGCGGATGACGCGAGGGTGATGTTAGCGAGTAGGGAGCACAGGCGGTAAGCGGTTTGGCCCCTGCACCGCTTTTGAGCGATGGTGGTATTGGAGGGGAGGGCAGCGGGGGAAGCGGGAGGGCGCCACCTGTCCCAGGGTATGGCGGGAAAACCACCATCCCTCGGGCGCTAACGATCGGCATGAAAGGCCTAGCGATATTTTCGTGGGCCGTTGGATGGACGGGCCCCGATCCAACAGTTGGCGGCGTACAGGATATGGCGGAGACTATGGCGTGGGACCCACGCGAATAAACAATGAATTTAAACGTTTGCGGGGTATTTTCTTTGTTTATCGACGGTTTGGTTATTTATTTAACCAAATGTTAAATAAACTCCATGGTGCCCGCGCAGGGTTGTTAATGGCCTCGGATGAGCCATTAATCCCATAACCATTACCATATGGCTATAATTAGCCGGGGGTCGAGATATTTACATTTTTTGGGGTTTTTATGCATTTTATATATAATACGGGTGGAAAATATTATGTAGGAAATATATAATAAAGTCAGTATATTAATATGAAAGGTAGGTTTAATCAAAACATTAAGTTTGAAAAGTGAAACTTAGGCTTAGGGAAATGAAAGAGAGATCCAAGTCATGAATTTTGGAAACTTAGCATAATTGAAGAAAAACATTTTTACACAAGAAATGTGGATTTATTATCCTAAGTAAAAATAGAGTTTCACTTAGTCTTTTTCATGAAATGAAGTTAACTAGGAGCATTGAGAAGATGCCAATGTCCTTGCAGGGAGGTTAGTAATTGTTTTTTGGAGAAATGAGAAGGGAAATTAGTCACGCTTCATCTGCTTTGTGACCACATAGTTGACATGATACTTTATGATATCCATGAGATGAATTATCTTTGAAAGACAAAATTTCTCACAAACCTGCTTCTGCAACATCAATACCCCCTACCCAGCCTATTACACATAACATTTTTTCTTCTTTTTTGATTGGAAGCATTTGAACTAGCAAAACCTTACTCTCTTCTTTTCTTTTAGCTGCAATCCTATCTAATTCTGCCCTTATTTCTTCCAGGGGCTTAGATTTAACTGTTGAGCACCTTTGCTTCTCTACCTAACTACTTATCCACCAAGCTTGAACTGTTTGGACATATTTTATTCTCTATTTCTAAAACAGGAAATTTAAACATGGACTGGCCAAGATTAAGCTATTTGGCCATCCATCAACTGTGACAGAAGTCACCTAAGTGCACATGATGAATTTTTTTTGCAAAAACAGAATAGTAGTGGCATTTTGGACTAGCACACTTTCCTGGTCTTTTCTTTGGGGTTCATTTTCTTTCTTTTTGACCAATTCATTCTTTTTGCCCTTTGATCTTTCTTTTAGGGCATACCCTCTTTTCATTTTTTTATTTTTTGATTTTTTCAAAATATGGAGCCTTTGTAGCATGGAAAGGATGTACATATTTTGCATTTTACCAGTCAATCATGAGATATGACACCAATTGGTATAGGAGCATAACAGACTTAACTGCTCTGCAGCGCACCTTTACATGGGCCTACCTACGCTGTTCCCTCTGGAGGCTATTTCTAGATGTCTCCAAGTCATGAAACTGTCTAGGAAGGAGGCATTCAAAGGGGTGACTTGTTTAGGGCATGTACCAACTGAAATTAGGGTTTGATGAGCCCTAAAACACTCATCTGGATGATGGGATTGGTGTCTACAAATGGATTTGTAACAGCTACCCCCTAAAGCATGAAGTCAGAAAAATGCCAATGTCGAATGAAATGCTTTACGATGTGATGAGGAGGTATCAAAGTGGAAGGTGATCTGCATCAATTACAACACATATATCATGATATTTGATTTTACATGAATTGCTGAGGGAAGACATACCCATTCTTCGCTTATAAACTTTCATTACATGTACATAAACAGTCATCTACAATATAGACCTATGATTGGAATGACCATCAATGTAAAGCCATTGTAGATATGATTTAGTACTCCTGAAATTGCAACTGTTGGGTGTGGAGCATGATTGTCATCCTTATTTAGAGGTCTTTGTTTCAGCCAGATGTATATGCCAGGAAGATTTTACACCCCTCCATGTGGGGGGGTGCAGGGGGGACTTGTCCCCCTGTGGGGGTTCGCGGGGGGCCAACCCCCCCGGTTGGGGAGTCCGGGGGCCAGCGGTCCCCCTGTGGGAGTTTCGGGGGCAGTGCCCCCGAATCTAAAAATAGATGTAAATTTTCCTTGTAAAATGTTGTAATTTCGTAGTCAATTTGGGTCATTCATTAGGCGGAGATCTAACAGTAGAAGTTATGTTTAATTTATAGTTTTTTGCCCTATAAGGCAACCCCCTCGCTATATATGACGGAATTGTGTTGCGTCTATATATATCTATATTATGAGTGAGGAAGAGAGAGGAGATTGAGAGCGAAGAGGGAGTTATAGCAGATCTATTGTAGGTTTTATCTCTTCAGTTTGCTAGATAATATAAAAAGAAGGATTGGCTATTTCTCCATGGACGTAGCCCAAAATGGGTGAACCATGTATATCTGTGTCTCTCTTGTTTTATGCATTTTCTGTGTTTATATTTCTGCAATATTTTATGTGTTCCATTGCTCTGTAATATATAATTTTCTAACAATTGGTATTAGAGCTGAAGGTCTATTTGGATGATAAACTCGCAGGAGAGAAGGGTTCCTGGTTCGAGTGGGAGCAATGGCGAAAGATGGTAAGTTTAGGGTCAAAAATTAAACGGCCAAAACTACCAACTATGGAAGATGTAGATGGAAGATTATCTATACAAGAAAGATCTGTACCAACCATTAAGCGGAAAGACAAAGAAGCCAACGAGTATGATAGACATAGAATGGGATATTCTCGATAGAAAGGCACTTGGAACAATATGGTTGTGCCTAGCAGCGTTGGTAGCATTTAATATTTTAAAGGAAACGATAACAGAAGGTTTAATGTTGGCATTGGCCAAACTATATGAAAAACCTTCAGCCTCAAATAAGGTATTTCTTATGAAGCGTTTATTTAATTTGAAGATGTCAGAAGGTGGATCTGTTGTTGATCATTTAAATGAGTTTAATACAGTTACCAGTCAGTTAAGCTCTGTATGGGTAAATTTTGATGATGAAGTTAGGGCTTTGTTATTTCTGTGCTCATTGCTAGAAAGTTGGAATGGTTTAGTTATGGCCATTAGTAACTCTATCTCTAGATCTAGTACTTTAAAGTTTGACAATGTCGGTGCAATCCTTAGCCAGGAAATGCGACGGAAAAGCTTCGGTGAGACATCAGGAAATGATTTGACTACAAAGACTAGGGGAAGAAAAATGGAAAGAGGAAAGAGCCCAGGATATCATAGTAAGTCAAGAAAAGTTAGATCCAAGTCTAGATCAGGGATAGTGTGCTGGAAATGCGGGAAGAAAGGACACCTAAAGAAAGACTACAAGCCTCAGAAGGGAAAAGAAGGAGATGCACAACAAGAAAATAATCATGTAGCAAATGTAACAGGTGATGTGTTGCAAGATCCTTTGATTCTTTCATTAGAAAATATTATTGATGCCTGGGTGGTAGATTCAATGGCCTCATTCCATGTGACACCTGATACAAAACATTTTTATGATTATGTTCGAGGAGATTTTGAACAGGTTCAATTGGATGATGATAAACCCTGTAAAATCATTGGAATGGGTAAAATTTTCATAAAATAGGAAAATGGAAATCAGTGACTATTGAAGGAGGTAAGGCATGTTCTGAAGAAAAATTTGATTTCAATAGGGCAGTTGGGAGGTGAAGGTTGCGTAACTACTTTCACAGATAAAACTTGGAAACGCAACTACTTTCACAGATAAAACCTAGAAGGTCACTAAAGGATCCCTAGTAATAGCGAAAGGAGGAAAGGTTGGTACGTTTTATTTATGCAATGGTATTTCTAATTATGTTAATGCTTTAACCTCTATAGGAGAAGATACGTCATTGTGGCATCATAGGCTCAGGCACATGAGTGAGAAGGGGATGCAAATTCTTCACTCAAGAAATTTGTTGCCAAGTTTGAAGCATGTTGATTTAAAATTCTGTGAGAAATGTGTTTATGGAAAACAGAAGAGAGTCAAATTCCTTAGAGTTGGGAAAGAAAAGAAGAGCGAAAAATTAGAGCTTGTGCATATAGATGTATGGGGACCTGCTCAGGTATCATCTCTTGGTGGCTCTCATTATTATGTTACTTTTATTGATGATGCAACCAGAAAAAACTGGTTTTATTGTATTCGAAATAAATCTGATGTATTTGATATTTTCAAGAAATGGAAAGCTTTGGTTGAAAATGAGACAGGAAAAAGGTTGAAGTGTCTCAGATCAAACAATGGAGGTGAATATTGCAGCAATGAATTTGATAGGTATTGTTCAGAGAATGGAATTCGTAGAGACAAGACAGTTCCAGGAACACCACAAGAAAATGGTGTCAGAAAGGATGAACAGGACAATCATGGAGCATGCAAGGTGCATGAGATTGCATGAAGGATTAACTTTACAATTTTGGGCAAATGCTATAGATACTGCTATTTATCTAATAAACAGAGGGCCTTCAAGTTCCTTGGATGGTGGTATTCCAGAGGAGGCATGGACAGGTAAAAAGGTAAACTACTCTTTTTTAAATACTTTTGGTTGTGAAGCCTTTGTCCACATTAATAAAGAAAATAGAACAAATCTTGCGGCAAAATCAAAGAAATGTACCTTTATTGGATATGGTGTTAATGATTTTGGTTATCGCTTTTATGATTATGAAAAACACAAAATCATTAGGAGCAGAGATGTCATATTCAATGAAAAGGTTTTGTATAAGGATCAGATGGACGAAAAGAAACAGGAAAAAGAAAACAGATAATACACAGTGCTTGACGAGATCACAAAAAAAGTGATGGTGCCTGAAAATCATAATGATCAACAGCCAGAACAACAACCACAATAGCAAAAAGCACCTCAAACCCCTGAAAGTGGTGTTACAAGATCTACTAGGATAAGTAGACCCCCTGAACGATACCCTCCTTCATTATATTATTTATTGTTGACTGATTCTGGTGTACCCGAATGTTATGAAGAAGTAATGCAGGTTGAAAGCAGGAAGAAGTGGGAGCTAGCCATGGAAGAAGAGATGGACTCCTTAATGCATAACCAGACTTGGGACTTAGTCAGGTTGCCTGCAGGTAAAACAACATTGTAGAATAAATGGGTTTACAAGTTGAAGGAAGAAGATGGAGATAGAAAAAGGTACAAAGCTAGACTTGTGGTGAAAGGGTTTGCACAGAAGAAAGGTATTGATTTTCATGAAATATTTTCTCCCGTTGTTAAAATGACTTCAATAAGAACTATTTTAAGTCTAGTAGCAGTTGAATATTTGCATCTTGAGCAGTTAAATGTAAAGACAACCTTTCTCCATGGGGATTTGGAGGAAGAGATATATATGCAGCAGCCACAAGGATATGAGGTAAAAGGGAAGGAGAAACTAGTGTGCAGGTTGAAGAAGAGATTATATGGCTTAAAACAGGCTCCAAGGCAGTGGTATCTAAAATTTGACAAGTTTATGTCTAAACAAGGTTATACTAGGTGTCACTCTGATCATTGTGTTTACCTCAAAAGGAAAAATGATGGCAACTATATTATATTGTTATTGTATGTAGATGACATACTTGTTGTAGGTTCTAACATGCAAGAAATAAATGTGCTCAAAAGGAAATTGGCAAACTCATTTGCAATGAAGGATTTGGGTGCTACAAAAAAGAAACCTTGGTATGAGAATAACAATAGACAAGAAGAATCGCAAATTAACATTGTCTCAAAGTGAGTACATATAAAAGGTGTTGAAAAAGTTTAATATGCAGAATGCAAAACCAGTTAGTATACCTTTGGCTAGCCATTTAAATTAAGTAAGGAGTGTTACAGGGAAAAGTGTCTATTTAGAACTGCTCTATCCCACTAAGGTGTGACAGCTGCCTTAGAAACAAACAAAGAAAAACTACTTTTGTTTTTCCTTTATGAATTATAGATAGAGAGGAACAGAAAGACCAACCTCTGTCTTGCGCTAATCCTTCGATTCGATCCCTCTCTTCTTTGATAGTCCCCAGCTACTTGCTCCATTGCACGCCCAGCTTCCCAAAGTACCTGTAAGATCACAGAAGCATAGCACTATACACAGACATGGATATATAATCATAAACAATCTAGGATCAGATGTAAATTGACCATACAAATGTAACAAGCATCAATGATACAAAAGCATGGAGGAAAACTCAAATAGCTTTTATTGATAAACAAGAAAAGATCCAGGAGGAGTTACAACTAGTTGTTCCGACCCAGCATCAACCTCCCAGCAAAGAAGCCCCTCTTCACCTCAAACAAAGCTTAGATCACCCAACAATCTGATGTTTGTCTCTAGAAACCAACAGCAATTCCTTACAATATCCAAAATTCCAACCTCTGGATCTCTGGGATGAGGGATCCATATATAGATATCTGTAAGGGGAATGAGTCAGCTTGTGATTTGATTAGTGTCTTCTCTCTGACAGTTCTTGCTTCTACTTGGAGACTGAGGGCCTCTTACTCATCCTTGGTTGAATTCAGTGAGGCAAGTGTCACAAGAGAAGATTCTGGAAGCTTCCATTGCCTCTCCACCTCGCGGAATGACACTGCCATTTGTCATTTCTCACCCATCGCACCCCACAGAAGGGACTTTTGAAATGCAACGCACCCTCACAGTGTATTTAGGTGAGATGCAATGCACTTAGCCAGTGGAGCAGCTGCAATGATCCTGTTTTGACCAATTCTGAGTAGTTTCTCCTGGAGAACTTCTGGGAGAAGTTGTAATCTGTTGACCTTGTTCCTTTAGGGGTTAGAACAACACTTTTAGGGACTTAGGATCCCTTGGTTTATGGACATTTCATGCTTGGGGTTGTAGGGCACAAAAATGTCTATAACAGTTGCCCCCTAAAGTATGAGGCCGTTAACCTTTTGGTGTCGGGTGAAATGCTTTATTATGAGGATCCGAAGTTTTTTCAATGCTGGGAGGAGACCTGTAATAAGATACAATACAATACATTATCTTCATACTATTTTCATGATCTAGCTGAGGCGGGCATTCCCATGCTCAGCTTTATAAATTCATTTTCATGTACATAGGACAGACAATCGTCTGAGCATACACTGATGATTCTGATAGAGCCATCATCCTTTTGAGTGGATGATTATCTGTACAACAATGATGTACATTTAATGTCTTTATTTCCCTAAATATATATCGCAGCCCGAATGGATGAAACTAGATCTGGGGTCTTCAATCTCGTCTGATCTTCACTCGAAGTACAAGTCGATCCATGTGAGAAATGTTCTGAAGTCGAACATGGAAAGACATCGCTTGATTACCAGTCAATGATGTAAACTATTAACAAGAGCGAGAGGAATCACCGATAATGATAATGACCCTCAAGGTACTGCAGTACAATTCACGTGGTGTGAATAAAGGACTTGGCGGCGAACACCACGCAAAATCTTTCGGTTGAAGGCCATTGATGTAAACCTGTCGCCGAAAGTGAGAAACTTGCCATTGAGGCATGCAAGCTTCAAAGTATTGAATGGGGTGTTCTTAGATCAACTTCTTGGATAATGAGCTGATTTCGACAAGAAGTGATCCGTCACAGGAGGGCCTTAATGAATCCCACATCAATGACACGGAACGGAGCAAATGATTTTAATGGAGGTGAAAACGATCTGGTGATATAAGGTTCAAGGTGGCGGTCATGAAAGAATGGAGTATAATGTATGGTAGTGGGTGAGACACGGGTGAATTCTCTAAATGACTTCTCTTGAACATATCGGCGACACTGATGTGATGGATCGGTAGCATTAACCCCAAATGTGGATGGTATGGCGTGACCATGGTGATGTGATCGGTGAATGAAACAACCCAACCCGACTCGGACACGGAGTGGAAGTATCATGTTCAAGAGTGACTTGCTACCAACAAAGTTTCTTTGAGTTTTCTTCCCAATTTTTCCCCAGTCATCACTGACCAGTACCTCTTTATTTTTGTCAAGCTTGAGGAGGATAACATATGCTTGTTCTATAATTTGCCCTTCGGGCAAACCCATCGCTATGTTAAACGAGCCTAACAGACAAGTTTGTCGCTATTAATATTTTTAACGAGTTTAATGACAAAGATAACTCGGTCCTTTTCAATTTTAGAGAGTCTGAAAAGGAATGTAAAGGTAACTCCAAAATTCCTTTTTCGTCATCTAATCCCTTAAGTCCGAAAAAGTATAAAACAATATAGAAGGGATGAATTTTCGATACTTTTAACGAGCCGAACAAAACAAGTGCTCGATCTTTTTGTGTAATAATCCCTCAGGTCCAAAAAGATTAAAATCTAGAGGAGGGATAGCACTTCCTGTCCCTTTAACGAGCTGGAGAGGCCAATGGCTCGACAATCTTTTCATATTTTACGAGTTAGTTGAAAAGAGCTTAAAGGAGACTCGTCTTTTGAGGAACGAGTGATAAAACGGGTAGTAGCTGATTCTAGGTAAAGTTTGGAATTTTCCAATCACGGCAGTGTCACAAGGATGGCTAGTGAAATCACTCTTCGCAGCTGTTCCTCAAAATGGGTAAACAATCAAATGGAGGTGAATGATCAGCCAATGAAAAAGGGGAGGTGACGGTGCAAACACAACCAAGGCTTTAATGGCTGAAGTACTACATTCACGATGGTTATTTACCGGGGAATAGTTCATTTTTTAACGAGCTTAAACGCGGGGGAAAACATTTGCTCATGTCTTATGTTTATTTTTTAACGAGCTTGAACTATGTGCTAAAACTGCTCGATTAATCCAGTCGTGTGATAAGAATGTCTCATATGAAACGACAACTTTTAGAGTTTTGCCCCACATCCTTTCTTTATGCAAGTTAGGAGACGACCAATCCTATGAGTTTAAAGGGTTAGAGGTCCTAAAAATTTAAAAAAATAAATAGTCGCTCTTCGCTTGCATTCCAAAAGGTTTGCATGCCCCCAAGTATAAAACAGAGTTTCAAAGTTACCCCTTCTTTAGTCCGTTAAAAAATTTGTTTTACCGAGAGAGGCCTACCTCTTACAGGTTACCCAAAGATTGTTCTATTCACAGTGCAAACAAAACACTTCTCTGGCGATGTCTACCGAGATAAACAAAGGTGAGCGGCGATGCCCGCCAACTCACATAACTTTGACAAGAGAATCTTGTTCCAGTCCAACTCCCCCTTCCAATCACGGACGGGAGTACGGAGGTCATATTCTCTCGCGGAAACCTACCCTATACCTGAAGTTTTCCTGCCGAAGCAGACCAAGGTGCATGCCCCCTGGGTTTCAGTCATGTCCCCCCGAATCACTCGCGCTCATCGGGAGGACGGACTGGAGATTGAGACATTTCTTGCGTGAAAAGACCATTCAGGG
Source organism: Pinus tabuliformis (assembly GCA_031772625.1). Classification (NCBI taxonomy): domain Eukaryota; kingdom Viridiplantae; phylum Streptophyta; class Pinopsida; order Pinales; family Pinaceae; genus Pinus; species Pinus tabuliformis. The sequence continues at coordinate 1,296,292,113 of CM062807.1, forward strand.
ATGGTATATGACTATTTGCTCTGTCTGATCCGGGAAATGAAATTTGGTCCACGAGCTTGACCACTCTTCCTTCGTGCAGAAAACACATTACTCTAAAGAGTGAGGAGACAATTGCTCCCATGCAATAAATATAGTCTCATCCAAGGAGTAAATTGTAATCCAGGGGTCCTCGAACTACCATTACGTTCATGTGAACGGTTTTCCCTCTCAATGTTATGGGCACATCGGGAAGGATCCCTAACGGTCGACTAGTTCCTTTATCAAAGCCTGTTAGATTTCTCATCTCAGGCAAAAGCGATGGTGAACCAAGCGCTTTCCAAGAAATTGAGGAAAGGATACTCACAGAAGCCCCCTCATCTATGATGGTACCAGCCATAACCATTCTATATATTTGAACAATGATTCGGAATGGTACACTAGCTGGTAAATGGGGTCTGCCTAGTTGATTCCAGTCGAAGGAGACAACTAGGTTGCTTGGAGGTGGGACCAAATAGATGGCCGGGTACGACTCTGACGAACTTCCTTCCTGCGGTAAAGGAACGAGTAAATTGCCCCCATGTTTGTTGGAGTCTGTGCTTATGAAAAGAATTTGGACGGTGTCATCCTTGTTCTCTTCAGTGACTGTATCATCTGAAGATGGAACCTCTGAAGGCAAGACCGGGTCAACTACCGCCTCGACCTTTTGACTTTCGTCAGGTATGGGTTCAGATGGTTTATCTTCAATGATAGATGCTTCGAACGACCACCTGAGCGGGCCAGCCGAATTTTCAACTAGTGACGGACTCGGCAAGAGTTTTTTATATCCAGGAGGAAGTCATAACGGTGAAACCGGACGATCGTCCAAAACTCTTTTAGCTTTGTCTAAGAAGGGACAATGGTGGACGGCATGATCGCCTTCGCACAGTTTACAAGGAAATCTATATTTTCCTTTTTGTCCTGGGTCTTCACTTTCACTAGTTGACGGTGTGTTTTCAACATGATCATCAGAGGTTGACGACACCGGGTTGTGCAAACGAGGAGACCAGTCCCTTAAGATCCGAGGGATGCAAGGACAATCTCTGTGATAGTGGTCTCCTTTGCAAATGACACATGGCGATTTAGGCCTGGTCGGTGCAGTGTGTGGATTTTCGCTAGACGACACTCGTTTGCCCCCATTCGCTTTTGGCTCCTTCTTCTTCTCTTTCTTCTTCTTTTCCTTCTTCTCCTTAGGTACTTGACTTTTGGCTTTACCAGCCCCATCAAGCGAAGAGGAAGGAGGAGAGGAAGAATTAGAGGAAGTAGAAGGTTGGTGGGTAACTCTGGACTCATCTAATTACTGATTTGATTGTTCAGGAATTGCGGTGTTCTGAACGACAGAGGTTGAGAAGAGCCATACAGGTAAACAAATTGTCAGTCCTGGAAGAGACAATGTGGCCATATGGGGTGAACCAACATCTCTCCAAGAGGAGAAGGGACTAGGATTTCCTCCAAGGGGAATCCCTTGGTTGGTGGATTCCATTTTCTCAACCCAAGATCAACGTAGGAAAGGGTAATGAATATTCCGTTTAAAATAAATTTTAGACGCTTTGACACAACTTGTTTTTTCAGTTTTTAAGAGTCGAGAAAAAACAAAAGATGACTCTAGTCTCCTTCGATTTTTAATGAGCCTGAAGTGACAAGTGCTCAGATGGACCTTTTCCGTTAAGGAGTCTGAAAAGGAACGAAAGGGACTACTCTGGAAGTCTAGGTAGAGGGAGTACCAAACCAATCGCAAAACTACAGAATACTTTTTACGGTACGGCAGTCAATCTTCCCGAATGCTGTGTTCAGTGCATTGCGATCGATAGGGCGGCAGACACGGCTTCCTATGGATAAAGGATTAAGCCTATTGGGGTCTCCCAAAATATACTCGACGGTACGTGGGAGCACAAGTCCGTACTGGCACTTATCGTCTCAAAGTGGAGGAATCACCCAACCATCAGTGAGAACAACAATTACCAGGCTTTACGACGCCGGAATACGTCTCTAGCCTAGACTTCTAAATGTTGTGCATTAAGTTCCAAAGTGTTGTTAGATTCATTGAATTTATTTTAAGTTGATCTTGTTTATGAAGTTTGCCTTTCGGGTTCACCACGAGATGTAGATGTGATTCCTAAAATGCAATCTAAGATGATAAACAAACTTTTTATCTCTTTTATGCAATGAAAGTCCTAGCTACTAGGGAAAAGAAAGACAAAATCTTTTCACAAAGAGAAAAGAGCACACTCTAAATGCACTTTCCTAAATCAAGCCAATCAGACTGTCTATATGCAAATGCACATGCATGTATTTGTTTTCGACTTTCTTAGTATATGGATGCTAAAAAGAAAGTTGATGCACAAATCTGAATTTCTTTTCAAGCGATGAATATCAACAAGCTTCTTTTCGAAATCAAAAAATGGAGACGATTACAACACCTTATGATTTTGAACTGAATACTTGTTCTTGACACTAGAAAATTACAAATTCAGACCAAAAGCAATAGTAACAGGATAATCGACCATCAACAGCAATCAAACTTTTTCCTATGATCGAAATCGACACTTGCGACAGATTCAAATCAAAGGACGACAGTACGACTATGCTACTTTTGCAAAGGAGAACTGTAAATGACTGAAAAAACACACAAAAATATCTACAGTTCTTTTGTACAAAGGAGGCGGAATAACAGCAAGGAAAAGGGGTTTCAAACAGACATATACTGATCACAGGCAGCAAGATTCAGGAATAGAACTGGAAAGAATGAATCACAGAAGCCACAGCTACACAGAGCTAGTTTGATCAGTGCACCTGTAACACAGAAAATCTGAAATGCAGCGCAGGTTGTCCACTCAGGAAGTGCGCTGAAATTCAGAATCTCTGAACAGTACCTGCACTGGGCCAGAACTAGACTCTGTTCGGGTTCCGAGTCACAGTTTGCAGTTCAGTTCTTGGGTTTTGGCTGAGTAAAAAGCAATCAGTAATGCAACAATCAGGGGTAGATCTAAGGAGGATCTAAGAGCTATCACAAGGGAAATCAGATAGTTTGTGAATCATTTGTTTAAATCATAAACAGATCTGGTAGATGGATTGAAGTAGCAGTTATCTACTTTGCATTTGTTATGGCAAATGCAGTTCGAACGCTACTTGTAAGTTTATGAAACAAACAACAAAGAATGATAAACAAAAAAACTAATTAAGTCCCCAGTGGAGTCGCCATTTTGTTACAGGGAAAAGTGTCTATTTAGAACTGCTCTATCCCACTAAGGTGTGACAGCTGCCTTAGAAACAAACAGAGAAAAACTACTTTTGTTTTTCCTTTATGAATTATAGATAGAGAGGAACAGAAAGACCAACCTCTGTCTTGCGCTAATCCTTCGATTCGATCCCTCTCTTCTTTGATAGTCCCCAGCTACCTACTCCCTTGCACGCCCAGCTTCCCAAAGTACCTGTAAGATCACAGAAGCATAGCACTATACAAAGACATGGATCTATAATCATAAACAATCTAGGATCAGATGTAAATTGACCATACAAATGTAACAAGCATCAATGATACAAAAGCATGGAGGAAAACTCAAATAGCTTTTATTGATAAACAAGAAAAGATCCAGGAGGAGTTACAACCAATTGTTCTGACCCAGCATCAACCTCCCAGCAAAGAAGCCCCTCTTCACCTCAAACAAAGCTTAGATCACCCAACAATCTGATGTTTGTCTCTAGAAACCAACAGCAATTCCTTACAATATCCAAAATTCCAGCCTCTGGATCTCTGGGATGAGGGATCCATATATAGATATTTGTAAGGGGAATGAGTCAGCTTGTGATTTGATTAGTGTCTTCTCTCTAACAGTTCTTGCTTCCACTTGGAGACTGATGGCCTCTTACTCATCCTTGGTCGAATTCAGTGAGGCAAGTGTCACAGGAGAAGATTCTTGAAGCTTCCATTGCCTCTCCACCTTGCGGAATGACACTGCCATTTGTCATTTCTCGCCCATCGCACCCCACAGAAGGGACTTTTGAAATGCAATGCACCCTCACAGTGTATTTAGGCGAGATGCAACACACTTAGCCAGTGGAGCAGCTGCAATAATCCTGTTTTGACCAATTATGAGTAGTTTCTCCTGGAGAACTTCTGGGAGAAGCTGTAATCTGTTGACCTTGTTCCTTTAGGGGTTAGAACAACACTTTTAGGGACTTAGGAGCCCTTGGTTTATGGACATTTCATGCTTGGGGTTGTAGGGCACAAAAATGTCTATAACAAGGAGGAGTGTCCTAAGACTCGGGAAGAAATGGCTCATATGTCTAAAGTTCCATATGCATCAGCAGTTAGAAGCTTAATGTATGCAATGGTCTGCACAAGGCCTGATATTGCACATGTAGTGGGAGTTGTAAGCAGTTACATGAACAATCCAGGAAAAGAACATTGGATGGTGGTGAAGTGGATTCTCAGGTATTTAAGAGGTACCACAAATCAAGCATTATGCTTTGGTGGTTCATACATTGCTCTACAGGGATATGTTGATGCAGATATGGTGGGTGATAGAGATAAAAAGACGAGCACAATAGGGTATGTGTTTACTGTAGGTGGAACAACTGTCAGTTGGGTCTCAAAAATGCAAAGTGTTGTTGCACTCTCAACAACAGAAGCAGAGTATGTTGCTGCTACAGAGGCTAGTAAAGAAATGATTTGGTTACAAAAGTTTCCGGATGAATTGGGTAAGAAGCAGGAGTTGGGCAGGTTATATAGTGACAGCCAGAGTGCCATACATCTTGCAAAGAACTCTGCATTTCATTCCAAGTCTAATCATATACAGCTCAAGTACCATTTCATACAGTCAACGTTGGAAGATGGATAGTTGAAGCTGGAAAAGATACACACTAGCTAGAATCCTGCAAATATGCTAACAAAAGTTGTAACCAGGGAGAAACTGAGAATTTGCTCAGTTTCAATTGGTCTTCAAGTATGATGAAGAAGATCAGAAACAACCAAGTCCAAAGTGGAGTCATTGTCTACCAAATGAAGCAACGGTGGAGTTGCTACAATCATCCTCCAAGTGGGAGATTGTTGGGTGTGGAGCATGATTGTCATCCTTATTTATAGGTCTTTGTTTCAGTTGGATGTATACCCCAGGAAGATTGTACACCCCTCCATGCGGGGGGATGCGGGGGGACTTGTCCCCCCCGTAGGGGTTCCGGGGGGGTGGCCATTCCCCCCGGCTGGGGAGTCCGGGGGCCAGCGGTCCCCCAGCGAGGGTTTCGGGAGCAGCACCCCCGAAGCTAAAAATAGATGTAAAATTTCCTTGTAAAATGTTGTAATTTCATAGTCAATCTGGGTCGTTCATTAGGCAGAGATCTGACAGTAGAAGTTATGTTTAGTTTAGGGTTTTTTGCCCTAGAAGGCAACTCCCTCACTATATATGAGGGAATTGTATTGTGTCTATATATCTATATTCTGAGTGAGGAAGAGAGAGTTACAGCGGATCTATTGTAGGTTGTATCTCTTCAGTTTGCTGGATAATATAAAAAGAAGGACTGGATGTTTCTCCGTGGACGTAGCCCAAACTGGGTGAACCACATATATCTGTGTCTCTCTTGTTTAATGCATTTTCTGTGTTTATATTTTTGCAATATTTTATGTGTTCCATTTCTCTGTAATATATAATTTTCTAACAGCAGCCCAGATGGATGAAACTAGATTCGAGGTATTCTATCTCGTTCAATCGTTTGCTCAAGTACGAGTCTAACCATGTGAATATGTGATCTGAAGTCGAACATGGGAAGACACCATCTGATTACCAGCCAATGATGTAAGATGTTAACAGATGCGAGAGAAATCACCGATAATGATAATGATCTTCAAGTTACTGCAGTACATTCTGCATGGTGTGAATAGATGATTTGATGTCGAACACCATACAAAGTCTTTCGGTCGAAGGCCATTGATGTCAACCTATCACCGGAAGCGAGAAACCTACCATTGATGTATGCAAGCCTCAAGGTACTGGAAGGGTGTTTCTAAGTCAACTTCTTGGATAATGTGTTGATGTCGACAAGAAGCGACTCATCGCAGGAGGGCCTTGATGTATCCCACATCAACGACATGAAACGAGTGTAGTGATTTTGAAGATGGAATTTGACTGACGACACAAGGTTCAGGGATGGCGGTCATGAAAATGACGGTCTATAATATTGCAAAGGATGAATTTTAACTGAATTACTTCTCTTGAACATATCGGCGACACTGAATGAATTGGCAGCATTGACCCAAAACCAAAGTAATGGATGGTGTGATAGACCATAGGTATGATAACCATCAAGCAGATAACCCAACCCAAATAGTCTGAATGAATTGGCAGCATTGACCCAAAACCAAAAGCGATGGATGGTGTGATAGACCATAGCTATGATAACTGTCAAGCAAATAACCCAACCCAAATAGTCACGGAGATGAAGTGAAAGTGTCATGTTCAAGAGCGACCTGCTACCATAAATTGGTTTTCCCATTTTCCATTTTCCCCAGTTATTGCTTCCAGTACCTCTTTATTTTTAATCAAGCTTGAGGAGGATAACATATGCTTGTTGTATAATTCCACCCTTCAGGTCAATTCATCGCTATTTGATGTTTTAAATGTCTAGTGAAGGTGAAACTCCGTCTTGTCTAAATGGACAAGCTTGTCACTATTTGATGTTTTAACGAGTTTAACGACAAAGATAACTCGGTCCTTTTCATGATTAGAGAGTTTGAAAAGGGACAAAAAGAAAACTCCACAAGTTCTTTTTCGTAATTAATCTCTCAAGCCCGAAAAATCATAAAATAATACAAGAGAGATGTCGTTTCTAATCCGTTAACGAGCTAAAAAGGACAAGCGCTCGGCAATCTTTTCATATTTTGAGAGTTTGAAAAGATATTAAAGAGGACTCCACTTTGAGGAACAAGTGGTGTCTAGGGTAGAAACTAGTTCCGGTCATGTTGGAACTTCTCAAAACATGTTGATTTATGTGAAGAGGCTAGCTAATAAGACCACTCATTGCAATTGTTCCTCAAAAAGGGTAAAACAACCAAGTGAAAGCATATGATCGGTCAAAGGGATGGTGGCGATGGGATGAAAACAACCAAGGATTGTCTGACGAAAGAGGCTGATAGAATGGCAATAACAAGGGTTAAAATGGAGATGGGTTCATTTTTACACAAGCTTGAACCATGGGAAAATGCTTGGATTCAGTTTCATGTTTATACAAGCTTGAAATGAAAAACTATGATTGGATTTAGTTTCATGTTTACACAAGCTTAACATGAAAAATTATGCTTAGATTCAGTTTCATGTTTACACAAGCTTGAAACAAAAAACTATGCTTGAGATTGGTTTACATGCCCCCAGCATGATGAAAGGGAGAGTCTCTTGTAACCATATGGAAGTCGTTGCGGTGAAGCAAGATGGTTATCCAACACCTTTTTGGCTTCATCCAGATAAGGACAAAGGTTAATGGGGTGATTCCCTTCACATAACCTACAGGGAAACTTAACTTTACCATGAGGTGCAGTCTTGTCTCACATAACCTACAGGGAAACTTAACTTTACCACGAGGTGCAGTCTTGTCTAGATGGACAAGTTCCCCATTCACCTAACCTATAGGGAAACTTAACTTTACCATGAGGTGCATGCCCCCCAAGCTTCATTACATTCACCTAAGTAGGCTACTTGTGGCTATCAGGTGGATGGAATGAAGGTTCATTTACGAGATCAAGTGAAAGACTCGACTAGGATTTTACGAGATCTAATCAAAGACTTGACTTGGAACTTTGCTCCAGGGGAGCTTGTTTCATTTTTTAATGAGCTTGACACAAGACAAGGAACTCTGCTCAGATTCCTTGTTTCATTTTTTAATGAGCTTGACACAAGACAAGGAACTATGCTCTGATTCCTTGTTTCATTTTTTAACGAGCTTGACACAAGACAAGGAACTATGCTCTGTATTCCTTGTTTCATTTTTTAAAGAGGTTGACACAAGACTAGGAACTATCCTCATACCCTTTGTTCACGACCCATAAGAGGTCATGACTTCCAAGAGGTTCTCATCAAATGGGAGAACAATGCTTTGGAAGGGATCATTAGAGAGATCTGGTTCCAATTCCCTCAGTACATATTGTACAGCATCACAGAATTGATCGTCTATTGATGTAGGCATGGAACGGGTTGCTACATAATTAACCCGTGGTGGGGATGATACCATTGGCACAAAAGGACCACTTAGGGAAGATGGTTAACTGGAATCCATATTTGGACGGGGAAATGAAAGCTGGTCAAGGTGACAATTCTGCCTTCATGCGGAAACAAATCACTCGAAAGAGTGTTGAAACAATAATTCCCATGTCATAAACATAGTCTTGCCCAAGAAGTAAATTGTAATCTAAAGGGCCTGGGACTACCATCACATTCAAATAAATGATTTTTCCTCCCAAAGTAATAGGCAATTGAGGAAGGATCCCTAATTTTTGACTAGTTCCTCTGTTAAAAGCCAACAGATTTTGGGTAACAGGCACAAGTGGCGGCGAACCGAGCGCTTGCCAAGCAGTTGAGGAAAGGATACTCACAGATGCACCTTCATCTGTAATAGTGTCAAATACAATCATATTACAAATCAGTACTATGATTTGGAAAGGCACATTAGAAGGAAGACGGAATCCTGTTAGTCGATTCCAATCAAAGGAAGTGACCAGACTACTTGGAGGGGGTACCGTAAGAACAGGAGTATTATCCCCTTGAGTTACGAGAACGGAGGATTTTCCTCCTGTCTTGATGGAACAAAAGGGTTGCTCCCAAGCTCATTGGAATCTGAACAAACAAAAAGAACCTGAGTGGTATCATATTCACTCCCTTTGGGAAAGGTACGATTAACTGAAGGTGAAATGGAGTCAACTGTTTCCTCTACCTGTTGATTTGGGTCAGGTATAGACTCATCGGATTCACTTTCATGTTAACCTCTCTCATAAAACAATAATAAATCCAAAAATAAATTAATTAATTAAATATTCCAAGTTAGGAATTTGTGCCTAACTCTTGGGTTGTTCCTCTAAGATAGGAGTTAGTTTAGGTAACTCCTATATTGGTGTATGTCTGGTGAGAAATTATCTCAACCAAAGGAAAAATTATCTCAACCAAAAGTGTCTAAGATAGCACGCACTATCTTGAGAACACTATCTCTCATCTATTTATTTGTAACACTATATTCAATTTTTTTGAATGAATGAAAATGTGAGAGAGAAGCATGAGGCTTCAGCCTTTTTCCGCCAATATTTTGTATCTAGTTTTTATGTGTGCTTTATCTATTTGTCTGAGTTAATTTCTATTTTCAATATGTGGTATCAAAGCATAGAATATTACTACCTGTACATGAGATTTGGTTTCAATTCACGGTGGGAGCATTGGTGTCGACTGGTGTGAGCTCATGAAGAAATTGGTTGCTGTTGCGAGGTGCCAAATAAGCTTGTGTCAAGATATCAGTTTCGCAGTTTCTGCAAGAGGAGCTAGGGTAGAACCAGATCGCAGCAGTTGACCAGCGATGAGGTTGAAGCGGACATAGAAAATCCAAAGAGGATTCTTTCATTTTTTTATCCCACAATTTTGAAAGGCGTTTATAGTATGTATAAACGACTTAACTACTATGTCTTTGCAGCCACCAAGCTACCTCTGGAGGGTCAAGCAACAGACCAGTCCTCTTCGGGTGAGGATAGGAAGGAAGAGTAAATTTGCGCTCAACACAATCTTGCAAGCACAGTTTAGTATGGGAACAAGATCGTGATGCTTCCATTTCTGTGCAATCAGAAGATGGTGGACAAGAAGTTGCTCAGGGTTTGCCATTTCAGCGTGCAATGTGGGACTTTGGACAGTGTGATGCAAGCTCTCACATTTTGGCTTGTTAAAGGAACTGTGAATAAATCAACGTTTTAGAAGTGCATTGGATCACCAATTGAGTTTTATGCTTTTAGTTTGAGTCATTGTTAGCATCATTTTTTTCTTTAATATTGAAATTAAGTGTTGCTTGCTCTCATCGCTGAAATACTTAGCCTTTCTTGCTGACCCCTCGACCCTGACCTCAACTGGCTCTTCTCCTGCTCACACATACCCTTAGGCTCTACACACTCAACCAGCTCAAGTACTTCTGCTATTATTGTATCCAGAATCAATGGATGCTTTCTCTGCCGCTGAGACTGGTGCATTATATTCCCAATCACCCACCACCAAGCCCTTCCGATACTTGGCTACTTACTTTACCGCATAAAAGTGACCAAGTGAACAAGAAGCCCACCGAAGCCCCGAAGCTTCTAAAGCACTGAAGCGCAGTAAATAAATAGCATAAACAATGTACCTCTCAGCCATTACAAACTTATTCTGGCTGTTACACTCCCAACATTGAGGAGAAAAGTTCAGGACAAAGGCGTTATAAAAGAGACAATTTCTTTCTGGAGAAAGCCATTACAATGAAGAAAACTGCGTTGAAGAATCAACGTTTGCCAGAAGAAGCTGCCAGCGTTTGCAGAAAATTGTCTAAGAACCAACGTTTTCCAGGCAAGTTGCGTTAATTTACTTCTCCAAAAAACCATTTTCATAAAGCTATGGCTTTATAATATAAATATTGAAACGTGCCAATCATTTTTTTTTTTTAAAGTGATTTCAATGAAAAATTACATGGATAAATGTAAAGTTTAAACGAATACAACCGTAATTCACTTTTGATAGAGTGACCATAAAATTCATTAAATTGTTTTTTTATGGAACTTTAAAAAGGATTATATTTTGTAATATTTTGGAGAGATAAGTTAGTTTTTTGGAATGAGAAGTAAGAAGTAACTTTATACATTTTGGAGAGATAAGGACTATTGGTTTGAGTGAGAATCATTATTGTAATCCAAAGTAATTTTTTACTTTGAGAGAGATTGAATCAGTGCAGGCATTTCTTTGAACGCATTTGCTTCCAAAATTTGCGAGCGTTAGATTCTCATTGTTTGAGAAAGCTTCAGTGGCAATGTTGTAAAAGATGAAAGATTGATGACCTTAATACTTAATAAAGACATATTATTTGTGGTGTTGATGTGTCCTAGATCTGCCCGAAATTGAATAAGGGGATCTTAGGTACACCATGTGTATTTGTGATCGCAAGTGTTTTTATGGCTTCATGTTGTTGCTTATGATTTGTGTCTAGTTTTGACACATAAATGATCGCATTTACCACACACATAAAGTTCAATACAAGCAAGCACAACACATGTAACGAAGTAGCTTCAAGGAAGGATAATTAAGCTCAACACATGCATTTGCGTCACTACAACAAATAATCAAAGTTTTCAACATCGGAATTTTACCTCAACAAACAAATTCACTCAATACGTTCAAGTTCATGAATCTACAAACTCCAGCATTTCAAAGCAAAGTCTACATCACTACAATCAAGTTAATGAATCTGTAAATTTCAACGTTTCAGAGCACAGTCTACATCAACATTATTGAACTTGTAATCAAACTCAAATTACATTGAATTGTAAGGGTGCATTCTCGGTTGAAACCGACACCCAAGTCTTGAATTGAGTCAAATTGAATTCATTGTAGTGAATCATTGAAATCATTGTAAGCTTTTTTGGGTGCATTTTCGACAGTGTTCGACACCCTTCCTTTAAGAAAAATCAAGTGAAAGCACGAATTTTAACTCTAACACAAACAAGCAACAAGTTCACATCTCCTGCAAGCGAGCGTGAGTATTCATTCAAGAAATTTGCGTCAAAATAGTACAAAGTTCAAACCTTCAAGCGAGCTAGAGTGAAGTTCATTACAGCAACGATCAAAGCAACCAAGCAAGTTCCACTCTAACATCAATCAAGCAAGTTGAGATCGACATCAAGCGAGCGTGGCTATTCATTCAAGTGAGCGTGAAGTCATCAAGTAAGGCAAGTGAGTGTTCACACAAACGCGATCGTCATCAAGCGAGCGTGAATTCCAGAGTTTAAGTAAGAAAGTTCTACAACTCTAGCAAGTGTTCCCAGCAAGTGCAATAAGAAACAAATCAAGCGAGTGAGCCATTCAAGTCCCATAGCAAGCGAGCCTGTCATTCAAGTAACAAAATCAAGTGAAATAGTTCAAATCACAACATCTACGACAAGAGAGCTTGATTTCAAGTGAGCAAGTTTGGATGGCGCAACATATTCAGTTGTTAAACATTCTTCACAGTTTGATCATCTCCAGTGATGAAGACATGGTGCACATCAGCAAAGAAACTCTTGCTGATATTTCACGGCATCTACGACAAACACATGAAACAATTGAGTTCCTTCAACTAGAGTCGCAACTACAAAGAGATGAGCTGCAACAGAAGAGTGCTTCTTCCAAGTCATTCAATGATACAGATGAAGATAAAGATGTTGATTCCAAATCATTCATCCAAACAACTTCAAGTGTCAAAGTTGTTCATGATCAAATTCAAGTTTCTTCCAAACCCATCATCAAGCCCTGGGAAGAGATTCAAAATAACAAGAATCGACGAGGCTTAGGATATGTCACTGATGACACCAACTTACATATCCCAGATTATTCCAAGCCAATTAAGTTTGTGAGTGCAGGATTTCTTGAACAACTCACCTCAGTAGGTTCTGAGAAAATTGCAGACAAATAGAATTGCACGCAACCTGAAGTTAATGTCCAACCGAAATGTTCTCATTGTCAAAGAACCGGTCATATGGAAGATCAGTGTTTTGATCTCCATCCTTGTCGCCATTGTGGCAATCCCAATCATTCCTCAGAAAAATGTCGCAACCAACAACAATCAGCCAGATTAAAGATACATTATGAATGGATCGATCCTTGGGAATGGTCATCCACAGTCAAAAGATTGTCTCAGTTCTACAACCGACTACAATCACACATAGTGCAGCCAGCAGTGAACATATGATGGTACTCTCATGCAGTTGAATGAGGGAGTACAGCAGTGAAACTCTCCTACACCTGAAGGGGGGGAGTTCAAATATATTTTGGAGAAGATTGTCTCTCCTTTCAGCTGACAAAGGGGGGAAAATGTCAATGAAATTGACAAGTGGTTGTCAGACTGAAAGTCTCGACAACATCAGCGAAGCAGCCAGTGGGCATCTTCATCAGCCAATGGGAATTTTTCATCAACAGTGATCATTAGCAAATTCGCCAGTGGGCGATCGATAGCCAAAGCAGCGGTGAGTAGCTTTCATCATAGCAAAAGCAACATTGAGTTGTTTTTCGACATCTTCAGCCAGTGGGCGATCATCATTAGCAAATACGCCAGTGGGCATTCATCAAATTGTGTCAGTGGACACCGGATGCTGTTTTCAAGCAAAGGACAGTTGGATCCTTTTGCGGCTTGGCACATGATGGAGTTGTCAAGTGTCCTTTTGAGATGAATCAGTCATGTAGCTGACTCACTCTCTTCATATTGCAGTTTCTTCAGCATCCAGATTTGGCAGTTTTTCAGGCAATATTTTTGAGGATCAACATGAGAACTTGGAAGATGGTTCCTTGTTCTTATTTTGGATTTATCATTGAAGGGGGGAATGTTAACCTCTCTCATAAAACAATAATAAATCCAAAAATAAATAAATAAGTTAAATATTCCAAGTTAGGAATTTGTGCCTAACTCTTGGGTTGTTCCTCTAAGATAGGAGTTAGTTTAGGTAACTCCTATATTGGTGTATGTCTGGTGAGAAATTATATCAACCAAAGGAGAAATTATCTCAACCAAAAGTGTCTAAGATAGCACGCACTATCTTGAGAACACTATCTCTCATCTATTTATTTGTAACACTATATTCAATTTTTTTGAATGAATGAAAATGTGAGAGAGAAGCATGAGGCTTCAGCCTTTTTCCGCCAATATTTTGTATCTGGTTTTTATGTGTGCTTTATCTATTTGTCTGAGTTAATTTCTATTTTCAATATTTCAGAGAGAGTGGGTTTGAATGATGGTTGATTTGAGTTAGTCAATTCATCAACTAGTGAAGGATTAAGGGAGAGTCTCCTGTAACCAGATGGAAGAAGCTGAAGAGAAGCAAGATGGTTATCCAACACTTTTTTGGCTTCATCCAAATAGGGACAAAGGTGAATGGGGTGATTCCCTTCACATATCCTATAGGAAAACTTAAATGTACCCTCCTTTCCATGAACTTTACTACCACTAGTTGATGGTGTGTCACTAGCATGATCTCCAGAAGTTGATGTTGTAGGGCTGATACATTACTATTTGAGACTAGAAGTCTGGCAAGGACTTGATGGATTTTATTTGGGTCAAGGAAAGTATGTGATCAATATGTTGAAGAGGTTTGACATGATGTACTGCAAACCTATGACCACTCTGATGATCACAAACTTGAAGAGACTAAGGAGTTCTAAATCGAACCCTGTGGATCCTTCCAAGTATAGACAACTAATTGGCTCATTTATGTACTTGGTGAATACTTGACCAGACATATGTTTTGCAGTAAATATTCTTAGTCAATTCCAAGTGGATCCAAAGCATGATCATTGGATTATATTCATTTATGACTACTCTAGGAGGACTTGGATATATTTCCTGAAGACCAAGGGTGAGGCCTTTAGTCGCTTTAAAGAGTTCAAAGTTCTTGTGGAAAAGAAAACAGGTAGGAAAATTCGAGTCTTGAGGTCAGACAATGGCGAGTACACTGATGGTAGGTTTTTTGACTTCTGTGCACAGGAGGGCATTAAGAGAGAGTTCACAGTTCCTTATAATCCCCAGCAGAATGGGGTTTCTGAAAGGAATAACAGAGCTATTGTGGGGCCCCAACAATAGCTTTGTTCTTCCTTTCAGACACCCCATTCTGCTGGGGATTGTAAGGAACCGTTAACTCTCTCTTAATGCCCTCCTATGCACAGAAGTCAAAAAACCCACCATCAGTGTACTCACCATTGTTTGACCTCAAGACCCGAATATTCCTACCTGTCTACGTTTCCACAAGAGCTTTGAACTCTTTAAAGTGAAATATATCCAAGTCCTCCTAGAGTAGTCATCATGAATAGAACATTGTGAGGCTGTATATCAAAATTTGTGAGGCTTGATGGATGGTTTCTCATCAGATGTTGCATTCAAAGCAATGGTTGCTTGGTTGCCCCTCTGCTAAATTTGCTTCTTCTTCTTCTTCTTCCCTTTCTTTTTCTTCTTAGCCACCTGGTTACTAGTACCAATAATTTCACCAGGCAAAGAGGAAGAAGGGGAGGAAGAAACAACCGACGAAGAAGGCAAAGGGTCAACTTTAGGATCAACTAGAGGTTGATTTTGTCTAGTTGGAGGTGTACTCGATTGCGGAGAAATCACGACATTTTGAACCAAGGAGGTTGAAAACAACCATACTGGCAAGCCAATGGTAAATCTCAGAAGGGACAATGTAGCCATATATGGAGCACCAATATTTCCAAAAGGAGGAAAAGGACTAGGATTCCCATTAAAAGGAATTCCTTGATCGGTGGACTCCGGATTTGTCGCCATATGTGTCAACCTAAGATCAACTAAGGAGCGAGCATGGAGGATGTTATCCACAATCAATTAAATTTATTTTAATCAAAGTAACATAACAAAACAAAAGAGGGATAATGTAGGCAAATGGTTTACCAAAAAACTGTGAACTACAGAATACCTCCCGGCGAACCGAAAAGTACAGGCAGGCAATCTCCCCGAATGCTATGTTCAGTGTATCACAATGTGCAAGGCGGCTAACTCGGTTACCTAATGATGGATAGCAACCTAGTGTTGTCCAATCCGTATAACCGATGTCTAATGCAAAACCACACAGTGAGAGCATTCCCATACACTTTACGTATTGTAACACCACCCTATATACCAGAAGGTATGTGGAAAAGCTACGATATACTCACATATGTGGAATGAGGTATCACACTCGGGATGTATTGCAAACAATTAAGTGACAGCTGCTTTGTTTTACGACGCTGGAACACATCTCTAGCCTAGACCTCTAAATGTTTTTCATTAGGTGACAATGCTCCATTAGGTAAATTCAGGAAAATTTTAAGTCAATCTTCTTTAGAATTTGCCTTTCAAGGTTCACCACGTGATATATATTTGCAATTCCTAAAATGAAACTATCATGATAAACACTCTTTTCATTCAATTGAATAATGAAAACCTTAGCTAGTAGGGATAGAGCAATCAGATCTTTGACAAAAAGAAAAGAACACAGCTAATGCAATTTCCCTAGCTATTCCTTTCAATCATTCACAAACTACAATATGAACAATGCAAGTTTTTCTTTTCAAATCCCTTAATGTTATGATGAACAAAAAGGAAACTAATGCACATTCAATCAATCAATCTTTTTATAAGAACGAACACTTTACGAGAGTTTAGTTTCGAAGGAAAAGAAGACTTTTATGACACTTTCTTTCGAACAAAGATTAATAGACTATAATCTAATTTTGACTATAGACTGATAATGACAAAGAAAACATTTAAGAAAAATTAATCAATCAAATCAAAGTAGGGCTAGACAAGGAGATAGAAACTTGTTCTCCGCATTCATTGATCAATCAGCGAACAAACAAACAGACAAAAGTTGGCAAAACTCATTCCAAAGGTGGGAAATTGACCCCAGGAGGATCAACGCAGCACTGAATGGGAGACAGTGCGCTTCAGAGCACTGTCCCTAAGCCAAGGGTGCTCTGCAGCGCATTGTGTCCCTCACAAGCCTGCGCTAGTGACAATGAGCCATTTCAAAAGGCAATTTGACACAGTTTTGACCAAATTTTCAATGCAAAAGAGCTGAATTACAATCTATGAACACAAGTAAGGTTTGCAAGGATGTCCTAGGAGGTGGATAAGCTACTAGGAAAGAGGATCTTCCCCAGTGGAGTCACCAATTTGTTTTGGAGAATTTGGTATCTACGGATAAATACTAATTCCCTAGATAAGTAGCCATATCTAGAACAACAATTTAAAGTGTTTTAGTCTTTTCCTATAAGAAATAGATAAGATGAGAAGATGAGAAGACCTACTTGTAGTTCTTCTTTCCTCTCGTCTCCTTTGTATCGATCCTATCGCTCCTTCCCATACTTAATACGCTTGAGAAGTACCTGTAAACACAACAGAAAACAAAGAATCGATCAAAGCAAAAGATCTATTGAATATAAGTGAATGGAATCAGATACATTTCACACATATAAGCATTATAAAACAATACAAACATATGGGAGAAAGGTTCAAACACTTTATTGAATAGAAGAAGGAATTAAAACCATTCGTGTCTGCTTGAAAGCCATTCCTCCAGCTTGGATCCCATCCACATCACATCAAAAGCATGACAAACTTGTAGCATTACAATACTTCCTTCAAAGCCAAATCTCATAGCAATATTATCTCCTTACAATTCAACATAAGCCAACCCCTAATCACTTAGATGAGTGGTTAATTTATAGGAAGATGAAAGAGGTTTTTTCATAAATGGTGGCATTGAATGGCTTTCCATACTTAGAATTAGTTCCATGGAGGAAGGGATGAGAGGATAGGATGCATCTTAACTCATTCCTCATCCATTTTCGAGCTCATAGGAGTTGATAAGTGAGGGAACCTAGTAGATGACTCCAAAAGATAAGAATATTCCCCAAACCCTATGTGAATTTCACTCAAACTCACCCAGCAAAGGTGAACGGAAGCCTAAGTGCTCTACAAAGCACCCTAACATGGACTTAACTGCTCTGCAGCGTGCCCTTACATGGGCCTACCCACGCTAGTCCCTCTAGAGGCTATTTCTGGATGTCTTCAAGTCATGAAACTGTCTGGGAAGGAGGCATTCAAAGGAGTGACTTGTTTAGGCCATGTAGCAACTAAAATTAGGGTTTGATGAGCCCTAAAACACTGATCTAGATGATGGGATTGATGTGCCCAAATGGATCTGTAACAAAACCCAAGTGTGTGCAAGCATCAAGTGACACTCTTCAAGGGAGGCTCCAAAATTGGTGTAGTTCAAAATTTTGGAGGGTGGTTGTAGCTGCTACAATAGACCCTTACTCCCTCTACTTCAAATATCATCAATTCCTTCTT
This sequence comes from Pinus tabuliformis, assembly GCA_031772625.1. Taxonomy (NCBI): domain Eukaryota; kingdom Viridiplantae; phylum Streptophyta; class Pinopsida; order Pinales; family Pinaceae; genus Pinus; species Pinus tabuliformis. Next base: position 1,296,310,191 of record CM062807.1, read on the forward strand.
CAAATATATGATGGCATAATTCTCATAGGCCTAGTTGATTCTTAGTAGTGCCGGGTAAGGATCTTTGTCTCCCATAATATCTATTACTTTAAAATCCACATGTGTATTTACCCATGCTACACCTATCTCTACATCCTCTAGTCTCCCAATTGGAATTATACAGTAATGGTTTGCCATCCGTAATTGGATTAGTGAGAACTTCAACTGAGGTTTCCCCAGTGCCTCACATATCTTTCTTGGTAGAACGTTGACATCAGAGCCCAAATCTAACATAATGTCCTTAATTTGAAATCTTGCAATCAGAGCATTGATCTTGAATTCCCTACCTGTGTAGGTTTAACCCTGTACAGAATTTACATGCATACGAATTCTAAGAACAGAAAATAAACAATGCAAGAGCTTAACACATAAAACACATATACATAGAGATTTCCCTTGGATCCCAAAATCGGGACTACTAGCTTGATTTTTCATTATGTTCATTTCAATGTTACAATACATATTTATACATGCTGAAGCATCCAATACAATGGACCAAAAACCACCGTGTCCAAAACCATGGACCGAAAACCATCGCATCCAAAACCATGGACCAAAAACCATCACGTCCAAAAGCATGTGCGAAAACCATGCACAAAACCATAGGTAGGTCTACCCAACCTAATATAGGGTCCAAAACAAATTTCCCTGAGGCATTGCCCTGGACCCCGTAGAGGGTGCTACCCACCCCCCTCAAACCCCCTGTGACACCCCCGTTGTGCAATTGGTACAATGAAGGGGGGGCTCTGCGCCCCCTCTAACCCCCCAGTTAACTACGTAGGCTAGTCGTGGAAAGAATATAACACAACCCAACTACCTGTTCTCTTTTCATTTCTTCTTACTCTTCTATTATGCTTTTTAGGAAAATTGGTAAAGATTGTCCCTACTTTAGTCTCTTCCTCCAATATGGATGCTCTCAGGCTTCTCCAAAACTCCCCAAGTATCTGATCATTGTTGACAATCTGTAGGAATGGCCTAGACCATTCCTCAATAGGGTAGACAATGGTGGATTTTGGAAGGTCTAAATTCTTGTCTTTTTGAGACTCTATCTGCCCATTTGATGGTCCTATGCCTAGAGTCAGATTGTCGAACAACTTTGATGCCTCCTAGTAGTACTATTTTCACTGCTTGGTGTCATACAACCGCTTTGGGGAGGCTACTGGGATGATTTTTGGCTGGTCTTGCTTGGCCTGGTCAACTCTCATCTTCTTGCCCCTGTGGGTAACTATGTTAATGTTGGATAACGAGCCTTTGTCTATGATCTTGGGCTCTTCATTTATTACATTGGCCCCTCATTATCTGTTTTGCTCCTCCCATCTTGCAATTAGCTCTGGACAATCATTCGTCGCATGAGCATTGACCCTGCACTAGGAACACCAAGATATCCTCAGTAGAGGGAAGTCCCGCATGACATGTCCCTCCTGGTCACAGTTGTAGAAATGAACATGCTTGCTACCCCCTACCCTTCCTCCTCTCGTTCCTCCTCCTCCTTGCCCGCCTCAAGCAATCTCATTGTTATAGAAGGTCGAGCAGTCTAACCGATCTGCTAGTGCATCCAGCACTCTACACTGGTCAATGTGGTGAGTGGTGGACACAGAAAAATCACAGTAGTTGTTACTCATAACGTTAGAGTACTTCTGCAATATTGGGCATAGGCGAGGTGGGATCCTATAACCCCTACACACTTCGTAGTACTCTGGTTTTTTATGGTCTGCATATGCTCCTTTTGATCCCACCGTCATGACTCCTGCTATGGGTGGGGGCCTTGATGGTCCTCCAGGGGTTGACGCAGCACCCACGCCCCTTAGCCTCGGGAACTCCATGGCGACATGACCTTCCACTAGGCAGTTGGTACACCACATGTTTGGTCTTGTTTGGCGGGCTGGTTGTAGATCTTTCAACTTCTCTGTTAGACTTGCAATCTAGTGTTGCAGACCCATAGAGGGGTCATGTGAAGGATCTCCCCCTCAGTGTTCATGCGGGTATCCCATCATCGCCTCGATTCAGGTTTCTTGCTCTAGGGCATCCTGCATCATCTCAATTTTTTGTTGTGTCAACGGCGTCCAGGTGAGGGGTAACAAAGCCTTGATGAACCAATCCCTCATAACAAATCTTGCCAATTGTGTCTTTAAACCTTTGCATTAGTTCCCAGGTGGTTTCTCCCTACCGTTGCCTTATCTCCCATAGCTATGACAACCCTTGTTGATATGTCTGGGGAAGTTTGAATTCCTGTACAAAATCTCTCTTAATCTCATCCATTGTTGGGTTCTGATGTAACTTTGACAATTTTATGAACCACCTCAAGGCCCTTTCCCTGAGGGTGGTCTGGAACTCTATCAGCCTCACATTTTCAGGCATCTAACGAGCCCTTTAGATAGCCTCACATAAGTACCAATGTTACTCTACGTCTTCATTTCCTCTACTAGAGAATTCCATATATCTTGTAAATGCCCCTTGCATTATGGACTTTGTTCGTGCTAAAAGCACAAAACCTTATGATCTCGACTGTTGAGATCCTTGTAACCCCAAATTACTATTACTAGTATTTCCTCCATTGCCACTAGTAATACCAACCTTATAGTTAATATGCACTCTTATTATCTTAAGAAACTTAGAAATAAATTTACCATGGTTGTTGTAGAGTACCAAGGGAAGGTCGAGGGAGATGCTACCTGATCCTTGGGGGGTTGTATCCTTGATTCTTCCAGACACATCATCCCCCATCAACAATCTCATCATCATGAAGTACATCTCATTCTCTAAGTATTCTTTCGAGCCAACACAACCAGTTCCATTCAATCCCTCCCTCGCGACTAGTGAGGTAAGGCTCCTATCACCTTCTGAGCTTCTAATTGTCCCAACCATATCTATCTTTCACCATTTTTTCCTTCATATTTCCTTCCTCTCCCAGGTTCCTCAACACTGCTCTTGCTTGGTGTAATTCTTCTGGCTTCCTTCTAATCGCCTACATGGCCCTTTCCTAGCATTTTTCCGCTATCTGCACTCTCACTTCCCTAGCCCTTCGTGACTCCTCTATGTCCATCCGTATAGTAACTCCATAATCCCCCGTTAGGTAGCATTCCTCCACTTGGATACTTCCCCTGGTACTGGAGTTTTAGGCTGCCATGCTCAGACTTTGGAATATCAGTAGGCCTTCTTCCACCATTAAAAATTTAATCTAGAGGGTTACTTCTTTCAACATATTCCCCCTCAACCTCGCTCAAAACCCAAATTCGACTTTTGAAAAGTTTTGGTGGCTTTCTTCCACGAACTAAACGACGTACCCTTTAGCGCAGTTTACACCCATAAATCTACTACTCTTGTTAGATTCATGTCAAGATGGTAGAGTGCAGAAAGATCCATTGGAGTCCAGTTGCGATGAGGCAATGTCTATCCTCCTGAGTTACCCTTCACCTGCAATATTTGTAGCTAGTTGTACAACTCTTCTAGGAATTTACACTAGAAGATCTTGTATTGATTGCTTGTGACCTCTGAATACAGGATTTCCTCTTTCAGTTTCACAAGAGCTCGGTGGTGAAGTAGATATTGCTGATAAATAAACCAATCCACTTGCTCGTCTCACCAGTTTCGTATTTGCTTCTTAAAAATCCATGATACCATATTTAGAACCCTCTTTTTTGTTTCTAGGTCCCAACAATGGAACCATCTTTTTGCACGAAAATGACAGCAGGGTTGAGACCCTGGGTTCTGGCATAAGGGGCCAACAAGGCTTCGTTGTAGTCTAAAGCAATGCTGACATTTTCACCTTACCAAGAGAGGGTAAGGAGTCTCACCCGAGGTGTTCCGCGACCAAAGTTAGATGAGGGAGTAGTTAGGTACCAGAGGAAGTCATCTCAGATGGAAGAAACCAACAAATATTAGCCTAGCATAGGAGTTAACCATATCATAATAACCCATTCATTCTATATCAGGAAACCATCTAGCTCAATGCATCCATTCAATTTTTAAAGGGGAAAAACAATGCTTAGCAATATCAGGTCATTTTGAATAGTCTTTCCATTAATATAACATTCAACAATACATAAGGCTCAAGGCCTGAAAATTAACAACATGAATAACCACAACCAATCATAAACTAATACAGAAAGGAGAACAAAGTCATTTACATCACTCCGAAACACAAGAAGACTCAAACTATTATAGACTCATTCCACCGACTAGAAACAAAACTCCTTCACTCTTTCCTCTCCTTTTTATCCCCTACCATATGCCCAGACTTCCAATTCTCCTATCCTTCTTCTCAGTTGCCTTTACTCTCGGCCACCTTTTCTCTTTTCATTCTCGATTATCCTTGCTTCTTCTCGCCACCTTTCTGCAACTGCCATTCATCCTTTAGTTTCTAATCTCCCCTCAGATGTCGACTTCGCAACTCCAACAGTCATTCCCACCACTCGTCATTGACTTATTTCTTTGCAAAATCTCAAAACGAAGGCCCCAACACCATCTATAAAAATGATGGAAATCTAGCTGAGCCATCCTTCAACCAAAACAAAACTAAGAATGTTACTGCAAGATAAGATAAAAAAGGTAGGAGAAGATCTAAAATCGTCCTTGACTCTAGAACCACCAAACTAATGGATTTTCTGTAAGGAATAAATCTCCATGATGTATCTCTCTAAAGCTTCCATTTCGTGGGTCCTTAGAGGGAATCTACCCGCACCAGGGGATGCCACATGAAGATTATGTATCTGAAACTCCAAGGGTTGGGTGATCCCTCCAAAAGGATTTCCATAAAACACCTTATTGAGTCGACCTACCTTGTTATCATCCTAATAAAAGAAATTATGTTATCAGGAAAAAGGGCTAGAATATTCTTTTTGAATATATGTCTAGATTGGTTGATTATTTCTATTGATTCTATAGGCTTATTGAGTGGAATGGTATCTATGTGGAACCCTCACATTATCAATGTCAAAGCATATAAGTTTTTTTTGTTGGAATTCTCCTTTCTTGCTTTATTTGTGGAATGTCCAATTGCATCCACATCCTCAACATCTACACCCCATACAATGTTAGGAGGAATTTTTGGCAATGCATGGACGATTTCTTGATTATGAATATTAGATCATTCATAATGGAAGGAGACATGAATTTGACCATTTTGGTGAGGAAATTTGGGGTTCCAGTAGCAGATTGGACCCATTGGGTACTTTCTTTTTAGATTTATTCTTTGTAAACAACTTGGTGGACATCTGCCCAAACCCTTTGGCCCCAACATGGAAGAATGAGAGGGAAATCCCACATAACATTGCAAAATGACTAGATCATTTCCTAATTCATGATAACTTTGTCGAGGTGTTGGGTGTTGTGAGATCCATAGTATCCCCAAAAATCATCTTGGGTCATGCCCCAATCATCCTACAGTAGCGTGAGGGGAGGGTGGCAGTTGGTATTTCATTCAAATTTAATCACTTTTGGTTAGAGGACTCGGGCTTGTGTGACTTGATAAAGGAGACTTGGCTGGACTGTTTTGTGGACCTAGAACTTTCTGTTATGGAATCTTTGGTGTTCAAGTTGAAGAAACTAAAAATTGTGACTCGAGAATGGATAATTTAAAAAAATAAAGGAACAAAGGCAGCTTTTGCAGGAGATCAAAGAGGAAATGGCATATTTATCGAATCCTCTCTCCCATGATTTTCAAAAGATGGATGTTCAACAAATATTGATATAGCTAGAATCTCTCAAAAGAAATATCTTGGACAAACCAGAACAAGAATGGTGTCTGAATAGCAAGGTGACTTTGATTGCATGTGGGGATAGAAATACAAAATTTTTCCAAAAATTTACGGCCAACAAAAGGAAGGAAAACAATATATGGGAAATTGAAGATGATATGGGCAAAAAGGCTACTCAAAATGAAGAACTCAGATACTGGCAGTAAAATACATTGAAGAATTTTATAAAGCTATGGAGGATGCTGAGATTGAGCATCCACTGAAATTTTCTGATACCCCAGATTTTTCTCAAAAGAGGAATACATAAATGTTGGTGGTCTTGTTTCCATGGAGAAGGTGAAAAATGTGTTAAAATATTTCACAAAAGATGAAAGTCCAGGACCAAACAATTGCCCAATAGAGATCTTTATACATCTTTTCAAGATTACGAGCCTTGATATTTTATATATGGTGGAGTGGTGACAAAATATGCAAATTGTTGGTGCAATGAATGCGACTTTCCTTGCACTAATTCCAAAAAAAGCATGCCCCAGTTCTTTCAAGGACTTTAGGCCCATCTCGTTGTGCAATATTGTGTGTAAATTGATCTCCAAGATAATTTCAAATAGGATGAGGAACTTTCTATCAGCTCATATTTCACTTGAGAAATTTGGTTTCCTCAAGAATAGAAGAATCCAGGACATGGTCACCATCACTCAAGAGGATTTACACTTGATTAAATCCCATAGAAAGGAGGTGATTATATTAAAGTTGGATTTCCATCGTGCCTATGACATCATGGATTGGACATATCTGAGGTTAATTTTACACAAAATAAGATTCTCAATGAAATTATGTGGTAGAATTGATAATGGAATGTGTTTCTTCGGTAAATTATGCAATTAGTATTAATGGAGTCCCCACAATTTCTTTTTGTGCATTACGTGGTCTTCGACAAGGATATTGTTTATCCCCGCTTCTTTTTTTTAATGCCATTGAGGGAATTAGTCTAAGGATTAAGGTGGATAAGGCTATGGGTTTATTCTCAAGATTCTAGTTTAATAGATAGTCCTCCATCTTCCACCTAATGTTCATGGATGACGTGCTTGTTTTTGGGCAGGTCTTTGTGGGGCATTGGTTACATCTTCAACATGTTATTTACACTTTTGGCAATGCATCTGGATTAATCATGAGCCAACACAAATCAAAATCTGCTATACTCAATGAAAAGCCTTCTCTAGTGTGCAAAATTGGAAATTATTTTGGTATTTCTCAAGCTCCAATTGAGTGGATCCCTAATGGCCCAAAAATCAAATTCCTCATATCTCATTGAAACCAGGGCAAGATCGAAGAGCACATTGTCTTGATTCCAATGGCGCAGACAACACCTCCATCTAACTTCATATGAGGGAGTTATTTCTAGTCAAATTTTTGGTAAACCAAGCACAAAGACCTAAAATTAGCATATCCCAGCTAAATTTGGCATACCTTCACTAAATATGGCATAAGTTTAGCAACAATTAATTTTGGCAGAACTGCCAAATTTGGCGGCATTTACCAAAGTTAGAGGAAAATTGGAGGGCCAATAAAATGGCATGTGGCCCCATTGGATGGTGCCACATGCACCCAAGGGAAGCCAAATTGGCCTTGGCCCAACAAAAGTTGGCCGATTTGGTTTATTTTGGATACGGTAAAATCTGGTTGGAAACAGGTCGACATTGTTTCAATGTTGAACGGGTTGTTTTAAGGTTTTAAGTTTTAACAAACATTGGTATTATAACATGAAAACCAATTGTTACGAATCGGTTGTTATGGTGATGGTTTTTTAAATCTGTATCAACTACAAATTATATGACTGGGCAATTTGTTTAAACCATATATGGTTAACAAGCAACATGACAGAGTAGTCCCATTTGCTATGTAAATTGAATGGTTAAAAATTGATAGAACCAACATATTATTGTTGGTTGTTTGGAATGGTTGGTACCATGTGATTTGACGTTACAACCTGGTGGTCATGGCACACTGGGAGCAATTTCGTATGGCGATGATTTATGAGCACAATTTTACCATTCAACGACACACCGCTACATTCCAAACGATTAGCGGGCCACATGTTGGCGGAGTCACAACTACAATTACTGGAGTGGTCAACCAATGGTTATAAAACCAAAGCCTATTAGAAGTCACATGTTTGATTAAAACTATAACCTAACGGATTATAAAACCGTCAAAACTACCGTTAGCAGCATTTTGAGCGATGGTGGTTTTTCAACATATATATATATATAGGAGTTGTCTATAATGCGACTTTTTGAGATTCCGGTGACGGAATCTGGCGGAAGAAATTGAGATGAAATCATGATTTTTTGCAGTTAAAATGGTTTTTTAACTGCATATTCGGATTCAGCACCCTGAAAAACCCCTGGGACGCTTTCATTGTGCAGAAACTAGTTATCAAACTTCGATTTCAATAAATTACTGCCGGATTTTCACCAGAAAAAATCGCCGGAAAGGCTTTCAAAAAGTCGCGTTAAAGACTACATCTATATATATATATATATATATATATTCAGCAGTTGATTCCATTGATAGTTCGACATATACCGACAGATTTTGGAACGACAAGTGTGGTAGTCAACCGACAGAAGGTTATATATGGCTGTCATTTTTATAAAACTTCAACCGTTAACAAATGTTTGTGTCGCAGAGCTTTATTATCGGAGGCAGTTATATAAAATGGTCAAATTTTATCTGGCAGTGACATGTATGTGCTATTTGGGTCGATCAAAGTCGACAGCGAAACAAAACAAAAACCAATGTTTCTTCTTTTATTACAAAATATACAAAGGAGGTTGGGATCCGTGGGGTTGAACCCGCGGAAATCAGGCTACCAACAACTCAACAGTCATACACCAACCATATACACCCACACGGGACCATTGCTTTATCCGCACACACAAAACTATTTAAACCTTGTTTATTCGTCATTTAGAGTGGGCAGAGGGAGCTGTGAGTGGGCTAAGGGCCAATGGGCACATTGGAACTCAATGCAGTGGGAATCTCAACCCGCAGGAACACTGACTCTGTAGATCCTTGAGTGTAGAACCATGATGACGGGGTTCCAAGAGGGATATTCCAAGGGATTATTCTAGAGAATATTTCATGAATAATCTTTGTGGAATCTAAAAGATTCCCTAAGGGGACAGGATTGTAGGTGGTGGAATGCCATCGATTTATACTCATTTTAGTATGAATTTTGCTATGATCACAATGTTGTAGTCAATTTTTGCATCTGGGTAGTGAAATTCAGGGGTCATGGAAGAAGCCTGCCTTCATCATTAATTATTGTGCATGAAGTTTGAGACGACAATGCACCCTTCAAAACTAATTCATGTTTACAATCAAAAGTCTCAGGAGGATGAGACGGACCTGCTGGTGTTGTGATTGTTGTCATTTGAGCAACCAAACTTCAATTCACTCCCAATATTGGAGATATAATGATATATTTTTCCATGTACTATCCTTTTTTTTATAAGATGACTGTAGAAACCTCCTAGCTATTAAAGTAGTGCCTCTAGACGTAGTCCACACTAGATGAACTCTGTTATCAAACTTTTGAGTGCATTATCTTATTGTCTCTTTTGTGTTTCTCTTCTTTAAGTGTTTTCATACATGGTTTTTTTAACATGCTCTTTCATGAAATTCTGCTAACATCAACTAAAGAAAAGATATTGGTTAATGTTGATAAATCAAAGACCCTGGATCAATGGTGGAAGTTAGCTTTAAATATTTTGGGTTTCACATGAAACCAAATAATTTTATCAAATCCTACTAGCAATGGCACATTGATATTTTCAAAAGGAAATTAAGCTACTGGACATACAGGTGGTTGTCCCTTGGAGGAAGAATTGTGTTGGTTCAATCTGTATTGCAAAATATCATAATTTTTTGGATGCATCTATATCGACTCCCCAAGGGTATTATCAAATGAATAGATGCCATTATTGTATACTTTATTTGATAATGTGTAAGAGGATATAGGAAGATACATTTGGTGAAGTTAGAATCGATTTCTAAGAGCCCCGATTTTGGGGGATGGAGTATTAAAAAGACTAAATATTTTGGATGGGCCCCGTTGGCGATGAGTTTTTGGCGAGCGCTCTTTGGTAGTGGTATATAGGAAAATAGTATTAGGAGTAAGTATTTAAAGAACAAATCTTCAGTGGAACAGATTAGTTAGGGTGCCAAATGCACTAAATCTACTTCATACATTTAGAGAAGCGTGCTTGCGTCTAGTATATGGTTTTTTAAGAATCTATGTTGCTTCATTAGATCTCATAACACTGCTGACATTGGGAGAGATTCTATATATATTGTGGTTTGGTCTCAAATCCTTCCCAACATAATCAATTAATAGTTGTGGTCCATACATATTTATCATTTTGAACAGATTTGGAAAGGTTGGGACCAGCTAGGTCAATTTCTTATTTGGATGAGTGCTGCTAACCTGGGTATAAGTGAATAGTTTTTTGGCACCTAGGCCACTTTCAACTCTCAACTAACCATGGTTAGAATCTCTTTAGATGGAGATGATGACAAGCTCTCCCAGTTCGACATTGAAATCTCTCATGTAGAGGGCCGAAAAACAAATGTTGTTTCTTCAAAGCTTGTTATTTCACCTTCCAAAAAAACTTTTGTTGTTCGAATGGCTTATCTGGAGGAATAAAATTTTGACGTGGGACAATTTATGTAAGAGGGGATTCCAAGGATTAGGTAGATGTTCTTCATTTCATTGCACAAGTGAGAGTATATTACACCTACTCATTGCATGCCCAGTGGCTAATGGTGTCTGGAAATATGTTTGGCAGATGTTAGGGATCAATTCTGCTTAGAATTACTCTTCCGTTGAATCATGCTTCAAGAAATGGCTCAATGGGCCCAATTTTTTTCATATGTTGAAGAATATGGAGGGATAAAAATGATAAAAGTTTTGAAAACATGCCCTTCCATATTGACAAGGTGGGATCTCATGTTGGTGCTTATTTATGGAGTTCAAAAAATTTCCTACTCCAAAGATCCCTAGGACTATTGCACATAAGGATTTCTCGTCTTATCTTCCATCAAGACATTTTAACAGGGCTGCGCAAAACGCTATATGTGGACGTGATGTGGTGTTCAACATTGACTTAGAAATCTCTTGGAAAGTTTGCTAGAATTGTGGAGGGGGTACAAACAACATGGTAGAGGTAATTTCCCTTTAGGGATCCTTATCCTATGCCGGGTGGTTGAATCTCAATGTGGTGCAATTTTCTGGAGACTCAAAAGTTACAATCAATTGGATAAACAAGCACACTTTTTCCCCTCCCCTCATGCAATACTGGATGCATCGAAATTAAACAAAAAAAAAAGGAATATTTCAATCAGTTTCATTCTCCCATATTCCTAGAGAAATCAACCATGAGGCGGATGATATATCCAAGTGAGGTCTAAATATGGAGCATGGGTGCATTAATTTGGAGACCCTTCGATTGGGTCATCTTCTGGATGTGGGCGATTTCCGAATTAGATGACCTCTACAACTTTCCTTAGATGGTGAGGAACTGGGTTGCTGGGTATTGAGAAATGTAACTAGTTTCAATATTCATAATTGTTGTACTCATTTCAATATGTATCCTATTCAACAAATAAGAAAAATAAAAGAAAAATTTTTATTATCAAAGCATGGGTTTCATGCTCATTATTGATGGTCTTTAAGGTAAACACATGTTCTTTGTGCTTCTAGTGTTTTTTAGGTCTTAGGATTTATTCTCATGATTCAAAGGAGTCAACATCATGTTTATTAGACCCTTGTAGGCAAATTGTAATTGTAAAAAGAAATATCTTTGAGTCTATAAAGTCTTGGAATCTCCAAGAGTACAAGTTGGCCTTGGGATCCTCAAGTCAGCCTAAAGGAGTGGATTCAACCCCTTGAGATGGCTATAAAAGGAAGTTATCCAACCTCATTTAAAAACATTCACTCACAAGTTTGATCTGTCAAGGAAAGAGTTCAATCTATAGCTAGGAAGTTGGGAAAAGGAGAGAAAGTTCTAGAATAAGCTAGGAGGCTCAAATATTTTGTCTTTGGGCTCTATCTCTCTTACACATTAAAATAAGCTAGGGTTTATGCAGCCAGAAAGAGGTTGAAGTTGCAGGTATGAATTGTTGGGAAGCGAAGTTGTTGCTAGGGAACAAAATTGCAGGAACAAGTAGTTGGATAAAGAAAAGTACTCCTCTTGATCTTGTTCACCCTGGGGAGAGCGGTTTTTCTCCAAGAAGGTCTCAAAAGGAAGATAGATTAGGTTTTCTGTAGAAATTGCTAGGATGAAGTTTTTGGAAGACGAAGTAGTTGGGCAATTGTTGGCAGGTCGAAATTGCAAGAAAGAAGCAGTTTGAGGGAAGGTATTGAGGAAGGGTTGACTTGGTATTGGGAGAATGACTTGGTATAGGGATTGAGTCAGTGTATCTCATTTGAATCAAATCCTAAGAAGAGAAGAATTTACAGGTTTTCCCCTCAGAGAGATTTTTCTCTGGCTGAGAGCCTATATCTGTGTCCTCTTTTATTGTTATTATTTCTTGATATTGTTTGATAAAAACATCTAACTAAAGAACACAAAGAATATACCTTAGCTTCACAAGAAAGTATCAAGGCTGAAGAAAATAAGTTATAAATTTTTCCACTTTACATTTTATAATACTTGTCTAGATTTTTCAAGGTGTTCCCTATTTCCATGTGGGATGTTGTTTCATTCCCAGCAAACTAGTTGTGATGTGATGGTTACGAAACCTCCATTTGAAGTCTATTGTTGGGCACAACTATATGGATTTTGGTCTATGTAACAAGGTGTTTTAACGTCATTTCTTTTCATTTGCATGTCACGTGCTCTAGAAGGCATATGTTTCATTTTGGCTGTTTTTTTATGTCCCATCTTTATTTTTTAAGGACCTGTTTTCTGATCCTTCCTATTTGATTTTGATCTCCTTTGGCGGATGCTCCAATTCTCTAGGTACATGTTTTTTTATGTTAGATTTTCATTGATTAATCGTGTTAATTATCTTCCAGAAAGTTGTAAACTTTCATTATTATTTTATAAAAGCAGAGTTGGTTTTTTCTGTTGAGAAAAAAATGGATTATATGGTATAGGTTTAAATTTTGTTAAGGAATGTGTGATTATCAATGATTTTTGTTTTATAAGTCACAAGTTTAAATTCAATTGACTCTCCTTTGTGGTTGTTTCTATTATCATAGTTATAAGCCCTAATTTTCAAATTAAAATTAGTTAAATTTCATATGATTAATGTGATATATTGTGTTTGCAAAATATAAGTATAAAGTTGGAATATAATTTTTCACAAGTTTGCCCAAGCTTGGGTTATTGTAGATGTAGGTTACTAGTTCCAATCTGATCAAATTTGTTGGGATTTACCAAATGTTATTGTCACTAAAAGTTATATTTTCAGATAAAAAAGAGTTCCTCATAGTTACTAGTGGTTCTTATTGTTACAAATCACAAGGTCAAATTTGGTAGAGTTCATTGAGATTAATAATTGTTATTGTGACTATAAATTAGAGAATTATATTCAATTGAGTACCTTGAAGCTATGAATAGTTATTGTACATGGTTGAGTCACCTTCCATTCAATGATTTAAGAAAAAAGGATATTGTAAAATTTTCTTAATACATATTATTATATTGTATTCAACACCTTGTATAAGTTATAAAAATCATGAAAATTGTTTTTATATTAAAAAAATATTTTCATCTTATATTCTAATGTGAATGATTTGCTTGTAATAATTTTGAAATTTCTCTTATTAAATATCTGTAACATTTTATTTTTATGAGCATAGATTCATCTTAATTCTTGATCTACCAAGGGCCAACTATAATCAAATCTCTTAAGATGCAAACATCCTTTTCAATGCAAAATTTGAGAAAAAGCTTTGCACCTCGAGAGATTTCATTCCTCTTGGTCCTTGGTAAAGTGAAGATGGATCTATGTTAGTTTTTATTTCTTCTTATATAATATATACATCGTTCACATTAATATATTTAATTGATGATTCACATTCTCTGTAACAACTCCTCGTTGAGTTTCCATGTAAAAAAAATGTAAGACCAAGGTCATGGGACACATATTCTAAGTTGAATGGTGGGGAAAACATCCTAGTGTGTGCCACTTTTGGTTTATTAATGGCTAAGGAAATTGGAAAAGGAAAAGAAACATTAATTGGCATTTATTTATGAGAAATAAAAGAAAATAGGGTAAAAGGAAGGTGAAGAGACACAAATTTGCATGCAAGGGAAATTAGAGAGAAAATGAAGGAAAATGAAGAAAAATGGGACATCAGTGATAAAACGTCACCTAAGAATTCGTTGATTTTTTTTTTCCAGATTTATAGTATGTGTAACAAAGTAAAGAGAAAACCACTTGGACAATCAAGCAACAAAAGGAAAAGGAAAGCAAGGAAAAGTTTGGATCAATAGTTTCTGTAGGAAGACATGGCAGGTAACGTGTTGCATGTGTGATTTCCTAGTTGAGGTGTGAATGCATGATACATGCATTCAGTTATTTGGTTCATTTGTTGTCATTGACATGGGTTTTTTCAGGTTGGATAGTGGTTTCAGCCTTCCCTTGCAATTTCCTCGATAGCCATGGTGTGATGGGGTTCATTCTTGGTTGAGTTTTTTTGTTTCTGAAAGGTTTTGGAACTAGGTGAGGTGGTCTCAGGAAAATTTCCAAGGGTTTGGGGTGGAGATGGTTTTCTACAGGAAACCCTCGATAGGTGGGTGGAGATAGGAAAATTCCTCAAGGTATGTTGAAGGAATTCTGAGGCATCCAATCTAGTTTTGCTTTTGTGATCTCTTGACCAATTTTGGTAGGATTGTCAAAGTGTGAGGGTGGAGGTGGTTTAACCTCTGGATTCCCTTGGTTGTTTATGTCTTGGTTTATCCCATGAGATCCCACATTCATGCTTGGAATGCGGCATGGGGGTGATTGGCTGAAGAAATATTTGGTTCAGCCCAATCTATGGTCGAGTGGTACGTAGAAGTCCCTGACTTGGTTGGATTTTGCACAACTTAATAAGAGTTATTTTCCTATTGTAATCTATGAGCACTTGTACTTGTTATTATGTAGATTCTATGGTTGCTATGTCATGGTTATTAATCTAGTTATATATTGGTTCTAAGCATGGATTTGTAATGTGCTCTAGCTATGACTTTTTTAGGATTTGATAAATATATGAATGGTTGATGAAAGCATGGACTAACAAGTGTTATTGCAGCTAATATGAGATGGAATTAGACCTTATTGATGATCATTATATAGAACACAAACTCTTAAGGTAAGATATGCAATCATGGCTTGCAACTCACATGTTCACTATACGTTTGATGAAATGTTTGTCATGGTTAGGCCTAGTTAAGTCGAGTTATTGTTCAAGTTTTATATGAATAACATTGTCATTATTTCATTTATCATTCTGAGAAGTTACAAGTAGTTTTGGGTAGTAATCTGGAGGTTGGCCTGGAAAGGTGGATCAGATCTCGAGACAACACCCTCTAAACTGGAGGTTTCAGGCTATAATCGTAGGGAAGGAGGCTTATGCATGTGTTTGGAGGCCTATAATTTTACCCTTGCCTTTTCATACATGAATTTGTGGGCTTAGGTCAATGAAATAGCAATCCAGATCAAGGTTTGGTCATTTGGGGTGGTTCTTTGGCCCTTGAATGTCTTGTAAGCCTTGAGGAATGTTTGTGAGTTGTCAGTTGTTGGTCCCACTTCCATAACTGAAGCTTGGAGGTTAAGTCATGTCATAGTGTAAATTTGCTTCAGATTTACCAGGAGAGCTTGTAAAAGCGAGTAAATGTGGGGAGGGAGGTGTTATAGATTGGTATTATAGCTTCTAGGTTCAAACACTTGGACTGGATGGGTTAGATGTATATGGTGATGCATGCATAGTAGGTAAAACATGCATCGTGGTGGTCATTATGAAATTTTTGTCATCATGATGTTGTTATTATGTTATGATGTTGATATGTTGGTTGAGATGGAGAAGGAGATGCAGATTATTAGAGCGAGGTTGTAGCACTGGAACTTGAGGTAAGAGTATATCATCATACAAATTTGTATGTTGGGCATGCAAGTATGTTGGATAATGACTGTTATATGCATTATGGTTATATACATGCATGTCATTCTATTTATATTGTGGTTACATGCATGATAGATGTTAATTAATAAGTGCACTCATATGCACATGTGTTAGATAGTCATGAAAGATAATAACTTTTTGTTATATGCAATGGGGCCATATGCATGATGATTATGGTCATTGTAGCTAAGATCTTGATGTATTATGTATCATACTAATCTGGATTGGCTTGTGTAGATGGTTATGGCTATGATATCCAGGTATGAGTTGATATAGTTATGATATTGTGTTATACTAATCTGGACTAACTTGTGTAGTTGTGATAATCTCCCCTGAGGTACATTGAAGGAGTATGATTATGTTTCTATTTGGTTTATCTAACATGGTATGCTATAGGAAAGACTTGCCAGACCTTAGGAAAAGCAAGAAGAATTCAACACATTCATCCTTGAAAGCCCTTCATATTTGTAGAGACAGGGACAAATGAGGAGATGATTTGGGATGATTTTGATGTCAGAAGATGCAGAACCATTGCAGTGTTGAACCTATGATGGAATTCATCGCAAGAAGGATTTTCCTTTGTATCAGAGTAGAATGACAAAAGTGTGGCAGAGCTTCAATGTGTTTTGTAGTGAAATAAGCTCATGCTCTGGGACAAATCAATAGAGCAAGTAAAGTGCAGAGAGGCACTTTGATGCTGAGGAAGCAACATGGAAGATGATGGATTAGATGCAAGTATAACAGTTGGTTTCCAGTTATGGTTGGTGTTATCACTCAGGTTGTCCTTAAGCTTCGGAAAGGATACGGCCGAGGTAACGACTAACCAACTTTGGACTGCAGGTTCTAGCCCACCTGCAGTCAGAGAGGGCTCTCTCTTTCAGATTTAGCTTTGTTGATGATGATATTAGGCTAGCTATTCAGTTCAAGAGGTTTTGGTTCGTAATTTGGTGGGAAGGAGGATGCTTTCAAACAGAGAGGCAATGCATAGCGTGGTAAGTTTCAAACCATTGGGCATGGAGTCATGGAGTAAGACTGCTGGTGCGTTTTCTTGGTGACAAGAGGAATATGGAGCAAGATAGCTGCATATGAAACAACTTTCAAGGTAAAAGAGATGGGTCGGAGGCTAAGGAATGAGAGGCAACAAAGAGTCTCTCAAACAAGTTAGCAAAGGGAAGATGAATAAACTCTATCTAGGAGCAGCTAAGAATTCCTAGACAACATTCATTCATATGTGAAATAGATTAAACATGAGCCATAAAGGAATTCATATTTATGCCTAAATCAAGGAGAAAACATAAAGAGCCACGGAAACTGAGCATAGAGTGAAGCTAAGCAAATTCTAAGCCAATCTTTTGTTATGTGACTTGAGCATGTATGAAATTGAGATAACAGAGGTGAGAAACACTTATTGATCCATATAGCAGCACATGAATTCCATCATCCACTCTTCCACCATTAACAACACATCAAACAGTCCATCCTCCAAGCTTTTAGCAGTCTTTGATTAAAGAAAACATATGAGATACAGAGCGAGTCTCTAGAGAAGTCATACAACCAACCAACCCTTAAAACAGTGCCGAGGGTGGTTTTTTATACAAGAAAATATCTCAAAATATCTATCAAAACAGATCCAAAGAGATCTGTGCAATAAATGCTTCTAATGCTCAGTTGTACTGGAAATAAATGCAATAAAATATCTAAAACAGCTGCACATGAGGGAGCAGCCTCATCAAAATAGCGCTTTTAGGGTTGCGCATGGTCCTGCAGCTTCAAAAATGGACTAAAAGAGTTCCTCGAGCCACGCGCTGTCCTCTGTGTGATAACTGCGCATGGGCTGAGCAGTGCTGCCCATAAAAGTGGCTTCATACGTTGCCTTTGCAATAAATCTGCTTTGAAATCCCTTCTCTGTGTCTTCAAGTAGTCCTTCTGCCTTAAATGGCCATAACTGCAAGTTGGTGAGCCATTACAGCTCCATGATGCCTTGCTGAACTTGCTGTGGCCCCTTTTGCCTTCTAACCCTTTTGACAAGCAACACTGACATTCTTTGCCGCATCTGTAGTCCCTTGGTACTGAATCTGGGCCTTTTCTTATTACTGATACTCTTTAAACTGTCCCATCGCCCCATTCTGCCTATTAATGCAAAAACACTGCTGCAAAATGCCTTCGTGGCCTTTGGAAAGCTATCGGCATTCTGGCCGATCAAAACTAGCTGTAACTTTGAAAGATGGTGCAAACAGGAAGAAAAAGTGTTGCCAACTGTGCCCAGGCCGATACTAGCCCCCCGGAGAAAAACAGGGCTTGGAGCGATCCCAAAAAGCTTAAGGATGCATGATTTCCCTTATCAGTTGTGGCGGGAGGGAACGCTGCACACAAAACCTTTGAAAAACGGCCCATTTCCGAATAACACAGAAATGTGTTTAAAAACACGAATCTTATCAAGATTGGGCGCTGGTGGAACACTGTAGCATGGATAAAATCTGGGCCGTTGGATCCGGCGCAGGCCGATCCAACGGCTGGCGCTAAATCGCATCGGGGCGGGCCATTGATCCCAAACATAACACCCCCGACAAGGCCGCGGACCTGAAATGCTTATTGTGGCCCCTTTATATTATATTGGGTCCGAACCATCAGAACCCAACATATCGGCGGATTTCCATTAACAACAGGTCCATCGGACCCGAAATGCTTCCAAAACTGCTCTTTATAATATATCGGCTCTGCCATATCGGAGCCGAATACAATGGGTGATTGCCAATATAACACGGGTCGTTGATCTCTGGGCCCAACATGGATGGATGAGATTTAATCAGGGTTTTGCTATTGGCGGGGACACAGGGTTTGCCACATAAAATGCTGAAACCCTATCGGACCCGAAATGTTTGTTGGCCATTTCTTTATTGGAGATCGGGTCCGGGGCTTTCAGCAATACATCAATATATGGGTGACTCGCCCGACCTCCGACAGCGATATCGCGTCGGAGGAAGGGCATATGCCTTCGAAGGGTGTTTAATGTGCTTTGAAAGGATTTCTAGGGCATCGGAAGGAGTCTGATGGCCCGAAAAGAGGATTTCTCAAATTTTTGGAGGTTTAACATGGTTTTTGCATGGTTTGGGCAGTCTTTTGCCTTGGAAGGAGTCCAAAGGCACTTAGGAGGAAAGTGATGTGGTTTTGAGAGGGGTTTCATGGCCAAAGGGGTTTCAGGCCTTAGAAAGGTGAAACAAGACCAAAGGTGGATTTTATATACATATGAAGGGAAATTATGCATAGGAATGAGTCCTTATGCACTTGGGAGATAGTTAGGGGGGATGAAGGGTTCTTGCTGAGTTTCAGATAAACTTAGCAATTCCCGAGGATGCATATGGTTATTTTTCAACCAGGGGGAAGGGATAAGTATATAGGGGAGTTATATACATAGTTTTTAGTAGGGGAAGGGGTGATAGATAGGGAGCTACGTAGTAAAGTTAGTAGTTAATATGACAATGATGAGAAAAAGCGCTAAGTATGATGTCTTAGGCTTTTCAATGGGGGAAAATGACTGATAGAAGAAGTGTAAGCATTCCTTTAGTGAAGCAGATCTCCACCAAGGCAGATGATATGGAGAATGATAAATCTAAGAGGTATCAAGCAGATCTTGACCTCTTTTAGGGAAGTTAGTGAGTGATATGGGAAGAGGAAGAAGGGGGGAGTTAGACATGCCTCGTTTGAAGTCCTCCAACTGAAAAACTGCCTTCAACTTGTGATATGATAGATATAACACTTGACAATATGAAATGGATCACAAGCCATGAGTCTGCAACCACAAAGCTACCTACCTGACCTATTCACCTAGCATTTTCTCTTCTTTTTGGTTTGGGTGCACTTGAACTAGCATACCCAGCTTTTCACTCTTTTCTTTCTTGCTGTGCTCCTATCTACTTCTACACTTATTTCAGCCAGGGGCTCAGATTAAACTGTTGAGCACCCTTGTTTCTCTACCTAACTACAAATCTGCCAAGATTAAGCTGTTTGGACAGATGTTCATTCTCTATATTCTACAACATGAAATTGAAACCCAGGGAAGCCAAGATTAAGCTGTTTGGCCTTCCCATACTTGAAAACTAACCAAAAATGGATTACTCATCAAAACTGGAACAAAGCAGTGTCATTAAAACTAACACACCTTATGGATACTTCTCTGGTCATCTGTAGCAAATATGGAGCATTGCAGCAAGCAAAGTATGACATATTTGGTATGTAAAAATGTCGATCATGAAAGATGATTAACCTGCTGCAGCAGGAGGCTAACAGTGGCTCCACTTGGGGATGGCTTTTCCTTGTGACAAGCCAAGGACAGCAGGTCAGAATGCCTTGATCCTCTGTAGTTGCTGTTTAATTGAAAATTTCTTCAGTGCTAACTGCTGAATGACTAAAACTCTAACTTCTGAATGCAGCATTCCTCCTTAACTGAAACACTGTGAAAAATAAAGCATCGCCTGCTTTCTTCTGCGTGCTTGCCATTGCATACACTTTTGCCTGAGAACTGCCTTGTGAAATAAACACCAAAAGGGAACAAAACTAGAGCTCTTCTTTTCTTGTCTTTGAACAGGCTGCAGATGTAATCGCTAAAAAAACTCCTCTGTTTTGATACTACTGACTGAAGAACTGAAAACCTGAATGCAGCACTTTTAATAGAACTTGCTGTTATAAACAACAGTGCTACCCCTTTATCATTGAGAGCATTTAAAGTATATCAAAACCTGCCTTGTGCACCCTTTGAAGTAAGTTCATAGCCGGGGGCAAAATTGATGTGTTTTTCTTTGAAATTCACCTTAAAAGAACAGAGGCTTCGAATGTTGCGCTCCTTTGGCTCCTTTTCTTTGGGACTGCCCTCTCTTCCCAAAATCAATGCAAAGACAGAGCTTTGAAATGGGGGATTTGCATGGGCTGCGCCTTCAAGCTTTGCTGCGCTGCTATGCTGTGGTCAATGCTTATGGTAGATTTTTTAAAACGGAGGACCTGCGCTGCTCTGCCTCCATAACTTCGCTGCTTGGTTCCAAGCAATTGGATTGCTTACACAAACATAAAAAGAAAGCGCTTATATGTACACACATTAGTATACAAATATATACATCAGAACCTTGTATCGCTTAGATCACTGGATCAAGGTAATGCTTCAGCATGCGGCCATTTACAGGGCCCTCTTCAACTGCGCAGGCATCTAGAGTTTTGAGAAAATATGTATTATTGCCTTGAATAGCGCTGATGACAAATGGGCCTTTCCACAGAAAGTCAAACTTGGCATGCTTTCCCTTGTCTTCTCGTCTTGAGTCCCACCTTAACACTTTATCGCCAATAAAGAAATCCTCAGCCTTAGTCCTCTTGTCAAACGCCTTCTTCAGCCTTTCTTGTAACATTTGAGCTCTGTCATACACCTGCTCTCTGGTTTGCTGAAGATGAATGGTCTGATTAATCCTTCGTTGAACATCATTTGGTTCAGCTTGAACCTCCTGCAACAGCTTGATAACAGGAATGCCTAAAGAAGATGGAAATCTAGCCTCCATGCCATATACTAGCTCATAAGGGCTCATCCCAATGGATCTCTTTGTTGAAAGTCTGTGTGCCCATATGGCATTGGTGAGCTTTTTATGCCAGTTCTTCTTGTTTTCTTCTAAAGTCTTCTTGATAATACTGATCAGGCTCTTGTTAGATGACTCGGCTAGGCCATTACCTTGAGGGTAATAGGCTGTGGAATGGCCTAAAGTGATATGGAATTTATGGCAAAAATTGATCATCTTTTTGGATTTGAAAGCAGCGGCATTATCAGTGATGATCTTCTCAGGGCAGCCAAATCTAGAAAGGATATTGCACTCAAGGAATTGGATAATGGTGGTGTCATTGGCTTGCCTACATGGGATGGCCTCAATCCACTTAGTGAAATAATCGGTGGCTGTTAAGATCCACTTATGCTGGCCTGAGGAAAAGGGATGGATTTCCCCAATGAAGTCAAGACCCCATTGTTGAAAAGGCTTCTCGGTTGAGATGGGCTTCAAAGGCAAAGGGAGCAGCTTTTTCTTGCCTTCAAAAATTTGGCAATTGTGGCATGAGGTGGCAAACTTCTTTACATCTGCAAACAAAGTGGGCCAATAGAAACCAGCCCTTAAAATTTTATCAGCAGTGGATTTCCAATATAGATGTCCTCCACAGTCCCCTGCATGGAATTCTTTCATGACATCACTAGTTTCATTCTTGGTCAAGCAATTAAGCAATATGCCTTCATGATTTTTCCAAAATAATGCACCATCTAAGACACAAAATTTCAAAGCCTTCATTCTTAAAAATCTCTTCTTGGTCCTGGACAATCTTGAGGGAGCGCACAGGTTTAACAATACAAAGCAAATATCAGCATACCATGGGGATTGCAAAAAGGTGTCACTGATCTATGGAGTCGCCAGCTCCTGTTCATTGTCCAGTTGGTTGATGTCTAAGGCTTGAAAGTTTGTTTCGGACATCAGTTTGGCTAAACCTTGTCCCTTTATCAGCTTGGTTGGTTTTATCTCTATGTCATACTCAAGAATGTTAGCTATCCACTTGCCTCTTTTTCCTTCTAACCCCTCTTGGGTTAATATGTCCTTTACAATAGCATTTGGCACATAAGCAATCACACGCGAGTATAAAATATAAATTCGGAATTCCTTGATTGCTTTAACAAGGGCATAGGCTTGCTTCTCCATGATTGGGTACTTCAGGGAGGCATCTCTTAAGGCTCGGCTGAAAAAAGCAATTGGCTTTTCAGCTCCTTGATCATCCTTTTGCAAAAGGATAGCAGCTATAGTATTATCAGATGCGAATGAAAATATGATAAAGTCCCTATCAAATTTTGGACTTGTGAGGGCTGGGGCTTGAGTTAAGGCTGATTTGATGCCCTCAAATGCTTGCTTGGCCTATAGAGACCACTTTACCTTGGCGTCTTTCTTGAGCATGTTGTTTAGCATTCTTATTAGCTCAGCCAAGTTTGGGATAAATCTCCTTAGGAAATTGATTTTCCCAAGGAATGCTTGTAATTCTTTTATGTTTCTTGGATAGGGGATTTGCAATATGGCTTGGATCCTTTCCGGATCAATCCTAATACCATCCTTTGAGATGATATGTCCAAGTAATTTTCCTTCTTCAAGGCCAAAGAGAGACTTCTTGGGATTCAGGAAATGCCATATTTCCTGCATGTCATGAAAATTCGCCTAAGATGCTTGAGGTGCTCTTCATCAGATTTGGAAAATGGGGTTAAGTCATCAAGGTAGACAACTAGGAAATCATGTATTTCTTTAGCAAATGCAATATCCATTGCTCGTTGAAATGTAGCACCAGCGTTTTTAAGTCCGAATGACATTTTTACATACTTAAATGTTCCCCACGGTGTGGTAAAGGCTGTCTTGTCTTGGTCATCCGAGTGAACAAGTATTTGGTTGAAACCTGAAAAGCCATCAAGTAAGGAGATTCTAGATGACCCCACTACTCTTTGCAAGATGTGGTCCATTTTGGGCAAAGGATAGTGGTCCTTTAGGGAGACTTGATTTAGATTTCTGAGATCTACACAAAGTCTGATCTCATTTATTTTCTTTCTTGTGGGAACTAAGTTTGACACCCATTCGGAAAACCTAATGGGTGCAATGATTCCTGCCTCATACATCCTCTTTACCTCCTTCTCAACCAAGGGAAGGAGCACGGGGTTGATTCTTCTAAGTTTTTGTTTGAAAGGCTTCTGATTTGGTTTTAAGGGAATGGTGTGTTGGATTACTGAGGTGTCATAGGACTTCAAGTCCTCATAACTCCAAGCAAAGACATCTTGGAATTCTTTGAACAAATCCACATACTTTGGTTTTTGATCAGGAGGCAAAGACTTAGACAGTTTGATCATTTTGGGCTTCTCTGCTGTCCCAATGTTGTATTCTTCTATGGCAGTGTTTATAGGCTGCATTTTTGGCTTTTTGGGCACATCATTTGCATCAAACATGTCTTCTAATGGAGTGAGGCCAGCAGGCAGAAAGTTATCCTTTAGATCAATGATCTCGGCCTCTGTTTTGGCTATTTCCTCCAAATGCATCTGTTTCAATTCCTCTATGTTTTCTTCATCAAAGATGGTTGGTTCTAGCATTTTTCTAGCTGTTTGAGCCGTTATAGTTTGTTGGATTTGGTTTATTGCTTGCAGTTGTGGGTCCTCCATGGTATCCTCATCAATGTTTAGGCCTGAAAACTCATGCTGTAGGGTAAGAAAATTGTTGATTTGAGCATCATCCTCAAACACTTGCCAGTCTTTAATGTTATTTGGGACAGCAGGCCTATGTTTTATTTCAGCAGTGAAATGGTGATTTGGCTCAAAGGGAAGCTTGCATGTACTAGCGAAAGTGGCTAGGCTGTGAGCATGAATGTTATGATTTCTTGAAATCTTGGCAAGCTTGGATTCAGCGAATGCATTGAGTATGTTGGTAGCAGCAGTCCTATAGGCTCTCATTCTGTTGTTATTGGTAACAAAGTTACCCTTCATTTGTTGGATTACTAGGTCGGAGTCACCTAGAATAGACACTTTTGCAGCTCCCAAAGCTTTTAGCAATTTAAGGCCTAACAAGAGAGCCTCATACTCTGCCATGTTGTTAGTGCATCTGAAATTTAGTCTATATGCATGACCTTGTGCATGATTGTTATGAGAATTATGAATCCATACACCTGCCCCTGCCCCTAATTTGTTAACAGATCCGTCAAACTCTAAGTACCATGTGATTTCTTGCTTGTGGGTAGTCTCAAGAGTTTGAGTCATTTTAGGATTAGGCAGATTTGAAAATTCTGTTTGGGGAGGTTCCTCTTGTATGCTGGTTGCATTTTCTGTTGCGACAATTTGTTGAGTATGTGCAGCCGATTCTTGATTGATATGTGCTTGCTGTTCTAGAGCCAAAGGCTTGTTACCATTTAGAGGGTAGCTATCATCATTAAACAAAATAAAAGAATCCATGTCGGAATGGATTGAATAAATGGGAAAATTTTCAGACTCGCTCTCACTACTTACCACATATTTCATGAGCGTTTCTCTGTACAGTCTCTTTAGTTGCCCAAAGACAGAAATAGTAGCGTAGGAGAGGTCTAATTGAAGGGATCCTTGGAGCTTCGCTCCCCATGATCTTGATAGGAGCATACTGTACTTTGGTGGGATATCAGCCACCACTATATCCATGAGGATGGTCTTATTTGGATATTGGACTAAGGAGACACACAAGTCTTTGATGAGGCCTAAACATTTCACTTGACTTGAGTCAAACGAGTACAAATCTTTATAAGGTCTTGTAATGTCAAGGTTGAGTTTTTCCATAACTGCTTTGGGCATAAGATTGTGCGAGGCCCCTGAGTCAAACATAGCGTTGTGCAAAACTTTGTCGTGTATATGCAGACTGATATAAAAGGGTGGAACAGGTCCATGTGTTGATTTTCCGTTAACTTCTGGACCAAATAGCAGTTCTGGGGAATCATTCAAAACATTTACATCATCTTTGTTTCCCGGGATTTGAAGAGATCTTTGAATTTGTTGTCTATATACATCGTGTTTGGCGAGTTCTGAAAGAGGGACATATATCTTGAGTTTTCCAATCTCTGCCTCTAAGTTAAATGGCTTTTCCAGTGGAGTCTTGCTGTTGATAATGGCAGTTTTTTCTTTTTCATTTGCGTTCTCGGAAATCTGCTCTTGTTGATCGGCGTTATGGGAACTTTCTGCTTGCGGTTCTACATTTTCAGGAGTGCTTTTTGGGATGGTGTTTGAATTTTCTTTTGAGGAAGGAAGTGGCAGAGGCTGCTCAACAGAAGGCTGAGTGTCCGTTATATCTTCTACAGTCACTTGATGTGGGTTAGGGACAGTTATATCAGCTGGTTCTGTTACAACAACTTTGTTTTTAATCTTGTTGGACTGTTTACCTTCTTTTGTCTTTCTAGGCTCAGAGATGTCAATGGTCCTAGTTCTGAGCTTATACTGTTTGTGTAGCTCATACATAGCGGTATCATAACCCTATTTAAAATCAAAAGACTCACCAGATTTAGTTTGAAACTCATTACAGTCATGTTGATTTTGGTCTTCTTGGGACAGGAAAGTTTGGTGTTCACCCTTTAGATCCATCAGGTTCATGTGAGTATCCTCTATGGTTTCACTAGAAGTGGACCCTTCTACATAGTTATCTTGAAAAGGGGGTCTAATGTCATGGTCTGGGGTGGGCCTACCAGCATTTGTGTTCTGGGTTTTCCTAAAATTTGGGTTCCTTATGGGATTGGACTGCTATCCTTCCCATGATGCTTTTCTCTCGACATTTTCTACTCTTTCTCCCAGTCTTTGCAGGCCATTGATGATAGTATCAAGCTTCTGGTCAAATGCCGAGGGTTCTTCTTTACAGGTGGTTCTTCTTTCCATTCTTTCTCTGTTTCTCTTGGAAATCAAATTGGATTCTACGGTAACAGCAACATTTTGTGCGTCTGCGAGAGTTGCAGGGGCTCTTTCTTTCAACTAATATGCCATATCAGGGTCAAAGCCATCTGGAAATTTATACAAAGCAAGGTCAGGTGGAGGTCTTAAGTTCTGTGGTATTGCATTATAGACATTGTTGAATCTCGCACAGTACTCTAAAACAGTCTCTTGAGGGCCTCTTTTGATTGTATCATATTCAGCTAGTATGTGCAAGGGGTCTTTCTTCTTCTCCCATCTAATAGTAAAGGATTGGTATAGCTCATCAGAAGTGGTTATGGAATTTGCAGCAAGTGATCTGAACCAAGTTCTTACATCACCGGTTAGACTCTGAACAAAAATTCTCATTCTTACACTATCATCGTCGATTTCATAGCTTTCGAAATAGTCTTGCATTTTTTTGGTATGCTGAATAGCTGTGAAAGGACCAGTGGAATCAAAATGTGTGATTTTGGATTGGTAATCTTGAGGTAAAGCCCCAGTATTGGCAGGCAGTTGTAGGGGTGCATATCTATTAGCCATATTGATGGGGATAAGTGGAACAACGGGGATAAATGGTGCAACCGGAACGACTGGGATAACAGGGATAACTGGAACAATGGGAACAACAGAAGTGGTAGCAGAGAATGAGGGTGTGGAAGGAGTGTTTTGAGATGTAGATGATGAAGAAGAGGAAACAGGGGTTGACCGAAATAAGACCTTGATAGGAGTTGGAACAGCACTTGCCCAAGCTGTTTCAGGACTCAAATCAGCAAAATCTTCTTGACTTTCTGGCTTCCTAAGGATCTTCGGGATTAGGTTGGGATTCTCAAAAACAGCTGGAGGATCCGGATCTGGGTTTGACCTTGTATGTCGTGGGTTCTTTTTAGGAGCCAGCTTCTGAATCCTATCTCTAATATTTTTATATGGATGTTTCCGTAATAGCAAATGACTAGTCAAAATTCGGGACAGCTATCTACAATTTAAACTAGCATGAAGATTGACTGAAGCAGCGTTTATTTACTTCTGTTAATGCAAAGAAAAGAACAGTTTCAAGGGCTTCCTGGCTGGCATTCAGGCTTCGTCTGTAGTTTAAAGGGTGGACAACAATTGGAATTGGAAAGTTTGATTTATGGTCTCAGCGAAGCTTTCTTACCTTCTTTGTGAAATCATCTGAGGAAAGTCCCCAGCGGAGTCGTCATTATGTTATCACTCAGGTTGTCCTTAAGCTTCGGAAAGGATACGGCCGAGGTAACCACTAACCAACTTTGGACTGCAGGTTCTAGCCCACCTGTAGTCAGAGAGGGCTCTCTCTTTTAGATTTAGCTTTGTTGATGATGATATTAGGCTAGCTATTCAGTTCAAGAGGTTTTGGTTCGTAATTTGGTGGGAAGGAGGATGCTTTCAAACAGAGAGGCAATGCATAGTGTGGTAAGTTTCAAACCATTGGGCATGGAGTCATGGAGTAAGACTGCTGGTGCGTTTTCTTGGTGACAAGAGGAATATGGAGCAAGATAGCTGCATATGAAACAAATTTCAAGGTAAAAGAGATGGGTCGGAGGCTAAGGAATGAGAGGCAACAAAGAGTCTCTCAAACAAGTTAGCAAAGGGAAGATGAATAAACTCTATCTAGGAGCAACTAAGAATTCCTAGACAACATTCATTCATATGTGAAATAGATTAAACATGAGCCATAAAGGAATTCATAGTTATGCCTAAATCAAGGAGAAAACATAAAGAGCCACGGAAACTGAGCATAGAGTGCAGCTAAGCAAATTCTAAGCCAATCTTTTGTTATGTGACTTGAGCATGTATGAAATTGAGATAACAGAGGTGAGAAACACTTATTGATCCATATAGCAGCACATGAATTCCATCATCCACTCTTCCACCATTAACAACACATCAAACAGTCCATCCTCCAAGCTTTTAGCAGTCTTTGATTAAAGAAAACATATCAGATACAGAGCGAGTCTCTAGAGAAGTCATACAACCAACCAACCCTTAAAACAGTGCCGAGGTTGGTTTTTTATAGACAATATGTACAAACATCCCTTTAACAGGTGTCAAGGGAGAAAATATCTCAATATCTATCAAAACAGATCTAAAGAGATCTGTGCAATAAATGCTTCTAATGCTCAGTTGTGCTGGAAATAAATGCAATAAAATATCTAAAACAGCTGCACATGAGGGAGCAGCCTCATCAAAATAGTGCTTTTAGGGTTGCGCATGGTCCTGCAGCTTCAAAAATGGACTAAAAGAGTTCCTCGAGCCACGCGCTATCCTCCGTGTGATAACTGCGCATGGGCTGAGCAGTGCTGCCCATAAAAGTGGCTTCATACGTTGCCTTTGCAATAAATCTACTTTGAAATCCCTTCTCTGTGTCTTCAAGTAGTCCTTCCGCCTTAAATGGCCATAACTGCAAGTTGGTGAGCCATTACAGCTCCATGATGCTTTGCTGAACTTGTTGTGGCCCCTTTTGTCTTCTAACCCTTTTGACAAGCAATACTGACATTCTTTGCCGCATCTGTAGTCCCTTGGTACTGAATCTGGGCCTTTTCTTATTACTGATACTATTTAAACTGTCCCATCGCCCCATTCTGCCTATTAATGCAAAAACACTGCTGCAAAATGCCTCCGTGGCCTTTGGAAAGCTATCGGCATTCTGGCCGATCAAAACTAGCTTTAACTTTGAAAGATGGTGCAAACAGGAAGAAAAAAGTGTTGCCGACTGTGCCCAGGCCGATACTGGCCCCCTGGAGCAAAACAGGGCTTGGAGCGATCCCAAAAAGCTTAAGGATGCATGATTTCCCTTATCAGTTGTGGCGGGCGGGAACGCTGCACACAAACCTTTGAAAAACGGCCCATTTCCGAATAACACAGAAATGTGTTTAAAAACACGAATCTTATCAAGATTGGGCACTGGCGGAACACTGTAGCGTGGATAAAATCTGGGCCGTTGGATCCGGCGCAGGCCGATCCAATGGCTGGCGCTAAATCGCATCGGGGCGGGCCATTGATCCCAAACATAACACCCCCGACAAAGCAGCGGACCCAAAATGCTTATTGTGGCCCCTTTATATTATATCGGGTCCGAACCATCGGAACCCAACATATCGGCGGATTTCCATTAACAACGGGTCCATCGGACCCGAAATGCTTCTAAAACTGCGCTTTATAATATATCGGCTCCGCCATATCGGAGCCGAATACAATGGGTGATTGCCGATATAACACGGGCCGTTGATCTCTGGGCCCAAAATGGATGGATGAGATTTAATCGGCGTTTCGCTATCGGCGGGGACACGAGGTTTTCCACATAAAACGCCGAAACCCTATCGGACCCGAAATGTTTGTTGGCCATTTCTTTATTGGAGATCGGGTCCGGGGCTTTCGGCAATACATCAATATATGGGTGACTCGCCCAACCTCCGACAGCAATATCGCGTCGGAGGAAGGGCATATGCCTTCAGAGGGTGTTTAATGTGCTTTGAAAGGATTCCTAGGGCATCGGAAGGGGTCCGATGGCCCGAAAAGAGGATTTTTCAAATTTTTGAAGGTTTAACATGGTTTTTGCATGGTTTGGGCAGTCTTTTGCCTTGGAAGGAGTCCAAAGGCACTTAGGAGGAAAGTGATGTGGTTTTGAGAGGGGTTTAGTGGTCAAAAGGGGTTTTATGCCTTAGAAAGGTGAAACAAGACCAAAGGTGGATTTTATATACATATGAAGGGAAATTATGCATAGGAATGAGTCCTTATGCACTTGGAAGATAGTTAGGGGGGATGAAGGGTTCTTGCTGAGTTTCAGATAAACTTAGCAATTCCCGAGGATGCATATGGTTATTTTTCAACCAGGGGGAAGGGATAAGTATATAGGGGAGTTATATACATAGTTTTTAGTAGGGGAAGGGGTGATAGATAGGGAGCTACATAGTAAAGTTAGTAGTTAATATGACAATAATGAGAAAAAGCGCTAAGTATGATGTCTTAGGCTTGTCAATGGGGGAAAATGACTGATAGAAGAAGTGTAAGCATTCCTTTAGTGAAGCAGATCTCCACCAAGGCAGATGATATGGAGAATGATAAATCTAAGAGGTATCAAGCAGATCTTGACCTCTTTTAGGGAAGTTAGTGAGTGATTTGGGGAAGAGGAAGAAGGGGGGAGTTAGACATGCCTCGCTTGAAGTCCTCCAACTGAAAAATTGCCTTCAACTTGTGATATGATAGATATAACACTTGACAATATGAAATGGATCACAAGCCATGAGTCTGCAACCACAAAGCTACCTACCCGACCTATTCACCTAGCATTTTCTCTTCTTTTTGGTTTGGGTGCACTTGAACTAGCATACCCAGCTTTTCACTCTTTTCTTTCTTGCTGTGCTCCTATCTACTTCTACACTTATTGCAGCCAGGGGCTTAGATTAAACTGTTGAGCACCCTTGTTTCTCTACCTAACTACAAATCTGCCAAGATTAAGCTGTTTGGACAGATGTTCATTCTCTATATTCTACAACATGAAATTGAAACCCAGGGAAGCCAAGATTAAGCTGTTTGGCCTTCCCATACTTGAAAACTGACCAAAAATGGATTACTCATCAAAACTGGAACAAAGCAGTGTCATTAAAACTAACACACCTTATGGATACTTCTCTGGTCATCTGTAGCAAATATGGAGCATTGCAGCAAGCAAAGTATGACATATTTGGTATGTAAAAATGTCGATCATGAAAGATGATTAACCTGCTGCAGCAGGAGGCTAACAGTTGGATACGTTAAGGAATTGGATTCCCTTAAGAGATGATATATGTACGTGTTCATTTATAGGTCAGCGTGCAGGGTATAACAAGGTAAGGTAACCGGTATATTGTTATGTTTATTCATGCACTAATAGTTATGTGTTTATGGCAGTATGATACATGGGATTGCATGGAAAAAGAGTCTGCCATGAAATTTTGAAGAAGGCTTGGGTTGAGCTTTCCCTTGGAAGCATTAGGAACCCATGGGGATTGAGTCATGGTGTATGTTGACATTTTTTTGCTTTTGATTCTTTGTGATTTTTTTGCACTTGATTTGCAATTTTGTTTATGTTAGGTGTATGGCCATGCCACTTTGTTTGTGGTATTGTATTGTTATTGGTTTTTCAATGTTTTGTTCTTTTTTTCTTTTGTTCTTGCCTTTTATGTTTTGAGGGCCTTGGAAATTAGTTGGGGAAAGAGGAAAGTTAATCGAGCTCGAGGAGATCATAATGAACCCAATAGGTAATGTAAGACCTAGATGAAGCTCGATGCATGAGTAAAGGGCATCTAAAGGAAAGAATATGACATCTAGTTGGATTGGTTGGGTCCATTGGGATAAATAGACAGTGGCGGGATAGTCATGAGAAATGTAAAAAGAAAGGTAAAATGAATGGGCTTAAGGTAAAAAATTCCTTGGCTATGTTGGGAACTGTTGTTCTCAATGTTATGCATGTTTTGCATGAATAAAGGGAGTTCTCTTAACCTTTACCTTATGATATCTGGTAATTATTTTGTGATCATGATTATGTTCATATATGTATACATGTATGAATGTATGCCATTGTCTGACAGGGTCATCATGGATCATGATTGATTTATGTTAATGTTTACATGTATATATGTATGTCGTTTCCTAACAAGATCGTCAAGGATAATGCTTGTGGAGGAATGGTTGCTTATGCAGGTGAATGGGATGAAGAGGCTCCTGGTTTATGAGGAAACAAGTGGGTAGAGAAAACTTGACAAATATAAGAGGTTAGTATCATGTGGATATGAATTGATTTATGTGCTTATACTATGCCTATGTTTATGCCATGGTAGGTAATGATGATGGATACATTAGCGAAATGAAAGCAATGTAATCCGCAACAAGCTATGACAAGCATGGATAGTGGAAAGAAACTTGAAGCAAGGTTACTTGAGAGCCAAAGTGGTCATTGGATGTTCAGTACTACTGTTGTGTACATATGGTTCTATGTACTTGTTGTACATTTGGTGTTGTGTACACATTGTGCAGGTGGTGTTGTGTACACATTGCACATGTGGTGTTATGTGCATGTGGTACTATGTACATGTTTTACAAGTGGTGTTGTGTATATGTCATGCAGGAGTTGTCGTGTACATGTTGTGCAAGTGGTGTTATGTATATGTGGTATTTTGTGCATGTCATACATGTTTTGTTGTGTATATATGGTACTATGTTATGGGTATTATGTAGTCATTGTATCGCAACATGTGTATTCATTGTATTGTGTGGTGTGTACATATATTTATTGTGTTGTACACCGGGTGTAGATGTATGTGTTGTGTTATACACTGGATGTAGGTGTATGTGTCTTGTTGTATGCAGGGTGTAGGTGTATGTGTCGTGTTGTACACCAGTTGTAGGTGTATGTATTGTGTTGTACATTGTGCATGTGTATGTATTATACAATATGATGGGACATGCAGGTATAGTATTGTCTTTGCCCTTGTTGTTGATATTGAGGGTTGAGGTAGTTTAGTCTCTGGATGCCCTTGTTGTTGATTTTGAGAGTTGAGGCATTTTAGTCTTTGGATTCCCTTGTTGCTGATATTGAGGGTTGAGGCGGTTTAGTCTCTGGATGCCCTTATTGTTGATATTGAGGGTTGAAGTCATTTAATATCTAAATGCCCTTGTTGTTGATATTGAGGGTTGAGGCGGTTTAGTCTCTTCATGCCCTTGTTGTTGATATTGAAGGTTGAGGAGGTTTAGTCTTTGGATGCCCTTGTTGCTGATATTGAGGGTTGGGGTGGTTTAGTCTCTAGATGTCCTTTTTGTTTATATTGATGGTTCCTTGTTGCTGATATTAAGGTTTGAGGCGGTTTAGTCTCTAGATTCCCTTATTTATGATAATGAGAGTTGAAGCGGTTTAGTCTCAAGATACCCTTGCTTCTGATAATTAGAGAGGAGGTGGTCTAGTCTCAAGGTTCCCTTGTTTCCTTGAAGAGAAGAGAAAGCCCTGGGTGCTTGCTAGTTTTGGAAACCAATCTAGTGTGTGTATGAGATTAAAGAGAAGAGAAGGCACTGGGTGCTTACCAGGTTTTGAAACTGATTCAGTGTGTGTATGGAAAGGACAAAGAACAAAATCAGAAGCAAAGAACCATTTGAAAGATAAGTATTAGTATTTTAGTTTAGTTTTTAATTATGCATGTGATCTATGATTTTGATTTTTGATGGTTGATTTTTGAGCTAACCGGATATGATATGTATAAAGATGATGACCTGAATGAAAATTTAGTTTGACTTGTTGTGAGGGAAGTAAATAGAATTGAAAGTGTACCTTATTGACGAGCCATTAATGAGGTATGATTTAAATTTATTTCAATTCCTTTTTAGTCTAATGGAAATTATGTGCTTGGTACAAGAAATCAAGGAGATGTGTAGTTTGGGTGGTTGAAGCTAACTGCAAGAATTAGCAATATCAACAAAAGGGATTGGAACAAGCAACAATATCATGGTAAAGCACTTCAAGAGCAGGGCCTGTTATGCGGGATTTATAACTGTAGACATAAATATCTCCCCTAGGTCTAGTGGCTAACCTAAAACAACAATAAGGAAAAGGACCTAATGTTTTCCTTAAAGCAAGTAGATGAAGGGATGAAACCTACTTGGAATATGTTGTATGTTTCGCTCCTTCTTTGGCTTAAATGCTCCAATCCTAGCTCCAGCTGCCAAAATTAGAACCTATACAAATAGACAACACAAGCCAAGAAACTACGAGATCTATGTAGCATCATCTATATAATTTATTCAATAGATCAACATGGTATTGAAATACATAAAATAACGACATCACATATAGGAAACCGAAGAAATATTTGTATTGATATAAATGGAGTGAGTTACAACCATAAATAGGCGTTGATATTGTAGAAGAGATCCTCCAAGTTGTTGACTTCTCCTTCCTTTTTCACAAACTGTACCTCCAATCACCCTAAATGCATGAAAGGATAACTCTCATAACAACAACATAAGGGTAGAATCACTCTCCAAAAGCCAACCCCTTGCATATGGAAGGTTGTAAATATATAAGGGAGTGAGGTAAGTTGGGATTTCTTATCCTTTTACCAATATTGGGATTGAGATCCACTCTTGATGGGAGGATGAGATCTAAGGATAAGGGATAGAAAATCCAAGGTAGGATAGGATAGGATTCAAAAAATTTATCTGAGGTAAATGGTTACAACAGATCCTGGAAGCTTTTTTGAAATGGAGGCTTCGATATTTTCTCTATTTTTCTTAAATTTCTAAAGCCAGCACAGGTGTAAAGGGGAGAAAACTATAGGTGATCAACATAGGCCACAGTGGAGCAACCTGTAGGTTAATGCAATCCAATAAGAGGATAGGAAGCGTTGGTCCTAAAATTGGCTCAGATGATGAAGTTTAGGGTAGAAACTCTGGTGAATAAGAGATTCATGCATAGGGATTTGTGAAATGATGATGTAAAGGGGGAATAGGATGTGAATGATCGATTTTGGAGGCTGATTAATCAGATGAGACAAAATTTCCTATAACAGAGTGCCCCCTAAAGCACAAACTTAGAGTTGACTAATGAATGAAGTGCTTTACCTTGTGACAAGTCAAGATCAAGAACAACTAGTGAGATCATCTTCTGTTACAATACATTTAAATCATGACATCCTTTTGCTGAGGGAGGCATACCTATATTCATCACATAAGCTAATATTACATGTATAATGATCAAAAGACATGTTTATTGATGATAGATGGTGGACCCATGACTAGATGATTGTCAATATGATCATAGCTATCATACATAGTGATCCTACATAATCCTAAAATCACGGCCTGGATGGATGAAACTAGATCCAGGGTCTTCTATCTTTTTCACACGACCAACCAACGTACAAGTCTAACCATGTGAATCAATGAGTTGAAGTCGAACATGGTAGACACCATTTGATTATCGACCAATGATGTAAGTCATTAACAAACACAAGAGAAACCATCGATTATGTTAATGTCTCTTAAGGTACTCAAGTACAATTCATATGGTGTGAATAAATGAGTTGACGTCGAACACCACATAGAATATTTTGGTCGAAGGCCAATGATGTAAACCTGTCACCGAGAGTGAGGAAACTTGCCATTGATATATGCAAGCACCAAGGTATTGATGTGTGTTTCTAAGTCAACTTCCTGGATAATCTGTTGATGTCGATAGGAAGCGATCCATCACAGGAGGGCCTTGATGTATTCCCCATCAATGACATGAAACAAGTATGATGATTGAGACAGAATGATGTTGATATGGAACTAGATCAAGAAAGGAAAACATGGAATGAAGGCTTACGAGTATTGCAACAAATATAAGTTGAATGAATTCTCTTGAACACAACGACGACACTGAAATGGAGTTGGTAGCATTGACCCAAAACCGAAATGGAGTTTTTGTGAAGGTATGATGAACTGAAAGACAAGTAAATTACCCAACCCAACAACCATGGAGATGAAGTGGAAGAATGTCTTGTTCAAGTGAGACTCGTTGCCATTTAACAAATGGAGTACCATGTTTTTCCAATTTCCTCAACCATATTGGTCAATACCTCTTTATGTTTTAACAAGCTTGAGGAGGATAACATATGCTTGATCTGTAAGTTCATCCTTCGAATGAATCCCTCTGAGTATATTTAATGAACCCAGAGAAGGAGTGGTTCAGTCTTGTCATGTTTGACTAATCCATTGTTGTTTGATGTTTTGATGAGTCTAGCGAAGGTAAAAATTGACATAATTTTCATCTTTAGAGAGTTTGAAAAAGAGGAAAAAAGAAAACTCTAGATGTCCCCCTTTGTAGATAATCTCTCATGTTGGTAAAGGTAGAAAACAATACTCAAGAGAACCTCTTATCCATGTTTGACTAAGGTATTCATTTTTCGTAAATAGTATATCTCAGTTTGGAAAAGGGTTCAACTTATAATGAGTACATGTTTTTTCATTTTCTTTTACGAGCTCGAAAAGACAAGCGCTTGGAAATATTTTCATGTTTTGGGAGTCTGAAAAGAGTTAAAAAAGGACTCCAACAGGTTTCTTTTTCGTAGGTTTAAAGAGCCCAAAAAAGAGATAAAAGTGTACTCTTTGGTTAAAATAACCTATTTAAATCACAACAAAAATCTATTAACCATTGTCAACCTACTCATAACAACACATAAAGGATTAAACATACATGTTTCATAGTAAAAATGAATCATGACTAGGTCAAAACATTAAATATGAATAAAATAATGAAAAATATGACCATATATTCTCAAAAATGACTGTTCATCTTTACCATTTCACATTTGCCTTCAACAGTGAGAGTTCTGAGTACTTTTTCCCTCGATATTCTACAAATGATTGCAACCAATCCAGTGGACCATTTCGAGTACCGTCGCTTCCAGGTAGGAGCTAAGACCTTTATCTTTCTTTCTGTGGTTCCATTTT
Organism: Pinus tabuliformis; assembly: GCA_031772625.1. NCBI lineage: Eukaryota > Viridiplantae > Streptophyta > Pinopsida > Pinales > Pinaceae > Pinus > Pinus tabuliformis. Next base: position 1,296,347,029 of record CM062807.1, read on the forward strand.
ATGATTTTACGCAAAATTTCTGAGGTTTTTTAGGGCCCTGGTGTTCCAAAAATTTTCCCTAGGACCAACGCAGACCCAGATTGTAGAAAATTGTCTTGCACTTAAGAAATCATACACTACAAGCAGGGGTTCAATGCTCTAGTTTTCTCTTCTGAGGCGTGTTGGGCGCAAATCTAAAGTTTTTTCAGTAGTTTTTCCTCAAAATTTTTTAAGTTATTTTCATAAAAAGGATCCTAATGAATCTCTTGTTGATGTTTCAGGGGTTCAACATCATAAAATGGCTTTTGTGTGGAGAGAACGAGGACATGGCAAACAAGATTTGAATGCAGCAAATGATCCCGCTACCATCCAGGCATTAAAGAATTGTGGATTACTAAAATTCTTTTGGTTTCCTGATATGAGGCAACAGATGGAGTTGTTGAAATACCTTGTTCATTCATGGGATGTTTAGGCACACACATTCAGGATTGGGGAACACCTGCTCGTGATAAAGGTAGAAGATATCTACTTTCTTACAAATCTGTCCATGAGGGGTCCCCCCATATCTCTCCTAGGTGGGAGAAGTAGTGGGGAGACAGTGAAAGATTATATCACCACTTATTGTAGACCTCAATACCATCCAACAAAGGATGGAAATATCATTATAAAATATGTTACCCAGTTACCTTTGAGAACAATCCTATTCATTATCACAAGATTGACAAGTAGCTCAACATTACATGTAGCAAGAAGATCATACACGCAATATGGGTTGGAGTTTCTAGATTCAACACTCTTCAACTGGAGCGAGGGAGTTCTAGTCAATATGAAAGAACAAATGTCTAAAGAAAAAGAGGGAAAACTAAAGAAATTTGGATGCAGTGTGATCTTAGTTTCCTTTTTCACTAGAGTGGGTTCCATTACTTCAACCTCAACAGATTACACTTGAGCCTATTGATCCAAGGGTGCCATGGATGAGGAGGTGAGAAGATGAGAATTCACGCTCTCTCTTCTCAAAATATAAATCTCATTGCCCTGGTGATGGACTCACTAAACTAGTCTGAAACGTTGGTTTCAAAACTATTCACAGGTTTTTCCACAAAAATGAAAAAAGAAATCTAGCAACCTGTATGGACTCTCTCTTTAACACCATTAAGTCCCACCATGGAAGGGACATAATGAACAATGCTCTAAATTTTGAGAAGATGAGAATTCACGCTCTCTCTTATCAAAATATAAATCTCATTGCCCTGATGATGGACTCACTAAGCTAGTCTGAAACGTTGGTTTCAAAACTGTTCACAGGTTTTTCCACAAAAATAAAAAAAGAAATCTAGCAACCTGTATGGACTCTCTCTTTAACACCATTAAGTCCCACCATGGAAGGGACATAATGAAAAATGCTCTAAATTTTGAGAAGATGATAATTCACGCTCTCTCTTCTCAAAATATAAATCTCATTGCCCTGATGATGGACTCACTAAGCTAGTCTGAAACGTTGGTTTCAAAACTGTTCACAAGTTTTTCCGCAAAAATTTATAAAAAAAAAGAAATCTAGCAACCTGTATGGACTCTCTCTTTAGCACCATTAAGTCCCACCATGGAAGGGACATAATGAACAATGCTCTAAATTTTGAGAAGATGAGAATTCACGCTCTCTCTTCTCAAAATATAAATCTCATTGCCCTGATGATGGACTCACTAAGCTAGTCCGAAACGTTGGTTTCAAAACTGTTCACAGGTTTTTCCACAAAAATAAAAAAAGAAATCTAGCAACCTGTATGGACTCTCTCTTTAACACCATTAAGTCCCACCATGGAAGGGACATAATGAACAATGCTCTAAATTTTGAGAAGATGAGAATCCACGCTCTCTCTTCTCAAAATATAAATCTCATTGCCCTGATGATGGACTCACTGAGCTAGTCTGAAACGTTGGTTTCAAAACTGTTCACAGGTTTTTCCACAAAAATAAAAAAAGAAATCTAGCAACCTGTATGGACTCTCTCTTTAACACCATTAAGTCCCACCATGGAAGGGACATAATAAACAATGCTCTAAATTTTGAGAAGATGAGAATTCACGCTCTCTCTTCTCAAAATATAAATCTCATTGCCCTGATGATGGACTCACTAAGCTAGTCCAAAACGTTGGTTTCAAAACTGTTCCCAGGTTTTTCCACAAAAACAAAAAAAGAAATCTAGCAACCTGTATGGACTCTCTCTTTAACACCATTAAGTCCCACCATGGAAGGGACATAATGAACAATGCTCTAAATTTTGAGAAGATGAGAATTCATGCTCTCTCTTCTCAAAATATAAATCTCATTGCCCTGATGATGGACTCACTAAGCTAGTCCGAAACGTTGGTTTCAAAACTGTTCACAGGTTTTTCCACAAAAATAAAAAAAGAAAAGGATAGATCACATGTCCCCACATGCAGGGCCATTGACGATCATCTTCTCATCGGCTTCTTCAGATGGTTGCATAGAAAGTTTATTATGATCAACAACTATACTTACGTAGGCATGGATTTCCATGATGACCTTGAGCTCGTGCTTCTTGAGGGTGAGGAATGGGGTGCTTCAGGTAAGAAATTTTGACCTTTTGTGTTTTGAACACAAAAATAAAAAAAGAAAAGGATAGATCACATGTCCCCACATGCAGGGCCATTGACGATCATCTTCTCATCGGCTTCTTCTGATGTTGCATAGAAATTTTATTATGATCAACAACTATCCTTACGTAGGCATGGATTTCCATGATGACCCTGAGCTCGTGCTTCTTGAGGGTGAGGAATGGGGTGCTTCAGGTAAGAAATTTTGACCTTTTGTGTTTTGAAATTTTTACAATTTATTTTGTGGGTGTTTTTTTTTTTTTGCTCTCTCGTAAGAATGTGGGACCATTTCGACCTATTGGTGATTCATATTTCTATCATGTAAAGGAATGAAAATAGGAGGAGGTAGTAGAACCATCATGGGTCAATGCGGTAGGACAAGATATGCTACGAGATCCTAATGTAGCAGAGATCCTATAAGAGGTAGAGCGCCACATGGAAGGGTTGACACATAGGATTGATTAGACCGTGATTGACCAAATTCCACTGCGACTTCAGTGATACACATAGGAGTTCCTAGTGGTATTGGTCAACTACTATGCAAGATGGCTTGTGCAGTGACATTCTATAATGAGCACCTCTGATTTGTATACTTAGATATTTGCATGTAGTTTTTTATATGGGTGATGTATGCCATATGTGTCTCAGGCACAATATTTTGTAAAACCAAACTTAATATAACCCAAAACACTAAATATATATATATATATATATATATATATATATATATATATATATATATATATCTATATATTCAGTGTTTTTGGGTTTCCATTGTAATTTCAATATGATGTGATGTGAATTGAAAATTAATTACATTTGTTGCAAATGTCTATATAAAACATGATTAGCTAGGGTGCCTGTCAATGTGTTTATATTTCAAGAAATTTTTTCACATTGTATGAAATCGAAATGTCTTTCTAGAAGGTAGACTCTTAAAAAGTGCATAAGATGGTGGGACTTCTAACTGAATAGATACTCGCAAGTTGTAATAATACGAGATATGAGTCAAGTCTGACGACTAAACAACGGATACCATGTGCACTAGCATCAGACAATAGCTCAACCAATGCGCTATACTTAACGATGTTGTTGGTGGAGTAACCAATACAAATCCCTTGCAGACTCACTAACTCACCATTTGGAGAAAACATAACCCATGTTGTGGAAGATAAATTATGAGTACTATGAATGACACCATGAGCATAACCAATAAAAGTTTCAATAGATACCGACATCTACAAACCAAATGTAAAAGGGAATCAACAGAAACTGTGTGAAACTCTGAAAAGACACACTGCATGCACACTCAACACACCTATAGACAATATCTACACAGTGAAAACTACACTTGAGATCAAGAATAGTATTTTCTGAGGTACAACCCATTTCTAGGTTGCGCAAGAGGAATTCCATCAAAATATACTAACTCATAGGCCCCTTTTGCAAGGAATCACTTGACAATGTATGGACCTAACCACCTGGGTTGAAACTTTCCTGAACCTAACTTATCAGATTCCTAATCATATAAAATAACAAGCTCGCCTTCCGAGAGTACACGAGGCTTGACACTTTTGTCATACTTCACCTTGATGCGTATTTTATGAGCTTCATTAGTTATAGCATCATCATGTTGGGTTTCATCTAAATGAGCCAGATGTAAAAGATTCTCCTGCTCTATGGAAGTGGTAGGAAGAAGTTCGATAACTAGTTTCAATAATGGAATTTCACATTCAATTGGGAGGATAGAATCCATACCATATACCAACTGAAATGGTGTAAATCCGGTAACAATCTTGACTGAGTTTCGATACACCCACAAAGAAACATAAAGGAGAAAATATCAGTCTGATTTTTGGTCCCCTACCATGCGTTGAAGAATCATCTTAAGAACTTTGTTGATGGCCTCAACCTTTAAATTAGCCTAAGGATAGTAGGGAGTGGAACTTTTATTGGAAAGTCTTAGCTTAGTAATTAATTCAACCATCATATGATTCCAGAAATGCTTTCTATGATCTGTCACTATTGCTTGTGGAACACCAAACTATGTGACGACATTGTTGAAAAAGAAGTATGCAGACATTTTGGCAGTGTTGTTAAGTCTAGGCATCGCCTTGACCCATTTAGTAAAGTAATCAACTGTGACAATAATATAATCATGCCCCCGGTCAATTGACAGTTACATGTCATGAAGTCGATACCCCATTTCAAAAAAGAACCAACAAAAATAATGGGATGCAACAGAGTGGGAGGAGCATGGGTCTTATGATCATATATCTGGCATGCATGACACTTCTAGATAGCAAGGATGTAGTTGCAAAAGATGGTCGGCTAGAAGTAACCAACATGTTAGATTTTCTAGGCAATATCATAACCAGATAAATGTCCACCACATGCCCCCAAGTGGCATTCATTAAGGAATTTATCGGCCTCCTCAAGTGTGAGGCACCTTTGTAAAAGCGTAGCGATATCATGACGGTAAAAAGTGTCACCGATAATGATGTAATTTCAGACATGGTTACGAATACGTCACTGCTCACCAGAAATTCTATATTTGGAGATAAATCAGGAAATATCGATACCATGGGTCAGATGACAAGATCAGAAACAACGACTCATCAAGGATAGAATATTCAAATGTAGATTCCAAATCAGGGCAAGGAATATCTCACATTAGTTTCATGAAAACTAAGATTTCTTTGACTTGGATTTGATGAACTTCAGGTCAAATTCTTGTAGAATGACAATCCATTACGAGTATTTGACCCCAACAATTGACATGAAAAAATGTATGTCATAGGGTTGCAATCTGAAATGACCATAGTTTTACGAAGCAAGATATAATGGTGAAACCTTTGGATGGCTTGAATGGCCACCAAAGCCAAATTTTCTATGTGGGAATATCAAATCTCGGTATTGTTAAGATTCTGAATCAGATAATAAATGGGATGTTCAGTCCCTAAATTTTCTTCTTGGACCAATACCATTGTTATAGTAGAATTGGCAGAAACAAGATACAAGAAATAGTCGAGCTGATAATTAGGGGGGTATAGAAGAGATGTCTAAAGTTATACATATTTCATGGCATCAAATGCTTTCTGAGTTGTGTCATCCCAATGGAAGGGAATTCCATTTTTCAGCAAGCGAGTGAATCCTTTGGTCAACTCAACGTAATTAGGGATGAATCTTCGTAGGAATTTAGCTTTCCCTTGGATTCATTGAAGCTAAATGAGTGAATAAGGTGCAGGAAAATCAATGATTGCTTGTACTCTCAATGGATCGATATGAATTCCTTGTTTTGATATTAAAAAACCTAGAATTCGACCAGAACTTGTTGGCATTATGATACAGGTGTTGTCCTTGATGGCAACTCACTCAGATGAAAGATCACAGTGCAGCAGGTCAACAACAAATAATTACAAATCAGACTCCAAAGAATGAAGAAAGAGAGGTATACGCAGGTTCACCTTGTCCAAACTGCGTATACACGCAAGTTTACTAAACAAAAGGAGTGTATATGTACACACACACTTTCACAGAAGGAAAAGCGCATATATCTTGGAAAACCAAAGTTTTTGGTCCAAGGTATTTGACCCAAGGTAACTGGTCCGAGGTATTTGGTCCAAGGTATTGGTCCTAAGTAGTTTTGGTCCATGGTATTGAGAAAGGCCTAAAACTATATAAGGAGGAGAAGATCATTAGGTTGGGGTGTGCAAAGGATTTGAATATGTTATGAAGTGTTGGATTATATATGTAGGTTAATGAGCTTCTGATGGTTTACTTGATCTAATCGAAGGATGCACCTATATGGCTGATGAAGGTTAATAGACTGGGATCACAAAGGCTTAAAAGTATTATCATTATGTGGTTTGATCTTGAACAATCTAGATCTGAATACTGGCACATGTTTTATTCTATAAATGTGATGATCTGGGTATGACTAAAGTTTGGAATAGTTGTGATGTTTTTAAGCTAGCATTCGCAGATCTGTACGCAGTTTCGCTTTATTAAAAGAGCATAAACATGCTGGTTCAGCATATCAAAGTAGTGTATACATCATAAATTTGAATTTGCAGATCTGTACGCTAGTTCCCTTTGGTAAAAGTGTGTATACATGCTGGTTCGACACATGGAAGTAGCGTATACCTTATGAAGTATGATGTTTAAAGTTTCAGTTGTTTCTATTTGCTGTTGCAGAGTTCTGGGTTCTGCTTTGTGTTCTGGTGACAGTGTTCTGAATGATCAGATTGATTGATTGTGATTTGCTCCAGTTGTGGTTGATTCAGAAAGTGATGATTGAGTTTCAGTGATTGGTTGATGCAGATGTATTTGATGGTTGTATTGCAGTTATGATTATCTGAGTTTCAATGTTGTTGATGGGTCCAATATGAAAATTGGATGAAACATGGCCTTCAGACTATGGTGTTCTAGGAGTATCCAGTCTGAAAATTCATGAAATGTGGTCGCTCGTGGAATAGTGGAGTTTTTCGTAGGCTAGCACCTACATACTAGTAAACATATTGGCTAGTACAAGAGCTAGGGGGTTGTAGCTCCCTTCCAGTAGTAGCTGGAGAACGAGAGAAGGTTGTAGCCTTCTGTAGGTGGGTGCCTGCATACTGGTATGAGTCTGCACCAGTACAAGATTATAAACATATTTTATTATTATTAAAAAAATACAGAGATGATAGCAGCAGGTGGTTTTTACCCACATTGGGTTTCCACCTTATATCTTGGTGTTCATGTGTGTTGCTTATGTGTGATGCTTTATTCTACTTTTACTGCATTGTCTAATAAATCTATGATATACTAGTTTAAGCTCAATACAGGATAAATTGTGTAAATCAAAAGTTCTCTGCATATACGTTGGTTGCTTTAAGTACAATCGTGTGTACACGCTAGTTCACTGCACTGAAGTAGTTTAAATCAATCTGTTTGGGAAATAAAATTATAGATATAATAATACTGATTCACCCCCCTCTCAGTATTATTTCCAACAATTGGTATCAGAGCAGGTCCTTCAGAAGAAGCTTGATCGCTTGAAGGGAGATCAAGAAAGCATGGGATCCATCAGACCACCAATATTCGATGGGAGAAACTTTGTTTACTGGAAAATAAGAACCACAACCTATCTACACTCACTTGGAACAAATGTTTGGGAAATTGTGGAAGGAGGATATACATTTCCAACAACAATTCCTACAGATACGGCAGGTAAAAAGCAATATGAAACCAATGCTAAAGCTGCCAATACTTTATTGGGAAGTCTGTCACAATTAGAGTTTGTCAAAGTCATGCAACTCAAATCAGCCAAAGAAATATGGGATAAAATCGTTTTGAGCTACAAAGAAGACTCTCAGGTAAAACGTGCTAAGCTTCAAACTCTTAGAATTCAGTATGAAACTCTTAAGATGCATAGTGATGAAAGTATAGCTAGTTACTTCCTACGTATAGGTGAAGTTGTCAATTATATGAAGAATCTGTGTGAAGAAATTAAGGAAGTTACCTTAGTTGAGAAAGTTTTGAGATCCTTGTCTGCTAAATTTGAATCCAAAGTGTCTGCCATAGAAGAAAAATAGGATCTGCAGAGTATTACTATGACGCAGCTTCACAGAATCTTAACAGCCTTTGAGATGAGAAAAGGAGGACCATCAGATATGAGAGAAGCCGCATTCAAAGCTTCAGAAAGAGGAAAGGAAGAACACAATGAATCAGGACATATTTCAGAAGAAGAAGATGAGGTAAACTTTGTCAAAAAGCTTCAACGGGGTTCTGGAAGGTTTAGAGGTAAGTTACCCTTCAAATGTTTTTCTTGTGGCAGAGTCGGTCATTATGCTGCCAGATGTCCTCATAAAGATAAATTTGAAAAAGGAAAGGAATATGCAAAAGGGAATAGAAAACAAGTTGTGAGTAAAAGGAGCTACTATACTCATGAAGATAGTGATGGTTTATCTAATAGTGATGAAGATGAAACTGGACAAGATTACAGACTTCTCATGGCTTATGACGATGATAATTTTTGGGATGCTTTAGAAGAGGAATACCTTCATGAAGAAATGTCTAAACTCAAAATCTATTTAGAAGAAAAGAATATGATTATAGATACCTTGACATACCAACTTGCTAAAAAAGAAAAACACAATGAAAAACTAGAATGTGAAATTGTGGGTGTAAGAAAGGATCTTGAGAAAACAAATTATCTCAATATTAGATTTTCTAAAGGATCAGAAACCTCAAATGAAATTATCAAAGTTCAGTGTTCTCCTCTGATAAAGACAAGTCTTGGATACACTGAAGAAGCATCTCAATCACAGAAGCCGTCAACCTCCACCAAAAGCTATCTTGATGCAACAAAAACCAGTGAACAGTATGACAATCGTCAGCAAAGGTGTTGGAGAGGTAAATCCCCTCTGCAGACAGAGGCGATCCCACTAGCCCAAAATGGGTCTAGCAACAATCAAACAATTCTATCACGCAAGTTCCTAATTGCAAATTAAAGGTGGATTATAAGAGCCTACTTGGATTCCAACGCTAGTGTTGTAGAAGAGTTGACACTCCCATTCCTTTGCTCCGGCCGGTCACGATCCTCACGATCTTCGTGGATGGACACCTGCACATGCAAAGAATGACACGAATACAAGTATAAAATCCAATAGATGCAATTATATATCGGTCAGAAAAGATATAACTCAAACATCATCACAATGAACAACAAGAATGGAACCATAATGATAGTCATCTATTATTGATAATCAACAAAGGAGAATACAACCATAGTTCTGACGTCAAATCCTCCTTTTGCTGGATGATCAGCTACACATGTCTTGCAAAGTTTGTCGGGATTGGGAACAAGCCTCTCTCTCTTTGATTATGAATGCAAAGAAAACTCTTACAGCAATCTCTCAGACTTTTGATAGTATAATTCTCCCTATGCTCAAAAACTAGCTTGTCAAATGCAACAGAACAAGCTTTTATAGATGGAGGAGGAGGAAGAGATACAATGAATCCAGACATCCATGGGATTGGCATTATCCTCGAAAAGCTATTATGGATAGAGATACGATGAATCTCGACATCCATGAGATTGGCATTATCCTTAAAAAGCTTCATGAGTCGAAGGGAAAAAACCTTTGGGCGTGCGTTTGTTAAAAAGCTTTTCCAAACTTGGTTGGCGTGGGTATAACTCTGAGACAGAGCGCCAACTGGCGCGCCCTCTTTGGAGGATGTCCCCCATTGGCGCGGGTGATACACTGTGGATCCGCGCTAATGGAAAAAGGGGACTTTTTAAGGATATTCTGCAGGAGATGTCTTCAAGGCATATGAAGTCCATACTTAGGGGAACATAATGCAAGTGTTTTCAAGTTATGTCACTTCTCACAGGTCCCTGAATGAGTCCTCCAAAGTGCGGGAAAGGGATAACAAGGATGGTGACAAATGGTGACAAATTACTATGTAACAGATGCCCCCTAAAGCATGAGGCCCGAGAGAGAGAGAGGGGTGAAATGCTTTACAAGAACACATGCAGCTGCCGCCAGAGAATCTGCATAGAGAGATACAACTGATAGCTCAAGTACATGATATATGTGGTATGGGCGCAGCCATCCATAACAGAGTACGTAATAATCTAGATCCATGGTATGGGCGCAGCCATCCGGTGAGGATCGATGAATAGACTCAGGCATGGTCGTAGCCATCCATTGAATGAGTCATGTAACAATAATCCACAAAATCGCAGCCTGGATTCCAACAGACAAAATCCAGGGTCTTGCGCTGCATCTCGACCCGAACAAAAGTACAAGTTCAATCATGCGAATACATGAGTTTAAGTCGAACATGCATGAACATCGTCTGATTACCAGTTAATAATGAAAACTGTTAACAGACACGAGAGGTACCACCAATAATGACAATGGCCCTCAAGGTACTATAGGTACAATCTACGGCGTGTGAATCAGTGAGCTGGCATCGAACTCCCGTAGAATCATTCGATCGGAGGCCAATGATGAAAACCTCACGTCGAACATGAAGAACCTGCCATTGAGGCATGTAGGCTCCAAGGCACCAGAAGCGAGTCTCTAGATCAACTTCCTGGATAATGAGCTGAAGTCGACAGGAAGTGACCTTGATCGAAGGTGGGCCATAGTGTTTCCCACATCATCGACACGATACAGAGAAAGAATGTTGTGGTGGATCAGAATTATGTGAGCTATCAGAGGGAGGTTGTTATTCTGCAGAGGTCAACTTCTCTTGAAAATATCGGCGGCAGGATAGTGGACTTGGCAGTATTTGACATCAATGGGTCATGGTGACGAGGCAATGAGCAGATGAGAGGTCAAACAGGATCACCCAAATCCACGGAGGCAAGTGAAAAACGAGATGAGATGTCCCCACCCAGACACGAAAGCAAACAAGTGCCATGTTCAAGAGCGACATACTGCCGACACGACAATAATTATGGTTCCATTTTCCCCCACCATTTCTGGCGAGTACCCCAGTTATTTTTATTAACAAGCTTGACGGGGATAGCATATGCTTGTGAGGCATCATTTCGACGGAATCCAATGTCATCAGGTTTTAACAAGTCTGACAGAGGAAGAACTCGACGTCTTTTCATGTTTAGAGAGTTTGAAAAGACAGCAGAAAAGAAAACTCCAAGAGTGTCCTTTTTCGTAAAGTTGTGTCTCTCAAGCCCGAAAAAGTATAAAACAATGCTCGAAAGAACCACCCGACCATTACGATCGAGGAGTACTTTTCATGTTTAGTGACTTCGACCTGAAAAAGTAGAAAAGCGACCGAAATCACATCGTTTCATAACCATCAACGAGCCTGAAATGACAAGGACCCGACAATCTTTTCGTTTTTACATGGTCGGAAAAGAGTTTAAAGACGACCACCCCTTATTTACGTTTAGCGAGTCAAGAGGAATAACTCGCCAATCTTTTCGTCTTTAAACGGTCGGAAAAGAGCTGAAAGCAGACCTCCATTTTTATTCTCTTTAACGAGTCAAAAAGGGAAAAATACTCGGCAATCTTTTCATTTTTTACGAGTCAGAAAAGAGCTTAAAAGGAGACTCGTCCTGGAGGAACGAGTGGTATAAAGGGTAGCAACTGGTTCCGGAAATGGTGGAATTGCTCAAAACATATAATGGCCAAGAGGCTGGCTAATAAAACCACTCATCGCTGCGGTTCCTCAGGAAAGGATAAACAACCAAGTGAAAGCATATGATCAGCCAAAGAGATGGTAGCAATGGAATGAAACAACCAAGGCTCATCTAACATAATTTAGCGAAATAATGGCAATCACGAGATGTAAAATGGTTATGGGTTCATTTTTACACAAGCTTGAACCATTGAGAACTCTGCTTGGATTCGGTTTCATGTTTACACAAGCTTGAAACGAAAAACTATGCTTGTTATAAGTTCGCATGCCCCCAGCATAATAACGCAGAATGAGGTACATGCCCCCCAAGCTTCATTGCATTCAACAAAGTGGATGGAATGAAGGTTCACTCTCGAGATCTATGAAAGACTCGACTTGTATTTTACGAGATCTTAATCATAAGACTCGATTTGGAAAGGGAGGTGTTTCATTTTTTAATGAGGTTGACGCAGGAAAAGAACTATCCTCATAACCCTTATTTCATTTTTTAATGAGCTTGACACAAGATCAGGAATTATGCTCGGACACCTAGTTTCATTTTTTAAGGAGCTTGACACAAGAAAACGAACTGTGTGTTAGAAAATTATATATTACGGAGCAATGGAACACATAAAATATTGCAGAAATATAAATGCAGAAAACGCACAAAACAAGAGAGACACAGATATACGTGGTTCACCCAGTTTGGGCTACGTCCACCCCGAATAGCCAGTCCTTCCTTTTTATTATCCAGCAAAATGAAGAGACACAACCTACAGCAAATCCGCTGTAATATCCTCTGTTTTCTCTCACAGTCTCACCTCTCTGTTTCTCACTCACAGAATACACATCTATCTCACAGCCTCAAATACAATGCCCTCATATAAAGAGAGGGGTTGCCTTCTAGGGAAAAAAACCCTAAACTAAACATAAGTTCTACCGTCAGATCATCCGCCTAATGAACGGCCCAGATTGACTAGAAATTACTATACTTTTACAAGGCAATTTTACAGCTGTTTTTAGCTTCGGGGGCGCTGCCCCTGAAACCCCCCGCCAGGGGGGGGGCTCCCAAAAGTCGCTGTCGGCCCCCCCTGGACCCCCCACGGCAGCGATTATTTTACGGGCGGCATTGCCACCCCATTTTGAACTGGGGTCCAATATGCCGGTACTATAGAAGATAATCAGGCTCCACACCCAACACTGTGCTCTGCCCGAACTTCATCATAATGAACAGGAAGTCGGGGCTTCCAAGAGTGCCTCTCCGGGTGGAAGGACCACATCTCGAAAGTTAGGGCCCAATGCCCCCAGGACACTATGCACGACGGCGGCATCACTGGATATAGGCACGAGATAAGTGGCCACGTAGTTGATTTGTGGTGGGGCAGATGCAACTGGTGGATGAAAACCAGGATGGGATGACGACTGCGCAGGAGGCACCTGGGGACGGACGAATGATAATTGATCTATAGTCACTATCCTTCCATCGTGTGGAAAGCAAACCACACGGAAAATTGAAGAGACAGGGCCTCCATGGCATAAACATAGTCACGGCCAAGGAGAAGACTAAAACCTAAAGCACCTTGGGTAACCGATACGTCTATATAGACGGTTTTGCCTCCCAAAGTAATAGGGAACTTTGGAAGGATCCCTAATGGTTGACTAGTTCCTCCGTCAAAAGTCGTCAGATTCGGCACGACTGGCACAAGCTGTGGGGAACCCAAAGCTTGCCAAGTAGTGGCAGGCATAAGACTGATAGATTCACCCTCATCCAAAATAGTGCTAGGTATTGCCCTATTATAGGCATGTACCGTGACCCAGAAAGGCACATGGGATGGAAGGCGGGAGGTGGTCAAACGACTCCAGTCGAAGGAAACGACTGAACTACTTGGTGGGGGAATCGTATGATTGCCCCCCTGCTCTAAAAGAACCGAAGCAGGACTCTCGGGAGCAGCTGGGATAGGAGAGTCATTTCCGGACTCAGGAGAATCTGAGGAGACGAGAAGAACATGGGAATGATGCTCTTCCGAAACAGAGTGGTCGACGGGTGGTGAACTCGAGTCGACACTCTTTCCGACCAATGGTTGGTCTGGAACAGGCTTGGCACAGCCAGGTTCGGGAAGAGGGGCCTGGACACGAGAAGAATTTTGGTCGATCTCTTTGTCAGCAGGGGAACGATCTGCAGCTGCAGAGAGACGTTGATAGCCGACGGGTAGTTGGGGTGAAGGAGTTGTAAGACTTTCCAAGACAACAGAGGCTTTATCCATGAGCGGACAAAGGTGAAGGGGATGATTGCCCTCACAAAGTCTACCAGGGATTCGAATCTTCCCTTTTGCCTTACCATTTCCAGCTAATAGAGTAGCATCGTCGTGAGCTTCAGAGGACGATGAGGGGTGGGCCGGATCGCGAGACCATACTTCTAAGACCATGGGAATGCCAGGACAATCGCGAAGAAGGTGGTCACCCTTGCACAATCTATAAGGAAATTTGACCTTCCGCGGAGGAGCAGAAGGTGGCTTGACTTGAGTTGTACCTTTAACCTCTCGCTTAGGAGTCTTCTTCTTCTTCGTCTTCTTCTTCTTCTTCTTAGCAACCTGGTTACTTGAATCCAGACTTTCGCCAAGCGAAGTAGAAGATGAGGACGCAGAAACAGGCGAAGAAGGGGAGAGGTCCACCTTGGAATCAACATGATGTTGTTCGGGTGGAGGAGACGGTGGAACAGGAGTCATCACACTCGGGACCACCGAGGTTGAAAACAACCATACAGGCAAACCAATGGTTAACCCAGGCAAAGACAAAGTTTCCATATACGGAGCACCGGCATTTCCAAAAGAAGGAAATGGACTAGGGTTTCCATCCGGTGGAGGACCTTGGCCGGCAGACTTGGGGAAGGTTGCCATTGAAAATGAGAAAGAACCCTACTCAAGCTAACGCAAACAAGATCTAACTGGGTAAATGTGAATCGTGGCCGAATAAATTTTAAGACAAAGGAACTGAACTTGACCTTTTCATGTTTTAAGAGTCGAGAAAAGGACAAAAAGATGACTCTAGTCTCCTTCGAATGTTTAGTGAGCCCGAAGTGACAAATGCTTAGGTGAGCCTTTTGTTTTAGGGAGTCTGAAAAGGATCAAAAGTGACTACTCTGGAGAACTAGGCAAAGGGTTTACCAGACAATCCGTAAAACTGCATATACACCTTGGCAATCATATGAAAACCAAGGACATCCCGTACGGCAGTCAATCTTCCCAAATGCTGTGTTCAGTGCATTACAGCTTGTAAGGCAGCAGACACGGCTTCCTGTGGATAAAGGATGATAACCTAGTGGGGTCTCCACATATACTCGACGGTACGTGGGAGAAAAAATTCGTGCTAGACCACTATCGAGTCACAAAAAGAGGAATCACCCAACCTTGAGTGAAACAAAAGTGACTAGGTTTAACGACGCCGAAGCACATCTCTAGCCTAGACATCTAAATGTGTGCGTTATGTTCCAATGCGTTGTTAGATTCATTTAGTTCATTTTAAGGTTGATCTTGGATTAGGTTTCGATTTTCAGGCCTTACCGTATGTAATTTCTCACAATTTCCTCAATGCAAGCTATATGCCAAAATATATCATTTCATTCGATGAATGCTAGCTACAAGAGAGTTGAGATCTTTCAATCAAACAAAATGATCATAGAACAATCAACAATGACTCTAATGTAGCTAATGGCAATAAACGAAACTTTTCTTTAAAGTCACTAATCGCTAATAACAATGAAGAGCTCTAATTTCCATTAACTACTGCAACGCAAAAGAGATTTTTCGTTTTCTTTTCAATGGAAAAGTGAACTAAACAAATTTTGAGAGATAATAACAAAGAGTAAAAGAGACAAATTTCACTCAATGAAAACACAATCAAGTCCCTGAAAATTAGAGTCATTGTTGATTGTTCTATGATCATTTTGTTTGATTGAAAGATCTCAACTCTCTCGTAGCTAGCATTCATCGAATGAAATGATATATTTTGGCATATAGCTTGCATTGAGGAAATTGTGAGAAATTACATACGGTAAGGCCTGAAAATCGAAACCTAATCCAAGATCAACCATAAAATGAACTGAATGAATCTAACAACGCATTGGAACATAATGCACACATTTAGAGGTCTAGGCTAGAGACGTGCTCCGGCGTCATTAAACCTAGTCACTTTTGTTTCACTCAAGGTTGGGTGATTCCTCTTTTTGTGACTCGATAGTGGTCTAGCACGGATTTGTGCTCCCACGTACCGTCGAGTATATTGGCAACCAGGGCAAAAATTCATGTGGGTCATATTATTCATGGCTAATAATATTTTTATTAGATTCCTCTCGTCGAGAGGTGTAGGATTGATATAAAGATCATCCAATTCCGATAAGTATTCATGGAGATATGAATTTATTTTGAATATGGAATTATTATCAAGCCGACCTACAACTCATGTAGGCTCAGAAGCCCAACAGTCGCATCTATTCACCCACCAACGTTGTATATAAATATAAGAGGACTTTTCCTCATTTGGACTCACTCATCTCATCACATCTCTCTCTCTCTACTGCGCAGATATGAGTCTCTTCTCTACTGCGCTGAAATGGGTCTCTCTCTCTCACACATGTGAAGCCGGAAGCTGTTGAATTTGAAGCTGCAACTGCAGAAGTAAAGATTGACTTGCATGGCCTAGAAGATCTCCTCTTTGGAACTGTGTTGTAGGTTCATCTGAACCTCCTTTGAAATCCGCAACTTTTGGTGGTGGAATGAAGTCAATCCGACGAACGGTTTACAAGATATCGACTGCCCTAGTTTGAAGCTGGAAACTGCTGAAACTGAAGCTGCAACTGCAGAAGTAAAGATTGACTTGCGTGGCCTAGAAGATCTCCTCATCTGAAATGCGATGTAGGTTCATCTGAACCTCCTCTGGAAGCCGAAACTTTTGGTGGTGGAATGAAGTCAATCCGACTGTCGGTTTGTGAGATATGGTTTGCCCTAGTTTGTTAATGAAGCCGCTAATGCTGATGCTACTGATCTAGGGTTTGCTACTCTTGATATGAATCAGATTTATTGTACTATTTCTCTCTGCTAAATTATTGAAGATAAAAGAAGATTTGATCAAAGGGTTTCCCCACACATTGTGGGGTTTGTCCCTAGCTAGCCGCCACATCTTGTGTCTCTTGTCTTGGCTTGTTTTCTGTCGATCGTTTAATGTTCTATCTGCACTTTACTTTATGTACATGTGATTGCTAATCAGTGGAATATAATAAGAAAAAGAAGTAAACTGTTATAAGCATAGAACATACCATAACTTAACATGGTATCAGAGCTGAGGTGAAGACAAAGCCCAAGCAAGAGCAAGAGCAATCATTGAAGAGAAGATTGGCAAGGCTATCCTAAAAGAACTATGGGGTCCTCAACACTCTTTCCTGTCGAAGACAAGCTCCGTGAGAAAGCTGACTATCACGGATAGAAGATGTCTATCGATCTAACCCTTGAAGATCAAGGAGTGCTGGACCATGTAAGAGGCAATATTGTTGAGCCTTCATCAAATGCATCTGCTGCTGCCTGGAACAAATGGAAAAATGGAGAAGTCAAAACAAAGAAGATCATCCGGGACTCTATCGACAAGCGCTTGGTGGCCTACATCTCTGATCTAGACACCTCCAAGGAAATCTACGACAGACTGGTGAGTTTATTTAAAGTTAATGATGCAAATCAAGTTTTGTTTCTTAGAAATAAGTTGAGGGAAATCAAGAAGGGTAAAGATGAAAGTATGCAAGAATACTTCTTAAGAATCACCGAGATCAAGAACGATCTCCTATCTATTGGGGAAACCATTACGGACAGAGAAATGGCACTCACAACTCTTGGAGGATTACCATCTGAATGGTATGTTTTCAGGACTACTCTTCTGAACAATAATGTAATTCCTAGTTTCAAGGAATTAATGGCTAGATGCATTCAAGAACAAACAAGGGTAGAAGAGTAGGAAATGCCCTTGCCTAAAGGTCCTCCTGCTGCTTTTTCTTCTCATGCTAAGAAAAGAAATAATTCTGGGTCTAAATCGAAAAGAAAGGCTGGATTTAAGGGTGGAAGAAAAGGACGATGTTTCATTTGCAATAAAGCAGGTCACTATGCAAGGGAATGCCCTGATAGAAAGGACTCACACCGGGATGATGATCAAAATCCCTCTGATGGCAAATCAAAGGAATGACAAATTCAACAACAAAGGTAAGAGGAGAGCTGGGGATTGAGGAAGAGGACAACCATTCAAGAAGGCTAGAAAGTCCAAGATGTATTAAATGCACATGACCTCAAAAAGAACCTAGCGTCCATCTCGGCAATGGAAGACAAAGGCTACAAGGTAACCTTCAGCAATGGCAAGGTATGTATATGGAAAAATAATGTTAAAGATGCCTTTACTCTTGGGTTTAGTGTTGATTCATTATATCAGGTTGATGGAAGTCTGCTAGGTGTCATGTCTTATGACACATCTCTTCAGTTCGAACTTTGGCATTAGAAGTTTGCCCCCCTTCATTATAAAGCTATACTCTGTGTAAGACAAATGGTGACAGGGATGCCTGAATTTTGAGTAGAGAAAGAAGGTGTATGTCCAGGATGTGCTGAAGGAAAGCTCAAAAGGGGACCATTCCCCTCAAGCCAAAGCAAGACCTCCGATATATTACAATTGGTTCACTCAGGCATACCTGAGGTTGGCATTAAGAGGGAGACTACTACACCACATACTCCTGAGCAGAATGGTGTGGTGGGAAGGAAGAACCGCATGATGATGGAAGCTGTCCGGGCCATGCTACATGATCAAAGACTTCCGAAGTTTCTATGGGCTGAAGCTGCAAACACTGTCGTATATGTACAAAATCGATGCCCTCATCAAGCATTGGGTTCCAAAACTCCTGAAGAAAAATTCACCGGTAAGAAACCTGATGTTTCTCATTTTAAAAATTTTGGAAGCCCTATATACTTTCATGTGCCGAAAGAGAAAAGAAATAAATTGGGAGCATCTGGAAAGAAGGGAATTTTCGTGGGCTATGGTGAAAATACTAAAGGCTATAGAATCTATGTAGCCGGTCAAAGAGAAGTCATAATTAGTCATGATGTCACCTTTGACGAAGATATGGCTCTCAGCAAGGTAATCAATCTTCCGACTTTGAGGAGCTCTCAAGAAGCCGACACCAGGGAACCGAAAGAAAAGGATGATGAATCAATGCCTGATGTAGAAGAACCCATGGATCCGATTGATCCTCCTCCATATGAGCCTTCCTCTTCTAGGAAGAGGCCTTCATGGCTTAAGGGGTTACTTGATGATGCTGAAGGACATGCTGCACCCCGAGGAACCTTTTGTGAAAGTAAGAAACCTAATAGGTATCAAGGATACCTGACCAATATGAGCACGATCATACAAAATGAGCCTTCATCATTCTCAGATGTCGTCAAGCATCAAGTATGGAAGGATTCTATGACCGAAGAATATGAGTCTATCATAAAGAATGATGTTTGGGAAGTAGTTCCCAGACCCCAGGACAAGATTGTTGTTACTTCCAAATGGCTTTACAAGATAAAGCATGCAGCATATGGAAGCACGGAAAAGTATAAGGCTCGTTTTGTTGCTCGAGGTTTCTCCCAAAAGGAAGGTATAGACTATGATGAGATATTTGCACCTGTTTCCAGATATACGACCATCCACTCGATCATATCCCTTGCCGCTTCACAAGGATGGAACCTACATCAGATGGATGTCAAGACTGCGTTCATGCATGGCTCGATCAAAGAAGAGGTCTACGTGGAGCAACCCGAAGGATTTGAGATTTATGATCGAAAATCTCATGTATGCAGGTTGAAGAAAGCTCTCTATGGGCTGAAGCAAGCACCCCGAGCATGGTATGAGAGGATCAATAGCTACTTGATGAAGCTGGGATTCACTAGGAGTGAAGCCGATCCTAACCTTTACTTTAAGGTTGAAGATGACAAGCCTCTCATACTGGTGTTGTATGTGGATGACCTCTTTCTAACAGGTGCAAACCCTCTCATTCACAAATGTAAGAGGGAGATGGATTCTGAATTTGAAATGAAGGACCAAGGACTTGAAGTGTGGCAGAAGCCAAAGGGAAATTTTCCTATCTCAAGGAAAATATGTGGTAAATATATTGGAAAGATTCGGTATGATGGACTGCAAGCCTGTGACTACCTCGAGGATCTTAACTTTTAGAAGTTATATGGTAGTGATGTCGGACCAAACTTGGAAATGCCTCTGAGTTCCAAAAACTCATTTGCATTGATGTTCTTGGTGAACCTCCGTCCGAACATATGTTTTGCAGTTAGCATTGTGAGCTCATATTTGTTTGAGCCTCACTAGATTGATGCCAGGAATCTTCTGAGATGTCTTCAGGACACAATCTCTCATGGATTAAGATACACTGCCGGAGATGTGAGACTACTTGGATATACTGATGTTGATTGGGCAGGCAGTGTGGTGGACCATAAGAGCACTTCCGGGTACCGTTTCACCTTGGGATCTGCTTCGATATCCTGGATGAGCAGGAAGCAGAAGTCGGTGGCTTTGAGCACCGCCAAAGCAGGATATATTGTTGCTAGAATAACCTCATGTGAGGCACTCTGGTTGCGAAAGCTCTTCAGTGAGCTATTTGGATTTACATTGGATACCACTGTGATTCTCTGTAACAACCAGAGGTGGGATTCGATTATTGAGGAATCCCGTATTCGTCAATTGCTCCAGCAGATAGACATCATCTGGGATATGGTAAGTTGATGAGCAAGGAAGCTCCATCACATTAAGATGATGTACAGGTTGATACACCTTGTCAAAGCCCCGAGGAAAGATCTAATCTGTGATTTTCCCAAACGACTTGGAGTCAGCAAGAAACCTTTGTACAAGGGTCCTGCATGTTGCATACGTTGAGCTCTGGGAGCTCTAAGGGCTTGCGGTTCCTACTGGAGCAACATATGACCACAGGGTGACTCACCCTCCCCTGGTGGTGCACACTGGAACAAGATGATTCGCTCTCTTGTGGGACAAGATGATTCGCTCTCTTGTGGAACAGGATGATTCGCTCTCCTATGTAGCAGGATGATTAATTCTCCTGTGAGGCCTGGATTGATGTGTTCTCCATGGAAGCCTGGATTGATGTGTTCTCCATGACAATTGTAGCAGGATTGATGTGTTCTCCTGTGAGGCCTGGATTGATGTGTTCTCCATGGCAATTGTAGCAAGATTGATGTGTTCTCCTGTGAGGCCTGGATTGATGTGTTCTCCATGGCAATTGTAGGAGGATTGATGTGTTCTCCTGTGAGGACAGGATTGATTAGTTCTCCTGTCGAGGCATCCTACCCATGTAGTCTGGGACTCATGGGAAGTACCTCTCATCTGATCAATGAGCAGGGAAATGAAGTTAGGGACCATAGTAGTACCGATGGACGCATCGTTGTAACTACCGTACTCCCTACGCTAGGATGACCTCCATTGATCTAGGATCAATGATACTGGTCTGGGACCAGTGGTAGGAGTTGTACCTTACTATGACGTTGACTTCGGGTCGGTTGAGATTGGTCTGGGATCAGTGGTACATACTCTGAGACTGACTTTGAGTTAGTGGAGGATGATATTGGTCTGGGACCATTGGAGTTGTACTCACTATGACGCTGACTTTGGGTTGGTTGAGACTGGTCTGGGACCAGTGGTACATACTCTGAGACTGACTTTGAGTTAGTATGATACATCCTCGATCATTTCTTCTTCTTCATAATTCGGACAAAAGCAGAGTAGAACAGAACAATGTAAGAGCAAAGCAGAACAGAACAAAACAGTACAGATCAGTGCAGGGCAGAACAAGACAAAGCAGAACAGGCAAAATAGAGCAGAGCAGGGCAAGGGTCAGGTTGTACAAGGCAGTGCATTTGATGGATGAATAGTAACGACCGATAGACAGATTGCAGATGAAGTTCTCCATGGTTGAGAGGGAGTGTTAAAATTGGCAACCAGGGCAAAACTTCATGTGGATCATCTTATTCATGGCTAATAATATTTTTATTAGATTCCTCTCGTCGAGAGGTGTAGGATTGATATAAAGATCATCCAATTCCGATAAGTATTCATGGAGATATGAATTTATTTTGATTATGGAATTATTATCAAGCCGACCTACAACTCATGTAGGCTCAGAAGCCCAACAGTCGCATCTATTCACCCACCAACGTTGTGTATAAATATAAGAGGACTTTTCCTCATTTGGACTCACTCATCTCATCACATCTCTCTCTCTCTCTACTACGCAGATATGAGTCTCTTCTCTACTGCGCTGAAATGGGTCTCTCTCTCTCACACATGTGAAGCCGGAAGCTATTGAATTTGAAGCTGCAACTGCAGAAGTAAATATTGACTTGTGTGGCCTAGAAGATCTCCTCTTTGGAACTGCGCTGTAGGTTCATCTGAACCTCCTTTGAAAGCCGCAACTTTTGGTGGTGGAATGAAGTCAATCCGACGAACGGTTTACAAGATATCGACTGCCCTAGTTTGAAGCCGGAAACTGCTGAAACTGAAGCTGCAACTGCAGAAGTAAAGGTTGACTTGCGTGGCCTAGAAGATATCCTCATCTGAACTGCGCTGTAGGTTCATCTGAACCTCCTCTGGAAGCCAAAACTTTTGGTGGTGGAATGAAGTCAATCCGACTGTCGGTTTGTGAGATATGGTCTGCCCTAGTTTGATAATGAAGTCGCTAATGTTGATGCTACTGATCTAGGGTTTGCTACTGCTGATATGAATCAGATTTATTGTACTATTTCTCTCTGCTGAATTATTGAAGATAAAAGAAGATTTGATCAAAGGGTTTCCCCACACATTGTGGGGTTTGTCCCTGGCTAGCCGCCACATCTTGTGTCTCTTGTCTTGGCTTGTTTTCTGTCGATCGTTTAATGTTCTATCTGCACTTTACTTTATGTACATGTGATTGCTAATCGGTGGAATATAATAAGAAAAAGAAGTAAACTGTTATAAGCATAGAACATACCATAACTTAACACCTCTAAATGTGTGCGTTATGTTCCAATGCATTGTTAGTTTCATTTAGTTCATTTTACGGTTGATCTTGGATTAGGTTTCGATTTTCAGGCCTTATCGTATGTAATTTCTCACAATTTCCTCAATGCAAGCTATATGCCAAAATATATCATTTCATTCGATGAATGCTAGCTACGAGAGAGTTGAGATCTTTCAATCAAACAAAATGATCATAGAACAATCAACAATGACTCTAATGTAGCTAATGGCAATAAACGAAACTTTTCTTTAAAGTCACTAATCGCTAATAACAATGAAAAGCTCTAATTTCCATTAACTACTGCAACGCAAAAGAGATTGTTCGTTTTCTTTTCAATGGAAAAGTGCACTAAACAAATTTTGAGAGATAATAACAAAGAGTAAAAGAGACAAATTTCACTCAATGAAAACACAATCAAGTCCCTGAAACACCAAGGCAATCTTTCAAACCAAGAAAAATCACAAAGACCTCAATGAGCTATGTGATCTAAGCCCAAAACGAAGCCAAGCGGAATCCAAGTGAAAAAGAAGTGAATCACTCAAATAACGCAATAAAAAGCTTAACAATCACTGAACAAGTGCAAGAGAGTAACCAAAAAGTCGACTGGACCAACAGAAGGCCAAAACTCCTAAGGAAGGCTCGATGCACAAAGCCACTAGATGCCCTAGGGCTAAAACGTGAAATCGGTAGAAAAAAGCAAACACCCAAAGGGTAAAGGCCAAAAACCAATCAAACAAGACTCTAACACATTCAAGTGATTGAAAGATAGTATCCAGACACAAAAACCAAGCTTGGAAGGCTCAAAACAAGCAAACTCTAAAAGTTTCCCTGGCTGGTGCGACTTTCAGGCTAAAAGTAGCGCCAATTGAGGATTGGCGCGGGCTGTACATTGACAAGTGGCGCCAATTGGCGCGACTGTCATGCAAAAAAGAGCGCCAATCAAGTTTTCTATGCTAAAATAAAAAACAAGCAATCCAAGACTAGGCCAGCAGTATCTAGACAGACCAGGAAGCAAGAGACAACAAAGAATCCAACCCAGAAAGCTATCTAAGCAATCAAGACAAGAGAAAACCAAAGAGACAAGACAAACTCCAAGTTTTTTAGTTCGTAAACCAAACCGGAGATTGACTGAAGTGGCGTTGATCTACTTCGCTAATGCAGAGCAATAGCGTTTCGAAGGCTACCTGGCCGTACTTCAGGCTCCGTCCAAAGTTTACGAATCAAACAACAAATAGCTTCCCCAGCGGAGTCGCCAAATTGTTGGAGAGGTAAATCCCCTCTGCGGACAGAGGCGATCCCACTAGCCCAAAATGGGTCTAGCAACAATCAAACAATGCTATCATGCAAGTTCCTAATTGCAAATTAAAGGTGGATTATAAGAGCCTACTTGGATTCCAATGCTAGTGTTGTAGAAGAGTTGACACTCCCGTTCCTTTGCTCCGGCCGGTCACGATCCTCACGATCTCCGTGAATGGACACCTGCACATGCAAAGAATGACACGAATACAAGCATAAAATCCAATAGATGCAATTATATATCGGTCAGAAAAGATATAACTCAAACATCATCACAATGAACAATAAGAATGGAACCATAATGATAGTCATCTATTATTGATAATCAACAAAGGAGAATACAACCATAGTTTTGACGTCAAATCCTCCTTTGGCTGGATGATCAGCTACATATGTCTTGCAAAGCTTGTTGGGATTGGGAAAAAGCCTCTCTCTCTTTGATTATGAATGCAAAGAAAACTCTTACAGCAATCTCTCAGACTTCTGACAGTAAAATTCTCCCTATGCTCAAAAACTAGCTTGTCAAATGCAACAGAACAAGCTTTTATAGATGGAGGAGGAGGAAGAGATACAATGAATCCAGACATCCATGGGATTGGCATTATCCTCGAAAAGCTATTATGGATAGAGATACGATGAATCTCGACATCCATGAGATTGGAATTATCCTTAAAAAGCTTCATGAGTCGAAGGGAAAAAACCTTTGGGCCTGCGTTTGTTAAAAAGCTTTTCCAAACTTGGTTGGCGCGGGTGATACACTGTGGATCCGCTCTAATGGAAAAAGGGGACTTTTTAAGGATATTCTGCAGGAGATGTCTTCAAGGCATATGAAGTCCATACTTAGGGGAACATAATGCAAGTGTTTTCAAGTTATGTCACTTCTCACAGGTCCCGGAATGAGTCCTCCAAAGTGCGGGAAAGGGATAACAGGGACGGTGACAAATGGTGACAAATTACTGTGTAACAAAAGGCATAAAGCAAATCACCAGGTAAATCAGACTCAATTTACTCCAAGGATGAATAGAAGCCACAACCAACCTCAGGTAAATCATACTCAATTTGCTCCAAAGATGAATATCAATAGAAACTTCAATCACCGGGTCAATAGATTCGATAATCGCAGGAACTTCTTTAATGGACAATGTTTTTCATGTCATAATTTTGGACACAAAGTTTCTCAATGCGTTTCTTACAAAACCATCATTACTAGAGAAGCACGAAATCAAAGGAATGTAACAGGGATCAAGAAAAGTTCCAATAATAACTTTTCTCTTCTTGAAAATGAAATAGAATGCTCAATCCGTAACAATTTTGGTCATGAAGAGCCTAAATGCAGGAGAAAATTTCGGCAAACATCTCAAAAGGAGCAAACTCCATTAAATCCCAAGATATGGAGAAGGAAAGAATCTCAAATAGAAAGATGTGGTATAGCCTTTTATGCATAAGGACAAGAAAATTAGTGGTACATCGACAATTGATGCTCAAAACACATGACAGGTGACAAAGAAAAACTTCATTCATATAATTCCTTAGAAAAGGAAAAGAATGTCTCATTTGGAAATGAAACTCCTGCTATCATAAAAGGTAAACGTTATGTTTCCTTGAAAGAAAAGGTTAAAGCTGGAAATGTTATGTATGTAGACAGTTTAAAGCATAACCTGTTGAGTGTTAGTCAAATGTGTGATCAAGGAAATGAAGTGGTGTTTCGATCAAACGGACGTGTTGTTCATGAACTTGATACAGGAGAGACCGTGATCAAAGGTACAAGAACTCCAAACAACTTATACATACTCAAGGGAGGACAAAAACAGTGCTATCTAAGCAAAAATGATGAAAAGTGGATGTGGCATAGAAGATTGGGACATCTAAGATTTTCTCAAATAAGAAAATCATGCAGATTCAAGGTTGTTCGTGATCTTCCAGATATCAACGTCCTTGAAAATACAATATGCAAACCATGTCAAATCGGTAAACAAACCAGAGCTCAATTCATAGAAAAAGAAGGGTCAGCTAGTAAGCCTCCTGAACTTGTCCATACTGATTTATGTGGACCATCAACGCAAAAGTCACCTCGTGGAGAAGAATACTTTATTTTTTTCATTGATGATTTTTCCATAATGTGTTGGATAGGTCTTCTAAAGCATAAATATGAAGCATTTGAAAAGTTCCAAGCCTTCAAAGCTTTGGTTGAAAATGATTCAGATCGAAAAATCAAATGCCTCAGATCTGATCGAGGAGGGGAATTTACGTCAGATGAATTATTTGACTTTTTTGAACAACATGGAATAAAAAGGAAACTCTTCACCGCAAGGAATCCTCAGCAAAATGGTGTGGTTGAAAGAATGAATAGAATATTTCATCAAATGGCTCGAGCTATGCTAGATGAATCTGTAACTCCTGCAACCTTCTGGGGTGAAGTTGCATTCGCTGCCGTAACTATTCTCAACCAAGCAAATGTTCGGGTAAACAACACTCAAACTCCACATGAAATTTGGTATGGTAAGACTTGTTGTAGGGAAAAGTATCCGACTCGGATGACCCTAACCCACTCTACGAGTGACAGTTCCTTAGCAACAACTGTAAAACAAACTACTGAAAGTTTACTTCTTTATGAAAGCAAAAGAGGATAGAGAAAGCACTAACCGTTGCCTTGCGCTTAATGTCGAATCCAAACTCTCCTCTTTGGCCGCTTGTTCCTAGCTCTTTGTCCTTCTGCTCGCCCAGCTACAATGAGATCCTGCACAATGACAAAGAAGGAAACTACAAGGGGCATGCAATCATAACTGGTTCATGGATTAGTGTAAACCAAACATGCAATCATCACAATATATAACTGAAACAAGAGCACATAGAAGAACCTCAATAGCTTTTATTAATGAAGAAATAAAGGTTCTGAGAGGATTACAACCATTGCAGGCTCCAACCCAGCAACACCTCCCAGCAGAAAGAATTGCTCTTCTTCACCTCTCTCAAACAATCACCCAATAACTCAAGAATGAAACCAACAGCATATCATTACTTTGCACAAAATTCCAGCCTCCTGAGCTCATAGGAGAGAGCTCAATATATAGATGAATTGAGAAAGGATGAGTCAGCTTGCAACTGATGTGTAGCTGCCTTGTGTCCCCTCTCTCTTCAGTTAATCTTTAGTTGATCTTCAGTTCTTGAGTCCACTTGGTGAACCTTGCTTCCACTTGGAGAAACAAAGCCTCTGACTCATCACAAGGCGAAATACCTGATCCAAGTGTCATTTTTGGAAGATTCCAAAGCAATGACTCACTGTGCCACATGTCCAAACTCGCCCAACGCAGGTGGGCTTTGTTCTGCCTGCTTTGCAACGTAGGTACACCATGGAGCAGTTGTGTTTCAGCGCAGAAGCCTAGTGAAGCACCTGCTTTGATTTCAGGATTGCTTGTTTTTGAGTGTTTTCAGGTGGAGAACTGATCTGAGAGCTGTTGGTTTGCTGACCTTGTTCCTCTAGGGGTAGGAACATCATGTTTAGGGAACTTTGGATCCCTTGGATTATTGACAATTCATGCTTGTTGCTGTAAGGCACAAAATTGTCTATAACAGATGCCCCCTAAAGTATGAGGTCGTTTATCAGGTGAAATGCTTTATTGAGAGGATCCGAAGTTCATTCAATCTGCTGAGAAGTGTCCTGTAATAAGATACAATACAATACATTATTTTTCATACATTTTTCATGATCTAGCTGAGGCGGGCATTCCCATGCTCATCTTTATAAATACATTTTGGTACATAGAACAGACGATCGTCTGATGCTAGACTGATAATTCTCTGCCGAATTTATCATCCTTTGAAAAGGATGATCATCTGTTGCAATGATAAAATGTCTTTATGTCCTGAATATATATCGCAGCCCGGATGGATGAAACTAGATCCGGGGTCTTCAGTCTCTTCCGATCTTCACTCGATGTACAAGTCGATCCATGTGAGAATTTCTTGAAGTCGAACATGGAAAGACATCGCTTGATTACCGGTCAATGATGTAAACCGTTAACAAGCGCGAGAGGAATCACCGATAAGGATGATGACCCTCAAGGTACGGCAGTACAATCTACATGGTGGGAATAAAGGACTTGGTGTCGACCACCATGCAAAATCTTCTGGTCGAAGGTCATTGATGTATACCTGTCGCCGGAAGTGAGAAACTTGCCATTGAGGCATGCAAGCTTCAAAGTACTGAGGTGGGTGTTCCTAGATCAACTCCTTGGATAATGACCTGATGTCGACAAGGAGCGATCTGTCAAAGGAGGGCCTTAATGAATCCCACATCAGTGACACGGAACGGAGCTAGTGATTATGATGAGGTGAAAACAAACTGTGATGTATGATTCAGGGTGGCGGTCATGAAGTGGATGAAGGATAATGTATGGCAGTGGGTGGAACACGGTTGACTCTTTACAGAACCACATCTCTTGAACATATAACGACATTGATGTGATGGATTGGTAGCATTACCCCAATTGTGGACGGTGTGGCGAGGACCATGGTTCTGCGACCGGTGAATGAAACAACCCAACCCGATGCGGTACGGAGGACAAAGTGTCATGTTCAAGAGCGACTTGCTACCATTAATACTGTGAGGTTCTCCCAATTTTTCCCCAGTCATTGCTGACCAGTACCTCTTTATTTTTGTCAAGCTTGAGGAGGATAACATATGCTTGTTCTATAACCTGCCCTTCGGGCAAGCCCATCACTATGTTTTAACGAGCCTAGCGATAGGGAAACTCGTTCTCGTCTAAAGACAAGTTTGTCGCTATTTAATCATTTTAACGAGTCTAACGACAAGGAAAACTCGGTCCTTTTCATTTTTAGAGAGTCTGAAAAGGTACGAAAAGTTAACTCCAAAATTCCTTTTTCGTCATCTAATCCCTTAAGTCCGAAAAAGTTTAAAACAATACAGAAGGGATGAATTTTCGGTTGCTTTAACGAGCCGAACAAACAAGCGCTCGATCTTTTTGTGCAATAATCCCTCAGGTCCAAAAAGATTAAAATCTAGAGGAGGGATAGCTTTCCGGTCGCTTTAACAAGCTGGAAGGCCAAAACTCGGCAAACTTTTCATATTTTACGAGTCAGTGAAAAGACCTCAAAGAAGACTCGTCTTTTGAGGAACGAGTGATGAACAGGGATAGCAGCAGATTCCAGGTACAGGTTGGAATTCTCCAATCACGGCAGTGTCACAAGGATGGCTAAGTGAAATCACTCTTCGCAGCTGTTCCTCAAAAATGGGTAAACAAACATATGGAGGTGAACGATTGGCCAAATGAACAGATGGAGGTGATGGCATATAAACACGACCAAGGGCTTTTAATATGGCTTTCAAAGGTTACATTTCTCGAGGTTGTTTACCGGTTCATTTTTCTGGATGAGCTTGAACTACTAGGGAAATATTGCTCACAATTTACGTTTATTTTTTAACGAGCATGAACTTCTGCACAAAACTGCTCGAATCTTTGCGTTTATTTTTTAACGAGCATGAACATTGCTAAAACTACTCGATTATATGGTTTTCTTTTGATTTTTACCATAAGTAGCTTCTCTTTTTTCACTGATAGCACTGCATTTTCAAATTGCTGCAACAAACTAGTTAGAAATGAGTAACATTTACTTGAAAATGAGATTAACATATTAATATTTACCTTGAACTATGTAAAAAGCAAATAAAAAGGGTTTTTACCTCTCACTTTACCATTTCATTTTCATTTTGCTTGTTGGAGCTTTGGAGGAGCCTCTTTCCCCTCTATTTTCACCAGCTGATTCCGGGAGATTCTGTGGACGATTTTCAGCGCCGTTTGGACCAGGTAGGAGCTAAACCTTAGCTCTTCATTTTCATGGTTTCATTTTCCTGTTTTATGCTTGTTTTGCTGTTCTATTGAGCCTCTGGGGTTTTGCCAGGGCTCCCTCTGATCAGCGCAGGTCCCCCATTCGAAAACTGCGTTGGGATTCAAACTGCTTGAAGGCAGCTTGTCTCCCAACGCAGGTAGTACACTGGGCACCTGCTTTGGGGCATAAAAACAACAATTTTTCACAGTTTTTGATGAAATTTTCGCCAGTTTTTCATCAATTTCAGGAGCTGACTCATTCCCTTGTTTGTTTTGCAGGGATTCTTGATCAAGATGGCCCTCACATGGCGAGAACGAGAACATGAAGAAGAAGATGTGATTGCCCTTCATGATCCTGTTACGGTGGGCGCGCTACGAGACTGTGGTATGCTGAAGTTTTTCCGTATCTCAAGCATGAGAGCACAGATTTCATTACTGCAGTATATGCTTGATGCTTGGGATCCTGTTAACCAAGTATTCCAGATCAGGAACAAACCTATTCCATTGACCGTGACAGATATTTACTTCTTGACTGGCCTGTCAAGGCGGGGTGCTCCCATTTCTTTATCAGGTACAGTTCGGGGGAATGATTCCGTGAGAGATTATGTTCGCTAGTATTGCAGGGAGGGGTCCCAGCCGAGCAGAGACGGCAAGGTGGTTATCCGTGATGTTACTAGCAGGCCTCTCAGGTCCATTCTGTATACTCTTGGTAGGATGGCCGGTAGCGCATCTTTACATGTTGCCAACAGGTCTCATATGCAGCACGCCTTGGAATGTCTCCAACCGAAAATCTTCAACTGGAGTGATGCAGTGCTTAGTCAGATGAAAAATCAATTGAACAAGGTAAAGGACGGGAAGCTGAAGAACTTTGGTTTTGGTTCGATTCTGACTGCCTTTGCCTTGGAGAAGATCCCTCTGATGCAACCTTAATACATTGATCTCAGAGTGCCTTCTCCTACCGAGCCACGTATGCAGCGATGGGTCGATCACATGTCCAGACATGCAGGTCAATCCCAGATTTCTTTCAATGCTGCTTTCTTTAGGTGGTTCGATCGCCAGGAGATGTCTTTTTCCGAGTACCCATATGTTGGTATGGATTTCCGGGGCGATCCGGATATGGTACTGCCAGACGGTGCTCAGTGGGATGCTACTGGTAAGAATTTCAACCATATTACTGTCCATTGTTTTCATTTATAATGTTCTTGTGCTTTATTCTATCAAGACTTTAATTGAACTCATGTGTGCTTGCAGATGTCGGTCCTGTTCGTCCGGCAGTTCGTCTGAGACCATCTGTTGTTGCTCCGGCAGAGGAACCTGCTCGGAGAGTTATTATCCGTGATCTTAGCGATACTGAGACTCTTGCAGCTGTGCAGGGGCAGGTTGAGAACCTTACCCGTGGTCTTCCGGATGTACATATTGACGAGTTACCTTTACCGATGCAGCAGCATACTATCGGTGTACCTAGACGATGGACCCGTCTTCTGCGCATGATAGCACAGACTGTGGCTTACTATCAGGAGCACCACTAGGCTAGGGTGCCCCCTAGCACTTTTTGAGTTTTTAGGTTACCTGACCAATTTTGTCTTGGTTACAGAACATTATGTATGAACTTTATAAACAGCTTATATGTATTTTGATTTTTCGAGTTTCATTCTGGTTGATTTGGATGATTCATATGTACACTCTTTTGTGAGGTGCCCTTTTATAAATGTTGCAAATGTCTATCTAACACATAGTTTGCTCAGGAGTCAGTTAATGTGTTTAAATTTCTTGAAATATGTTGATATTGAATTGAATCAAATCGTCTTTCCAAGATTTTTACTCTTAGGAACATGCGATAAATAGCCGGATTGCGAACGGAATATATACCATTGAGTTGTCGTATTACGAGTTGTGAGTCTAGCCTGACAATTAGTCGGCATATGCCATGTGTGATGGCATCAGAGAGTAGTTCTATCAACGCGCTATACTCAGCGATGTTATTCGTTGATTGCCCAATACATACACCTCTGAAACTTACTAACTCGCCACTTGGATCAAAAATGGCCCATGCCGCGGAAGATAGGTTCCGCGAACTACGACTTGCTCCGTCGGCATATCCAACGCATGTCTCCATAAGGTTTGACATCTGCAACGAATGAAAAAGGGGAATCACTCAACCTAGAACAATAACTTTGGCAAAAACAAAATATAACAAAAGCATGCAGGTTACTATTTAAGCATAGTAACGCTTGAGGTACAGCCCGTTCCGGGGCTACGCCAGTGGGATTCCGTCGTAATCTATTAACTCGTAGGCTCCTTTTGCTAACACTCTTTTAACAATATAGGGGCCCATCCATAAGGAATTGAATTTACCTGCTCCTAATTTATCGGATTCTTGATCATATAGCAAGACCAAATCACCTTCTGAGAAGACACGGGGTTTGACATTTTTGTCGAACTGAGCCTTGACTCGTTTCTTATGGGCTTCGTTAGCCAAAGCGGCATCACGACGGGTTTCATCCAAGTGGATTAATTCCAAGAAACGAGCCTCTTCTTCCGAAGTTCCGGGGAGGAGATCAATTGCGAGTTTAAGCGACGAAATTTCGCACTGGATTGGTAAGACTGCTTCCAGGCCATATACCAATTGAAAAGGTGTGAACTTGGTTGCGTTCTTTACCGATGTTCGGTAAGCCCACAAGGCAGAATACAGGATTAGGTGCCATCTTCTTTTATGAACCCCGATCATCCTTTGCAACATACGCTTCAGGACCTTGTTGATTGCCTCAACTTGTCCGTTAGCTTGTGGATAATATGGGGTAGAGCTGTCGTGAGATAGCCCTAGTTTGGCAGCCAATTCGACCATCATGTGATTGCGAAAATGCGATCCATGATCCGTAACTATAGCCTGTGGTACGCCGAACCTGGCGACTACATGATTGAAAAAGAAAAGGGCAGCTGTTTCGCCAGTGTTATCTAATGTAGGCATCGCCTCGGCCCATTTGGTAAAATAGTCAACAGCGACTATAATATACCCATGCCCCCCGGTCGAGGTGGGGTTACATTGCATGAAATCGATGCCCCATTTAGCGAAAGGCCCAACTGCAACAATTGGTTGCAGTGGTGCGGGTGGCCTTCTTGTTTTGCTATCAAAGATTTGGCAGGAGTGGCAACTTCGGACTGCGATTATGCAATCTTTGAATATTGTTGGCCAAAAATATCCTGCTCTTAATATCTTTTGGGCTGTAGCGAAACCCGATTGATGCCCCCCACACGCGCCTGAATGACACTCATTCAGGGCTTTTTCGGCCTCTTCATGGGTGAGACACCTCCTCAGAACTGTATCAATACCACAACGGTAAAGAGTATCACCGACGATCATGTAATCTTTTGCTTGGTATCGTATACGTTTCTGTTCGGAGTGTGAGGTGTCTGGCCGAAACTTTTGGGTCTGGAGATAGATTATTATATCTCCATACCATTCATCGCTTGCAGATATCAGAAACAAAGTCTCGTCCATGATTGATTCCTTGGAGGTTTCATCATTGGACGGCGATGGGAGATCGCATAATAATTCTGCGAATACCAGAGCTTTCTTTGATTTGGATTTTACAAATTCCAAATCAAACTCTTGAAGGATCGCTATCCATTTGGAATACTTGCCCCCCAGCAACTGTCGCGATAGTATATAAGTCATGGGGTTGCAATCTGACAGAATGGTAGTTTTCCTAAAGAGGATATAATGTCGAAATCTCTGTACCGCTTGGACAGCAGCAAGCGCTAACTTTTCAACGTAAGAATATTTACTTTCTGTATCATTTAAGTTTTTACTTAAATAATATACAGGATGTTCAACTCCATCGACTTCTTGAACTAAAACCATCGCAATGGTTGTATCCGCTGCAGCTAGATACAGGTTAAAATCCCTAAGATAATCCGGGGCGTACATTAATGATGCTTTTACTAGAGATTCTTTCAAAGCGTCAAAGGAAGCTTGCGCAACCTGGTCCCAGTCGAAGGGTACATCTTTTTTCAAAAGACGTGTATAACCTTTAGCAAGTTCTGCGTAATTTGGAATGAACCTCCTCAGAAAGTTTGCTTTCCCTTGGAGTTTCTGAATCTGAAGCAAATTCGAAGGTGGAGGCAAATTGATGATTGCCTGAACCTTACAGGGGTCGAGACGAATCCCATCTTTAGAGACTACAAAGCCAAGTAAACGACCAGAACCGACGCAAAACACACATTTGTGTGGATTGAGTCTTATCTTGTAGTGTCGGCAACGAAGAAATATTGCTCTTAGATGCTGCGGATGATCAGTCCGCTTTCACGAATGAGCCGGAAGATCGTCGAGATATGGTTGAACAATGCTCTTGATGTCATGGAAGGCATAATTCATAGCCCTCTGAAAAGTCGCCCCTGCGTTCTTCAAACCAAAGGGTAATTTTCGATAAGCGAATGTGCCCCACGGACATATAAATGCAGTCTTAGACTGGTCCTGTGGGCGGATATTAATTTGATTATACCCGGAGAATCCGTCCATAAAGGAAAAGATTTCACATCCGGCGCATTCATCAATTATCTAGTCGATGAAGGGTGTAGGGTAGTTGTCCTTTGGACAAGCTTGGTTTACATCCCTATAGTCGACGCACACTCGTATTGTTCCTTGTTTTTTCATAACAGGAACAATATTCGATACCCAATCGGTTAGAGGCACCGGGTAGATGAATCCAGCATGGAGAAGTTTCTCAACTTCTGCTTTAATGGCAACGGCTTTCTTAGGGTGCACTTGTCGAAGCCATTGTCTTACTGGTTTGAAATCAGGATACATTTTAATTTCATGTTCAACGATACTCGAGTCAATGCCTGGCATTTCATCATATGACCACGCAAAGACATCTCTAAATTCGTGGAAAAGAGCACCATATATTTCCAGTTCTGAAGGGGAACAACTTTTGCCGACATGAATATTCTCTACAACATCAGGTTTTGTCAAGATATTTATGGCTATAGTCTCTTCAATATTGGATAGGTTTCGCTCAGAATCCACCGTATTTACAGTATTTGTTAGGAATTCAAAAACTGAAGGGTGGTATAGGTCGTGTCGAGTATCTTCTTCATATTCCGGAAGAAGGGAACGATGGTGGTGATCGTTCCATGGCGCTCCCTCAATCAACATTGATTGTAAGATTCCTTCGTCAGTCCCATGTACTTTCGACCAAGGATCTAATGGGGTACCATATTCTCTAGATCTATCTACCCAAACGCTCGAAGAGCGCTGACTGGGATTTGCCTCCCAGGCATGAAACATTGATTGCTACAATATTTCAATGGGACTTGGGGGCAAAACCATTGCATGATCCATAGCGACTCTGCCTTCTGTGGCTTTCAAGGTGGATACCATATTGCATGTTGCTACAAATGGTACATTTCCTATGCAAAAAGGAGGTGGTAGCGTGAAAGTTCCCATCATAGTGGGATCCTTCAACAGACCTACTCCAATATCTTGAATTGACCGGTCACTGTTATGGATCATGGGAACGCTTCCTGTAACTTGTGAACTATTAGGGAGGAAATTTTGTTGGTCGACGACCGTAATCCCTCCTTCAAAGGGGAATGCGATCTTCCTAAAATAAGTCGACACAACAGCTTGCATTGCATAAATCCATGGTCTTCCCAGTAGGATGTTATAGTCAAGATTGCCATCAATGACCTCAACATCTATTTCTACTGTTTTTCCCCCTAGTTAAACCTTCAAGTTACTAAGGATACCATAAGGGGTATATATCCTTCCGTCGAATGCTTTTAATGTTGTCGATGATCGCGACAAGGTTGGAGATCCTAGAGTTTTCCAGCAACTCATCGACATAATACATGTCGATGCCCCCTCATCAATAATCGTTCGATGAACAGTTTTGTTGAGGGCTTTCACTTGGACGAGGAAAGCTAGTTGAGCTGGTAACTGAGGATCATACCCTTTGTGATCAAAGGATACAAGATTGGAATCTTTAGGATCCACCCCACCTATTGCTGATAACAATGCTTGCCTTTGGGATGGGCAATGCTGTAGTACTTCAAGAGTCGACATAGCGGATGGCGATTGCGCCAAATCTTCCACTATGTTGTAATGTTGTGCCGCTCTGGCACGAGGATTAAATGTCGACTTGTGTACTACTCCCTTTGGCGGTTTTATCGTTAATTCATGCGTGATGGGGGGTACAACTTCTGCCGAAGTTGTTGTCGAACTGCCAGGTTGATCATTACCTTTATCGTTCGACACCTGTGGATTTCCGTAATCTTTGTTCCTTGTCGAAATCAAAGCATCATTTTGCTGTTTTGAAATCGACAACATAAGCACTTGAGATGGGGAAGCGTTTCCGCTATCAACCAGATTTTGACCTGGGTTAGGAAATGGATCATTTGACACAGCTGAGGTATGTGGACTCTTAAAGAACCTCTTTAGCTCAGCTTTGAATGGGCAATTCTTAGTGTTATGATCTTTGTCATCGCATATTTGACATGGACTCTGTTTCCTATTCCCAGGAGGGTTTGAAGAATTTTTCTTAGGAGATGACTCACTTTGTTTATTCTTCTTCCCTTTGTTTTGTTTCTTCTTGCTTCCTGGTTGATTGGTTTCTTTGCCCCTATCTGTCGATACGGCATTTACTTCTGAAGCAAGAACTTCTTCATGCGCATTTTGATTCGAATCCTTACGGGCCTTCTTTTGATTGGTCCTTTTCGGATTCGCGTTTGCCGTGCCAATCACGCCATTGCCGGCATGAGAGTCACTGTTTGATTTAGGAGGAGGAGGGATTGAAAACTCTGGTCTAGGGGCGTCTGGTATTTTGTCATAGAGCGTGCCGGACTGAGTATATACTAAGTCCAAATATTGCGCACGAGCAATAACTTGCTCTTCTGTTACGACTCCTCCCTTCGCCACATCTTCCGTTATGGCCGGAAGTAACGACTTTATAAACCACTCAGCTAAAAGCTGATCAGGAACGTATGTTTTAACCATTCTTCGTCGACGTCGCCACTCATGTATATGATCTGATATATGAGTTGCGGTTGTCTGTTTGAAGTTAGTCAATATCTCTGTTCCCGTTTCGTACCTTATTGGTAATTGAAAGTGGGTCAAGAATGTTGTGGCAAGGGAGCCAAAATTGTCGAACGAAGCTCTAGGCAATTCTATATACCATTTTGCCGCCGGACCTGTCAATGTCCTCTGAAAGAGGTGAAGCCTTATCGAATCGTCATTCAAAGTGTTCGACGAACACCATAGATGAAATGTCATCACATGATTCGACGGGTCTTCACCTGGATTTCCATTGAATTTAGGAATGTCGGACGGGAGTTTGTGTGGAATCACTGGCCACCAAGGGGCGTAAGCAATTGGATCGTTTGTTAACCGATGTAAATCAGGCAACTCTAAAGTCGCCACGAATGGTAACTGCTGGTTCAAGTTAGGTGAAGCGTAACTAGGATACGATGGAATCGCCTGAACAGTCGGTCTTTGCATACCAACATAATGGAGTTGATTTTGGTATGATGAATACGGTTGGTGGACTTGGCCACTATAAAGTGGTTGATTTTGACCATTTTGAACATATGGTTGTCCAGTATTCGCAAATATTTGCTGTTCAGAACCTTGGTACACTTGCTGGAATTGCGGCTGTTGGTATTGCATTATCCACGGTTGCGACACCATGGGTTGTTGCGCTACACTAACCATTGGACCAAGATGTGGGGTAGTCGTACCCAACTGTACTTGTGTTGTCCCACCAGTAGGTGATTGTGGTTGGGTCGCAGGGTCAAGTGGCTGTTGCATGAGAACCTGAGCAATCTGAGGTTGACACACAACAGGCATTGTTTGAACTTGCGACACGGTCACAATAACCGGTGTAGTTGGGATGTTTGTCACAGGTACACACTGTTGCATAGAATATACAACTCTCGGTGGCTGGGATAGCACAGGTACCCAACTACTCATTGCAATTCCGCCATAACTTGAATAAGGCTGAGAGCTCCCGTATGGGTACTGCCCCCCATATGGTAGCAACCCAGAACTCAAGGCAACTGCCTGCCTTGGAGGACTGGATGGCCTAATTAGATTCCCAAAAGGGTCAATTTGATGAGCCTCACCATGAGAGTTACCAGACATTACTCCGGAACAAATAGGAACAAACCATACTGTCGAGATAGTCTCTTGATGGACTCCTTCTAGCGACTGCGAGCTAGTTGGGACAGATGGTATGCCGGCGAACATTGTTGGATTTGCAGCAGGTAATTCTGCTGTCGCCGTGTCATTCGACACAGTCCTAGATGTCGATGGTTGTTCAGTCATTTTTAGTCTATCCAATTGATCACCTAGTGATTCTACAGGAACTTCCACTGGTGATGGACAAACTTCTGTTGTAGCAGGAAATAGAGCGACCCCTACTCCAAACTGACTTGGAGTGGATACTTGCGGTTCTTCTATAATTTCCTCTATTGCAATCAGACCAGGTGGAAGAGGAAGACCGTCAGGTCCGTAAAAGATTTCCGGTGCCGAAGAAGGGGTTGTATCGACCGCGACGGATGTTTGAGGAACAAAACTCTCTGGACCGGTTACAGATGGAACTGGTTCAGTCATACAAGTATTTGCCCCCAGACTAGGATCAGTATTACTGTCCCTCTGTGGCGATCGAACTTCTTCTATAGAGGCAGGGTTTCCGGAAATGTTTGGAGTGACCAGAATCTCAGATGTTGTTGGAACGCTTGTTCTAACTTTTAATGGAGATTTTGAACTGGTTCGACGAGCTCGCTTTGTCCGGATTGTTTTCGATTCCGGAGACAAAGACGGTTGACTCGCAAGCCTCCGAGAACGACGGATATTCAATTGACTTTCTTCCACGATTGCGGATTACTCGATCAACTAAAATATAAAGGGGAAAAATTGTGTTTCCGATTTGAATGAATTTTATTAGAC
Organism: Pinus tabuliformis; assembly: GCA_031772625.1. Taxonomy (NCBI): domain Eukaryota; kingdom Viridiplantae; phylum Streptophyta; class Pinopsida; order Pinales; family Pinaceae; genus Pinus; species Pinus tabuliformis. The sequence continues at coordinate 1,296,385,924 of CM062807.1, forward strand.
GCTTTTAAACATAACTTTGCTTTTTCATGTTTTAAGAGTCGAGAAAAAGCTAAAGATGACTCTAGTCGCCTTCGATGTATTAACGAGCCCGAAGTGACAAATGCTCGGTTGGACTTTTTCAGTTATAGAGTTTGAAAAAGGCCAAAAGAAACTGCTCTGGAGTTCTAGGCAGAGGGTGTGCCAAACCTTTCGCAAAACCACGGAATACGTTTTACGGTACGTGTGGTCAATCTTCGTGAATGCTGTGTTCACTGCATTGCGATCAGTAGGGCGGCCGACACGGCTTCCTATGGATAAAGGCTTTATTCTTATAGGGGTCTCCCAATATATACGCGACGGTACGTGGGAGCACAAGTCCGTATTAGTGCCACCGACTCTCAGGAGGAATCACCCACCTTCGTAGATATCGACAGTCACTAAGTTTAACAACGCCGGAACACGTCTCTACCTAGACCTCTAGATGTTTGCGTTATGTTTCAAATGCGTTGTTAGGTTCATTCAGTATATTTTAAGTTGATCTTTTTAAAGTTTGCCTTTCAAGGTTCACCACGAGATGTATATGACAAATTCCTAAATGCAGCCTAAGATGAGAAGCAAGCTTTTTCAAATCTTTTTGACTGATGAAAATCTTAACTACTGAGGGAGAAGAAAAGCAATATCTTTTCACACAGTTCATACAGCACAAACTAATGCACTTTCTCCTAAATCATCACGCAAACTTTTTTCAAATGCAAAATGCACCATGCATGTATTTTCTTTTCCCTTTCTTAATGTGGATGGATTACAAAAAGAAAGTGGTTATATAACTTTGATTTCGATTCAGAATGAAAACAAAAAAGTTTGTCCAAAATCAAAAGACACCTTATGATCCACTTGCTTAATCACTAGAAATGCATGAAATCAAACCATAATGACGAAAGTAAATGACTAATCAGCTATGGACAGCCAACAAGCTAACTCTTTAGACCAGCAAAATGCCTAACACAGGTTCAAATCTAAGAGGCCAAAAGCAAGACTAGTTTACCCTTCGTTATGGGAAATTGTAAATGAGTAAGAAATACAAAAGAACAAGTACAATTTCGATATATAACAGAGGCAGAATGATGGCAAGTAATATTGGTTTCAAAGCAAGCACAAGACTGACACCTAGCAGCAAAACTAAGTGAAAACAGGCAAGAGAAAGGAGGAAACCCCAAATGCACTAGGCAAATTTGGGCCAACGCAGGCTCTGCACAGCCAAACTGGCTCTCAGCGCAGGTGCTCCCTTCGGGACCTGCGTTGCAAAGCAGGTAGCCTGTGTACTACCTGCTTTGGAAAACGAGAATTGCGTTTTCACAGTTTCCGGGTCATAATTTTCTCAAAAATGCACGGTTTTTGCTCAAATCAGAAGCATTCAGTCAAGCACAATCAAAGGGATGATTTAGAAGGTGCAAAGCTATCACTAAGAGCTTACAAGGATCTTTGTAGATCAGCTCTTCAAATCATGAATCTGCTTAGACAATGAGCAAGAGTAGCAGCCCCTCTACTTCGCTTTTGATATAGTCAAAAGCTTTTCGATTTGGTACTCTTTTGTTCAGGGAATGAATAGCAAAATACTACAAACACAATCAAACGGATACGATCCCCAGTGGAGTCGCCAGTTTGTTGTAGGGAAAAGTATCCGACTCGGATGACCCTAACCCACTCTAAGGGTGACAGTTCCTTAGCAACAACTGTAAAACAAACTACTGAAAGTTTACTTCTTTATGAAAGCAAAAGAGGATAGAGAAAGCACTAACCGTTGCCTTGCGCTTAATGTCGAATCCAAACTCTCCTCTTTGGCCGCTTGTTCCTAGCTCTTTGTCCTTCTGCTCGCCCAGCTACAATGAGATCCTGCACAATGACAAAGAAGGAAACTACAAGGGGCATGCAATCATAACTGGTTCATGGATTAGTGTAAACCAAACATGCAATCATCACAATATATAACTGAAACAAGAGCACATAGAAGAACCTCAATAGCTTTTATTAATGAAGAAATAAAGGTTCTGAGAGGATTACAACCATTGCAGGCTCCAACCCAGCAACACCTCCCAGCAGAAAGAATTGCTCTTCTTCACCTCTCTCAAACAATCACCCAATAACTCAAGAATGAAACCAACAGCATATCATTACTTTGCACAAAATTCCAGCCTCCTGAGCTCATAGGAGAGAGCTCAATATATAGATGAATTGAGAAAGGATGAGTCAGCTTGCAACTGATGTGTAGCTGCCTTGTGTCCCCTCTCTCTTCAGTTAATCTTTAGTTGATCTTCAGTTCTTGAGTCCACTTGGTGAACCTTGCTTCCACTTGGAGAAACAAAGCCTCTGACTCATCACAAGGCGAAATACCTGATCCAAGTGTCAATTTTGGAAGATTCCAAAGCAATGACTCACTGTGCCACATGTCCAAACTCGCCCAATGCAGGTGGGCTTTGTTCTGCCTGCTTTGCAACGCAGGTACACCATGGAGCAGTTGTGTTTCAGCGCAGAAGCCTAGTGGAGCACCTGCTTTGATTTCAGGATTGCTTGTTTTTTAGTGTTTTCAGGTGGAGAACTGATCTGAGAGCTGTTGGTTTGCTGACCTTGTTCCTCTAGGGGTAGGAACATCATGTTTAGGGAACTTTGGATCCCTTGGATTATTGACAATTCATGCTTGTTGCTGTAAGGCACAAAATTGTCTATAACAAGACTCCTACTGTAAAATATTTTAAAGTTTTTGGAAGCAAATGTTTTATCAAAAGGACTGATGAAAAAATTGGTAAGTTTGAACCTAGAGCAGATGAAGGTATTCTTCTTGGTTATTCTTCTAGAAGTAAACGATATAAATGTTATAATAAAAGACTTGGAAAAATTGCTGAAAGCATTGATGTTGTAGTTGATGAAGCATGCAAAAATCCAAAACAGATAAAAACAGAAGATTATGACAATGAAGAAGATGGGGACTATTTTCCCACATCAAATCAAAATGATATTGAAACCAATGAAGCACCAGAAGAAGAGATAATGGTAGAAGAAAATACTACGTCTAGGTATGTTCAGAAAAATCATCCAAAAACTCAAATTTTAGGGGAAAAAGAGGCAGGTGTACAAACACAAAGAACTGTTACAGGGACCTCAAGCTATCTAGCATTACTATCCTCCACCGAACCTCAAAATGTAAATGAAGCATGCAAAGATGAATGTTGGGTCAAGGCCATGGATGAAGAAATTGAGCATATTGAAAAGAATGATACTTAGGAATTAGTTCCTAGACCTCATGATAAAAATATTATAGGAACGAAATGGATATTCAAAAACAAGCTGAATAAAAATGGAGAAGTCATTAGAAACAAGGCCAGACTTGTTTGTAAAGGGTATGCTCAACAAGAAGGTATAGATTTTGAAGAAACTTTTGCACCTATTTCTAGACTTGAAGCCATAAGGACGTTTCTTGCTCTTTCTAGCTTTCAGAAATTCAAAGTATATCAAATGGATGTAAAATCAGCCTTCCTGAATGGAGATTTAGAAGAAGTTTATATTGAATAGCCAGAAGGATTCATTCTTGGAAATGATGCAAAACTTGTATGCAGAATCAAAAAGGCCCTCTATGGTCTGAAACATGCTCCAAGGGCCTGGTATTACCGTCTTGACAAATATCTACACCAACAAGGTTTTACAAAAGGTTCAGTAGATAGCAATCTATATACAAAGATTGAAACTAATAAATTGCTAATTATTATTGTTTATGTTGATGATATCATTTTTGGTAGCAATGAAGAATCCATGAGTCAGAATTTTTCTTTAGTAATGCAGCAAGAATTTGAAATGTCCTTGCTTGGTGAACTTACCTATTTTCTTGGTCTACAAGTTCAACAAAATAAAGATGGTATTTTTCTTTCACAAACCAAATATCTCAAACAGATCTTGAAAAGGTACAGAATGGAAGATTCTAAACCTGTATGTACCCCAATGGTAATAGGATGCAGTCTCAGCTCAAATGATGAATCAGCAGCAGTACATCAACCAACTTACAAATCCATGATTGGCAGTCTGCTTTATCTAACAAGTACCTGACCTGACATCATGCATGCAGTAGGAATAGTTGGAAGATTCCAAGAAAATCCAAAGGAATCACACCTTCAAGCAGTCAAAAGAATTTTCAAATATCTTCAAGGAACTCAAGGCTTCTGTTTATGGTATCCTAGAGATATGATCTTACTCTTCATGCATATATAGATGCAGATTGGGCAGGAAGTGTTGATGAAAGAAAAAGCACTAGTGGTGGTGCATTCTATATGGGTTCCAGGTTAGTGTCTTGGTTCAGCAAGAAACAAAGTTAAATTTCTTTATCTACAGCTGAAGCAGAATATGTGGTTGTTGCATCTTGCTGCACACAACTACATTGGATGATGCAAAACTTGCAAGACATTCAGATCACATGTACTCCACCTATCTCCATTCTATGTGATAATACAAGTGCCATCAATATTTCAAAGAATCCAGTCATGCACTCCAATACCAAGCACATACCCATCAAATACCATTTTCTACCTGAGAAAGTGCTTGAAAAAAAGGTCAAATTGGAGTATGTTCCCTCCAAAGAACAGGTTGCTGATATATTCACTAAACCACTGCCCAGAGACACATTTGAATATCTCAGACAAAAGTTGGGAGTACTTGTTGCATCATCCTATTGTTAAATCCAATTCTTCAGAGAAAGGTTATTATACGCGTGTTTCATGAAGTATAGTCGCGTACACACGCGGGTTTCTGTGGGTCGAGAAGCGTATATATTTTTCAGACAAGAAAAACAGTGGGGCAGGCTCTAATATGGGTGCTCTATCTGATGTTGATGATTACAGTCTATTGATATGCCCTATTCATTAATTTTTATCTGACTGACAAAGATGCCTTAATCATTGACTTATTAACAATGCACAGGTAGCACAGGTTTAGGGGGAGCATTAGCCTTCACTCACATTCTACATTGTTGGCATTATGGTTGTTGAATCCAGCTATGGCTACAGATACTTATACCTTTTTGTTGCTTATGTCATGAAAAAGTCTAGGGTGTGATATGTCTTCTCATATATTTGAATGAGTCCTATTGGACAAATGATGTAATTTGTATCCCCACTTTGCATGGGAAGGATGATGTAATTATATTTCTGTCACGTATAAACAATTGGTATATCCCCACTTGGTTGGGTGGATGGGTCAAATTTGGTATATCCCCACGTGGATTGGGAGATTGATGTATGCATGAGTCATTGGTGATAGGAAGGTCATACTCACTTAGTTGAGTTATAGAGTCATGTTATTCTTTTGAAAAATATTTTTGCAGACTCTGTATATGCTCAGGGGGAGCATGGACAGTTTAGTGTATCTCAGCATATACAAAGGGGGACCTCAATCAAAGAATTCAGCATGTACTCAGGGGGAACATGGACAACATAATGTATATCAAAAGAGAAGAATATATTGGTCCACCCTTTGCCCTTGATGTCAAAGGGGGAGAGTGAATTGGTGTTGTTGTTTCCATCAAGTCCAAAGGGAGAGATTGTTGGCATTATGATACAGGTGTTGTCCTTGATGGAAACTCACTCAGATGAAAGATCACAGTGTAGCAGATCAACAGCAAAGAATTACAGATCAGACTCCAAAGAATGAAGAAAGAGAGGTATACGTAGGTTCACCTTGTCCAAACTGCGTATACACACAGGTCTACTAAAAAAAAGGAGAGTATACGTACACACGCACTTTCACAGAAGGAAAAGCACGTATATCTTGGAAAACCAAAGTTTTTGGTCCAAGGTATTTATTGGTCCAAGGCATTTGACCCAAGGTAATTGGTCCGAGGTATTTGGTCCAAGGTATTGGTCCTAAGTAGTTTTGGTCCATGGTATTGAGAAAGGCCTAAAACTATATAAGGAGTAGAAGATCATTAGGGCAGGGTGTGCAAAGGATTTGAATATCTTATGAAGTGTTGGATTATATATGTAGGTTAATGAGCTTCTGATGGTTTGCTTGATCTAATCGAAGGATGCACCTATATGGCTGATGAGGGTTGATCGACCGGGATCACAAAGGCTTAAAAGTATTATCATTATGTGATTTGATCTTGAACAATCTAGATCTGAATACTGGCGCATGTTTTATTCTGTAAATGTGATGATCTGGGTATGACTGAAGTCTGGAATAGTTGTGATGTTTTAAGTTATCATTTACAGATCTGTATGCAGGTTCACTTTAGTAAAAGAGTGTATACATGCTGGTTCAACATATCAAAGTAGCGTATACATCATAAATTTGAATTTGCAGATCTGTACGTTGGTTCCCTTTGGTAAAAGTGCATATACACATTGGTTCGACACATGGAAGTAGCGTATACCTTATGAAGTATGATGTTTAAAGTTTCAGTTGTTTCTATTTGCTGTTGCAGAGTTCTGGGTTCTGCTTTGTGTTTTGGTGACTGTATTCTGGTGATAGTGTTCTGAATGATCAAATTGATTGATTGTGATTTGCTTCAGTTGTGGTTGATTCAGAAAGTGATGATTGAGTTTCAGTGATTGATTAATGCAGATGTATTTGATGGTTGTATTGCAATTATGATTTTCTTAGTTTCAATGTTGTTGATGGGTCCAGTATGAAAATTGGATGAAACGTAGCCTTCAGATTGTGGTGTTGTATTCGAGGAGTATCCAGTCTGAAAATTCATGAAACGTGGTCCCTGGTGGAACAGTGGAGTTTTCTGTAGGCCGGAACCTACGTACTAGTAAACATATTGGCTAGTACAAGAGCTACGGGGTTGTAGCTCCCTTCCAATAGTAGCTAGAGAATGAGAGAAGGTTGTATCCTTCTGCAGGTGGGTGCCTGCGTACTAGTATGAGTCTGCACCAGTACAAGATTGTAAATAGATTTTCTTATTATTAAAAGAAGACAGAGATGATAGCAGCAGGTGGTTTTTACCCACATTGGGTTTCCACCTTATATCTTCTTGTTCATGTGTGTTGCTTATGTGTGATGCTTTATTCTGCTTTTACTGCATTGTCTAATAAATCTCTGATATACCGGTTTAAGCTCAATACAGGATAAATTTTCTAAATCAAAAGTTCTCTACATATACGCTGGTTGCTTTAAGTACAGTCGCGTGTACATGCTAGTTCACTTCACTAAAGTAGCGTATATAAATCTGCTTGGGAAATAAAACTATAGATATAATAATATTGATTCACCCCCCTCTCAGTATTATTTCCAACAGAACTAACACAAAACACACATTTATGTGGATTAAGTCGAGTCTTATAATTTCTACAACGAAGGAAAATAGCTCGAAGATGTATCAGATTATCAACCCGATATTTTGAGTGAGCAGGGAGGTCATCCAAATATGGTTGAATGATGTGATTGATGTCATGAAAAACATAATTTTTGGCACATTGAAACATGTTAGTAAATTATATATTACAGCACAATGGAACACATAAAATATATTGCAGAAATTTAAACACAGAAAATGCATAAAACAAGAGAGACACAAATATATGTGGTTCACACAATTTGGACTACATCCACGGAGAAAGAGCCAGTCCTTCCTTTTATATTATCCATTGTAATTCCATCTTCTCTCTCACACAATCTCCTCTCTCTTTCTCGCTCAGAATACAAATCTACCTAGACACAATACAATTCCCTCATATATAGCAAGGGGTTGGCTTCTAGGGAAAAAAGACCTTAAATTAAACATAAATTCCACTGTCATATCTCCACCTAATGAACGACCCAAATTGACTACAAAATTACCACATTTTACAAGGGAATTTTACATCTATTTTTAGCTTCGGGGGCAGGCTCGTCCCCCCTGGACCCCCCTAGCGGCATACATTTTACAGGCATCGTTGCCGCCACATTACGAACTGGGGTCCAATGAGGTGATACCTTGAATACAGAAGTTAATCAAGCTCCACACCCAACAAAACATGGCCCCAACATTCTTTAAACTGAACGGGGGTTTCCTATAACCGAAAATGCCCTATGGAAAAATAAAAGCAGTTTTAGGTTGGTCCGCCAGGAAAATGTTGATTTGATTATAGCCTGAAAAATGATCCGTAAACGAATAAATTTCACAGCCAACACAATAATCAACAATCTGGTCAATAAACGGGGTGGGATAATTGTCCTTTAGACATGCACGAATCACATCCCGATAATCGACGCACACTCGAATCGTGCCATGTTTCTTCATGACAAGAACTAAATTCGACACCCAATCAGTTAAAGGAATGGGGTATATGAATCCAACTCGAAGAATATTTTCAACTTCAGCCTTAATTTCGACAACCTTCTTGGGATGGACCAAACGGAGGTGCTGCTAGACTAGTTTGGCATCAGGATACATCTTAATTTCATGTACAAGTATATTTGGGTCAATACTTGGAATCTCCTCGGAGGTCCAGGAAAAGACATCTCAGAACTCATGAAAAAGGGCTCCATAAGTCTCGATCTTGGATGGAGAACAAGATGCTCCAATGTGTATATTTTCAACAACACTGGCTTAATGGAAATATCAAGAGATATCATCTCTTCGATATTCGAGAGGTACTTTTCCGCATTGACTTCATGAATAGACACAAAATTCGTTAAGAGTTTGACAGAATTGGGTGAGTATACATCACTGAGACTATCCTCAATGGACTTAGGTAAGGAGGAATGATGGTGATGTTCATCCCACGACACATTGTCTAACATCATGATCTCCATGATACTTTCATCGGTGGGAATACATGCGTGAAAGGATCAGAAGACGTACCATAATCTAATGTTTTCGACCCAATTAAGTGAATCAAAAGAAGAAAACACAAAAGCTAAATAAATGGCTTCATAATATAGCTCAATGGGGCTTAGTGACATTCGATTGCCAAAACTTTGGATTTTAGTTTCATCTGGTACAATCGATGAATTGGCTAGGATACTAGAAGATGATATCATGTTGATATAGGCTACTGAAGATAATCTGTCGGGAAGGAGAGGAGGAGGGAGTGAAAAGGATCCCATAAGTGAAGAATCCTTCAACAATCCAACTCTGACATGATGATATGATTGTAGAGTTTCTCCTACAAGAGGGACACTTCTAGTAACATGTGAAACAGAGGCGAAAAAGGTGAGTTTTTCAATGGCTACAATTCCGCCTTTATTAGGAAAGGCGATCATACGAAAGTAAGTCGAGATGACTACAAGCATGGCATAAACACACGTAAATCCCAATAGAATATTGTAATTTAGAGGTCCGTTAATAACTTAGACTTCTATGGACACAATTTTTCCCCCTATTTCAACTTGCAGGGAGTTAAAAATCCCACAATGTTTGTATATTCTCCCATCAAATGCTTTCAGTGTAGTAGGTGACTGACTCAGATGAGGAGAACCAATCGCCTTCTAGCAAGACATGGACATAATGCAAGTTGAGGATTCCTCATGCACAATAGAATGATGAATATTCTTGTTGACACCTAATCATCAGGATTAGGTGAATAAATACAATTTATGTAAATAAATAATAAGAAATATGAATAGTCATCGGGAGATGAAGTGAACAGCCTCCCTCATGTATATAATAAAGACCTACCTGAAGGAATAATATGAATTGATTTGTGGAGTTACTACCTGGCCTGACATGGTATTAGAGCGGGTCCTATTTTTAGTATTCCTACCTTTGTAACTCCATTTTCTGCCTATTTTCCTGTTCTGCCCATATTTCAGAACTGACACCCCTGACCTAGTATTTTCTCTGGGCTCTCCGCCTTGAACTCTAAACGTTGTATGGTGCCTCCACGCAGGAATACACATTGAATGTGTTATTCATTTGAACGCTGCTCCAGGTTTATTTGAACACTGCTCCATTATTATGTATGCACTGTCCATATTCATTTAAACATTTACGTTGCTCCATTTACATTTACTGCTCCGTATTGCATTTACGCTACTCCATTTACATTTATTTATCACTGCCCATACATACATTTATACTTTTTATACAAGAGCCAAGTTTAACGCTGCTACACTTGAGCTCCTGCCATCAAAGTCTGTTGAATGTTGAACGCTATATGGTATATACCTCTGTTGGAGCGTTGTATTACATTGATACCTTTTGATAAACAGTTTTTTGTGTATTACCTTAACACTGCTCCTTGGTCCATGTTGAATTCTTCCATTGTATTTTTGTTGCGCTGCCTCATGTTAAACCTCAGTTGAATGCGTTGTCTAGTGGAGCACTGTCCCATACTTATTTGAATGCTGAAACTCTGCGGGTTTTTTTGTACTCTCTGCATTGGGTTTTTGTCATTGGAGTTGATCCTCGATACGTTTCAAATGAGTATTGAATGGAATATTGACATAAAGGATATGCTTGCTGGCGAATTTTATGTGAGAATAGCTGAGAGGGAAGCTGTTGGTATTTGCGTTGTACATTGAATGTACGCTCTCCCATGTGTCAATGGAGTGATCTTGTTTAACGCTACCTTATATGTGCTGTTTAAACGTTGCCATATTCTATACTTTAACGTTGTCCAGATGAATGCGAATTGACATTTGAATTTGTTGTCCCATCATATCAGATGTATATTTTTTCCCATTAGGAGTAAAATTTTGCAGCAGAAGTTTTTTTGTTACAGAATGCATTCAATCATATCCATGGTGGGAATAGTTCTCACTGGCAAGGAGAACTATCCTGAATGGTCCCGGATGATAAAACACACCCTCATTTTCAATGAGTTGTGGAAAGGAGTGTGCATTGGAGACAGAGACAAAGAGCCATAATAGCCTAACTCAGACAAAGAGCTCGCCATTTGGGAAAATAAGAACAGCAAAGCTTATGCATTAATCACAGCATCTGTAAATGAAGAGGTGAGTCGCCATATTTTGTCATTATCAACTGCTTTCAAAGCCATTCAAAAGCTAAAAGAACTTTATGACTCACATTCTGCACTTGAAGTTGTTCAACTCATGATTAAACTCTTCACTCTTGAATTACAAAATAATGATCCTCTTGCTCTTGCATCCGAAGAAAAATCTATAATGCATGATATCAAATCCACAAGGTTGAATTGGATATTCCTCTTATCGCTTTTCTCAAGGCACTTTATCCTACTTACTCCAATTATCTTGAGTCATTGCAAGCAAATGGAAATCTTAAAGACATTACCTTTGACTCTCTTGTGAAAAAATTTGTTGAAAGAGACAAAGTTTTTGGAAAGAAGACAGCCCCTGAATCTTCTGAAGAGGCTGTATGCCTTGCTCATAAAGAAAACCATCCTGCTTAAGATTCTTCAAGAGGAAGAGGTGGTCGAAGAGGAAGAGAAAGATATTTTAGAGGCAGGGGGGCAGACACTCTCAGGGAGAAAAGGCAGATTTGCACTGCATACGTTGCAAAAGAAATGGATCACATGATGCCTCTACATGAAAGTTACCTTGGGACAAAATTGAGCAGCAAAGAAATCAACCCAAAGGTAAAACTGATGATACAGACAAAGGTAAAGCACCTGAATCCGCTCACTATGTTGTGGCACAATGTAATATTGGAGTAAATGAAGATTTATTTAATGCTTCACTTGCTTCTTGGAAAAATGATTGGTTGCTTGATTCAGGAGCAACTTGCCACATGACTCATAGAAAATATTTTTTTGAAGAATTTACTGACAATGTTGATGGAGCAGTATACTTTGCAGACCAATCAAAAATCAAGACATCAGGGCTTGGCACAATCAGGCTTAAATTGCCTAGTCTTCCAGAGTTTCTTTTGCATCATCTTCTGCATCATGTTCTATATCTCCCACAGCTGAAGAGAAACTTGTTGTCCTTGGTCCACATCCGCCAGCAAGGTCACTCCATTCATATGTTTGATGGCAAGCTTGAGGTGAGAAAAGCATATGACCACTCACTTGTCATGAGGGGAATAGAAGAAGAAAGGCTTCTCAAGCTGTAAGGTACCTCTGCTCGTGCAAAACATTTCTCATACAATTCTCATTATGAAGAAGGTACACTTCCATCAATTTTATTATGGCATGCTAGATTTGGTCATTTGAACTATGACAACCTTCGCTTGTTGAAGAAAAATGGTGTTGCTGGTTTGCCTACAATTCCTAGGAAATTTAAGCAATGTGATGCTTGCATTCTAGGAAAGCATAGCAAACAGTCTTTTCATGATTCACATTCAAGAGCACATAGAAAACTTGAACTCATTCATTCAGATTTATGTGGTCCAATTCATGTTCCTTCTGCAAATGGAAATAAATATATGATGACATGTATTGATAACTACACCAGAATGTGTTGGGTTTATTTATTGAAGAACAAATCTGATGCTTTTCAAACATTCAAGAACTTTCATAAATGGATTGAAAATTATGCCCAATCTCATATTGGGTCTATTCACACCGATAATGGAAAAGAATACAGATCAAATGAATTTGAAAACTATCTTTTCCAACATGGGATCAAACATCAAACGACTGTACCTTATAATCCCCAACAGAATGGTGTAGCTGAAAGAATGAATAGGGCAATCTCAAATATGGTACAATCCATGCTCTTCTTCAAAAATGTAAAGATAATGTTTTGGTCTGATGCTATTCTATGTGCTGCATTTATAAAGAATAGATGTCCATCTAATGCTATTAGAAACAAGACTCCATATGAAATGTGGTATGGGCATGTTCCTTTGGTAAAGCATCTCAGGGTCTTTGGTTCCACCTGTTATGCCTTGGTACCAAAGGTACATAGAAACAAACTTGGTGCAAGAAGTCGTAAGTGTATCTTCTTGGGGTATTCAAACACCTCCAAAGCATACCGTCTCTATGATAAAGTCAATAAAGATTTTGTTGTATCTAGAGATGTAATTTTTCTTGAATCATCCAAAACTGACAATGTTGTTGAGTGGAAACTTGATCGCTTGGATAGATTCGCAAATGCAAAATCATTTCAAGAATTTGATAATCATATTCCACATCTTGAAGGGGGGATTCCTATACTAGATCAACATGTGGAATCTTCTTCTGATGAACTCTCTCCCCTGCATGAAACTCCAACAACGGATTATGCTTTAAGTGATTTGATTGATAGAATTGGGAGACTCAATCTTGATACAGTCCCAACTCAATCAACGGAGCAGCCTGGACCATCTAAGAAAGGTCCCCCAAAGTGGCTAACAAAGATACTTGAAAGTGTTCATCTTGATGAGGTTGGAAAGACAGGAACTAGAAATTCAAACCGACAAAATTGAGGTGATGTAGATGACTCTAATTCACCTGTTGATATGGATGTTTCTTATGATTGTGAATTGAACTTGTCTACAGATTTTGAACCAACTTCCTTTAAAGAAGCCGCTTCTAATGATGAATGGAAATAAGTGATGCAAAAGGAGTATGATGCCCTCATAAAGAACGACACTTGGAAGTTGGTTGATCCTCCATTAGGAACCAAACCAATTGGCTGGAAGTGGGTCTACAAGAATAAGTATAAAGCTGATGGATCACTTGACAAGCACAAAGCTAGGCTTGTGGCAAAAGGTTTTTCACAGAAGGAAGGGGTCGATTATGAGGAGACTTTTTCCCCCACAGCAAAATGGGCTACCATCCGGACACTCTTTGCCCTAGCAGCTCATAACAGTTAGAAGGTCCATCAAATGGATGTAAAAACTGCTTTCTTGAATGGAGATCTAAAAGAGAATGTTTTTATGTCCCAGCCTGAAGGATTTGCTGTGAAAGGACATGAACATAAAGTATGCAAACTGGTGAAGTCCTTGTATGGCCTCAAACAAGCACCGCGAGCCTAGTATGAAAAACTAACTGAGCATCTTCTGAAACTCAATTTCAAACATTATGATCTTGATGATGCAACTCTATTTGTCAAGAAAGTTGTAAAAACAGTTGTATATCTTGTGGTATATGTATATGACCTTTTGATGACAGGGAACAATGAAAGCTACATTGCATCCATAAAGAAGGAATTGGGGAAAAGTTTTGAAATGATTGATTTGGGCTATGTTCATTACTATCTTGGTATTGAAGTAACCCAACATCCGAAGTCCATATTTCTTTCTCAAAAGAAATACATTGGAGATCTGTTGAACAGGTTTGGCATGAAAGAATGCAATCCTCTTACTACTCCAATGGAACAAAACTTAAAGCTCACATCTATTGAAGGAAAAGAATTTGAGGATGCAACAAAGTTTAGACAGCTTGTAGGAAGTCTCAACTACCTAACTACTACCAGACCAGACATTTCATTTGTTGTCGGAATCCTCTCCAGGTTTATGCAAAAGCCTTGTGAAGGACATTGGTTTGCTGCAAAAAGAGTTCTAAGGTACTTGAAGGGAACTCAAGACTTTGGAATCAAGTATACACAAGTGGACGACTTCAGTTTGATTGGATACTCTGATTCAGACTTCGATGGAGACAAAGAAACTGGGGTATCTACTTCAGGATATGCTATGAGTCTTGGATCAGGAGCTGTCTCATGGAGATCACGCAAATAATCAGTTCTAGCAGATTCCACAATAGAAGTAGAATACGTGGCAGCAGCTGAGGCAACAAAAGAAATTGTGTGGCTCAGGAAAATTCTTGAAGATTTGCAGGTAAAACAAGTACAATCAACTCCACTCATGATTGACAATACCTCTACAATAAAGTTGGCCAAGAACCCAAAGTTCCATGATCGAACGAAGCACATCAATACTAAATATCATCTGATTCAACATCATGTTGAGGCCAAGACAATCCATCTCCGTCATTGTTCCACTAATGAGCAAATTGTAGACATCTTCACCAAAGTGCTTGGAAGAGAAAAGCTTGAACGATTCAGAATGATGCTTGGACTCACCAACATCCCTTCAGATTAAGGGGGGGAATGTTGACACCTAATCATCAGGATTGGGTGAATAAATACAATTGATGTAAATAAATAATAAGAAATATGAACATTCATCGAGAGATGAAGTGAACATCCTCCCTCATGTATATAATAAAGACCTACTTGAAGGAATAATATGAATTAATTTGTGGAGTTACTACCTGGCCTGACAATTCTTAACACGAACGATGACTTAGATTATAAACTATAATTGAGATGGAAGTCGAGGGGTATAGTTTTCATGAGAAAAAACAACGAGGTTGGAATCCGATGGATCCACACATCCATTAGTTGAAATTAAAGCCTTCTTTTAGGCAGGAAAAATTTGTAACACCTCAAGAGTCGACATAGCCAATGGCGATTGAGATAAGTTTTCAACTACATTATAATTTTGAGCAGCTCTTGCATGAGGGTTGAAAGTTGACTTATGAATAATGCCCTTCAGAGGTTTAATTGTCAATTATATAGGAATCAATGACATAGTGGGATCTGATGAGGATGGTGTCAAACTGGTAGGTTGATCAATAGCCTGACCGTTCGGTGGATTCATATGACCATAATCCTTGTTTTGAGTAGCTACCAAAACATCAGATTTTGGCTTTGAGGAGGAAAGCATCAAAACCATGTTAGAGGAAGATGGGTCTCGAGTAACCATATGAGTCTCTTGATTAGGAAATGGGTTGGTCAACACTGCGGAAGAAGGGGAATACTTAAGAAATTGATTCACTTCAGCACGGTGAGGATAATCACATGTAGATTGTTTCTCATTGCAAATCAAGCAAGGATATTGAGGCTTTCGTTTCTCATTGGAAGACTGATTTGTTTGTTTATCCTGTGGAAAGTGATCTTTATTTTTCTTACCTTTTCCTTTCTTCTTGCTTCCAAGTTGTTGTTGAGACTTTCCTTTATCAAATGAAACAACATTTATCCCAGAAGAAGAATTCGCAGAAGGATGGGATTGAGGGTTTTGAGTAGATGCAGGTGGAGAAATACCAGATGGTTTACTTGTTGTCTGCAAGCTTGTAGAACCAATAATTCCGTCAGTAACATGAGATTCTTTAATAGGCGGAGGAGGAACAATATTTGATGGTCTTGGTACATTTGGTATCTTATCATATAGCGTTCTTGATTGGGTATAAACCAGGTCCAAATATTGTGCACGGGCAACTAATTTCTCTTCAATCACGACTCCATCTTTGGCCACATCTTCTGTTATGGGTGCCAACAAAGATTTTGTAAATCATTCTACCAACAATTGATCGGGAACATAAGTTTTCACCAACCGACGATGATGCCTCCACTCATGAATGTGATCTGAAATGTGAGTGGAATCAGATTGTTTGAATTTGGTTAACAGTTACGTTCTAGTTTCATACCTGATGTGTGACTGGAATTGTGTGAGGAAGGTTGTGGCTAAGGAGCTAAAATCGTGGAATGAAGCTCTAGGTAACTCAATATACCATTTAGCAGTAGTACCATAAGTTATTTTTGGAAAAGATGAAGTCGAATAGAATCATCATTAAGGGAGTTTGATGAACACCATAGATGATATATCATGACATGTGTCAACAAGCCTTCTCCTAAATTCCCATTGAATTTATGGATATTTGAAGGCAATTTGGTAGGAATAATCGACCACCAAGGCAAATGAGCGTTGGGTTCTTTGGTGAGCCGAGTCAAATCTGGAAACTCGAGAGTGGCCAGAAAAGGCAACTGCCAATTAAAGTCCGACAGAGGATGACCTAGATATGAAGGAATAGCCTGGGCAACAAGGACTTGTACTCCTGGATAAGGAGGGTTCTGGTAATAAGGAACCTTGGTACTAGAATAAGGAGGATTCTGATAACTAGAATACAAGTAACCTTGTTGATCAGCCCCAGGGTAACCATGGATTTGTTGTCCTAGAAAAGAAACCTAAGGAATACCCTTATAAGTTCTATAATGTTTCCTGATGGGATTTTGCATTGTCCCATGATAAAGAGGGTTCAATTGAGGTTGCGCCATGTCATACATAGTTTGTCCTACTGGAATTTCGGGAATACTATGCGCGAGTGATTGAGATTGTAAAGAAACTAGTAAAGGCTGAGTAAGTGGGAATTAAGAGGTACCAGATACTAAAGGAATAGTTTTAGATGTGATCACAACTTGTATAGTTTAAGTCACATGAATTCGTGCTCATTGAGGTACAGATTGAGGAATAGGAACTTGAGATTAAAATGGCATAGGTTGGGAAACAAACAATGAACTAAACATCAAACCAGGTTGAACAAGCAAAGTATGCTTCCAAACACTAGCAACCATCTTAGGATAAGGAGGACTATAACAAGGTTGGTTACCATTTTGAGGTATACTAAAAACAGGTTGCCCCCCTGCCAAAGGGGGAGGGGATAATGGAGGAAATTCCCCCCCATGTGGAGGGTACCCAACATAAGGATAGTTGGGCTATTAAAGAGGACCTTTCCCACTAACATAAGGGCCATCCTGCTGTTAATGTACCTTAGTCTGAAATAAATGTACCTCAAACTGAAAGAAATTGCACTTGTTGACCTAAGCATACAACTGATTCTCCCTTAACAACCTCAACACTACTGCTAAATGTTCAACATGTTCTTCCTCATTTTTGAAATATATCAATATTTCATCAATGAACACAATAACAAATTTATCCAAATATGGAAGCAACACACTATTGATCAAGCACATAAATGTAGCTGGAGCATTAGTCAAACCAAATTGAACTACAAAAAACTCATAATGCCCATACCTAGTCTAGAAATTTGTCTTTTAAATGTCTTCCTCTTTGATACATACTTGGTAATATCTAGATCCCAAATCAATATTAAAGAACACTACTGCTCCCTTCAACTGATCGAACAAGTCATTAATCCTCAGTAACTGATACCTTTTCTTGATGGTCACTTTGTTCAACTTCCTCTAGTCAATGTATAATCTAAGAGTACCATCCTTCTTTTTCACAAACAATATTGGTGCGCTCCATGGTGATACACTTGGCCTAATGTATCCCTTGTCCAACATTTCCTTCAACCGTAGCTTCAACTCTACCAACTTAGGTGTGCTCATCCTGTAAGGTGCTTGTAATGCCAGAGCTGCCCCTGGTACCAACTCAATACAAAATTCTACCTCCCTGTGAGGTGAAAACTCTGAAATATCCTCAAGAAATACATCCTTGAACTATTGTAGAACTGGGTACCAGCTCAAAACATATGCATCCTCAACTTCCTTACCCTTGTCACTAGAAATGTGTACTACAAATAACACACACCCTTTTTTCCGACTACGCTTGGCTTGCATAGTTGTCACCATCATAACTAATGTGTCTTTCTTCCTTCCTTGTAAGACTCTTGGTTCCCCATTGTCATCCAAACACTCAATAGTTTTTTCATAACAATCCACCTTGGTTCTATAAAGGTACAACCAATCCATGCCCAATAACATATTGTATGATCCCAACAGTAATACATTCAAATGTGTTGCGGTAAGCATACCATTCAAATCAAATGCACAAGCTCTTACCCAATGATGAACTCGCTTCTTTGTACTTGTAGCCAACTACACTAACCAAGATTTTGCATGCAATTCCTTACTCAAACCACAATTATCCACCAAGTCAGGACTAACATAGTGTTACACAAAAATATCATCACCATGATTATTTGCAGTCAGTATGGGTCTATCATCACTTGTACTGTCCTCCTAAGCAAGTCTTAGATCTCAGCTCTTCAAATCAAGCTTTGGAAATGAGAGAAAGACATTAAAAATCAATGTAACTCTGGTTCCGCACTTTCTCTCATGGTCACCTGCGGTCCCGCACCTTCTGTGTACAAAAGCTGCGGACCTGCCCGCTTTGTCCCTAACGGTGTAGGTGCGGACCCCTGTGAAAGTCAAAAGGCGCAAATTTTATCTTAAAAAACTCACTTTGGGTTAATTCTAGAGGTTTCTAGAAGGAATTTTGACGTGGATTGTTCGCTCTGAGGTGGTTCATGCATCCCAAAAGAGAAGGAGCTAATCCCTTGATGAGAGGAGCTATCCCTTTGAAGGAGGGCTTTATCCCTTTGAAGGAGGACCTAGTAACCTCCCTCCATTGCACTATAAATACAAGCATTGGGCTGGTTGCTAGAGAGGTTAGAAGCTGAACATTTTTTAGGGTAAATGCTAGTGAAATCAAGACTTCCTAGTTGAGCTTAAGAGGAGAGATCAAACATCTTTTTGGATTCATTGCGGAGTGAGTGAAACTTGTCAAAGTAGAGGAGACTTCTTGTTGGACCCTGGGAGGAGCTTGTACAGCGTCAAGGCAAAGGTTGTAAGGTTCTTCTTCTTTTGAATTAATACAATCAAACTCATTTTTCTCAACAAGTATCTTATGTTATTTGTTTCATGGACTCCTTGACTTTCATGTTAAATATATTTTATGCAATTGGCTTTTCAGGTGCTATTTAATTTGTTTGCCTTGTTTGTGTTTGCAGATTCGTGAAAAGGAGCTCATTTGGATCGAAGGAGTGAGGGCATCCACAAGCTAGCGTTGGACCTAAGGTAGGCCCTAAAAACACTTGTTTGCTATTGTTTATCAAAGCATATTTAGAGAAAGATAGTGTCTGGTTGGTTTGCTTGTCATTAGGTCTTCTTTAGATTCTAGGAAGGTCTATCTTGTCCGCAAGATCGACCTATTCCATGTGACACATAGCTATAATTAGATTCAGGGTCAATCAAAATAGAAATAACTTGATCACAAATATTACTATCCATATCAATGATAGATTCTTGATGGTATGCATGTTTGTTATCCAATGTTGCATATGTTAGCATTCGAATCTGCCTCAGGCTGAGGAAGGCAAAACTCGAGGCCACATCAAACCACGCTCAGCCTCGTAGCTAGCCCTATGAGGACAGGAGAGGGCTCTCTCCGGGTCTATCTCAGCAAAAGGTCTTCAAAGGGGCTGAGATGACTCACAAATAATACTGATTTTAGGCTAGTAAAGAGATAAGAAATGAGGTTTTAAATAAATGTTTGGGTTTTCTGGGCTGCAATGGAGCAAAGAACAGCTTGAACAGAGAAATATAATCAAAAACACAGATTATCTCTTGAGGCAAGATAAGCAAGAAATTAAACATCAATTTTGAAATAATGTGGAGTGGGTGAACTGTTTGAGAGGTTGACAAGGGCATAGGAGATGAATCCTTGTCAAACAGAAGAAAACATTTAATATGAACACTTCCTCAAGACAGAGCAAATAATTTGAATTCTGCCTTTCTCACTTAAAAGTATTCATTTAGAAACAATTATGAAATGAAATGAAGACACAACAGGCTACATATGAAACAAAGGATGAGACAAATGTTAAATTTCATACCACAAGAATCTCAGGGGTCAGAGCTGCATTTTTTATTAAAATCCCTGTCAAAACTGTGCAATGAAACTCTGTCTTTTTCCTCCACCCGCTCTCAGAATTCTCCCCTACTACTTTTTACAAGTCATTTTTTAATACATTAAATAAACTATACTAGAAGAAAACAGATCGACCCAACAATAAGGGCGCTGTTTCAACTGAAATTACAAAAATAGAGATAGGGTCATCTCTTTATTCTAAAAACAGAAGATTGTTCCCCTTAAAACCCTCTGATGGCCAAGTTAAAGACACACACTGGAGCGCAGATCCACTTGGAGATTTAACTGAGGTCAAAAATAGGCAAATCGAATCCTATAAGCGTATTTTGACTTGGCATTTTTCATTTGCTATTTTAAATAAAAACCAATTTTAGATCATCTTCGTGTCGGGCCCATGAGCTGTCCTCAGAACTCAATGAAGGAGGCCTTGAGTAACCAATGCCAGCATAATCGGCCGTGTTCCAGTACATTACTCCTCCACCAAAAACCTGATTATAGTCAGAAATTTTATGTTCATTTTCAGGAGGATGTTTCTCTGCTTCATGGCATAGCCCTCAAAGTCATCAGTGTCCCCGGATAAATACTTTAGATCATCACAATATGAGTCATCTGTCCCTTCATGCTTAGAATCCTCCTTTATTCTTATGTGTCCATTCAATTTTATATTAGAAGATACATATCCTGCCTGAAAAGAAGGTTGTAAAAGTGGAGCGAGTACAGATTCCATGGGATGGCTTATGGAAGAGGTCATATTTCTGTTTCCAGTAGCTTGAGATATAAGACTCTTTTTATGGTAGTTTCCTTGGCCTGATGATTGTCTCACCCAGGACCGCCTTAACGTTACAAGGGATGGTTGAAGATGAGTCCACCAGTTCCAGTCTTCCAAATGTAACCTATCTGTAGCAGTTGGAAGAATTCGACCAGTGGCAGATGGAACGCGAAAAGGGAGTGACCCAGGCCACTCATATGATGTAGGCAGCATAAAGTTAGTTGTGTCCTGAATGGAAAAGCCTTGGGTTCTCGTTCTTAATTGCTGCTGTGATTCATCTCTAGGTGTAACATGGGCTGTTGTCGATGCCCCGGATGACTCTGTATTAATATTATCACTACTATACATTCGAAAACAATGCATGTCAGGCTTTACAGAACATTCTAAGTATTCTTTGTTCAATTCCCCGTGGTTCATTAGAAAACTGGAGTCAATGGCAGTAGCTAACATTTTTCCACTAGAATTTATGTCAAACAATGATCCAACAAAACCATAAATGCTACTACTATCTCTAGAAAGCAAATTAACATCTCCCTTGTCAATCTCAGAGATATTACACCTCGAAGAAGAATCTTTCTGTAAACCATTTTCATTTATGTCTGATGAATCAAACTTGCAAGGTATATTAATAGTTGGCAAGTTTGTTGATGCCTTTTTGCAAGTAGAACCGTGCTTTGACAAAGGTACTTCACCTGCCATGTTATCAGAACATGTAATTGAATGTTCATCAGAAGAAACCCTGCCACTATCTACCCCACATAAATCTTTGCTATTGACAGAACTCGTGAAACTTATGTTTTGGGAACAAGAACCCTCTGGTGCAATATCAGAATGCCCATTCAAGTTAACATGTTGCAACAAAGAGCACTGTGTAAATGTGACAGGCAATGGATCAACTTGTTGCAGTGGCTCGCACAAAAAAAAAAAAAAAATCCCCAAGTTTCCTTTCCTTGTCATTTGATAAAAGTGCAGCATCAAAGTTCCCAATCTCTTTCTTTTTAGATTTGGACCTGCGACTTCGGTGTTTATTTCTTTTCATTTGACCCCCACCAATTCCTGATACTGATGGTACTTTTTCTGAATCTATTTGTAGGCTCTTACTTATTTTGTTTTCTCCAGCCTATCTGCTTGGTGAGGAACATACCTCCAGAAAAATACAAGTCCATTGACAAATATTAATGCTATTGTTATCGCTCAGAAATTGTCCTGGTTGTGGAAGGAGATCTCTGAGATAACCTTTTCAACCAATCTTTGGGTTGGAAACTGACCTTTCCAAGATTTGGAAGAAGACCTTACTGCAGAATATAACCATTTACTTGATGTCGGGGATGTCGATGGAACTAATCCTTTCCTCCAAATATTGCCATGTCTTTTATGTTAAAAGAATAGCTCTAGCAGAGGCATATGTGCGGTGATCCTTTTCTGATAAGTTGTAAAAGTCGTTTTCGGCATATTGAATAGAAACTTTGACAGCCACTTGTCTGAATTGGACTCTGACAGAGGATTTGAGAAGACGGAGTCTAACAGCATAGATACGAGGTATAATCTGACCAACATCCCCAACAGTATATGCATCGTGTGCACTGTATATCTGAGGCCTACCACCCTGATTTTGCGGACAATATCTCCTGCGATGATTCTTTCCATAAGTCCAACACTCTATGGGCTTCCAGCCTACCTCCTTGTTCTATTCTTTTAATCAAAACCCTTTTCTTATATCTAATGCATTTAACTTCTTAAATGGTGCAACATTCTCTTTATTACCTGAACCTTGTGGTCTTACTCGCTTCTCGTCCCACTTTCCTTTGTTCTTGGCATTGCCTTTCCAGTATGGCTTAGTCTCATATTTACACGTCGATTGTTCATATAAATGATTTAGATTTCAGATGGCCTCCTCCAATGATCTAGGCTCATTAACCTCAATCCTATCTTTGAATTTCATTGGTAACCCACTAGTGAATCTTTAAATGTTAGCCTTATCCTCCTTGAGGTAAGGCACATACTTCATTGACTCCAAGAACTTGCTAGTGTACTCATCATATGTCATAGATCCCATCTTTAGTTCATAGAATTCCTTTTCCCTGTCATCAAAGTATCTCTCTGATAGGTACTTCCTTTTGAATAGCTGCTCAAACTCACTCCAAGTCAAATCTTCCTCATGTATACCTCTGACATTCTTCACATCTTCTTACCAATGTTTTCTTTGCCTTTGAGACTGAATGTAGCTACTCTGGCTTTCATGTTGTCTAAATAATCATGTAACCTAAAGAACTTCTTCATACCAAGCAACCATGCCTCTGCATCCTATGATTTCTTCATCTCTCCATAAAATTTTGGTGGTTTTTCTTTGTTAAACTCATATGGAAAGTATCCCCTATCACTCCTACTCTAAGAATGGTAACAATATCAATCATTATGCATGTTAGATCCAGAACTAGATTGGTACATGTGTTTATCCTTTCTCCTATCTGGAGTGTCCAACAATTTTCCATCTTCGACCATATCATTGCTATCTGACCTATTACCACCATGTGACCTACTACCATATGTCCCATTATTTTTTTCCTCTTTCTCATGGCTAATCCGAAGTGGTCCCTACCGCTACAAATCTGACAACCTCTGAAGTATCACTGTATTTACCTCTGCTAGCTTCTCCTATGCCTATATGATTATGTCATTATCTACCTTACAACTCCTTATTTCTTCCTTTAAGCTTCTCTGTGTATCTGCCAAATTGGAAGAATTCCCAACACCATACTGCTCATCTGATTCATAGGGATAGTCTTTGTATTCAACCATCTTGCTAGCCATTTGATATTTCTTCCTGCAAGCAAATAATCTCAGCTAAACCAAATCACACTAAACCACATGCCTTAGTATAGCTTGGGGAGCATACCTTTTCTGCAAGATCAACAAATCAGTGTGATAGATGTATAACATAATCATGAAAGTATATAGAAACATAATGCATAATCATATAACCATGTAACCATCATTCTAGCTAGGGTCCTGTCATCAATGCACAACCTTAACAACAACACACACCATGACCTCATGCATGAAAATAATCATTACATCATCACACACTTGACCATATGAAAACATTGACATGCATAAGACATGCGCAATCAACCACACACACACATGAACACATATCATCAAGCATAAATGAACAACACTTGTAACCAAACCTACAAGAATGATAAATGAAATCAGGAATACAATAATGTAACCAAACGTAAAAGAATGTAACCAAGCATATGAAATGGTACATGTAAGTGACATATAATAATATGTAACCAGCCATATACTCACGACAATGCACTCCACAATAACAACATCAACTTCCACATGGCTACATCACTACGATCATGATCAACATCATGCAAATGAAAAAAGCACATGGAATGAAAGTGTAAGAGACACACATGAAATTGACATGCATGCATGACCAACACATAACCCATCTAGTCCGAGGGGTGAACCATACTATGATACCACTTTGTAACACCCTCCTCCCACATCTACCCAAGGAACCGACTAGCCAGGGTAAACATGCGATGATCCATTACAAGAAAACATACAATTTGTGCCAAATTTAGCACCATATTTTAGTGCATTTTTTTCTCAATTGGGATGAGAAACTTGGCGCTAAATATGTCTCTATTGTACAATTTGTAAATCATCCTTTTTTGCGCCAAATTGCATCATATTTTGCACCAAGATTTGCATTTGGTTTTACAACAGGTTTTGCTTCTAGTTTTGTGCCATTTTTTCCATCTATTTTTGCATCATTTTTTGCTTCCTGTTTTGTGCCATTCTTTGCTTCTAGTTTTCTGTCATAATCTGCATCAAGTTTTACACCATCTTTTGCATCTGATTTAGTGCCTTTTTTTGCATCCAGTTTGTGCCAGTTTTTGCATCTAGTCTTATGCCATTTTTTGCTTCTAATTTTGTACTTATTTTTACATATATTTTTGCACCAGTTTTTCTGCCTTTTTTTACACCATTTTTTGCATCCAAATTTGCACCATATGTTGAATCTAATTTAGTGCCAAATTTTGCATCCATTTTTGCACCATTTTTTGGATCCACATAAGAGAGAAAATAAAGCAACCTTCAAAACATAATATCTTGATAATCGAAACTATCATAAACATATAAATATTACTAAATAAATAAATATAAACGAAAATCCAATACATTCATTAGTTAAATAGAATAAATAAAGAATGAATAGAAGCATATGGAAAGAAGAATAACTGATCTATATTAATAAAGGAGTTGGAGGAAGGTTACAACCATCAAATGCAGTTGCAGCAACATGTCCCCCAACTCTTAGGTCCAAAACTCTCCCTCTCAAGATAGATCTCAAGAGCATGACAATACAAGAATTCCCATCTTTTTCTCAATGGCCAACCCTCCAATATATAAGATAGTGAAGGGTATGAATATTTCCCAAATTCCGCATTAGTTCAATTTGGGCAAAATATTTTGGGTGAATAATGTTTCCTCATATAAAAATGGTCTTTTCCACTTTTTAGATGCTTTTGTTCTTAGGAAAAAACTTCCCCATGCTTTATGGCTATTTCCTGCTTTTGTATGTTTTTCCTTTTAAAAAAAAGCTAAAGATGAGTATAAAGAGATCACATTCCACCATATGAGTTTCCGAAAATGAATAAGAGTGTCAAATTCTAGTTAACTCGAGCTTTTTTCCTCATGAACGAGTGAGAATTTTGGTAACAAAATTTAGATAAAGGGGACAACTTGTTATAGACTAGGATAACATAGTCGTCATTGTACATAACTTGTATTATAGTATTATATAGTCTAGGAGAAAGGGGAATTTCAACCAACAACATAGTATTCTCCTCCAAGATGATGAGGAGGTATTTTCATGTATAACACATTTAAGAAGATATCACAATTCAAATTGATAACTTAATATTTGTAAACCAATTTAAGGGTAATTGACAACATTCATAAAAAAGGTAGCAGTATCCTCATATATAATAATTCTCCATCAAAAATCATTGACAATTTTTATGTACATATATGACTACTAAATCAACACTTATCGCATATATCATTATTCCAAGGTAAACTCACAACATTACATCCAAAAATAGTAATATCATCATACATAATGATTCTCCATCAAAAAGCATTGACAATTTTCAACACATATATAAGGTAACAAGATAATACTAATAATATCCTCATCATCTTTAATCAAATCAACTAAGATTCAAATGCGTGAGTATCAGATCAAAATCTTTCATGAACACCATTATTCTAAGGTAAATTCACAACATCCATCAAAAGATAGTAATATCATCATACATAATAATTCTCCATCAAAATAATGTTGATAATTTTCAATATATATATAAAATAACAAGATAGAAATGATAATATCATCATCATATTTAATCAAATCAACTAAAATTCAACGTATGATTACCAAATAAAAATGTTTCATAGATATCATTATTCTAAGGTAAATTCACAACATCCATCAAAAAATAGGAATCTCATCATACACAATAATTCTTCATTAAAAAAAATGTAAACAATTTTCAATATATTCATAAGGTAACAAGATAGTACCGACTGTATCATCATCATTATTCGAATCAACTAAAATTCAAATGTATGATTACCATATTAAGACATCCCAACTAAACATAAAAAATAACACATGGCTAGCTAGCACCACGAAAATCATAGTAGAGATCATCCTCATGATCATTTCCATGATCATCATCCTAACCATCCTGGTAATATCATCCACATAATCATCACCAATGCCATCGCCATCCTCATCATCATCGTATCTAATATATGATGTAATCAAACATAGTCTATATCATCATCTTCGTGGTCATTACCTATATCATTCTGGAAAAAAAAAAAAAAATCAATATTACATGTTAGTACTAATTCTATAACACAATGCATATTTTTATTACAATGCTAACCATAAAATGAGGTAGGACATAATAACATTTAATAGTACTAAAAAATAAAATGAAAATATGGTTTAAGATATATTGGAGATCCAACTAAGATTACATTTGTAATTCACTTTAAGTAGTAGAAGTATTGTATAATGCATATGAAGTAGGTACCCATTTGTTCTTCATAGTATATTGTGAATGTTTCTTATGATGTCCATGCATGATTGATAAATTAAGAGTTACTGGAAGATTTATTCCAAATTACAATTGTAATTTAGATTAGAATTAGAAGAAATTTTAACAAAAAAAGAATGTCACATGAAAAAGTATATTGTTTTTAATGAAAAATAAGTCGCATACAATATGAATGTCACATGAAATATTGAGTTGTTTTTAATGCATGTACTTTTTCTTTGATAAAATGGATCCTAATGTTCGTTCAAGAACAAATGCTCACAAATAATTACTTCATTTTATCCATTATCACACTTAATCCATTATACCTAGCGACGACAATGATTCCATTCAAATTTCTTTGAACTTCCTAAATATAATGTAAAAGAGAAAACTCCACGATCACGACCACAACCATGACTTCAACCACCTCCCTTGCCTCGTCCACCATCAGAGACAATGAACTTGGAGTTATGACCATGATAGCAACCCTTCCCTTGTCTTGTTTCCACCATCAGAGGCATTGAACTTGGAATTAAGAGTACTCATGTTTTCTTTCCTCTAATTAATCTCCAAAGAATGAAAATTTGATCAATATATCAAGGACTCCATCAAGGAATAGATATAGCACAGGGAAAGTTCAATTGGCTTAGCCAAAAGAGTGTGAAATAACACTTATCTTTGTTTTATGAAATAACTCAAGTGAGTGGAATGAATGGTGGGAAACACTTACCAAGGAAAGGAATATTTTTGGCTTGTCCTTATTTCTATTATTACATTTGCTTCTTAGAATGGAGGGAAGTGTTTAAAAAAATTCTAAAAATTATTTAAAAAATAAATAAATTAAAAATTAAAAAAAAAAAACTCTTATGTTTTAATTTTTTTTTTAGTATATATTTAGTTTTAGTATTTTTTTATTTTCTAAAAAAATATATTTAGTTTTTCGTATCTTTTTATAACAAAATTTATATTTTGTTTTTATAAAAATGGATTTTAAACATTCCATTCATGCTAAATTTGTGCTTTTGTGATAGAAGTTTAAATTATATATAAAAATGTAACTTAATGCCATGTGTTGTGCCGCTGAGATGGGTATTATACATCTCTTCCTTGCTAAGTTATAGAATGTGCTTGGATTTTCTTAATGCAATAAAAATAATTCTTCTCTTCATTATATCTTGAGATATTCAACTTGCACCTAATAAAACAATAAAGTTAAAATAGGTTTTCCTTTATCCTTTGTAGATATTTGTCCCCATTAATCTTGGCCTTAATAGATTAATTGTCTTATGGTGGCCTTGAGTGGTCATTCCCATTAGTTGCATGTTTTTTAGTTTTCTATTAGTGACATTTCTTAGGATTGATAACATTTTATTTAATTTATGAAAATGCGTTATTGTCCATATTATTGTTAAATATTAATATTAGTTTTCAGCATGGTTTAACAAAAAATTCCCAAAAGGTTTATAGATTGTATTTTATAATGTAATGATTCATTGCTTGTTGAAATTGTTTTGGATAAAAATTTTAATGATTCATTTATTGATGAAATTGTTAAGGATATTTTTTTTAGTATATTAACATGTATATTATAAAGTCAAAAGTCACCTCTTTTTAAGATTTTCATTGGTCAATTTCCCTTAAGGCCATCAAGTTCACCATTCGGTCCCAGGTTAAGGAAATATAGGAGTCATGAAGTGGCATTTTCCAAGCACTTAAATCTTGAAACATGTTTTTTTTAGTCACGTTATACTTTTTATAAGAGAGGAATAACCTGTTTTAATAGGTTATTCCTCTCTTATTAAAAAATTCTCCCCACCTGTATGGATGAAATTATTTAAACACATTCTACTTCCTTTCTGTGTAAATTCTCCATGAAAATAGTCTCATGGAACATAATGGGCCTCAATAGTAAAGGAAAACAAAGACTCATAAAAGAAAAATGGTATGCAAGGCACGCATCAATAATGTTTATATAAGAAACAAAAATATTAAGTGAGGTTCTACCTCATATAATTAAGAATGGGGGAGGAATTTCCAAGTAATAGTGATTGATGCTCAGAGATGCTTGGGTGGAATGACTATTATTTGGAATGATTTGGACATCAAGGTTACCAATATGTTTACCTCTTTTCACATTATGACAATATAATTTTAGTTAATTGACATCGAGGACTACTACCATGTATCCAATGTCTATGACTCCAATATCGCAAATGGAAAACCTCTATTTCTCAATTCTATTTCTAGCACAAGTAGTTTATATGCCCCATCTCCATGGATTATTGGGAGTGACTTCAATATTATCAAGTGTATCGAGGAAAATAAAGGATGAATCACAATGTTTACCAAGAGATTTTGTAAGCTATACCATGAAATCCCTAAAGTAGTCTCCATTAAAGTTCTCAAGCAATGAGTCTCCAACCCACACATGTGGATCAATGAGATGTAATTCATGTGTGTGTGGTGACTAACTTAATACACTTTTCCAATAAATCCACAAACTTAATTATTTCACTCCAATGCATAAATTGACTATATTGTGACATAAGTAAACCAAGAGTAGACGTGAAACCCTTAGGCAACTAAAATTCCATATATCCTCAATTAGGTTCTTAAATGATGAAGTGAAAATTCAAGGGAAAAGAGGACTTCATGATTTAACCATCACAAACATGTGATCAAGTGTGACTAGGAGTGTATATATTCATATGTTTTCTAAAGAGGGACTGAATACATGATTTACCATTCATTGGGCCTTGTTTTTATTTCTTTTGCTTTTTCTTATATATAGGACTTAGGGAATAAGGTTTTCATAAGTTTGGCACAACTTGTAGATATGACATTTACATTAATTTTCACTTCAACCTTGGAGTTTAGACTTAGATAAATCATTATAGTGTATCTTTAATGATTATGGCTTTCACTTCTTATTTTCTTTCATCACAAATGAAAAAAGGGGAAATATTTTGCCACAAATCTATGAATGCTTAATCATAAAGGCATCATGTGATGAAAAAAAATTAATGACGTTATTCTCTATGACAATCATGGGTATTATTGAGAAAAGCTTATGCTTGTGGATGTCTCCCCCCTGGTTGAGATGGAGTGAGGGTGGAACACCATATTATCCATGTGTCATGTACTATGGCCAGGACTAATAGTTGTAAGCGTAGTAAAGACACCAATAGGGAGAATAGTGGATTGTATAAACATCTGGGACCAATATTCTTTGAGAATTTGTACTTTGACTAGGACTAATCACCATAATCCAAGTACATTAATCCAAGATAAGAATACTCATGAGGATCGACATTTCCTGGTGTCAAATATTATTACAATGTATTAGGAAATGATCATGTGAGGACATACCTGGTGAACATCCTAGTGGGGTAAGTGCCTAGAGAGGCAGTGGTGTCCAAATTTATGCCTCCCAACATTGTGATCTGATCTAATGGAGAGATAGAACTTGTTAGTCAAGGCCTTGATATTTTGACAGTGTTGGCTATGATGACTTAAATCATCGTTGATGCTTATCAATCCAGATCCCTTCTTATATGAATATTTCAACTTTAGAGTACTTTTTTGTCTCATTATGAGTACCTCCCTAGTTTAGAGCGAGTGTCATCATATTCATTATTGTGATCATTACCACCTTCAACTTCATCATTATTGTCATTGTTGCATTATCGTCATAATCACCATTCATGTTGTGATCATCATTATGGACATTGTCATCAATTGTTCATAATTATAGGTGTCGTAAGAAACATCATCAACCCAAAAAATGTTACGAGTGCTCAAAAAGGTTTGTTAGGACACATGATATATTCAAGAGAAATAACAACTTTATTTTTTTAGAGATGATCGATGATCATCATCATCACTACCATTATCATCATCATTATAATTTTCATCATCCCTATCATCATAATTAATGTAATTTCTATAATCATTGTTGTCATCTTCGTCATGAACATCATAATCAACATTCATGCCATTATTGTTGTTGATGATGACCAAGATGAAAATAATGATAATGATGATCAAATGATGATGACTTGGAAGAAAATTCCAAAGATAATGATTATGATTATGACCATGACAACATTTAAAAATATGGGAGATTGGCCAAAGTCATTAGCATCGTCATCATCATCATTTTCATTGTAACCCTCGTCATCTTTATCATCATTGTCATTATCATAATAATCACAATTCATGTCATCGTCATCATCTTCATAATTACTGACAATGTCATCAGTTGTTCATAATTGTCAATGTGATAATAAATATCATCAATGCAAAAAATATGATGAGTGCTGGAAAAGGGATGCAAAGGTGAACAAAAAAATGGGGGAAACAATAGACGTAAAATTGGATGAAGAGTGGACACAACATCAATAGATGCAGAACAAGATAGAAACATTGAGACAAAAGTGGATGAAAAAGTAGATGCAATAGTTGATGCAAACTTGGACACAAAATAGGATGCAAACATGGATGAAAAAGTGGAAGAAAACATGGGTGCAATAGTAGGCATAAAACTTAGAATGAATTGTGATGAAACAAATGTGGATACAAAAACGAACACAAAAAATGACACAAACTTGGATTCAAAAACGAGGCAAACTTGGATGCAAAAAGGGATGTAAACATGGACCAAACATGGGTACAATAGACACAAAATTAGATGAAAAATTGGATTCATCAGAAGTGGATGTAAAAGTAGATGAAAAATGGGATGCAAAAAACATAAACAATATTTGATGCAAACTTGGACACAAAAGAGGATGCAAATGTGGATGAAAAAGTGGAAGAAAATGTCAGTTGCAACGATAGGCACTAGATATGGCACAAAATCTGGCACAACAAAAGTGGATGAGAAAGTGGATGTAATAACAGACACAAAAAAAGATGCAACACAAGATGCAATAAGGGATGTAAAAGTGGATGCAAACATGGGTGCAACCATAGAAACAAAATTGGATGCAAAATATGGATGCAATGGAATTAGATGCAAAAGGAGATACAAAATTAGATGCAAAACCCAACGCAAAAGTGGATGCAAAAATAGATGCAAAAGAGGATGAGAAGATGGATGCAAAATTGGAAGAAAACGTGGGTACACCAGTAAGTACAAAACATGGCACAAATTGTGTCACAAAAAAAGTGGATGTAATTATAGATGCAAAAAAAGAAGCAAATGAAGATGCAAAATAGGATGCAAAAGTTGTTGCAACGAAATTTGATGCAAAAGTAGACGCAATATGAGACACAAAACCTGATGCAAATCTTGACGCAAAAGTGGATACAAAAATGGATGAAAAAATAAATGTAAAAGTCGATGAAAACCTAGTTGTATATGAGGATGCAATCATGGATGCAAATTTAGAAGCAAAAATGGGTGCAAAGTGAGGTGACAAAATAGGTGCAAATCATGGCACAAGAAAATTGGATGCAATAGTGGACACAATAAAAAATGAAAAATAGGATGTAAATATGGAGGCAAAACAATATGTAAAAGTGGATGTAACAAAAGTAGATGAAAAATTAGATGCAAAACTAGACACAAACCTCGATGAAAAACTTGGAGAAAAGGGGATGCAAAAATGGATGCAAAAAATGATGCAAAAGAGGATGCAAGAGATGATGCAAAAGTTGATGCAAGTGTAGGTGCAAAAAGTGGATGAAATAGAGGATGAAAAAGTTGGTGAAACAAAATTAGGTGCCAAACTTGATGCAAAACATGGTGCAAAGGATGCCACAAAGCTTGGCATAAAACCTGGTGTAAAACCTAGTGTAAAATCTGGTGCAAAACCTACTACAATGCCTCATGCTAAACTTGGTGTAAGACTTGGTGCAAAACTCAATGAAAACTTTGCATCAAGTTTTGCACAATATTTGATAAATGGACACAAATAACACCAAAAATGGGCTCTAGATGCAAAAAAGGAAGCAAAATGCGATGCTAATCACAGGGTTTAATTGTACTGCAAGAGTCCACTCTGATATGATTTGACCTCCTAAGTCACGTTAAGGAAGTGGAACTGACATAAACACACCATACAGACATTGAACATCAACATTAGGATCCTCAAGAACCAATCCAAACTTTCTGCCAAGTAGCATGTGGGTCCCACTGATATTTTACACTACTTGACCTCTAGACACTCTCATGCTATGGGCATGCCAGTGTCCAGGGATGTCTGAATGCTCTCACAGTCCTTCCAGCCAATATCCAAGGACTCTTTTTCTCATTGTTGTGCTAGTGTCCTGGGATATGAGCCACTTTTTTAGGCCCAGAGCCCAGGTCACTGCCCAAAAATGAATGACACCTTCATAACAGTAATATAACAAAGAAATGACAGTATGAATGCAATCACTTGAATAAGACCTTGACTGGACCCCTACTAGCCATGATAGGAATTTCGTCAAACATACCACGAATATGTATCTACAGGTGTAAATAACAGATGTAAGAATAAGGGTCTCATACTTAGCTGAGAATCGCTAAGAGACATTGATGCCTCAACATATTAACCGTCATTTCATCAATTAGATCATAGATACATTGTCCATTCATTTACAAGTAAAACCATGATGAGATACATACATTTCTATTTTCATAAACACATACATAGCCAGCATAATAGAAGAAGAAATACCAATGAAATCATAGCCATATAAACCACATATAGTCCAGTATAATACTCACAGAAATACAAGGAGAAATAGCCTCATATTGATGATGCAAAATCCAAACCCGGGATGGGACTTCCACGTTCCACCTAACCATAGAATGGCTGAACCAAATCTATCTTCAACCATTCACCCACGTGCCATATTCCAAGAATGAATGTGGGATCTCATAGAATACATCAATCCAAAACCATCCAGGGCTTCCAGAGGCCATCCACCTCAATCCATCAAATAGTGATTCCACATCACAGTCAGACATCATAAAACTATCATCAATTTGGTCTCTATCCAAGGCTTTCAAGGATTCTAGAGTGTTTGTTCCAACTAAGGCTTCCAGGACTAGTAACTCAACCCATAGTTGTCATCGAGATTCCAAAGTGTTTGTCCAACCAGGCCTTCCAGAACTTGTAACTCAACCCACCAAGGGCTTCCAGATAATTTGACCAACCAAGGCTTCCAGGACTAGTAACTTAACCCAAGTTGTTACAGGGTTTCTAGAGCGTTTGTCCAACCAGGGCTTCCCTACATCCTTCCGTATATCTGCATCCCCAGAATCAATTTCAGGCATCATTGTTGTTGTGCTTTTCAGTAGATGTGTTGAAAAGGATAAAACACCATCTAGACTTGAAAGGCATCTCAAAATTCTCATGTGTTGTGCTACCTCAATATCTTCCAGCTTTGTTCCAACCAAAAAATCCATGAATTCATTTGCAGGTTTCATGTGTTCTCTCAAAGTAGTACAAACAACCCTTGTGAGAGGAGATGAGTGTCGTGGTGAAAAATTCTTAAATGTAACAACAATATTATGGCCACTTGCAAATGAATTAGTAAGAGGTATAAATAAAACAATTGCAACATATCCTCTATACCGTTTTTCTCAATAAACACCCATGTATCTATATTATGCAGAATATTCTCTAAGAGACATGTAACATTTCTTATACAATCTGGGAGAAAGGATTCCATGTTTGAAGACAAATTTTCAACAGAAGTATCAACCCCTAACTCAGACGTCGCCCTCGATGATTCATCTCCATCCACTAAAATAACTATTTTCTGTTCTAAATTAGTCTCCATGTGAACAGACACAGAAGAGATGGAAGATTCTTGCAACAGGGAAGACACTTCATCACCAAATCCAAGTTTTGTAATAATATTTAATATTTCATCCAATACATCCACTCGATGCCCCTCAAAGAAGAAATTTGTTGTATTATCTCATCCAAGGTAGATGATAATGACCCAGGAGTGTCACCTACTAAATCCCGTAAGTAGGTTTTTGATGTAAAAGTTTTCACAAAAGATCATAGAGCACCAAAAGCACTAATAGCTTGAAGTTTGAGGTTATTAAGGCACAAAGCATCTAAGTTTTGTGGCATACAAGCTACCCCATATGCAGAAGGGAGAACTCCAGCCATGCTGGCATCCAAAAAAGAATTAGGCATACCAACAACATCTAGCACAAACTAGCAAGTTGGATCTTTATGAATAAGATCACTCGTGACTGTAGCTGCAAGTGAAAATACCCCACCACCAAAGTCCTTTGATCTTCAAAATATATTACACAAGAAAAATGGAAAAGAACTCTCTTCAGACCATATAGCTGTGTAGTATTTCTAGGATCATATGTGCCAAGAGATAGAGCCCAAGGCAAAGCCTTCATAAGAAGTCTTCTCTACATTTCCTTTGACCCAGTAGCATTGTTATGAGGAGAATTTCCCTTGGAACCTGATTATGATTCTCCACTTTGCTTCCTTTCTCCTCAAAATGGAAGAATTCAAGCTTCAAGTGTGATATGGCATTATCCAAGCCTCATAAATCCCTAAAGGAGGTTGCATCAGGATTGCTATAGTCTATAAAAGCCTCAAGAACTTGCACAATAGTTGCGACCAAGTGTATATGTTGTGGATCCAAATATTTGAGAAGAGGGAACAAAGTTGGAATTAAACGCATATCCCATAAAGCATTGCAGCAAAAATAAGAAGAACCTAGAACTATTACAAGAGAAAGCAGTGCTTCTAGTAAAGATATCAAACAATAGGATGATTCACTAGAAAGAGAACTTATTTCCTTCTGCATTAGACTAGGTAAGATGCCACAATGTCCTCCTAATGTGACGACATTTAAAATTGTTTACTGACAAGATCTATCCTGGTAGAGGGCCCCCAATGCCAATATTTCCAAAATACAAATATCTTCAGGAATCACATCATCAAATGGTACTAATGTTACAAGTTCATTCACAAACTCAGGTTCATTGGTGAAAAAAGCAGATAAATCATTGGTGTCATTACTTGCTTGCACTAACATTGTAAAATCCAGAAGACAAATATAAATGTATTACTACCTGGTGTCTAGACGTGAAAAGGCTCTTGAAAAACGTAATCTTGTTAGTAAATAAAATCTAAGGCCAGCATGAACCTTGTATTCATCTACTAGATGCTTCAAAATATGGAGATCACTTTCAAAATTCATACTCAAATCAGGTATATGAATAACTCGCAGCCCTCGGTATCTTGATAGTTCCACTTCAGAATCTCCCTTCTAAAAAGATTCGTCAGCACAAAATTCAATATTAAGAGTCGAACCTAGTTGATATTGATCTGGACTGGATCATTATATTATTTTCCATCCATATCGATGCATTTGGATTGGAAAAAGTGGAGGAATAAGTTCATGGGATCGTTTTTACTAGCGAGATCTAGTATGGCAAAATGGGGTCTGAAACCTTCTGGGTGCGTTTTGAGGCTTCGAATGATGTTTTTGGGGGGGTAAAAGTTTTCCCCTTTGTAGCACACCTTTTCGTGCTATTCTACACACACAGAGCTTTCGAGCGGTGCAAGAATCACATCAATAGGAGTATGTATGTTCGAGAGGATGTTGCGTCAACCCCCATTATCCCAAGATAGACAATTTGATTGATTAGTTGCATCAATAAAAGTATTTCACCAAGTTGGACTTGAATTATGGATATCACCGGGTTCGAGCAAAAGAATAAGATACATGGAAGATCGCCTTCAAAACTAGGCAAGGTTTGTATGAGTGGTTATTTATGCCATTTGGCCTATGTAATGCACCAACTACATTTATGAAATTAATGAATGATGTATTGCGCCCTTCTATATATTCATTTGTTATTGTCTATTTGGATGATATACTAGTATATAGTGCTACCTGGGATGAGCATATTTCACATTTGACGCAGGTACTGGAAACATTGAAGAAGCACTAACTGCTAGCAAATCTTAAGAAGTGTGAGTTTCGGAGCAGCCCTTGGTGTATTTGGGATATATGATTGGTGGAGGAGAATTGGAGATAGATCCTTCCAAGATGGAGGCCATCTTGAAATGGTCGGTGCCTACTAATGTTATTGAAGTTAGGAGTTTCAATGAGGTAGCACAGTACCTGAGGAAATCATATCCTCATTCTCAGCAGTTGCAACATCGCTCCATGCCATAATAGCAAGTAGCAAGAGTTTCCAGTGGGGAAAGGGTGAGCAAAGGGCTTTCGATGAGTTAAAGAAGAATATCATTGAAGCACCAGTTCTGGCATGACCAAACTTGTAGTAACCCTTTGAAGTGGAGACAAATGTGAGTGGGTATGTTATGGGAGTTGTCTTGATGCAAGGAGGAAGGCTCGTTTGCTACCATTCTGAATTATTTCATGGGGAAATTCTTATCTACCCTACCTATTGATAAGAAACTCTATGTCGTGGTGTAATATGTGAAGAAGTGGAAGCACTATATGATGGGAAAGGAGACAATAATGCACATAGATTACCAGCTGTTATAGTACTTGCATGCCCACAATAAGATACAGCAGACTAGGCACTACAAGTGGATGGAGTTTTTACAGCAGTTTCATTTGGTGATCAACTATAATAAGGGAAGCACAAAAGATGGTATAAAGTCAGGGCTGAGCGACGGACATGACCGACCTTGATGTCCGTTATGATCGTCGATCTTCTTGCTGGCTGAGCGAGGGACATGACCGACCTTGATGTCTGTTATGACCCCATAGTTCTACTAGTTTGACCTATGACCTTTGATTCTAGTCTATCAAATCAAAGGTCATAGGTCAAACTAGTCGAACTATGGGGTCAAATCAAAGGTCATAGGTCAAACTAGTCGAACTATGGGGTCATAACGGACATTAAGGTCAGTTATGACCCCATAGTTCAGGCATATTTAGAGGATGAGGACTTCAAGGAGGTGTATCAGCAGTTGCAGAGTCAGAGTCATGTGTACGATGGTGACAACACCATTAACTACCATCTCCAGTATGGGTTACTCTACATGTTGGATAAGCTATGTTCTCCTAAAGTTGAGCAATTGCAGCTGATTAGAGAGGCTCACACGTCCATGGTTGTAGGGAAATTTATTATAGGGAAGACCGTGGCTAACTTGCAAAGGTATGTGTATTGGCTCAAGATGCAAGAGCGGGTAGCTAGGTGCATAAGAGAATGCATGCTTTGTTGTACCATGAAGCCTAGAAACAAGAAACAAGGTCTATATCATCCCTTACATGTACCTACTCGTCCTTGGGAAATCATTTCCATGGACTTTGTGGGAGGGTTACTGACAACCAAGAAGGGACATGACTACCTATTCATGGTAGTTGACAGGTTCAACAAGATGTGTGTTTTGATGGCCTATACAAAGACCATCGGCAGACAAGAAGCAGCCAACTTGTTCTTTGGACAGGTCTAGGTTCCCTTTGGGATACCAAGGAGCATCATTTTAGACAGGGGTACAAGATTTCTCACTGCATTCTGGACTACATTGTGGGAGAAGATGGACACGAAGTTGAAGAGATCTACAACATTCCATCCACAGACAGATGGGCAAACAGAAGTAGTAAAAAGGATTTTGGTGCAACTTTTGAAGGGTTACAACTAGAAGCATCCGAAGACCTGGGATGAAAATATAGTATATATACAAAATTCTTATAACGGAGTAGTCCACACTTCTACAAGAAATTCCCCATTTGAAAACTATTTTGGATATTTTCCACCTTCACCTTTGGATATTGCATATGGGCAATAAGGAGGAGTGAAGAAATATCTTATAGGAGATGCTTTGAGGGCTGAAAAGTTTATAGAGAAGATCAGGAAAATCCATCTACAAGTACAAGAAACACTATAGAAGTCGCAGGAGAAGTATAAGGCTAGGCATGATCATCACAGAATAGAGAAAAAATTCAAGGTGGGAGACAAAGTATGGCTACAATTGAACAAGGAGAGGCTGCAGGGGCGTGGTAAGAAAATCAAGGCTCTCAGATATGGTCCCTTTGAGATACTAGAAAAGGTTGGTGCTAATGCCTATCGACTCATTTTACCACCATATATGCACATTTAATCAATTGTGAATGTGGATAATTTGAAACTCTATGAGCCTTCCAAGCTAGATTAGGAAGAGGAACAGCTCCTACATTCTGTGGAGGATTTGGCACCAAATGCTCAGGCAGAGTTGAAAGAAGATAAATATTTGTAGAAGAGGTCAAGAACTACAAGAAAAGGGTAGAAAGACCTTTTTCAGATTGGGTTGGAGGGATAACTTCCAAGCAAATCTAAATGGTACACCAGAGAGAAGGTGGAGGAAACTTTCCTCATTGAATTCAGTAAAAGCTTTTGGGATCCAAAAGCCTCCCAAAATGGGGATGTGTGATCTGAATTGGATCATTATATTATTTTTCATCCATTTCGATGCATTTGGAGTGGAAAAAGTGAAGGAATCATCTCATGGGATTGTTTTTACTGTCATGACCTAGTTTGGAAAAACAGGGTCTGAAACCTTCCAAGACCATTTTGAGGCTTCAAACGATGTTTTTCAGGGTAAAAGTTTACC
Source organism: Pinus tabuliformis (assembly GCA_031772625.1). Classification (NCBI taxonomy): domain Eukaryota; kingdom Viridiplantae; phylum Streptophyta; class Pinopsida; order Pinales; family Pinaceae; genus Pinus; species Pinus tabuliformis. The sequence goes on from CM062807.1 coordinate 1,296,425,683, forward strand.
CCTTGTTGAGCACATTTTCATGCTATTCAAGACACATAGAGCTTTCCAACGATGCAAGAATCGTGCCAATCAGAGTCTATATGGAAAAGTTATGTCACTCAGAAGCTGACCTTCCTATTTTCACACCTATAATTCGAGAGGATGTCGTGTCAGCCCCTATTATTCATGAAAAGGGGGCTATCCAAGTGTTTTTTTATGTAAAAGACTTTATAAGATTCTATTTTGTAACTCTAATTAGTAGTTGATGTAATCAAAATTATCCAATAGTAGGCTATCGGGTTGTGTTATAACTAGGCCACTATGAGGAAGAGGCATTACATTCTTTCGAGAGCATTTTGTTCCTTAGAGAACAAAGATAGATAGGAGAGATAGGAGGTAGAGCACATAGAGAGGATCTGTGCACTGTAGCATCCCACGAGCCACATGCATTACTTCTTTGTACCTGCGTCCATATTTCCATACAGAGAAAGAGAGCGAAGCGGCCTCACCTTCCAACTAGTTTTTCTCTTGAAAGGGTTTCTGAGAGAGGATATCTTGTGTCTTATGTGTGTGAGCTTGTTTTGGCATTCTCTACTTTTCAGCATAATTTATATTCACATGCATGCAGTAATTACAGTTAAAACTACAAATCTTAAAGTCTAATAAAATTGTAATAGTGTAGAATATCATATTTAATATAATATTATCAGATCTGTTGTGAGGAATTGTCCAGTGGAATATCCATGTCATTTTACAGATCATATATGCAAGAGGGTTAGTCCCATTTTCAGTAGAATAAGTTAACATCCTAAAACCTTCTTCTTTACTATCCCATCCTTGAGACAAGGAAAATAACTTCGCATTAAGATAAGTATCTCTAATCGACCATTTCCCCCCTGGTTTCTATACAAATGTAGCCAATGTCTGTATACTAGCAATTACTACATCAGCATATAAAGAAGCAAGTAAAGTCGAAATATGCTGCCACATAAAACCAATATATAAGAAATCAACAACAAAACATAAATAGGAATGCATCATTTGAAATGCCACAAGCTGGAAAATACATAAAATGAAGGAAACAATTTCACCATGAGTACTATACAAATCATCACCATAAAATGTGTGCATTACCATGAAAATTATACAAAACAATAAAGAAAAACTATATATTATATAATTCATAATTAGAAGGCTTTTATGGGTAAGGAAAGATAATTTATATACTTATTGGTATGAGAATCAAAATAGTAGCAAAAATTCCCTTATATTGGAATTACAAAAGATAGAGAGAGAACATATGTCGCCTATAACCTATCATCATCTTACTACTTACAGTGGATTTTTAAGATATTTGTCAATTTTAGAAACCTTCAAAGATTTGTATTGACCAACTCCTTGGGAAGAGAGAGAGAGAGAGAGAGAGAGAGAACTTTTGGTAGTAAAACCTTAAAAGTAGTGAAAAAAATATAATGCATATAAAACCTCAGACTAGGAACATTGATCGCATATAAAAAATGGTCTGCATAGTAGAGACATTTTATGATCTTGAAGTACAATATCATGCAACATCACAATCCAATTTTCTAAGGATTGACTTATGTGCTAGAAATTTTATAAACCATTAGCTTGCTAATAAAAAATAATAACTAATAAAAATGACAAGAATTCCCCGCAATAACTTACATGGTTTGAATTGACCAACAATGTGGAATTAGAGACAGAACAAGGCACATACTTTGTAAATTTTGGAGGGTTTGGAAACATGTATTCACCTATTCAGATGTGATTGCATATGCAATGAACCAATGAAGGCTCCAAAGTTAATTTAATGATTGTGTATAATTTAGGAAATGCCATATCTACTTTCTCTAAATTAAAATTGCAAATCTGTGTTGTTTATGGAGACACTATGTTGTGGGGAAAAATGCCTATGCAGGACGATCCTATCCACCTAAGGTGCGACAGTGCCTTAGCAACAAACAGATACAGCTATTCTAGTTTCTTCCTTTATGAAATGTGAAAGAAGAGAGATAAATGGACTTACCGGTGTCTTCCGTTTGTCCCTCGATCCGGTCTCTCTTCTCTTTGGGAGTTCACAGCTACTTGCCTTCTCGTTCGCCCAGCTTCAACAGGTTCATGCAAGATCACAAGAGAACAACTACTTGCCTTCTTGCTTGTCCAGCTTCAACGGGTTCCTGCAAGATCACAAGAGAACAGCTACTTGCGACAAGAGAAGAACACTACACAAAGACAGATATTCACATTCATAACTAGTTTAGGATTAGAGATAAACCAAATACACTAATGCAATCATACATCAAAGACACATCAGTATATAGGAGAAACCAAGATAGCTTTATTGATGAATAACAAGGTTCAGGAAGAGATACAACCCAGAGGGCTCCAATCCAGCATCTCCTTCCCAGCAAATGGAATTCCTATCTTCACCCCCTTCAAAGCATTAAGCACCCAATGATTCCAATCTCAAACCAACAGCAATTCTTTGCAATAACAAAATTCCAGCCTCTAGATCTCATGGAGGAGAGATCCATATATAGATGTTTGGAGAGAGGATGAGTCAGCTTGAGATCTGACTAGTGTCCTCTCCCTCTGTCAGTTCTTGATTCCACTTGGAGGTTCTTGCTTCCACTTGGAGATTTGGAACCTCTTACTCATCACCAGTCGAATTCCCTTAGGCAAGTGTCACTTTGGAAGCTTCCTGGGTTTTGACACCTTGAGAAATGAGCTTGCCACATGTCCACTCTCGTTCAGCGCAGGTAGCCAGTGTTCCATTTGACATTCAACTCAGGTAGCCAGTGTTGGCTTTGACATTCAGCGCAAACAGCTAGTGTAGCCACTGAAATGATCCTGAATTGACTTGTTTTTGAGCAGTTTCTGGTGGAGAACTTCTGTGAATTGTTGTGGTTTGTTAGCCTTGTTCCTCTAGGGGTAGGAACAACATGTTTAGGGACTTTGGATCCCTTAGATTATGGACATTTCATGCTCGATGTTGTAAGGCACAAAAATGTCTATAACAGTTGCCCCCTAAAGTATGAGGCTGTTTATCGGGTGAAATGCTTTATTAGGGGGATCCGAAGTTCATCCAATGCTGGGAGGAGACTTGTAATAAGATACAATACAATACATTATTTTTCATACTACTTTCATGATCTAGCTGAGGCGGGCATTCCCATGCTCAGCTTTATAAATTCATTTTTCTGTACATAGAACAGACAATCGTCTGATGGTAGACTGATAATTTTGATGAAATTATCATCCTTTGAGTAGGATGATTATCTGCTGCAATGATGTACATGTCAATGTCTTTATCTTTCCTGAATATATATCGCAGCCCGGATGGATGAAACTAGATCTGGGGTCTTCAAACTCGTTCGATCTTCACTCTAAGTACAAGTTGATCCATGTGAGAAATGTTCTGAAGTCGAACATGGAAATACATCGCTTGATTACCGATCAATGATGTAGACCGTTAACAAGCGCGAGAGGAATCACCGATAATGATAATGACCCTCAAGGTACTGCAGTACAATTCACGTGGTGTGAATAAAGGACTTGGCGTCGAACACCACGCAAAATCTTTTAGTCGAAGGTCATTGATGTATACCTGTCGCCGGAAGTGAGAAACTTGCCATTGAGGCATGCAAGCTTCAAAGTACTGAAGGGGTTGTTCCTAGATCAACTTCTTGGATAATGAGCTGATGTCGACAAGAAGCGATCCGTCAAAAGAGGGCCTTAATGAATCCCACATCAGTGACACGGAACGGAGCTAATGATTTTAATGGAGGTGAAAACGATCTGTGACATATGATTCAGGGTGGCGGTCATCAAAGGATGAAGGATAATGTATGGCAGTGGATGGGACACGGTTGACTTTTCTGAACGACTTCTCTTGAACATATGGCGACACTGATGCGATGGATTGGTAGCATTACCCCAAATATGGATGGTATGGCGAGACCATGGATGTGACCGGTGAATGAAACAACCCAACCCGATTGTGGTACGGAGGAAAAGTGTCATGTTCAAGAGCGACTTGCTACCATCAAAGTTTTCTTGAGTTTCTCCCAATTTTTCCCCAGTCATTGCTGACCAGTACCTCTTTATTTTTGTCAAGCTTGAGGAGGATAACATATGCTTGTTCTATAACCTGCCCTTCGGGCAAGCCCATCGCTATGTTTTAACGAGCCTGCCGATAGTGAAACTCGTTCTCGTCTAAAGACAAGTTTGTCGCTATTTGATGCATTTAACGAGTCTAACGACAAGGATAACTCGGTCCTTTTCATTTTTAGAGAGTCTGAAAAGGTACATAAAGTTAACTCCAAAAGTCCTTTTTCTTCATCTAATCGCTTAGGTCCGAAAAAGTATAAAACAATACAGAAGGGATGAGTTTTCGATAGTTTTAGCGAGCCGAATAAAAGAAGCGCTCGATCTTTTTGTGCAATAATCCCTCAGGTCCAAAAAGATTAAAATCTAGAGGAGGGATAGCACTTCCTGTCCCTTTAACGAGCTGGAAGGCCAAGGACTCGGCAATCTTTTCATATTTTACGAGTCAGATGAAAAGAGCTTAAAGAAGACTCGGATTTTGAGGAACGAGTGATGAAACAGGTTAGCAGCTGATTCTAGGTACAGGTTGGAATTTTCCAATTACGACAGTGTCACAAGGATGGCTAGGTGAAATCACTCTTCGTAGCTGTTCCTCAAAATGGGTAAACAAACATATGGAGGTGAACGATCGGCCAATGTAAAAGTGGAGGTGACGGTGCAAACACGACCAAGGCTTTAATGGCTGATGATATTACATTCACAGTGGTTATTTACCGGGATAGTTAATTTTTTAACGAGCTTAAACGCGGGTGGAAACATTTGCTCGGTCTTATGTTTATTTTTTAACGAGCATGAACTATGTGCTAAAACTGCTCGAATCTTGCGTTTATTTTTTAACGAGCATGAACTGTGTGCTAAAACTGCTCGATTACCCAGTCATATGATAAGAGTGTCTCATTGAGATTCTATTTTTTATGGAGCTTCATCTCACAAAGCTATGCCCCGCATCCTTTCTTTATGCAAGTTAGGAAACTGCTAACCCAAAAAACAGATAAATAACCGCTCTTTGCTTGCACTCCAAAAGGTTTGCATGCCCTCAGGTATAACGTACGATTTCAAGGTTACCTCTACTTCTTTTCCTTCAAAACAATTGTTTTAAAGAGAGAGGCTTACCTCTTTCAGGTTACCCAAAGATTGTCTCGTTAATCTTTCAAACAAAACACTTCTTCGGCGATGTCTACCGAAATAGACAAAGGCGAGAGACTTAGATCGTCAACTCACATAACTTTGACAAAAGAATCTTATTCTAGAATAACCCTCTTCCAGCAAGGGCGGGGTACAGACTAGTCATATTCTCCCGCGGAAACCTACTCTATACCCAAAGTTTTCCTGCCGAAGCAGACCAGGACGCATGCCCCCTGTGTTCCAGTCATATCCTCCCGGATTACTCGCGCTCATCAGGAGGACGGACCGTGGGTTGAGACACTTCTTGCGTGAATAGACCATTTAGGGATGGTATATGACTATTTGCGATGCGTGATCCGGGAAATGAAAGTTGGTCCACGAGCTTGACCACTCTTCCTTCATGCGGAAAACACATTACTCTAAAGAGTGAGGAGACAATAGCTCCCATGCAATATATATAGTCTCGTCCAAGGAGTAGGTTATAATCCAAGGGTCCTTGAACGACCATCACGTTCATTTGAATGGTCTTCCCTTTCAATGTTATGGGCACATTGGGGAGGATCCCTAAACGCCGACTGGTTCCTTTATCAAAGCCTGATAGATTTCTCATTTCAGGCAAAAGCGCTGGCGAACCAAGCGCTTTCCAAGCAATAGAGGAAAGGATACTCACAGATGCCCCCTCATCAATGATAGTGCCAGCCATTACCATTCTGTATATTTGAACGATAATTCTGAATGGTATGCTTGCTGGCAACCGGCGTCTGCGTAGTTGGTTCCAGTCGAACGAGACAACTAGGTTGCTTGGTGGTGGGACCAAATAGACGGCCGGATATGACTCTGACGAAGTTCCTTCCTGCGATAAAGGAATGGGCAAATTTCCCCCTTGTTCGTCGGAGTCTGTGTTGATGAAGAGAATTTGGACGGTGTCGTCTTTATTCTCCTCTGTGATGGTATCATTCGAAGATAGAGCCTCTGAAGGCAAAATCGGGTCAACTGTCGTCTCAACCTTTTGACTTTCGTCAGGCATAGATCCAGACGGTTCATCTTTAGTGATAGGTGCTTCGGCTGACCACCTGGGCGGGCCAGCTGGGTTCTCAACTAGTGAAGGACTTGGCAAGGGTTTTTGATATCCAGGAGGAAGTTGCGCTCGTAAAATCGGGCGATCTTCCAAAACTCTTTTGGCCTCGTCTAAGAAGGGACAACGGTGGATGGCATGGTCGCCTTCACACAGTTTGCAGGGAAATCTAGCTTTCCCTCTCTATCCTGTGGCTTCACTTTCACTAGTTGACGGTGAGCAGTCAACATGGCTACCAGAGGTTGACGCTACCGAATTGTGCAAACGGGGAGACTAGTCCCTTAGTATCCGAGGGATGCAGGTACAATCTCTGTGGAAGTGGTCTCCCTTGCATATGACACATGGCGATTTAGGCCTGGTCAGTGCTGTGTGTGGATTTTTGTCAGACGAAACTTGTTTTCCCCCAGTCACTTTTGGCTCCTTCTTCTTCTTCTCTTTCTTCTTCTTTTCCTTCTTCTCCTTAGGAACTTGGTTTTTTGTTTTACCAGTTCCGTCAAGTGAAGAGGAAGGAGGAGAGGAAGAGTTAGATGAAGTAGAAGGCTGGTTGGCAACTCTGGTCTGGTCTAACTGTTGACTCGATTGTTCAGGAATGGTGGTGTTCTGAATGACATTGGTTGAAAAGAGCCAGACTGGCAGGCCAATTGTCAGTCCTGGAAGCGACAATGTGGCCATATGAGGCGCACCAACATCTCCCCAAGAGGAGAAGTGACTAGGATTTCCACCAAGGGGAATTCCTTGGTTGGTGTGCTCCATTTTCCAACCTAAAGATCAACGTAGGAATAAGGGATGATTGTTCCGTTTAAAATGAATTTTAACGACGCTTTAGACACAACTTGCTTTTTCACTTTTAAAGAGTCGAGAAAAAGCTAAAGATGACTCTAGTCTCCTTCGATGTTTTAACGAGCCCGAAGTGACAAATGCTCGAATGGACTTTTTCTGTTATAGAGTCTGAAAAAGGCCAAAAGAAACTGCTCTGGAGTTCTAGGCAGAGGGTGTGCCAAAATTTTCGCAAAACCGCAGAATACTTTTTAGGGTATGGGCGGTCAATCTTCCTGAATGTTCTGTTCAGTGCATTGCAATCAGTAGGGCGGCCGACACGGCTTCCTAAGGATAAAGGTTTTATGCCTATAGGGGTCTCCCAATATATACGCGACAGTACGTGGGAGCACAATCCGTACTGGCGCTATCGTCCCTCAGGAGGAATCACCCACCATCAACGAGATCGACAGTCACCAGGCTTAACGACGTCGGAACACGTCTCTAGCCTAGACCTCTATGTTGTGTGTTATGTTGCAAAGCGTTGTTAAGTTCATTCAATTTATTTTAAGTTGATCTTTTTAGAAGTTTGCCTTTCAAGGTTCACCACGAGATGTATGATACAATTCCTAAATGCAGTCTAAAGATGATAAGCAAGCTTTATATCTTTTCAACTTTGAAAATCCTAGCTACTAAGGGAAAAGAAAGACACCATCTTTTCTCAAAGAGCAATCAGCACACTCTAATGCACTTTTCCTAAATCAATCATGCAAACTATCAAAATGCAAATGCACAATGCAGGTGTTTGTTTTCCGCTTTCTTATTATTGATGCCTACAAAAGAAAGCTTTTTGTACAACTTTGAATCTACTTTTAAATGACCAATACAAACAAGTTTACTTTTTCGAAATCAGAGAGGGTAGAAGAGATTACAACACTTAACGATTTTCGAAATGAATACTTGTTTCGACACTTAAAAGAGACAAACTCAAACCAATAAGCAAAAGCAAATGTATAATCAACTATAAACAGCCAATGAACTCTCTCCTAAGATCACAATCAACGGATCTGAATCAAGGGCTACAGGATGATTATTTCACTCATGCAAAGGAAAACTGTAAATGACGCCACAAACACATAAAAAACTCACGGTCTTTTTGTACAAAAGGAGGTGGAATCTAAGCAGAGAAAAGGAGTTATCAGACAGGTACCTATGCTGGTTACAGGCTGCAAAAATTAGAGATCAAAACAAGGCAAAACAGAGCAAAGAACCCCAGCTGCACAAGGGCAAACTGGTTCAGCGCAACCTCAACACAGGGGTTTTGACATTCAGCGCAGGTAGCCTTCACTGGACCTACGTTGAAATGCAGAATCCCTTCACTGGGTCTGCGTTGAAGGAGAAACTCTTGTTTCCCACAGGTTCTAGGTCACAGATTGCTATTTAATCTACTGTTTCAGGCCAAATAAAAGCAACAGGCAAGGTGTAATCAAAGGGATGCTTTGAGGGGATACTAAGATCTATCACAAGGATCATCAAATCATTTGTGAGTCCATTGTTCAGATCATAGACAAGTCCAGTGATTGGATCAAAGCAGCAACTGTCTACTTTGCATCCGGGAATAGCAGATGCAGTTCGATTGTTGCTGTCAAGTCTATGAAGCAAACAATGATAGAAACACAAATAAAATGACTAAACAGATCTCCCCAGCGGAGTCGCCAATTTGTTGTGGGGAAAAATGCCTATGCAGGACGATCCTATCCACCTAAAGTGTGACAGTGCCTTAGCAACAAACAGATACAGCTATTCTAGTTTCTTCCTTTATGAAATGTGAAAGAAGAGAGATAAATGGACTTACCGGTGTCTTCCGTTTGTCCCTCGATCCGGTCTCTCTTCTCTTTGGGAGTTCACAGCTACTTGCCTTCTTGTTCGCCCAGCTTCAACAGGTTCATGCAAGATCACAAGAGAACAGCTACTTGCCTTCTTGCTTGTCCAGCTTCAACGGGTTCCTGCAAGATCACAAGAGAACAGCTACTTGCGACAAGAGAAGAACACTACACAAAGACATATATTCACATTCATAACTAGTTTAGGATTAGAGATAAATCAAATACACTAATGCAATCATACATCAAAGACACATCAGTATATAGGAGAAACCAAGATAGCTTTATTGATGAATAACAAGGTTCAGGAAGAGATACAACCCAGAGGGCTCCAATCCAGCATCTCCTTCCCAGCAAATGGAATTCCTATCTTCACCCCCTTCAAAGCATTAAGCACCCAATGATTCCAATCTCAAACCAACAGCAATTCTTTGCAATAACAAAATTCCAGCCTCTAGATCTCATGGAGGAGAGATCCATATATAGATGTTTGGAGAGAGGATGAGTCAGCTTGAGATCTTACTAGTGTCCTCTCCCTCTGTCAGTTCTTGATTCCACTTGGAGGTTCTTGCTTCCACTTGGAGATTTGGAACCTCTTACTCATCACCAGTCGAATTCCCTGAGGCAAGTGTCACTTTGGAAGCTTCCTGGGTTTTGACACCTTGAGAAATGAGCTTGCCACATGTCCACTCTCGTTCAGCGCAGGTAGCCAGTGTTCCATTTGACATTCAACGCAGGTATCCAGTGTTGGCTTTGACATTCAGAGCAAACAGCTAGTGTAGCCACTGAAATGATCCTGAATTGACTTGTTTTTGAGCAGTTTCTGGTGGAGAACTTCTGTGAATTGTTGTGGTTTGTTAGCCTTGTTCCTCTAGGGGTAGGAACAACATGTTTAGGGACTTTGGATCCCTTAGATTATGGACATTTCATGCTCGATGCTGTAAGGCACAAAAATGTCTATAACACACTAAGCCATTACAATTAACCCCTTACATATTCATTAGTCCAACAGCCTCCAAGGATCCTACCATACATAGTGATTTAATATTCCTATGTCTGGTTTCTTCCGGTCCTTTTCTTTTACTATTTGCAGTCCAAGGATAGACAAATAGGGAGAACCTCAAGTCAAGACAAGAGGAACATACCTGCTTCTCATTACATACAAGATTTCCTTCTTTCTATATGATTGGGATAGTAAATAGTGAAGGACATGCCAATCCACAACAATGATAAATGTCATTCCTTCACTTTACAAGAGAATAAGCCAACTTGTCCACCATTTCGTGATATGGAAACCACACACAAATAAGATATTAAAATAGAAGATTAATGCATGTTATATAGGACATCAAAAATGTATGTGATATTCAATATTGACAACAAACTTACTCTTTCAAAAGAACCTAGAAAACACAAACATAACAGAGAATTGCAGAGACAACAAAATATCTTGGAAACCAATGCCAAAGAAAGTTACAAATTATTGGAGTTGTTAAAATGTGCAAATTAGCATTAAAAACATTCAACATAAAAATTTACCAATTATCTAAAAACAGTAAACCAACGTAGATCCATCTTAACTCTAGATCTATTAAGCAACAAGAGGGAACAAAAAAAGAATTGGGATGGAAATCTCTTGATGCTTAAAAGTACAAATTTAAAATGGATCACACTATTGTGATTCTCACCTTTGATATTGTGGGTTTAAAAAAAAGAAACATTTGAAATGATAACACAATTATCTCAGATTCCTCTTCTTCCAATATCTGATATGATTTTGTTTTTAGTGTAAATTTGATATTATATCCCTTACAAAATTTACTTTACTATATTTTTATTTTTTATAACATATTATATTGGGCAAAGATATTTTGACATTAGTATTATAGACAGAAAGATGGGAAGGGCATTAGACTCTCTTCAATACTGGGTTGTAGAATGCACCTTGCTTATCTCAGTGTGATAATGTGGAGGGAAATAATACTATGTACAACATCCAATTCCTAAACCAATAGGGCACAAAGTGATATATTTGTGTACATTCTTGAAATTTATGAAAATATAAAGGGAAATGGCCCAATGTCTATTCATATAAATGCCAGCTTAATATATCTACATTTTCTAGCCTAGAAGAAAAGTCATTATCATGCTCAGTGGTGAAGAAGCTAGTTTTGAACAACCAGTTTTGTATTAGAAACTTAAATGGGCTAGATATATATTACGGGTGCTTTAGTATTAAAATATGGTAGCTCTGTTATGGCAACTTATAATATGCAGTATGCACTATTTCTAGCCTACAAGAAATTCATTATCATGCTCAATAGTGAAGAAACTAAGTTTGAACACCCATTTTTGTGTTAGATGGGATAGGTGTAGATTAAGGGTACTTTAGTCTTGGAACATGATAGCTTAATTATAATTGTTGGTCATCTTATTAGTGCCACCTACCCAACTACCCATTTGTAGAAAATATTTTATATGATTTTTGGATAAGCTTGTTGGAAAAGTATGTGATTATTGGCCTCTTGTTTGGAGCCAACCATGGACTTTGAATTAGAAATTTCATCTATCTCTTCATCTATTTATGGACATTAAGAAAAAAAATGATGCTTATGTAGTGTTTTGATCTTGTAGGTATTTCTAAGGAGACTACGCTGGGCCTAGGACAACATTCCCTTAAAACACAAAAAAACATGCAAGACATTGTCTGGCCATTATATCCCATAGTGGTGCCTTATCTGAGAAGCTACTTAGGTTGGAATACCATGGAGGGATGAAAATGAAACAAAAATTCAGTGGATGTTAGCAGTGTCTATAAAAAAATGACGATTGTTCAATCAAAGGCCACTACCATGAAAGTGGAATCGAGAATCGAACAATGAGGGTAACTCTAAGCAAATGGAATCAAACAACAAGTGGGAGATAAAAACCATTTTTTCCTAAGGCATTCACACTAAAGCACCAAACAGGTGAGCATAGTGGAAAATGCAAAGATATGACCTTATGTAGCATGAGTACGTAGAGACTCTAACGTTATGTTGTCGTATACTCTGTTGCTCCAAAAATAAGTTATGGAGCATGATAATTGCAAGAACATAGGTATGATATATTTCGCTCACCATTAACCTGTTAAAATGAGCATAATGTTATTGAGACTAGGAGTGGAAAAAAAAATTCCAAAAGGAAAAGAAACTAACCTTAAGCAAGCAACAAACCACCATAACATTCCTTTCAAATCACAACACATTGATCTCTAAAGATGCATATAAGATAATATTCTAAATAAGGATGGAAAATTCAAGAACTTTCACTGTAACTCCAATAAACTATCAAAACTCTCACCAACACTTTTTCACTTCCAAAGTCATAGAGCTTAAGCTGATGAGTGTGAGGATTGACCTGTTGAAGGTTTACTTCAATTAATGGAGGAAACAATAAAAGGAACCCTACATCATGATAAATAATGAAAACAAGAAATAGGATGCTTAAGTGACATACCAAAATATTATGTGGTTTTATGTCCCTATGATATAGTCCAATACCACCATGAATATAGGCCAAGGCCTTAGAGATCTGAAGCCAAAAAAATCAAATTAAGATATTTCAAAGTATAGAAGAAAATAGCCAAATCATTTTGACAACAAAGGGCAGGAAGTGAGGATCTCCAAACCTAGTAAGTATATAATTTTACATAAATAAGAGGCATCTGTTGATTCATCCTATTGTAGTGCTTTGCTACATGATAAACTATCTTTGGTACATACTCCAACACGAGATTGAGATAGAGCTCATCCTTATCGGTGGTTGAAAAAAAAACAATACTTTAGCGAGACAATATTTAAATGATCCAAACGGTGCATTGTTTGCAGTTCATGGTTCTTATATCATTTGTCATATAGAACCATTTTAATTTCTACAGTCTCGCCTGCCTCTAAGAATTTAGCCTGGGTAAGGGAGAACAAGTATGATTGATACTGATTTGTGCATACTTGAAATCGTGCATGTTCCGATTGCACCAAAATTTCTCAAGAAATATTTTAAATAATTGACATGTCATCCATTCGAGAATCTACAGAACATGTTAGTAGTAGCCCTAATCTAAAAATAAATTAGGATCACTAATGCTATATCCTAATATTTATGAACAAAACAATGTAGCTATTATTAACCTAGTTAGTGTTATTCTATGGTGTGGATTAAGCTTGATGTTATTTTCACTACACGTGGGCACACTTGCTATCATAAATTTCAAGATACAAGAAAATTGACACATTACCAAAAAATGTATTGCTCATAAATACTATCCATTCCAACCCAATTGTGCAACAAGAACATCTCAAACTATGCAACAATGAATAAAATAAGTGTTGCAATATCTAGTAAATATTATGAAATAATAAGCTATATATAGTTACATGGGAACATCAATGTATAATTCCACAAAACATCAAATTTTCATTGATACCTATTGTCACTATTAGTGTGAAAAATCCACTGAAAACAAAGCAATTGTTGAAGAGATATACTTTTAAGAACACCTTTAGTCTCTAATTCTTCTGCATCCTTATGTTTTGACTTCAAACTGTTCTGCTCATCACAACTTAGTTGATTTACAAAATTCATTTCCAAAACTAGCACTCATGACTTCTACTGAATTGACTATTCAGTGTTCAATCCATCGCTTTGAGGTGTTTAAAATTTCCCTGGCATATTTCCAGGAACAACACCATGCATACCAGGACGAGAAACCATGACTGCATGCAATTGTAAGCCTATGTTATGCTCAAGTGCCATACCCAAGTTCACTTTTAATAGATCACAACCAACCAAAAATCGTTAACCAAACAAACAAATATTCTTCCAAAGAATGGTACAACTAAAAAAAAATCCGATAAACAATTACCAACTTTGAATAAATCAAAATATAATTGCATCTATTCTAAAAAACAACTGATGAACAAACATGTATTTACAAGAATTGAATACAATGTAGGTTTTAACCCCGTACAGAAATTACCTGCATACGAATTCTAAAACACAGAAAATAAACAATGCAAGAGAATAAAACATAAAACACATATACACAGAGATTTTCCCCTAGATCCAAAAACCGAGACTACTATATTGATTTTTCATTATGTTCCTTTCAATGTTACAATACATATTTATACATGCCGAAGCATCCAATACATTGGACCGAAAACCATCGCGTCCAAAACCATGTGTGAAAACCATGCACAAAACCATAGGTAGGTCCGCCCAACCTACTATAGGGTCCAAAAAAAAATTCCACGGGGCACTACCCCGGACCCCATAGAGGGGGGCTACCCCCCCCTCTAATGCCCTGGTTAACTAGGAAGGCTAATCATGGAAGGAATATAAAACAACCCAACATTCTCCCACTTGTTGTTTTCTTTCCACAGGGGGCATAAGAGAGCTTAGTCATTTATCCAACCCTGCAACACCCATTGTTTCTCTACACCAAGAGAACTTCTCAAAGCTCAAAGATTTTGTCAATGCATCTGCAGTATTCTTCAAAGTGTCCACCTTTACCAACAACACCATTTTGTCTTCTATCATATCCCTCACAAAGTGATACTGAACATCAATGTGCTTTGTCTTTGAATGGTAAGCAAGGTTCTTTACCAAGAAAATTGCACTTTGGCTATCACAGTCTATTCTTATAGCTCCCTCCACTAACCCCATACTTGAACACAATCTCTACAACCAAAATTCTTCCCTGCTTACATGAGTGGTTGCCATGTATTCTACCTCTATAGTTCATAGTGCCACTACAGATTGTTTCTTACTCATCCAACTGACTGCACCTCCAAATAGGTTAAACACATACCCACTTGTAGATCTTCTCTGATCCAGATCTCCAACCCAGTCTGCATCAACAAAGCCACGTATATCCAAAACTCTATCCTATCTTGGTCTTCCTTGGAAGCACAAACCATAATCACTAGTGCCACGCAAATACATGAAAACCCGCTTCACTGTTGTCCAATGCTCCTTCCCTGGTTTTGACATAAACTTGCTCAGTACTCCCATTGCATGTACAATGTCTGGTCTAGTACAGACCATCACATACATCAGGCTGCCGACTGCACTTGCATATGGAACACGGGACATATCCTATTCCTCTTCTTGTGTCTTGGGACACTGTTCAGCAGATAACTTTACACCTACAGGAATAGGAACCTTCACCGGTTTACTATCATGCATATTAAACCTTTGCAATATTTTATCAACATACTTCCTCTGGTTTAACCAAAGCTTCCTCCTTGCCCAATCTCTTTTAATTTCCATGCCCAAAATATAGTTTGCAGCACCAATATCTTTCATGTTGAATTTGGAGGACAATTGGGTCTTCAAATCCTAGATAATTTATTTGTCATTTCCAACCAACAACATGTCATCCACATACAAGACCAGATAAATAACTTGGTCACCAATTAATTTAAAATACACACAGTGAGCTGCTTTGCTTTTGGTGAAACCAAGTCCCCGTATAAATGTATCAAATTTCTGATACCACATCCTTGGTGATTGTTTTAGCCCATACAAAGACTTCTTTAACTTGCATACTAGTTCTTTCTTACCCTTCACTATAAAGCCTTCAGGTTGCTTCATCTAGATCTCCTCTTCCAGATCCCCGTGAAGAAATGGTATCTTCACATCCATTTATTCTACCTCAAAATCAAAAGCAGCAACAACAGATAAAAGTAATCTAATAGAAGCTACCTTGGAAACAAGAGAAAAAATATCACCAAAATCAATTCCCAGCACCTGGGAATAACCTTTTGCTACCAAATGAGCTTTGTATTTCTCCACCTTTCCTTCTGCATTCGTCTTCTTCTTGAAGACCCATTTGCTGCCAATGGGTTTCCTTCCAGCCGGCAACTCCACCAGATCCCATGCCTCATTTTTGTGTAAAGATGACATTTCATCAACCATGGCCTCTTTCCAGAGTTTGTCATCCTCTGAATCTACTGCTTCCTTCACAGTTCTGGGATCATCATCAGTAATAGATAAAGAAAAATTTGAACAGAAAGCATATGGACTATACCTTTCTGGCTGCCTTCTTTCCCAAACCGATCTTCTCAAAATCGGAGTTTGTGGCTCTTCGTCTTCTAATTCCTCTTCTGTTGTAGAATATTATTCTTCCTCCTTTAGCTCAAACTCTATCTTCTCATGTTCCTTTGATGGGACTTCATGTTTAATAACATTTTTTTACCTCTCTGAACACCACATCTCGGCTGTACACAACCTTCCTTGTTACTGGGTTCCAAAGCTTGTAACCTTTAAACCATCCTTATACCCAATAAAGATGCACTTTTCATATTTACTATCAAACTTTGTTCTTTTCTCCATTGGAACATGTACATATGCATCACATCCAAATGCCCTCAAATGTGAAAGAGAGGGTCTCTTACCAGTCCATACCTTTTGTGGAGTCTTATCCTCCAACACTGATGAAGGTGATTGTTGACCAGGTAACATGCTGTCTCCACCGCGTCTGTCAAGAATTCTTGTCCTAACCCGGCACCACTGAGCATGCTTCTTGCCCTTTCCATCAATGTCTTGTTCATTCTTTATGCAACTCCATTTTTCTCAGGTGTGTATGGAGTAGTATTCTTTCATGCTATACCACACTTCTTATAGAATTCTTCAAATTTCTTGCTGCAAAACTCTCCACCGTTATCTTTCCTCAACACCTTTATCTTCTTCTCTGTCTGGTTTTCCACTAGAGCCTTAAATTCTTTAAACCTGTCAAAGAATTCAGATTTCTTTTTGAGGAAATATATCCACGTATTCCTTGAGAAGTCATCTATAAATGATACATAGTACACAAACTTACCCAGTGATGGAACCTTCACAGGTCCAAACACATCATTATGCATAAGCTCTAATATCTATTTCGCCCTCTTACCACCAGAGGGGAAACTCACCAGATTATGCTTCCCATATACACAATTTTCATAGAAATCAAAATCCATAGAGCTATTAGTCATACCTTCTACCATACCTTTACCATGAAGTATTTGAAGGCATTTCTCTCCAATATGTCCAAGCCTTTGATGCCATAGCATGGTCTTTTCTCTAGAGACCACTAGATTTTCTGCTCCACTTTCAGGAACCACAGAACTGTTGCACCCATCAATAACAGTGCTACCTTGCAGCTTGTACAGAGTTCCAATCCAAACTCTCTGCATCAATACCAATGCTCCCCGAACCATCTTGCAGGTATCTTTCTCGAACATTGTTTTTACACCTGCATCATGCATCTTGCTTACAGAAATCAGATTTTTGGCCAATGCAGGAATATGCAGAACACTCGGAAGTGTTCGAACACTTCCACCTTGCAACTTCAACTTTACTTTTCTGCGACCAACGATTCTAGCCTTCCTATCATCCCCTAAGAAGACATCATCACCATCATATTTCTCATACTCGTAGAACCACTCTCTATAGGGAGTGAAGCGAAATGATGCACCTGAGTCAATCAACCATGCCTCATGATCTACATGTGTACTTGAAGAAGCCAAGTATACATCCCCACCTTCATCTAAGGTAGTTTTCACCTCTGCAGAAGGAGCATCATCAGATCCCTTTCCTTTGTCAGGAGCTTTAGATTTACAGTCCCTTCTGTAGTGCCCTTCCTTTCCGCATTTCCAGCACACCTTTATAGGTTTTCCCAGAGATTTAGATCTCCCTCTGGATTTATATCTCCCACTAAATGACTTATTTTTGTTTATGTTCTAGGACCATCCTCGTACAGACAAGGCATCACCTTTCTAGCTCTCCATATTTTCCCGTCTCATCTCCTCCATCAGCAAGGATGAGACTATTTCATCAAACTGCAAGGCAGTTGCATTGCTACCTATTGCAATAACTAGACTATCCCACGAATTTGGTAGAGAACACAACAAACTAATGCACTTATCTTCATCTGAAATTTTAATATCAACAGATAATAACTGACTTACCACAGTATTAAATGCGTTTAGATGCTCTGTCACCGAGTCTCCATCTTTCATCCTCAAGTTATACAACTTTTTCTGTAGGAGCAATTTATTCACCAATGACTTAGATTGGTACAAAGTCCTTAAACTGTCCCACAAATCCTTCTTCGTAGCTTCCCCTGATACATTCAGCAATACTGAATATGAGAAACATAATCGTATTGTGCTCTCAGCCTTCCATTCCAACTTCTTCCATTCTTCATCGGATACTCCCATTGGTTTAGTACCCGGATCTACCACGATCCACTGATCTTTATCCACCAACAAATCCTCCATCTTGAGTTTCCACAACTCAAAACTCTGACCATTAAATTTCTTGATCTCTATCTTTCCACTGCTCGCCATCTTCTTCCACCACCAGAATCGATCCCGCAGATTTCCCACTGAGCAGGGTCTACCACAGGCCCGAGTGAAACCCCTCAGCAACAAAGGTGTCCCCTTGAATCCAAAATAGCTCTGATACCAAATGTAGGTTTTAACCCCGTACAAAAATTACCTGCATATGAATTCTAAAACACGGAAAATAAACAATGCGAGACCATAACACATAAAACACATATACACAGATATTTCTCCCTGGATCCCTCAAACCCCCTAGATAGGGGGGATGCCACCCCCTCAAACCCCCTAGATAGGGGGGATGCCACCCCCCCGCTGCGCGATCGGCGCAACGAAGGGGGGGCTCCGCCCCCCCTCTAACCCCCCGATTCACTAGGAGGGCTAGTCGTGGAAACAATATAACACAACCCAACATACAAGATGAAATGAAAGTGTGAGTTTGAACCATAGATATTTTTTCATAAAACTATAGTAAAATTGAAATAATACCTAAGTTATGCTACCAAGGCATCCCACTAAACATTGTGTAGTAGTTTTCACTTTACCTCTAGACTTTAGTGCTTCATCAATATGAATACTAGGAGAAAGCACCGGGGAAGGGGACAACCTTCTCTATATTGTTCAATCAAATAGATTAGAATGTTGAACTCCCTTAGCGAAAGCATACTTCCCCATCTTAGTCAACCAAATCCCAGACCTACTATAAAACCTCTACATGATGGACCCAAAAGAACACCAACAATTAAATTTGGGATAATGTTATGGTGATGTCACACAAACATTACCTTCAAAGTCTCCATTAAAGGAAGATCTTCTTTAGAGTTATGTCAATGATAACATGGATTTCAATCCTCAAAGGATGGAACCAAAATATATAATGGCTGTATGTTATAATAACATTATTGATTGAAACAACATAGAGCACATAATGAAATGAGCATTAAGAAATTCACAGGTCGAATAATTTATTATTTCATACAAAATTGAGAGCCTTTTATAAAAGTTTCATGTGTCCAACCGACATGTCTATATCAAGGAAAATTTTAAGGATGGAAGTTTATCTTAAAGTTTGAAAACAATGATGAATCTTACTAGTCCCTAATATCCAAATTTTAAAATGTTTGATGATAATTTTGTAAAAATGTTTAGATTTCTAATTATTTTATATTAGGAAATATATAAGAATGGCAATTTTTAAATGTAAAATAATTTTATACTATAAAATTTGGGCGAATTCATTTTTAGGAAAATGGAAATTGGCGAATGTTTTTTTTGGAATAAAACATAGAATATTAGTCCACCTCCTAATATTAGCCCCTAAAATTTTCCCTAGTCTATATCAGGTCACAAACTCAGTAAAAGGTCACAAAGCTTGTTCACCGATGATTTTACTATCCTTGTCGGTGTCCACCTTAGAGAAAACCTCGGTATACCTTTGATCATTAGACTGGATCATCCTTGTCCAAGACAGTTGGGTGTTTCCTCCCATGCTTGAAGTTGTTGCACCAACTCCAATAGATGCAGGCACAATTGATATGCTATATGATTTATCTAGTTGATTATGCTTAGCCAAAGCTGGAGCAGGTGCAGCCGGTATTGGTACAAGAACCATAGAAAATGAAACATTGTTGACTAAATACAGAGGTTGGGAAGCTACAATCTGTTTATATTGAGAGAGGGTAGCAGAAACAACATCTCCACTGAAAATTGAATCTGAAGAAAAACCATTTCCATTAGAAGACATGCATTTAACATCACTTCGTCCTGCAGTCAAACTGGATTTTATGTTATCTTGTAGGGGTTTTGATGGTACTAATGGAATTAACCCTCCTTGAAAAGTTGAACTTGCTTACCTGAGACCATATTGCTTGAGTGACAAGGGATCATTCCCCCTAATTTGAACACCCTACATAGCATAAACATTGTTAATAGGTCCAATGGAAGTTGGTTCAACAATCCTTGAACCTGACCACTTTTCCAAACCACTAGAAATTTATGGTCACTGACCTGTTATACCAACTCCAAGAATTCCCATGGAAGCTCCCTACAAAGGGGTTGGTGTTGGAATAGTTGGAGACACAAGCCGTAAAAACTAATTAGTTCCTGGAGGCACATACTGTTGAGCAGCTCCCACACTCAGTTGTATTGTGGGACCTCTAATGCATGCTGAGGGAAGAATGAAAGATGATGATGTAGCTACAATGGCTGGTGAAGTTTGAGGTGCAGGGATTTGAGATGCTTCTGGTCCAAACGAAGTTGCCCTCACAATATCTTGTGTCAACTCATGACCACTCTATGCTATTGTTACTAGCTTTAAAGCATTATAAAATTGTGCCCTTCCAAGGAAGCTTGTTCCATTCTGACTAGCATGCATCCATATATAAGAAGTGCATATACATAATGATTTGATAATGAAAATGGCAGTGATATCATCCAAATTCATATCCAACTATGCACATTTATGGCACAATTGCGACAATCAACACATATTTCTCTTTATCATGGTCATATTTTGTAAACATTTGAATATATGTCGAGGATAAAGGAACATGAATAAATATCCAATCAGGAAATTTCAATAAATATTCCATTTTCATACAATGAAATATTTATTGAAATTTCATTGTATGAAAATGGAACGATATAGGATCTTTACGAACAATATACTATTTTTATGAAATAGTATAGAAAGAGGTAATATAGAAAAAGCAATAAGTTAAAATAGAACTGGTACCAGTAGATGAATATGATGTCTCAGAAACAACAATTACTAGATAGAGTGGTCCGGTTTCCCTAAAACTAAAACGCTTTTTTCCTCTCATCACGATCCAATTATGACTTTTTGTCGTTCTCTCATTTTTCAAGAGCGTTTGTCATCTTTGGAGATAACTGGGGAAATATTCGTAAAGGATCTAGTGATCAGGATTCAAAAGATCTTGGCAATGAATAAGACTTATGTTACTTCAAGTTATTCTTCTAAAAAAGAAGAAGATGAAAAAAATTAATAGATAATTGGTCCATATATAAATGATTTGGAATGATCTCCTTATGCTCCGTCTCACCCATTTTGAACAAACCTTTTACTTTTTTCCCGAGTATATTTTTTTGATCGGGATCAAACAATTACACAATAGATCAATCTATGGATCCCATACCTCATTCTATCACTTGTACTTTGTCTAGATTTCGGACAGAACTGACAAGTGAATCAGGTTCGTTAGCGATTCACGAATTGGAAGTGTCTGAATATAAAGCATCAGCTTCCCTACGATATCTCGCATGTTTAGTAGTAATGCCTTGGGTAATTCCTATTTCATTATGGAAAGGTTTGGAGCCTTGGGTTACAAATTGGTGGAATACGGTTAAATCTCAGAAAATTTTTGATTATCTCCAGGAACAAAATGCTCTGGGAAGATTTGAGAAAATAGAAGAACTATTCTTGTTAGAAAGAATGGTGGAAGATTCTTTAGGAACACATTCACAATCTATTCGTATAGAGATTCACAAAGAAACGATCCAATTGGTCGAAATGTACAATGAAGATTGTATCCAGATAATATCACATTTATTAACAAATCTAATAGGTTTTGCTTTTATAAGTGCTTATATCATTCTGGGTAAGAATAAACTCGCTATTATCAATTCTTGGATCCAAGAATTCTTCTATAGTCTGAGCAATACAATCAAAGCTTTTCTAATTCTTTTAGCAACCGATCTATGTATTGGGTTTCATTCACCCCATGGTTGGGAACTGATGATCGATTCGATCTCCGAAAGTTATGGATTTGCCCATAATGAACGAATCATATCTGGTCTTGTTTCAACTTTTCCAGTCATCTTAGATACGATTCTTAAATATTGGATCTTCCGTCGTTTCAATCGTATATCTCCTTCACTTGTAGTAATTTATCATTCGATGAATGAATAAAGAATAGGTAGGTTGTTTTCTCCGACCGAAACAATTGAAACAGAATAATAAAGTGTTTTCCGTGTTCAGGAATTAGCTATTCCTCCCCTTCATTCTTCTCCTGGTGCGAGACTTCCGATTTCTTATTTTTAGGTTTGGTTGAATCAATATAGTAGCAGAATTTTTGACAGGTAACTATGATAGCTACCTACTCTCACCCCAAAAATGATTTGGAACCAATAATTGAACCATGCAAAATAGAAATACTTATGAATGGGCGAAAAAGATGACTCGGTTAATTTCCGTCCTGGTCATGATACATATCATAACTCGGACATCCATTTCGAATGCATATCCCATTTTTGCACAGCAGGGTTATGAAAATCCCCGAGAAGCCACTGGACGTATTGTATGTGCCAATTGTCACTTGGCAAAAAAACCTGTGGATATTGAGGTTCCACAATCCGTGCTTCCCAATACCGTATTTGAAGCAGTTGTTAAGATCCCCTATGATATGCAGATGAAACAAGTTCTTGCTAATGGCAATAAAGGGGCTTTAAATGTAGGAGCTGTTCTAATTTTACCCGAGGGCTTTGAATTAGCCCCTCCAGATCGTATTTTCCCCTGAGATTAGACAAAAGACGGGTAATCTTTATTTTCAGAACTATCGTCCCAATAAAAAAACATTATTGTAATAGGTCTTGTTCCCGGTCAAAAATAACTTGTGTTCCCCATCCTTTCACCAGATCCTTCTACTGATAAAGAAGCTCACTTCCTGAAATATCCCATATATGTGGGTGGTAATAGAGGAAGAGGACAAATTTATCCCGACGGGAGTAAGAGCAACAATACGGTCTATAGTGCTTCAGCAACAGGAAGAGTGAGCAAAATTTTACGTAAAGAAAAGGGTGGATATGAGATAACTATCGATAATACATCAGACAGTGGGCAAGTGGTTGACATTGTACCTCCAGGACCGGAGCTTCTTATTTCAGAAGGCGAATTGATCAAGGTCGATCAGCCATTAACGAATAACCCTAATTTGGGTGGATTTGGTCAAGGAGATGCAGAGATAGTACTTCAAGATCCATTACGTGTTAAAGGTCTTTTATTATTCTTAGCATCTGTCATTCTGGCACAGATATTTTTGGTCCTTAAGAAGAAACAATTTGAGAAAGTTCAATTGGCCGAGATGAATCTTTAGGTCCATAGATTTTTGAACATGAAGTTTACTTATTGATTCAAAAATTAATACCCCTTCGGAGCCTTTTATCCTTCTTCTCCCTTATATATTCTTGATAAAATGTTCATTTAGATCTAAAAATGTTCATTTAGATCTAAATTGGAATAAAATTGAAATAGGGAGTGACTCCATAAGCACTGGAACAGATCAACTTGTTGAACGATCCCCGATATGCTATATCGTGTACTATATACATGCCATTCCCTCCTTTCCTTGTCCAAACGATCCGGAAAATAGAGATAGATCGTAGGGAGGAGAGATGAGGAGAATAACTAAGCAATCTTGGAGAAGATTCCTATTTTCTCTGATCCCATTCTCCTATTTCATTATTCGAAGAACTAATTGGGTTTCCGATCTTGTCCTATTCGTCAATTCCTTTGTAATTTGAAGATTATTTTGTACGTTATACTGAAAATTCCTAAAGAAGGAAGAGCAGACAAGTAAGGGGCAATATCACTCATAAAAAAAAACCTATAAAACTTTTGATAGGGTTTGTTTCTAATGAGAGAAAATGAATAAAAGGTGTTTTTCCTCCTCTTTTATTTTGTAAGCCAAAAAAATAGAAGAAAATATTCTATATGCACATTTAGATTCTCATAGTTCGGGTTTTTACAAAAACTTCGCATAATCTTCCATCAGATAAATGAGCAAATATTTAGTACTTAATATTATCCGTTTTTCTGTTGTTCCTTCGACAGATATTTAAATTTGATCGATCCAAATTTTTTCCGATCATATAGCGGAAGAATAGATTGGCTCATCACTTGACTGAAAGGCATTGAATGAAGTAAATGACAGAGTCATTTTATTTGTACGAATCTTCTCTTCTAATTCAGATTAATATAGAAAGAATCTCAAAAAGAGATTTCGATAAGGCCTTACCCTTCAAAGAAGGGTAAGGCCTTATCGATTTTTCACTTTCGCATGTATACTATTTCCCACAGATAGTAAGTGCATTTCCCCTACTATAGGGATGACCCTAATCCGGAATATGAACCATAGAAAAAGACACCCAGTAGACCAATCACGATAATACCAGTTACAGTACCTATCAACCAAAGAGGGATCCTTCCAGTGGTATCGGCCATTTCTCTTACTCCCTTTCAAATTTTCTTAAGTGGTCATACTCGAGACATAAACAATCATAGCATAGATAATTATGCGTATTGGATCTCTTCGAATGGAGGGAGAATATTATCATTGTTCCTAATTGAAAAAATAATTGGAGAATGGAACAGCAAGTACAAAAATTAGTAGCAACCCCCAGTAGAGACTGGTACGATTCAATTCAACATTTTGGTCGTTCGAGTTCGGTCGTGTCATATCTACATACTTCCTCTTCCTTTAGTATAGAGTTTATCGTTGGATGAACTGCATTGCCGATATTGATCCCAAGAAAAAAACTGTAGGGATAGCTAGCCCGTGAACGGCCAACCATCTAACTGTAAAAATTGGATAAGTTCTATCTATAGTCATTAGTGCCTCCTAAAAAGATCTAGTAAATTCATCGAGTTGCTCTAACGGATCGAAACGGCCAGTTACTAATGGAACCTCTTGTCGACTTTCTGTGAAATACTCATTTGGCCGGGGGCTCCCGAACACATCATAAGCCAAACCCGTGCTTACAAATAACCAACCTGCAATGAATAGAGAAGGTATGGTAATGCTATGGATAACCCAGTATCTAATACTAGTAATAATGTCAGCAAAGGAGCGTTCTCCCGTATTCCCAGACATGCTCAGCTCCATTTATTATTGTAAAGTCAGTCAAGGGGGAATTGATCCCATGAAAGATAGAGATCAGGAAATGGAAAACTACTGATATCTTCTCCAATCCTTGTTCGATTGTCAATGTTATACCAAGGGTATCTTTAAAGTCTACTGGACCAATATAGCTAGCTTTCTTCTGACACAACAATACAATTTTGATGAGTATCGAGAAGGAACGGGATAGAATGATTATGTTCCTGCCAGCAGTTATTCTATCTTTGTTTGGTCGACTAAATCCCAACAGAAAGAAGAGAATATTGCATGTTCCGAGGTCCGTCCGGGCGTAAGGAACCCCAACTCCCTCAATCGATGTTGTAACAATATCATAGTGGAAATTTTCGATTGGAATTAGCTTCTGCATATGGGTGACTTTAGAACCGAAAAAGAGGATGAGTGCCGCTTGCAAAGGATATCAATCACTATCAATAAAACTCATCCAGAATATTATTCTTTTATATTCTTCCTTTTTCATTCCGACATGACATTATGCCCGTGTAGATGAACCCAGTAATTCAAATTGCACGGGGATCATTGGTGCTACGCAGATGTATGTTGCTTTTCCAATAGTATCCGGCACAGATGGAGTTATGCCACAGACTTATTATATAATACCTTGTATTAACGAGTAGGTGTTACTTATTAGATAAAACCAAGTGGATAGTGCAATAGAACTGAGTCAATTTTAGGTATGTGAAATTACAAGTTACTCTTTTCAATAGGTGGAATTTCTGTAATATCGGGCTCTACTCGCTATAATAATTAATATTTAAAAAACCTAATCCGTCTAGAGGGTCGAATGATTGTATCAATAAGATCGAGAAATGAAAGGACAAACTGGATATTCATATTCTTTCTTACACCTAAACGTGAAATTCACAAAACTTTGGCTATGTCTGTGGAGAGTTTTCTTCCGGTCCAGTCTCTGGACCGATAGCTGCTGGTAAAAAGATAATGCCAGGTGATCCAATCGTAATGATTGAGAATTCATTCACCCTGTAAGAAGATTACATTCGACAATTTGTGAAGGGGTTTGCCGGTGCTATTCATTAGTTGCTCGATGAATGATTTCTAGGATAATGAAGAGATTTCTACTATAGATCTCCTCTCATCCATGTTCATTCATACATATCCTATAGTAGATATAGGAGAATTGGTACGAATTGGGACAATTGATCTTTTGTATTCTGATCTCAAGGTTACGAAAAGAAAAATTTAGGTAATTGTCTCATGAAGATATGTATAAACCATATTTCATTCAGTCCTTCCACGCCTACTATAACTATAATTAGTTATTTCGGTTTCTTATTGGCTTCTATCATTTTCACCCTAGTCCTATTCATTAGTTCGAGCAAGATACAACTTATTCAAAATGAAGGGGAAACCCTCTCAGTTCACTATTTCAATTTCAATAATTTTGTTTATTCCCTCTATATAAATTTCTGATCATTGAGATTCATAGCAAATTAAGGGTACTATCCAGTATAGCTATTATCCCTACTTATTCCGTTGAATAGAAATGATTGAGGCTTTGCCATCCGGAATTGTGTTAGGTCTAATTCCTATAAATTTGGCCGGATTATTTGTAACTGCATATTCACAATACCGACATGGTGATCAATTGGATATTTGATCCTGGAATATCCTCCAATTTCATTGGCCTCCTACTTTTCCTAGGAGGTCTGATTCCATTGCTCGTTCCAGTTGGAATGAATTATCGATAATTTTGAGGGTTGGATTTGATAGGAACAGAATCACGCTCTGTAGGATTTGAACCTACGGCATCAGGTTTTGGAGACCTACGTTCTACCGAACTGAACTAAGAGCGCTTTCTTTGATATTCGGAGATGAAGGAAAAATACCTTTTGTTGATACTCTTAGAGCAAAACACTTTCGCATCTGATACGATTCAATTATTTGATGTTCCCGTCGAATCGATATCAAATGATCTTTCATTCCTTTCTTTCCATAGAAAAGAAGGGAAAGGTAGGGATGACAGGATTTGAACCTGCGACATTTTGTACCCAAAACAAACACGCTACCAAGCTGCGCTACATCCCTTCTAATCATTAGACAATGTTATTTTAATTTTATTTTATAGAATTCGAAATATGTTTCCCACATTTTTCCACCTTCATTTCTCTTCGGTCTCGTGAGTGAAAAGACTTTATACATGTAAGGTCTATTATCTAGAATATCACTATTAATTATGGTGATGAAACATCTTTTTCCTTTTCTATAAATAGGACCACAACCCGGATCACATTATATATATATTCATCAGTTCCGAGTTTTCTCTAGGATTCATAACTATACTATTGATACGGTTGAATCACTTACACATTATGATCAATAAGGAGAATTTACAATGCAAGATCTAAAGACCTATCTTTCCACAGCGCCTGTGTTAGCTATTTTATGCGTCAGTTTTTTAGCCGCCCTATTGATAGAAATCAATCGTTTTTTTCCAGATGCTCTTTTTCTTTCTCTTTCCTTTTTTTAATTTTTTTCTTAAAGCCAAGGGAAAAAAGATTGTGCTAGATTGACTTCTCCTACCTCTTGGAGAAATTAGTGCATTCAGCCCCAAAAAGGATCTAAGTTTAGGACTGGAAGGGGGTAGAATTCAAGTAGAAATATCGATCTAAAGATTCTTTCCACATTCAATTTTGTAAGTAAAACTGAAAACTCACTCCTGATCAATCATTTTTTTACTTTCAAATGTTTCACCGTAGGATCTCCGACTATCAACTTCTATCCCTTTTTCCCTTTTTATTTTTGAGGTCGAAAAGCAAAACCAATATTCAGAGTAAGTTTATGGCCAAGAGCGGAGATATAAGAGTAACAATTACTTTGGAGTGCACTAGTTGTACCCAAGATAGTGTTTATAAAAGATTCCCGGGGATTTCTAGATATACGACTCGGAAAAATCGACGCAATACACCTATTCGATTGGAATCAAATAAATTTTGTCCCTATTGTTACAAGCATACCATTCATGGAGAGATAAAAAAAAGAGATTAAACGTACTACCCATGGATAGGAATAAATCACAGATATAAAAAGAAATGGTATTTCAACAAGATCTTTAATGGAACAATATTTAAAAAAGATTTGGAATAAATAGTATTCAAAAGGTTCATGAAACAAACTATGGATAAACCCAAGCAATCTTTTCGTAGACATTTGAAACCAATTCGCAGACGTTTGAAACCAATTCGTAGATATTTGAAACCAATTCGTAGACATTTGTCACCTATTAGGTCGGGAGATCGGATCGATTATAAAAATATGAGCCTAATTAGTCGATTTATTAGTGAGCAAGGAAAAATATTATCCGGCCGAGTGAATAGATTAACTTCAAAACAACAACGTCTAATGACTAACGCTATTAAATGAGCTCGTATTCTATCTTTGTTACCTTTTCTTTATAATGAAAACTAATTTGATCCATGGGAAATAAGCCTACTCCTTAATCAAATCGGAGCTGGAATATATGTTCGATAAAGATGCAGATCTTGAGTCTATTGTTGAAAAAGTCAACAGGATTTCATTTTTGGAAAAGAATTGGATTGAATTCTTTTCGTTCATTTCCAAGCCAATATGAAAAAACTTTTCAATATTTCGACCTTCCTGGAGGGAATTCTCCGGGAGAATCTGTTCTATCCATTCCATCTTTACCTATTTATTTCATCTATACCTAACCTATTTCATCATACTATAAGTTGTTAAAGATGGTGGAAAAGCAATTACTATCTAATACAGCTATTTGTGCAAGTGTTTTACGATTTGGAAGCAACTGCCTCTTGTACAAATATTGGATGAATCTATTATAAGAAACCCCATTGGCACGAGCTGCTGCATTGATCCGAGTACTCCACAAACGACGAAGATCTCTCTTGCGTTTACCTCTATCTCGGTGGGCGGAAACTAAGGCTCTAGCTTTCCGTTGGTTAGCAGTTTGAAAAAGTTTCGAATGGGCCCCTCGAGAGCCTGATACAAATGCAAGAATTTTTTTCCGACGTTTTCGAGCTATATATCCACGTTTCACTCTGGTCATTGAAGTTTACTCTCATGAATCGCTAATATTTTTCTCGGTTAGTCATTTGTTTTGTTTGGTCCATTGAGAATAACACTGATTCTTCTTATTTAGAAAATAAAAGTTCCAATGGCTTTTGCTACTGCAACCTTCCCAATCATAATTCCCTTTGGATAGGCATCTTCGTGGTAGGCAAGGACTGGGACCTTGTACTGAGAATGAGAAAAAATCATGGGTTACATCGTTTCTATGGTTCTTTCTCCAACGGTAAGGTCCTCTCTATACGCCGGAGCCTTTTATTCATTTCCGAAATATGAGATGAGTATGTTATCGGTAACTTGTACGGTTTACCATCTCCAGCTCTACTCTTTAATCATTAAGTAATAAATACTCTCATTACAAGATCTATTAATACAGTAACGACATGTAATTCTGGGGTTGGCCAGGTAGTTGACCCTGTTGTTCCGTTCTCGCGGCAATATGAGCATAAACTTTATGCTTCTTCAATTTGCATGATTTCCCCGCTCAATGGATTGATGACCATTCGCTACCAATGAGGAATTGCTTTTCATCCCACATCAAGGTGATTGGATTTGCACCAATGGAAACCATAAATTTCATCCCCGGTAAGGTTAGATGATGGATCTTTACTTGATTACAGCGGGAAAATTCTTCTGTTATTCCGTTGTAAGAATTTCCCAGCCTGTTTAAGTTTCTGATCCAAACATCACCCAAATTTAATTCTGCAAAATCAAAGCATCCTTGAACAAAGATAATTTAAACCCTAGAAATGAAATGAACTGTAAAATTGAGCGTCAAGTGTTTCATTAATTCTTAAAATAATTGTGGTATTGTGCACGTGTATATATTGAAGTCTACTGAGTCAGTAATCTCATCATTTATATACTAATGCGTTCCGTGCCATTGTCATATATAGTCTAAAGTTATAAGAGGGATCAACCAAAATGAAATATTCCTTTATCAGTAGTGTTGTAACTTATTTTTACAATGTTATATTTTCCATTTTCCTTTATGTAGAAAAAATAAAAAAGAAAAAAGAAAAAGAAAAAAAGAGAAATGAAAAATGAAAAATACAAACAAAAGAATAAAAAGGGATTTAAAATATATATATATATATATATATGAAAAAATAATTAGTAAGGTTTGTTATTCTCTTTAAATCTATATTATATATATATATATATATATATATATATATATATATATGAAAAAATAATTAGTAAGGTTTGTTATTCTCTTTAAATCTATATTTTCTACCATCTCAATAGAAACCAAATTATCTATTCTACCACTATGAATCAAAACTTTGCAACACTTTCCCATTGACTTACATACAACTCTGAAAAGGCTTTTCTTTTGGGTTGGCTCCTTAGCTTCGTTCTTAGATTTGATTAAAACTCTCTTCCTAAATAAAAGCTCTCTTGTTTTAGGAGTTTCTTCAATTACTACAGAAGTCTCACTTTCTTCTCTTTCTTCTATCAGATGTGAAATTCTTTGACTGATTGGATTATTTTCTAGACATTCCCTTAACATATGACACAATTTTTAACATTTGTAACATTTGGGTTGATAATCTCTACCTCTGCCTCTACCTCTTTAGAAATACTATCTTCCTCTAGATTCACCTCCTTTGGGTGATTGATTACTTGAAATTACACCTTCCTCTCTTGAGGATTGAAATAAGTATTCCTCTGCCAATTTTTTGTCCTTTTCCTCTTGTAGGGGTTCTTCCTCTACTCTTCTGACTCTATTTTTTGGTTATCTTCTCTTCTGCTTTCAAAGTATCTTGATAGGCTTCTCCAACTATCCTCAGGAATAAGATACTAATCTCATCCTTAATTTCATACCTCAAACCATTAATGTACCTAGCAACCTTTTTAGCATCCTCTTCAATATGGCCAACTATAATGTTTAATTTATAAAATTCCTTAGTGTATTTCCTTACTGACATAGATTTTTGTCTAAGATTTTGCAATTGCATAAAATGATTTAAATGGTAATATTTAGGCTTGAAATTACCTTTGAATTTAGCCACCATTCTATCCCAACTCTTGATCTTGGTGATCTAGGTGGCTCTAGAGACACACATAGGACAAAGAGGGCTTACGGAAGCTTGAAAATCAAAGTGATCAAAATGATTTTGAACCAGGACTAGAGCGTAGACCTCGTTATCATGATCGTAGCAGTGTGAATGGTTCGTCAATCCGAGCTCGTATGAGGGAGAACGAGCCAGTCAAAGTTAGGTTGACTTTGATGACTCGGCAGGCTTAATGGAGACACAATTTGGAAGTTTTCCAGCGGACAAAATCCAGCCAACTACATCTAGATTCCGGATGAATTTGTGCCGTGTTTAATTTGTCTCCTTCAGTCATTTTTCGAATTTTCAAAAATGACTAATTTGTTTTTTTTTAAGTAGAGAAAAAAAATATTATTGGGGTGGCGGGCCACCAACTCTGCCACCCCCCAATGGACTTCATATATTAAAAAATCAAAATTTATTTATGGGCCAACGGGCCATGACCCCCACCGGCCCTCCCTCAACCCATCACATAAATCAAATAAAATGGGTCGGCAGCCATGACCCCGCCAGACCCCCAACCATACACCGCATTCCATGTAACATTCGGGCGGTGGGCGGGCCACCTCCGGTGGACCCAGCCCATGCCCACCAAACTATACCGCATACCATAAATAATAGCCAGAGCGAGTGGGAGTTGAACCCACAGACGGCGGGAGGGTCGGCCCCGCGCACGCAGCGGCTCCATGTCTCACACGCAACCATCAAATCAAACAAACGCCCATTTAAATGTGTGCCACCATTCCAACAGCGCCCCAATTTAATACAAACGCTCCCAAATAAAAAAATTACGCGGATTTTCGGGAGGCAGGATTTGATCCCCTGACCTCCCTGTAATTAATTGCCTTTTTTGCTAACAGGTCAGTGGGGCTTTATTGAACAATCCACCCAAAAATTTATATGAACCCTCTTTTCGTCAGTGCACCCAAGCATGGAGGAACAAGGAGTGGGCACAGAAATTGAGACTGTAATTTTTTAATTAATTTATTGTAGGTGGAACCATGACTGGGTCAAATTATCAAGAGGGTGATATTTTTGCAATGTCCAAATTGGACAAATTTTATGCGGATCTTACACCTCTCAGCGACACGAACCCGATGGAACAGTGAGTTTCCTGATCTGAGCAGCAGATTTGCAGAGGACTCAGAGGAGGGAATCTTTGAGGAATTTAGGGGGAATCTAAAAGATTCTTTAGGTCCCAGATTTCTACTTTCTCATAATTCAGAAATTTGACAGTCGATTTTGCACTATTCGACACCAAAAATCTGATGGTGCATTCAGATTTTACATTTGTTAATTTCATTTTTTGGCCACTTTTCTAAGTGGAGTGCAGGTGGCAGCATTCAACATGCGAGCAGTCATTCCATGAGATTCGACAAAGAGAGATGGATGGTCCGGCCAGCTTTAGCAATTTGACATCCTTTTCTTCAGATGGCCCCAAGATGTGAGGTGTATGCAATGTGTTCATGTACTTCTTTTGCTATCAGATGCATTGTGCTGCACAGATCCCTATTTGCTGTTTGATGTGGGATCTTGTTTCTTACTTGTTTCTTATTACTACTTGATGTGACGCGGAATCATTTGTGGGATGTACTTGTTTTCATGATTCGTCATGTTTCGTTTGAGATCCCTTTGTTGTTATGTTGATGGGATACTCATGTGTCGCCATGTATGTTTGCATTGAGATCCATTTTATGCCATGTTGGTGGGATGCTCACTATCATCATGCATGAGTTTATGTCATACTGATAGGAGTCCTTTTGACTGAGAGTTCCTGTAGCGGAACATCTCTTGGAGCCACTCCTGCGTGAGGGAATTTTCCTTGTATGATAGCGACATCACCTCTTATGTACATCATCACTATTGACAGCACTTAATGCAGCGGCCTACACCATCTTGACATCGGGGCTCGAAGACGTAGTCCCTCCTGGACGAACTCCGTTATCAACGGCTTATGTTTTCATGTGTTGATGAATGTCATGTTCCTCTTCTTTACAACATGCAGATGTATTCATTTATGTTCTTTTAAAAATGCAATTTAACACATCACGGAAGTAAAAGGTCTTGGAAGGGTCCTTTGTCACACCCAGACCTGGATCAAATGGTATCAGAGTGGTCTTTGCGTGGATGTGAATTGCAAGCGTGAACAATGGAACGTGCAGTGACAGAGGATGAAAAAGAGATGTACAATACCATGCTCAAAATTTCCAAAAGGGTGGAAATAATGTATGAAACTCTACAAAAAGAGACAAAGGAAAAGGAGCGATTGCAGCTTCAGTTGCAAGCCAAGGAAGAGGCCCTGGAAGAGCTTAAGCACAACAACCAAAATCTTCAAACAGAGAATGCTGAATTGAAGATGCTTCTACATGAAGAGAAAGAGGAAAAACAAAGTTTGCTACGACAGCTGCAAGCTAAGGACGAGACCTTGGTAAAGTTGCAGTGTGACCCATTTGAGGTAAAAAGTAGTTCTCTGAGTCATGTATGTGTCCTGATGATGATTTCGTTGTTTTCGAAAATCATACCACAAGAATTGGCTCCAAAATGTTGAAGAAAATGGGGTATGAAGGGAAAGGCTTGGGCGTTAATGGCCAAGGCATTATCAACCCCATCAAAGTATAAGAATTACCCTATCAGACAGGACTTGTGTATGTCAGAAAGGAAGTTGGGGAATGCGCCGAGACAACTAGCAAACCACCAACAACAGACGATGAGAAGCCCTCATCAGTTCTTTCCAAATCGACAGAGGAGGTAAAAGATGTTGATTTCCTTTTAGTTTTGTCATCAATTAGTATGATTTCTATTGGAGATATGTAGATCCCAATTATAGGGACAAACATGAGGTTCCTTACAAGGGCGAGGCACGAGGAGGAAGAAACATTTGGTGTTAATAACCAGGGCATAACTCAACCATTGGAGGTTGAGTAGAGACCTCGATTTGCAGGCTTGAGATACACCAAAGGAGAATGCTCGAAGGTGTCATATGTTTCTGAGACATCGTCGAAATCTTCGAGGAAAGAGAATGATGGGAAAACATCCCCATCATCCCATGGCAGTTCCCATTGCAGGGAAAGAGCTGAGGCAAGCTCTCATCGCCATAATGACATCAGAGACAGCAAGGAAAGGTATAACCAGTTTCGATATTCGAATGTTCATAATCATGTTGTTAATGGTGAACGTAAAACATGGAATCGAAAGACATGTACCTTTTGTGGATTACATAACCATACATTTTCTAAGTGTTGGGAAAGAATAGCAGCACAAACAAAGAAGAGGCGTGAAAGACCCTCTAAACAGTAGGTAAAGAAACATGTTAAGCATATCTCGAGGAAGAAAACCCATTGCAGTCATTGTGATAGAAGTGGCCCTCAAAGAGCCACTTGTTGGAGGCTCCATCTAGAGCAGCGCCTTAAAGACAAAGTGTCGGTGCATGAACCAGGTGAAGTAGTTGTTCAACCATCGAATGCACCAAAAGGAGGCGACACACTCACATTGATAAGTGAAAAATGGTTTCTAGATATGTTAGCTTGTCATGGTCGTGCTTTTGTAAATTATTTGTTGCAATTTAAAATGTAAAAGTGATGACGTGTTTCCATCACTTGTTGGAGTAAAAATGATGTCTGGTCTTATTTTGAGTTGCATGATAAGCTATGAAAGTGATGTCGTGTTTCCATCACTTATCGTAGCAAAAATAGTGTTTGAACTTACTTTTGGAAATCATGTGTTGCAGTGATGATGAGTTTTCCATCACTTGTTGAAGAAACAATGATATGTTGGCTTTTTTTCGTAGCTGGGGTATTGTGTCCATCTTGATGTAAACTTGACCACCAAGTATGTGTTATAGACTCGTGGCAAGTGTGGGACGCTTGGGTCATTAGTTGGTCATGAAAGTCAAGCATGTAATTTGAAAAACAATGTGCTACAGGTTGCAGGGGTTGCAGGGGTTGCAGGGGTTGCAGGTGTCGGCGCATCGCTTAAGGCTCCGAAGAACAAAGGTAAAGGAGATGGAAGTGAGACCTTTTCAGGACACTTGTGATGCAGACAAGGTACAGAGAAGTTGCAGATTATTTTTCATGCTTTTGGAGGACCAAAAGCTCCTCAGTGGGGAGGATTGACCTAAGTGGCTCCAGAGACACACACAAGACAAAGAGGGCTTATGGAATCTCAAAAATCAAAGTGATCAGAATGCTTTTGAACTAGGACTAGAGCGTAGATCTCGTCGTCCTGATCGTAGAGGTGTGAACGGTTCGTCAATCTGAGCTCGTATGAGGGAGAACGAGCCAGTAAAAGTTTGGTCTACTTTTGCAGACTGGGCAAGGGTTAATGGATACGCAATTTGGAATTTTTCCAGTGGACGGAATCCGGCCAGATTCCAGGTGAATTTGTGGCCTGTTTAATTTGTCTCCTTCGGTCATTTTTCGAATTTTCAAAAATGACTATTTTTTTTTTTTTAAACAAACATTATTGGGGTGGTTGGCTACCAACCCCACCACCCCCCAACAGACTTCATATTTTAAAAAAACAAAATTTATTTATGGGCCGATGGGCCATGACCCCTGCTGGCCCTCCCTCAACCCATCACATAAATCAAATAAAATGGGTCGGCAGCCATGACCCCGCTGGACCCCCAACCATACACTATATTCAATCTAACATTCAAGTGGTGGGCGGGCCACCTCCATTGGACTTGGCCCATGCCCCACCAAACTATACCGAATACCATAAATAATAGCCGGAGCCGGTGGGGGTTGAACCCACAGCCAACAGGAAGGCCGACCCCACCCACGCGGCAGCTCCATGTCTCACACGCAACCATCAAATCAAACAAACAGCCATTTAAATGTGTGCCACCATCCAAAAGCACCCTAATTTAATACAAACGCACCCAAACAAAAATTTTATGTGGATTTTGGGGAGACGGGATTTGATCCTCGGACCTCCCCATAACTAATTGCCCTTTTTAGAAACGGTCCAGTGAGGCTTTACTGAACAATCCGCCCACTAATTTATATAAACCCTCTTTTTGTTAGTGCACCCAAGAATGGAGGAACTAGGAGAAGGCACAGAAACCGATATTGTTTTTTAATTAATTTATTGCAAGTGGAACTATGATTGGGCGAAATTCTCAAGAGGGTGCAATTTTTGCAATGTCCAAATTGGACAAATTTTATGTCGATCTTACACCTCTCAACGACACGAACCCAATGGCATAGTCAGTTTCCTGATCTGAGCAGCAGATTTGCAGAGGACCCAGAGGAGGGAATCTTTGAGGAATCTAAGGGGAATCTAAAAGATTCCTTAAGCCCTAGATTTCTACTTTCTCAAAATTCAGAAATTTGATAGTCAATTTTGCACTATTCGATGCCACAAATGTAATGGTGCATTCAAATTTTCCATTTTCTCATTTCATTTTTTGGCCACTTTTCTAAGTGGAGTGCAGGTGTCAGCATTCAACATGAGAGCAGTGATTCCATGAGATTCGACGCAGGGAGATGGATGGTCCGACCAGCTTCATCAATCTGACATCCTTTTCTTCAGATGGCCCCAAGATGTGAGGCATCTGCAATGTGTTCATGTACTTATTTTGCTATGAGATGCATTGTGTTGCACAGATCCATATTTGATGTTTGATGTGGGATCTTGTTTCTTACTTGTTTCATGATTCCTGCTTAATGTGATGCGGAATCATTTGTGGGATGTACTTGTTGTCATGATTCATCATGTTTCGTTTGAGATCCCTTTGTTGTTATGTTTATGGGATACTCATGTGTCGCCATGTATGTTTGCATTGAGATCCCTTTTATGCCATGTTGGCGGGATGCTCACTATCATCATGCATGAGTTTATGTCATACTGATAGGAGTCCTTTTGACTAAGAGTTCCTGTAGCGAAACATCTCTTGGAGCCACTCCTACGTGAGGGAATTTTCCTTGTATGATAGCGACATCACGGCTTATGTACACCAGCACTATTTATAGCACTTAATGCAGTGGCCTACACCATCTTGACATTGGGACCTGGAGACGTAGTCCCTCCTGGACGAACTTTGTTATCAACGACTTATGTTTTCATGTGCTGATAAATGTCATGTTCCTCTTCTTTACAACATGCAGATGTATTCATTTACGTTCTTTTAAAAATGCAATTTAACACATCACGAAAGTAAAAGGTCTTGGAAAGGTCCTTTTTCACACACGGACCTGGATCACTTGGACTTGCCTAATTTCCTCTTTTTATCTACCCGCACTTCATCTGATCCAGGTGGATGTTGGTGGCCACCCACCTATCCCATTTGGACCCCCACAACTGTCTCTTTCAGTCTTTTCAGTTTCCTAAATTGCAGCACAGTTTACTATTTTTAGCAGTTTTTCGGGTCCTGAACTTCCGGAGCCGTTTTGAGGCCCTAAACGACGCTTTTTTGGGAATCTAGGGCAACTTGGGTCCATGGACCGATGTTGCCTCCCAAAGTGGTAGTACTCGGATAGATCTTTCTAACAGTTATCGTACGCGTCAAACGGAGATCGCATGCCAAAGTTACGACCCCGGGAAATTGATGTACCAATTTACCCAAACGGAGCCCACAATTTGGCGTTTCATCTTCTAGGGTTAGGTTTTGGGATGTGAAGGGTTTTCCATTGTTTCTAAACAATAAATAGGCCTTCGAGCCTCATTGTAACATAGTTTAGAACAGTTCAGAGGCATGTAGCCGCCACATCTCTTCTCAGAGATAAGCTACCATCGCCCTAGCTGGTTTATTTCTATTTCCGGTTGTAAGCATATTTCAGTATTTTCCATTAATGAAATGAAGTATTATTTCCGCTGCATCTTTGTGTATATGGTTATCTTTGTATTTTGTTGCGTTCCTGTCTAAATCCGGATCAGTGGTATCAGAGCGGTCTGCTTTTTCTCTGTTTTTCTTTGCATGTCCCCAACGAGGTCGGGATATAAGGAGTTAGGGCTTGAACTGGTCGAACCTTTGCAAGACCAGCCTCGCAAATCCCGAAGGCCTCCCATGGCGGATGAGAAGAAAGACGAGGGGGCAGGAGATCCTATCAAAATCTTGCTCGAAGAAGTGCTCGAGTGACAAAGGAACGCGATGATGGATAGCTTTGCGCAGATCCTTCAGCGGCTACCCAGAGGCGACGCATCGGCTTCAAACAGCGACTCTGGAAACGCCATGCCGTTTAAGGTACAAGTTAATTTTGAAATCCCCATCTTCGAGGGTCAAATAGACACAGATGCCATAGATAAATGGTTAAATCTGCTAGATGGGTATTTTTCCGTTCACGAATTTTCAAGTCGGGAAAAGATTGTTTTCGCTCTTCTCAAAGCAGCACCCCACGTCAAGGACTGGTGGGAAACCTACTGCGAGCAGAAGGATGAAAGTACAGGCTCACTATTTTCAGCTGCACCCACTTGGAATGACTTCCGGGATGCCATCAAGGAGCAGTACTACCCTGTCGGAAGCTATGAGGACAAATACATCAAATGGACCACACTGCGGCAGGGACGAGACCAAGATGTGCCGGAGTTCACAAACATTTTTCATACCCTTCGCACACAGTTGGGTATCAAAGATTTTGAGCTGCATCTGGTGCTCAAATACCGTGGCTGCCTACACAAATACATCCAAGAAGAGATGGGGTTCTTGAACATCTCCTCACTCGGCACAGCATACTGATACGCTGTCAAAATCAAGCA
The DNA here is from genome assembly GCA_031772625.1 of Pinus tabuliformis. Classification (NCBI taxonomy): domain Eukaryota; kingdom Viridiplantae; phylum Streptophyta; class Pinopsida; order Pinales; family Pinaceae; genus Pinus; species Pinus tabuliformis. The sequence continues at coordinate 1,296,464,746 of CM062807.1, forward strand.
AAAGTTCAAACAGAAGAAGCGAGACTTTGGATCTGCAAATCTGAAGCCCAAAGGACAAAGCCAAGGCGGGGTGACCCAAGACAACCCGTCGAAGCCGCAAGAAAAGAACAACACCATGAAGCCGAAGAAGGACACAGGGAAGTGGTGTGAGTTCCACAAGAGTCCCACTCATAACACAAGTGAGTGTCGGACCAAGTAGTCGCTAGTGGCTAAGTTAAAGGCTTCCGAATCAGATGCATGTTCCGACCCTGAGCCAGAACCCGACAAGGGTAATGGCAAAGGGAAGAAGATCATTGATGCAGATCCCAGCGCCATTGTTGCCACCGCCAAGATCCAGAAAGATGAGCCCGAAAATCCAGAGGAAGGGGAGCATCTTTTCCACTCACAGATGTGGGTGAAGGGTTCACCCCTTCAATTCATTGTCGACAGTGGCAGCCAAAAGAACCTCATTTCAGCAGAGGTCGTGAAGCGGTTGGGCCTACCGACTACACCACACCCACAACCGTACAGTATCGGGTGGCTTCACGAAGGACGAGATATCAAAGTTCGCCAGCAATGCCGCCTTCCCTACAGCATCAAGCCCTTTACAGACGAGGTATTGTGTGATGTTACACCTCTGGATGTTTGTGATGTATTATTAGGCCAGCCATACTTGTGGAGGCGACATGCTGTGTATGAGTCCAGTCCTCGTGCTGTCATTATTTCTTTGAATAATTCATTATACAGGATACCAGAGGTAGCCCCACCTACCGCCACATCTTTGATCACTACCAAGAAACGCAGCAAGCTCATCTCCCAGACCAGGAAATTCATCTGTCTGGTTCACTCCTAAAGTAAGGAGAATATCGTTGCTACATCCATGACCCCTGCAAAGGGTTCCTCCACGCAGCAGCAGCAACAAAGGGATACGGTCATGACAGAACACAGGAACAAATTCTCCTCACCCACAGGGGTACCACACAAGTTTCAGGTGGGAAACAAAGTCTGGTTGCATCTGCAGAGAGAACGCCTTACCAGAACCCATCGGAAGCTCAGACCACTCCGACATGGTCCTTACAGCAGTACCAAGGCTGTGGGGAACAATGCTTTGGAGCACATCATTCCTCCATTCCTTCTCCTGCACCAAGTGTTCAATATGGACCATCGTCGACCATGCTTCCCACCATTACTGGACACATCAGAGATTGCACGACAAGTTCAGCAGATGGAGGAACTCAACGCAATGGGGACCATTGCTTCCTAAGGGGGGAGGAATGATCCAGGTGGATGTTGGTGGCCACCCACCTATCCCATTTGGACCCCCACAACTGTCTCTTTCAGTCTTTTCAGTTTCCTAAATTGCAGCACAGTTTACTATTTTTAGCAATTTTTCGGGTCCTGAACTTCCGGAGCCGTTTTGAGGCCCTAAACGACGTTTTTTTGGGAATCTGGGGCAACGTGGGTCCATGGACCGATGTTTCCTCCCAAAGTGGTAGTACTCGGATAGATCTTTCTAACGAGTTATTGTACACGTCAAACGAAGATCGTATGCCAAAGTTACGACCCCGGGAAATTGATGTACCAATTTACCCAAACGGGGCCCACAATTTGGCGTTTCATCTTCTAGGGTTAGGTTTTGGGATGTGAAGGGTTTTCCATTGTTTCTCAACAATAAATAGGCCTTCGAGCCTCATTGTAACACAGTTTAGAACAGTTCAGAGGCATGTAGCTGCCACATCTCTTCTCAGAGATAAGCTACCATCGCCCTAGCTGGTTTATTTCTATTTCCGGTTGTAAGCATATTTCAGTATTTTCCATTAATGAAATGAAGTATTATTTCCGCTGCATCTTTGTGTATATGGTTATCTCTGTATTTTGTTGCGTTCCTGTCTAAATCCGGATCATCATCCCACCATAGGGTTTCATGACCTTTCAATCTTATTACTTCATATTTCACTCTTTTTTCTTCATCAACATCTTCATAATTTGAATATTTGTCCATGGCATTGATCCAATCCATTAATTCATCAACATTCAAATTACCTTCATATATAAGCACCTCCATCATTGTTCTGTCACTGATCTTAGCTAGCATCTTCAACATTTTCTCCTCCACTGATTTTTCACCTTCTTCTTCACTAGAAGATTCTTCTTTTACCTCTCTTACATCTCCCATGTCATCTCCTCATTTCTGAGCAATTTCCATTATCTCTTACCTCATCTGAATGTACCTCATCTCTACTTGTAGGGCTACATTTGTTGCAGGCCTTCCTTGACCTGCTCCTTTGCATATTTTTTGCCATATATGAGCACTCCTTGCTTTGATACCAAACTTATTCCCTTCAGTTTCCCTTAACTTATTTTTTTCCTTAATTATGGATCAATTCTCTTTGAAGTCCTTTTGGGAGATCTGACTATCTCACGCTATAGTCAAAATTCTACATGGAAGTAGTGGTGATCAACTTCCAATTTTTAGTGATAATTTCACTTTGTTCAATTTCAACCCCAAAATTTAATTGAAGGTGAAAATACCAATTCCTTGCACAATCTAGAATTCAGAGATACAAATACTTTTATTTTTTCTCACATCCTAGAGATCAAGAAATACGGATGATCTAGATATCCCTATTGTTGGTGTCCGAGTGTGAATAAACTATTCAACCCTTTCCTACATTAATTCATCAATCCGGGTGCATACAATTTTCAAGGTAATGCGCAAGGTATATGTAGGGGAAAGGTTACAATCTCACATCAACCAAGGATTCGTGACTAAGAAATTAAAGCATCGTTGTAACAGTAATGGAAAATAAATTGCAGAACTTAAAAGGCATTCACAGAAATCAATAAAGATCTATAACAGCAATAAGAATAAACACACAAAGAGTAAAACAGCATACACAAAAGAAATACGCAGCACCTAATCAAAAGAGCGGGCCCAGCTCTCTGATCAGGGTTGCGTTAATTTACAGCTAAGGAAAGAACAACAAAATTGCTTGTATTATATTAATCTGTAAAAGAGCTGTTACAATACATATCTCTGTGTGGCTAACCCTTCACACAAGAATAAAACCCTTTTTATACAATACATGGGTAATAACATATTCCCCAAAACCTGGCAACTAAATGCCCAAAATATACAACAGTTCAGAATAGCAACTAGTTGCTGAGAGAGCGAGAACAGAAATGATCCAAAATAAGCGTGAAAACAGCTGCGAGTTGGTTATGTTGTCACAGCGTTGCCGAACAACTGTTGTGAATCGCAGAACTGCTGCTACATGTTGTGAAAGTGATACATGTTCACCGGAATCTGCGGAAATAACAAGTTTTAGTAGCTCGCATAGGTAAAACCCCCATGACTTTACTTCATCAATTAAATATTCCAAGAGACATAAGAAAGAAGGGTTACCTCATGAGTTTATCACAATAAATGCATATCAATTGGTGCAAAAATGATGGAAGGATGGGTGAAAAGGTAAGGAAAAGATAAGAAGATTTGGTGCCCAACATCTCCCCCCAACTAGCCTTTTGCATGCCTTCATGCAGCTCATCGCTTCCACAGGTCTGGGTTAGAACACATGTGATCCTTGTGGCGCTGGGCAAGATCATATTCTTCTGCCATATCTGTTCGCGGGACCTTGTATCCTTCTCAAAGAAGGATTTCCTTCCACCAATCACCTAGTACATTCTATGTTGGGGTATAATGCTCTGCTGGCAGCCAGATGATAGGGAACTTGAACCAAAGTCCCATCCACCGAACACCGCATGTTTGGACGCATGCAACATACCTTGGCACCCGCCCGTGCAAAATTTGGTGCCCCACAAGGTTCCCTGTTTTAGACAGATGTAGGTGACATCATCCACCTTTTCTGGCAGCTATCAAGGGCCTCATCTTGAAAAGTGACTATTTGTTTGACACAAAGATCAATGCACCACTTCTGTGTCCTCAGCATCCGTTCTCTATTTCCCTCGATCTCTAAAAAGGTAGTGTGCTTATTGTACATAGTTACGAACTGTTCGTGCTCACCTCTCATCATAAAAGGCTTCGTGTTTTGATTTTACTCAAACTTATTGGAAGCCTTCTGCCATTTTATCTAGTTGAGCGTATAAGAGGTGAGAACCCTTAAATGAATGTCCCCCACATATGGGACCGGGTTAAATTCTTTGTCATCGCGTAGGAAGTACCCATGTAGATAGAACTCACACATCAAATGTTGGGTTACTATGTCATGGATCCTCAATATACGAAGGAACTGTACAGAGTCCTCGATCTCATGACTGACCTCTTTCTTAATGCTTTCCACATAGAAGAAAAGAACTTTCTCATGCAAGAACAAGGCATAGCTAGAAGCAGCAGGGTGGCTTGCCATTACCTGTTGTGCTAGGCTGAACATCTGTTCTTTGTCAGCCTTCAATTTTAGCACTTTCCCTTCCAACTGTTCTACTTTGAGTTGCTGCTTCACATGCCTCAGCCGTAAGATATCCACTCACCCTACATATTCAAATATAGCCTTGGACAACTGCTCCTAAATTCTTTTCACCTCATTCTAATAGCGGTCCGCGATGGATTTCCAACTTTGAATATCGGCTGTCAAAGAGAATTCACAACCTTCGAACAAGTGCTTGATAGGATTCATCTGAGTAGCAGCAGTGGTCGTCGACACATCTTCTACCTATGTTTCTCCCTCGACCACCATAGCCTTAGGCTTCTTGACCTGCTATTTATACTTCCTTACGTGCTTCTTAAGTCGATGCACCTATCTTCTCAATCTTCGGACCTCTGTTTTCAATCGCATCATCTCTTTGAATTGTAGCTAGTATTTATTTTTAAGGGTTGGCCTCCTTTTCTTGCACAATTCTATCCACTCCTGCTTAACAACCACTTCGTTTGACCCTACAGCTGGTTCGACAGGTGGTGGATTGCTCAGAGGAGTATCTATTGGTATTTCTATCGGGTTCTCCTCCCTTGGTTCCTCTCTCTCAATCACTTCTTTCTTGACAACCAATTCGACCGGCTTTGCAGCTGGTTCCTCAGGTGGTGGATTACTCAGAGGAGTATCCACGGGTCCATCTGTCGGGACCTCCTTGCTTGGTCCCCCTTCCTCGGGAGCAAGTGCCTCCTTTTTAATAATTAACTCGACCTGCTCTGGAGCTGTTTTGGCAGGTGGTGGATCGATCAGAGGGGTATCCACCGGCTTTTCGACCGGAACTTCCCTTCCTGGTCCCCCTGTTTCAGAAGCATCCACTTCTTCCTCCCTTCTGGGCTCCAGGGCATCTATTGCCTGAACAACGCCCTCTTCACCCACTTGTTGTTCCTATTCTTCTACGGGATGTTCTTCCTCCCTCTGTTCTTTGGAACGGCCTTGCTGAGATTCAACAACCAGCAGGCTAACATCAGTCAGGCCTTTAATCGACCCATCAAACTTTAGAATGGGAGGAACAACAACCTCCTTTTCTAAGTATCGAGGAGAATGAGACACTCTCGCTCCTCTAGGAATGGAGGCATAGAAAGGAAACTGAAAGATGTTTTCTTCATAGTCTGTACCAGTTTTGACTGTAACCTTGAGCTCTTTCCCTTCATCTACAACAATTCTGCTCTGGCCTAGGGCTCCTTCCTATGTTGCCTCCTATCTCACAGTTGACACTGGTTCTTGTGGAGCAGTGTCAACCTCAGGATTTATTCCTTCTACATTTTCCGGTACCGGATGGGTTAGTGGTGGTTCTTTTGTGGCACCCCTGCCTGTCAGGCGGAAAGAGTCGATTGTGCGGACACAACCAACCTCCCTAGGAGCCTAAGACTCTCTAGTGACAAACAAAACAAACAAGAGCAATCCTTCTCTAAACATGCATTTACTATATAAGAAATCAAGTGTTTAGATCCTACCTGTAGTCCCACGCTGTTGTAGCAGTCCAGCTCCGCTGATCCGAATGAGCTCCTCCTTCACTTTGAAACCTACATCCACTAACAATCAAACAATTAAATAGCACTTGATAATCTCATAGAATAAAACATATTTAACACATAGACCAAGGAGTACATGAAACAACTCATAAATAACAAGTTATTGAGAAGAATGGACTCATTTCCATTAATAGGTAACAAAAGGAACAAATACAACCTGAGCCTTGGTGTTGTGCAAGTCGCTCCCAGGATCCATCAAGATTTCTCCTTTACTTTGACAAAGCTCACCCACTTCCAAATAGAACAAGCAAAGATGGCAATCTCTCCTCACAAGCTTCTAAATGGGAGTCCTAATTCCAACAGCATCTACCCATAGAAATGTATAGCTTCCAACCTCCCCTCCTTCTGGCCCAATGCCTGTATTTATAGTGCTCAAGAGGAAGTTAATCAGGTCCACCATCAATGGGATAATCCCCTCTTTGGATAGGATAGCTCCCTTATTGATGGGATAAGTTCCTCTTTGGTAGGGGTGCATGAACCATCTGGAGGCGCTCAATACACGTCAAACAACCTTCTAGAATGCTCTAGAAATGACCACAAGTAACTTTTTAAAGATGAAACTTGCGCATTTTGACCTTTACAGGGGGACGCACCTGCCCCTTTACATACAGAGCGTCCAAAGACGCAGCTTTTGTGAACATTGGGTGCGTACCCGCAGGTAAGGTTGAGAGAACCTGCGTACCCAGAGATAAATACATTTGTAAAGACTTTCTCTCTTTTTGGAGTTTGACATGGAGAGCAAAGGCATAAGACTTGCCTAAGAGGATAGCATGACTGTTGATAGAGCCATACTAACTGTAAATAGCCATGGTGACATTTTTTAGTGTAACAGATTGCCCCCTAAAGTGCGAAGCCTGTAATAGATTAGGGTTTTGTATTATCTAGGAAGGGTGAAGCGCTTTATCATTTCAAGGATTATCTCGTGGAGAACCTGGTCAGAACCTGCAATTTTCAACACAAAATACATGTATAAGATTATATCATCACTGAGGTAGGCATTCCCATACTCAGATCAAAACTTTAACTAACAGACTAACTACTCTGATACAGAATGATCTTGTAGTACATCATAATCATAGACTTTTGTAGACACAGTATGGGCGCAGCCATCTGTTTATGATTAGTCTACTTAGATAATGAATACAAAACTCCTCGCAGCCTGGATGGTGGAAACTAGATCCAGGGTCTTCATTTCTACTTCCCGAATTGGTACGATTCTAGCCATGCGAATAAATGAGTTGATGTCGAACATGGTAAAAACCACTTGATTACCAGTCGATGATGTAAACTGTTAACAAGTGTGAGAGAGACCACCAGTAATGTCAATGGTTCTCAAAGTACCCAGTACAATCCATGAGATGTGAATGAATGAGTTGATGTCGAACATTTCACGGAATCCTTCGATCGAAAGTCAATGATGTAAACTGACGTCAAAGGCGAGAAACCTGCCATTGATGCATGCAGACTTCAAGGTACTGACGATTTCTAAGTCATCTCTCTAGATAATGTGTTGATGTCGATAGAAAGCGACCCGTTGCAGGCAAGCCCACAACACGAAATCATTGTTCAAGTTGAAGAAATGTTGCTGTAAGGACTGACTCAGGGATGGTCAAATGGATGACAAGTATTTTGCAGATGAAAGTTTTGCTTGCAGACCTCTTGAACACATAACGACACAACAGATGGCTTGGTGATGAATAACTCAAAGTTAATCCCCGGAACCCGGCTGAAGACTTTCAAAGTGGTTTGATCAACTGTGAGGTAAAAGATTTCCCAACCCAGGTGAATGAAAAGTGTCGTGTCCAAGAGTGGTAATAAAGTTTCTTCTGAGACAAAAGATAACAAATAGGCTCATTCTTCTCTCTTTTCCCCCACCATTTCTGGCAAGTACCTCTTTATTTTTAACAAGCTTGAGGAGGATAACATATGCTTGATTATAAGCTCATCCTTCGGATGAGTCCAACCTAGTTTTGATTCGAACCCTAGGAAGGAGTGGTTCGTTCCTGTTTGTAATTGAACAGGTCCTTTACTGTGAAATGTTTAACGAGCCCAGTATAGGAGAAACTCGGCGTTTTTCAATTTTAGAGAGTCTGAAAAAACTTAAGAAGACTCCAAGTTGAACTTTTTCGTAGATTTGTGTCCCTCAAGCCCGAAAAAGTATAAAATAATACCTGGGGGAACCGCTTGATCTTGCGACCAAGGAGTACTTTCATAATTAGTGCCACTGACCTGAAAAGTAAAAAGCGATCAAGGACACGTCGTTTTATTTCCGTATCGAGTTTGAAACGACAAAAACCCGGCAATCTTTTCCTGATTTTACGGTCAGAAAAGAGCTATAAGGGGACCGTCTTTTAATTCCGTTTTAACGAGTGTAAAAGAAACGCTCGGCAATCTTTTCATATTTTAGGAGTCAGAAAAGGGCTTAAAAGATGACTCTGATATTTTGGTTTGTGAAAAATGACAATTTTCCCTCTAAATCCCTTTGTCCTGCACAAAAACGACACATTACTCATACCTGTTTAAGATAGGCAAAAATACATTGAAAAATATCCTTCCATGGTGAAAAATGAACAAACCTAGCATTCATTCATCCAAAAAACCTATAAAAAGACTTTTTACCATGTCATTTTTACCATTTTACTGTTGAGGTTGAAAAAAGGGCTTTTGGCAAGAAACTTCCCGTGGTCGCTGCGGAGAATCCGACCGTCAGAATCGAACGCCGTCTCTTCCAGGTATTTCACAACATCCTCCTCTTCAATTTCATCCGATTAAAATTGTGTTTTAGGTTTTAGTTTTGATTTTTGGGGGGTTTTAGGTTTCAAAAATCGCTCTGCGGGGTACGCAGGTGCCCTAAGGGTGACCTGCGTCCCCCGACTTTTTCCCACACAGGAAAAAGGTCGGGGGACGCAGCCCACCTTCAGGCCAGCTGCGTCCCGACGCTCTGTGTTCTAAACGCGGGGTGCGTCCCCCACGAAAGGCGGAATTTGAAACCCCAAACTCCACAAACAACCATTTGAATTTTCCCAAATCAATTCTAATCTTTGTTTCTTGGTGTGTAGGGCACTCACCATGTTGGATTGGAGAGAAAGAGAGCACGAGGACGTTGATTTAGCCGCAATTAATCATCAACCTTCCATTGATGCCCTAAAAGCATGCGGACTATATAAATACTGGGCCATACCTGGCATGAGGGCTCAGGTGAGATTCTTAGAGTGGCTGGTTGAGAGATGGAACATTCATGAGCAATGCTTTTACATCGGAGGGCACCAGCTCGAGATAGAGCCCTCTGACATATACTTTCTCACTGGCTTGCCAAATAGGGGCGAGCAACTCAATCTAGCCGGGACTAGGCCGGGTGGCCAATCCCTTGCTAGTCTCCGGGCAGATTGGTGCACACCCAATGCACACCATGCGAAAGGCGTAGAAATCAAACACATCTCTCTGCGTGAACTCAAGGTTATAGCTTTCACGGTTACCAGAATTTGCGGTGCAGCCGCTTTACATATTGCCACCGGGTCCCAAATGCGGATGGCGATTGACTGTTTCCAAGGCACCATTTTCAACTGGTGTGATGCTGTGTCGGCCAATATGAAGGGCCAACTGACTAGGGCAAAGAACGGACAACTGAAGACCTTTGGATATGGGCCTCTAGTTGTGAGCTTTGCCTTAGAGAGAGTTCCGATGCTGATCCCTCAGCAACTCACTGTTGATATCTTGGGTCCTCGGGAGCCAAAGCTGATACGATGGGTTACGGTGATGGCCCGGCATCCTGACGAGGGCACGGCGGTTGTTCGATTCCCTGATAGTTATTTTCACTGGTTAGAGGACCAGGTTTTTTCGATCCAGGACTTTCCGTATGCCGGAGTAGATTTTCGAGGTGATCCGGACATGGTTCTTCCACAGGGAGAACAATGGGACGACAGAGGTACTTTATTTTTCACAAGTTTTCAAATTATATATTTTTTTTTGTTTTTTATATATATCGTCTCAAAACTGACAGTAAAAATTTTCAAAATGCAGATGTTGGTCCACAGCGCCCAGCCAACCTCCGGCCTTTTGAGAGGAGACATCCAGTTGCACCGGTACCGGCCCCACAGGACGCGGCTGCAGAGTCACTAGCTGAGTTGGAGCAGGATCTAGAGCGTCTGACGGTGGATATACCTGAGACTACCATAGATGATATTCCTATCAGACTTCAGCGCTATGTAGTCGCAGTCCCTGGACCGTTTAGGAGGTTTTTGTGTAAGGTAGCCCGTGCAGTGGTGTCGTATAGGGAGCACCACCAGTGATTGGCTAGTCACTTTGTAGACACATGTGACATTTTTGACTTTTTGTACTTATCATTTTTGCCGATCATAAGGTGTTTTTCAACCTATGATCGAAGACGATGTATATTTTTTGACACACTCCTATCTATATATATATCACTATTACCGGCTTATCTTGTTTAACATATGTGATGAAATGTTTTTAAATTTACTTGCATGATTATCGTAAATGTCTGTCCAACATTCGAGAAGCAATTGCATCTGCTAATGTATTTAAAGACCTTGGAATATGCTGATATTCAATGTAATCAAATTCACGTTCCAAGAGACGCACTCTCAAAAACAACCTTAATAACACAGGATTTCTAATGGCATATACTCTATTAAGCTGTAATACAACAAGTTCAGAATCTAACCTCACTATCAAACGTCGAATTCCAAATGAAATAGATTCGGATAATAATTCAACCACTGCACTGTATTCTGCAATGTTGTTCGTTGTTTGACCGAGGCTTACCCCATGCATAGAAACTAACTCGTCAGAGGGCGAATAGATAACCCAAGCTGCGGAAGAGATATTCCGTGTACTACGACAAGCACCATCAGCAAATCCAATGTATGTTTGGAGAGGCGTCGACATCTGCAATATCAAGAGTAAAACCAAGATAAGCCAGAATAACGACGAAAAACACACTCTCTAAGCTAAGCACACTAACTAAACTAACAAACACGCTAGCTAGAAAGAAAACCTAACCTAACTAAAAATTCTCCATACCCACCATTTAAGCATAATACCTCTTTAGGTAAAGTCCATTTCTGGGTTTACCCAAAGAGTCCCCATCAAAATCTACCAGCTCATAAGCCCCTTTTGCTAGCTTTCGCTTTACAATGTAGGGTCCATGCCACATAGGAACGAATTTTCCAGCACCTAGCTTATCGTTAGCTTGATCATATAATAGCACTAGGTCTCCCTCCGAAAAACTTCGAGGGGTCACATTTCTATCATACTGAGCTTTCATTCGCTTCGCGTGAGTCTCGATTGCCAATGCAGCGTCACGTCGAGTCTCATCTAATTTAGCTAAGTATAATAAACGTTTCTCCTCTTCGGAAGTAGCTGGAAGTAATTCGACAGCCATTTGAAGTGATGGGATTTCGCATTCAATGGGTAACACAGCTTCCAAGCCATAAACTAGCTGGAAAGGAGTGAACCCTGTTGAAGTTTTCACTGAGGTTCGGTATGCCCATAGCGCTGAAAATAACATGTTGTGCCAATTCGACCGATGAATACCAATGGTTCGTCGGATCATGATAACCAGAACTTTGTTGATAGACTCAACCAAACCGTTGGCTTGCGGATAATAAGGAGTAGAGCTATCGTGGCGCAAACCAAGCTGGCTTGTAAGCTCAGTCATCATGATGTTTCGAAAATGGCTCCCATGGTCAGTAATGATTGCTTGTGGGACACCAAACCTAGTTATAATATGATTGAATACGAAAACTGCAGCTGTTTTGCCGCTTGCGTCGAATGTAGGCATCGCCTCGGCCCATTTAGTAAAATAATCAACCGCGAGGATGATATACGCATGCCCCCCGGCCGAGTGAGGGTTACAAGTAATAAAATCGATACCCCATTTGGCGAATGGACCAACGGCAATTATAGGGTGGAGAGGAGCAGGTGGTGCGCGCATCTTGCGATCAAACACTTGACAGTTGTGGCACTTCCGGACTGCAATGATACAATCTTTAAACATAGACGGCCAGAAATAGCCAGCGCGCAACACCTTCTGAGCTGTGGCATACCCAGACATATGACCGCCACATGCTCCAGAGTGACAATCATTCAAAACCCTCTCAGCCTCTTCGTGAGTTAAACAACGTCGAAAAACTAAGTCTGCCCCCCGCGATAAAGTGTATCTCCAATAATTTTGTATTGCTGGGATTGAAACCGAATTTTTCGACGTTCCGACTTTGAAGCTTCAGGCCGAAAGGTTTGGGTTTGGAGATAGATGATTATATCCCCGTACCACGGATCTAAAGTACTGATAAGAAACAAAGATTCGTCCGCAATGGACTCCTCTGCCACAGTCTCTGTGTCAGCACGCGGGAAATCACACATCAATTCCGCAAAAACTAAGGATTTCTTAGACTTGGACTTCTCGAACTCCAAGTCGAACTCTTGCAGGATAACGATCCATTTAGAGTACTTGCCCCCTAGCAGTTGTTTTGTCAAAATATAAATCATAGGGTTGCAATCCGAAATAACTGTAGTTTTACGGAGAAGAATGTAGTGACGAAAACGCTGGACAGCTTGAACGGCTGCCAGGGCCAATTTCTCCACATGCGAATATTTTAGCTCAGTGGGATTTAAGGTCCTACTAAGATAATATATCACATGTTCCGCTCCGAATTCATCTTCTTGAACTAACACCATTCCAATGGTGGAATGCGAAGCTGCGAGGTATAAGAAGTAGTCCTGGTTGTAGTTGGGAGGATGCAACAACGGTGCATGGGTCAACGCGTGTTTAAGTGCATCAAAAGATTGTTGGGCAATCTCGTCCCAAAAGAATTGAGCGTTCTGTTTCAACAACCGTGTAAAACCTTTAGTGACCTCGGCGTAGTTTGGAATGAATCGGCGTAAAAAGTTCGCTTTCCCTTGCAAACTTTGGAGTTGGCGCAAACTCGAAGGAGGAGGCAATTTGATGATAGCTTCGACCTTCGAGGGATCGACGCGAATGCCGGCTTTTGAAACAACAAATCCCAGCAATCGACCCGTCTCTATACAGAAAACACACTTGTGGGGATTCAACCGAATTCGATAATGCCTACACCTCATAAAGATTGCTCGTAAGTGGACAAGGTGATCAGCTCGATGTAAAGAATGAGCAGGCAAATCATCGAGGTACGGTTGCACAATGTGCTTGATGTCATGAAATGCATAAGACATCGCCCGTTGAAAAGTGGCCCCGCATTCTTAAGTCCAAAAGGTAATTTGCAATAAGCAAATGTCCCCCATGGACAAATGAATGCCGTTTTTGGTTGGTCGGCAGGTAGAATATTGATTTGATTATAGCCCGAAAAACCATCCATAAAGGAAAACATTTCACTTCCGGCACAATCATCAATAATTTGATCGATATAAGGCGTAGGATAGTTGTCTTTTGGACAAGCTCGATTTATATCCCTATAGTCGATACAGATTCTTATTGTTCCTTGTTTCTTGTTGACCGGAACAATATTCGATACCCAATCCGTTAACGGGATCGGATAAATGAAACCTGCTTTCAACAGCTTTTCGACTTCTGCTTTAATCGCAGCCGCTTTCCGAGGGTGAATCTGACGCAACCGTTGCCGGACGGGTTTAGCATCCGGGTAGGTCTTTATTTCATGAACAACAATGGCAGGGTCGATTCCCGGCATTTCCTCGTAAGACCAGGCAAACACATCGCGGAATTCTTGGAATAGGGCCTTGTAAGTTTGGATTTCATCTTCTGTACATGCGGCACCTATATGAATGTTCTCCTCAATTCCGGGCTTCACTGAAATATCAATGGGAATAGTACGAGAAATATTCCCTAAATTCAACTCTGAATCAGAATGTTTCGTTGGATTCTGAGCGTCTTTGACATATTCAGCGGTAAAGATAGATGAAAAATCATTTTCAAAAGCATCATCCTTAGGTAAAAACGAAGATCTGTGATGGAGATCTTCCCATGGTAGATCGTCTACACTTAGGATTTCGCGAAGTTGTTCGTCAGATGACACGACTTCGGGAAACGCTATCCGTTCTAAGGTTGAGGTGAAAAGTGATTCTTCACTGACCACATTCATTTGGTCGACTTGGGTTGAACGCGAGTCGGTAAAAGACATGACAGCTTCATAAGCAATTTCATATGGACTCAAAGGCATAGCATCACCGAATGAGTCTATCTCAGATTCAGATGGGACAATCCAAGGATCATCATAAATAATGTTGTCTGATGTAATCATATGAATTGATGCAAATGAAGGGTCTGCGTTGATTGGAGGGAAAGGAAAAGTTCCCAGTAAACCGGAATCTTTAACTAAACCTACGCCAACGTCCCTATAAGGGATTGTCGTCTTACCGACATGCTGGATACTCTCTGAAGAGGCTGGGTCGGATGAAAAGTATGTCAGCTGATCAATGTCACGATCTTACCGTTATGTGGAAACTTTATTACTCTGAAGACCGATGAAACGACCGCTGTCATAGCATATGACCAACTTCGACCCAAAAGAAGGTTGTAGTCTAGAGGGGCATCAACCACCTCCACATCCAGACTAACGGTTTTACCTTCTACCCCTATAGGCAATTCCTGTAGAATACCAAACGGACGGAACCCACGGCCATCAAAGGCCTTAAGGATGGTCGGGGATTGGTTCAACGAAGGAGAACCAAGAGATCTCCAACATTGAATCGACATAATACACGTAGAAGCTCCCTCATCAATCACAGTCCGATGAATAGGCCTGTTTTTTACTATCACTGGAATTTGGAAAGCCATTTGATGGGGTAGACGCGGTGTACTATTTTCTAGATCGAAGATTATTAGATTCGGGTCCTGAACATCAACAGCTCCGATAGCCGACAAAAGTAATTTTCGTTGTGCTGGGCATGATTGCAGCACTTCTAACGCCGACATTGCTGAGGGTGAAACAGCTAAGTCCTCAACAATGTTGTAATTCTGGGCCGCTCTCGCATGTGGATTGAAAGCAGACCTTCGAAGTACACCCTTGGCGGGCGGTTTAATTACTAAGTCCGGGTTAGGTTTCTCGATCTGTAGTGGATCGGAACCAGGAGCTGAGGTTGATGGGTTAGAATGAGAAGATTCTGCTTCCTTACCATCAACAGGATTCTTACTACCATAATCTTGCGATCGAGTCGCAATCCTCACATGAGACATCATCAAAATGGGTTCTTCACTGGCATTCGAGGAAGAACCTATCATCTTATTCTCCTGCTCTGGAAATGGATTTTTTAACACAGCAGGAGTGGGAGAACCTTTGACTATTTTCACAACCTCGGCCCGATGAGGGCAATCTCTTGTAAAATGATCCTCTTCACAAATAAGACAAGGATATCGAGGTTTGCGCTTTTCGTCATTGGTTTCCGACTTTTCCGTTTTCTCCTTCGGAGCCTTGTCTGCTTTAGCCTTCTTCTTTCCTTTCTTCTTTCCACCGTTTTTTGATTTGGCCGTAGATGACTCTACAGCGTGAATATCGGCGGTAAGTTCAGGAGAAGACTCTCCTGTCGGGGAATCGGGCAAAGTGATTATAGGAGTAGTTGAAGCCTTGGAAGACTTCTTCTTGCTCTTTGTATTCACGATACCAATCATACCATCAGCGGCATGAGATCCCGAAGGAGCAGCAGCGATTTGATTCGATTTTGGAAGATCCGGAATCTTCTCGTGTAACGTACCCGACTGAGTGTAAACTAAGTCAAGGTATTGCGCCTGAGCAATGACTTGCTCCTCAGTAACTACTCCGGCCTTAGCTACATCTTCAGTAATCTTCGGTAATAATGATTTAACAAACCATTCAGCTAAGATTTGGTCCGGGATAAAAACTTTCACTAGCCTTCTTCGACGTCTCCACTCATGAATGTGATCAGAAATATACGTGGACGTCGATTGTTTTAGTGAAGTTAATAACTCCGTGCCGTTATCGTATCTGACCGGCAACTGAAAGTGAGTTAAGAACGAGGTAGCTAACTGGCTAAAATTGTAAAAAGAGGCCCGTGGTAACTCAATGTACCACTTGGCCGCGAGACCAATGAGTGTACGCTGGAAAAGACGTAAGCGGATCGAATCATCCGAGATAGAATTTGAAGCACACCAGAGGTGGTAAGTCATCACATGATTGGACGGATCCTCTCCAGACTTACCTTCGAACTTGGGTATATCACTGGGCAACTTATTTGGCATTGGCGGCCAGAACTGAAGATATTGAATTGGATCGTTCGTTAGGCGCGTCAAGTCTGGTAAATCCAAAGTTGCGATAAACGGTAACTGCCGGTTAGGATCTCTAAAACTCTGGGTCACAAGACCAGTCCCAGGAGGAGGATATCCAGGATAACTAGGAACAGGAGTCGCATTTGGGATATTATATCCTCCTGGAAAACCAGGATTAACCGGACCGTACTGGGGTTGTTGAGGTTGTTGATAAGTGTACCCAGGATACGGTTGATACTGGTAAACCGGTTGTTGGACAGCTTGCCCAAGTTGGTACTGTCCCTGGTACGGTTGTTGAACAAATTGAGGTTGAGTAGTGACAACCGTACTTATACCAGGCTGACCTGTAGGCATCTGGACCGTGGTTTGAATCGTAGATCCAGACAACGGTAAAGATGTCTGAGGAGTGGTTACAGAGACAGTAGAAACCGGAGCCGTCGATACTCCAGAAGTAAGTATGGTAGATGTGGCGGTAGTTGCAGCAGCCGTTTGAGATGGAGTACTAGGTGCAATTGGCGGCTGAGTAACTACCGAAGTTACAGAAGTTTGAACATTTGACTGGACAGGTTGCGGTTGCTGGGGTGGACCAGAAACTACGGGTTGTCCAGCTTGAGGTACCAACTGTAAACTTGGCTGCAACACCTGTTGACCCTGTGATGGATCCCACACTAACATTCCGGGGTATTGACCCGTAACAGGTTGAGGATACTGAGATCCATAACCGGATTGAGGATAGGATTGATAATTGTAAGGTGCAGTTCCCATACTTGGAACATATGACTGACCTTGAGGCGGTTGATAACCTTGACTCGAGTATTGACCTTGAGGTTGATAACCTTGAGGTAAATACGGATACTGGGGTTGACCTTGACCTTGAGGTTGGTACCCTTGAGGTTGATACCCTTGGGGTTGCCATCCTTGAGGTTGCCATCCTTGAGGTTGATATTGATACTGAGGTTGACCCTGGGGTACATATTGAGGCTGGGGTTGACCTTGAGGCATGTATTGCACCATAGGTGCATACTGACCTTGAGGTTGCCCCCCAGACACGATTTGTGTACCTTGAGGTTGCCCCCCAGGCGTTAACTGAGGCTGCCCCCCAGGCGGTAATTGGCCACCTTGAGGTTTGGAAACGGGAACTGAACCTGACATCATGTAAATGTCTCCTACACCCAATGGTATATTACCATTGTTTCCAGCTAATAACCCATGATCAACGGGTTGAGGAGATGCCCCCGCAAAGGTACCAGAAAGTGATTGATACCCGGTGGGAACAGAAGGACCGCCGTGTAAGAAAGATTCAGGACTTTGAGTAAACACGGACGACTGACCAGACATATTTACAGGAGTATAAATACCTCCAGGTGGAAAAGGAGTACGAGGTGTAGAAAAACCTACCCCTGAGTTGTCTAAATAATTGGTTAACGAAAGGTACCAAGTAGTACTTCTAGGAGGACTGTAAAAGATAGATTCACGCTCCCTTAGATCAATAGTAAGTTGATCTTCAAGGTTAGAGACGCCTATTTCTTCCTCTGGAGCAAGTTCTTCTATAGCAATCAAACCAGTAGGAAGATTTTCGGTGATAACTCGTTCTATTCTTGGTGAATCTGGAACACTAGAAGTCGGAGTAACAGGTTCAGATATTTCAGGTTCTTCGCCTGTATCACTAGCAGACGAAAAACTACCAACAAGTTCAGAAACTGTAACAGCTTCGGGATTATAACCTGTCTCTAAGCCTTGGTAATCTGAATGGACTACCAAGGAAGATTCTCCTTTTTCAGGTGAACCTACTCTACTGCCACTAGGAGGAGTTACAAGGACCTTTAAACCTTCTAGATTACCGGGGTCGTCTCGAGGAGGTGATCCCCTAAGTCTACGGGATCTTCTCAACAATTCGGCCACAGAAACAACTTCAGGAGACTGGCCCCGAAGTCTACGGGACTGTCTCGGTAATTCCGCCACAGCTAAAAACTTTTAACTACTACACACGAAAACAAAGTAAAATTTCAAATCAAACCACCTAAAGTCTCTAAAGAACCAAACAAATTTGAATCACACGCCTAAAGAATCTAGGGCGTCAAACCAAGCACAAACAGTAGCCTTCCAGACCGAAAACGCTAGTTGGTGATGAAGCCCAACATCGCCAGATTCAGTACAGAAGTGGCGGGTGGAACAGTTACCCCGGCAACCTGCTTAATGAATAGACCGGCACAAGTTCTTCCACTTTAACCGTCTCGAGTGAAGTGAACCCCCCGGAAAATCCAAGTGAGTCTAGCCGACGTCTGCTCCAGGTACAGTGGGATCTTCCCTCCACCGTCACCTCGGTAGAATCCTAAAGATAATGGTCACTAAGGTTACCAACCGCAACAAATGCACCTGGGGGAACAGTCTACACTCCGACAGCACGCAAGGGCAGAGTATCAAGCTCAATCCCCTTGCCGGCTCCTTGACAATAATCCAAGGTTTACCGACAAGTGACCCCTGGCTCCTCGACAATGGTTAATCCGAGGTTTACCGTTTGTAATACGTGCGTGTCTGGCGTCGTTCCCAACGAGGGGGGATTGATCCCCTCACTGGTTCGGACATGAGCTCGTGCTTCTCCTTTAAGAGGAGCTTTCCCAGAGTACAAATGAGACAATTGGATTTATTCTATCACAAGATAAGCTACTTGTTTGGTTTTGTTGTCTTGGAGAGTTAATTACTCACCTACTCCAAGACACTAGCCTGATCTAAATTGGTGTTTCAGAGCCCTAGTAAATAAAAGTTACTACGTCGATTTTACTTTAAGCGTTAATTTTATGGTTTTTCTTAAAGACAAAAGGTAGCGGAAGTGAAACCAATGGTGTGTAGACTCGACTCAAACCACTACAAAGATGCACCTAAGATGATTTACGCTACTTTCCTTTTTTCAATGAAATTCTTAACTAAGAGAGTTGAGAGATGCAAATTTTATAGAAAACAACTTTCTTAGTAAAGACAATCAAAGAAACAATTCTCTTTATCTTTCCAAGCATACAAACATGACCACTCCTTATGTGCATGAAAAACTCTTTTTCTTTCAAAATGCCTCAAAGCTACTTGAAACAAAACTTTTCAAAGGAGATGTTTTTGTATTTTCTCTTTTTAATAAAGCATATAAATCTATTTTAACTAAAATCAATCTTAAAAGCTATAAAATCTATGAAAACTTGACTCACAAGCAAATCAAAAAGAAATTTATTCTAAGCAAACCTAACGAGGTAAAAGCCTACAAAGATGATTCTAGGTTGTTTTACTTGACCAAAATCAAATCAAGGACCAGCTAATGCAGAATCAAAAGACTAGTCAAAACAAAACTCAAATCTTTTTGTTCTTTTTGTAAAATGGAATTCAAGACTTAATCAACAAGCACTTCGAAATTTGCCCAAGAGACCAATCAAAGGTAAGTTGCTCTCACAGGTAAACTTTATGACAGGTCTGACTTCTAAGAATGCTGACAAAACCAGAGAGATCTAAGGCTTGACAACTTCTACCGCCAAAGTCACTACAAGACCTACTCAAAAATCGAACCCTAGGGCTTAAAATTCTATGAAATCCACTAAAACACTCAATGCTATCGAAACAAGTTCAGGTGAAGATCTTTGACAAGAGACTAATGGATCTGGGCAGTAAAAACTAAGAAAAAGCAAAATCTGAGAGAAAAAATGCAAAAAATGGAATTTTCTCAAATTTTAGCAGGGGACGCAGGCAACCCGTTAAAACAGGTGCGGGCCCGCTCTGTGCACACAGCGACAGTGCGTCCAGGGACGCAGTGTGCAATACTCAGAGGGTGCGTCCTACTGGAAAATTCAAGAAAAACTAAAATGAATCTAACCCTAAGCTAACCCACCCAAAAACAAAGTCACAGAGCCAAAAACCAGAAAAATAAACCAATTTTCTCAGAGCAAAGTTCATACAAAGGAAAAGACTTTCACATCAATGGAGTCCCCAGTGGAGTCGCCAATTTGTCAGGCGGAAAGAGTCGATTGTGCGGACACAACCAACCTCCCTAGGAGCCTAAGACTCTCTAGTGACAAACAAGACAAACAAGAGCAATCCTTCTCTAAACATGCATTTACTATATAAGAAATCAAGTGTTTAGATCCTACCTGTAGTCCCACGCTGTTGTAGCAGTCCAGCTCCGCTGATCCGGATGAGCTCCTCCTTCACTTTGAAACCTGCATCCACTAACAATCAAACGATTAAATAGCACTTGATAATCTCATAGAATAAAACATATTTAACACATAGACCAAGGAGTACATGAAACAACTCATAAATAACAAGTTATTGAGAAGAATGGACTCATTTGCATTAATAGGTAACAAAAGGAACAAATACAACCTGAGCCTTGGTGTTGTGCAAGTCCCTCCCAGGGTCCATCAAGAGTTCTCCTTTACTTTGACAAAGCTCACCCACTTCCAAATAGAACAAGCAAAGATGGCAATCTCTCCTCACAAGCTTCTAAATGGGAGTCCTAATTCCAGCAGCATCTACCCATAGAAATGTATAGCTTCCAACCTCCCCTCCTTCTGGCCCAATGCCTGTATTTATAGTGCTCAAGAGGAAGTTAATCAGGTCCACCATCAATGGGATAATCCGCTCTTTGGATGGGATAGCTCCCTTATTGATGGGATAAGTTCCTCTTTGGTAGGGGTGCATGAACCATCTGGAGGCGCTCAATACAAGTCGAACAACCTTCTAGAATGCTCTAGAAATGACCACAAGTAACTTTTTAAAGATGAAACTTGTGCATTTTGACCTTTACAGGGGGACGCACCTGCCCCTTTACATACAGAGCGTCCAAAGACGCAGCTTTTGTGAACATTGGGTGCGTACCCGTAGGTAAGGTTGAGAGAACCTGCGTACCCAGAGATAAATACATTTGTAAAGACTTTCTCTCTTTTTGGAGTTTGACATGGAGAGCAGAGGCATAAGACTTGCCTAAGAGGATAGCATGACTGTTGATAGAGCCATACTAACTGTAAATAGCCATGGTGACATTTTTTAGTGTAACACTGCCCTTATCCAACACTTCCTGAGCAGATGGTTTTGGCACTGTCCCCTCTGGCACGTCATTAATAAAGGTGGACTCTTGCATCACCGTGTCAACCTTTTCCATTGTATCCATGATTCATTCCTTCGTCGGCTCCACTATCTCTTCTGCTCCGAGCCTTTCTTGCTCAGGCCCGTCTTCTTCCATCAGTCCCACAGTCGAGGTTGGTTCTTGTGGAACAGCCTCGGTTTTGGTACTGAAAATTTCTTCTATTTCAAATCTTTCCTCCCTTGGTCTGTCTTCTTCCATTGGCCCCACAGTCGAGGCTGGTTCTTGTGGAACAACCTCGGTTGTGGTACTAACAATTTCTTCTGTCTCAGGCCTTCCTGGCTCTGGTACCTCTTCTTCCATCGGCTCCACTATCGAGGCTAGTTCTTATGGGACAGCCTCAACTGTTTCTTCCACTTCAAGCTCCCTTTCTTCATCCTCCATTTCCATCTCTTCCGGCTCTTCTTGGTCTACGTATTCAACCTCTGCTGGTTCCTCCTCCATTCCTTCCAGTTCCTCTTCTCTAGCAGCTATAACAGCTACTATCTCCTCTTCTGTCAATTCCTGGAATGTTGCCCATGGAATTTGAAACCGGGCTAGTGCATGCATAACCAATAGCCGAACCAGGCCATGGTTAGTAATGACTGCTGCAACTTTTTGCGAACGCCAAGCGAACTGCGCCATCAATTGGAGGCTCTTCAGCAAAAAGAATGGCATGTTCAACGAGAAGACCTCTGACTGTGGAAATCGAAGGTGAGCTAACACCCTGAAATGATACTTAAATACAGTGGTGTATCGCCCTTCGCAAGTTATGTATTTCATTACAAAACCTGCCACCTCGCCCCATGGATGCGGTAATGAGTTCCAGTCATACCCCCAGCCTTTTTGGACAACGTTCTCACCAGCCTGCAGAAATGCCTCAGGGAACTCCGGGAGGGAGGTTCTTCATGAAAACCAACTCTGTCCCTATTGGGGCAATCCACTAACCTCTATGATAGCCTCCTCTGTGACAGGGATTTCTATCCCTCTGACCCGAGAGCTCTCTTCACCCAAATTGAGTGTGAATTCTATTGCAATCCCTTTATCAAATCCCTGCAACCTGTTAAAATAAACATCCCAACCTGCATCGACGAAAATCTGCCATACTTCCCTATTGTTGCGGACCAATGTGGTATCCTCCAGCTCATGATGCACAGCCAACCCACCCATCGTTGTGGAAATAGTAACAGCACTTGGATGTAGTCGGTTGTTGGGGAGAGAGTAGCAGCAACCACATTAACAGCAATGGTGACAACATGGTGGAGTGCGGGGTGAAAAGCGGTGAAAGCGGCCAGTAAATTTTTGAAAAACGTGAAGAATAATGGAAAATCATGGTAATATGGTGAAATTATTACAATGATTAATTCAGATGTAATGGGAAAAGACCGATTGGTTATTGAACGTACATAATTCAAATTCCAATGCATCAGCAATTATTATGAAATCACGGGATTTTTGGGTTACCATTCACACCAGATTTGGTAATGATGTATCATTATTATGGTTTTAATGTGTCGTCATTTTTTTATGATGGGAGCCCCCCCCCCAACTTAAATGTGGTCGTACGTGGCACATATGTGTCTCATTAATGGAATATTTTAATTGAATCCATAAGAGTCAACAAAGACGTACCTAGTGACCTACCAGTTGGTGGAGTAACGACATAGTAACCAGCGGAGTAACAACAGTGGTGGAGTAACAGCAGTGGCAGAGTAATAGCACTGACAGAGTAACAACAGCGGCGGAATAACAGCACCGATAAAGTAATAGCAACGGTGGAATAACAGCATCCAACACTTAGAAAAATTTTCAAGAGTAACAGCAGTGGTGGAGTAACAGCACCGACGGAGTAACAATAGTGGCAGAGTAACAGCACCAACTGAGTAACAGAAACGATGGAGTAACAACATCTGACACTTAGAAAAAATTTCACGAGTAACAGCAGTGGCAGAGTAACAGCATCGACGGAGTAACAACAACGGCGGAGTAACAGCGCCGATGGAGTAACAACAATGGTGGAGTAACAGTATCCGACGCTTCGAAAAATTTTCAGGAGTAACAGCAGTGGTGGAGTAACAACACCAATGGAGTAACAACATCAACTATTACTTGGAAAATTTTGCCAGGTCCTCCTTGTCAGATTTTGATCATTATCCCTACAAAAGACAGACAAATAAGTAGTAACAGCATATTATTATTATTATTATTATTATTTTTGGAAGATCAGAAGGCAGAGAGAACATTCTCTGCACCAACAACCATCAAACCAGATTTATCAGAGAGATGTTTGATGAAGGCATCCTTAGAAGTTGGACAGTGGTATAATTTCAGACAATGTCCATTCACTAAGAAAGAAGTATGAGTATCATCTATTGTAACCAATCTAACTGTTCCATTGTCAAACACAGCGTCCACTTCATAGGGTCCCATCCAGCGAGTGTGAAGCTTCCCTTTAAAATCTTTGAAATGGGAGTCATAGAGAAGTGCCCAATCTCCTGTATGAAACACCTTGTTCTTGATAAATTTATTGTGCCATTTCATTCTCTGTTGTTAAATAGCAATATTTTTCTAGACAGCCACTGAATGGGTTTCATCTAACTCATTGATTTATTCCAGCCGGTGTTTCTAGGCCTCTGATAGATCTAATCCTACTTCCAAAGCTGTTATGAGCGTGTTGATCTCAAATTCTACCGGAAACAAGGGGGATTTCCCATAGACTAACTCAAATGGTGAAAACCTAGTTGTATTCCGCCATGTTGTCCTGTATGCCCAGAGAGCTTCTGGAAGTTTCTGAGACCAATCCCGACGATGGCTTGCTACAATTTTTGTCAAGATATTTTCCAATACCTTGTTTGTACTTTCTACCTATCCATTTGCCTGGGGGTGGTAAGGAGTTGTCACCCTGTGTTTGACCCCATATTTCTGCATAAGCCTTGCTATCATGTGGGATGTGAACTGTGCCCCTCCATCTGAAACGATCTCCCTTGGAGTACCATATCGAGCAAAAATCTCTTCAAAAAGAAAATTTGCAACCACCTGTTCTGTTTCTTTCGCAACAGCCCTGGCTTCCACCCACTTAGTCACATAATCAGTGCAAACCAGAATGTGAACCTTTTGATGAGAAGGTGGGTTAAAAGGTCCAATAAAATCAATTTCCCACTTCTCAAAATGTTTGAGGACTACCTGGGGCTGCAATGGCATCTCATCCGATTTTCGAGGCTGCCCCACGCATTGACAATTGTCACATCTTCGGACATAGTCACGAGCATCACGAAAGATGGAAGGCCAATAGTATCCCATTTGTAGCACCTTATGGCCTGTTCTTTTATCTGCAAAATGTCCTCCACAAGGGCCATCATGGGTAGCCTTCAATATCTCATATATGTCATCCTCAGATACATAGCACCGAATTTGCTGATCAACCCCTGTGTGAAAAAGGTACCCTGCCATCCATGAATATCGGGTACTATGATGAATAATTTTTTGTTGTTCCCTGTATGGCAAGTGACGAGGTATGTTCCCTGTAGCAAGATAGTTAGCAATATTTGCATACCATGGAGTGTTAGCAGAAATTGCAAAGAGATGCTCATCTGGAAAACTATCTTCTATGGGTGTACCTTCAGCATTATTATCTAGTCTAGACAGAAAATCAGTAACCACATTGTCCTTTCCCAGTTTATCTACTATAGTAATGTAAATTCTTGAAGTAACAACAGCCATCTCGTAATACGACCAAGATTAATGGGTTTATTCATCAGATACCTGGTTGCTGCATGATCAATGTGTACAAAGGTGGGATACCTAGTAATATAATGTTGAAACTTGTTGATGGCATAGATGATAGCAAGAAATTCTTTTTCAGACACTGTGTAGTTTAATTCAATAGGAGCCAACTTTTTACTAACATAGTAAACTGCATATGGCATCTTGTCCACTTTCTGTCCCAAAATTGCCCCAATTATTGTCTGAGAGGCATCAGCATGAATATGAAATGGTAATGTCCAGTCCGGCCCTCAAAGGATCAGAGCTCTACAGACAAGTTCCTTGATTTTCATAAAGGCTGCATCACAATCATATGTCCACACAAAATCTGCATCTTTTGTCAGTAATTGAAAAAGTGGTTGTGCTATCTTAGCAAAATTTTCTATAAAGTGCCTATAATAACTAGCACAACTAATAAAGCTACGTACCTGTGTGGGTGTTTTGGGTATTGGGAAGTGCAATATTACCTTTATATTGGTTGTATCCATTCGAATTCCAGTAGCTGAAAGTAAATGTCCCAAGACTATTCCTTCTTCCATCATCATGTGGCATTTCACTGTGCTTAAAGAGACATGCACCTGTTTACATCTTTTAAGAAATTTTTCCAAATTTTCCAACCCTTCTTCGAATGAGTCCCCATATGGAGTAAAATCATCCATATAAATCTCAACATTTTCATTTACCATATCAGAGAAAATCCATAGAATTTCCCTTTGGAATGTTGTAGGCGCATTACAAAGACCAAATGGGAGGACCCAGTATGCAAAAGTTCCCCAAGGGCACGTGAAAGTGGTTTTATCCTGATCCTCGGGAGCTATCTGGATTTGGTTATACCCACTAAATCCATCCAGGAAGGAGAAGAACTTCTTCCCAACCAAAGTATCTAAGACTTGATCAATGAATGGTAACGGAAAATGGTCTTTTTGTGTTGCCTTATTTAATTCTCTGTAATCCACACATATCCGCCATTTACCATTTTTCTTGGGAACAATCACCAACGAGGAAACCCATTGGCTGTCCGAAATGGGGTAAATAAATCCTACATCCAGTAGCTTTTGAAGTTCTTCCTTGACAATGTTTTTCAGAGCGGGGTTCATTCTCCTCTGGGGTTGTCTTACAGGGCGACAATCCTCTTTGATGTATATATGATGGGTACATAAATTGGCAGGAATCCCTTTCATGTCTATGTAGTCCCAGGCGAAGGCTTCTTTGTGTTTTCGGAGAACATCTAGGAGTTGTTTTGTCTGGGATTCTGACAGATCTGGATTAATATTTAGGGTCTTCCCTGGCTCTATCTCTACAAAAACACTGTCATGGGACACAGTTGTGGGCAGTTCCTCATATCCGTCTGTTGTTTGAATATTTTCCTACGTTTCACAGCTCAAGACAGATTCTAGAATTCGTTGATTTGAATCTGAAACATAACAGTGATCACTAATTAAAGTGGTAATTGTGTCATATTCTGTTTCTGTTTCCAGCTAACAGGCTTGCCCAATAGTAAGGACTGGTCTTAATTCCTCATCTTCAGGTTCATATTCTTCCCTTGGTAGAGGTTTCTTGCGGCCAGCTGGCTTCACTGATGAGCTAGGTTCTGCAGGAGGGTATAACACAAGGTTTTTAGTAACCTGCCCATTTGAGATAACCATATGCCCATAATGACACCCAATGTATGCGTCTGCGGTTGCCAACCATGGTCTTCCCAGAATCAAGGGATGGCCACCAGCTGGGGATTGTGTTTGTAGCACTAGGAAATCCACAGGGTAATGCCATGAATCAACTGAGATTGTAATGTCCTCCAACTTCCCTACCGACTTGACTGTAGATCGATCTGCCAGCTCTAACACAGTAGGTGTATGTTTCAAGTTTTGAAGACCTAGTGCATGCATAGCTTCAGCAGTGATGACATTTATGGCAGCACCCAAATCTACCAGCACATTTGGAATTTCTACTCCATTAATTTGCACAGTTAGAATTGGGTTCCCAGGATCCCCATATTTCACAAGCATAGCTTTTCCCATCATAAAGTCTGATAGCTTTCCCATCACATGAATGGTGAGTGGGTCCCTTGATTTCTTTCTAGGCTTTTTAGCACAATATTCTCTGAGAGTTTTTGCATATATAGGTACGTCCCTCATAGCTTGTAATAGGGGAATCTTGACAAACAGATTTTGTAACTCCCCTAACAAGTCAAACTCAGCTTGAGGGATCTGTTTACTCAAGGCCAATCTTTCCAGATAAGGCGGGTCAGCTCGGTGTTCTTGAGTAATTAGCGGTTGAGGAGATGTCTAATTTTTACTAACTTGGTTCAATTCCTCTTCAACTGGTTCTTTCGCCTCACTGCCAACTTGTTCAATAATAACAGGTGAGGGTTGAGCATCTACTACCCACCCGGATCTCAAATTCATCTCATAAAGTTCTGCAGTGGAGATGCTATATGAAGGTAGGTTGAGGGTGTCAACTTGCTGAGCCCCTTTATTGTTAGGATTTGGATTGGGTTGGATAGGAAGTTGAGTACGAATGGGTTGATTACCAAGAGGCACATTAGAGGGAAACTGAAGTTGTTGTTGTGGTACTGACTGGGGAAACTTCCCAGGAGGAGAGGGTCCACGCCAGTTCGAAGTCCATGAAGAATTCGAACTAGTTTGAGGAACCCACTGCTGCCAGGGTGGAAACTGATATTGTGGCCACATAGGTGGATAAGGCATAGACTGAGGACCCATATTAAAATTATTGAAATACTGAGATGGATCCAGAAACATACCTTGATTTACATTTGGTGGTCGAGGTTGCCATGGCTTTTTGGATCCCATAAAATACAGCTGGTCCATCTCTTCACTTGTCCCTTGAAAAACCGCTTTCAATCCTGGCAAGGAGGGACATGAACTGGTTGCATGACTCAGCTCGCAGATTGCACATTCTTCTACGGAGTTCAATGGACATTCACTCTGTGGATGCTTCTTTCTACATTTCGGGCAAAATATAGCCATAGTCCTTTCCAATTCCATCTGTTTCTATTTTACTTGTAATGTATCCATCTGTGCAGATAAGGTACTCAGGATATTAGTCCTTAAGTTATCCAGCAGATTTCCAATTTCTGCCTTCGTGACACCCCCATCAGATACTTTTGTTGACCAAATTCCCTGTTTATTCCTTGCAACTCCCCTCAAGAACTGAATGCATAGCTCACAAATGGTATCGAAGTCCTATTTTGATATGTCTCCCTTTCCTACTATGTTTAACAGCTCCAGAGAGTCTTCTCGAAAGGTCCGAATAAGGATAATTTTCAAAATGTCCTTATCCACGGTAGAATGACCTAATCTCTGTAACGTGTATTTAAAACATTCCTCACAGTCCTCCATGTTCTTGTCTTCTTTATGCATGAACTTCAAAAGTTCTTCCTTAATATCTTGAGATTTGCAGTAGTCCTGATACTTCTCCAGAAAAGAGGTTTTCATACCATCCCATGTGGAGATAATATTTCCTCCTAGACCCATAAACCATCACAGGGTTGTCCCTTTTAATGTAGTAGGGAAGATTTTTAGTTTATGAGCATCGGTTATGTAATCATATCCCCGACACACAATATAAAATTCAAACAGGAATGTGTCGGGATCTTCAAAAGCCAGCCCATGAAATCTAGGTAAAGTTGTCAAAGGAATGGGCTTCGTTGGTGCACCAGTCCCAAGACCCTCAATTGGGAAGTCAATAGTAGAGGTTGTGGGTGCCATGAATACCCCCCAATAATCACTAGGGATTTCAACAGGTTCTACAGGGAATGATGGAGGGGAGCTTATTACAGAAGTTTGAGTTGCTTTAACAGCACTCCCTTTATCCCTTGGTGATATGAATACCCATACAACTTTCTCCTCTGTGTCACAATGGCTTTATTTTCCAGGCCCGTTCTTTGCAACTTCTTCCCTCCTACTGGAATGGGCTGGTCCCCCAGATCTTTTTCTTGCGACTTCTTCTTCCTCTGTTACCAACAACGGTACTCCATCAGGTACACTGTTGCATACCTCTTCTGCTGTTGGAAGGGTTTGTTGGGTTCAATCAACATGGGTTATTGTAGATAGCACTGGCTATTCTACAAATTGTCACTCATATTTTGCTCGAGTAACTGGCCTTACAACAGCACAAGAATATGCCCCTAATTCAACTTTTGCGATGATTTTCTGGATATAAGTATTCCTTCCCAAATCCTATCCTCCCTTCTTTGGGGCTCTTCCTCTACCCCTTTTATTCGAATCTTTGTTCATGCAAGTTGGTGAGAGGAAAATGTCTAAATTAAGCCACTATGCTCAGGACCTGGAGCAGGGTGTCAAAAGACCATTCCCTCCCCAGGACGAGAGATTGATTTTTAGCAAACAAGAAAGGAAAGCAACTAAAAAGAAATCTAGGGTTCAGGACCTAGAGCAGGGTGTCAAAAGACCATTCCCTCCCCAGAACGAGAAACCAATCAAGAAAAGAACACACATACAAGGAAATCTAAAGCTCGAGACCTGGAGCAAGGCGTCAAAGGACCATTCCCTACCCAGGACAAGAGATTAGGTTTTATCAATGCAAAAAAAATCAGAACAGTTAACCAAAGCAAGAAACTCGGCCCAAAAACAACGAAAGCAACAAAAATCAAAATACTACACTCAGGACATAGAGCAGGGTAGCACTTCCCTCCCTAAGACAAGAGACTGATCCTCTGGTCAGATCATGTCTTGCACCTTGTTCAACTTCCCCAGCAACGGTGCGAAAATGTTGGTGTCCGAGTGTGAATAAACTATTCAACCCTTTCCTACATTAATTCATCAATCTGGGTGTGTACAATTTTCAAGGTAATGTGCAAGGTATATGGACGGGCAAGGTTACAATCTCACATCAACCAACGATTCGTGACTAAGAAATTAAAGCATTGTTGTAACAGTAATGGGAAATAAATTGAAAAACTTAAAAGGCATTCACAAAAATCAATAGAGATTGAGGAGAACAAATCCCCAAGACAGATAAGGGCAGAACAAATAAAAGAAGGCATTCCCTGGGCATACTTTGATGGGGCCTCACAGAATAATAGGGCAGGAGCAGGAATGATCATACATGTTGTCTAGTCAATTTAACGTCTTAAATTCCTCTACATAAATTATCAATCCGGGTATCGTAAACTGATGAAGTTTGGTGCACCATATGTGCTTAGTTAACCTTTTTCTTACTTCGTTGTTTTATAGATTTTATTTTGTTTTGGGGTTTTGTTTTTGTTGGTTTCCTAAAGTGTCTAATGCAAATGGAAATCCTATTCTAAGGTCTTAAGAATACTTTTAAAGGACAAGTATGGATAGAGATTTCAAGACAAGGCCTAAGGCCTAAGTCCCTAATGGTAACTTCCAAAACTTTAGCACTTCAAAAGATCTCAAAACATGTTATTGGTGGAATTAGTACTTGAACAAAAGTGTAAATATGCAGCTACTTCAATCAAAATGGAATGCAACAACCAATCAATGAGCTAGTGACTATGAAACCCAGTATCCTTGCTGTTGTATGAAAAAGAAAGTAAAAACTGAACTTAAAGCAACTCAAAGACTGAAAGCAAAGCAACTAATTCATCACACTACTTCAACTCTTCTGATCCTTTACCCTTCAGCTCAATCTACCTTATGGGAAGCAATCATGAACAAGTTAAGCAATATGATATCTAAATTGCAAGAAATTAAATTGCATAAAGGAAACTAATCACACTACTTCAACTCTTCTGATCCTTTACCCTTCAGCTCAATCTACCTTATGGGAAGCAATCATGAACAAGTTAAGCAATGTGATATCTAAATTGCAAGAAATTAAATTGCATAAAGGAAACTAATCACACTACTTCAACTCTTCTGATCCTTTACCCTTCAGCTCAATCTACCTTATGGGAAGCAATCATGAACAAGTTAAGCAATATGATATCTAAATTGCAGGAAAGTAAATGAGCAAAACAAAACTGATTGAAATAACAATGCTGGAATTAGAACTCAAAAAAAATAAATCAGCAGAAGGACAAGATGATTCCGTCATGTCATTAGTCATTAAAAAGCTATGTGCATTACTAACCTACAATCAACCGGTTGAACACACTTGCATGAATTAAAATTGCATGAATGAAAAATCTAATCTACCAACTTGAAAGCAATAAAATGACATAATGAAATCAAAGAAAAATTTACAAAATGAAATCTACTCTACCTTACATTCTAATATGCT
Source organism: Pinus tabuliformis (assembly GCA_031772625.1). Taxonomy (NCBI): domain Eukaryota; kingdom Viridiplantae; phylum Streptophyta; class Pinopsida; order Pinales; family Pinaceae; genus Pinus; species Pinus tabuliformis. Next base: position 1,296,496,009 of record CM062807.1, read on the forward strand.
CCATGACATCTACTTCACATCTCCTTCCATGTTGAGAACATCAAAGCTTTATTCAAATTCTTCAAAATTACAAAGTACAACAAAGCTCTCCAAAGCTTTCAAAAGCCATCAAGGAAGAACTACAAACTCACAAGCTAAAAAGACTTAAGAACTCCAAACTCTAAGCTCTCAGCTCCCAAATGAAGGAGAGATATCTCCTATTTATACAAAAAGATGAGAAGCCATGTCATTAATGAGAGTCCATGAATCTCTCCCTCTACCTCTAGAGTCCTAATCAAAATAGGAACTGATAAGACACATGTCTTCTTAGAGTTACAATACAATTAGGAGATGTGACACATATCCTCATGATCCCATGATTCTTTCCACTCAAATTCGAGTTTGGCCTTAGAGTGCCACATAAGGGTCTTCTAGAAGCCTCCTTTCAACCTACACATGTCAACAATCTCAACCCATTTGTTAGGTATAAGCATATGCACATTATTTTCTAATTTTTAACCACAAATTCACTTAAAAGGCTTAGAATTAATAAAGATTGGAAAAACATAAATGTGGCCCAATGATAATGAAAGTGGGATGAATGTGGTGACATAGTAGTGAAATGGACGTGATATAATGGACATAATAGTGAAAGTGTAATGGAAATGACATTTTCAAGACTCAACACATGTAAACACAAATCAGTCTTACAAAGCTTCAGTTGGACTAGGGACTGGATCCAATAACTTTGCAGAGATGTCAGCCTTAAAACTCCTTCTCTGTTGGCTCATCCAAAGGAATATCTTCACGATTCAGATCTTCGAAGATTCTCTAAACGTTATTAACTGGGTTAATGGTCAAAGCACTTGCAAAAATTATATATTGAAATCATTACTTGAAGAAATACAGGACCTAAAAATCTCCTTTAACAATTTCTCTTTGTGTCATATATACAGGGATCGTAATGATTCAGCAGACAAACTTTCTAAGGAAGGTTTGCAGCAGAATCTGGGCAGCTGGAAAATTGTAGAGGAAGATCATGGACAGATCCGTGTGTCGGATCAGCCACCTCATATCTAGATCCTTGGATACCGTTTCAGTCTTTCTTTTCATCACAGTTCTGTTATTTTCATCTTAGTCTCTTTTTTGAAACTTTGAAAAATGGAATCTAAAAACTACAAAACATTCTGCTAAATATCCTTTTATGTAAGGGTTGTTTTCCTCTCCGGAGGAGACCCGCATTTTGACTGTTTCATGTCCCTTTTTGGAAGGTTTCTTATGGTTTATGGCTGGGAAAGTTTTGAGCTTAAGGCTTGAACGGTTTTCAGCAGTTTTTTTCATGGACAGGTGGTCTTTCTTTAGGAAGGACAGTTTTGATCGCAGCAGTTGTATGGTCTTTTTCATAACAGCAAAAGGAATGCTAAGGCATATGCAATGTAACTTTTTATCACTTCAATAAAAAGTTCGCTTTTTCTTCGGAAAAAAAAATAAATAAAAAATAAAAATAAATAAAATAAAATCAATAGAGATCTGTAAAAACAATAAGAATAAACACACAAAGAGTAAAACATCATACACAAAAGAAATACGCAACACCTGATCAGAAGAGCGGGCCCAGCTCTCTGATCAGGGTTGCGTTAATTTACAACTAAGGAAAGAACAACAAAACTGCTTGTATTATATTAATCTGTAAAAGAGTTGTTACAATACATATCTCTGTGCAGCTAACCCTTCGCACAGGAATAAAACCCTTTTTATACAATACATGGGTAATAACATATTCCCCAAAACCTGGCAACTAAATGCCCAAAATATACAATAGTTCAGAACATCAACTAGTTGTTGAGAGAGAGAGAATAGAAACAATCCCAAATAAGCGTGAAAATAGCTGTGAGTTGGTTATCCTGTCACAGCGTTGCCGAACAGTTGTTGTGAATCGCGTAACTGCTCCTACATGTTGTGAAAGTGATACCTATTCACTGGAATCTGTGGAAATAACAAGTTTTAGTAGCTCGCACAGGTAAAACCCCTGTGACTTTACTTCATCAATTAAATATTCCAAGAGACATAAGAAAGAAGGGTTACCTCATGAGTTTATCATAATAAATTCATATCAATTAGTGCAAAAAGGATGGAAGGATGGGTGAAACTGTAAGGAAAAGATAACCAGATTTGGTGCCCAACACCTCCAAATCTGGATATCTTCGGTTCAAATACCTCCTTTAATTCAAATGTATGTTTGGTTTAGATATCTCCACTTTAATTTAGGTATTTGGAATCCAATTCCTTATAATAGTTTGCAACTGGGTTCAAACTAGGTATCTCTTAGTCCATATTAATGACAATATGTGACTGACACTCTCTCATTTCCATCAACTAAGGAAATTTGATTTGTGTTATAAGAAATTGAATCTGATCTGGTATAAGAACCTCAATACTACACTATGACCATATGGTGTTCATCGAAGCTCGAAATTCAAACTAGAATTGGTTTCCCAACTGTTTGACCTGCAATTTCGGTCCTTCTTGCAACCAACAACGAAAAAAACCTAGGTATACAATCTCCATGATACAAAATTACAATCATATAGAGAATAAACACACTATTGTATTTATTCTAACTGAAAGGGAAGATTACAAATTTACAATTCAAATATAGTCTTCCTTAGGTTAGATTCGACCTCTTCGCTCTAACTCTTACACACACTTCTCCTCTCTAGTCTCTCTAACTCTCTTAATTACGATAAAAAAATCTCTTACATAGAGTTATCGTACCCAACTCAAAAAATTCAATTAGTTTTTCTAGATTATCTAACAAATTCCTAATTTGGCTAATTATATCCCTTTACATAGAAACTAAATGGCACTCAACCTACCCTCTCCAGCAATATAGATTCCTTTCAGATTTACAACTAGGAAAATATTACGATTTAAGTAAAATTAAGGAAACAATCTTCCTTTACTAAATGAATTGACCTAAGAAGGTCAAAAATGGTTTTGACTGCTAGATGCTCTTGCATTATCATTCATAAGGAGATTTTCCAATGGCTTAATTATTTGATAACCCTTGATCCCTTGCAAAATGTTCATCCTTATGTCGATTGTAGATTTTGGAAATTGAATGCACATGATCAAATTCAAAAACTTGAATTTTCTCATGTTGGTTTGATTTTTGAAATTTTCCTGAATATGTGATCAACATATGAATATTTATAATTGTACACACCTCAATGTCCTCTACTTGAATGGAAATAAACTTATATGAAAGATTATGTTAAAAGCAAATATGTTTTTCTTTAAACTAAGTTGGGGCTAACCCAAATTTTGGATGGGAAAATGATATGCCCATCTATGAGATACTATCACCAAAATATTGCTAATAAATTTACTATAATAATATCTTCATTCAACCAAAACAATAACCCTATTTCAAAAACATGTGTACGATGACCCATGGCTAACTAAATTTGATGGTTATTGCAACTTTTATGGTATTAATAGTCTATATTTACTTGGTCTTTAGTGGATGATTTCTATAGTGTTCACTGATAGTTGTATTTGTTGGTATGACAGGACAACTCATGGTTTTTGTGATCTTCCTATGCAAAACACGTTGTTATGTTTTTTCATACCACTAGGCCGTATTAGGTGACTATGTCATACCACCATGCCATATTAGGTGACTATGTCTTATGATTGAAAGCCATTTTTTCCCTAATACTCATTGATACCAAAGCTGCCAAATCTAAGATTTCACAATATTTTTATAATCCCTAAAATTTATTTTCTAAGGTTAATATCTTTAGCTATATACATAGGTATTCTGGTAGGTTTTCTTCTATGCTCTCTTTTATTCCACAATTCCCCATACTTATATTGTTGGCTTGAGGGGGCTTGACCTAGGTTCAACATTAATTAGCCAAACAAATCCCTACACTACTGGCCCTTTCGGCATTAGCCCGTGGAGCGCAGACCAAAGTCTCACCCGAAGCAGTATGGGGGGATGCTGGAACCAAGTTTCCACACCCTGAGATGGTTGTGATGTCGTTTGATTCCTTCTATCCCTACCTTCATGCAGGTCGCTTCGCTCTAGGGCTTGCAAGACTAGCCCTCTAATTCGTCCTTCCGTACCACCGCGAAAGGGTACGATCGACCTTCGCGCAGCCGTAACCTGTGGCTTAGGTACTTTCGCACTGTTATGGCAGCGTGTCGTGCAAATTCCCCAATTAGTCTAAGTGATTTGCTTATCTCATCAAATACTTAAAGTTAACACCGCGTAAGTAGATATTCATAATTGCGTTCAATTATTCAATGTAATTGCATTCATTCACGCATAATATAAGCATAATAAAGAAAATTCATACATAAAATATCTAAACACAACAACAGAACAAAGACACATAAATTGCAGAATATCTCCTTTTATTAATATCTTCCAAGTGTTACAACTTTTGTCTGCCTTGCGCACACAACTGCAGGGGTCTGCGCACTCAACTGCATACTTCTACCCTAGGCCTCTGTGCACTCAGCTGCAGAGCCTCTACCTACCCTATGACCCAAGACTAAGACTTCTTCTTCATATCTATCACTCTATTACATGATCTGCCATTCTCTATATGTCTCTAACTACTTAGAGCTTATCTCTTTCTATACAATCCCATGGACCATGGGTAGGTCTCTTACAGCCAAATTTACTTTACAAAACTAAGGGCGGAATACCCTTTTTGACACATAATACCTTCGCACTCCATGACCACAAAATGCGGAGTCTTTACAATTATATTACAACAAAAGACTTAAACATGGGCTTTTAGCCCCAAAACTACCCTTGGGGGATCCCGCTCCCAACATGCCCCCAAAACAAACATCATGACTCGCCCTCGAGTCACTCGGTAGGCACAGATATCTTTGCACAAAAACCATCCAACTTTAACCAGATGACCACAACTTCGGCCATGCACTGAGCTACTGCCTACTTTGCATCTTCAACTATCTTCTCAGTTACTGCTCCTACGCTGAAGCTTTTGTTGTGTTGCTTGCAGAGTCACAAGCTTGTCTTCAATGTTTCTTGTGACTGCGTAAGCTTCTTCCAGCCAGGTCTTTAGTCACGCCTTCAACATTGCTTCCTTGTGTAGCGCTGCGTACACCTATTCCTTCAGTTGCTTGGCTTCCTGCAGCTTGGTTAACCTCTGTGTCAGCGCAACAGTTTGTGCTATGCCCTTAACTTCGTCATAGCATTGTTGGAGTTCGCACGCTTCCGTCTCTAGCCTTTGGATGTTTGGGTCCTCCTGCAAGCTAGTCAGGACCTCAAACGATTGCTCAAACAACTGTGTGCAATCTGCTATTGCACTCTCCACCACCGCGACTGCTTCTGTGACAGCGGCAGTCCGTTGTTCCTTTACCTCTAGCGGTGTTAAAGGCTAGGCCCTCAACTGGAGCTCTGTAATCTATAGGTTTAGCTCCAACTAAACCTGCACCATCTCTGTCTGAGTGTCACGCACCCTTGTGGCCAATTTGCGGATGTGGACCTCGACTGACACCTCCTTCGAAATGGCCAACTCTGGGACCATTCTGCATGCCTCCTCCACAACCTACATGATCTTCTTGCTCTGATTGGTCGCCTCGGCCTCAGTAGTGATGGAAACATTTCTCTGTAGAGCCATCTGTTTGTTGTTTATCCTCTGTTCGCTGATCACCTAGAGCGTGCGGTGCTCATGGGCCCTTAGCTCTGCAATTACTCCATCCTACAAGAGGTGGAGTGCTTCGCGCGGAAGTGCTGCCAGGTTCAGTCCAACTCCCTTCAAGGTGTTGACAGTGGGCTTGTCAGCCTCATTTCTCATGGTCAGTGCTCCATCTGGCAGCACTATCACAATGGAAGCCTTTGTGTGCAGCACATCAACAGCCTCTGACGTGCTGATAGCCAAGCTAGTAGATACCATACCAGCTTGCGATGCACAGGTCTGCAACTCTTGTAACCCAGTCTGGATAGCCCCTAGTATGATCTGCTACTGCTTTTCAAATTGTTGTAGGGCCTTCACGGTGACATCTCGGACTATGTCACCGATGTCATATAAGTAGCCCTCCGTCAATGTGATAGGGTCCAGTGAAGTCTTGGTCACTTTGGATTTCTTTCTAGACCCACCCTTCTCCAGCACTCTCAGGCGCTTAATGCGAGCGAACGTCTCCTAATGGTCCACGCCGTGCTGCTCTGTGTCCTCCTCTTTGGTCTCAAGTGAAGGCAACCACATACCTTTTTCGGAGCCCCGCTCTGTGCCACCTGTCTAATTTCCTGCCTCCTTTCCTGTCTATTCCTCCTGGGCCTTCTTAGCGGCCTCCTTTTTCCTCTTTTCGACCATTTGCACCATCTTCAGCTTGGCCTCCTCCTTCTTCTTCTATGTAGCGAACTTCCTTCCACCCACTACCAAGTTTGTAGTGGTGCGCCACTCTGCCAGACATTTATCAAGCACCGCATCGATGGTGTCATCTGTGGCTAGGTACAATAAGTCGTACCACTTTTGTGCAAGGTCCTTAAGTGCCCTGATAGATACGCAATGGAAATCAGCTTTAAAATCGGCATAGCTCTGCAAGTTAGCGTATACCGTGGGTGACAATTGCGGCTTGCGATTGATGGCCATCCTGATATTCATTTCCATCAAGATCCAGAAGATCTTGTTGTCTCGAACTCGCTCCGCGTCCTTGGTCACCCACAACGAAGCGTACTTCGCTGCTTCAGGAAGGTCTGGTGTGACCGAAGGGAATTGTCTCTCCTCTGGTAGCTCCCACGCTACCAGCACAATCGACAACAAGAGCCACGTGTAGTGGAAGGTCTTGCTTTGCTCTTGTGCTTCATGGCAGTTCACCAGGAACTCTCCACAAAGGTAGTCCGACCAGTTAAACTGGACTCCTTCCGCACATTGTTGTGCGAGCGCGACGACAGGCGCCGACACCTCGTTGGCATGACACTTCCGCATCACCTTCCCTGCAAGGATCTACGTTGCTACCTTCACAGCAGGGTCGAAGATGCTGGAGATAGCGTACCCGCATGGCTTCTTTATCATCTTGAATTTCTCCTTCATTGATTCTGCGAGTGCCTGCTCGCCACCCTTACCACCAAAGATCATAGCTAGATTTTCCCCTGTATACGGCAGGCGCGTTATGCGATGAATCAACATATCTGTGATGGGTATCAGCTCCTCCAGCCACAGACACCCATCATGCACCAAGCACAACAGCTACTTGATGACCAATAATGTCACTAGGGTGCGGTTATAGTGCGGCACCCAGAGCAAGTTCAACAATCCTGCCTTCTCTACCCCCTTGAGCCACCTCCGCGGCTCCAGTGTGGTCATTCCCGTATTTGTGTCTATGATGCGATGCATCAACTGCTCGGTTTCCAGGTGCGGGAACTTCTCGTGGTCCGCCAAGTTCCAATCTTCAAGCTTCAGTATCAGCACTCGGGCCAAGCACGGATCGTCGAAAGTAATTGCATCCAGTAGTAGAGGGATTTGCAAGGGAGTCTTACTCTCATCAATATCCTTTGGGACCTTGGACTTAGGCTTGCATGGAGGGACATACTCCGGCAACCATGTAATAGGGTCCACACCATGGGTTTCAACCTCCTCTACTTCAACCCCGACATCCTCATCATCCATTGGGATGTCTTTAATGTCCTCCTCCTCTGCCTCTAGGTTTATAGCCTTACCTTTCTCCTGGGCAGTGGGCTTTGGTGGGTTTCTCCTTAGTGACGCATGCGCCGATATGGTAGGCTGCTTGCCCTTCTTGTCCTTCGCGGTCTCCTTGGTTAGGGTTGGATTTGGTCTCGGTGTTCTCGGTGATTTAGGGACCTCCGCCAATACTTCGACCACTTCCGAAGTAGCTAATTCTGCCTCTCTCTCCATTTCCTGTGTCAGTTCCTCTACTACTTGTTGTTTATTGATAACTTCGGGGGGCAAAGACATGATCTTCCGTAAGAATTCCTGTGTGTCTGCCGGCAAAGCCACAAATACCCCAGAAACTATCAGAAGCTCGTATTTCTCACAATTCATAGGCACTTGAGAGCTCAACAGCTGAATACTCAAAATGCCAAGTGTTTTTCGCTGGACAGCCACTTGTAATTTATAGGGCATTTTGAATTAAAATCCAACCATTCCCCCCAAAATCGGTTCATTAATGCAAGATTTGTGGCAGATTTTCAAGGATATAAGCCATATTTTTCATCTTAAATGTTGGCCGCCCGCTCCATTTGGCCTCAATTATGTTGTCTTTTCATGAACAGTGACTTTAACGGTCATTTTCTGGCCGACCTGCGCGATTTCTCCTTGGGTAGCGTACCTCCCTCCACGTCGTCACGGACCCAATGACACATCCTTGCTTCGCACCATCTTCCAATCACGCAGCTCTCCAACCCAGGAAATGTAATTTATAGTCTCGTGCTTCCTTTCAGCTGCCATGAGCGCTAAGACTGTGCTACCTTCATTTAGTCACATGGTGAACTACTGGTGTATGGATTCAAGAGACTGTCATTCACCTTTCCTGGGAAGGGTTCGCCATTCAATTTGACCAGCTATGTCGCTCCGTCGTCGGTAATCTACTTAATAACATAAGGCCCTAACCAGTGCATCCTGAACTTCCCTAGAAATTTATCAAACTTACTATCATATAGCAAAACCAATTCATTTACCTTAAATGTGCGGAGCTTGATGTTTCGATCATGCCATGCCTTTCCGCGCTGCTTTTGGACCTGCTACTGAAATCCAGCAAAAAATATTTCTTTCTCCAGTTCATCCAGCTGTGCGAGCTTCTCTTCTAGGGCTCTGTGATCCATCATACCTGTGAGCACTGCTATGTGCAGACTAGACATGATGTATTCCATAGGCATTACCGCTTCACCACCATAGACAAGCCGAAAAGAGGTTTGTCCAGTCAACTTCTTGCATGTTGTTCGATAAGCCCACAGTACTGCAAGTACGGGTAGGTCCCAATCACTTCGCTAAGCATTACAAACCTTGGTCAATGCATTTTCGAGCACTTTATTGAACTCTTCCACTGTCCCATTAGCCTATGGGTGATAAGGCATACTCTTCTGGTGGTATACTTGAAATTCCTCCGTCAGCGTGCTGATTGTCTCATTCAAGAAGTGTGTACAGGGATCACTCATCAAGATCTTTAGACATCCAAATCACGTCATTACATGCTCAAAGAGGAACTTTGCAGCAATCGTGCTTGTACAATCCTTCACAGGTTGTTCCTATGCCCAACGAGTCAAATACTCCATCGTGGTGATAATATACCTTGCTCTCGTCTTTCCTTATGGCTGAATAGGTCCTACAAAATCTATCAACCACTTCTTGAAGGGTTACAATGTCATTTTTGGATTCAAAGGCATCTCATCCCTCCATGATGGCCTGCCAGTCCTTTGACACACATCGCACACCTTGCAATATGCTTTTGAGTCTTGATGAAGTGTTGGCCACCACAACCCTACGCATAGAATCCTCTGCACAGTTGCTCTCCCTGCATAATGGCCTCCCACAGTGCCCCTATGAGCGTCTGTGAGGATGCTACTTCTTTCGAACTCAGGTACATACTGTCACAATATCTCATCAGTCCCCATCTTATACAGATACCCAACAATGACAGAGAAATCTGTCATGCACGCCACTAATTCCTTCTTTTGCTGGACAGTGTATCTTTCTAGAGAATTCCCTGTTGTTAGGAGGTGTATTATATCTTCGAAATGGCCATTTGTGACGCGCACTGCAAATAGTTGTGCGTTAAGTAATCCTTCTTCCAAGTTAGAGGGTTCCTCCCCTGTTTCAATGCACGACAGATGGTCTGGTCCTGCATTCAAGCATCAAGGCTTCACAACCACTTCAAAATCATACTCTTGGAACAATAAGAGCCACCTGTAGATTCTCCCCCCCAACACAGGCTTATTGACCAGGTACTTTAGCACGGAGGGATCCGTATACATCTTGAAATGGCCTCCAGCAAGTAGTGCCTATACTTCTAGATCACATACACCATAGCTAGCCCTTCGCGCTCAGTGGTGGAATAATTCTTCTCTGCTTTGGATAATATTCGACTTGCGAATGCAATAGGATGGTCAAATCCTTCTCCGCCAGCCTGTGTTAGTACTACTCCCAGTAATATACAAGACGCGTCGACATGCACATAAAACTCTTTCTTCTAGTCTGGGAAGACTAGAATCGACGCAGTGACCATCTTTTCCTTCAATATATCCAAGCTCTTCTTGTGGTCATCATTCCAACAGAATGTGATATCCTTCTTCCGCAGTTTCTCCATAGGCGCGGTGATCTGGGCATAGCCTTTGATAAACTTTTTGTAATATCCCATATGTCCCAGGGTAGCGCGCAGCTACTTCACACTCCTCGGCGCTTCCAAGTTTAGTATCACCATGATCTTCACGGGGTCTACCATCAATCCATGTTCGCAAACCACATGCCCCAACAGGTTCCCAAAAGGAACACAAAACAAACACTTCTTCAGATTGAGCGTGATCTGGTATCTCCGACAAGTATCTAGCATCAGACGCAAGCTCGCTACATGGCGTTTAACTAGCCCAAATACAGTCCAGACATCAAAATATACCTACAGGAACTTATGAATAAATTCCTTGAACGCTTCAACAACTATGTGCAAGAAGGTCGCAGGTGCATTCTTCAATCCAAACGGCATTACAGTGTACTAAAAACAACCCCACTCAGTCGCGAAGGTTGTCTTGCTCCTGTCCTCCGGTGTGATTTTGATTTGGTGGTACCCAGAGAACCCATCAGTGAAGGAATATGCTTCCTGACCACCTACATTGTCCAACACTTCATCAGTGAACGGAGTTGGGAAAGGATCATGCACACAAGTGTCATTCAGTTTCCTGAGATCCACACATATCCTTATCTCATCCTTCTGCCTCTTTTCCTAGATCACCATTGGACTTACCCAGTCAGATTCTTCCACAGGCTCAACGATGCCTGCCACGAGCATCTTGTCTAGCTCTAAGTAGAACTTCTCCTTATATTTTGGATTGAGACGGTAAGGCCTTTTCTTAACTGACTTCGCGTCGAGTTTCAATGTGATCTTCATCATTCCTAGGTCCCCGATTATCCCTTTCATGTCTGTCAACTTGGTAGGGAATAAATCCTGGTACTCATGGAGCAATTCAGTGACCTTATCCACTATCGGGTTTTGCCTTAGTACCAATGTTTACTTATTTCATTTTCAATGGCGTTGTTATATCAGGGTTCTCAATCTGCGGTCCTTGAATTGCGCGTGACCCTTTGTTTCTAGAATGTTAATCTTCCACGGATCCTCATGTTACATTATAACATTCTAGCACGCGACTCAACTGAGTATCCCATTCAGGCTGAATCGGGTCTAAAGGATCCTGCGTTATCCTAAAGATTGTTGCTTTCACCTTTTGTAGCGCTTCATCAATACTGTCAAACCTGTCCTCAAAACTTATTGTCGTCATGAATCCTTCACGCAGGATATCCCATTCGCCTGTCCCATGGCGGAGCTCTGTTTCTACGTACTAATTCGTCAAGACCACATCCAGGGTATGACAGAACAAGTGCACCCACTTAGGTTGGGGCTTTTCTCCATAAGCCTGGGTCCATTTGGCCAAATTCATACGCGGATCATCCTATCCATCATACTTGTTTGTCAGTCACATCTTAGGCTTCCCAAATCGTGTTCTCATCATCCTCCTACATTTGTGCCAATCATCAAAGCTTCCTTTATGTGTACCCCACCATCTTGCGGGCGTAGCGTGCAGTGCCTAGTCCAACGCCTTGAAGCGCTACTTTTCTGGTACCTCCCTTTCAAATGCATCCAAAAATATATCTACCTCATTCATAGCATCATAAGTAGGCAGATTCCTTACCTCTGTGGACACACAGTGCAGCGATCGGGTCATCATGTTGCAATTCAACGTAGTTCATGTAATCGATTCTGCCAGCGTTCTATCTCTTCATCGGAGTCCAAAGTGCAGGAACTCTCACGATCCCATGTAATATGTCCATCCGTGGTGGGATTCACCTAATCTTGGTCTTGCGTTGTTATCTTATAGATACAATCCAGGTCGTCATCACTCTCACAATTGCAGACGAGTTTAATATAGTGCGATCCTTTAGTAGGATCAAGGGGTACTATTACGCACAGCGATTTCTTCTCAAAGATCATCTTTCGCTTCTTCAGATTTATTAGCCCGTTCATATCAATAGCCCAGTCATTCCCAGGAGTGCACTATGGGGATTTTTTTCATCCACTATCTCTATTACTTCAAAATCAGTCAGCGCGCTCGCTCCCTCAATATCTACGGTCACCCCTACAGCCGCCCCATGGGGATGATCTTCTGTTGATTCGCCATCCTTAGCTGAATCAGATACCATTGCAGCGCAGGTCTCCCCATTCATTCCTAAGTCTACTTCGGTAGGAAATTCGCGTCTGATCCCAGGTACAAAATAACGTGATCCATTTCATACTCTCCTATCTGCGTGGTCAGTCTCATCTCCCGTCCCGTCGTTGTTTTTTGCTTGCCAATCTTTCGTACTACACGTGGCTCACCCGACGCGGTTTCGGCGCATCTATTGATGAGCTCTTGTAACCCTTTCACAGCCTTACTATCGCGCAATAACTTCATATAGGTCTCCAGGAAAGTTGTAAGCATAGAGGGGTCCATCTCTTGCTCAAGCTTATCCTTTCTTCCTGAGGTGGAGGCCTCAGCGAAGCTCTTCTTAGCTTCCATGAAGGTTTCGTGTGCACGCTCAAAATCAAACTCAGCCTCCTTCGTCGGAGGTTTGCGAACCCATGTACTGTCTTCTGGTTGTTCCCCTTGTCATCTCCTGTTGCGATTCCACTTTTGAGCACTATATTTAAGTTTAGATCTTCCTCACGCGGCTCAGGCCTCATCATCTGCAGGTTCTGGATCAGCGAAGGTGGTACACCGCTTTGTCATGTAACCTAGCTATCAGTGTAGTACAGTCTTCCATTTCATGATCAAACAACATGAAAGACTTGCACGACGGACGTGTTGGATTAGTGCAATCACGGGCATAGTGTCCTGGTCCTCCGCAATTGTAGCAAATCAACTATCATTGACCTCTTCCAGGTTCTCCTCCGCCTCGACCTCATCCACGCCCCTGAAATCCCGTCTGCGCCATCCCTGCGCTCTGGTTAAGGGGCCACATTTCGGCCTGAACCCTATAGACGGGAGTTCTATCCATCATCAATTCATAGTTCCTGCAAGTACGCTCATCATGTCCTACCGACCTAAAAAAGTTGCAGAATAGTTGTTGCGGTGCTTGTACATCTGTAGCAAGTGATAGTTATCTGTGGCATGTTTTCTGGCTACCTAAGAGATAACGCACCATAATGCAGGCCCCACGCTAGGTCCTGCTTGAGATTCTAGCCTTAAAGGCATCAATCCTCCTCTTCCAATGTAGATTGCAAAGACCGGGCAATGGTCTTTGTCATGACCCTGACTCTTGCATTTCAAGCACCATACCTCCTCATGCACCTCTGGTCGAACCGTCCTGTCCTACTTCAGACTTTGCATATCAAGGCATAGGTTCTTTAGCTGCGCATGGATTTGCTGAACTCCTAGATTTTGATCTTGCATAAGGGTTTCATGTAGCCTCATGGAAATCTCCAAGGCCTCTGCCTGAGTTGTTATCTTCTACGGCAATAGCGAACTCTTTAAGTGTGGTAGTAGCAAAGCTACAAACCACTCGCGATGTTTTCCATCTGTCAAATTCATATTGGCTTCGCAGATTGTACACTTCAACCTCTGATCTAGTTCCCAAAGAGTCTCACCTGGTTGCATCATGATTTCTTTGAATCCCACAATCGACTGCGCCTTAGATTTAGGCCTACTAAATTCTATATTCAGTGTTTCCTGGATGTCTGCCACTCCAGCAATCAAGATACCATTAGAGTACTTAATATACTAGGTTAGCGCGTGATCTTGCAGAGCACTAACCAGTGTCGCATTCTTTATATGATCATTTGTAACACCTTGAGCTTCCCATACAGCCCTCACAACGAACCAAAATTGGTCTGGGTCTTCATTTCCCAAGCCTTTGAACAAAGGCAGCTTCACTTTATTTGCTATACTGAACTGCGGTGGAGGTGGAGGTGCTACGGGTGAAGTTGGAGGTGATGGTGGTGAAGTTGGAGGTGGTGTGCGCGGAGGTGGTAGTTGCGGAAATCCTTGTCTTATTAAATGAATAGCACTTCGCAGAGAAACCTTCGTTATCCCTTCTTCGTCACCTCGCGAAGGTGAAATCAAGGGACTATACTCCGAACCCTTTTTTTTCGTTGTTCCTGTAAGTTTTTCCGCTTCGCGTAGTCCCGAACATCAAGGTAGTTGCATAAGCCGTTTTTCGCATAATAGCATTTTAATCCAGGTATTCAAAGATTTTACATACTTACCTTGCAGTCCTTTGAAAAAACGCCACTCCGCCTCGCTGTAGCTAACTGAGGTGTCGACCGTGAATTTAGTAACAAATCCTCCTATGATGCGATCGAGCCAATGATTGATAGCGTAGGCAATCTCATCCTCCAATGCTTCCAACCTACGCACTAACTCCGGGGTCCACGCAATAGGAACGTCAAGTTTACACCTTCCTTAGCTATCTGCTAGCTTCGTGATCCACTTGTATAGCTCAATAGGGAAAGAGCAGAGAAAGATCTCATGGATCTCTATACACAGGTATCTGTCCAACCACTATTCCTTTGTCAGTCGCGGCTTCCTATTCTCCTGCGCCATGAATTCGTGGATCTTCCTATCCAACTAGTCTCCAATCTCCTTCTTAGTTGAATTCCAGTGATATGACATCACACATCTCTTATGCAGATTCTAGTCCCGGCAACAAAACCATTTGTTGGCTTGAGGGGGCCTGGCCGAGGTTTAGCGTTAATTATCCAAACAAATCCCTACACTACTGGCCCTTTCAGCATCAGCCCACGGACCGCGGACTGAAGTCTCACCCGAAGCAGTATGGGGGGATGCTGGAACCAAGTTTCTGCACCCTGAGATGGTTGTGATGTCATTTGATTCCTTCTATCCCTGCCTTCGCGCAGGTTTCTTTGCTCTAAGGCTTGCAAGACTAGCCCTCTAATTCGTCCTTCCGTACCACCTCGAAAGGGTACGATTGACCTTTGCACAGCCCTAACCTGCAGCTTAGGTACTTTCACACTGCTATGGAAGCGTGTCATGCAGATTCCCCAATTAGTGTAAGTGATTTTCTTATCTCATCAAATACTTAAAGTTAACACCACGTACGTAGATATTCGTAATTGTGTTCAATTATTCAATGTAATTGCATTCATTCGCACATCATATAAGCATAATAATGGAAATTCATACATAAAATATTGAAACACATCAACAGAACAAAGACACAGAAATTGCAGAATATCTCCTTTTATCAATATCTTCCAAGTGTTACAACTTATGTCTGCCCTACGCACACAGCTGCAGGGGTCTGCGCACTTAGCTGCGGACTTCTACGCTAGGCCTCTGCGCACTCAGTTGCAGATCCTCTATCTACGCTACGACCGAAGACTAAGACTTCTTATTCAGAGCTATCACTCTATTACATGATCTGTCATTCTCTATATGTCTCTAACTACTTAGAGCTTAGCTCTTTTTATGTAATCCCATGGTCCGCGGACCATGGGTAGGTCTCTTACAGCCGACTTTACTTTACAAAACTAAGCATAGACTACCCTTTTTGACACATAATACCTTCGCACTTCTCGACCACAAAATGCGGAGTATTTACAATTATATTACAAAAATTGACTTAAACATGGGCTTTTAGCCCCAAAACTACCCTTGGGGGATCCTGCTCCCAACATAGACTTTGGTTCACTTGAGTTTCAAAAGCAATCAACAATGGACTTGCCAAAGACATCCACAATATGACATTAAAATTTAATGAATAATGCTTTTATTCATTGATATTTTTAGCTATACTATTTCTTTTTTATTTTGACAGAATCTCTCATATGCTAAGTTTATTTTGGTGATGTCTATCATTGTATTTAAATTTGATTAACAATTATTTTTATGTCAATTAAAAATTTTGGAATATTTTGAAAATTGAATGGGCACAAGTAAATCCAACCATTTGACTTTACCGTTTGGTTTCTAGAATCAAACGATCTTCAATCGACCCACACACATGTTTGATGGACATGTTTTTCATGGATTGGAAAACTAGTTGTACACTTAAATGTTTTAATGGTTCTTAAAATGCAACAAATGATGATGCTCTAAATGGTGTTGTAACTTCTAATTGATGTTTTTGACAAATATTTGTTTGTATGTTTTGTTGGTACTTCAATGACCTGTGGCCATTGATACATAGACTATGTTTGGATATGTCTCTAATTGTATACATATTTGATTCAAATATATTCCCAACATGCGACTTCTTTACTCGGCACATGTACTATTGCAACATTGTTTTAAAATAACATTTTGCTAATAATTATTGCAAGTTACCAGTGTATATAATAATTTATAGAGAAATGAAATGCATAATGTTATGTTTATATCTTGGGGATTTGGCTACTACAATAGTTCTAATGGTTGAGAATATATACTTTCTTGTAAGAGGTCATAAGTTCAAAACCAAAGGGGGATATAGTATAAGATTTATCATCTTAAATGGAAAAATGATTAAAGAGAATAAGTGATCTTTATGTTTGGTTGGAGAAAATTCCATAATAAGAGTCCAAAATATAACATCTTTAAATTATACTATATGGTTTTGGGAGATGTCAAAGTTGTTTTTTTTGTATGTACATTAGAGTTTAGACACTTGTGAATGATTTACTCTTACAACAATGCCTTAGAGGCTTGTTGAGCCTCATAGTTGTTTCCTTTTTTACACCTTTTTCACTCGTTTCACCTTATTTTTACCACCATAATCACTCCATGGGCATCAGATAACAAGAATAATGGCATGGCAGGCATATATTTGTCTTGTCTTTCATAAATTCATAATGTTCGTTATTGTTAATCTAATATTTGTTTCAACTACCGAAACAGGGTGATTACGCAGCTAACACCTGATTCTGTAGCTAACCTCATGGTTTCCTAGGTTTCGGAGTGCCAACTGGAGTGAGAAATATATGGGAAGGTGGATAAATATGTGTACAAGGATTTCCTCCTATCTACACGAACCAAATCAGTGGAGGAAGATTCTAGTCACGCAGTCAAAGGAAAAGTCAACTCTGTTAGCTAAATCAGGCGAGCGAGAAACAATATGCGCGCCTCACGATTTTCTTTGTCAAATAGAAAATCGTGAGCAGATATCGCGATATTATCTTTTAAGTTTAACTATAGTATTATGTTATCGAATTTTAAGCTCTGAACATTTATGATACAGGCTTATAAAAGACCTTGTAGCAGATAATTTACAGGGACTTATGTTATGTGACAGTGATAATTAAAAATATATATTTTCAATTCATTAAAATACATCATTCTTATTTCAATGTGTGGTTGATTTTTGATTTCAATTCGAAACCATCTGCTTGTGGAGGGCCCCCTCAAATAGTCAGGTTTTTCAATTTATTTGTTATTTTCTTCATTAGAATTTCGCTTAACTCAATTCATTAGTTGTTTTTTATTAAGTAGATGCATTTGTTAAAACAAATTCTTTGAATTGATCTTAGATTTCGTAAGAGGATTTGAATGATAACTTCGACATATGGATTGAATCTAGCAGTAGTGAAACTGATAAAATTATGTGCTTAGAATAATATTTAGTTTTATAAAACAGAGGATTTATTTACAGTTTGTATTCATAGTTTATTTATAAATTCAAGTAAGTATGATTCTTTTCAAGCAAGTTTTTGGTTTGTTTTGATTTATGCAAAGAGTGTGTTGTATTGATTCAAGTTTCTTACAAAACAGAGTGATAGATATGCAATAGAATTTGAAGAGTTTCATGAATTGAGTCTTATTAATTTTTTTGCAAGTGTGAGATTGATTTTCTAGATTAAGAGTTTGATTATTTTCTTTTTGAGTTTTATTGCTTAGACATAATTTTTATAAGAATGTGCTCATCTTTCATAGGATTAATCTCAATAATGAATTCAATCATATGAATTTCAATTTGAATAATTAAAGGCTTCTAGCACATATAGTGCACTTACACTTTGCCAGTTTACTGATCCTAGTCGATAATTCATGTAACAATTTAAGAAAATTAAATTGACAAACATTTTGGTGTCATTTCCAGGGCTTTGTAAATAGGAGTCTTTTCTTTTTATAAAAAAATATATATATAAATAAATAAAATTATATACATAGGGAAAGAGATACTAGAGGTAGATTTGTAGGTAGAGGCAAAAGTTTAATTCCAACAACATCACTCACCCCACCATGACCTCGTAGTGCCACACCACCCACTAAAACTCATATTCCATCATTTGTAGGCAAACATAAACTTCCTGAGGTACTTAGATCTGAAATCCAACCTAGAGATTCACCAACCTCATCAACTCGAAGCAGTAATAAAAGAAGAAGATCCTTCATCCCCAACACAAGGAGTAGTTTTCCTATCTTCGACTGGAGAAGGAATTCTAGGACAAGATCTAGAGATCCCTAATGAAGAAGAGGAGGAAGAAACGTATTTTAACTTACCATTGATAGAAGAGCCAGAACTAGAAGAGCTATAAGAAGAAACAGAAAACCCAATTTTGGAACCTGATATTAGTTCTGAAGAATCTACAATGGTTGGAGAAGGGGAAGGAGAGGTACATAATGTTAATGGTGAACAACCTAGGATTGGAGGAGGAAGAGGAGGAAATATAGGTGGAGGAAGAGGGAGAGGTGGAGGAAGAGGGAGAGGAGGAGGTAGGGGAGATCCATAACCATTTGGATTTCCTATCCTCAACGATGATACAACAACTACAATGAAAAAATCTCACCCTCCATCCTTCCAAACTTTCATGGATTAAGAAGTGAGGATCTTGAAACATTTATCTTTGAGTTTGAAGTCTTGTGTATATCTTATGATTATTTTCTTGACCCTCAAAAGTCAAAATTGTTTCCAACAACTCTTAAGGATGTAGCATTAAAATGGTTCATGGGCTTAGGAGCACACTTTATAAGAACATGGGAAGAAATGAAAACTACATTCTTAGAGAAATATAAGGATTACTGTAAGCCTCGTAATCTTAAGGATGAAGTCTTTAAAATGATGCGAAAAGAAGACAAAAATCTTGAAGATTTCATTGAAAGATTTTCTTATAATTTTTAAAAGGGCTAAAGAATGAACTAGATGAAGAAACTTTGAAAGCTCTCTTATTAAAATCCATCAGAGATGAGTGGATTGATCTCCTCAATTTTATGGGTAAGGGAGATATTTCTCATTTATCATTTGGAGACATTTGTGAGTTGTGCATACACATTTCAAGAGGTAAGGCAAGAACTGGGAAAAATCCAAGTGATCCTCTCATGTCTAGGATCAATAAATCTGCAGATGGAACTGTATGTAGGCTTGAATTAATTAATTTGCTTGACAACTTTAAAACAAACATGTTGGGAAGTGTTAGTGAATAATAGATAACCTTAAAGTGAAAAACAAGCAAAATGCTGAAAATGTTACATTGTCAATTTTTTGTCCCAAATGTAGAAAGAAACATGCTCTGAGAGAATGCCCTCTTGATTTAAAAAGTGTAAAAGAATGCCCTTCAATACCATGCCTTAAAGCAATTTATTAAGAGTAAATAATACCAAATCAGTTAGATCCCCTCTGTTTTATTGCTAAGAGACCATGGCAAAATTCACAACCAAACATGACTCGGGGATTTAACACTCAAGCATTTGCACAACCATCACAAAACAATTAGACTGCACCCATGCCTTGGAAATATTGGCCTCAACCTTAGGCAAAAGGATGGAAAAATCCTTATGGAAAATATCCTCAATATCCTCAGTATCAACAACCTTATTCTGTTTTTCCACCACAATATCTTCCTCAACATGTGAAATCAACTCAACCTCAGAATCCAAATCCACAACTTTCATTACCATTTCCGCAAATACCAAATCAATTTCCTGCTCAACCATTTCAAAATCCGAATAATAATAAAAATTCACAACCTGTTTACAATATGGAATGACAAAATTTCCAAACTTACATGATAACTCCACTAGATCTAAATAATTTCCAACTTAGATCTGGTAGAGTATTGGAAAAGAAGTCCCCGACAATTGTTATTTAGGAATCTAAAAAAGAAAATGCATCTAGAAAAGAGGATCCTCTCAATGAAAAAGAAAAACTTTGAAAACAAGTCACCCCTTCTGATAACATTGAAACTCCTATTATGGAACAACCTTCAGTATCTATTTCAAAACCACCTTTTCCTGAAAGATTAAAAATTGATGAGGGGGTAGAAAAACATATTTTATTTCCTGATTATGATATGTGAGATGAGCTAAAGAATGTTTGTATAAAAATTTCTTTTCTACAAGCCATTAAGGAAATACTCATTTTTGCAAAGACAATTAGGGAGTTGAGTATTTGGAAAAATTGAAGATATCATGATGGGAAAAACAACAATTCAGAAATACTTTGATCCAGGAATTCCCATTGTGAAAACACGTATCAATGGTACTGAAATTCCAAATATATTGATTGATTTAGGAGCAGCTATAAACATCATGAGTAAACAAACTATGAATCAATTGAAACTTCCTAATATTCAATATACACCTACATGGTTGCAATTAGTAGATGGATTTGTTATTAAACTAGATGGTGTATTAGAAGACATATTTGTGTCCTTAGATTATTGAGAGTGTCTTGTTGATTTTATGATTCTAACACCCAAGAGTAATTTAGGAGGACATCCATTGATTCTAGGATGACCATGGTTAACTACAACTGATGCATTTATAAGTTGTAGATCTGGTCATATGTTTATTTTTCATGGAATTTTAACAAAGAAATTCACATTATATCTCCTGCAAAAACAACAATAGAAGTAGAAAGTGAAGAGTGGGTAGATGATGATATTGATATACAATCAATATTTGTTACTTCACAAATAGATGAAGAAGATAGGATTTTGAGTTTAATGGAAAATAATGAGTCTTCCTCATATTGTGAACCTAATCGAAGATTTCAAGAACAATGCAATATTGAATATTTATCATCTCGTCAATTATCTTTACATTCTATGGAAAAATTTGGCAACTCTTCCATAGAAATTTTTCCAGAAAAAACTTTGAATATCAATAGTAATCTGGAAGAATTTCGAAAGAAAGATTTAATAAAGATGTTACAAGAACATTCCTCTGCTTATGCATGGGAATATACTAACATGAAAGGAATTGATCATAATACTTGTATACATAATATTTACATTGAAGAAAATAATAAACCAATCTGACAACCCTAGAGAAGAATGAATCCAAATTTGAGAGAAATTGTTAAAGAGGAATTACAAAAATTGTTAAATGTGAAATTCATTTATCCAATATCAGATAGCCAATGGGTTTTGCCATTGATAATTGTTCCTAAAAATAATGGAAAATGGAGAGTATGCATTGACTATAGGGAATTGAATAAAGCTACCTTAAAAGATCACTTTCCACTTCCTTTCATAGATCAAGTTTTAGACACATTGGAAGGAAAAAAATATTTCCCATTTCTAGATGGTTTTAGTGGATATAAACAAATCCAAGTAGCTCCAGAAGATCAAGATAAAACCACTTTTCCCTATCCATGGAAAACCTATGTCTATCAAGTACTTCCTTTTGGGTTGTGTAATTCACTTGCAGCATTCCAAAGGGAAGTTTTAGGAATTTTTTCTGATCTAATTCATGATTGTGTGGAAGTTTACATGGATGATTTTACGGTTTGTGGAAATTATTTTGAAGAAGCTCTTAAAAAATTGGAAAAAGTTATCATTAGATGTAAGGAAGCAAATCCCTCATTAAGCCATGAAAAATGTTTTATGATTTTTACTGAGGGGATTCTTTTAGGACACCATATTTCCGGAAATGGAATTAGAGTGGACACATCTAAAGTAGAGGTCATTTCTAAATTGTTAATTCCAACTTGTTAACGAGATGTTAGAAGTTTTCTTGGTTTTACTGGTTACTATAGAAGATTAATAGAAAACTTTACAAAAAATTCATCTCCACCTTTTTAAATTTCTCATAAAAGATTGTAAATTCAATTGGAATTCTGATTGCCAAAAAGCCTTTGAAACATTGAAAGAAAAGATTTCTGAAGCACCTATTCTAAGAGGACCGAATTGGAAATTACCTTTTCATATTTCAATAGATGTTTCAGATACAACATTGGGAGTTGTACTAGGACAGAAAGATTTAACTCATGCCATTTATTATACCAGTAAAACTTTGACTCCTGTAGAGTTAAACTATACTATAACAAAAAAGGATTTTTTAGTCGTTGCCCATGCCATCAACAAATTCAGACCTTATGTCACTGGCTATGAAACCTTTGTACATACTACTCATTCTACAATTAGGTACTTAATGAATAAACCAATTACTAATGGCAGCTTTACCAGATGGTTATTGTTGTTACAAGAATTCAATATTACTATCTTGGATCGACCTGGAAAACAAAATACAGTTGTTGACTTTCTCTCTAGGATTCAAAATGATAATAATGAGGTACTGTATAAGACAATTTTCTTTATGAATATTTATTTGCAGTATCTACTAAATCTCCTTGGTTTGTAGATATTGCTAATTATTTGGGCTACAGGGAAGTTACCATCATATTTGTCTCCTCAAGAAAAAAGGAAGGTAATTCAAATCAGTGCATCTTATTCATGCATAAATGAAGAGTCGTACAAAACAGGACCAGATCTGATCATTCGAAGATGTGTCAGAGAAGATGATGTACCAGAAATACTAAAAGCTTGTCATGATGAGCCATGTGGAGGACACTTCATTGATAAAAGACCTGCTTACAAATTCCTTCTCTTAGGATACTATTGGCCTTCCCTTTTCAAGGATGCCAAAGAATATGTAAAGTGATGTGATAGTTATCAGAGAATGGGGAAACCTATTCCTTTAGATGAAATTCCTCTACAACCTTGGGTACTCATTGAACCTTTTGAGAAATGGACCCTAGATTTTGTTGGTCCAATTAATCCACCATCCATACAAAAAAGATACATTCTTGTTTGCACTGATTATGCTACAAAATCGATAGAAGCTAAAGAACTTTCTTTTGCAACTGAAAATGTTGTAGTTTCATTTCTTTTTGAGGGTATCCTTACTCGTTTTGGTGTCCCAAGGGAAATTGTGACAGATCAAGGTACTCAATTCACATCCAAATTAGTACAGAAGATAATGGAGGAATATAAAATCAAACATTGAAAGTCCACTCTATATCATCCACAAGCAAATGGACAAGTGGAGTCCACTAATAAAGTTATTGAAGTAATTCTCACCAAAATTGTGCATCTGCATTCAAGAGATTGGGCAGAAAAGCTTCCAAAAGCTTTATGGGCATACTATACCACATGGAGAAACACTATAGGACATACTCCCTATGAACTTGTTAATTGGAAGCAAGTCTTATTTCCTATTGAGTTCCAGATAAAGACCTTCAAGACAACAATTAAATTAGGTCTTGATCTATCTGAAGCACAACAACAAAGAATGGAGCAGATGAATGAACTAGATAGGATAAGATAGGATGGTATTCAAAGAACCAACATAGTTCAACAACAAATATCCAAGTGGCATGACAAATACATAGAGGAAAGAAAATTTCAACCAAGAGATTGGGCATTACTTTTTGACTCAAAGTTCAAATATTTTCAAGGAAAGTTTCAAACTCATTGGCTTGGGACTTATAAGATTGAAACTATATTTGATGATGGTGTAGTCAGGATCAGAATGATTGATGAAGAAAGAGTGACCTTCCTTGTAAATAGTCATCAATTGAGAATTTATCACAAGCCATTGACAAAGGAGGAATTTGTTAAAAAACTGCAAGACAATATTGATTTGAAGATGATTAGGAAGGATTTTCCTTCCTCTCCAACTTGATTTGTAAAGCTTTTTGTTTTTATTATATATATATATAAACATGAAAACCAACTCTATTGGCATGTTTATACATAAAATTTAGGGTGAAAACCAAGTAATTTTGGCACCTTAAATTTTCTTTTTCAATCCTATTCTAATTCCCATTTTCTTTTTATCCCTCTTTTTCTTTTCAAAATAAGTAGCTATAGAATTGATGAGAATATGTAGCTTTGACACAATTCTACAGTTGACATTTACAGGAACCATCAACTAGGACAATTGAAGACTTCAACAGAAGAGGAAGATCAAACCTACAATTGCAAGTACCTGAAGACAATTCAAGTAGAACAATCAAGTGTTAGAATCACAAATTCAAAGGTATGCAAATATTAGACTTAGAAATAAAGGTAAAACATTAGATTATGAATTACATAGACATTATACCGCCATTTAAAATAATTATTATTATTCTGACTTCGGACTGAGTTGTAAGCATTTTATCACATTAATGAAATCAACCATGAAGATTCCAATTACCATTCATCATTACATTAGCACTCCATTTTAACCCCGCCTACTCATACCCATTTAATACCTTGTCCTCTAAATTCTATTCTTCAAATAGCCGTTGTACTCTCTGTCGTCTCATTCTCTCATATTCATCCTCGGAACTAATATTATTCTGAAACCCTGTCGAGGAAGAAACTACAAAGCGAAACTTTTGCCAACATGGGGCTCATCGTCCAAATGGAACCGAATGGGAGAAAGTTTATGCAAGGGTATCTGCAGGTCATGCATCTCCTCCAACAAGCACAGTGGCTAAATTTCATAGAAAAGTTTGATGGCCATGATCGAGAGGTGACCAAATCCTTTGCTTGAGCTTTTGATGGAACAAAGGCAGAAATCAGAGACATTAAAATTGTGGTGACAGAGTCCTTCTTAGCTGAAGTAACTGGACTACCAAGAATTGGTGAAAGATGGTTTAAAAACAGGGGCATCGAAGGAAGCGAATGGAAAGTATTCTTGAAAAACCCAGGTATGGATACAACTGTTTTCAAAAAGGGTATTCCAAGCACAACTTTGAAAAATAAATGGAGAAATTTGCTATTAGTAATCCAGAAGTTCATCACCTATGAGGGAAGGTTCGGTAGTATGTTCTTTTATCATGTTAGATTAATGATGCATTTTCTAGAGGGAAATGAAATTAATCTACCTTATTTTCTACTTAATAGTCTAATACAGAAGTTCATCACCTATGAGGGAAGGTTCGTTAGTTCGTTCTTTTATCATGTTAGATTAATGATGCATTTTCTAGAGGGAAATGAAATTAATCTACCTTATTTTCTACTTAATAGTCTAAAGAAGATGTCTGGCAACACTAAAAGGAAAATTCAATTCATTGAAAACACTTTATATCATCATGGCCTTGTGAAAATGCTTATTGAAGCCCATCTTGAGAGCATAGGAGATAATTGGGACAGTTTCCTAATTAGAAATCATTTCAAGGAGTTAGAGCAGGAAGAGCCTAGTGACAGTAAGATAAAAAGAAGCAGAAGGAAATTGCCAGAAAATCCTGTTGAAAATATCATTGACAACCCTACTGATAATTCACCTCTACAACCAGAAAAACACTCAGAAGATGAGATTCCCCTGGTGAATATTTTAGAAAACATAAAGAAACAAAATGTTAGAAGAAAGAAAGCCAACACAAAGAAGAATCTTTCATCCACTGTAAGAAGAAGTGCCAGACTTAATAAAACAGTGAAGGATTCAACTCAACAGTTTACAGAGGTTGTTAATTTGGAAGAAGAAGAGGAGTTGAAGGTTCCATCACCCACTATTCTTACACCAATCCATAGTCCAACAAGAAGAACACCAGAGATTGATCCAACTCAACAAGAAATATATGACTACATTGAGTCTCTGGAGAGAAAAGCTGCAGAAAAGGCATCTTCTTCTACAATCCATGACAAAGAAATCTAGTCTAACAGTCCACAAGAACCTCCAATCGTGAAAACTCTGAAACAAGAAGTCTTTGAGTTGGAGACACTGAATAGACATCTAAAGAAGGAACATGAGGCATTAAAGGTGCAAAATGAAATTCAAAGAACCAAAAATGATAACATTATGTTGCATCTAGGTTTATGGTATGAAAAGAACAAGAAATTAAAGGAAAGGAATAAGTCTCTCAAAATAAAGGTCATGAGTTTAAAATGTAGGATTTTGATGAAGAAGCCCAGAATGACAGTTGCCAGAAAGAAGGTAAAAAGGACAAACTTGGATGTTCTGGCCCAAGTTTATGAGAAAGTGCAGTGACAGAGAAAGACTACCAGTTTTGAATTTTTGCATGAGGACATGCAATGACCTTCATGTGGGGGAATGTTGAGCCTCATAGTTGTTTCCTTTTTGACACCTTTTTCACTCATTTCACCTGATTTTTACCACCATAATCACTCCATGGGAATCAGATAACAAGAATAATGGCATGGCATGTATATATTTGTCTTGTCTTTCATAAATTCATAATGTTCCTTATTGTTAATATAATATTTGTTTCAGCAACCGAAACAGGGTGATTCTATAGCTAACATCTGATTCTGCAGCTAAGCTCATGGTTTGCTAGGTTCCAGAGCGCTAGCTGGAGTGAGAAATATATGGGAAGGTGGATAAATATGTGTACAAGGATTTCCTCCTATCTACACGAACCAGATCAATGAAGGAAGCTTCCAGTCACGCAGTCAAAGGAAAAGTCAACTCTGTTAGCTAAATCAGGCAAGTGAGAAACAATATGCGCGCCTCACGATTTTCTTTGTCAAATAGAAAATTGTGAGCAGATCTCGTGATACTATCTTTTATGTTTAATTGTAGTATTTTGTTATCAAATTTTAAGCTCTAAACATTTATGATACGGGCTTATAAAAGATCTCGTAGCAGATAATTTACACTGACTTATGTAATGTGACAGTGATAATTAAAAAACTCTATTTTCAATTCAATTAAAAGACATCCTTCTTGTTTCAATGTGTGGTTGATGATTTATTTCAATTTGCAACCAAAAAGCTTGTGGAGGGCCCCTCAAGTAGTCAGGTTTTTCAATTTATTTGTTATTTTCTTCATTAGAATTTCTGCTTAACTCGACTCATTCGTTGTTTTTTATTAAATAGATGTATCTATTCAAATGTTTTCTTTGAACTAGTCTTAGATTTCATAATAGGATTTGAATGATAACTTCGGCATATGGATTGAATCTAACAGTAGTGAAATTGATAAAATTTTGCACTTAGAATAAGATTCAGTTTTATAAAACTAAGGATTTATTTACAGTTTGTATTCATAGTTGATTTATAAATTCAAGGGAGTATGATTCTTTTCAAGCAAGGTTTTGGTTTGTTTTGATTTATGCAAAGAGTGCATTGTATTGATTCAAGTTTCTTACAAAACGAAGTGATAGATATGCAATAAAATTTGAAGAGTTTCATCAATTGAGTCTTATTATTATTTTTTCGCAAGTGTGAGATTGATTGTCTAAATTAAGAGTTTGATTGTTTTCTTTTTGAGTTTTATTGCTTAGACATCATTTTCATAAGAATGTGCTCATCTTTCATAGGATTAATCTCAATAATGAATTTAATCATATGCATTTCAATTTGAATCATTAAAGGCTTCTAACACATATAGTGCACTTACACTTCGCCAGTTTACTGGTCCTGGTCGATAATTCATGTAACAATTTAAGACAATTAAATTGACAAACAAGGCTCTTATACGTGTATTGCAATGAAACAATCCAAGAACACAATTTTCCCAAACATTATCTCACATAAACATTGTCCCCTTGAAAATTTGATCTTTCATTTTATGGGAGGTATTTGAAAATTCTGAACTCCTACCATATTTATGAATGCAAAACAACCATTGTACCTAATCCATTTTATGCACCATTGATCAAATTGTGTCCTTTCTTGTGATCTACAGTAAAATCATATTATCATATTGGCTTGTCTAATAATTGTTGTGTCTAAATGTGTGATGTTTTTAGATGGAAGTAGAGATGAGAGATTTTATATCAATCTTCCTAATAATAATTTTAAAAATAATATATTTGTAATATTAATTGTAAATAGTTTTACAAATAATTTATATTTCTTTAAATAATTATATCAAATATTGATAAAATTGGTTGTAATTCTTTTAAATATCAAAAAATATAATTATAATTTTTTTAAATTATAATTAATTTGACTAATTTATTATTGTTAATTTCTTTATCAAGCATTAATTTAGGGCAATGCTCAACCATATAAAAAGTCGACCACAACAATGTATATGAAAAATTTTATCATTACATGTAGGGATTATCATATTTTTGTCCTTTATGACATTAAATGACATTAAACCCATCTTGAAATAGATTTATTAAGAATCGAAAGGGGTTAAATTTTTTTATCTATATTTTTTTTAAAATCATTTAATTTTATTGATGTATTAATTCTTTATTTTAAATAACTAAATAATTTATATTTTCAAAAATTTATTTGGTTTTAATATTTGTTAGAAGATTATTTAAGATGGATTTATTTTAGTTTGTTTTTCAAATCCACACTAATTCCATATTAAAATCTCAAAATTTGAACAATTTTGATATTTGATAGATGACAATTTAAGGTGGATTTACTCTATTTTTATTTTCAAATCCATTATCAACTACCCATCATCAACTAAATAACCTTCTTTTTGGCAAGTTTTAATCTTAAAATGGATTTATTTTCCTTCATCTACAATTGCTTTGATTTAGTGTTCTTCCTCCGTCTTTAGTTTATTACCCTACCAAGTTTTATAGCAAGAAATAATAAATCAACAATAAATCATGACATAATTTATCTTGGAAAATCCAACCTATTAAAATCAGATTGTAATAGACCTATTACACAACCAAAAGGAACTTTACAATGGAGGACTCCAAGCCTTTTAAAGGCTTCACTACATGCATTACTATTGGCCAATATCATGGGTCACTAATACCATATGCCCAAAAAACACGACTATACACTAAACTCATTTAACTCATTCTTGAGTCAAGTTTTCCTAACAATCCCCATTTTAAACTTCATTAGGGAAAATTATTTGATGGAAAAACATACATGTCCCCCACTATCACTCTTTTACTAAGGTTATTCATGGCATAGTAGGACTTACAACCCTATGCCCATATAAATGTAATTTAAAGAATTTTATCACCAAGTTCTTATTATTTTCTTCTTTTTTAGTGTTGTTATTGCCTTCATGACTCTATGTGACTCCATTCACCATTTCCACGCTTCTTTTACCACCACTAACAAATGCCATCTTTATCTTGTCTTGTGATGTCTTCCACCATGTGTTGCACAACCTCATGTTGCATCTTTGGCTCGCAAATCCTTGAAAGGATGAGATACCTCTTTCCAACTCATCCACGATCTCGTGTCCATGTAGCTACATCGTCTCCTTAATAATCATTTGGTCTAGCAATTTCACATTTTGAGATTACTTCACATGTTCCCACTTAATCAAATATTTGACATCTCTAACAATATCAAGCTAGCATACGATTAAAACTGCCACCCTCGTAGTTATCTAAGTGATTCATTCCACAACCTAATCCTACATCCTCTCTATATTTTAGATAGATAATTTCATGTGCTACCCCACTACAACATGTCTGCTTGAAAAATAGAGCATACAATAAATTTGGGGAATTCAACCTGCATAAGACTAGGCTTGACAACTTGGACCAAAATGAGATCTTCACTTTTGGTTATTCACAAACCCTAAGTCTTTAACAATAAGAGATCCACATGCTCTCATACTAGTGTTATGACTAAAATACAAGAGAAAAAAAACATAAATAGCATAGAAAAACACAAGTTTTTCCTTACTAACCATGAAGATATCTTTAATTTCCACCCCTTGTTGGAAAAACCAGCAACGATTTCCATTTTCCCAAAATTGGCCAAGCTCGGGGCAAAATGAGCCCTTCTCTACTTACTTCTTGGCACCTTACAATGTGAGGATTCCTAGCCTATTTATATGTTTTATTTCATGTAATACCATCGGTCACTAATATCATGTGAATGTAGATTAAATTCATTTGTCTCATTCACAAGTCAAGTTTACCTAATAGAAAGTGTCTATTTTAAAAGTGAGAATTAATAAAAAGAGCATATTCCTCGTCACATACATGGATTAGACTTTAACCCTAATCTTGATAGTTAATGGATTTTTACTTTATTATTTTATTTCAATTGTTTCAACAATAACACATATGCACTTGATAACCATTATTTAAAAACATAAAATTAAGAAAAAATACGATTAAAAAGTAGAATTAGAGTGAGAAGGAACTATTTTCATTTTAAAAAAAGATTAAAGAAATTACTTGATTTTATGAAAGTAGAATTTATTTTTATTGATTTTAGATCTCAACTACACATCATTAATATTATTTAAGATTATAGAATATTAAATTTAAAACTAATATTTTTAAATAATAAATTTAAAATTAATATTTTCAAATCTTATTTAAATAGATAATTTAGCTTTGCTTTATTATTTTTATTATCATAAGTAGTTATTCTTATTTTATCATTGTCTCGTGTAATAAAATTAACTCTTCTCTCTAGGCCTTAAAACCTAAAATATAAATTGTTATATGTTATATGTTTATAATTTAGTATTATTTAAAAAAATAAATTATGATCTAAAAAATATTAGTAATTTAATTTTGTAGAAATAATTATCTCAAATTCAAAATAACTGAAAATATTATAAAAATTTTGATTTTAGTAAAATAACTAATACAAATTCATTATTTTATAATAAAATATTTTACAAATTTACATCTTCAATTTGGGTGACCATGTTATGCTCAGAGTTGTTATGGCTCATGTCATTGTCACCACAAACAGTGTATGTGGAGGAATTGGTTGGTTATTTGATGAAAAACATTAATTCTTCAAATGCAGGGACATTTATTGCACCCCATGACCTCTTATTAGTCCTCAGATTGGGAAAGTGTGATCATCATTCAGTTTCATAGCTTTACATTGCTCGTCGATCTCAGTTCTATGTTCTTCTTATCTATTTTGCCTCTTACCTAGCTTTTTTCCTTTCTTGTGATGGATTTTCTTGACAATTATTCTCTTATTTTTCCCTTCTGTGCTAAGGACCTTTCTCTTTCTCCATATTCCCATTGTCATTCTTGGCATTAACTTCCTTCCTGAGCAATAAGCCTTTAGGTTCATGGGCTTTAGTCGATGGAAGTAAATCCTTTACCTAGTTGCACCTGCTTAGTCTCGTGATGACTTGGTCATTCGGTCTAATGTTTTTGTTCCTTCCTTATCCTTCCATGACGAGGCAACATGCTTGATGAACTTGGGGTGGGAAGGGTAGGGATTTCCAAGGCGAGGTGTGTGCTCACTTTCATCTTGAGTCTTTGGCTCATATCTATCATGGACACACTCTACCTGATGTGTGGTATGAGATCACGAATGTAGAGGACAAGGTAAAGCTTGAACACTAATAGATTTCGAACAACAAAATATTGGGGGTTTCACTTCCTAGATGTCGGGCATTGGGTACACATGGGGTGTTCAAAACCAATATTTTCATATTATTGACTTATATTGGCACCCCAATACTTTGTTTGGTTAGGACCTATTAGATTGTCACACAACTCAACATAGGATTTTGATGGTCCCTAAGGAAATACTACTCCAATTGGTTGACATAGAAGAAAGACTCACTCACATTCTCTTAGGATTGACTCTTGGGTTGGCCCTTGCACAACCCTTGTCTCTCTAGTTAAGGATGCAACTAATCCCATTAAGGCAGAGACCACTCCCTCTCATTAATTTCTAGTCAATGCCTTTTCACAAAAATTTTGATAGTGCTAGACTGGCTCTTAATAGTAAATTTTGGTTCAAAATTGGTTTTTATGAGCCCTCTCTCATATGTCTAAACTCAAGTAAACTTTATCCTTCTTGGACCCTGAAATAGCATGTTGTTATAGGATTAATTTTTTGTTATTGATCTCATTTCTCTAATGGCAAACCAACTATAAATACCTTTCCGTAAATTATATGCTCTTCAAATTATCAATAGAATTAAATCTTATATAAATTCATAGATTTATAATAAAATTAAATATAATAAATTTCATATAATATAAACTATTCCAAAATTCATAAATTCTAAACTTATCTAATTTCCTTGAAGTAATCTATTTTTTTTTTCTAAGTAAGATTGTTCTATTAATATGATACAAAAAGTAATTACAGTGAGGCATGGCCTCAATAGTACTGAGCATCGTTCATCACAAAATAAGACTGTCTAGCCTTGACTGCCCCAACAAAGGGGAAACCAGTCCATGAAATCAAAAGAACCCACACAGGGGTTATCAGTTTTGACCAAAAAAACATCTTAGACATTGCATAGACATAACCATAAAACACAGACTTAACCGTAATTGCCCAGTCATCAGAAAAAGCATCCACCTGGAAAAAGGGCGACACCTGGCTGCCAAGTGTCGAGACTAAAGATTGTCTGGGGCTGGTTCTTCCTCAATTGGACATGCGTATTTATACCAATCATCTTCTTCTGCTGACGTGCCGCTGCCTTGAGCTGGATGGGCGCCCTCGGTGCTGCCCGCTCCCGCATGCGTTCCAGACGTGTCGCCCCGTCGGCTTCCTGAAGCCTGCGTGTCGCCAAGTTTGCCTTCAGCAGCCTGCTGACTGCCAGCCAACACTTTACCATGCAGGGTGGCTCTATCTTCGTCGAGTTGTTGTTTGCCTAGGTTGTGAATGCTCCTGTTGCTTGGTGCTACCCTGTGCTGCTCATCATTGTGCTCAGGCAGAGGTGTCGGCGGGTCAATTTCTTCAGAGAATGTGATAGTAATGGTGGCTGTGATTACAGGTCGATTCAGGGTGCTGCGAAAACAGAATTGCGTTGTATGGGGAGCTAGATGCAGAGGAAGGGGAAAATTAACTGTGTGAATAGTAGCATCCCTTCTTCCTGCACCTTGGGGCCGATCTCTTCCCCTTCTGCTACGGGTATCGGGGTATCGACCAGAGAAGGAGCCATATGGATTGGGATTGTCAGCTGAAGAGGTAGGGGAGACAGAGTCAGGGCTGGGCGTTGCAGGAGGGCGGAAGCTTCCGCTGCAAGTGCCTCCCCTCCTGCTCCGCATTCGATGTCAGATGCAAGCCATGGTAGGATTGAAAGCAAGGTTAGCAGCAGAGGGGTTGGTGGAATAACTGCGTAGAGAATGGACAAAGGAGGTCTAAGCAGGAGCTAAGTTGCAGAGTCTGGTATGAGAATAGTGAAATCCATTGCCCAGGTCTATACAACTTAGCAGCCAGCAGCGGCTACCCGTTACAGTGCATGAACAGGGCTCTGCGGCCTGAGGAGGGCAAACACAGTGGAGCAAGGGAGGAGGAATAGCATAATGGTCTGCAGAAGCCATTGCTATGAGCGTTGTGGTGTTGTCTCGGCCATAGCACTCATTTAATGGCGCCTGCAAGGTGCCTTGAATGCTTCTCAGGTTGGCATGGGGGAAGACGCAGGCGGCCATGTGGTTAGCCCTTCCGCCGCCAACCATCTTATCATTTTAATTGCCTTGATAATCACCCGCATCCGAGTGAAGTAATCTATTTTTAATTAATACAATAGTTTTAAAATAGAAATTAATTACTTTATATTTATCATTATTTTTTAAATTTAAAAATTAATATTATATTTAATTTACAAAATTAAAATTAAATTTTATTATTATTATTATTTTATGTAGGAAAATTGTAATTTCCGTTATAAAGTTTTTGAAATTACATTTTTAAATATGCATGAAGATACATTTAAAAAAGAGTTACTTTGAAAAAATAACTAACCATAAAGAAAAAAAATATATCAAGGTTTTGAAGCCCTTTCCATGACTTGTTAGGTGAGTTCATCAATACATATTATAAATAAAAGAAACATAATAAAATAGAAAATGATGTCTTCAAGGATTAATATCATCGATATGTAGGCCTTCTACGACGATGATAGTACTCACAAAAAGTGTCATCTAGCTGGTCCATGATCTTCCATGTGCCCAGATCCAGTTCAATGCCAACTTTAGAAAGTATATCTACGATAATATTCCTTTCCTTCATTGAACCGATTTATAAATTTGAATTTATTTAAATATGCTCATTTTATTATAAATATGAGATATAAAATAATTGGTTTAGGTGAAGTTTAATTTACATCTTAAAGTTCAAATTTTATAAAAATAAAATAAAATTTCAAATTTTATATAAAAAGATTAAAAATAAAAATTTAAAATTATATAAATTATTTTTCAATTTAATGTTAAATTGAACACAATAATAATATTTGAAAATATAATAGTGATTTATTTATCTTACAAAACAAAATTATCTTTAAATTCTGAATCAAATTGAAATTCAGATAACAAATACATTGATTTATCTTTCTATTAAATTGCTAATAGCCAGCATAATAATTTAACTTTAAAGTAGTACAATTATATTAGTAAATGTAGGGTTTTGGGGTCATGTGTAATTCGAGAAGATTGCGGTGAGGGTTTCTCCCGAAGATGAAAGAATCTTAGTTTTTTGTAAGATCCTATTGGAAGTCGGATTGAAAGTTAGGTTAGCTTATTATCTACAAGCTGACTACGCTAGAGGCTAGCGGTTACTCGCTAAGGAAAGTGGGATAATGGAGGATATTGTCGACTACATGTATGATTTTGGTGATTTTTGCTCAATCTGGGCAGAGATGCCACATCAGGAAGATGAGATGGTGGCATGGAGTATTGCTGGCCCTATCGACCTGAGAAATATCCTACATTTGTAGCCTTAGGAGATGGATGTGTATTAAGGTAAAATTGACACCTCTTTTGGGTCTCCTAATGAACCGGGTCGGAGACCTCCTTTGGCGTCTGGGTCACAAAACTTGTTGGGGGAAGGAGCCTTAGCATAGGAACAAGGAGGCAAACAGAGTGCTCAACCCCTAGGTCATTTTCATGGTACTTCTCATGGACACAAGTTGCCATAAACAGAATCATTTTGGGAAAATTTTGTTTTTTCAGATATTAATGGCTTTCTTTCATGATTTTTCAATGAAGGGTTCAATACTAGTTTAGATCAAGGATTGAATAATGATTTGTTTTATAGCCCCTCCTTAGGGTTTGAGGAAGAACTTGTTAGGAGATTCATCTAAAATGCTCCAGTTTTAGAAGGGGAAAAGAGTGGGACAAGGAGTCTTGATAATGGAAATAATTAGTCGGTGGAAACCCTAGGGGCTCAGGAGGCTTTGGAAGTTTAGCACTGACCTGGAAAGAAGAGAAATATTGGAAAGTATCCAAAGATAAAGAATGATGACCAAAACTTGGTGTTGCGGGAAGATATACAACTAGGGGATGTAATGGAGACAACATAAAAGGTGGTAGTGGGTCGGGCTAGAGGAAGGGTTTTTTAAATGGAGCTCATATGAAATTGGGTTGATAAGGATTGGAGATAAGTACTAAAATCATCTTCCAAATATTATTACCCTATCTCGT
Source organism: Pinus tabuliformis (assembly GCA_031772625.1). Classification (NCBI taxonomy): domain Eukaryota; kingdom Viridiplantae; phylum Streptophyta; class Pinopsida; order Pinales; family Pinaceae; genus Pinus; species Pinus tabuliformis. The sequence goes on from CM062807.1 coordinate 1,296,531,648, forward strand.
GGTTGGTTTATGATCAAGATCAATACAACAAATGCGACCAGTTTCACTCTTGGGAAAGCTCGGAGTATAGATTCCACTCTGGTGATGATGAAGCGATGGAATCCATTGTTTGATGCTAGCCATGAAAAATTGGAAAGTGCCCCTGTGTGGGTAAGTCTTCAGGAGTTTCCACCACAACTCTGGTCGAATTATGTATTTACGGTTATCAGGAACAAATTAGGGTCTTTCCTAGAAGCGGACATGTTGTATGAAGAAACTTGGAAGATGACGATGGCGAAGGTTTTAGTTAATATGGATTCACACGAACGCTTTTTTTCTAAACTAAACATATGTTATCAGGTTTATACTCATAAAAAACCCCTCGACTACGAAGGCATACCCTTCAAGTGCCGCAAGTGCCACAAATATGGCCACATCATGAAAAACCATACTCTTCCTTTTACAGACAAGAAAAGGAGAAGGGACTAGCTTTCTAGAAGCCATGGGGGGGAGGTATAAGAGAAGTAAAAGGATGTCATGTGGAGGAGAACCTCACCTACGTGTAACAGGAGAATCCCAAGGAGTCTATGTAGATGGACGAGGATGATGAAGTTATGCATCGTCAAAGTCAGGGATGCACGTGTCTCATGCTAGTGTCCCCTCTTCCTCTGGTGCTCCATCACTAGGTAATTTTTCTCTTTCACTTCCTATATTGTTTTTAATTAGCTATTTTTTCTCTTTGGATGTGGTATTGGGTGCCTCTTCTCCTTCTCAACCTTTATCACATGTTTTTCCCGCTCTAGCTCTAATACATTTCCATATTCCCCCTCCCCTTCCTAGTGCCCCCTCCTCGTTATCTATTCCTTCTATGGACATGGAATCATATTTTGATCCTAGTAATTATTATAACCTACAATCTACCAATAATAAGGGGGGTTTCATTTCCTTTTTGGGGGTCCTTGGCCCTTCTCTCTTTGCCTCAACTAGTGGGTGCCTAAGGGGTAGAAGATTTCACATTTCTAAAGAAAAAATGATGCCTAACCTGGATGCGGTAGCAAGAAGACATAAACCTATTGTAGGAGTACTTAGAGCAGTGGAAGCCCCTAGAAAATCCTCCAAATGATCTTTCTCTCTTTCAATTGTTGGGGTTTATCTAGTCAATCCAAAAAAATAGCTTCGAAGAGGCTTATCTCTTCTAAACCATTTGGACATTATTTTTCTTCAAGAGACTTTTGGCGATGGAGATAAGGTGGTTGGAGTTTTGGAGTCCCTATTTCCTCGATGGAGTTTTGTGGCATCAGAGGCAAGAGGTAAATCTAGGGGCTTGGTCATTGGTTTCAACCAAAAATCCATTAAATCTGTCTGCACATGGGGCTTTTAGATGATTCTGGGGGATGATATTTTCTTTGCTAAGTTGGGGAAGGAACTCAAGATAATCAATATTTATGGGCCATGTCATGACATGATGAACTTTTAGGATCCATTGATGAATAAATATTATATGAATGCTAACAATCTAGTGTTTGGGGGAGATTTGAATTTTTATATTGGAGTTTAAGAAATATGGGGCACTCATACCCATATGGATTCTCTATCAAATTATTTCTACCACCTTCTAGTGGATGATAAACTTTGCGATGTGGACTTTATCAAGTATAATCCTACTTGGAGGAACATAAGAACAAAGGAAGTGATGGTGGAAAGATGTATAGAATGGTTCCTGATGGCGAAGGCTCTAATTTGAAGGACTCCACTGTTTTGACAATGAATCGAGATGGGTGGTGAATTTGATCATCACCCCATTTTTCTTGATCTGAAAGGGAACACAAAGAAACCTGGTAGTCCTTTCAAATGTAATGCTTCATCACTCAAACATGTATCCTTTCTCAGTCTCATCTCTAAAACCTGGATTCCTTCTAATCCTGCTGAGGAGGTGCCTATAGCAATCCATTTCTCTGAGAATCTAAAATGGGTTAAAAAAGCCACGGTCTAGTGGTTAAATCTCAAAATACAAAGAGAGCAGGCAAAGCTTAAAGCAATGGAGGAAGAGTCAGAAAGAATGAAGACCCTGAGGGGGTAATATAATTCAATGAGGAGTCTAAACAAAGGATCATACATCCTAAAGCTACAAAATGAAGAATATTGGAAGAAAAGGAGGAGATGTGGAGGAAAAAAAGTAGAGCTATTTGGCTAAAGACTGGAGAGGAAAACAAGAAGTTATTCCAAAATTTTACAAAAGGGCGCAAAGTACAAAAAACCATATGGGCTATGGATAATCCAGATGGGAGCATAGCTTCATCATTCAAGGACCTTACCAAGCTAGGCAGAAATCATTTCAACGACCTTTACAAGGCCCCCTATAAGTCTCCACAGCATAAGTAATTCTATTGACTTGGTAATTTCTTAGGTTTTCTAAAGCTAATGATAACCAAAGGTTAATGAAACCGATATTTGAAGTTGAATTATAAAGGGTTCTCCACAGTTTCTTAAAGGATAAAATTTGAAGCCCCAATGGTTGGTCCATGGATTTTTTTTCTAGGAATGTGTGACATTTTTGGGGATGAACTCATAAGGGTGATTGACGATTCTTGGCTTACATGGCACATGCTTGACTCTTTGAACTCGACCTTTATCGTTCTCATTCCCAATATTGAAAGTCCCCCTGACTTTTGATGACTTCCGACCTATTTCACTATGTAATTTCATATATAAAGTAATTGCTAAAATTATGGAAAATAGGCTTAAGTCTATCCTTTCCCAGAATGTATCAAAAGAACAATTCGCTTTTTTGGAAGGTCGATAGATCCATGAAGCAATAGGGGTCACTCAGGAAGGGCTCCACAACTTAAAAACAAGGAAAATCAAAGGTCTAGAGATAAAAATAGACCTATCTAAATCATATGACAGAGTTAGTTGGTTTTATATTTGACTTCTCTTGGGCTTCAAAGCCCCCTTCATAAATAGGGTGATGAGTCTTATTACCATGGGGTCATTTGCGGTCCTTATCAATGGTTCAACCTCAACCTTCTTTCATGCATACTAAGGACTTCGACAGAGACGCCCCCTATCTCCCCTTTTGTTCCAGTTGGTTACAAATGGACTTAGTAGGTTATTATATAAAGTTGAAAGAAGGGGTGATTTAAGAGGAGATTTGATGGTTGATGACCTGAAAATCACTCACCTTTTGTTCGTGGATGACATATTACTATTATGTGATGGATCAAGACATGATATAGCTGCCATCAAAGAAGCCCTATCCTTGTTTCAAAAGGCTACAAGCATTCAAGTCAATGTTCTACGTCTAATCTCTCTCCTCTTGGCCTTTCCAAGGATCAATCTATGAATATTTAGAACCTTTTTCAATTCCAATCTAATAATTTTGATGATGTACTAAAGTACCTAGGTTTCCATTTAAAACCCAATGACTAAAAAAAGTTTATTGGTTCTGACTTATTGCAAAGATTGAAAGGATATTGAAGGTTTGGAGTCTGAGGTGGTTGTTTAGAGCGCGCAGGTTGGTCCTTATTATATCTGTTTTGGAGGCAATCCCAATAATTTGGATGTCTTTATCTTGGATCCCAGATTTGTTGGTAAATACTATATGAAAATTTTATTGTAGTTTTTATGGCTAGGATCTAAATAAGGGTAAGTTTTCCCTTGGGTAAGATGTCATAAAATCACCTTGCCAAAGATTTGAGGTGGATGGGGTTTAAAAAACTTCCCTTCCTTTGCAAAGACCCTGGCTGCAAAAGTAGGATGGAGGTTAATTTCTACCCACGGTCTGTGGACAATTGTGGTATACAGGAAATATATCCACCCTTGCTCCTTGAAAGAATGGATTTGATTTCCAAATAAAAGAAGACCAAAAATATTGGTTATTTGGAAAGTTGTTTTATCGTCCTTTTAAGTGATTGGAGAAGGGTTGGTGTGAAAAGTGGGGAAAATGTGAGGATTGGCATGGATCCTTGTGTGGGATGTGGGGAATAGATTTGGCCAAGATTTTAAATACTAATGGTATAATTTCTCTGAATCGGGTGGTTGATAGCACTCATACGTCATTTTGGGGCTAGGGATAGATGAATGCTCATTAGCTTAATCTACAAGATAAATTTGTAGAACTGTGACATAATTACACCATTTCTTTGAATACTTCCCATTGTTAGAAAATGTAACTAGGTTCAGTCTTCATAATTATATTTGTACTTGTATCACTATATATTTTGTGAAAAAACAAAATAAAAGAAAAATAAAAATTATTATTCTTATTATTATTCTAGACAAGCATGTTCTTCATGCTTCTAGCATTTATTTGAGTCAAGAAGAAAATTTTCATGAGTCAAAGTCCCATTTGGGCAATTTGTAACAAAAAAAAATTATTATTTGTGTTCCTAGAAAAGTTTATTTAACCTCCAAGACCAAGTTGGCCCTACTAAGGAGAGGTCGGCATAGAAGAGGCCTAATTAAACCACATGAAAGGCTATAAAACGAATATACTTTGACCTCATTGGACATGCTACACTCACAAGTCCGATCTCCTAGCAAGAGAAGAAGAAAAGAAGTGTGAAGGCCGAGGAAGGGAGAGAAAGTCAAGCGAAGAAAGAAAACCTTGGTTTTTTTACTATTTCTGCTCACATGTGTGATATTCTAGGGCAACTGTGTGAACTACATGTCTGAAAATTGCAAGGTCAAATTTCATATCTGAATTGCAGGGTCGGAGTTCTAAACTGAACATGTTTAACTAGAGTTGACTTTGTAGACTTTAACTTGTTTGTGGAAGGCTTTGTTGGAGGGTTGACTTGGTGCTTGAGGAGGTATTGGTCTTGGTATTTGGATCTTGGATGTCTCATATTTGTTCTAATTCTATAAGAAGAAATTAATTTTACTGGGTTCCCCCTTCGAGGGAGTTTTCCCTAGCTTGGAGCCTATATCTTGTGTTCCTTCTTGTTCTTGTGGTCTTCACGCAATTTATGGTTTGATAATTGCTTGATGAAGAAGAGATAATAAATTAATAAAAGGCCAACATAACTTCACAAGTAATTATCAATTAAGAGGAATCAACCCTAATCTATAAACTCCTTGATTTCTCAATATGGTATCAATGCTAAGGTGAAGGAAGGATGGTTGAAGATCACATCATTATTGGCTATCTTATTGGAAGATACTCTTGAAGTAGTCGCCTATTCTCTCTCTCCCTCTTCAATGGCAAGATATATGATGAAAGGTCTCAAGACTCTTAGGAGTCTCCTTTTCATTATCAAAGGTTTCATAACGAAGTTCATCTCTAAACTATCTAAAAGGGTCATGGATGGAAGTTTCTTTTCTGCACTCACAGGTACTTTTGAAGATGATAGTATTTGGGTAATTGATAGTGGAGCCTCCAGACATATGACAAGGGAATGTGGACAACTTCAAACTATATCAAAAGGAATCTCTTCCCATTCAGTTGAACTTGGAGAAAAGAAGAGCTGCTTAGTTAAGGGAATTGGATCTACTTCTTTGGAGCTAGAAACCAGTGGAAGCATTCATCTCAACAACATACTCTATGTTATAGGTTTGAAGAAAAACTTGCTTTCTATTTCTTGTCTAGAAGATAGAGGTGATAGGGTTGCTTTTGTTGATGACAAAATCATTGTATGGGGTAAGGGATCTAGTATTGGGATTCGCGAGGGGAGGTTGTATAGGCTTCTAACACCTCTTCTTTAATCTCTAGTACATTTAGAAATAAATCCTTGTGAGATTTGGCACAGAAGGTATTTTCATCTTCATTATAAGATATTTACATCTCTAAATCATATTTTTATTGGCATCCCTAAACTAAAATAAGAGCATGAAGGATTCTATAAGGGATGTGCTCTTGGCAAGAATATAAAGAAACCCTTTGCAAGTAGTGATACTAGATCTAATGAAATTTTGGATCTCATACATTCTGATGTTTGTGGACCTATGGTAGAAAAGTCTCTTGGAGACAATCATTATTATGTGACATTCATTAATGATCACTCTAGAAAAACATGGATATATCTTCTCAAGTCTAACGATGAAGTGTTTGAGAAATTTCAAGAGTTCAAGGCAAAAGTGGAAAATATGACAGAAAGAAAGATAAAAGTCATATCTAATAATAGTGGAGAATACACTTCTAAAGAACTCATGGATTTTTCTAAGGAAGCAAGAATTAAGAGGGAGCTAATAGTTCCCTACAATTCTCAACAGAATGGTGTGGCTGAAAGAAAGAACCGTTCAATTGAAGAATGTATTAAAGCCATGCTACATGACCAAAACCTACCTAAATTCTTAAGGGGAGAAGAAATAGTAACAACAATATATTTACAAAATTGAAGTCCTCACAAAATCCTCAATGGAATGACCCCAAAAGAAGCATTCACAGTGAAGAAGCCAAGTGTTGATCATCTCCGAATATTTGGATGTCCTGTACATATTCACATTCCCAAAGACAAAAGGAAGAAATTGGACCTTGCACGTATAAGAGGCATCTTTGTTGGTTATAGTACATCATCCAAATGTTATAGATTATACATCAAGGAAGAATGGAAAATTGAAGTAAGCAAAGATGTTATCTTTGATGAAAGTGTTACACAGTAATTTGTCACCATCCCTGTTACTCCTCTTGTCGTACCTTGGAGGACTCATCCCGGGAGTTATAAGAAGTGACAAAGTCTAAAAACACTTGCATTATGTTCCCCTGAGTATGTACTCCATGTTCCCTGAAGACACCTTCTGCAGATTATCCCTGAAAAGTGCTCTTTTTGCATTGGCGCAAGTCCACAGTATCTTACCCGCGCCAATCATGGAGATCCTCAAAAGAGGGCGCGACCATTGGCGCTCTGTCTTAGAGCAACAGTCGCGCCAACCAAGTTTAGTCATGCTTTTTGCCTTAACGCACGCCCGACTGTTGTTTCCTTCATTACATGGAGCTTTTTGAAGATAAAAAATCAGCCTTATGTCGAGCTCTATCCTATCTCCATCTTTAATGGCTTTTGGGGGATAATGTTAATCCACAAAAGGTGTCCCGGTTCATCGTATCCTCCTCCCTTCTTCATCTATATAAGCTTGTCATTATGCATTGGACAAGCTAGTGATAGTAGTGATAATCGTTAGTCATGGAGTGTTAGATGTTGAGTTCTTGAGTTCTTGGAGGAATGCTAGTGAGTGCTAGAGAGGTTATGCTGCTGGAGAGGAGATGCATTGCAAGACACATATAGTTACTCGCCCAGCCAGGAGAAGGGTCAACGTCAGAACAATGGTTGTAACTTTTCCTGTTTATTATTAATTGATGAGCGACTGCTATTATAGTTCCAATCTCATTGTCTATTATGGTGATGTGTTGATTTATTTCCTTTCTGACTGAAATATAGTTGTGCCTTGGTAGCTTTTATGTTGGTATCTGTCTCTTCCTTTGCATGTGCAGGTGTTCGTTTATGATCTGTTGGAGCGAGGGAGCGGGGATATCAACTCTGCTTCAATCATAGCGTTGGACTCTAGGTTGGTCTTCCTGATTCACCTTTGATGCATAACTAGGAACTTGCGTAGCAGCGTGGTTTGATTGTGGCTAGTTCTGTTATAGGCTAGTGGGATCGCCTCTGTCCGCAGAGGGGATTTACCTGACCAACAATTTGGCGACTCCGCTGGGGAGTAGCTATTTGATTTTTGTCTTGCATGTTAATTTTCTTCTGCTTGCTTGAGTGAATGAGCTTCCTGAGTCAGTTTTGAGTTTATTCTTTACTGTTTGACCCATCTGAGCACTGTCAACCCGACCTGAGGTCGTATCATTTATTTTTCTAGCCGGCAAGCTTAATTGGCGCGGTTATTTCTCTGACAGTCGCGCCAGTTGGCGCATGTTGCTCAAAAGAAACTCGCGCCAATCCTGTAGTAGCGCAAGTTGCTGGCTGACAGTCGCGCCAACCCTGTAAATTTTGCACGTGTATGGGTGGAAAGCTCTTTCAGCCTCTTTTTATATCTCTTACAGCCTCTGGAACTGTGTTGAACCTCTGCTTGACTGGTCTTAGCCTTTATCCCTCAGCTGTTTGCTTATTTCTATTGATTTTCGTCTCAGCCCTAGAACATCTAGTGACTTTGCATGTCTAGCCTTCTGTGGGAAGTTTTGATCTCTTGATTATCCAGTCAACTTGTTGGTCGTGTTCTGCACCGATCCAGTGATTTGTTAAAGCTTGATCTTCTATACTCTGAGTGATTCACTTCTATCCTCTTTGGATTTCACTCGATTTCATTTGAACTTAGATTACATGGTTCAGTGAAAGTCTTTTGTGTTTTTCCTTGCTTGCATGGTTCATTTTAGTGTTTCAGAATTGGTTCTATTTCATTGAGTGAACTTGGATTGTGCATATCTCTTAAAATTTGTTTACATGCATCATGCCATCTTAAAGGAAAGAAAAACAAAAAAAAAATCTTTTGCATCATATTAGTTAGCATTTATTGTTATTTGTTGCTATTAAAAAGAAACAGAAAAAATTTCATTTCTTGTTATTAGCTGCATTAGGATCTTCGCTGTTTGTTGAGTGATCATTTCGTTTGTGAAAAGATCTCAACCTTCCTGTAGATAGAATTCATCGAATCAAATGATTTAATTTTGGCATATAGTTTGCATTTAAGAAGTTTTTGAGATATCACATACGGTAGGACCAAAAAATGAAACATAATCGAAGATAAACTTTAAAATGAACTCAATGAACATAACAACGCATTGGAACATAACGCAAATACTCTAGAGGTCTAGGTTAGAGACGTGTTCCGGCGTCTTTAAACCTGGTAGTTTATCGTCGAGTGGTTGGGTGATTCCTCCACGGTGAAACGATAGGTGCCAATACGGACTGTGCTCCCACGTACCGTCGAGTATATATTGGGAGACCCCTATAGGAATAAAGCCTTTATCCATAGGAAGCCGTGTCAGCCGCCTTACGATTCGCAATGCAGTGAACACAGCATTCACGAAGATTGACCACCCGTACCCTAAAAAGTATTTTGTGGTTTTGCGAAAAGTTTGGCACACCTTCTACCTAGAATTCCAGAGCAGTCACTTTTGATCCTTTTCGGACTCCCTAAACGAAAAGGTGCCTGTGAGCGTCTTGTCACTTCGTGCTCATTAAATATTCGAAGGAGACTAGAGTCATCTTTTATCCTTTTCTCGACTCTTAAAAAATGAAAAGGTTAAGTTCAGTGTCTTAAAATTTATTGGCCACGATAACATCTACCCAATTAGCTTTTGTTTGTGTCAGTCCGAAGTAGGGATTGTCTCGGTAGATTTCGTAAGTTTCATCCTGGCGGAATCACCAGTTTCGTCTTCTACCGAAACATTGGTTGTGAGTCTCCCTGTGGTTCTAAGTATACAACCACTTAGTTCTCGTGCCCCAGGTGACGAGACTTACCAGTTTCATTGGAACCCTACGTGGGAATCTTTTGAGGACGGTACCGCTTTTTGGGACCATACTTCTCCTCGTGTGTCAGTCCCACCTTTTTCATCTGACATGGATGATTTGTCCCCGACAACGACCGATGAGTCCGTTGCAACGAGCGGTGAAATTCCCACCTCAACGGACCCTATACATGTTAGTAATACACCTACTACTACAAATTTACCACTGGGCTATAAAGCTTTAAGAGATGCTACGCCTTCTGGAACTCCGTTCACAGGTCCCATTTGGTCATCACACACTTTTCCTACTACGGAGCCTTTTACTCCACCAAGTCGCAGTCTATCTGTTACCTCCGTCACAACCGCTCCAACGGTGTGTGCAGCCTCTTCGACTCCTATTTCTAGTCGTCCCTCAGCTTCTTTGTTTGGAGTCTTTGACCCCATGACAAATGTCCCAATACAGGAGCCATATGATCCATATTTGTCATCTCAACCGGTTGTTGAGGTATCGGTCCCATTGTCAATTGATTGGACCTCCACCTCTTTCCATGGTGGTCAAGTTTTATCTGCGCAATCTCCAATACAACCCCCTCAAGACCAACCAGGGCAATCCTTTCATGGAAACCCTTTCGTTACTGCTGCTCCTTTTTCCTCTTCTTATATGCAACCTTCTGGTAACTCAGGTCAGTCGACTTTTCAACAAGTCCAACCTGGTATCCAGCAGGGCTATCTCGTTGGACAAAGTGGTCAACAAACTATTAACCCAAACCAATCCAATGTCCAGTATAGTCCAATGTCTGGACAAGTTACTCAACCACTTGGTCAACCTACTGTCCAGTATTCACAACCCTCTGGGCAGGTTGGTCAGCCTCAAACACAGTTAGGCCAACCAACTGCCCAGTCTCCTCAACCATCTAGTCTGCTAGGACAACCTTCAACTGCGCAACAACAGTTCCAACAGGTAGGCCAACCTCAGTATCAGCAGGTACAACCTTCTGGACAGATCGGCCAACCTCACTATCAACAAGGTTTTCCTTCTGGCCAGATAGCCCAACCTATAGGACAGTCTATTGGCGCTGCTCAATCCGGTCCGTGGCCCCAAATGGGACCCCAATACCCATCTGGTCTTCAAATGCAGGCTGGGTCTCAATCACAAACTTTTTATCCAACCCAGCCTGGTCCTCCAACTCAATTTGGAGCCCCACCACCGTATGGCTACCAACAACCTCAAGGGCAATTTTCATTTGCCCCGTACCAGAACTACCAGCAACCGCAAGCGAATCCCTCGCAAACTTATCAACAGCGATATGGCACGTCTGCAGCATCATTTGGTAATCCTTATGCTGGGGGGCAATATACAAATCCCTATGGCCAATCCACTATGGGGCCAAATCCTTCCGGACAAACTCTATGGGGGCAACCACCACCTGGTTGGAACCCTGGTGCTCCACCCTACCAACAGCCCCAGATGCCTTTCAATCCTCAATTACCATTCTTAGCGACTTTAGAATTACCGGATGTATCCAAGTTAACCAATGATCCTATTCTTCATAATCCTTATTGGCCTCCAGTTCCAACTAAAATACCTGGTGACTGTCCAAAATTCAATGGCAAAGCCAATGAAGACCCACAAGCCCATGTTATGACCTATTATTTGTGGTGTTCATCTAATTCATGGCTTGACGATTCAATTCGGCTTCGCCTTTTTCAAAGGACTCTCACTGGCTCTGCCGCTAAGTGGTATATCGAACTTCATCGCGGGTCCTTTCAAGATTTCAATTCTTTGGCTATGGCATTTCTCACTCACTTCCAGTTACCCATTCGATACGAAACGGGTACACACCTCCTCACTTCCTTGAGACAAACGACAGCTACGCATATCTCTGATCATATCCATGAATGGAGACGGCGTAGACGTATGATCAAATTTTGGATTCCCGACCAGCTTCTTACCGATTGGTTTACGACTTCATTCGTGCCTCCGATAGCTCGGGATATCGCCATGGGGGCGTGTGTCACTGAAGAGCAAGCTATTGCTCGAGCTCAGTACCTTGACTTGGTTTATTCTCAGTCAGGTACATTATATGATTATTTGCCTGATGTCCCAAGACAAGGAACGTCTAAAGCCTCGCCAACACCCACTGTTGATGGTATCATTGGTTCGGTTAATTCATCCTCAAAGAAAAATCCGGCGAACCCTGCAAAGCAAAAAACATCTGCTTCGAATGGACAACCTTCCCAGGCATCGCCTGGTTTGAATGTTACTTCTGAGGTTAATACCGTCCAATCTAATAAGGCAAATAAGGCTTCGAAAGAGAAGAAAAAAGGGAAAGCGAAAAATAAGCCGGAACAACCTAAGCAGGAAACCCCAAAACCTCAACCTGAGGACGGCACTAAACGCAAACCCAAATATCCTTGTCTTATTTGCGATGAGGATCACTTTACCAAGGATTGCCCAAGGCGGTCCGAAGTTAGTCGTTTGTTAAAAGGCACCTCTGGGACTCCTGCGGTGCTCAAAGAGCCCTTTCCCACCCAACACACTCAGAAAACTCAAATGGTGGTTGATCCTACTCAGCCTCCCTCTTCCTTTGGTTCTCAAGTGTTTATGGCTGGTACAGTACCCATTAATATCAGTACTCGAACGAAAGATTATCCGTTATCTGCCGGGAAGGAGCCTGAGGTTCCCCCAAGTGCTCCCCCGTTCAGTTCAGGTCCACTCCACATCGAGAGACCTACCACTGAAACGCCTCTTCGACCCCCTCCAAAAGGAGTACTCCGGAAATCCTCGTATAATCCGAATGCTCGTGCTGCACAGCACTACAACATCGTTGAGGACTTAGCACAGACTCCGTCGGCTATGTCCGCTTTAGAGGTTCTCCAGAGTTGCCCTTCTCAGAGGAAGTCCATGCTATCTGCCATTGGTGGCATAGACCCGGCCGATTCGGATTTAATAACTTTTGACTTGGAACGCCACACTCAGAGGCTGCCTCCCCAAATCGCCTTCCTCATACAGGTAATTATTGATTCCAAAACGATTCATCGTACAGTTATTGATGAAGGTGCCTCGACTTGCATCATGTCTGTTGCCTGTTGGAAAGCTATTGGATCTCCAACGTTGAGCCAATCTCCCACTACCTTGGAAGCTTTTGATGGAAGAGCGTCCCGTCCTTACGGTATACTCCAACGTTTACCAATCTCTTTGGAAGGGAAGACGGTCGAGATGGAAGTTGAAGTCGTTGATGCTACTCTAACCTACAACCTCCTTCTCGGACGTAGCTGGATATACGCGATGCAAGCTGTTGCTTCATCTTTCTTCCGAATTATTTGTTTCCCTCATCAAGGGAAGATCGTTACTATTGACCAGCTCTCCTTTTTTGCTTCTTCTTCCGAAGGCACCATCCTGTTTGTGGAGCATACCTCCAAATTACCTAAGAGTCTGGGAGCTGGACTTTTCAAAGATCCTGATCTTATGGGTGTTTTTCCACTCCCTCCTCTAAATATCACCTCTGTTAATATGATCGCTACTGGCTCTGATCCGTGGCTCGTACCCCCCACAGACCAAGTAGATTCTTGGGGCGACCGGATGCCGTTGAGTCCTGCCGAGTTTAATTATGTTGAAATCATTGCTGCCTCGGCTCCCTCTTCTGCGCTTACTCCATCCTCAGGACTTCTAGATGAGGCTTCTTCGGATTCTCTAGGAGAAATATTCCTCTCCAACAAAGCTATTATTGAGACTATGTCTCTGGAGGAACCTCCCTGGTATAGTTCTCACCATCGTTCCTCCTTTCTCCCTGCCTCGCAGCATTTTCTGACATGCCTCGAGCGGTTTGCTCCTTGTCTCCCATCACAAATCCTTCAAACGCCTATTCCAATTAATCAGGTTTTTTCTTAAGGGAATATGGCAAACATTACACGAACCCAACCCCTCGACATCTCTGTTAAACCCGGGATAGTCGAGCATCTTCACATCGGAGTCACTTGTACTCCAGAGGAGATTCAACTTTATTCCGAACTTTTTCGCGAATTTCGTGATGTTTTCGCATGGTCCTATGAAGAAATGCCTGGCATTGATTCTAGTATCGTGATGCATGAAATAATCACGTAATAGTTCGTCAACATTTACGCCCTGTACACCCCCGGAAGGCTGCGGCGATTAAGGCCGAGGTAGAAAAGCTTCTTAACGTCGGTTTTATTTACCCTATTCCTCTTACAGATTGGGTTTCTAACATTGTCCCTGTAACTAAAAAACAAGGTACAATCCGGGTTTGTGTCGATTACCGTGATATAAACAAAGCCTGTCCTAAAGATAACTTTCCAACACCATTCATTGATCAAATCATTGACGACTGCGCCGGCAGTGAAATGTATTCTTTTATGGACGGTTTCTCTGGTTATAACCAGATCAATATTGCTCCCGCAGATCAACACAAAACTGCTTTTATTTGCCCATGGGGGACTTTTGCCTATAAGAAGCTCCCTTTCGGTCTTAAAAATGCCGGTGCTACCTTCCAGCGTGCAATGTCTTATGCATTTCATGACATTCGGCATATTGTGCAACCTTATCTGGATGATCTTCCTGCTCATTCAGCTAAACGTCAGGACCACCCTAAACACCTTCGCGAAATCTTTCTTCGCTGTCGATACTACCGAATCCGGCTAAATCCTCACAAATGTGTCTTCTGCGTTGAATCTGGCAGACTTCTCGGTTTTATCGTTTCTAGAGAAGGCATCCGTTTGGATCCCCTTAAAGTCGAAGCTATCGTCAATCTCCCTCCCCCAACTTCTTTGCATCAGTTGCAGAGTTTGCAGGGGAAAGCCAATTTTTTACGCCGTTTTGTTCCCAACTATGCCGAGGTGGCTAAAGGTTTTACGCGATTACTGAAGCGTGATATCCCTTTCCATTGGGATGCCACAGCTCAGGAATCTTTTGAACATCTCAAGAGTCTACTTGTTTCTGCTCCATTGCTTCGTCCTCCGAATTATTATCGCGACTACACATTGTATTTAGCCGCCGCCGATACCACTATCGGCATGGTTCTTGTTCAAACTGATGATGATAACACTGAACATGTTATTTATTATCTCAGCCGCAACCTGTTAGACACGGAAACTCGATATGCTTATATCGAAAAGTTGGCACTAGCCGCAGTTTGTGATGTACAACGCTTCCGTCATTATATTCTTTTGCGTACTACTACTGTGATTTCTGATTGCAACCCCATGACGTATATATTGTCACGCCAGTTACTAGGGGGCAAATACTCAAAGTGGATTGTTATCCTCCAAGAGTTTGACTTGGAATTTACCACTGCCAAGTCTAAAAAATCCCTTGTGTTTGCTGAGTTAATTTGCTCTTTGCCATCTTCTTCCTCGACCTCGCCTGCAGAAGATCAAATTCCAGATGAAACCCTGTTCCTCATTAGCACCCTCGATCCATGGTACGGAGATATAATCACATATCTGCAAACGTCCTCCTTCCGCCCGGGTGTGTCTAAAGACGCTCGGCGGAGGATTCGTCATCAATCTCAACCCTACCGTATCATTGGAGATACATTATATCGTCTTGGTGCAGACTCCGTTCTCCGCCGTTGTCTTACTCTAGAGGAAGCTGAACGGGTTCTAAATGACTGCCACTCTGGTGCTTGTGGCGGACATATGTCCGGATATGCTACAGCCCAAAAAATCCTTCGTGCTGGCTATTTTTGGCCCTCTATTTTCAAGGATTGCATCCTTGTCGTCCGCTCTTGTCATGAGTGCCAGATATACCAGCGGAAAATGCGAGCGCCTTCTGCTCCGTTGCACCCTGTGGTTTCCGTCGGCCCTTTTGCAAAATGGGGCATTGATTATATGACCTGTAACCCTCGCTCGGCCGGGGGGCATGGGTTTGTCATCGTTGCCGTCGATTACTTTACTAAATGGGCCGAGGCGATGCCTACATTAACTGAAGACGGTCACACTACGGCGCAATTTTTATTCAATCATGCTATTTCGCGATTCGGCGTCCCTCAAGCCATTGTCACTGATCACGGAAAGCATTTCCGTAATCATATGATGTCGGAATTAACAACCCAGCTAGGCTTGCAACACGATAGTTCAACTCCATACTACCCTCAGTCCAATGGTCAAGTTGAAGCTGTCAATAAAATCTTGGTTACAATGCTTCAACGTATCGTTGGTGTGCATAAATCTAACTGGCATTTGATGTTATTCCCTGCCTTATGGGCTTACCAAACCTCCGTGAAGGATGCCACTGGTTTCACTCCATTTCAACTAGTTTATGGACTAGAGGCTACCCTTCCAATTGAATGTGAGATCCCTTCATTGAAATTAGCCATCGAGCTGCTTCCCAACACTACCCCGTTAGAAGAACGCCTTCTTTACTTAGAACGGTTAGATGAGACTCGTCGCCTGGCCTCTTTGGCCATCGAAACGCAAAAGAAGCGAGTCAAGACTCACTTCGATCAGACCATCCATCCACGTTCTTTCGTTGAGGGAGACTTGGTCCTACTCTATGATCAAGCGAAAGATAAGCTAGGCGCAGGAAAGCTCGAGTCTATGTGGCTAGGCCCTTATATTGTCAAGAAAGTCCTGCAGAAAGGGGCCTACGAGTTGATTGATTATGAAGGAAACCCTCTTGGGAAGCCCCGAAATGGGCTTTACTTGAAAAAGTACTATGCGTGATGCTGGTACATTTTATTGTGTACATACATGTACTTTAGTGTATTGTGTGTTGGTTTTCGAGACATAGCTACCACTTATTGTGTTTTTCGCTTCTTGTGCAGATGCCGGATGCACCTTATGTTGGTTTCGCTGATGGTGCCTGCTGCAGTACCCGCGATTTTTCTTCTGCGGCATGGGTAATCTACGATCCTCATAGCGAGCTAATAGATTTCCAGGGTGTGTGTTTAGGCCGTACTACTAACAATGTCGCCGAATACTGCGCTGTAATCGAGCTACTTGCTAGAGCAATTAATTTCGGTATTCGCGCATTGATAGTAAACCTGGACTCTCAACTTGTTGTCCACCAGCTCAACGGGCAATATTCCGTCAAAAACCATCATATACTAAGGTTGTATTTACGTGTAAGGTTGTTAGAAAGGCATTTTGATTTTATTACATATCAACATGTTCCGAGACAATTAAACACATTATCTGATGCATTGGCCAATCATGTATTAGATAGACATCTGCATAATTTGTAATTAAAACATTATGTAAGCAAGCACATGAAAACACAATAATGAACCATGAACATATGTATATATATACGTGTGTGTCAAAATGTTTGCGCCCCGCGCATTACATAATCCAAAAAATAATACATGTCCAAAACTCATACAGCCGTCGACAACATGTCTCTCAAAAACGTGCAAAAATGAAACCTAGGCGTCTAATCGCGGTGATGCTCATGATAGCATGTCACCGCCCGCACCAAACGTCTCAACAGACGATGGACGCGAGTAGATACTCCCACCGTATGCCTCTGGTACGCTCTAGGCACGTCTGCCAGTCTGCCATAATCTGGGATCCCTCGAGTAAGTGCCTCGAGGTTCTGTACTAGGTCATCATCGTCACCCTCTGCCTGAGGGTCCGCTGCAGGTTGTACTCTCCGTACGTTGTGAGGCAAGTCGGCTGGTCGCTCTGCACCAACGTCTGCATACATATATATAGGTGCTGTAAGAAACAGACATGAATTATAAAAACTTGAATATGTAAAAATATTAAAAACATAAAGGGTCCTTACCTAGCTCCTCGTCCCAGTCCTCTCCCTCAGGCAACGGGAGGTCTGGATCTCCAGTAAAATCAGTGCCCGCATAGGGCCAGTCCTCCACGACGATCAACTGGTGTTGGAGCCAAATGAAGAACTCAGGCCTCCAGGCCATCTGCTGGCCCCCACCTCCTCTGGGCATAAGTGGTGCCCATCGAGCCAACCTCGGCTCCCGTGGCACTGGATCTGCCACTATACCTCCTGGGATCCGGAATATCGGTAGTCGCTCCAGGAAAAACGATACTATGATGGATCCATATCCGAACTGTTTATTGCCATCACGCTTACATTTGGTAAGCTGCCTCTTGATATTTGTTGTTACTGTCGTGGCCCAATCAAATAATGTAGGGTGTAGGCACTCAGTTGCCAGCAGCAAGTGATTCTTGCTGGCCTCGTGGGGTGCCTGTACCCCAGCCGTCCGAGTGATAGTGAATAGTACCACTCGTAGCACCAAATCTGGGATAGTGACAATGTCCACCTTGGCACTATTGGATCCAAAATGGGCCCCAGGACAAACTCTGGCCATTACCTCCCCCATCTTTTCCCCAGAAGGTCTACTACCGGTCAAGATGGGCCGTGCACCCCGCCGAGATAGTCCAGTAATAAAATAGACATCAGAGACATCCAACTCCAATGTCTGGTCTTTCAGGCGGAATACCTGATCCTCAATATCCCAGGCGTCCACAATAAACCTTAGTAACTCGGGCTGTGCACGTAGATATGAGGTAAGGAAGAATTTTTTCAAGCCACAATCTCGCAAAGCATCCATGCATGCGTCATCTTCCAATGCCAAAGCATCTATGGCCTCATGTTCCCTTTCTCTCCATTCTATAGCCATTCTGACCAATTCCTGCAACCAAAACACCAAAATGACATCATAAGATCAATGGTGAAACCAAAAATCAAAGAAAATTGCAGGTTCAACGGTCAAAATTATGTGAAAATTGGTTCGCGCAATTGGCGCGACTGTTTTCCAAACAGTCGCGAAAATGGCGCGACTCCTTTTAGGAAAATAGCCCATTGGCGCGAACCCGCGCGGGAAACTCGCGCCAATGGGCGCAACCCTATTTTTTGCAATACCCCTTGCAGAGGATCATTCTGTGGATGGAAAACTGAAAGAATGGAGTAAAAATGAAGCTAAGGATGAGGCCTCTTACCTGTTTCAAACGGCGGCTCGAATGGTCTCCTGGATTGGTCGCAATCAGCAGTTGAAGTTTGCACCCAAAACCCTCCAACGGTAAACTTACAAGGTAAAAAGTGAAAAGTAATTTTATTTTTTACTATTTCACTATTTATAACTTATTTTGGCTTGAAAAACACATTAAAACCATGTTTTTGTGAATGTTTTTATGTCAAAGTAGGGTTTTACGCTGTTTTTGTATGTTGACAGGGATTAGTGCCACTCAAGCAACATAACGAGCTCCTTTTTTCGGTTTTTCGAGCTTGGTAAAACACGAGAAAAGGTTACTTCAAGGTCCGCTTTCAGCTCTTTTCTGACCATTTAAAAAGGAAAAGATTGCCGAGTCACTCCTCTTGACTCGTTAAATGGTAATAAGGGGCGGTCGTTTTAAGTTCTTTTTGTCGACCGTTAAAACATAAAAAGATTACCGGGTTTTTGTCGTTTCAAACTCGTTAATGGTTACGAAACGACGTGGTTTTGACCGCTTTTTTACTTTTTCGGGTCGAAATCACTAATTATGAAAAGTACTCCTCAATCGTAATGATCGGGCGGTTCTTTCGAGTATTATTTTATACTTTTTCGGGCCCGAGAGACACAACTTTACGAAAAAGGACATCCCTGGAGTTTCCTTTTCTACTGTCTTTTCAAACTCTCTAAACATGAAAAGACGTCGAGTTCTTCCTTTGTCAGACTCGTTAAAACATCGGATTTTGTCACAACACAAGCATATGCTATCCCCATCAAGCTTGTTAAAAATAACTGGGGTACTCGCCAGAAATGGCGGGGGGAAAAGAAAATTTTTTGAACCATAATTATTACCGTAACGGCAGTATGTCGCTCTTGAACATGGCACTTTTTGCTTTCGTGTCCGGGGTGGGGATATTTCATCTCATATCTTTCACTTGCTTCCATGGACTTGGGTACCCTATTTGACCTCTCATCCACTCATTGCCTCGTCATCATGACCTTTGATACATTGATGTCAAATACTGCCAATTCCGTTAATGTGCCGCCGATATGTTCAAGAGAAGTTGACCTCTGCAAAGAAACAGCCTCCCTCTGATAGTTCGCACAATCTTGATTCACAACATTATCTCTCTGTCTCATGTCGATGATGTGGGAAACATTATGGCCCACCTTCGATCAAGGTCACTTCCTGTCGACTTCAACTCATTATCCAGGAAGTTGATCTAGAGACTCCTTTCCGGTGCCTTGGAGCCTGCATGCCTCAATGGCAGGTTCTTCGTGTTCGACGTGAGGTTTTCATCATTGGCCTCCGATCGAATGATTCTACGGGTGTTCGACTTCGGATCATTGATTCACACGCCGTAGATTGTACCTATAGTACCTTGAGGGCCATTGTCATTATTGGTGGTACCTCTCGCGTCTGTTAACAGTTTCCACTATTGACTGGTAATCAGACGATGTTCATGCATGTTCGACTTCAGCTCATATATTCACATGCTTGAACTTGTACTCTTGTTCGGGGCGAGATGGAGCGCAAGACCCTGGATTGTGTCTGTTGTAATCCAGGCGTGATTCTTGATACTTGACTCATTCACTGGATGGCTGCGACCATACCTGAGTCAATTCATTGATCCTAACCAGGTGGCTGCGTCCATACTATGGATCTAGATTATTTATGTACTCTCTTATGGATGGCTGCGACCATACCACGTACATCATGTAATTGAACTATCAGTCATGTCTCTTAATACAGATCCTCGGCGGCAGTAACTATATGTGCTCTTATGTGTTCTTGTGTGTTCTTGTAAAGCATTTCACCCCTCTCCACCTCTCGGACTTCATGCTTTAGGGGGCATCTGTTACACAGTAATTTGTCACCATCCATGTTACTCCTCTTGTCGTACCTTGGAGGACTCATCCCGGGAGTTATAAGAAGTGACAAAGTCTAAAAACACTTGCATTATGTTCCCTTGAGTATGTACTCCATGTTCCCTGAAGACACCTTCTGCAGATTATCCCTGAAAAGTGCTCTTTTTGCATTGGCGCAAGTCCACAGCATCTTACCAGCGCCAATCATGGAGATCCTCAAAAGAGGGCGCGACCATTGGCGCTCTGTCTTAGAGCAACAGTCGCGCCAACCAAGTTTAGTCATGCTTTTTGCCTTAACGCACGCCCGACTGTTGTTTCCTTCATTACATGGAGCTTTTTGAAGATAAAAAATCAGCCTTATGTCGAGCTCTATCCTATCTCCATCTTTAATGGCTTTTGGGGATAATGTTAATCCACAAAAGGTGTCCCGGTTCATCGTATCCTCCTCCCTTCTTCATCTATATAAGCTTGTCATTATGCATTGGACAAGCTAGTGATAGTAGTGATAATCGTTAGTCATGGAGTGTTAGATGTTGAGTTCTTGAGTTCTTGGAGGAATGCTAGTGAGTGCTAGAGAGGTTATGCTGCCGGAGAGGAGATGCATTGCAAGACACATATAGTTACTCGCCCAGCCAGGAGAAGGGTCAACGTCAGAACAATGGTTGTAACTTTTCCTGTTTATTATTAATTGATGAGCGACTGCTATTATAGTTCCAATCTCATTGTCTATTATGGTGATGTGTTGATTTATTTCCTTTCTGACTGAAATATAGTTGTGCCTTGGTAGCTTTTATGTTGGTATCTGTCTCTTCCTTTGCATGTGCAGGTGTTCGTTTATGATCTGTTGGAGCGAGGGAGCGGGGATATCAATTCTGCTTCAATCATAGCGTTGGACTCCAGGTTGGTCTTCCTGATTCACCTTTGATGCATAACTAGGAACTTGCGTAGCAGCGTGGTTTGATTGTGGCTAGTTCTGTTATAGGCTAGTGGGATCGCCTCTGTCCGCAGAGGGGATTTACCTGACCAACAGAAAGTATTGCATATAAGAAATCCAAGGACATTCCTATTGATTCTGATGAAGAAGAAGTACCAATCTTTGAAGAAATCTTGGAACATGACAATAATCAAGAACCTACAACTAATCATGAAGATGTTGAAGGACCAAGTGAACTCGTGCAGCAAGTCATCATTCCAAACACTCGTAAGAGGCCAACTTGGTTAAGAACAACTCTACGGGATGCTAAAGGACACACAACAATGAGAGGAACTTTTAGAGAAAGCAAGAAACCAAAAATATATTCAGGATATGCATCTTATATAACTAAGCTCATTGAAGCATAGCCATACACTTATGAGAAAACAACTGAACATCAAGAATGGAGGAAAACTATGCAGGAAGAATATCTATCCATAATGAAAAATGATGTTTGGGTAATTGTTCCTATACCTAGTGACAAATCTATTGTCACCTCCAAATGGGTATACAAGATTAAACATGCAATTAATGGGAGTATCGACAAGTATAAGGCAAGGTTTGTGGCAAGAGGTTTCTCTCAAAAGGAAGGAATTGATTATGAAGAAACCTTTTCTCCTACAACTAGATATAGAACCATAAGATCATTAATCTTCTTGGCTACCACTATGGGATGGAATATTCACCAGATGGATGTTAAGATAGATTTTCTGAATGGAACGATAGATGAAGAAGTTTATATTGAACATCCCCATGGACTTGAATTCCATAATAGGGAAACACATGTCTGCATATTGAAGAAATCCCTATGTGGCTTGAAGCAAACTCATAGAGCTTGGTATGATAGAATGGATGCATATCTTCTAAGACTTGGTTTTGTAAATATTTCTACAGATCCTAACCTTTACATCAAAGTGGTCAAGAATGAACTTGTGATTATACTATAATATGTGGATGACTTACTTGTTACAGGTGTAGAGCATCATATTCAAGAATGCAAGAAACAGTGGGCAACATAATTTGGCAGGAAGGTTATTGAGCTCATGCACTACTACTTGGGATTAGAAGTTTGGAAACAACCTAATGAGATATATCTTAGTCAAGGAAATATGTGATCAAGGTATTGCAAAAGTTTGGCATGATGGACAATAAACCTATGACAACTCCTATGATCACAAATTTGAAAATTTTGAGAACTGCAAAATCAAGCCCTGTTGATCCTACATGTTACCAAAAGTTGATTGGCTCCTTGATGTATCTTGTGAACACTTTGCGCTATATATGGTTTGTAGTAAATTTTCTTAGTCAATTTTAGATGGAGCCAAAGCATGATCACTAGATACAAACTAGACATATTTTGAGATATCTTCGTGGAACCATACATCATTGTTTGAGATATGTTGGTAAAGAAATACAGTTAGTAGGTTATACATATT
The DNA here is from genome assembly GCA_031772625.1 of Pinus tabuliformis. NCBI lineage: Eukaryota > Viridiplantae > Streptophyta > Pinopsida > Pinales > Pinaceae > Pinus > Pinus tabuliformis. The sequence goes on from CM062807.1 coordinate 1,296,554,208, forward strand.
CTAATTGGGGTGGTAGTGAGATAGATGGGAGAAGCACTATTGGTGAATGTTTTAGCTTGGGATCTTCTATGATCTCGTCAATGAGCAGGACGCAAGACTGAGTTTCAGCATGTAGTGTTGAAGCAAAATACATTGTAGCATGTAAAGCTATTAGATTTGTTTGAAGCACTGTTGGACCCTACTATTATATGTTGTGATAACCAGAGTAGTATAATATTGATTGAAGACCTAGTTTTTCATGCTAGGACAAAGCATATTAATAATAAGTATCATTATATTCGAAGCTTGGTGCAGGACAGGGTCGTGAAGCTACACTATATCTCCATTGAGGAACAAGTAGTTGATATTTTGACCAAGTCTCTTCTGAATAAGAAGCTTGAGTACTTAAGAAACAAGCTTGCACTTGTAGATATCTCCTCCCTAATTGAGGGAGTGATATGGGATACTATATTCTCCATATGTGCCATGCACTATGTTATGACTAACCATTGTACGTCTAGTGTATGACACTAGGATGGAGAATGGAAGATTGGATAAGCATCTAAGATCCATACTTCTTGATGATTGGGAATCCAAGATAGAAGTAGTCTCGTGGACTAGTACTCTTTCAGGATGTGGTAGGGAATCCAAGATAAGAGTGTCGAAGAGGATTAATATTCTTTGAGGATTGAGAATCCAAGAAAAGAATAGTCCTAATGGGACATACCTGGTGAAAATCCGGATAGGGTATGTTCTTTGAGAGGCTGGTGTCTATATGCATGCCTCCCAACATTGTGCTATAATCTAGTGGAGAGTTAGATCTTGTCATTCAAAGCCTTGAAATTGACAATGCTAGTTGTGATGCTTATAAGATGGCTTATCAATCCGACTCTTCTTATGAGAATATTTCAATTTGAGAATTCATGTACCTTATTATGAAATTATGAAATACCTCCCTAGTTAAGAGGCAATGCTATAAAATGTAACTAGGTTTGGTCTTCATAATTATATTTTTACTTGTATCAATATATAGTTTTGAAAAAGAAAAAGAAAAAATATTATTATTATTTTTCTAGATAAGCATGGTCTTCATGCTTCTAGGGTTTATTTGAGCCAAGAAGAAATTTTGTCATGAGTCAAAGTCCCATTTGGAAAATTTATAACAAAATAAAATTAGTATTTTTTAGTCTAGAAAAGTCTATTTGACCCTCAAGACCAAGTCGGCCCTGCCAAGGAGAGGTCGGTCTAGAAGAGGTCTAATTCGACCACATGAAATTCTATAAAAGGAATAGACTCCAACCTCATTTGGACATACTACACTCACAAGTTCGATCTCCTAGCAAAAAAAGAAGAAAAGAAGTGCCAAGGCCGAGGAAGGGACAAAAAGCCAAGCGAAGAAAGAAAACCTTGAATTTTTTACTATTTCTACTCACATGTGTGAGATTTTGAGGCAATTGTATGAACTGCTTGTCCAAAAATTGCAAGGTTGAATTTCAAATTTGAGTTGGAGGGCCGAAGTTCTGAACTGGACAAGTTTGACTAGAGTTGACTTTATGGACTTTAAATTGCTTGAGAAAGGTTTTGTTGGAGGGATGACTTGGTGCTTAAGGAGGTCTTGGTCTTGGTCTTTGGGTCTTGGATGTCTCATATTTGATCTAATTTTATAAAAAGAGAATAATTTTACTAGGTTTTCCCCTTCGAGGGGTTTTTCCCTGGATTGGAGCTTATATCTTGTGTTCCTTTTTGTTCTTGTAATTTCCATGCATTTTATGGTTTGGAAATTTCTTGATGAAGAAGATATAATAAAGTAATAAAATGCCAACATAACTTCACAGGTAATTATCAATTAAGAGGAATCAACCCTAATCCACAAACTCCTTGATTTCTCAACACCCATGTTCATATCAAAGATCAGGAAGACTCCCTAGCTTGGATTCACTCTCTATTTAGAGAGTATATGCTCAAATCAGGTTATATGTTCATCATTGAAAATCGGAGACTTGAGGTGATGGCCAGAAAGTCAGAGACCTGAGGTGATTGCCAGGTGGTGGAAGAAATTATTGAAGCTTTGTTGTCCTACAAAAGCTCGCCTTTTTCAATGCTGCCTTCTACACCATTGTGGCGGCACAAGTTTTGGCTATTTTTTCACTACTCCATGATTATGAGTGTGTGCATATTCCTTGTAATATAATTGCAAAAAAATTGATCATTCCTTCCCTTCGGCCTATTTCGACGGGGCCTATTTATTGGGTAGTGAATGTGGGGGTGGGGTTCTCTACCTACAGGAAAATCATTATTTCAACCTTCACAGTGGATTGGGCAGAGTATCCAACAATTATGCAGAAATCCTTGGCCCTAAGCTCATTCTCCTATTTTCTATTGAGAAAGAATGTCGTCATTTACAAATTTTTGAGGATTCTATGATTATCATAAATTGTTTCAATAATTTTCAAAGATGTCACGAGTTGTCTCCTATTTTAGAAGAGATTTTTCATCTAAAACAAGCTTTTGATCAAATATTTTGTCATCACATTTACAAGGAGAGAAACATTGCAACATATTCCTTATCTAAGGTTGGCACCCTAGAGGTTATGGGAACTTGGAAGATCATTGAGAAGAAAAGAGATTCAGTATCAAAATTCTATCACATGTCCTTCATAGAGTGCTTGCAATTGGACCAACAAGAGGGAGGGCTAAATTATTTGACTACTCTTTTTTCTGTTATTACCCAGTAAACTTTGAAAGTTATGGTATATATTGATGCTCTTTCATATCTTTAACTTTGAAAGTTATGGTAAATATTGATGCTCTTTCATATCTTTTTGAGAGAGGTCATGGACATGATAGGGCTTGTTTTTTGTTTTTTGGGTGACAACATACTTTTTGGATGCACAAGGTGGGAATGTAATTTCCATTTTGATAATGTATATGTATATGTATATGTGTGTATATATATATATATATATATATATATATATATATATATATATATATATATATATATTCCTTTTTCTTTTTTCTGGAAAAAAAAAATTACATTAGTAAATGTGGTATTAAAATTAATAACTCTAAGACAACTATTTAGGTTTTATAAATCTATATATTCTACCCTTTGTTATTTAATAATTTGTTATGGTAATTTGATAGCTATATTAGGTTATTTGATCATTTGTAAAGTAATTTTATAAATATATTAGGTAAATGTATATATAATGCTATTTGTTATTTGATAATTTACATGGTAATTTCATAATTGTATGAGGTAAATGTGAAAAAATAATTTATGAATACATAGTGCCATTTGTTATTTGATAATTTGTATCATAATTTTATGATTATATTAAACAAATGTGAAAATTTGAACATAGATTAAAAAAAGTGAATTTGTTTAAACTAAACCATTTTATATTTTGTATTACTTAGGAAAAAGATTACATTTGGAATACATAGATAACCAAAATTATCTCAAATTTAAGCTCAAACCCACAAAAACATGAAACACCTTCAAATATATCGAGAGTTAGACTGCTGCCTTAAATCACCATTAAAAAGCAAAACCAAAACCAAAAGTCCATAAACCAAAGCATATATAGATACTTGAACCTAACCGAAATATGAAAGACCACAACAACCAAAAACAACTAGCATACCATGCATAAAGATAACTATATGCCAAGTCATACAGTAAAGACTAAAGACTCGTCCCATGGTCATGCATCCTAACATGCAACGCAACGACAACAATAACACTAAAGATCCACAGATGGAAAGCACAATAGAAGTCTTGGATACGGTAGTGATCACAAGAGATTTGCTTTTGGAAAAGGAATTTGTCACAAAATTCACTGTAATCAGAGCATAAAACTAGCAGAATCGTGCAGACAGCTTGTACCCTGCCATTTGTGAGGACCTGTGAGCAAACATAAACTCCAAGAAAACAACATTGTCGAGCCCTGCTCACACCGAAAACTACTGCAGGACCAAAACAACCAGTTTATCTCCGATCGCTTGTCGACGAGAGCAAGACAGCACTAGCATCATTAAAACGACCAGCACAAAATAAGGCCAAAACTGATAGGAAATGTGAAACTTAATCTGATGAGATAACAGTAAGGTCCGGTGTACTCTCAATTGGAGGATCCGTAGGATCGTAAGGCGAGTCCATGAGATGCCCTGAGTCTTAACTAATAAAATATGTCAACACAATAAGTAATTAAACTAGCCATATAAAAAAAATGATCATTGGCTGAAATTGAAATTGGGGGAATATACAGTTTTCACCATTGGCTCATCATAATCCCAATTTTCTTCAAACAAATCATCACAGGATCAGGTCCATTCATCTCCCTTCTTCTGCACAACTACCTCTATCATCTTCAATATCACTATAACAGTTGGATGGTCCTGCTGCTGGTGGGGTGGAGTGAGAGAAGCCTCTATCAATTTCAATATCACTATAATAGTTGTATGGTCCTGCTGCTGGTGGGGTGGAGTGAGAGAAGCCTCTATCAATTTCAATATCACTATAATAGTTGGATGGTCCTGCTGCTCGTGGGGTGGAGTAAGAGGAGCCTCTATCAATTTCAATATCACTATAATAGTTGGATGGTCCTGCTGCTGGTGAGGTGGAGTGAGAGGAGCCTCTATCATTTTCAATATCACTATAATAGTTGGATGGTCCTGCTGCTGGTGGAGTGGAGTGAGAGGAGCCTCTATCATTTTCAATATCACTACAATAGTTGGATGGTCCTGCTGCTGGTGGGCTGGAGTGCGAGAAGCCTCTAGTCTCTGTCGCGGCCAGAATGTCTTCTAGTTCCTTCACCACGTCATTCATGGACGGTCGTTGGGAGCCCAATTCTTGAACGCAGTTGAGTGCCAAGCTTAAGAACCGCTCAAAGCCGAGGAAAGAGACCGTACTTAACAAGGGATCCATTAACTCCTCTTCCAACACACTTAATCCCCACGTCTCAAGGCACGTCTTCACCTCATTAACTAGCACTCCTCCACTCATGTCACTGGCGGGGCGCGCTGTGATGAGCTCCAGTAATAAAACGCCAAAGCTATAGACGTCACTCTTCAGGCTGAGCTGCCCCGTACTCAAGTATTCTGGATCCAAGTACCCCTGCACCAACTATACACTTTGAATGTGTATTCAATGATAGATAATGCCAATAGTAATGTTCATCGGTATAAAATGATTACCTGTGTCCCTGCGATTTGAGCTGAGATCACTTGGTTTGGTCCGCCAGGTAAGATTTGGGCAACATCAAAATGTGCTACCTTTGCAGTCAGGCAATCGTTCACGAATATGTTCGTTGATTTGATATTTCTGTGTATTACGCGGGGATTTACATCGTAGTGCAGATATTCCAATGCCCTGGCAGACCCTAGGGCTATCTGAACTCTGCTTCTCCAGTCCAGTTGAATTTCCGTTTTACCTGTTTTAATAAATGATATGGGATAAAAACTAAAATGCCAGATTTATATGTATGGGAGTAGATCGAAATCAAAGTAACAGGAATATGGGATCCTACCAAGGAGAATGTCATTTAGAGATCCATTTGCGATGTAGTCATAAACCAGAATCCGTTCTCCATTCTCTATGCAAAAACCATTAACATCCAACACGTTGTTATGGTGAAATCGAGAGAGCAGCTCAATCTCGCCTGTGAATCGGGCCTTCCAGCGCATCGACCCTTGTTCGGCCCTTCTGATAGCCACCACATGGCCGTCATCTAGCATTGCCTTGTACACCTGCAAATTCATTTCAATCCAGTGAATTCGATATACTCTTTCTCCACACGAATATTGTTTGAATTTCAACTTCGAATATCAAGTACTTAGAATAAACCCTTTACCCAATTCAACTGTGTATTAGTTCAGAATATACCTTGCCATATCCTCCTGACCCGATGACATTCGTATCTGAGAAATCATCTGTGCCCCTCTTTATTTCTGCCAAAGAAAACCTTGTGGGGTATTTTATATTGAGACCACAGCGATCATCTTGGCCTCGTGCTTTTTTTTTCAGCTTTGCAGGATAGAAGACCAGTCCAAGATTACGAAAGCGCCTCATACCCATATTGTCCTCTATTTTTGCAGAAATTTCAATGCGTGTTGGAATTAACGGAAGTCAAATGCAAATTGAATTGATAGCTCTACCGCTTGTTGTGATAAGATGGAATTACGGAAGCAAGCAGCTCTTCAATTCTAGAAAGACCAAGTTGGTGCGGCAAATCCCCTTTTCCCCTGAACACCGATATTACACGATTGAAGAGGAGAGTTGCCTGAATTAATCATCTTACTTCCTGTGAGGGCCGGAAGGACTTGACTTGCTTCGCCCCGCAAGAAAATACCATCGATCTCTGAATTTAGCTTCGCCCCGCAAGAAAATACCATAAGCCTCTGGTCAGGACTTGGTCAGTGAATTTAATAGCAGTAATGAAGAATAGTCAGTTAACCCAAAACGCGTTCCCCGCCCACCATTTGATTAATGAGACTGAACACGGTATTGTGTGGCCCACCCGTGGAGTCAGTTGTGTATATTTTGTGAAAAGGTGCTTTATTTGGAAGGGTTTAGGGCGGTGGTTCTGATCGCTTTCCACGCTTTAAACATGAACCCCTAGTATATAATTAAAATTTAAAAAACTTGCGCATACATCGATAATGTTTTACGTCAGACGATTAGGTCAAAGTTTTAAGCGCGGTTCCAGTGTTCTTTAATATTTATAATTTTTGCTATAAAAAATAATTTTTTTATAATTAAATAAAAAAATTAAAAAACTTTGAAATATTATATAAATTAAAAGGTTTATTTATTTTATTGTACTTTGTTAAACACATATATGGCTGAAGCAATATGAAAGATAAACATCAGATTGATTTTCTTATTCACAATGATATATATTTATAATACATAGGTGTGACCTTTGGTTTCATATTTCAAGTGGTTCCTTGGACTCATTTTAGTTGTTCAGCTTCCACACTAATTCTTAGAGGATTAGGTGTCCAACATTCCCCCCCTTAATCCAAAGGGTTATGTATGAGTCCAAAAAGAGAGTTGTAATACAAAACGTGTAAAAATGCATGGCAACACTACGCTGAATGTGCTCTCTGAAATGTTGGTATCAAGGAAGGTGATTTAAGGATGACCACCAACACTAGAATGCTTAATGCAGCTCTCGAAACTCTTCCAAATCTGGCATGAAGTTGAGGTCTTCTACTAGAGGAAGTGCTCCTGATGTTTTGAAGAGGGGAACCTTCAACCTTGAAAGGGAGGTCTCACCCTGCATAAAAGGGAGAACCTCAACTTGAAAAGGGAGGTCTCAACCTGTGATGGTTTAAGGATGACCAACATCTCTGGAATGCTTAATGCAATCCCTGGAACTTTTCCAAAACTGGCAAGAAGTTGAAGTCTTCTGTTAGAGGAAGTGTCCCCAATTCTTTGAAGAGGTATCACCGACTAAAGGCATGCTCTGGGGCATCTTCGTCTCTGGCTACAACTCTGAATGTGGTATGGCAGGTTGTGGTTCAGGCTCGCTTGATATGGCTTTGAAGCTTGTAGATGACCATCACTCCCCCCCCCTGTCAGATACAAGGTGAGATGATGGAGAAAACTCAACTGCAAGACTGTTCAATACTCTAGAACAAGTTCTGACATATGACTGAAATATCTTCTTGGCTGTTGATGCCCATTGCCAAGAAGTGATCCATCCAAAATAAATCTTTGTTCTTGCAGGAGGCTTGTTTTTAAGCATCTGTTTGAAGAATGATTAGTTTTATGACAATGCTTACATGGATGAAAATCAAAACAGTGATCTTTCCTATGGCCAACTCGGTCACAGTGTTGGCATTTCACAATCTATTGTTGTTGTTGTGGAGCAGAAACTGGAACAGCTGAAGGTGAATTGTCATGAAGGAATCCAACACTCTGAAATTGAATGGGCTTTGAATAATCTGGAATATGAAAGGACATGTCCTTGTCATATCCAAGACCAGTTATGTGCTTATTGTGGATAAGCTCTTCCTAGGTCTGATGATTGGCTTGGGAAGTGCAGATTGAATTTTTTCTTTTGCATGCAAATTTGTTGTTGCATTAGGCATTGAATGTGAATCTTCTTCAACCTTAGTGATTTTTCATTCGCTGGTTGTTGATGAGTGTCTGTTTCAATGTTCTGAACAAAAACAAGTTCAAAATGATGTCTATTTTGATGTAGCTCTTCTTGCTGGAATTGAGATTCGAGTTTCAAAAAATCAATTTTCTCATGTGCATTTTGCAGAAAAATTTTAATATCAAAAAGTGTATCAGACCTAATTTTTACCATCCCATCAATAGTGAAATGAATTAGGATATTTAACAACTCTAATGTATCATCAATTCTAGCCATTATCTCAACAAAGAATTGAAAGCTCAACAATCTTAGTGGAGATTATAGCAAGGCTAGACAAACCCCGGCTATTGAAGATTTCAAAAATGAAGAATACCAATTGCGCATCAAACCATCGTTAAATATATAATGTAGGCATAAATGTCTCTTGAATCATTTAGTGATGCCACCCATAGAATTTCCTTCTTCAGTCCTATGCATGAAATAGTTTGGATCTCTCGAGTAGTGTGAAATTCATTGCGTTAGTTGATTCACATCAAGTGAGTACTAGAGGAGGAGCATGCACAACTATCTGAGGAGGAATGTGAATGGTTGTACGAGGTGTTGCATAAGCAGTGGGCCTTCCCCCCAGTATTTAGATGGCAGTGAACAAATATTGCATATACATATGAGATAACACAATTGGAGGGGTTTTCCAACATCAGTTTGAGAAATACGTTGTCCAATACCAAATCTTAGGCCCAAATTTCAGACCAGACTTTCAGATGTGATAGAAAATCCAACCAACAGTGAACAAAGGATGCAATGATTTGTTATAAACACAATAAATGAATCGTAGCTCCTTCCAATTCACCAGCAATGGCCCAAAACTCCAAGTAGTTAGCACAAGATCCAAAATCGAGCCTCTATAAGGTGATATACAGCCTCAATGCACATGAATAATTGTGGCCTTCGAATAGACTATAACTCAACCCAAAAAATATCCAGCACTAGTCCAGACTTGGCAGTGAGGGGATTCGACCCTCTTTCCTCCTTGGAATCACATAAGAACTGAGATAATCAACCAGCTTTAATTGAGGAAAACCCTGTGAGGTTTAATATTTATGGAATCGTTCTGTTATCTTCAAATCATTTCATGGAAGACTCCATTCTTCAAAACATTTTATGTCTTCCTCCATCTCTAGGCTAATTAAAATTGCGTTGTCGATTAACTAGTCTAAGCAGACATGTCTCTGGCGAGAATCACTAGTGAAAATGGCAATTACCTCACACATGCAAGTTCATGGTCACAAGGATCCATTAACTTTCAAGGAGTTCCACTACGATGTATACATTTAATGGGATTCTTCTCAACCCAGGCAATACATTCATTCGACCGAATCATTGAAAAAACAAAGATTGAATGTAGGTGTCAATACAAATAATCCAACGTGCACACAGAGAAACTGATTAGATGGCTTAGTGTGCATATGACGAGTCTTTAATATAGCTTATAACTATTCTCTAAGGTACACAAATTTCTAACCAAAGCATATAAAATGAACCAATAAGGTCGTCGAATTCAAAGATTTGAAAACAAGAAGCTGCCTTTCAATATTGTACGTTATCTTGAAGACACCAGGGGGTACTCATTTGGAAATAGATCATCTTATTCTTGGAGTGCTCGAAGACTCCCAAGTTTTAGATTGCTTTAGAGAGGCAGGTGCACGGTCACATTCCTTACAAGAAGTTCTGGTTGAAGAAAATCGAGGAAATGGAGGACGAGCAAACGCAGGACTCGTTGTGTACCATACAGCGTGAAGGTTTTGGTCGCAGAATTATCTGGCATTCAAATGAGAGCTTTAGGTCTAATTTGGAGTTTAACGGTAGAACTAAGCCGACTATTAGGGTTTCTTCTCTTAGATCCAGCGCTGAGAGTAACATTTACGCGCTAAAGTCATAGGCTTACGAAAAAGATCTGCGAAATGGAAGCCAAACCGACGTGCTTTATCTATTGGCATGCAAATGCGGGCGCTGATGCCTTATGCTGCAGATCCAACAAATAAGCTTCGTAAGTCTCTTAATATTGATTCTCTGTAAGAAAGAGGCGAGGAGGACAAAAGAAAGTTGCAGGAAAATGGAATGAAAAGTAACGCCAAAGAAAGTCTGTAATCGCTCAAGAGGTTTTTAAATATTGGAGAAATTCGCTCGAATAAAAGTGGAGCAATGGATCGTGAATTTCCAGTGTGGCTAAGAAGGTATATTTGGCGAAGTTATGAACCCACAGTACGTTAAAAATGGAGTTTAAAAAATCATGTATTAAAACATGTCAGACTTGCATTATATCAGAAAACGCCTATATTAAAGTGGCACAACTGCTTCAACGCAGAGCTCAGGAGCGGAATTTCAGGAAATTAACTGCAGACTACAGAGTTTTTGTAAGCAAGTTTTGTGAGTAAAAGAAACGCTTCTGACAGGGAGCAGAAATGGCAAAACTGACATGCACAAAGAGGCCACAAAACATGTGGTTCAAATATGAGCAGGGTAGGAAATCGCCCGCTCTAATACCATGTTAAACACATACATGGCTGAAGCAATATGAAAGATAAACATTAGATTGATTTTCTTATTCACAATGATACATATTTATAATACATAGGAGTGACCCTTGGTTTCATATTCCAAGTTGTCCCTTGGACTCCCTTTAGTTGTTCAGCTTCCACACCAACCCTTAGAGGATTAAGTGTCCAACATACTTGCATAAGGTATGGGGATTCAATTTTGCTTTTGAGTGGGTATTAGTTTGTCTTTGACCAAAAAACTATAACGCCTATCCATAGTTTAACATTAGGAATTCAATTTTATTGTTTTTATTAATACTTAAATTTATTTATTTGTAAGTTGATTGGTTGAGGTCTTATTATGGTTCTTTAGTAACTTCCATTTCTATTAGTTCCTAATTTTTTGTTTTTTGTTTCGTTTCCATTTTATTTAAGTTTTTTATTTTTTCTTTTTATTTTTTCTATTATTTCTATTTTCATGAATTATGATTTTTTCACAATATTTTCAATTTAAGGTGACTTATGATTATATTAAAAACATGTTTTAATCAATTTAATTATAAACAATTATATATATTAATAAAAATAAAACACACACATATAGATGATGATGATGATATATGTATGTTAATATAAATAATATTAGTTAATCATATTTCTTTATGTTTTTTGTGATGACATTCAATAATACAATATTTTATTAGTTGTTTTATTTTTGTAATGAAATCCATCTTTGTTATTTTTTTGTTTAATTAAACTATATTTGAGTTAACCCACAGGTACCAGCTACTATGTAACTCTTGTTACATTTATATTTTACATTTAATTTGTATATTACTAATATTTTAATTTATAATATGATAAATTAAAAAATATTTAAATATTTCGAATTATATGTAAAAATATTAATACATATTTATATTAAAATTTTGTAAATTTAATTCAAGAAAAACATTTTAGTAATGACAAGAAAAGTTGAAAATTATATATATATAGCGTTATAGATTTGTTACTGATATAGTGAGTATATTATTAAAATAATGTTTGCTTCACACTTATATTTAGTTGATTTAATTTTAAGGTCATAGTTAATTTAATTTTAAGGTCATAGTTAAAGTCTATGGAAGTGTATATATTTTAAGGTCATAGCTAAAGTCTATGGAAGTGTATATATTCTACCTCTTCTGAATTCATGGTTTGACTAGAAAATTAAATTTGTAAATATATACATATTCTACTCCTCTTATAAGTTCACTATTTAGCCCACCCAAATTATATCTACAAAATAACTTCCAATAACTTATTAAACAAATAAAAAAATAATTCGAAGATATGATATGCTTTGATAACAAGAAATATTTAAATTTAGATTTGCACACAGTGATTTTGCACTTTCTTTGGAAATCCAGATGGAAACAAATGGAAATAGTGTTTGGAATGTTATTTTCAAAGTACAATTTATAAACCCTAAAAAAAATTGCACTTTTTTGACAATTTTTAACTCCAAAACATTTTTAAAGTTTTTTAAAGAGTGAAATATCATTGTGTATGTTACCGATCATAATTTGAATTTGAGAAACAATGTTTACATTACAGACAAATTGTTCATATTTATTTATATTGTTTCCTATAGGTGGCCTTTATGTTTTAAGGCCATAATTATGTGTTTATGATGTAGAGGCCATATAAAAGCTATAAGACTCTTACCAATAAGGATCTTCAGTATCCATGTAATCTAGAACAAGAAAAAGATAGTCATCAAAGCATCTATCCATGATTGTTCCAGTCATGAGTGGATGATCTTTTGTGAGTGGGTACTCCCCTTGGTATGATGTTCTAGCTTTGAATTTGTAAAACAACTCTTCTTATGTGATACCAATTATCTCATTTTGTTGATTTTTTAATTCCTTATAAATTATCACTGTCTCTAGAGGTTTTAACAGAGATAACTCACAGCTTAGGAACTTTAATTTAAATTTAAGCCACAATTCAGACTATGCGACTCTTGATAGTTCATCTTGAATGTTCATAATGAATTATGCACCTTTGGAGAGTGGTGTTTGCACATATAACTATTTCTCTCTTTTGTCTTACTAATGTTAATAATAGAAAGTGATGTTCCCATGATACTGGTCATGAACCAATTTCAAAATAACATAATCTAGAATTATCATAGTGGATATGCATATATCTCACATCTTTGTTGAACCTTGCTTTGTTTTTGTTGAGTTGTCCTGCTTCTATTTGTTGTGCTCATTTATCTAATAGTTGGATTTGGAGAGGTGATGATTTAATTTCTTTAATTAAGCTCATAGAAAGTTGGCGTTTTGCTCTTTCTTTGATGAAAAACTCAAGTACTTCTCTTCTAAGGTCTAGTCAGTAGATCAACTGGAGATTTTTCCTTTTGGAAATTTTTTATGCTTCTGATGATGTCTGAGTCCATTCCATTCCATTAGTCTTTTCCCTCTGTCCATGTAGTCCCTTGAAAGCATAGCCAAATGTAGTCCCTGTGCTACATGTCTCAGTCTATTCCATTAGCCTTTTCCCTTTGTCCATATAGTCCCTTGAAAGCATAACCAAATGTAGTCCTATCATTCAACTGGAAATTATGTTTTCAAAAAGTTGCAAATTTATATATGGAAATTTTTTTACATAATTTGCTTTATTAGAGAGAATATTTCAAACATCAATTTAAATAGGTCATACTTTTTTAACATGAAGATAAAACAACAAATTAAACTTTACCATAAATTCATTGTGTAAAACATTAGATCATATGTTCCAATGTTTTATTTGGTCTCTACAATTCAATTCATTGAGTGAATGCTAATATATTATGAACTTTTATTTTCCGACTTGCAACTTTGTAATTTTAGTAGTGTTTTTATATTGTGAAACCCAAATTAGGTTAAAGTTTTGATATGAATTTTATAATTATCAAGTTTTAATTCATAATTTTTATGTTATTTTGAATTTTAAAAATGTATTTTTTTGAAATAATTCGTATTTAAATTGTTTGTTATTTAAATTTTTCTTTATAATTAGTTTTATATAAAAAAATATAGAACTTCACAAATGTGAAATCTATCTAAAATGCATATACAATCTAATTCACTTTAAACATAATAACGTGTAATCTAATCAAATATACAACCTTATTGTAGGTAACTTTGAACGCAATAAATATACTAGATTTGGATAACCAAATTATACATGAAATTTCCAATCCCCAAACCTACAATAAATAATACTCAGATTTGCCAAATACACAAAACGTTTTGTGAAAGTAACCTTACGCACCATATAATACAAATCAAAATCGACCTGGAAATTAAATTAAATTAGAAATCACGATAATCCAAAGGGTTGGGTGGAGCACTGATACGTGAAGCGGAGTTCGAGGTCGCAGTTATAGGATTCAATGTTGATTAGGTAGGGGTTTGGTGCAGAGGAAACTTCTTGTCCTCCCCGCATCAACGAATATGTGAGGGATTTAACTTGTGAGTTTGATGAAAGGAGATTTTGTTGGGTAAGGCAAAAACAAATTTCTTTTATAATAATTTGATTTTGAGAACTGTGGGTTATGGCTCATTAATTATTATCGGAAGCGTTAAATATGTGCTTAAGCCTTAGAATCCGAGACCATTCAATCTATTGGATTACACAGGAATTACATGGAAAACATGGAAACCCAACCCAAAACACATAAGGCCGGACTTCAAATATGTTACACTAGCGTACATAAATATCAGCGGGTCCGCTCTCGATCCATCTCCTTTCCACTGCACCGTCCTTCGCATTCCTCTATCACCGATCAAATTAGGATCGTTGATCTTCCACTCGATCCGACGATTGTCGTTACATCCGATCAACGAAACCAATCGTTGATCCTGTACCATAGATATTCACCTCATTTGATCCAACACTTCACAACAATATCAGTCGGACAACTTATGCGAAGATTAACTGCTCGATAAGCGGTTTCCTCTCTTCTCCTCACTACTACGTGTCGCTTGATGAGTGGAATCGGGTGCTCACCCTTCAATACCAATTACCACTTTTCGCTCGCACAAAATACCACTTCCACTATTGCGAAACCACTTTCCTCGCAAATTAACTTCCGCACTCTTCCACCATGCGATGACCATTGATTTCTTCCATCGGACGGTTCTAATGGTTCCTTTAGGTTCCTTTGTATTTTGATCCGAACTGTTGATCTCTGAGATCCAACAGATCATGTGCATTCTCTCATTCATCCGCCATTTGATGGATTCTTCGCTTAAATCCAGTTCTGCCTTGCCATATTCCATTTCACACACGACATTCATATAATCATTGAATCGCCATCGATCCTACAATGATTAATGGTCGATCAAACCTGCAACACTGGAACATTCATACGGTTTATAAAACACACAAACACACAATTCAACACTTAAACACACTTTATATTATACACAACATAGTTACATACTAAGGCATTTCATTCTTAGTAACAGTTCTCCTCTCAACTACATTGTGGATACTCTATCCCTCTCACACACACACACTCTATTTTTATAAGAGATTACAACAGTCATGGATCATTTAAGATGCACGATTTCTTCCCACAATCACTCAACAAATCCCTTAATTCTCTCTATAGCTCGCTATATGGATATATATGGCAGATTACATTTAAATCAACTCTTCTCGAGACTTTTATCCATTCCATCATTTACTCTGTTTTAAACAGAATTTCCCTGGTTTGCTCTGATGGTGCACGTCGTCCTCCTTGCTCCGCTTTGGATTCCTTCTTTAATAAAGAGTGTCGGATGCTCCTACATCAGACTCCCGAGGCACAAAAATTTATGACCTCCTGGTCATATGCTTCTCTTTACCCTTAGCAATTCTACCCACTTCTCAGTGGAACTACCTTCATGATCTTCTGTGAGCTGCAACCAAACCTCTGTAGTAACAGTGTTCCTCTGCTACACGATACCTCACCAAGCTTTCTCCTGAGCTTAGTCTTTTGGCATCCTTCTGGTTCTCTCCTCTAGAACCAATTGAGCACACCTTGCTCTAGGTTGCTGCAAGTCTTCTCACTTTCTGATGTCGTTTTCTGCACGACTGTAAAGACCATAAACTCTCCAGCCTTAACAACTGTACCTCCTCCTCCTTCTGCTTGCACTCTTTCTTCCTTCTCACAGGAAATCTTCTCCCTTAATCTTTCCCTGCCCTGATACCACTTGATGAAAGGAGATTTTGGGGTAAGGCAAAATCCCCTTTCCTTTATAATAATTCGTCCTCAGGCCTATAGGTTATAGCCCACTAACCTATGGGAAGCGCTTTTCATTCGCTTAAGCCTCAAAATCGGAACCACTTAAACTTATCGGAGCCTACTACACTATCGAGAGCGTTCATTGATGCGCTCTTGCCATAAAAAACCCGAGACAACAAAATTATCGAAATACACAGGAATGAAGGGAAAACAAAGGATAACCCCGCTACGAACCCTTGGGCCGGATCTCAAAATAATTAATACCCGCATCAATAATTATCGTCGGGTCTGTCTCATGATCCATTGCCTTTCCGCTGCGCTCTCCATTCTCCGATCTCCGATCTCCGTTGTTCATTACTTTTCAAATCTAATGATCAGCGCTCGGCCATCGACATATCGTTGTTTCACAGTCCTTAACCTCCCCGACATCCGATCAGTGATCAAATCTTGACCGTCGATCTGGTTCCCGATCTGACGGTCATTATCTTTCCCGATCGCCAAAGCTGCTTGACGGTCTTTTGCCGTTGATCTACACTTAGTGGATACGACGGTTGTCAGAGATTTCGGGTGGAAAAATAGCACGGAGAATACCCGCCCGATAAGGCAGTTTTCTCTCTCCACTCAAGTGCTACGTGTCGCTTGGCTAATGGAAACGGGTGCTCACCCTTCAATACCACTTACCACTTTTCGCTCGCTCGAAATACCACTTCCACTATTGCGAAACCACTTTCCTCGCGAATTAACTTCCACGCTCTTCCACCATGCAATGACCGTTGATTTCTTCCATCGGACGATTCTGATGGTTCCTTTAGGTTCATCCGTATTTTGATCCGGACCGTTGATCTCTAAGATCCAACGGATCCTATGCATTCTCTCATTCGTCCACCATTTGATGGATTCTTCGCTTAAATCCAGTTCCGCCCTGCCATATTCTATTTCACACACGACATTCATATAATCATTGGATCGCCATCAATCCTACAGTGATCGATAGTCGATCAAACCTGCAACACTGGAACATTCATACGGTTTATAAAATACACACAAATGCACAATTCAACACTTAAACACACTTTATATTATACACAGTATAGTTACATGCTAAGGCATTTTAGCCTTAGTAACAGTTCTCCTCTCAACTACATTGTGGATACTCTATCCCTCTCACACACAGACTCTTTTTATAAGAGATTACAACAGTCATGGATCATTTAATATGCACGATTTCTTCCCACAATCACTCAACAAATCCCTTAATTCTCTCTACAGCTCGCTATATGGATGTATATGGCAGATTACATTTAAATCAAGTCTTCTCGAGACTTTTATCCATTCCATCATTTACTCTGTTTTAAACAGAATTTCTCTGGTTTGCTCCGATGGTCCACGTCATCCTCCTTGCTTCGCTTTGTATTACTTCTTTAATGAAGAGTGTTTGATGCTCCTGCATCGGAGGAGGAAAACTTTACTGAATATCAAGAATTGAAGTCGTGGGTACAAATGGAAAAAGTGGTCCTGAGATTTATTAGTAAAATGAAGTGCGTGTTAACTGTGAGATTTATTAGTAAATTGAAGTGCATATGAGTTATTGATTTCTAAACAATATTTTGAACTTTTAAATTGAGTTAGGACCGTTGCCAAGGAATGCCACAATAGTTAAATTGATCTCTTCTGTTGTTTTGTGGAATTTAGAAAAGATTTTCACATTGTTCCTCGAGACAAGCTTTGGAAAAGGCTTGAAGAGATAATGGTTCCTCCTTAGTTGAGGATTTTTCTGATTCGCCTTTACGAGAATGTTGTTTCCAAGCTTAAGACCAACGAAGGGTGGTCTAAATATATTAGATGAAATATCAAGGTTAAGCAAGGGTGTCCCCTATCCCCTGCCCTTTTTGGCATTTACATTGATAAGCTAGAGTGTATAGAAATTGCGGGTTGTGAAGGCATCGAGCACACTGGTGTAATCATTACTCTTCTCCTTTATGCCAATGATATCATTCTTCTTTCCAGAAACCATGATGATCTAGACAAGCAGCGTAAGCCTCTTCATGATTACTGCTCCAAGTTTTGTATGATAGTTAATACCGACAAGAATAAAGTCGTGATAATTAATTCCAAAAATATCACCCATGGTAATTTCGTCTATGATAACAATTACTTAGAACATGTTTCTTCTTATAAATATTTAGGTATTGACATTCCTCATTAGCTCAACTAGTATTATAGCATTGAGAAAAGGATTATCAAAGGCTAGAAAGCTTATTATGAACTTGAAAACAACTGTAAGTCGATCGATATTTATATTTGGAGTAAAAAAATGTTCCCTTTTTAGACTCTCGTCACCCCTGTTGTCTTATACGGATGTGAACTTTGGGATTGCAGTATATCCAAAGAGTCGTGTAGGAAGATTGAGATGATTCAAAAGCAATTCATAACGTACAACCTCAGGATCAAGCAAAATATTCCATATCTTATCCTCCTGATCAAAGTTGGCCTTTCCCCCATTGAGAGCTTGCATATGTTTCGGTATCTGGCGTATAAGAAGAAGCTTTACAACATGGAATCCAAGAGGCTTCCTAAAATTTCTTCTTACTTTATTCAAAACCCCCACCTCTGTCGTAAGCGTCAGTGGCATAAGGATGCCCAGTGTTGGCTCAACTCAAGGATGGGTGGCAGACCCAAAAGATGGTGGGAAGACCTACCCATAGTTTTGTGCATGGATTTTGCACATGGTTTTGGGCATGATAGTTTTATGCCCATGGTATTTTGTAGATCTAGTCAAGAGAACTACGGCTATGTTCTAATCCAGGTTAATGGATTGGGGTTCATGAATGCTTCGGCATGTATATATATGTATTGTAACATTTAAAGGAACATAATGAAAAATCGATATGGTAGTCCTGGTTTTGCGATCCAAGGGAAAATATCTGTGTATTTGTTTTGTGTTTCTCGCCATTGTATATTTTCTAATTTTTTTATGAATTCGTTTGCAAGTAATTTTTGTACAGAGATTAACATGGAATTTTTGTTTTATGTTAACATGGACTAACACGGAACTTTTCCAAAATAGGATATCCCATTAAAACTTATAGAGAAAAGGGAAAATATTTGAGTGGACTACATAATGTGCATAAAGCTTTGAGAAGTTAAAGCAGTTGCTCACCAGTGCTGAGAATTGTGGATCTTGGCAAGGATCTTGTAGTATGTATCAATGCCTACAAAGAGGACTTGGTGGAGTCTTAATGCAGGAAGGCGAAGTCATTTTCTATTAGTCCAAAATATTAAATAAACATGAGGACAATTACGTGACACATAATTTGGAATTGGTTGCCATCATTCATGCTTTAAAAATGTGGAGGCACTACCTCCTTGGTCAGAAGTTCATGCTCATGTCAGACCATAGTGGGCTCAAATATTTGTTTAGACAACCAAAGTTGAATGCTAGGAAAGCCAGATGGTTGGACATGCTCAGCGAGTTTGACTTCAAGATTAAGTATATAAGGGCAAGGAAAACAAATTTATTGATGCCTTGAGCAGGAGAATCCAAGTGAATCACTTGGAAATTGTAAGCTCGTATGTAACAAATATGGAAGAAAGGATCGAAAGTGTCAGACAACACGATGAAACATACCAGCAAGTAAAGGAAAGGTTGCGGCAAGGCAATGAGGATGGAGAATACACCTCACTAAGGACAACTTAGTCAAATTCTAAGGCAGAATCTATGTGCCCTATAGTAATAAAGTAAAACAACTGATAATGAGAAAATTCCATGTTAATCCCTATTCAGGCCACCTGGGGTATCAAAAGACCTTTACAACCATTAAAAGATACTACCACTAGCCAAATCTAAAGAAGGAAGTAGGAAACTTTGTGGCAAAATGCATGGAATTCCAACGAGTAAATGTTGAATGCAAGCACCCGGCAAGATTGTTACAACCTATCTCTATTTCAGAATGGAAGTGGGAGGTAATCTCTATGGATTTCATTATAGGATAGCCCAAAATAGCCAAGCAACATGATGCAATCATGGTAGTGTTGGATAATCTTAGCAAGGTAGCTCATTTTGTGGCAGTTAAATCCACCAATTCTGCTAGTGAAATAGCAAAAATTTTCATAAAAGAGATTGTGAAGTTACATGGCATCTATCACTTCCAAGTTTTGGAAGGAACTATTTGCAAGTTTGGGAACAGAATTATCATTCAACACCACTTATCATCCATAAACAGGCGGGCAAACAAAGAGGACCAACCAAATCCTTGAGGAAATGTTGAGGATGTATGTGATAGATCAACCCAAGAATGGGAAGAGTATCTTCGACTTTTGGAATTTTCATACAACAATGGGCATCAAGAATCCATAAAGATGAGCCCCTTTGAATCATTATATGGTAGGATATGTAGTATTCTTATCCGTTGGAGTGATCCAATTAACAGGGTCCATGTAGGACCTAATATGCTTAAAGATATGGAACAACAAGTTCATATCATAAAGAAAATTTTGAAAGTGGCACAGGATAGACATAAAAGCTATGCAGATAAGCATAGGGTTCACAAAGAATTCCAAGTTGGAGAACACATTTATTTGAGAATTAAGCCCAAGAAGAGTTCCCTGAGGATGGGGACATGTGTCAAGCTGGAACCACGGTATTACGAACCATTTGAGATCCTTGAAAGGATAGGACCGGTAGCATATAGGATGACTTTACCTCCATTAGTTAGAGTTCATGATGTTTTCCATGTTTCTTTACTTAAAAATTATGTACAGGATTCTAATCATGTGATTGATTGGTCTGTGCTACAAGTGGAACCAGAAAGAGAGTTCCAACCAGAGCCAATGTGCCTTTTGGACTGGAGGAGTCTCATGCTCTAGAACCAAGCCATAGAGCAAGTCAAGGTACAGTGGAAGCACTTTGGGCCAAAGGAGGCCACATGGGAAATGGTTGATGCCATGAAAGTTGATTATCCCTTCTTGTTTGATGGTTAAAGAAAGTGTATAATTGTAAATATTGTATAGAGTTGTGTGTATAAAGCTCCATAAAACAGTATGTGTTGCATTTTGATTCTATGTTGCATATGGGAAATTGAACACCGAGGGTGACGTTCCCTAGGGGAAGGGATTGTGACAGCCCCACCCAAAGTCCTCATATAAGTTGCATTGTAAATGTATTGTAAATATTTTGCAACATTTGAAATCAAGAAAAGGGGACTGAGTCAAGGGACATGGATTCTAGAGTTGGGGAGGAGGTCGTTTTCTTAGGACATTATGGTTTCTTGTGCAGAGAAGAAACCTGAAATGTAGGACAACCATTAAAGGTTGGTTGATGCATGAATTGATGAAGGAGATCTTGAAATTAAATGAGCTACAAGAGGAAGTATGTAGGCCCATGTTGCTTGAGAAGAAACCACAAGAAAAGGATAGGATTTTTATGGAGGAACTGTGCAAGGCAGGCCAAGAAAGACGCAACGGTAATGGTGGCCGAGGAAGAGGCCAAGAAAAGCGAGAGGTAGGAAGAGATACGAGGGCATACACATTCATAAAAGAAAAGGATAGAAAGAGACAAACGACGAGGGGTATTGAGGGGAGGATTCAACAAAAGCTTCCAGCAAGTAGTGTTGAAGAGAAGAGAAGAGAAGGGGATCAACTTTTGGTCCCTAGAGGCTATCGGTTGAGTTATTGGTCTTTGGAGCCCTGTAACAGCTTGGGGTCCCTAGAGGCTGTGAGTTGAGATAGGATCCCTGGAGCCTTGTAACTTCTTGGGTCCTTAGAGGCTGTTGGTTGAGACATAGTGTTGAGCCCTGAAACTACATCTCTCCTACACACTTTCCTAGACTTTTTCCCCTCACCAGTACCTCATAAGCTATCAAAGATCATTACATATTGATTCTAAAAGAGCATTTAAGTGGTTTTCTAACTATGTTTTTGTGTTTGCTATTTGACTTAGATTTTGCTCATTAGCTGCAGAATGCAGCCACTTTCTGCAGTTGATTCGACTTTCTGCAGTTGTTTTTGTTGATCTCTAGGTTACAGGTGTCATCAAGCAAAACGAGGCACGTGGGCAAGTCAGGAATGATCTGGACATGGATCAGGTCCTATTGGTTCAGCCAAATTCGCAGAGGAAGCCCTTGGTCACGGATGCTGTCTTTTTACATGTCTTCTGTTGAACGTGTTTCATAGGAAAACAGTTATGAAATTTCCCTTATAAATAACGCGTTTGCACACGCATAGAGTTGGTTAGTTTTTTATGTCGTTTTGCTGTTAGTCATTGTACTGTGCCGTGAACTAGTCCTGCTGTTGTAAGGAGAGGATTCTTCCTCTGTTTTTCAATATAACAAGACTCTGTTTTATATGACTGTGTGAGCATAATTCCACACTGATAGCGTGTTGACCAAGGCCGTGCAGAGGGCCCCTGTTGACTGAGGTTTTGTTTTCTTTATTTTTGTAAAGATTTTATGTGTTGTTTCCTTATTTCCATTGCACATATTTCATAGTTTATTCACCGTGTATATTTCACAAATTAGTTATGATGTTAACATTTCATTCATGTACATGATTTTTCAAGCTTTGTATATTTTTTTGCTAACACTGATCAGTGTGTGTTTCAGGATATGCTAGGCCCAGGCATTTTCATACAATTTTTCACAATAACTAGTGACATGAGATTAGCTTCTCTGCTGACTTTGTTTTCTTAGCTTTTCAATTTCAGTTATTTCAGTCTTATTCACCTGCTTTGTTAGTTAGTTTAGATATCAAATTCCTCATATCATTGACGTTATCTCCAAAGCCATAGCTTAACCCCGAAAAGACTACTTGGCGAGCTATCGGACTATGAACGATGTGATTTGATTTTAGCTTTATTTTTCTGCAATTAGATATCAATTCCTCATATCATTGATGTTATCTCTAGAGCCATAACTTAACCCCGAAAAGACTACTTGGCGAGCTATCGGACTATGAATGATGTGATTTGATTT
The DNA here is from genome assembly GCA_031772625.1 of Pinus tabuliformis. Taxonomy (NCBI): domain Eukaryota; kingdom Viridiplantae; phylum Streptophyta; class Pinopsida; order Pinales; family Pinaceae; genus Pinus; species Pinus tabuliformis. Next base: position 1,296,577,063 of record CM062807.1, read on the forward strand.
TAGTTTTATTTTTCTGCAATTAGATATCAATTCCTCATATCATTGACGTTATCTCCAGAGCCATAGCTTAACCCCGAAAATACTACTTGGCGAGCTATCGGACTATGAATGATGTGATTTGATTTTAATTTTGTTTTTCTGCAATTAGATATCAATTCCTCATATTATTGATGTTATCTCCAGAGCCATAGCTTAACCCCGAAAAGACTACTTGGCGAGCTATCGGACTATAAATGAAGTGAATTGATTTTACTTTTATTAGTTTGCAGTTTTTGATTTGTTTGAGTGCAGTAGCTTAACTTATTTTTTCTGTATTTAGATAAGCAGCAGAGATAGTGATTTCATGATCAGTAGTTCATTATTTGTTTGATTTGAATAGCAGCACATTTCCATTCTTGTTCAAGTACTAATTTCATTACTAGTATGTTTTAAGATCTTCTAAAGTGTCAAGTTCTGGAAATCATTATAGAGGACATAATTGCCATAAAATCTATATCCATACTTGCCTTTTGGAGTATTCTTAAAACTCAGGGATAGGATTTCCATTCACATTAGGAGATAAACGAAGACAAAACCCCCAAAACAAAATAAAATTTGAAAACAATAAAAAGTAAGAAAGAGGTTGTCTTGCACATATAGTGCCACACTTCATCAGTGTACGACTCCCGGAATGATAATTAATGTAGCAATTTAGGGCATACTAAATTGACTAAACATTTTGGCGTCATTGCCGGGGAAGTTTAACTAGGTAGCCGATCTCTTACATAAACAAGAAAAGAAGGGAAAAATTGATAACTTCTTGAAGTATGCTCTCCTCTTGCACCTAGTGTGATCTAGAGGATCAGAAAAGAGAGTTATTAGTTCAATAATTTCTTGATTATGCTCTCTTCTTGCACCTAGTGTGATCTGGAAGATCAGAAAGAGAATTATTAGCCCGACTTGAACGAAAAATAAAAAATAAAAAATGGCATGCATAGAGCAAGAGATTCTAGGGGAAGGTTTATAGCTAGGGCCAAGAGTTCGATTTTCACAACTCCAGCTACTTCAAGGCATAGACAAGATTCACCTCCATCTACTCCCAGCCTTAGGATTCCTGGAATTCAAGGAGCAGCAGCTGAATTAGAAGATTCTCCCACACTATCTACTAAATCTGATCTAGGAGAAGAACCTTTCTTCACTTCTACAGGGGAACATATTGTAATCAAAGAAGTAGAATCACCTGAAGAAGAGGGAAAGGGAGAAACTCTCTTTCGTCCACCATTAATAGAAGAACCAGAAGACTCTGAGGAAACTATCATGACGGAGGAAGTAGTAGATGGATTTGGAGGAGGGGGTAGAGGTAGAGGAAGAGGAAATAATGGAGGAGGAAAAGGTAATAATGGGGGAAATAGGGAAGGAGATAACTCATTTGGATTCCCTATAGCCGATGAGGAAACTCATACAACAATGAAAAACATTTCACCATCTGTCCTCCCAAACTTTTATGGGTTGCGAAGTGAGGATCCTGAAACATTTCTATTTGAGTTTGAAGTCTTGTGACGAACCTATGACTATATGGAAGACTCTCAAAAACTCAAACTGTTTCCTTCAACATTGAAAGGAGTTGCTTTGAAATGGTTCATGGGATTAGTCACTCAATCTATTAGGACTTGGAATGATATGAAACGGACATTTTTGGTTAGATACCTGAACTATTGTATGCCCACCAATCATAAGGATGAGGTATTCAAGATGATGCAAAAAGAAGATGAAAACTTGGAGGATTTACTTGAAAGATTTCAATACAACTTAAAGAGAGCAAAAATGAGTAATTTAGATGAGGAAACCTTGAAAGCCCTTCTATTTAAAGCCATTAGAGATGAATGGATAGATATTTTAAACATGATGGGGAAGGGATACATTTCTCAACTTCCACTTCGTGACATAGCAGAACTATATGTCCATCTCTCAAGGGGAAAATCTAAAACGGGAAAAGGGCCTAGGGATCCTTCTCTTATTAGAGCAAACAAATCTGCAACTGGATCAGTAAGTAGGGCAGAGATTGGCAATATGTTTGACGAGTTCAAAACTGATATTCTAGGGAGCCTTAGTGAGCAACTAGACACCCTTAAAATACAAAACAAGCAGAAAGCAGAAGCTTATGCCTTGGCCATCTTTTGTCCAAAATGTAGAAAGAAACATGCTCTAAGGGAATGCCCCTTGGATGCAAAACTTGTAGAAACATGTATGATTTGCTCAAAAAGTCATGAGACCAAGGATTGTCCTTCAATTCCTGGGCTCAAGGCTGTCTTTCAAGAAGATCCAAATTCAATAGAGTCCCTTTGTTTTGTTTCAAGAAGATCCAAATTCAATAGAGTCCCTTTGTTTTGTTTCAAGAAGACCTTGGCAGGGGCAACAAAATCAAGGATTTAACAACCCTATGAACTTTCAGTTCCCGCCAAATTGGAATTCTTGGCAACAACCTTGGCCCCAACCTCAAAATTCATACCAATCATGGGCACAAGGGATGCAAAATCCTTATGGGAGATTTTCTCAATTTTATCAATATCCTCCATCTTTTCAAAATCAACAAAATCCACAACTTCCAAATCAAAACCCACAACTTTCATTGCCATTTCCACAACAACAACCTTCTCAATAAAATCCAAATCCTAAACTCTTGCTTCCATTTCAACAAAAGACAAATCAACTACCAGCTCAGCCATTTCCAAATCCCAATAACAAAAACCCTCAGAATGCTTACATGGTAGAAGGACAAAAATTTCCTACCTATATGATTGTTCCTCTTAATGATGTTCAACTCAGATCTGGTAGAGTTTTAGAAAAACTTTCTACAAATGTTCAAGAGCAAGATACCTCTGAGAAGGATTCTCTTAAAGTCAATAAAGGTTCTGAGGAAGCATCTCTTCAAAACCCAATCATTCAAAAAGAAAAAGAGTCAACCCCCACAACTCCTATAGTTGAGCAACCTGCATCTTCATCAACACCTCTTTTCCCTGAAAGATTACAAATTGACAAAGGGGTGGAAAAACAAATCTTATTGCCTGACTATGATTTTCTAGATGAATTAAAGAATGTTTGTATCAAGATTCCCTTGCTACAAGCCATTAGAGAAATTCCTATTCTAGCAAAAACAATAAAGGAGTTGAGTCTTAAAAGACCAGGAAAGAAATCAAGAGATACAAGAAGAATCCACCTGGTAGGAAAAATTGCAGATATCATGATGGGAAAAATTACCATGCAAAAATATGTGGATCCAGGTAGTCCAATTGTCAAGACACATATAAATGGGATAGAAATTCCAAATACTTTGATTGACTTGGGGGCTGCTATAAACATTATGAGCAGACAGACTATGGAACAACTTAAACTTCATAATCTTCTTTTTACACCCACCTTACTGCAACTTGCAGATAGATCAATAATCAAACCAGATGGTGTATTAGAAGATATTTCAGTCTCCTTAGATTCTTGGAAATATCCAGTAGATTTCATGATTTTGACTCCCAAGAGTAATTTAGGAGGGAACCCACTCATCTTAGGAAGACCTTAGCTAGACACAGCTGATGCTTTTATTAGTTGTAGATCTGGGGATATGTACATTTCTGATGGTAGTTCGACAAAGAAATTCAATTTGTATCCTCCAGCAAAAGCAATTATAGAAATAGGAGACAATGAATGGGTCAATGATGAAGACATTAATCAACCTGTCTTTATTATTTCTGAAATTAGTGAAGATAGTCAAATTCTGAATACACTAGAAAATTTCGAAACATCTTCAGAATATGACCACACAGTTTTAGTTAGATTCTGATATTGAGTATTTATCATCAAGACAAATGTCTCTTTACTCTATGGAAGAGTTTGGTAGTTCTACCATTGAGATTTTTCCAGGTAAAACATTGAATATCAACAAAAATTTGGAAAAGTCACAACAGGAAGAACTAACCAAAATCTTGCAAAAACATTCTACTGCATTTGCATGGGAGTATACTGATATGAAAGGTATTGACCCTAAGACTTGCATCCATCATATCTATATCGAGGAAAATAGTAGACCAATCAGACAACCTCAGAGAAGAATGAATCCAAATCTTAGGGAGATAGTGAAAGAAGAGCTCCAAAAACTACTCAATGTAAACTTCATTTACCCAATTTCAGATAGCTGATGGGTTTCTCCTTTGGTTATAGTACCCAAAAAAAATGGTAAATGGAGAGTATGCATTGATTACAGGGAATTGAATAAAGCAACTTTGAAAGATCACTTTCCTTTGCCCTTTATCGATCAAGTATTAGATACATTAGCAAGCAAAAATTACTTTTCATTTCTGGATGGTTTTAGTGGTTATAATCAAATCCAGGTAGCACCAGAAGATCAAGATAAGACCACATTTACTTGTCCATGGGGAACTTTTTCTTATCGAGTGCTTCCTTTTGGATCATGTAATGCACCTGCAACATTCCAAAGAGCAGTACTAGGAATTTTTTTTGATCTAATCCATGATTGTGTAGAGGTATATATGGATGATTTTACAATTTATGGTGATTCGTTTGAACAGGCATTAGAAAATTTGGAAAAAAATCCTTATAAGATGTAAAGAAACGAACCTTTCATTAAACCATGAAAAATACTTTATGATGTTTACTGAAGGTATTATTTTAGGACATCATATTTCAGGGGATGGGATTAAAGTTGATAGATCAAAAGTTGAAATCATCTCCAAGTTACCAATTCCAAATTGTCAAAAAGATGTTAGAAGTTTTCTGGGATTTACTGGATATTATATAAGATTTATAGAAAACTTCACCAAAATAGCATCTCCACTCTTCAAACTGCTTACAAAAGACTGTGAATTCAAATAGGGTCCTGATTTCCAATCAGCATTTGAAACTTTGAAAACAAGAATATCTGAAGCGCCTATTTTGAGAGGACCAAATTGGAAACTTCCTTTCCATATTTCTACAGATGCTTCAGATACAGCTCTAGGGGTTGTGTTGGGACAAAAATATTTAGTTCCTTATGCCATTTACTATACCAATAAAAATTTAACTCCCACTGAGTTGAACTATACTGTGACTGAAAAAGAGTTCTTAGTTGTTGTTCATGCAATCAATAAGTTCAAACATGATATAACAGACTATGAAACTTTTATTCATACTGATCATTCTGCAATTAGATATCTAATGAACAAACCTGTTACTAATGGCGAAGTTACAAGGTGGCTCCTACTTTTACAGGAATTCAATATTACTGTGTTAGATAGACCAGGGAAACAAAATACAGTAGCTTATTTCTTGTCTAGGATTCAAAATACTAAAGAAGAATCTCCTGTAGAGGATAAGTTTCCTGATGAATATTTATTTGCAGTAACTACTAAGACCCCTTGGTATGCAGATATAGCCAACTATTTGGTTACAGGGAAACTACCTCCACATTTATTTCCTGGTGAAAGAAGAAAGATTATTCAGGAGAGTTCAAAATATTCATGGGTTTCTAACGAATTGTTTAAAACAGGGCCAGATTTTGTGATTAGAAGATGTGTTAGGGAAGATGAAATGCTTGACATTCTCAAAGCATGCCATGATGAACCATGCGGTGGACACTTTACTGACAAAAGGACAGTGTATAAAATCCTCTCTTTATGATATTATTGGTCATCCCTCTTCAAAGATGCAAAAAAATATGTCAAAAGGTGTGACAGCTGCCAAAGAGTAGGGAAACCTACCCTCTCAAATGAAATGCCATTGCAGCCACAGGTACTCATCGAACCCTTTGAAAAATGGGCTTTAGACTTCATTGGACCTATTAACCCACCATCTAAACAAAGAAAGTATATATTGGTATGTACTAATTATGTCACTAAATGGGTAGAAGCCAAAGCATTATTTTCTGTTACTAAGCATTCAGTTGTTAGTTTTCTTTATGAGGATATTTTTACTCGCTTTGGTGTTCCAAGAGAAATTGTGACAGATCAGGGAGGTCAATTCACATCCAAACTGGTGGAGAAGCTGATGGAAGAATACAAGGTCAAGCACAGAAAATCTACTCCTTACCATCCGCAAGCAAATGGTCAAGTGGAGTCTACAAACAAAGTTATTGAAGGCATCATTACCAAGACTGTTCATCTACACAGAAGAGATTGGGCAGAAAGGCTTCCCGAAGCCTTATGGACCTACAGAACTACACGGAGGAATACAATAGGACATTCTCCCTATGAATTTGTTTATGGGAAAGAATTCCTACTCCCCATTGAGTTCCAAGTTAAAACTTTCAAGATGGCAGTTCAGTTGGGAATGGATCTATCAAAAGCCCAAAAGCATAGAATGGAGCAGTTGAATGAATTAGATGAGATCAGACAAGAAGCAATCCTAAGAACTGATCTAGTTCAATATAAAAGAGCTAAGTGGCATGACAAATACATCAAGGAGAAAAAATTTCAAGAAGGAGATTGGGCATTGCTATTTGATTCCAAGTTCAAATATTTCAAAGGTAAATTTCAGACTCATTGGCTTGGGCCATATGAGATCGACAAAATCTTTAGCAATGGAGTGGTAAGAATCAAAACCATTGATGAATATCAAACTCCTCTTATTGTGAATGGTCACAGATTAAAAGTCTATCATAAGCCACTCTCAAAGGAGGAATTTGTCAAAATCTTTCAGGATAATTTTGCAATAAGGCTGGTGAAGAAGAATCCTTCTTCTCCACCAACCTAATCCTTGTCCTTTTCAGTTTTCAAAAAAAAAAAAAGAATATTTTGTATAAGCTTAAAAACCAATCACTGATTGGCAGTCTTATACAGAAAATACAGGGCGAAAATCAGAAACTTCTGACGCCCTATATTTTCCAAAAAAATCTCTCTCATTTTATAGCTTCATTCTACTTCACTTCACTTCATTTCGCTTCACTTCATTCCATTTCACTTCACTTCATTTCATTTCATTTTATCATCATATTCCGCCAATAAAAGCCCTTTCATGACCAGTTTTCATTCACTCAGTCATCGTTCATCCATCTCCATTCAGTCATATGTTCACTGTGTCAGTTTCTGCAGCTGAATCCTATTTCCGCAGCTAGAAACTGATTCCGCAGCCGATTGTAGATCCCACAGCTAACACTCTGTATTTCAACACTGACAGTCAGATGTTAACCAAATAATGATGAGAACCAAATGCAGGTATGACAAAGGAAAATATTTTGAAGATATAAAGCACCTAAAGCACCAACAAGAAGCAGCCAATCAAAAGGTCAATGGACGGAAGTGGTAAGATTCTAAGGTATGATCAAAGTTCATTTCAAATAGCATTTTAAAGCACATTTTATATAGTTATGAAACCACCGGCTCCATTATATGTAATGATTTGCCTTGATAGCTCTCATAACCGCTCCATGGCCTTTACATAATTCCACCACGAACTTTGCATTAATTTTTAACGACCTCATGATCCGTCTCCAAATTTAACTCGTGTTTAAATGTACTTTAACATTCCACCTATTGAATCGGGTCATTATGAGAACGTAACCTATTTGATCACGGCTCTTTCCTGCCGCACAAATTCTACAGCCTTTTTGTGAAGCATGCTAACGTCTATTCTATAGCTGTCTAGTTCAAAGCTCTATCGGGCTCACTCTATTTCCATATTATCCCATTGAAGTTGCATTTGCCTGTTCACATAAGCCTGCGCTTCGTGAACTCATTCTCGCTACCTATTCTCTATTCTTCCGTTTACAACTACTGGTTTTTTTCTCCACAGTCCTTCTCCATCTCCCGCTAACACAACCGTTTCACCTCCGTCAGCCCATTACTCACAGTCCATCACTCACAGACGTATTTTTAAGGCAGAGGAAGAAATGGGCCTACTGGTGCGAACAGAGCCGGACGGGCCTAACTTCATGGAGGGTTACCCACAATTGAAAAATGTATTAAGGAAGGCACGGTGGCTGCAGTTCATCCGGAAATTCAGAGGTCACAACAAAGAAGTTACGAAGACATTTGCAAGGTCTTTTGATGGCATGGAAGTTGAGGTTGGAGACCTTAAATTCTCAGTCACGGAGGCATCTATCGCAGCAGCAACGGAACTCCCACAGGAAGGGGAACGGTGGTTCAAAAACAAAAATTTTGATGAGAAGGCCTGGAGGATTATGTTGCGTAACCCAGGTATGGATATAACTGTCTTCAAACGTGGAATCCCTGTTTCTGCTCTAGAGGAAAAGTGGACTAGTTTATTATTGATAATCCAGAAGTTTATTACATGTGAAGGACGGTTTGGGTCCATGTACATGTATCACACCCGGCTTCTAATGAATTTTCTAAAAAATCAAACTATCAATTTGCCCTATTTTCTGTTGAATAGCAGCACATTTCCATTCTTGTTCAAGTACTAATTTCATTACTAGTATGTTTTAAGATCTTCTAAAGTGTCAAGTTCTGGAAATCATTATAGAAGACATAATTGCCATAAAATCTATATCCATACTTGCCTTATGGAGTATTCTTAAAACTCAAGGATAGGATTTCCATTCACATTAGGAGATAAACGAAGACAAAACCCCCAAAACAAAATAAAAATTGAAAACAATAAAAAGTAAGAAAGAGGTTGTCTTGCACATATAGTGCGCCACACTTCATCAGTTTACGACTCCCGGATTGATAATTAATGTAGCAATTTAAAACATACTAAATTGACTAAACACATAGGTCTCTGGAGCCCTGTAACAACTTGGGTTTCTAGAGGTTGTGTGTTGAGACATAGGTCTCTGGAGCCCTGTAACAACTTGGGTCTGTGGAGCCTGTGGGTTTGGATGGCATCTCTGGAGCCCTGTAATAGCTTAGGTCCCCTGGAGGTTGTGGGTTGAGATATTAGACTATGGATCCATTTAACAACTTGGGAAGAGACAATCCTGGAGTAGAAGCAAAGGAAGACCGGAATGAAGACTTGTTGTTATCGCCCTGAGGGTACAGGGGATTTTGGACTCCCTAGACGAGAGTGAATAACTATGTGTGCACTTGGGGGTTAGGTCGACCGCCTCTGGACTCTTAGTGTCGTCCAAGAAAGTAACTGTCAGTTGGCGGGATTGAGGAAGGAATTCCTTTGGAGTCCCTGATTCAGTGGCAGATGATGTGCTAGTCCCAGAAGTAAGAAACTCCCCCCATACTCTAGAATGTCGCTCGGGTGTGACAGCTGCAAGTAAGTGTGGTTACAGTTGTCTATGGTTGGGTGGAGAGTCCTTGTCCCAGACTCAGTTTCCCTACAAGTTCAAAGATAAGTATCTGTGTATGTCGTTTATCTTCTAATGAATCATGTCATTGTGTTGTAGATAATGGTTTTGGATTCAGGGACTGCATTGTGTTGATTATGCTTGCATATGTGGTACATCCTTGTGGGGATGATATATATATATATATATATATATATATATATATATATATATATATATATATATATATGTTGAATATATATAGATGCATGTGTGTGAAATCTGAAGGTAAAAATGTGTGTAATGACTGCTAAAGCTAAAAACGGGATATCTGATGCTTAAGAGGCATAACAAACTACATGATAACAAAGACTAGGCCACAATGTTGTGCTAAGCCTGGATCTACATACATGTTTAACAACGTGAGAAGCAGCACATAAATAACTTATTAAGGAAGAGACAAAACTCGTTACATGTCATGGCCAAGCCATGAGAGCTTGGATTAAACTTGAAAGATAGTGGGTTCTGAGACCCTTTTATTAATATGAAGATTACATGGAAGACCCTTTGAATAGTAGGGTTTGTATTCGCTTACATGAAGTTTGTTTTTTAAGTTACAAGTTGTTGTGTTGCATGGCAAGCATCACATTAATGTCAAGGGGAGTCTTCCCCTAGGATCAATCAAGTCGCTAGCTTTGCCTAAATGACCTTCAACCTGGCCTTCTCAACAGACTAGATACCTGTTGTTGCCATCTTAGGATGGTTATCGAGGCACCTAAAGGTTCCCTGAAGTGCCATGGAAATGCTTGTAGGCTTGCCATAGGGTTCGGTACTGTCAACGTGTGGCGGGCGAGGTAGGAACCTCTTACGATTCCACACCAAGCCCATGGTAGGTAAGTGACGCAGGAGCACCTACGCCGCCTCGGGTAACATTCCCTACCAGTGGGAAGGGAAGGCTCATGAGCCAATAACCCATTGGAGAATCTATCACCCAAGCTCATGAGGTATAACGTCGAAGATCGTCCTAAGAAACCAAGGATATCATCATGAAACCGTAAAGAACGTCTGGGAGTCTACCAAATTCTTGAGATACAACCATATTTGACAAGATTGGCTCGAAGAAGCTTGTGCGGGAGCAGAGCTTGTAGTCGGGGAGGTTGTAGAGCTCTCTGACTAAGACATTGCGCGATGAAGAGTTGAGGTCCCTTGACTGATTCATGACAAGAATGAGAGAGAAGGCCTTGTTGCGGTGCAGAGGAGTGAGGTCATGAACTTATAGGAAAGTTTGGGATAACCTTATCCTTTGGACGATCAAAACCATAGTCAAGGGAGGTTTCTGATTGGTGGAACCAAATTCCCCCTCACGTGATTAGTCGAAATGACGTGGCAGAAAATTCATATAGCTTGAAACCCGAAGGGTAATTTAATTTAGAGATGGGGACTCAATAGTAAAGGACGTTGGGGTTTTGTCGAGAGACGACGACATAATCTTCTTCTGTTGTTTGGATCCGTCAGGCGGGGATCATTAGAGGAATTTTGAGGTCTAAAATGGGCCTCCTAATAAAAATGTACAACCAAAATAAACTTTATAAGAACCAATAGGATTCAAGATGATGATGTCAACCATGGGGGATGATTCAGCATTTTTTTGAGTAAAAGGGTAAAAAGATTAAAAAATAATAAAACTATTTTTTCAACTTATCTCCCTAATGTTTTACTCAAATTTCAAGCGGGAGTACTCGTTGGATGAAAATTTTAATTTCTTATCCAAAGAGTACCCATATTGCATACTTTTTATGGACCCTACTACACGAAAAATGAGAAATACATGTAAAAACGTGATTCCAATCACGTTTTTCCATGTATTTCTCATTTTTCGTGTAGAAGGGTCCATCGAATGTATGCAACATGGGTACTCCTTGGATGAGGAATCAAATTCTTCATTCAACAAGTGTTCCCACTAGAAATTTAAGTAAACCCATAAGAAGATAAGTTGAAAATACGAGTTGAAAAAATGGTTTTTTCTTTTTCTCTCTAAAATTTGATGATGTAATCTAATCATATTTTATTATTTCACTATTATTTTATAATTTCCTTAGGAGACCCATTTTAGACTTCAAAATTCCTCTAATAGTTGCTGAAGGTGGCCACCCCAAAAGCTCGGAAGATCAAAACCCCAGAGAGTTGTGAGAACAATTTCTTAAAGGGCTCCGGGTTCGAGGGTTCCTATTTACTAAGTAAAACCAAGTCTGAACCCAATCCCTGAGGGATCCCTCATTCTCCTTAAACCAAACAGATGACGACTTATCGCCAGGTGGAGATGACGTAAGCATGACGTCTTGAAGGACACGTGGCCAGATTTTTGGGAGTTTTGGGTACCCAAAGGAGCCACAAGTTGGTGACATGTGGATCTCTCGCAGGTCAAGACGTGGTGTGATGACATCGACATGATGTCACCTAGGCGATGGTTAGATCCCGGAGGTCAGGACCCAGGATACCGAAAGCATGTAACCATTGTGGAAACGAATATCAAAAGAGTCAGCGTAACGAGATTGATATAGGATGAGTATCCATACCCACACCAACGCGACAGACCATTGGTAGGAGAGTTGACCATCATCGCAGAGTCATGACATGTCAACCGAAAGGTCGGATTTCGGGGGGGACCTCAATTTGAGATTTCAAGACGTTATGAGGGTCCTAGAGTCGTGACACGTCAACCGAAGGGTCCGATTCTAGGGGCACCTCAACTTTAGAGTTCGGGATAGTCTGAGGGTCCCGAAGTTGAGACACGCCGGTTGAAAGGTAGGGGTTACGTAGGGGGCTCTGAATTGTAATATTCAAGTTGTGTTGGGTCCTAGAGCCGCACGAATCAGTCAAAAGAAAAAAAAATATTACCTTATTTCTTGACTGTGGAACAAAGGGATTAGGTACGTTACATCACAAGTCTTCTTCCCTCAGATTGATAGCGTTGATGGCTCCTTAGATCTTGTAATCCAACCTCGCCTCTAATACCAATTTGTTAGAAAGGCAGAAGAAGAAAGGCACAAAGTTTCACACACATAAACAATAACACGAGTTGCGACTCTTCTATTGATCACACAAACTTTATGATTACAATGAACCCAGTGAGGGGTATTTATACTTTCTCAACTAGCGACTCACTCAAAATAGCTTCAACATGCACACATACTCTAAATTTGACTTTACCCAAAATAAGACTTAACTCGAACTCACTCACACTTGACTCAGTGAACTAAAACTCTAAATTTAGACAATTTTGCATGCAGGGGTAATTAACTATCTTTAACATTTTGAATATATTCGATCATACATGTGCTCATTGAAAAAATATATGTTGCAGAATACCAACACTAACAGAAGTATTTCTTCCTTGGAGTATAGTGATTACCGGTGTCCCTATAATTTTAGTTATGACATGGTTTTCACCATTGTTGGGTTCTTCAAGTATGACTCTTGTCTACTAATATGTTCGCAAGTATGACGTCTATGTGTAGTATGTGTGGATTTGCGTCGTTGTGCAGATATGCAAATGCCCGCGCAAACTGTTAGTCTATACCAACTCTATGTTTCCAATCCAGTTGAATTTATGTGTTATTTGTTGTTTAAATTATATCAAATAAAAAACACTATAAATGAGTAGTAGTGTTTAGTGCTGAATTATTGGATTATGCATTTTGGGAATCTTTTGGATCATCCATGAGAGAAGTGGATTGAATTGGTTGACTTGACTCCTATTCCTAAATTTCAAAATATTCCCAAAATCTACAATTTAATATTTATAAATATGTACAATAATAAAGCAAAATTGAAAATGTGGTCTTGGTTTTTTGAGAATTCCATTTAGAATGTAGTCAGAAACAAGTATCCATTCTCCTCTCTTGATGCAAAAATTGATGAGATCCAATAGGTTGTTATATCAAAGTCGAGACAGTAGCTCAACATCTGTTGAGAATCAGGCTTCACATGAGCCCTTCCACCCTTCTTTGGCCCTTTTGATAGCGGCCATTTGGCCATTATCCAACATTGTTGTGTAAACCTACAAATTCATTCTAGTGAGTTAGAGAACCTCTTCCTCCAACATTCAACTGTGTATATCAAATTCTTATATCAGAGCTCATAATAACCCTATACGCAATTCAATTGTGTTTGTCTTAGTAATATACCTTGCCATCTAAGTCCCACGTGATGACATGAATCTTAGAGAAACCATTTGTAGCCGCACTTAATTCGTCCAAGGAGAACCTTCTGGGGCATTGTATACTAAGAGCACAACCATCATCCCAACTTCTTACTCTGTTTTTCCGCTTAGACGCAAAAAATCCCAACCCAACATTAACAATGACTCAAATCCGCATATTGTTTTCTATTTTTCTATCCATGAAGGAATTGGAGGGAAAATTGAATAACAATTCTATTGATTGTTGCCATATGATGATACCCAAACAGTTCCTCAAATCTAGAAATACCAAGTTGGTGAGACGATACCCTTGAACACCACATAAAGCCTTGTCTGATTTTTTTGTCTAGGTTCCTTCGATGGTTGCAACGACTTGACTTTGTGATGACTCGCACCACAAGAAATCCAAAATTAGCGGCAAGCTAACTAAGAGTTTGGTTGGTTGTGTATTTAATAGCTTAAATGAAAATTAGAATGTTGAACCAAAACGTGTCCCATCCTTCCGTGAAAATAAAATGGATGACTTTGAACGCGGTATTGTATGGCCTATCCCTCCTAGTCACTTATTTCATTTTAGCATATCCTATACTTCTTTTTCTTTTATTTTTTCCACTTTTCATAACGTTGATACACATATGAAAAGTGGAAAAAGAGTAGTCCATATATATCAATCACTTTATTAATGTGGTTGTTCTAGTTGACGACCAATGTGGGTGGGGCAAATTAGTAGATCATGGTTAACTATGGTTGGCAATATGATGATGGTTAAAAATTGTTGATGAGAGTTACCATGGTTGACAATGGTTAACCATGGTCGCTGAGAGTTGTTGATGGTTGATAATGGTTTACTGTGGTTGAAGAGGATTCACAAGGTTGACTTTGGTTGAGGAGCACTGACCTAAACCAACCAAGGTTGACCATTAATGTAACAATATACTTATGTTACATTAATGTTGAGCATTGTTACATAAGTGTTTCTCAGCCATGGTTGACCATTATTGATGTTACGTTGGTGTTAATGTTAATGTTACTTTAATGATGAATAATGTTGACAAGGTTCACCATGATTAACCATGGTCAACCATTAATGTAATAATGTATTTATGTTACATTAATTTTGAGCATTACTACATTAATTTTGTGAACCATGCTTGACAATGGTTGATGTTACATTGATATTATTGTTAATGTTACATTAATATCTATATTAATATTACGTTAATGGTTGAAGAAGTTGATGAGGTTCACCATGATTAACCATGGTCAACTTTTAATGTAACAATGTATATATGTTACATCATTGAACAAGGTTGAGGTTCACCATGATTAACCATGGTCAACTTTTAATGTAACAATGTATATATGTTACATCATTGAACAAGGTTGACCATGGCTAAACTTGATGACCATATTTGACCATGGCTAAACTTGATGACCATATTTGACCATGGTGAAGCTTGCCTGTCCATATTTGAACATGTTTTACTATGGTTAAATATGGTCAAATTATGGTCGACAATGAACATGGTAGCCCATGTTGACCATGAATGTCCATTGTTTGACCTTTATTGACCATGGTTGACTTTTATTGACCATGGTTGACTTTTATTGACTATGGTTAGTTTTTCTTGATTAACATAATGTATATAATTTCAAAAACATGACGCCCATGTTGATTATAGTTGATTTTTGTTTATTATAGTTAACTTTGGTTGACTTTTGTTGACTATGTTTGATTAATGTACATATAATTTCCAAAACCCAATGTTCATGTTGACTATAGTTTTATAATTTTTAAAACATGATGCTCATGTCGACTATTATTGACTATGGTTGACTAATGTACATTTAATTTCCAAAAGTTAATGCCCATGTTAACGATAGTTGACTATGTTTCTATAATTTTTAAAACATGATGCCCATGTTAACTGTAGTTGAATATAGTTTTATAATCTCCAAAGCATGTAGACCATGTTGACTATGGTTTTATAATATCCAAAGCATGATGCCCATGTTGACTATGGTTGACTTGTGTTTATTAACCATTGTCAACCATGTTGACCACGGTTGACCTTGTTTTCTACGATTGACTATGCTCAACCACATATGACCATGGTTAACCATCTATGACCTTGGTCAACCAAATGGAAGATCATGATTGACAGTTAAATATGATTCACCAAGGCTTTCAGTGGTTTTGCTTGTCGCATTATGACATCATTTTTTTGTCCAATAGCAATGTCATTTGATGTTCATCACATTGTGATGTCGGTTTTTGTGCATCGCATTGTGATAACATTTATTGTTCATCACATTATGAAGTTGTTTATTATTCGTCGCACTCTGATTACACTTATTGTTCATCAACTTGTGACCTCATTTGTTGTTTGGTACATTGTGATGTTTTTGTTGGAAATACTTAGCGGAGGGGTGAATCAATATTTCATTATTTTTGACAATGCTTCACTCAGTTAATCTTGAAACTAATTTCATATCACATAATCAATCATCCACAATGTATGAACATAGATATTAAAGTGCAAATCAAAATTTGAAAGAGAAATACTTGAAAACAATTTTTAATTTATTACAATCTTTTTTGACACAAATTCTTTGTAAGCACCAACTTACAAAAATTGCAGGCTCCAATTTGTCAAGAAGCTGAGGACACTAATACTTGGTAAGTAATAATTTACAATAATTGTAGGCTCTAACTTGAACTCATCCTTCTATACACTAGAACTTGGAATTCAAATTAAGCCTTAACTTGGCCTTGAAGAAACTGGGACTTGGCCTCCAAAACAAACCTAAACTAAACTTTAAAATAGAAAAACTAAGCCCTGAAACTTAACCTTCAAACATCAAAACTCATCCCCCAAAGCGTGACCTTCAAACAATAGTACTCGACCTTCACAAGGACAGAACACAGCGTTAAGATAGGCCTGAAACTCAACCTCTATAGGGATAGAATTCAGCCCTTAAGATAGGCTTAAAGCTTGAACTTCTCCTCACCAGAACTGTTAATTTATGGTATGTTCTATGCTTATAACAATTTACTTATCTTTCTTGTTAATATCCATAGATTAGCAATCACATGTACATAAAGTAAAGTGCATATAGAACATTAAACGATTGACATAAAACAAGCCAAGACAAGAGACACAAGATGTGGCGCCTAGCCAGGGACAAGCCCCAATGTGGGGAACCCTTTGATGAAATCTTCCTTTATCTTCAATAATCCAGCAGAGAGAAATAGTACATAAATTTGATTTACATCAACAACAACAAACTCTAGATCAGCCAAACTAGGGCAAACAATATTTTGCAAACCGACCGTCGGATCGGCTTGATTCCACCGCCAAAAAATGCGGCCTTCAAAGGAGATCCGGATGGACCTACAACGCAGTTCTGAGGATGGAGTCTTCTGGTCAACGCTGGTCAAACTTTGGTTCTGCAGTTGTAGCCCTAAATTCTGCACCTTCCTTCCACATGTGTGAGAGAGAGCCTTTTCTGCGCAAGAGAGAGAAGAGACTCTTTTCTGCGCAGTTGAGAGAGAGATGTGATGAGATGAGTGTGTCCAAATGAGGAAAATACCTCTTGTATTTATACACAACTGTTGATGATTGAATAGATGCGACTGTTGGGCTTCTAAGCCTACATGAGTTGTAGGTCGACTTGATAATTATTCCATAATCAAAATAAATTCATATCTCCATAAATACTTATCGGAATCGGATGATCTTTAGATCAATCCTACACCTCTCGACGAGAGGAATCTAATAAAAATATTATCAGCCATGAATAAGATGACCCACATCGAGTTTGGCCCTAGTTGCCAATTTTAACACTCTCAACTAGGGAGAACTCCATCTGCGATCTGTCTGTCGATCGCTACGATACTGCCCTATACAGCTTGACCCCTACTCTGCGCTATCCTGCCTGTTCTGTTCTATTCTGTTCTGCCCTATTTTGATCTGCTCTGTTCTACTCTGCTCTGCTTTGTCCGAATTATGAAGAGGAAGAAATGATCGAGGATGTATCATACTGACTCAAAGTCAATCTTTGAGTATGTACCACTGGTCCTAGACCAGTCTCAACCAACCCGAAGTCAGCGTCATAGTGGGTACAACTCCTACCACTGGTCCCAGACCAGTATCATCCTCCACTGACTCAAATTCAATCTCAGAGTGCGTACCACTGGTCCCAAACCAGTCTCAACCGACCTGAAGTCAGCGTCATAGTAGGTACAACTCCTACCACTAGTCCTACACTAGTATCATCCTCCACTGACTCAAAGTTAGTCTCAGAGTGCATACCACTGGTCCCAGACCAGTCTCAACTGACCCGAAGTCAGCGTCATAGTATGTACCCATCCTACCATTGGTCCCAGACCAATATCATTGATCCCAGATCAATGAAGGTCATCCTAGCATAGGGAGTACAATAGATACAGCGATGCATCCATCGGTACTACTATGGTCCCTATCCTCATTTCCATACTCATTGATCAGATGAGAGGTACTTCCCATGAGTCCCAGACTGCATGGGTAGGATGCCTTGACAAGAGAACTTAATCAATCATGTCCTTACAGGAGAACTAATCATCCCGCTACATAAACGCCGTGGAGAACACATCATCTAGGCCTCACAGGAGAACTAATCATCCCGCTACATAGTCGTCATGGAGAATACATCATCCAGACCTCACAGGAGAACTAATCATCCTGCTACATAGTCGTCATGGAGAACACATCATCTAGACCTCACAGGAGAACCAACCATCCTGCTACATAGTCGCCACGGGGTGTACATGTATACCACCAAGGGATGGTGAATCACCCTATGGTCATATGTCGCTCCAAGAAGTACCCCGCACCCCCCCGGACCTCCCAGAGCTCAATGCATCATACAGGACCCTCATCAGAGGGTCTTTGAACAACCCCAAGTTGTTCTCGGAAAGTCAAGAATTTGACTTTCCCTAGGGGCTTTATCAGAATGTCGGCGACTTATTCATCTGTACCGATATGTTGGAGCCTTATAGCTCCCCGCTGCACCATATCTCGAATATAGTGGTACCTGATATGGATATGCTTGGAGCGATCATGGAATACAGGATTCTCTGACAAACAAATCCCACACTGGTTGTTACATAGGATCACAGTGGTATCTAATGTAAATCCAAACAGCTCACTGAAGAACTTCCGCAACCAGACTGCCTCACAGGAGGCCATGCTAGCAGCAATATACTCTGCTTCGGCGGTGCTCAAAGCCACTGACTTCTGCTTCCTGCTCATCCAGGATATCGAAGCAGATCCCAAGGAGAAACAACACCCAGAAGTGCTCTTACGATCCACCACACTGCCTGCCCAATCAGCATCAGTGTATCCAAGTAGTCTCACATCTCCGGTAGTGTATCTTAGCCCATATATGATTGTGCCACGAAGATATCTTAACAGATTCTTGGCACCAATCCAGTGTATGTGGTGAGGTTCAACCATATGTTGACTCAACATGTTGACTGCAAAGCATATGTCTGGACGAAAGTTCACTAAGAACATTAATGCTCTGGCGAGTTGACGATACTCAGTGGCATTTCGTAAAACAGGTCCAGCAGTGCTACCGCTTAACTTTTTAAAGCCAAGCTCCATCGGGGTAGTTACAAGCTTGCAGTCCACCATACTGAATCTTTCCAATATTTTCACCACATATTTTCCTTGGGATAGAAAAATTTCCCTTGGCTTCTACCAGACTTCAAGTCCTAGGAAATAGTGCATCAGTCCTAGGTCCTTCATTTCAAATTCAGAAGCCAACTCTCTCTTACATTTGTGAATGAGAGGGTCTGCACCTATTAGGAAGAGGTCGTCAACATATAGCACCAGTATGAGAGGTTTGTCATCTTCAACCTTAAAGTAAAGGTTAGGATCGGCTTCACTCCTAGTGAATCCCAACTTCATCAATTAGCTATCGATCCTCTCATACCATGCTCGGGGTGCTTGCTTCAGCCCATAAAGGGCCTTCTTCAACCTACATACATGAGATTTTTTATTATAAATCTCAAATCCTTCAGGTTGCTCCACGTAGACCTCTTCTTTGATCGAACCATGCAAGCACATGGTCTTGACATCCATCTTATGTAGGTTCCATCCTTGTGAAGCCGCAAGGGCTATGATCGAGCGGATGGTGGTATATCTGGCAACAAGTGCAAATATCTCGTCATAGTCTATACCTTCCTTCTGGGAGAAACCGCGAGCAACAAAACGAGCCTTATATTTTTCCGTAATTCCATCTGTTGCATGCTTTATCTTGTAAAGCCATTTAGAAGTGACAACCGTCTTGTCCTGGGGTCTGGGAACTACTTCCCGGACATCATTCTTCATAATAGACTCATATTCTTCGGTCATAGCATCCTTCCATACTTGATGCTTGACAGCATCTGAGAATGATGAAGGCTCATTTTGTATGATCGTGCTCATGATAGTCAGGTATCCATGATACCTGTTGGGTTTCTTATTTTGACGGAAGGTTCCTCAGGGTGCAGTGTGTCCTTTAGCATCATCGAGTAGCCCCCTAAGCCAAGAGGGCCTCTTCCTAAAAGAGGAAGGCTTAGATGGATCAATAGGATCCATCGGTTCTTCCATATCAAGCATTGTTTCATCATCCTTTTCTTTCGATTCCCTGGTGTCGGATTTTGGAGAGCTTCTCAAAGTCAGAATATTGTCCACCTTGCTAAGGGCCATATCTTCGTCAAAGGTGACATCATGACTAATCATGACTTCCCTTTGACCAGCTACATAGATTCTATAGCTCTTAGTATTTTCACCATAGCCCACGAAGATTCCTTTCTTTCCAAATGCACCCAATTTATTTATTTTCTCTTTCGGCACATGAAAATATACAGGGCTTCCAAAAATTCTAAAATGAGATACGTCAGGTTTCTTACTGGTGAACATTTCTTCAGGAGTCTTGGAACCCAATGCTTGATGAGGGCATCAATTTTGTACATATACAGTGGTGTTTGCATCTTCGGCCCATAGAAACTTCGGAAGTCTTTGATCATGGAGCATGGCATGGACAGCGTCCACAATCGTACGGTTCTTCCTTTCCGCCACACCATTCTGTTCAGGAGTATATGGTGTAGTAGTCTCCCTCTTGATGCCAGCCTCTTTACAAAAGTCATGAAACTCGTTAGATTCATATTCAGTCCCATTATCAGTCCTTAAGATCTTGATCTTCTTTTTAGTTTGATTCTCAATCAAGGCTTTGAAGTGTCGAAACCAAGAGAACACTTCATCCTTCTTCTTCAAGAAGTATATCCAAGTCTTTTTGAGAAAAGTCATCTGTAAAAGTAAGGTAATATAAATATCCTCCCAAGGAGTTCACAGGCATCATACCAGATATGTCTGAGTGAACCAGTTGTAATATATCGAAGGTCTTGCTTTGGCTTGAGGGGAATGGTCCCCTTTTAAGCTTTCCTTCGGCACATCTCGGACATACACCTTCTTTCTCTACTCGGAGTTCAGGCATCCCTATTACCATTTGTCTTACATCGAGTAGAGCTTTGTAATGAAGGTGGGAAAACCTCAGATGCCAAAGTTCGGACTGAAGAGATGTGTCACAAGACATGACACCTAGCAGACTTCCACCGACCTGATATAATGAATCAACTCGAAACCCAAGAGTAAGGCATCTTTAACATTATTTTTCCATATATGTACCTTGCCATTGCTGAAGGTTACCTTGTAGCCTTTGTCTTCCATTTCCAAGATGGACACCAGGTTATTTTTGAGGTCAGGTACATATAATACATCCTGTAAGTGGATCGTATTACCTTGATTCAATTTGAGAGAGACATTACCTACACCTTTCACGGGATATTTCATATTATCTCCAAGGACAATTTCCAGGTTAGTTTCTTTCTCTATCAGAGTATGGAGATCTTCTTTGTAACCAGTGAAGTGCCTTGAGGCACCACTATCAATGAGCCAAATTCCCATTGAGTCTGAAGGAGCAGAGGTAGATAGAGCAGCTGGTAGATAATACTCATCCTGCTTATTTTCAACAATGTTGGATTCATACCTGGAATTTCTAGCCTTCTTGAATGGTTGTCCTCTTCCTTGATTTCTAGCACTTCTTTTACCTTTGCTATTAAATTTGCCATTCCTTTGATTGCCATGAGAGGGATTTTGATCATTGTCCCGGTGTGAGTCCTTTCTATCAGGGCACTCCCTTACATAGTGACCTGCTTTATTGCAAATGTAACATCGTCATTTTCTTCCACCCTTAGGTCCAACCTTTCTTTTTTATTTAATCCCATAGTTATTTCTTTTCTTAGCTGTTGGAAATAGTACTGAGAGGGGGGGGTGAATCAATATTATCTAATCAATAAAACGTTTTCATTTTCATACTCAGATTCATATACGCTACTTCAGTTAAGTGTACCTGCGTATATACGCGACTGTGACTATTGCATCTAGCGTACAACCATTAAACTCATGATTCAGTTATGTGATCTCCAATGGATGCATCAGAACATTATTAGCCATATTAACAGTCAACAGTAGTAGTAAACAGATAGATCAACACACATAATCAACACACATGAACACCATGATATAAGGTGGAAACCCAATGTGGGTGAAAACCACCTGCTGCAATTCGTTTCTATCTTCCTTTATTAAGAAACATCTTTTACAATGTACTGGTGCAGTCCTTTACCAGCACGCAGGCTACAACCTGCAAAAGGCTACAACCTTCTCTCGTTCTCCAGACTCTCCAGGAAGGGAGCTCCGACCCCCTTGCTCTTGTACTAGCTAAGATACTAGTACGTAGGCGCTGACCTACAATCTTCTCTCCTCCAGGTACCACGTTTCATACATTTTCATACTGGATACTCCTGAAGCACAACACATAATCTGAAAGGCCACATTTCATCAAATTTTCATACTGGACCCATAAATATCATTGAAGCACAAAACAATCAATACTAGCCTCATCAATCTTTGAATCACTGAAACACTGAAAGCCTATCAACAACACAGTCACCAGAACACAGAGCAGAACTCTGCAATAACAATCAGAACCAACTGTACCATTAAAATCATGCATCAGACTACATACGCTACTTGGAAGTGCCGAACCTGCGTGTATACGCAACTTCATCAAGATGAACCCGCGTATATGTCATTAATCACTTATTCATAACTTTGCTGCACTTCCTGACTTCAGACATAACCAGATCATGACATATACAAGGATAATATATGTGTTAGCACCCAGATCTGGTCCATCAGATCTCATAAATATGAGTCATTATGATCCTAATCCAATATTAGTTCTCATCCATCAATACTGAAGCTAAACACAATCAGCCAAACAAGATATGCAGAATACTGACACCTTTAAACTGTCATCCGAACCCTTCAACCACCTGTAACTGCAAATATCATAGCTCAAAAGGTATACGCTATTACAATGAACTCAACCTGCATACATACGCGCATACACCAAAGCCAACCCGCGTACAGATCTATAAATATTCAATCATGACTTGCAGT
Organism: Pinus tabuliformis; assembly: GCA_031772625.1. Lineage (NCBI taxonomy): Eukaryota > Viridiplantae > Streptophyta > Pinopsida > Pinales > Pinaceae > Pinus > Pinus tabuliformis. The sequence goes on from CM062807.1 coordinate 1,296,600,017, forward strand.
GATTTCAAACTTAAGTTATACCCAGTTCAGATCATTACATGCGTCAATATACAGATCTGGAATAAACATAATCAATCATATAGAGATAGTTCATTTCAAACCATTTGATCCTGATCTATCCTTAGATCTTGTTCTCCATCCACTGGTGAGATCCCTCCTTAGCTCAGATCAAGCAATGCATCATCAACCCATAACCTGCATACTAGATCTCATACTTCCTCAGATATTCAAGACTTTTCGGATGCACTTGCCTAATGATCTTCATCTCCTTTTATAGTCTTAGGCCTTGCTCAATACCACAGTCCAAAACCATAATAAATCAATACCAAGAGCCCAATACTTGGGATCAACACACTTGTCGAGATACCATGGTCCAAAACCATAGGTTCAAATACCGAGGACTAACTACCACGGACCAAAAGTAAACTTTCCGACATGTACGCGCTTTTTCGTGCATAAAACTGCGTGTATACCCTACTTGGTATATAGCGAACCTGCGTATACGCGACTTGGTATATAGTGAACCTGCTTGTATACCCTACTTGGTATATAGCGAACCTGCGTATACGCGACTTGGTATATAGTGAACCTGTGTGTATACCCTACTTGGTATATAGTGAACCTGCATATATATATTTTCGTTTCATACTTGTAGTCTGATCATCAATTCCTTGCTGCTATCCTTCTGCACTATGATTTGTCATTAGTGTGATTTGCCATCAAGGACAACACTTGTGTCATAATGCCAACAATCTCCCCCTTTGGACTTGATGGCAAAGCTAACTTGTCACACTTAGAACTTGATCTTCTTGTTCCTTTGAGCTGTCCTGCATCCCATGCATTTAGTCACATATGTAGATTGATCTAGTTATATGTAAGTGAGATGTTCTTCTATGAGAGGGTTGCCATCAAGTACAACACATGCATCATAATGCCAACAATCTCCCCCTTTGGACTTGATGGCAACAACACCAAATCACTCTCCCCCTTTGACATCAAGGGCAAAGGGTGGACCAAGATATTCTCTTTCCTTGATAAACATTCTGCTGTCCATACTCCCCCTGAGTACCTGCTGAAATCTCCAAATGTGCTCCCCCTTTGTATATGCCAAAGTGTACCAATCTGTCCATGCTCTCTCTGAGTACATGCCAAGTCTCTGTACTGCTGAAGTTAGCTGTTCATGCTCCCCTTGACTATAAGCAAGGTCTGCAAAAAGATGTTCTACAAGAAAGAACACGACTCTATACATCATAAGTGACCTTCCTAGCACCAAAGACTCATACATACATCCTTCACCCAACCAAGTGGGGATCAACCTCCCAACCAAGTGGGGATACATCAAAAGTTTACACATGATAAAACAAGAACATTACATCTTCATCCCAAGCATAGTGGGGAAACCAATATAGGTCGTTACATGACCTTGACACCATAAAAGAGATACATGACATAGAGACGAAATATCTAGAGCAAGACTTATGAAAGTCACTAATAACTGATAGCAGCAGCATCTGTCAAACACTTTTCAGATCAGCAACCATGATCTCCTTCTGTTCTCCATCTACCTCTGTTCCACCTGAAACCAACAACAGCTGTGAACTAGAACCAAAAGCTTCTAAGGTAATGCCAACAATGCATCATTGGAAGATTATCTGCTCCCCCTGAACCTGTGCCAGATGGTCTCTGTCAGACCCATATCAGAATCTTCTCATTCTGAGTTTGGCCCACTGATTTTTATTCAAACCAACATATACGCGACTGTATCCACAGAAACTTGCGTATATACGCGGATACTCCTTGTGAAACTCGCATACAACTAATTCCAGATCACCAACCTGTAAATGTCCTGTAAGTCATCAACCTATAACAAGGTATGTCTGCATCAATTCATCCCTTTGAACAGAATTCGGAGTCATTCACATTATATCATGTGTGAAACCACCATAGCCATTTCATCAACATCCAGCTCTACGTGATCCAAGTATCATTACTTGGGAACATCTGCATCAATCAACATATGTAAGTATCAACCTATCATCATATAGATGCGAACTCATCATCATGTCTCCAACAAAGCAACTTTAAGTAGTCATCCATGTATCAGCACTATGTATCTTGAGCTCAAGCTCTTTTGACAAAACTTCTTAATATCATCAATAGCAACAATCCTTATCCACATGAGTGCCTGCATCATAACTGTATGATCTTTATGCATATGACAACAGCAGTATAGAGTGACTCATCATCAAGTGAGGAAGATGTGTATTCAAGCTTTGTACTTCTCCTTATCCTTATGAAGATCACCATGTAATCACCATATATGCATCATCAAAGAATCAACCATAAATCTGATCTGAACATCTACTATGTAACTTCAAGAATCATATGAGAGTTTATCATAGACAACTCACAACCACATCATAGCAAGATGTATCATTTAGACATATAAGTATCATCACCAGGGACTATTAATCCATAATGCCAACAATGCATTATTAAAGACATATGCTCCCCCTCAACCTGTGCCATCTGTTAGATGCATATATCAGCAATAAGCATCAAGACATCATCATCATCAAGTTAGGATCAAAACACTTCTAGACATCTTACAAGTATCAAAACATTTCCACACATCCTCAGTAGACTGTAACTATTAACCAATAGAGCAAATAATGGACTGAATCATATCAGATCCTTTTTCTGAGCCTGTCCCCACTGCTTTTCCTCAGACTGACACATACGCGACTTTGCAGTGTCTAACTCGCGTATATACGCGACTTCCCTTTATGAAACTTGCGTATGAGATTCAGGATACTGAAGTTTTATACTTTCAGCTCCCTCTGAGTCTGTTATGTCTATGTTGTGCTGTGTCTGCGTATATTGTGTTGTGCCACATCTTTCTGACTGTACTTCCTTCTTCTTCCATATCTTCAAGTGTGATGATGTTTTCTCCTTTTGGTGTGATGTCCGTCCTTTGTTCCTGCATTCCTTTGCTATATGTCCAAGCTTGTTACATGCATAACACCTTACATGTTTCATGTTCCTCCTGTAACAATCAGCAGCTTTGTGACCAAACATATTGCAAGCAAAACAATATCCATTAAAGTACCTTGAATGTGATGATCTTTCTACATGATGGTCTTGATCCCTTCTTCTTCCACATCTAGCTGCAGCATGTCCAAAATTATGACATACATAACATTCAACATTTTTCATAGGAGGAGTAAAAGATTTTCTTTGAGGAGTCTCTTTCCTTTATTGTTGATGGGGTTGACCTTTCATCTCCTTGTTGATCATTTTAGATTTCTCTTTAGAGTTCCTTGCCTCACCTTGTGAACTAGATTCACCTTCAACAGATTCATGAAAACCAAGACCAGTCTTGATAGCAGGAGACCTTTGCTATATGTCCAAGCTTGTTACATGCATAACACCTTACATGTTTCATGTTCCTCCTGTAACAATCAGCAGCTTTGTGACCAAACATATTGCAAGCAAAACAATATCCATTAAAGTACCTTGAATGTGATGATCTTTCTACATGATGGTCTTGATCCCTTCTTCTTCCACATCTAGCTGCAGCATGTCCAAAATTATGACATACATAACATTCAACATTTTTCATAGGAGGAGTAAAAGATTTTCTTTGAGGAGTCTCTTTCCTTTATTGTTGATGGGGTTGACCTTTCATCTCCTTGTTGATCATTTTAGATTTCTCTTTAGAGTTCCTTGCCTCACCTTGTGAACTAGATTCACCTTCAACAGATTCATGAAAACCAAGACCAGTCTTGATAGCAGGAGACCTTTGACTACTAAAAATATCATCCAAGGCTTTAGTACTATCTTGAAATCGTAATAGTTTATCATTTTCTTCTAATTTACCTTTCAAGATATTTACCTCAACTTGAAGTTGTTCTTCCTTTTCTAGACATTGCTTCTTCATGTCTTCTTCCGCTTTCCTTCCTTCTTCCAACTGATGCCTTAGTTTGAGAATCTCCTTTTCTTGTTCTTCATTCACATTCTGCTGCATTTGACGAATTCTGAAGGCACATTCCAGTTGAGATTTTACGTTGATAACTTCGTTTTCCTGTTTTTCAATAGCTTGGAGTAAATCTTTATTCTGCTTCTTTGTTTCTTCAAGTTCTTACTTTAGCGAGAGGGTCGTAGCTTCAAGACTTTCATAATGACTAGATCGACCTCTAAGCTCCTTGATTGTTGTGTTCTTTTCAATGACTTCATTTCTTAGAGATGTTACTTCATCCTGTAACTTTTGATATTTGTCCTTGAATAACTCTCGTTGGCCCTTTAGTCTAGTAACAGCTTCTTCGAGGGCACCATCCTTTATGTTCAGAAGTGTCTCTTGTTCACTAATTTTGTTTTTCAGCCTGTTAAATTCTGCCTATATTTGATATCCTTCTTCCTCACCCATAAGAGCACATTCAGTTGTTTCGTTATCACTTCCATCTTTTCCAAATGGATAGATAGTTGGAGCATCAGAGGATAGAAAATTCATACCTGATAGTTCATCTTCATTCTGAAATGATTCTGAATCTGATTCTGATTCTGAAGAGCTTCTTATACCTAATCCCCAATCGATTCTCCCACTATCATAGTTCTTCTGAGATGTCTTCTTCTTCCTAGGTGCTTTCTTCTTAAGCTTCTTTCCCATCGTTCCACGGATCTCCTTCAAGCGATCAAGCTTCTACCAAAGGACCTGCTCTGATACCAATTGTTGGAAATAATACTGAGAGGGGGGGTGAATCAGTATTATCTAATCAATAAAACTTTTTCATTTTCATACTCAGATTCATATACGCTACTTCAGTTAAGTGTACCTGCGTATATACGCGACTGTGACTATTGCATCTAGCGTATAACCATTAAACTCATGATTCAGTTATGTGATCTCCAATGGATGCATCAGAACATTATTAGCCATATTAACAGTCAACAGTAGCAGTAAACAGATAGATCAACACACATAAGCAACACACATGAACACCATGATATAAGGTGGAAACCCAATGTGGGTGAAAACCACCTGCTGCAATTCGTTTCTATCTTCCTTTATTAAGAAACATCTTTTACAATGTACTGGTGCAGTCCTTTACCAGCACACAGGCTACAACTTGCAGAAGGCTACAACCTTCTCTTGTTCTCCAGACTCTCCTGGAAGGGAGCTCCGACCCCCTTTTCTCTTGTACTAGCTAAGATACTAGTACATAGGCGCTGACCTACAATCTTCTCTCCTCTAGGTACCACGTTTCATACATTTTCACATTGGATACTCCTGAAGCACAACACATAATCTGAAAGGCCACATTTCATCAAATTTTCATACTGGACCCATAAATATCATTGAAGCACAAAACAATCAATACTAGCCTCATCAATCTCTAAATCACTGAAACCCTATCAACAACACAGTCACCAGAACACAGAGCAGAACTCTGCAATAACAATCAGAACCAACTGTACCATTAAAATCATGCATCAGACTACATACGCTACTTGGAAGTGTCGAACCTGCGTGTATACGCAACTTCATCAAGATGAACCCGCGTATATGTCATTAATCACTTATTCATAACTTTGCTGCACTTCCTGACTTCAGACATAACTAGATCATGACATATACAAGGATAATATATGCGTTAGCACCCAGGTCTGGTCCATCAGATCTCATAAATATGAGTCATTATGATCCTGATCCAATATTAGTTCTCATCCATCAATACTGAAGCTAAACACAATCAGCCAAACAAGATATGCAGAATACTGACACCTTTAAACTGTCATCCGAACCCTTCAACCACCTGTAACTGCAAATATCATAGCTCAAAAGGTATACGCTACTACAATGAACTCAACCTGCATACATACGCGCATACACCAAAGCCAACCCGCGTACAGATCTATAAATATTCAATCATGACTTGCAGTGATTTCAAACTTAAGTTATACCCAGTTCAGATCATTACATGCGTCAATATACAGATCTGGAATAAACATAATCAATCATATAGAGATAGTTCATTTCAAACCATTTGATCCCGATCTATCCTTAGATCTTGTTCTCCATCCACCGGTGAGATCCCTCCTTAGCTCAGATCAAGCAATGCATCATCAACCCATAACCTGCATACTAGATCTCATACTTCCTCAGATATTCAAGACTTTTCGGATGCACTTGCCTAATGATCTTCATCTCCTTTTATAGTCTTAGGCCTTGCTCAATACCACAGTCCAAAACCATAATAAATCAATACCAAGAGCCCAATACTTGGGATCAACACACTTGTCGAGATACCATGGTCCAAAACCATAGGTTCAAATACCGAGGACTAACTACCACGGACCAAAAGTAAGCTTTCCGACATGTACGCGCTTGTCCGTGCATAAAACTGCGTGTATACCCTACTTGGTATATAGCGAACTTGCGTATACGCGACTTGGTATATAGTGAACCTGCTTGTATACCCTACTTGGTATATAGCGAACCTGTGTATACGCGACTTGGTATATAGTGAACCTGTGTGTATACCCTACTTGGTATATAGTGAACCTACATATATATATTTTCTTTTCATACTTGTAGTCTGATCATCAATTCCTTGCTGCTATCCTTCTGCACTATGATTTGTCATTACACTTGTGTCATAATGCCAACATTAGCATGAGAAGAAAAGGCAGCAGGAGGACCTTTAGGCATGGGCATTTCTTGCTCTTCTACCCTTGTTTCTTCTTGAATGCATCTAGCCATTAATTCCTCGAAACCAAGAATTACATTATTGTTCAGAAGAGTAGTCCTGAACACATACCATTCGGATGGTAATCCTCCAAGAGTTGTGAGTGCCATTTCCCTATCAGTAATAGTCTCCCCAATAGATAGGAGATCGTTCCTGATCTCTATGATGCTTAAGAAATATGCTTGCATGCTCTCATCTTTATCCTTCTTGATTTCCTTCAACTTATTTCTAAGAAACAAAACTTGATTTGCATCATTAACTTTAAATAAAGTCACGAGTCTATCGTAGATTTCCTTGGAGGTATTCAGGTCGGAGATGTAGGCCACCAAGCGCTTGTCGATAGAGTCCCGAATGATCTTCTTTGAATTGACTTCATCGGTTTTCTATTTGTTCCTGGCAGCAGCGGATGCATTTAATGGAGGCTCAACAATATTGCCTCTCACATGGTCCAACACTCCTTGATCTTCTAAGGTTAGATCGATAGACATCCTCCATCCGTGATAATCAGCTTTCTCACGAAGCTTGTCTTCAACAGGGAAGAGTGTTGAGGACCCCATAGTTCTTTTAGGATAGCCTTTCCAATCTTCTCTTCGGTGATTTCTCTTGCTCTTGCTCGGGCTTTGTCTTCACCTCAGCTCTGATACCATGTTAATTTATGGTATGTTCTATGCTTATAATAGTTTACTTATCTTTCTTATTATTATCCACAGATTAGCAATCACATGTACATAACGTAAAGTGCAGATAGAACATTAAACGATCGACAGAAAACAAGCCAAGACAAGAGACACAAGATGTGGCGGCTAGCCAGGGACAAACCCCAATATGGGGAAACCCCTTCATCAAATCTTCCCTTATCTTCAATAATCCAACAGAGAGAAATAGTACATAAATCTGATTTACATCAGCAGCAGCAAACTCTAGATCAGCCAAACTAGGGCAGGCAATATTTTGCAAACCGACCGTCAGATCGGCTTGATTCCACCACCAAAAAATGTGGCCTTCAGAGGAGATCTAGATGGACCTACAGCGCAGTTCTAAGGAGGGAGTCTTCTAGTCAACGCTAGTCAAACTTTGGTTCTGCGATTGTAGCCCTAAATTCTGCACCTTCCTTCCACTTGTGTGAGAGAGAGCCTTTTGTACGCAAGAGAGAGAAGAGACTCTTTTCTGCGCAGTTGAGAGAGAGATGTGATGAGATGAGTGTGTCCAAATGAGAAAAAGACCTCCTGTATTTATAAACAACTGTTGGTGATTGAATAGATGCGAATGTTGGGCTTCTGAGCCTACATGAGTTGTAGGTCGGCTTGATAATTATTCCATAATCAAAATAAATTCATGTCTCCATAAATACTTATTAGAATCGGATAATCTTTAAATCAATCCTACACCTCTTGACGAGAGGAATCTAATAAAAATATTATCAGCCATGAATAAGATGACCCACATGGAGTTTGGCCCTAGTTGCCAATTTTAACAAGAACTCAACATACTTGGCCTCCAAAGACACTTGTACTCGACCCTCAAAAACAGAGATCAAACAAACCAAAAACCCTTCCTAAAAACAATGTCAAAAACCCTTCAAAAGATGCACTATTAGAGCCAAGTTTTCCTTCCAACCTAAAGTGTTTATATGAAAAATGTTTCTGAATCAATGAGAGAAACTGTTCGCAGAATTATTTCAAACAATTGAAGATTATAACAAAAAAAATTCTAGAATATTTGAAACTTATAATAGAAACTTTGAAGAAGATTATAATAGAAAATTTGAAGCTTTTAACAGAAAATTTGAATATTATAAGAGAAATTTTATGAGCTTAATAGAGCGGGTTGGAGCATGGGCATCATTAGAGGTGTCGTAAGGAAAAAGAAATTGCAAATCTAAAGACAATAATTCAAAGATTGAAGTAAGCCCAAACATAAATAATGATTCAAATAAAAATATGGAAGAGGAATATGACAAGAATAATATGTCTTGTGATGGATTAGAGGTTTTTTTCTACAAAGGGAAACCCCACAATGATAGAGACATTATTTGAGAACTTTTAGAAGTGCCATTAAAGGGGAATGGTGTTGAAGTAGAGGCAAAGGTATCCAACTTTCCTATGAGGATTGTCCATCATGATCAAGATATAAGAGATCTTATTGCAATTTTCCAGAAGGTCTCTCAATTCTCTAATGAAGTATAGGGGAAGCACATGATACTTTGCACAATTACTCTTTTTGATCGGGGCAAGGGTAAAGATACATTTGGAAAATAATTTTATATTCATCTTGTTGGAAAGTTTGCCCAACTCTTAAAAAGGGAATTAAAATTGAATAATGCACACGCCAAATTACATTGATCAAATATTACATATATACATGAAGTGTTGTCTCAAGATATGTAAACTAACTTGAACACATAATCACTTGGTTGAGAGAATATCTCAACCACACACCAATCTAGGAAACAACTAGATCTAAACAACTCCTATATAATAGAAACAAACTCCTTTACATAGAATGAATCACAACTGAGACAAGTAAGAATTACATTTTCCATGTTGCCCCCTTAATGGCTACTTGTCCCGATCTCAATCAGCAAAGTCTAGCTGTGGTCCGAGTTTACAAACATGAAAAAAAAATATGTCGACGTCCATATAAAGGAACAACCATATACCAGAATGCATGGGTGCCTAACCGCTGCAACTGCTAGTCTACTAGGATGCCCTTCGCATACATGGTTTTGTCAACCATTATAACTGCATACATGTGCATGTACCTGCAAATCCCCCTCCATCATCACCATCATGGGTTTTCTTCCCATAACCATGCTCTAGGTTTTATCGACTTACCCTCAACCATGCCCAACGTTTTATTGGCTCACCCTAAACCATGCTTAGGGTTTTGGCAGCTGGCCGTAAACCATTCCCAATATTTTCTTGGCTGACCCTAAACCATGCCTACAGGAATCCCTGTCCACTTCACTCTCACACGTGGTTTCTAGTTGACCACAAACCTACACTGCAAAGTGGTTTCTGGCTGACCACGAACCTGCAATTACAAAGTGGTTTCAAGATTACCACAAACTTCATGGGGGTACACATGCCTCATAAAGCTCACATCAAAAGTGACTCAGGTACAATACACACTCCAACTTGTAGAGCTACCAAGTACATACTTCCAAGGACCACTACAAAACATTACTATTGCTTTTCTTACTAATACATGTATGTGGCACATAATGCACCATGTTCACGAATCTATTCCAGACACTCACACAAACTTTGAATTAGTTTTCCATCATCACCTAATTTTCAGTGTCATTGTTGCACAAAATCAACATTTGCTGCACTTCAACCTTATTATCCACCACAGAGTGTCTTTGCATCCTCTTTCTTTTTCTAGTTTAATTGTTGTCTTGGATTCACCTGCGCGATTTGTTAGAGTATTTAATTGTATCAAGACCACTCCGTTGAGTTGACTAAGCTCAATGTAAATACTTCTAATTCCAAAACATTTATAAACACCATTATTTATTTTTCTTTGGAGTTTCTAAACGTGCAATCATAATCATTTTAATAAATTACATTTCTATATTGAGTTTATGAGACTCAAGATATTTATTTTTCCAAACTCCAAAATAAATTCAAAATGGTGAAATAACCCTCACACCATCATCATGAGGTTTGTGTTGTATTCATGATGGAACATCATTTTAGAAATATGATGAAAATAAGACTCACATCCTCCAACTATTCATCGTTTCTGGTGTGTAAACTTCAAACCAGATCCACCGCCGTGCACAAGTTGTCTTCTAAGCTAGCACCACGACTCCACCATAAAATACACAACAACTGCAGTTTATAAGAAGATTATTCTTCAGAAAGGAAAGGAAAGGAAACGTCAGACATACTGATACGAAAAACTTCATGGATGAAAGGGATCAATGCCTAATGAAAGCTTCGTTTCCCACACATGGAGCCACACCATACTTCCACAATGGCCACTCTGCTTCAATGCATATTGGTTCTTAGTTTCACAGAACGCAAGTTGATCCTTGCAATAGATAGCACCCAGCTCACTCATCTCCATACTCGAGGCACACATCGCCATCAATATCACTCAATCACTCTCTCGCATGGCTTGCACGCGCCTTGAGTAACGCAAATTGCTTCATGGTCCATGGGCCATTCTTACAATAGGCAATCCTCCAATGATTCAAACATACATTATACATACCCCAAATAAAAAAAATGACCACCTCTTTAACATCAATAGCAACAACACAATTCCAAGGTTCCACTGCTTAATTCCACCGGAATCCAAAGCTCGAGAGACTGTTAAGGCAGAGATCCAAACTCTAAAGTAGATTGCCCTCTAGTTTTGAAACTAGAACCTTTATCCAATTGTTAAATATATCAAGAGCATACATATGAAAACATAAAGAAAACTAATGAACAAAAATAAGAGAAGTCTGATTCTCAATCCATGAGCTGAACTCTCATTGGAATCTCATATCTTCATAGTAGTAATGAATACATTATTATATAGCCAACATATTTCTAATTTGATTATCCATTATCTGACTAATTTATTGTCCCTAATAATTTGTTGAATGATAACTGACTACATCTATAAATTTGTTGCCCTAATTCTGATAACTCAGAACACAAAATTTGTTGGCTAATTTGTGAGCAATTACATAGCTTATTTTAAGCATTATCCTCAACACTCCCCCTTAATGCTTAATGAGGTGATTCCAAGCATATCCCTCATGTATTCGAACTTCCCTTTAGGTAGTGCTTTGGTAAATATATCTGCAAGTTGTTCATTTGTTGTACAAAACTTTATTTCAATTTCTCCTTTTGCCACATAGTCTCTTATGAAATGATATTTGATATCAATGTGTTTGGTGCGATTATGAAACACTGGATTTTTAGTTATGGCAATGGTAGACAAGTTATGAATAGTTGTGGCATATTTTGGTTCGTGTTTTAGATCTATCAATACTTTCTTCAACCAAATTGCTTCACATGTTGTTGTTGCTGCTACAATATACTCTGCCTCTATAGAAGACAATGAAATAGTTGGTTGCTTCTTTGAACACCATAATATTGCACCTGATCCAAGGCTGAATACATAACCTGAAGTGCTTTTTCTATCATCAAAAGATCCAACCCAATCACTATCTGTATAACCAACCAACCCAAAATTATACGATGAAGTATACCAAATTCCATAATTTCTTGTTCCACGGACATACCTCAAATTTCTTTTTGCTACTCCAAAATGAATTTTACTTGGACTTTGCATGAATCTTGAAATCAACCCAACTGCATGCATAATATCAGGCCTAGTGGTAGTAAGATACAAAAGGCTTCCTACCAGACTCCTATAGGATTGAACATCTACCTTTTCAGCTCCATCTTCTACAGAAAATTTTTCATTTGTATTCATGGGTGTGCTCATGGGTTTACAATTTCCCATTTTCCATTTTTTAAGAAGATTTGAAACATATTTTTCTTGTGAAATAAAAATTCCATCATTCATTTGTGTCACTTCTATGCCAAGAAAATAATGGAGCAAACCCAAATCAGTGATTTCAAATTCAGTCATCATAGCCTGCCTGAACTCTTCCACTAACAAATCACTTGAAGATGTGTATATCAAGTCATCTACATATAAGCACACAATTATTATATCATTACCATTTGACTTGATATAATGTGTGTTCATTTTCACTTCTATTAAATCCCTTTTTCAAAAAATAAGTGTCAATTATGTTGTACCATGCTCTTGGAGCTTGTTTAAGCCCATAAAGAGCCTTTTTTTAGTTTGTATACTTTGTGTCCATTTCCTGCTTCTTCATATCCTTGGGGCTGGTGAACATATACATCTTCTTTCAACTCACCATTTAGAAAGGTTGATTTAACATCAAATTGATAAACTAACCATTTATATTGTGCGGCCAATGCCAAAACAGTTCTGATTGTATCAAATCTTACAACAGGAGCATATGTTTCATTGTAGTCAATACCCAGTTGTTGAGCATATTCCTTTGCTACTAATCTTTCTTTGTGCCTTTGTATTGATCCATCAGCTACATACTTGGTGTTATACAACCATTTCACCCCAATGACTTCGTTTTTAGTAGGAGGATGCACAAGCTCCCATGTTTCATTCTTTTCAATCGTTGACATCTCTTCATCCATTTCTTTGCACCAAACTAACTCTTTTATTGCATCGTCAAAACATCTTGGCTTTGCTTCAATCTGAGACATCAAAGCAAAATTAGTATAACCATAGATTTCATTTAAAGATTTTTTCTTTTTTCGGAGGAGGACTTGGACTTGAAATAGGACTTGAAGTAGTAGAAGATGATGGAGTGTATGTTGCCTCTGAAGTATTATGATTACTGGATGGATTTGCAGAAAGAAATGATTCATCTTCTTGTACAACAATACTTGGAGTTTGTTGTTTCACATCATGATTCCACTGCCATTCTTCTTTCTCATCAAAGAACACATCACGACTAATCATTAATTTTTCAGTTTCTGGATTGTACAATCTATAACCTTTGGTTTCCTCACAATATCCAATAAAAATGCATTTCACACTTTTATCATCAAGCTTTCTTCTCTTTTCAGTAGGAACATGAGCATAGGCAATGCAACCAAAGACTCTTAAATGAGAAATATTGGGTTTTCTTCCACACCATGCTTCATAAGGGGTAATATTTTGCACACTTCTTGTTGGGCATCTATTAAGCAAATAAACAGATGTAGCTACAACTTCAGCCCAAAAAATGTTTGGAAGGTTTTTACCTTTCATCATGCTCCTAGCCATCTCAACAATTGTTCTATTCTTATGTTCAGCAATGCCATTCTGTTGGGGAGTATAACTAGTTGTCAATTGCCTTTGAATGCCATTCATTTTACAATAAGAATCAAACTTATTAGAAGTGAATTCTCCCCCTCTATCTGTGCGTAATGTTTTTAGACAATAACCACTTTGCTTTTCCACAAGAGCTTTAAATTGTTGAAATATGACAAATGCATCATATTTTTCTTTAATGAAATATACCCATGTTCTTCTACTAAAATCATCCACAAAAATAATGAAATACTTATTTTTGTTGAGAGACAAAGTTTGCATAGGACCACATATATCTGCATGCACTAGCTCCAATGGTTTACTTGCTCTCCATGATTTTCCTACTGGAAATGAATCTCTATGTTGCTTACCAAGAATACACCCTTCACAGACTTTATCAGTAGAACCAATAAGTGGTAACCCTTTGACCATTTGCTTGTTATATAACAATTTCAAGCCTTTCATATTCAAATGTCCATACCTTATGTGCCATAGCCAGGAACTATCATCATAAGCAACATTTAATGTTGTACTTGCTTCACAAGGGAGATTGAAAGCAAAAATTCTATTTTGCAGCATATTAGTCTTAGCAATAATTTTACTGTGATCATCTTTATCATAGATTATGCATTGCTTGTCCTTGAAAACAATTAAATATCCATTTTCAAGGAGCTGCCCCACACTCAACAAATTATGTGCTAGACCAAGAACATATAAAACATCATTAATGTGCTTTGGTTTTCCTTGTTTTGTCTTCACAACAATTGTTCCCTTACCTTTAGCTTCAACTAGCTTGTCATCTCCCAATAGTACATCAGATTTTGTAGATTCATCTATCTCTACAAAGCCATCTTTGTTTTGTGTCATGTAATTACTGCAACCACTATCCATAAGCCACACCTCTTTGGAAACATTATTAGTTGAATCAGAAGCCAAGAATAAAGTGCCAACCTCTTATTTTTCGTCAGAGAAATTAGCTTGTTGTGTTTGTTTTTTCCAACAATTTCTTTCATAATGGCCAAATCTTTTACAATAAAAACACCGAACTTGGGATTTATTAAATCTTCTACCTCCATCACTATCATCATTACCTCTTCCTTTGTTGTATGCAGGAAAAAGTCTTCCTCTGCCTCTGCCTCCTCTGTATGTTTGTCCTCTTCCTCTTCCTCTTCCAAGAGTGTTATGGTTTTCCTCATGAGAGGAACCACTTTTGTCCTTGAAAATATTTCCTCTTGTTTGAAAAGCTTGCTCAATAGATTTTTCAGAAGATCTATTGATTCTTTGCTCATGAGATTGAAGAGACCCCATTAGCTCATTCACAGACAACTAAGTTAGATCCTTAGACTCCTCAATAGCAACAACAACCCCATCAAATTTTGTAGGCAAACTTCTTTAAATCTTCTCAACAATTTTTTGATCTTTTAAGTCTTCTCCAGAGGACCTAATTTCATTCACTATACCCATAACTCTAGTGAGAAAATCTTGAATAGATTCAGAGTTTTTCATACACAATGTTTCAAATTCTCTTCTTAATGACTGCAACTTAACAATTTTTACCTTATTAGTTCCTTGATATGCTTGCTACAAAGCATCCCATGCCTCCTTTGATTTTGTTACTCCAACTAGTCTTGGAAAAATAGAATCATGCACTGCTTGCTGGATTAGGAAGAGAGCCTTTGAATCTTTCTTACGATTTTCCTTTAGCTGGTTTCTTTGGTCTTGAGTCCAGCGGGCAAGTGTTTGAGCATCTGGTTCTGTATAGCCATTCTCTACGAAATCCCACAAATCTTGTGAGAGAAATAATGTTTTCATCTTAATGCTCCAAAAACCAAAGTTCTCACCTTTAAACACTGGTATTTGTGGCTGAGAAATATTCATATTGTTGGCCATTGCTGCTAACTGTTGAGCACTCCCACCAATAACTTGAATCTGCACAGGCTTCACAAAATTATGAAAACTCTTGCGAATGGCTTTCACAAACTTTTGAAACCTCCTGCCAACAACACACACTTTACATATAAATCAACTCTCTTAACCTAGCTTTGATACCATGTTAAATCTATCAAGAGCATACATATGAAAACATAAACAAAACTAATGAACAAAAATAAGAGAAGTCTGATTCTCAATCCATGAGCTGAACTCTCATTGGAATCTCATATCTTCATAGTAGCAATGAATACATTATTATATAGCTGACATATTTCTAATTTGATTATCCATTATCTGATTAATTTACTATCCCTAATAATTTGCTAAATGATAAGTGACTACATCTTTAAATTTGTTGCCCTAATTCTGATAACTCAGAACACAAAATTTGTTGGCTAATTTGTCAGCAATTACATAGCTTATTTTAAGCATTATCCTCAAATCCAATGACTGCCATAAATTTTTCCGCGGTCCCAAACCTTACAGAAAATTAAAAAACAAAAAGCATCTGCCTACGTGAATCCACAGACCCCCAACAAGCAATTCCCCACATACACCGTAGGCTCCACGATCCCTTTGCAGCAACCTCCTTCAATTGTTGATCCACTTATATGAATCAGATAACAGTGATCTCTCCAGCAATCTTTTTCTCCCATATGGTCGACTCTGATCTCTAGTAGCAGCAGCGTGCCTCAAATCACATTCTTGGAATGAACGTCCCAGAGCTTTATTTGACTCGGCCTATAAGATTGCTTCTCCAACAGCACCAACGACTCTCCAAACCAGTCGCTCTTCAAACCTGAGCACAAACAGGAGCAACTTCAACGCCGACACCAATCCCCTTGTATGTTCTTTAAGAGAGAGATTGCAGTTTCCAACGACACAACTAACAACACCATGTCTGTTGGCTCCACTACACCCCTCCTCTACACAACACTCTCCAAATTCTCTTAAAACATGAAATAGACAATGTCCACAGTGCACCAATCATTGGTCAGATTAGCACTGTGCACATAAAAATTCAACACGGTCGTAGATCTCCTCAGTCAGCAAACAAGTCCATACACTGCAGACATACTCAGGCAAAACACATTATTTCTAGTCGCACAACAACAACAAAGGATGGGCAAATAAGCAAAAGACAAACAAACAAATACTCATCAAACTCTTTATTGCCCGCAACCTAGAAGGGACCAAGGACTAGGCCCAAACGGGCTCCGATACTAACTTAAAATTGAATAATGCGCACACCAAATTACATTGATCAAATAATACATATATACATGAAGTGTTTTCTCAAGATAGGTAAACTAACTTGGACACACAATCACTTGGTTGAGATACACACCAATCTAAGAAACAACTAGACCTAAACAACTCCTAGATAATAGGAACATACTCCTTTACATAGAATGAATCACAACTGAGACAAGTAGGAATTATATTTTCCAAGCAAGGGACATTGCATTGTGCCCCTCATGGACAAAGAAATTGTGTGTATGGACGACTGCACCGCCCACTAAATGGATGAGACCACATCAACTATGGTTCAAACAATTGTGGAGTTTGCATCAGCTGATGCTTGCCAGTTTACTCTATGGCTCAAGGATTTCCTTTTGCGATTTTTTCATGTTCTTAGAAACGTGAAAGATGTCCAATGCCCAATTTTTGCAAATGTAATCAAACGTTGGTGCTAAGAGACTTGGAAATATCATGCAAATTTTCCATTAGCTCCACCATTTGACACTAATGTGTTGGCCTTCCTACATTCCGCATTTGATTTTTTGCTCAGGGTTTGGGCCACTTCTTTTAAACTAAAGGTGCAATTATCAGTAGTTGAGGCACTAGGATAGATGGTTGGTCTCATTAGTAGGTCACAGTTGAAGGGATCCCTGCCAAGACTATTACTGACAATAAAGCAAAGGAGAATACATTTTTAGTAGCATGCAACCTAAAAAGTCTGCTTGATGTATGTCTCAGGTCAGATTGTGGGCTGCCACTCCGATTTTGTGAACCTTACTGGTGTAGTGAACACCCATCTTCCAATGACCGCTACTCATGATAAAAGTACAAATGGCTTAGAATTTTCACTAGCATTGACGAATTACAATGCGATGCTAAGCTCTATTGGGTTGCCATACCCTGATGATCTTTTCACTTTCCTAATGAATAAATTTATCTCCAAGGAGGATTGTTTTAAGCTTGGAACACTTTGTGTTTTGAAGCATATTTTGCCCAGGTTCTCTGGAAGAATGTCAGTTCTCATTGAAGTTGTGAAATACCTGTTCAATGAGCAGAACCTGAGTGTTCACAAGTCTCTGGAGCTAATTATGGTGATGGCCTTGTTAAAAATGGTTGAGAGCACTCATATATTTCACACAAAAGTGTATGCGTCAACACACACACACAGATTACATTCAAAGATTACTCTATAATATAGAGTTTGTGAGATCTAACTTATTCCTAATTTAGAAAGAGAGGTTGAGAGAATTTCTCAACCATCACAAACCAACATTACAAATATAGGATGTAAGCATTAACTCCAAGTTCCCCTCTTAATTCTTACATTACATAAATTTATTGAAACCACCCATAAACAACAAAATACACAATCATTCTTTAACTGGTTTACAACTTATCAGTATAGGCTCCATCAAGTTGCCTCATAACCCTCGTAAAGGTGTAGTCGGCAAGTTGGATTCCCAAGTTCCACTCCTGAATCCCTGAATCAAGGATCTCCTAAAGTCAATCACTGAACAGCGTCCCAAGCCGTCACATAACCTCATTAGAAGACCACTCACATGTCTTCAACGAATGAGAGATCCTTCCCTAAATCCACAACTGCCATACCACCTCGACAACCATCCATGTTGAGCTTTTACTTGCATTTGATTCCTTCTATAAATAGCTTAAGACCATTAAACCAATTTCGTTGATCTCTTTCACATTTGCATTGTAGATTACAAACCAGAGTAACATTAAACCTACTCAAAAAATATCTCCCAAACCAAACATGTCGATATAGTTTTAATAGTGTTCTTTCTCAACCTTTACAGTTGACTTTAATCATTTTCATTTCATATCCATGACTTAACATTGAAATGAGAATCAACCACAACCTAATAAAAACTTGGTCTTTGTCAACTGCAAGGTTCGTGGCCACTGATAAAGAATTGAAACACATGACACATATCTGAAACTGCCCTTTTTGAGAACTTTGAGTTTCTTCATAGTCTTCTCTGTGTTAAGAAATTTACTGCATAACATAAATAATTACTGAGAGGAATAAATATAAAAATAACCAGCAACAACCATAAACACATAAACACAAATGTTTATCCGGGAAAACCCCAAATCCGGGGAAAAACCCAACCTAATAAGATCTCATTAGCATTGGCCAAAACCCTGGCCAATCCGACCAAGTGAGCCTTCACCGCTCACCTCCAGGTCTTGCATTACAATGAAGTCCTCCCAGCCTTTTATAAGCTCCATTACATATAATACCACAGGCAAAATACTATGGGTGCACAATAACATATGCCCCAAATCCATCACTGTTTAACCTCGTCAACTTTGACTCTATCCCGAATCAAGTTTACCTAACAATTCCCCCCTTAAACCTGACTTGGGGTTACTTGACTAACTCCAGCCAAACTTTCTAAGTGAGACAATCTCGCTCACTCTAGCTCTTTCCCCCTTTAGAGTTTTTACCCAAGGTATTGTTAACCCGACATCCCCCCTATCACCTAGGTCTAACCCAAACTTTACCGGTGATCACCGAGGGGTACACATGCCTTACCAAGTCTTACAGTAGTATGCCCATTTACATGCAATAATTTTGACTTCATTAATTTTTATTTTTTATTTTTTGTTTATTGTTGCTGCAATTTTGATCCATCCTCTCTCAATTTGATTTGCTCAAAAACTTCTATCAAACCGCTCCAACTGCGAGCCCGACGAGAACCTCGTAGATTCCAGCACCAGTGGCCTCACATAGCAGAAAACGAACAATTTTCGAAGCCGCATGAACAATTTTCTTCTACTAACCTTTTTTAAATAGCCGCATGAATCCCGAACAATTCGTCAGCATGTTCCAAACCGGTAAATATCGCAAATGCACTGCGATCCCTGGCAGTTACAACACTATCTTCCACACATTCTCCTCAAGGTTCTTCCGCGTACGATTGTTCCACCATTATTTTCCAGACCCAGATCTGTAAAAAAGCTGCATTGATCTCATCAGGCACTATAAACCCCTGGCATCAAAGAATCCCTTTGAAGCCAATATCTGGCTTTGATACCAGTTGTTAAGAAATTTACTGCATAACATAAATAATTACTGAGAGGAATAAATATAAAAATAACCAGCAACAACCATAAACATATAAACACAAATGTTTATCCGGAAAAACCCCAAATCCGGGGAAAAACCCAACATAATAAGATCTCATTAGCATTGGCCAAAACCCTGGCCAATCCGACCAAGTGAGCCTTCACTGCTCACCTCCAGGTCTTGCATTACAATGAAGTCCTTCCAGCCTTTTATAAGCTCCATTAAATATAATACCACGGGCAGAATACTATGGATGCACAATACCATGTGCCCCAAAACCATCATTGTTTAACCTCGTCAACTTTGACTCTATCCCGAGTCAAGTTTACCTAACACTCTGTTCGGAGATGAAAAACAAGAGCAGGAATAGAAACAACATCAAAATTCCAAAAATGTAAAGCGATGTCATTGTTGGTACCATCCTATGACCTCCTGTTTCCTCCTAAAACATATCATTTGCCTACTTCTTTCCATCATATATCTCTTAGAACCCTTGGAAATTGATTAGTTAATAGTCCTATAGTTATTAAAATGCATTGAAATTGATTTAAGAGTTTTATGTTAAAGAACTAGGGATTTTTGGTAAAATGGCTACAGGAAGTTCCAACATCCTGTAATTGGTTCATTGTTTGACATGTGGCATGACAACTGGGCTAGAACGAAGGGTAGGGATGAAAAGTAGAATGTCCAAGCATGGACGAATACCTATCCTACAGCAGAATCGACCTTCCTACATGCGTGGTCAACAGTGGTCAAAGTATAGCATGTTGGCGACAAAGGCAGCAACAGCAAAGCATTCTAAATTGATTTAGTTTTGTTCCTTTTTGAAATCAGTTTAGGATAGAAACATTTTAAAAATCTCGACATGATAAAAGCGGCAACAGCCATATCATGAATGTACATTCGTTTTCGAAATGTAAGGGTTGTAAAAACATATGTAAATACAGTCTTGTGTAATCAATGTATTGGTAATCGTTGTATCGTTTGAAACGGAGTTTGAACTTAATATCAAGAACACAGTTACAGTTACGATCTTTGTCTTGTTGCGTTGATTTGATAATCGGTTGAACACAGTCCAGTATACCTCTGGAACGCGGACGGGCCCTGCGTTAAACTGGTATACTGTTATTTCCTTTTCATTTGCAACTTAGGGTATTACATGACATGCACAGTAATTAGAATTGGTTGTTGATTTCAATCGAATGCGTATGGTTTATGTTTATGAGATCGCTTGAACAGTTCATCACTGGGATCGTGAATCGTATCCTGTAAGGGATTCGATCCTCTGTTGTCCTCTAAAGCAATGTTATGAACTCTGCTTTCATTTCAAAGTATGTTTATAATTTCCAGATGTCTTTAGCTTGCATGAATATTAGTGAATGCTGAGTATTTGTTAAACAGGGGTTTCGTGTATGGTGTCTCTGTAAGGAGATTGAAATCTTGGTTTGAAGTGATACACAGTGTTTTAATTTGATAAATGAATTGAGTGACAGTGTGGTAATTAGGTAGATTAACTGAGTGACCTAAGTGTTTGGGTGATAGGTAACATACCTCAGTCTTCCGTAAAGAAGTCCTGTGACCTACCATCATAACCACTTAGCTAATAATCCTTTATGTCTATATACTTTAGACGCATGCCTCTAAGTCTACGCATCCTGGTCGATAATAAATATAGCCTAGTCTAGCACCCTAGATAGGACACTACATTTTGGCGCCGTTTCCGGGGAGGCGTACTTAAAGGATTTAAAAAGAAAAAAAATTCAATAAACAAAAACAAACAAAAACACAATTAGAAATCATGTTCATTTATGCCTAGATTTAGAGATAGTCAGGGTAGATTTGTAAAAACCCCCCACCATCTAAAAACTAACCCATCATCATCAGGAGCAGACTCTTTAGGGAATACAACACCAGCTGAGGAAGTCATCCAAGCATTAGAAGAAAAACAAAAGTCAGGACAGAGACTTACTCTCATTGAAAGGCAAACTTTATTCACACATAAATCGTAGAAGAAGCACTTTCCTAGATCTTCCACACAAGGAGAAAGTAGCACAGTCACCGAACAATCTTTCTTTAATCTCCTCTATCAAACAAGTGACACTGACACAGAGAGACCTATTAGAATGGCTGAGGAAGGAGCTGGATCAGTACCACATCAAGGACAGGGAGATGAAGAGGAGTCAACTTTTAAGTTTCCTATACATGAACCACAAGAAGATGATGAGATCAAAATGAAAAACATACCCCCATCCGTGCTACCAAACTTTTATGGTATGGCCTCGGAAGATCCAGACTCATTCTTGTTCGAGTTTGACATTGTATGTCGAACATATGGCTATACAGATGATGCCCATAGGCTTAGACTCTTCCCAGCGACATTAAAGGCATCAGCCTTAAGATGGTTCATGAGGCTTGGTGAGCATGCTATAGTTGATTGGGATGGCATGAGGAGAATATTTCTAAGGAAATATCAACCTTATTGCAGATCCAAAGATTCTAAAGATGATATCTTTAGAATGAGCCAGCAAGAGGATGAAACCTTAGAGGAATATTTAGAACGGTTTGTCTACAACTTACAAAAATCCAAACACCGAACTATGCCTCTTGATTTGATCCGCACAATATTCTTGAAAGGTATCCGAGAGGAATACATGGATGATCTTAACTTGATGGGCAAAGGTGACATTTCTGCCTTACCCTTTGAAGAAATCGTTGAGTTGTGCGAAAAGTATTCAAGGAGTAAAGCTAAAATGGGAAAAAGAACCTTGTCATCCAAAGTCACGAAATCTGCCTCCGCAAGTGTCACAAGGGCTGAAATAGGGAATCTTTTAGAAGAGTTTAAAACAGATCTGTTAAGCACCCTAGGGAACCAAATTGACACTTTAAAAGCTAAGAAGAAACAAGAAGATGAAGATCAGATAATGGCTATCTTCTGCCCAAAACGCCGGAAGAAACATGCATTAAAAGACTGCCCACTAGAAAACATCCAAGTTTGTGCTTTCTGTACTGAACATCATGATATGTTTAATTGTCCTAAAGTTAAGGTTTTGCAGAACTGTAATATGGCAGCCAATGCAGAGATGGAAAACGTGTATTACATGGGCACAAAGAGACCATGGCAGCCAAGGCCAGCACCTCAAGGTATGTTCCCAAATCAAAATTTGCAATTTCCTATAAATGATTAAATGTATGCACAGAACACATGGAATGTACCCATGCCATGGCAGCACCAAAACCAACCACAGCAACAATGGAGACCATCTCAACAGTACTCTCAATCTTATCATACATACCCTCAATCATACCCACCATATTCACAACCATATCAGCAATACCAACAGCCGTATTCATCACATTCTCAACCATATCAGCAGTATCCTCAGCAAGTTGTTTATCAGCCTCAACCTACTCAACAAGCACTGCGTGCTCCTCCACCAATAAATCCACCACAACTGCAATTTCCAGCTAACTCACAACCTCCCAGACCCACTCAAATTCCTGCTCAAACTGTCCCAAACCCAAATAATAGAGCGGAGAGGCCAGCCTACAATGTAGAAGAGGGAACCTCATATTCCACACTACCCTTGCAAAATATCAACTTGAGGTCTGGTAGGGTACTCCACAAAGATTCTCCAATAACAGATAAGCAAGAAGAAAACACACAAAATGAAAATGAAATGACAAATCAAAGAAAACCAAACGATGATACCAAAGATAAGCAGATGCAACCACTGCATCCACCTTTTCCAGACTGATTGGTCCAAATAAAACCTCCACTGTCTATACCACAGTTTGATGTCTTAGATGAACTCAAGAATGTCTACATAAAAATTCCATTGCTGCAAGCTATAAAAGACATTCTCATCTATACTAAAGTCATCAAAGACATATGCCTCAAGAAGCCTGCTAGAAAAAGGATTGATCCTCAAACCATTCATGTTATAGGACATTTAGCAGGCCTTATGACCAATACCATCTCTATGGAAAAGTATGTTGATCCTGGAATTCCCAAAGTGACCACCATCATTAACAACATACAAATTCCAAACACTTTGATAGATCTTGGAGCCGCAATCAATGTCATGACTCTTGAAACCATGAGAACACTCCAGCTCATAAATTTGCAACATACAACGATTGTTCTAGAACTAGCTGATAGGTCTAAAGTGATTCCTGAAGGGATTTTGGAGGACATAATTGTCTCACTGGACTTTTGGGAGTATCCAGTGGATTTCTTAGTTCTTCAACCCAAATCCAATTTAGGAGGGCACCCTATCATCCTTGGTAGACCATGGTTAGCGACTGCTGATGCATTCATAGGATGTCGATCGGGCAACATGATAATTTCAAGAGGGACTGAAAGAAAACAACTCACTCTTTATCCATCGGCACAATCACCAGCAGTAACACACAATTTGTGGCTTGATGATAAATTTAATGATAAAGAAGAAGTACAATATGTTTTTAGCATTGACCAAATCTATGATTTCCAAGAACAAGACAATAATGATTTGGTAGAATTATTCCTTTCTCAACCTGATATGTCCGAAAATTTGAGAAATGACCAATATCATGCTGCAGATGTACTTTTGGCCCAAAACTTTCAGGAAACATGCACCATTCAATCTTTGCAAACCACATTTCACGACATTTTTCCAGTTCAATCCATCACCAACACACAGAGTCAGATCATAGAGATTAGTCCAGGGAAAACTCTGAACATAGGCAATCACCTAGACTCATCTCAACAAGAGAAATTGATTCGACTATTGAGAAAATACCAGAAAGCCTTTGCTTGGGACTACACCGATATGCATGGGATTCACCCCGACACATGCACTCACCATATTTATGCAGATAGCACCATCAAACCAGTGAGGCAACCACAGAGAAGAATGAACCCCATGTTCCAAGATATTGTCAGAGAAGAATTGCAAAAACTTTTGAGAGTTAATTTTATATATCCTATTTCTGACAGTCAGTGGGTATCCCCATTGGTTATAGTGCCCAAGAAAAATGGTAAGTGGCGCATTTGTGTTGATTACAGACAGCTGAACAAAGCAACACTCAAAGATTATTTCCCACTACCATTTATTGACCAAGTGTTAGACACCCTAGCTGGGAAATCATCATTTTCTTTTCTTGATGGTTTCAGTGGATACAACCAGATCAGGATAGCCTCAGAAGACCAGGACAAAACCACATTCACCTGTCCTTGGGACACTTATGCTTACAATGTTTTGCCATTTGGACTTTGCAACGCTCCAGCTACATTTCAGAGAGCTGTGTTAGCTATTTTCGCTGATTTAATTCATGATTGTGTTGAAGTTTACATGGATGATTTTTCAGTATATGGCAATTCATTTGAACATGCATTAGAAAACCTTGAGAGAGTTTTGAAAAGATGTATTGAAGCTAATCTGTCCCTCAGCAATGAAAAGTGCTTCATGATGTTAAACGAAGGGATAGTATTAGGCCACTATATTTCTTTTTAAGGCATCAAAGTTGACCCAGCAAAGATCCAGATCATTGTTGATTTGCCAATTCCACAGAATCAAAGAGAGGTAAGAAGTTTCCTTGG
The DNA here is from genome assembly GCA_031772625.1 of Pinus tabuliformis. Taxonomy (NCBI): domain Eukaryota; kingdom Viridiplantae; phylum Streptophyta; class Pinopsida; order Pinales; family Pinaceae; genus Pinus; species Pinus tabuliformis. The sequence continues at coordinate 1,296,625,464 of CM062807.1, forward strand.
GTATGCAAGCTATTACAGAAGGTTTATTGAACATTTTAGTAAAATAACTTTACCTTTGTTTAAACTTCTAACCAAAGATGTACTTTTCAACTGGAATGAGAACTGCCAACAGGCATTCGAACTACTCAAAAAGAAGTTATCAATCGCACCAGTCTTGAGAGGGCCTAATTGGAGCCTGCCATTTCATATCCTTACAGATGCATCTGACACCGCAGTGGGTGCCTCATTAGGCCAAAAAGAGGAATCTTGTAATTATGCCATTTATTTCATAAGCAAAAATCTAACACCTGCAGAGTTAAACTACACAGTCACAGAAAAGGAAACACTTGCCATCATATATGCTGTGAATAAATTCCGACATTATATAACTGGTTATGAGGTCTTTGTACATACTGATCATTCTGCCATTAGACATTTAATGAATAAACCAATAACTAGTGGCAGAGTTACCAGATGGTTATTATTGTTACAGGAATTTAACATCACAGTGTTAGATAGACCAGGCAAAGAGAACCAGGTGGCAGACTTTCTTTCTAGACTGCAAAATCGAGGTGAGGTTGTTCCAGTTGAAGATACTTTTCCAGATGAAAATTTATTTGCAATTTCCATAGTAAATCCTTGGTATGCTTATTTGGCCAATTATTTGTCTACAGGAAGGACACCTCCACACTTTACTGCAAAGGAAAAGAAGAGAGTAGTCAAACAAAGTGCTAGATATTCATGGGTTAATGGCGATTTATTTTACACTGGTTATGATATGATCATTAGAAGATGTGTAAGAAATGATGAGATAATTGATATTTTAAAATCTTGCCATGATGAACCGTGTGGTGGGCATTTTGCAGCTAAGCAGACAGCATTCAAAGTTCTTACTCTTGGATACTACTGGCCATCCATTTTCAAGGATGCCAAGAAGTATGTAAAGAGTTGTGACAGCTGCCAAAGAATGGGCAGGCCAACAGCTACAGATGAGATGCCCCTTCAGCCACAAGTTCACCTAGAGCCATTTGACAAATGGGCTCTAGACTTTATAGGACCCATTAACCCAACCTCCAATGGTAAGAAGTACATCTTAGTATGTACTAATTACGTCACAAAGTGGGTTGAAGCAAAAGCACTGGTTAGAGCCACCGAACACACAGTGGTAAATTTCCTTTTTGAAGAGATTTTTGTAAGGTATGGAGTACCAAGGGAAATAGTGACTGATCAAGGTACTCAATTCACCTCAAAGCTAGTGAAAGACATCACAGACAAATACCAAATCAAGCATAGGAAAAGTACCCCTTACCATCCACAAGCCAATGGGCAAGTGGAATCCACAAACAAAAATTTGGAAGGGATCATTACTAAAACTGTGGCAATGAACCAGAAGAATTGGGAAGAGAAGCTCAAAGATGCACTCTGGGCTTACAGAATTACGTGGAAGGATACTACAGGATTTACACCATATCAGTTGGTGTACGGCAAAGAGGTAATGCTTCCTATTGAGTTTCAAATACATACTTTTAAACTGGCTGCAAATTTGCAAATTGACTTGGACCAAGCACAACAAGAAAGAATTCAACAGTTAAACCAGCTGGATGAAATGAGGCAGCAAGCAGAGGAAACCACAATCCTCATGCAAAAACAAAGGAAGCAGTGGCATGATGCACATATCAAGAAGAAGCAGTTCAAGGAAGGTGACTGGGCTTTACTTTTTTATTCTAAATTCAGAGATCATAAAGCCAAGTTTACCACCCATTGGATGGGCCCATACCAAATTATTCAGGCTTACGACAATGGTTCAGTCAAACTCAAAACTATTGATGGAGAAGGTCATTCCTTTACTGTCAATGGTCATCGCCTGAAACTATACACTAAGCCCATCAGCAAGCAAGATTTTCTCCATACATTATCTCAGCAAAGAGAGGTTGAGATATTGCAGCCCTCAGCTGCAGTATCCCTGCCTTAGTTCATTTCCTTTCAATTTAGAAATTCAAAAAGAAAATTAAAAAAAAAAAAAAAAAACACACAAAACAAAAACTAAAAAAAATATAAAAATAAAAAAAATAAAAATTAATAACAATGGGTTAGATGTGAAAACCAGCCTCTGGCACACTCTAACCCCGAATTCCTACTTGAAAACCAATTCGTTGGCGGGTAAGAATTCTCTTTCTTTTGTTCACTGTTTCATGTATCAACTGAATCATGACTTGAGGACAAGTCAACTCTTTCGTCGGGGAGAGAAGCATCAGCATTTTGTTCTCTTATCTCTCCATTGTAAATTCTTAAAGATTTCTTATTTCATCTCCTCACTGTACATCTTCAAAGCAGTTTGTTCCAGCATTCCAGATTTCAATAAATAAGTTGTTTTGTCATTGTTTTATCTCAGAGGGACCTGGTTATAAACATTATGCAGGGGGACGTGTTCTGTCCAGAAGACTATGCTACCAACACCAGCAGTAATGGGACCTGTTTAAGACACATAGAAGGGACCTGTTAAGAGATTGTTACTTCAGGCTACTTCAACAAAGTTTCATCAAGTTTCTACAAGGATTCACAGGTTGTTGGGCACCAAGACTCCATCAAAAACCCAAGCTCAAGGAACCTGTATACATACAAGGAGTTGCATGAACATCTTCAAGATTTCAGAGGGACCTGTTGCATTCGAATCTATTCAGGGGACCTGTGATGAACAGCAAAGAATAGTCAGCAATGCCAATGCCAATGCCAATCCTACTCAGCATGTCAATGCAACAATAACCAACAAAAGTGTAATATGTTCCTTATTCCTAACATTTAATTTCTTAGATTAATTTTTAATGTTAATTTTAATGGCTGTGACTGTTATGATCGATTTCAAGGGCACTACATTTTCCATCATCCCTTATCTCACTGTTAATTCTTATCATCTGTCATACCCCAACCTATTTCATACTTCTAAATCCATTACCCATTTTCATATCAACCTTGTTATGCCAACCGCACCCTACAGTCATACCAACATCTTCCATTTGGCCGAGTACTAATAGAAACAGGACACGTGGTGGATTGTGTTTTAAAAAAAAGGGAAGGAAACAAATGTTAAAGCGGGCCTATTCATTGTATTCCACACGGCCGAATTATGATTCCACCACCCAACGTGGTCAAATGATTCAGAGGACTCCCTGAAATCATACCAAGTATTGCATATACGCTTCCAACGCTCCTATGATGACATCTATACAAGCGGTACAGCCATTCCTCTGTTCCAAAGGATGAACACACTATGAAGTAAGTATAGTGGTTATTTCACCATCATTCTCAGTTATTTCACGCTAGCATTTGACTCCCGTGACTTCCACAGTAAGGATTGAAAGCAGTGAGCGCCACAACGAGGGAAATATAACCATTTGGTTTCGACAAAGATTGAAGGCAGTGAGCGCCGAAAGAGGGAAATATAACCATTCGGTTTCGACTCCCACCAAAGTCACAAGAGAGTCGACCGACCGAGCATCATGCTGGATATTAAGGGAGCGACACACTAGGTAACAAATTGAAATTTCTTTGTTGAAATTGCTAGAGCACGACCCTCTGCCAAAATGACCAATAGGGTCGAGCCGAGCATGTTTGACAGTTCTCAATATCATGAAGATTGCATTTCGATTCTCAGAGAGATACAGTGGTTGCCCTTTTTAGAGAAATTTCATGGAAGTAATGAAGAGGTTACCAAACAATTTGCTTTCACATTCAATGGAAAGAAAGCCCTGATAGGTAACTTCTCATTCAGGGTTTCAGAGGATACCATAGCCCAGTCAATAGGGATTAGCCCAGAAGGGGAGAAGTACTTTAAAACAAAGCAATTTAAAGAGAAATCGTGGACTCAATTTATGTCTAGATCCAGAGTCTCATCAGTTAACTGGAAGAAAGGTGTTCCAAGGAGTTGGTTGATGCATCCCTGGGATGAGATGGTCTATATTCTCCAAAAATTCGTAACCTGCGAAGGCCGTTATAGTATTGTCTATCTATACCATATTAAGTTACTGCTACACTTGAAAAGACAATGCGTTATCAGCCTACCATATTTTCTATTACAAAGCTTAACCAAGATGTCGAAGACTATACAAAAGCAGAAGGGAAATGAGGACAAGAGCCTATATCACTTTGGCTTAATTAAAATTCTTATTGAGCATGAATTGCAGAGAAGAGGGAAACCGTGGAAGGAGTTCTTAGCTGCTAATCAAATTAAAGATGAGGAAGACAAAGAAGAACTGCAGGAGAACTCAGGTTTCATGAAGGATATCGATGAAGAGATCCCAGTATCCAAAGCCAGCAAGGTACCTCCACCTATGAGCAGCATAAGGACTAGGAAAATGAGAAAAGAAGATGCTCAGAAGGCAGAGCAAGATAAAATTTTCACCACTTATTCAAGAAGAACAAGGAGAGCACCAAAAGCCTAGTTACAAGAAGACCAGCTTGAATCCAATGCACCTATACCAATGGATATTGAAAGTAGTGACCACTCACCACCAGGACCAGGAGCTGATATAGAGGTTGAAAGCCATAACAGGCAGGAAAAAGGTTCACCACCTCCCATTAAGAAACAGAAGAAACTGGAGAAACAAATTGAGAAATTGAAGGAAGAACTCATGGAGGCTAATATGTTAGAAAAGGTTATCAAGAAAGAAAATGAGATGCTTCGAGCGCAGAGTAAAGAGACCCAGCAGAAGAATGAAAAGTTAAGGGAGCGAATTAGTGAACTTGAGGCTGAGCAAATGGATATTTGTAAATGGGCCACCAAGTGGTACAACCAGAAGAAGACCCTCAAAGAAAAATACAAAAGATTAAAGCAGGAACTCCATGGTCAGAAAGATGCCCAGGTGAAAAAGAATGTGGACACATTGCTAAAGGCAGCAGAGATCCAGGCAGGGACAGAGTTCAAGGGAAGCACTTCAGGGTTAGCATGAGGACATGCTAATTCATTAAGTCGGGGAGAGATGTTGGTACCATCCTATGACCTCCTTTTTCCTCCTAAAACATATCATTTGTGTTGGAAATAATACTGAGAGGGGGGGTGAATCAGTATTATCAGAAAAACTTTTTCATTTTATGCTCAGAAACATATACGCTACTTCAGTTAAGTGAAACAGCGTGTACACGCTACTGTGTCTAAAGAAACCAGCGTATAACAAGAAAACTTATGATTCAGTAGCTTATCTTCAGTAAATGCATCAGGACATTATTAACCATGATAGTAAAACAGGTGCAGTATAACAGAACAGATCATCACACAGAAAACACACGCATGAACACAATGATATAAGGTGGAAACCCAATGTGGGTGAAAACCACCTGCTGCAAGTCGTCTCTATCTTTCTTTAATATGAAACTTCAGTTTACAATCTTTTGTACTGGTGCAGCCTTATACCAGTACGCAGGCTTCAACCTTCTCTCGTTCTCCAAACTTCCTTGGAAGGGAGCTCCAACCCCCTTTGCTCTTGTACTAGCTAAGATACTAGTACGTAGGTGCTGGCCTACAATCTTCTTTCCTTCAAGTACCACTTTTCATACATTTTCAGACTGGATATTCCTGAAGCACAGCATTACAATCTGAAGACCACAATTCATTCAATTTTCACAACAGATCATTGAAGCACAAAATAACCAATACTAGCATCATCAATCTTTGAATCACTGAACCACTGAAACCCTGTCAACACCAGTCACCAGAACACAGAGCAGACTACAGAACTCTGCAATAGCAGTCAGACCCAACTGCAACCCCAAAAATCAAACTTCAAAAGATATACGCTACTTCAATGAGAGGAACCCGCGTATACACGCGCTTTTACCAAAGACAACCTGCGTACAGATCTAAAAATAAATTCTCTTAACTTGCAGCTGTACCAGACATCAGTTAGACCCAGAACATAACATTGCGTCAGTATGCAGATCTAGAAATACGCATAATCAACCATATCATAATAGTGCATTTCAAACCATTAGATCCCGATCTGTCCTTAGATCTAGTCTTCCATCAATCGGTGTGATCTCTCCTTAGCTTAGATCAAGCAACCCAGAACCTGCATACCAGATCTCTTTCTTTTTCAGATATTCAAGACTTTTCAATTGTACTTTGCCTAATGATCTTCTTCTCCTTATATAGCCTTAGGCCTTGCTCAATACCAAGGGCCAAAACCATAGAAATCCAATACCATCAACTTCAAAACTAGGGATCAACACGTCCGTCGAGACATCATGGTCCAAAACCATAGGCACAACTTCCAAGGAATAACCGCCACGGACCAAAGATAAGTTTTCCACATACACGCTCTTTTACTGAAGCCAACCTGCGTGTACACGCGACTTGGTATATAGCGAACCTGCGTATACGCGACTTGGTATATAGTGAACCTGCTTGTATACGCGACTTGGTATATAGTGAACCAGCGTGTATATATTTTCTCTTCATACTTGTAGTCTGATCATCAATTCCTTGCTGCTATCCTTTTGCACTATGATTTGTCATCAATGTGATTTGCCATCAAGGACAACACTTGTCTCATAATGCCAACAATCTCCCCCTTTGGACTTGATGGCAACCCCAAGATCCTTAGAACCATTCTCCCCCTTTGTCATCAAGGGCAAAGGGCTGTGCTCCCCCTGAGTACATGCTGATATCTCTGCTTGGCTGTGCTGAAACATGCTCCCCCTGACTGTAGGCAATATCTGCAAAAGATGTTCTTCAAAAGAACCACTTATACACCCTAAAGGACCTTCCTATCACCAAAAGACTCAATACATACATCCATACTCCCAACCAAGAGGGGATACATCAGAAAATAACAACCAATTATATTACATCATTCATCCCAGGCATAGTGGGGAAACCAACAAAGGCCGTTACATGACCTTGACACCATAAAAGAGATATCACAAAAGAGATACATGACATAGAGACGAAAGATCTAGATCAAGACTTATGAAAGTCATCAGCAGCATCTGATAATCATCTTTTAGATCAGCAACCAAGATTTCCTTTTGTGCTCCTTCTCCTGAAACCAACAACAGTTGTGAACTAGAACCAAAAACATCTAAATGTCAACAATGCTTTATTAGATTTTAAGTTGCTTCCCCCTGAAACTGTGCCTGCTGCACCCCCTGAAACTATGCCTGAAGGATTTTGGCATACCCATCTCAGACCTTCTCCAACCAGAGTCGGCCCTAGCTGTTCAGAACTCCATATACGCGACTTCACCTGCATAAGACAGCGTATGCACGCGGATATCCTTTATACAACACGCGTACACCATATACGCGACTTTCCCCGCATAAAACAGCGTATGTACGCGGATATTATTTATACAACATGCGTACACCAACTTTTCTTTAGAACAGACAAGCTTTAACATCAAGATGAAGCATCAACTACTCCCAGCTTTTGTCTGAGATATTCAAAAGTTTCCCTGGGCAGTGGTTTTGTGAGAATATCAGCGACTTGCTCCTTAGAAGGAACATACTCCAACTTGACCTTCTACTCAAGCACTTGTTCCCGGAGGAAGTGATACTTGATTGGTATGTGTTTGGTCTTTGAATGCATGACTGGATTCTTTGAAATGCTTATTGCACTTGTATTATCACATAAGATAGAGACTGGTGGAGTGCAAGTGATTTGAAAATCTTGCAAGGTCTGCATCATCCAAAGAAGTTGTGTGCAACAAGATGCCGCAGCCACATATTCTGCTTCAGCTGTAGATAGGGCAATCGAACTCTGTTTCTTGCTGAACCAAGATATTAATCTGGAACCCATGAAGAATGCACCACCACTTGTGCTTTTCCTGTCATCCACACTTTCGGCCCAATCTGCATCTGTGTAAGCATGAAGAGTGAGATCTGTATCTCTAGGATACCATAGGCCATAGTTTTGAGTCCCTTGAAGATACTTGAAGATTCTTTTGACTGCCTGAAGATGAGTTTCCTTTGGGTTGGCTTGAAATCTTCCAACAATTCCTACTGTATGCATAATGTCTGGTCGGGTACCTGTCAAATAAAGCAAACTCCCAATCATGGATCTATAAGTTGGTTGATGAACTGCTGCTGATTCATCATTTGTACTGAGGCTGCATCCTGTAACCATGGGGGTACATACTAGCTTTGAATCTTCCATGCCATACTTCTTCAAGATCTGCTTGAGGTACTTGGTTTGAGACAAGAAAATACCTCCTTCATTTTGTTGGATTTGCAATCCAAGAAAGTATGTCAATTCTCCAAGTAATGACATTTCAAATTCCTTCTGCATAACCAAGGCAAAGTTTTGACTCATAGCCTCTTCATTGCTGCCAAAGATAATATCATCTACATACACAACAAGTATTAGCAGTTTGTTATTTTCAACTTTCATATAGAGATTGCTATCTGCTGATCCTTTTGAAAAGCCTTGTTCGTGAAGATATTTGTCCAACCGATAGTACCAAGCCCTTGGAGCTTGTTTGAGACCATAGAGAGCCTTTTTCAATCTGCATACAAGGTTTCGATCATTCCCAAGAATGAAACCATCTGGCTGCTCAATGTATACTTCTTCTTCTAAGTCTCCATTTAGAAAGGCTGATTTCACGTCCATTTGAAATACCTTGAAGTTTTGAAAACTTGAGAGAGCAAGGAACATTCGGATGGTCTCAAGTCTTGCAACAGGAGCAAAAGTTTCTTCAAAATCTATTCCTTCTTGTTGTGCATACCCTTTACAAACAAGTCTGGCTTTGTTTCTAATTACTTCTCCATTTTCATTCAATTTATTTTTGAAGACCCATTTTGTCCCTATGACATTCTTATCTTTTGGTCTAGGAACCAATTCCCAAGTGTTGTTCTTTTCGATCTGCTCAAGCTCTTCATCCATTGCTTTGACCCAACATTCATCTTTGCATGCCTCTTTCACATTTTGTGGTTCAGTGGAAGAGAGTAATGCCAAATAACTTGAAGCTTCTGCAATTGTTCTTCTTGTTTGCACTCCTGCTTCTTTCTGTCCCACAATCTGAGATTCTGGATGATTCTTCTGGACATATCTGGATGGAGTCTTTTCTTCTATTCTTGTCTGCTCCTCTGGTTCTTCTTGAGGTTCTTCTTCATCATTCTGTCTTTGAGGGTAGCCTTCATCTTCTTCGATGTCTTCATGATGAACTTGCCTAGGAATGTATCCCTTCTCATCAACCACAACATCAATGCTGTCAACAATTCTGCCAAGTCTTTTATTGTAGCACTTGTATGCTTTTCTATGTGGAGAATAACCAAGAAGAATGCCTTCGTCTGCTCTTGGTTCAAGTTTGCCAAGTTGCTCATCAGTATATTTAATATAACATATGCTCCCAAAGATTTTGAAGTGCTTCACCGAAGGAGTCTTACCACACCAGAGCTCATGAGGAGTTTGAGTGTTGTTTACTCGGACATTTGTTTTGTTGAGAATAATAACCGCAGCATGTGCAGCTTCACCCCAGAAAGTTGCGGGAGTACCTGATTCATCAAGCATAGCACGAGCCATTTGTTGGATTGTTCTGTTCATTCTTTCCACAACTCCATTTTGCTGCGGAGTTCTAGCTGTAGAGAATTCTCTTCTTATCCCATGTTCTTCACAGAAATCGAAAAATTCATTTGAGGTAAACTCCCCACCTCTGTCAGATCTGAGGCACTTAATCTTGTGTCCTGATTCATTTTCAGCCAAGGCTTTGAAGGATTTGAATTTTTTGAATGCTTCATCTTTGTGCTTCATAAGTCCTAACCAGACAAACCTAGAGAAATCGTCAATGAATAATATCAAATATTCTTCTCCTCGAGGTGTTCTTTTTCTGAATGGACCACATGTATCTGTATGTACTAGCTCAAGAGGCATGCTAGCTGATCCTTCCTTCTCCGGAAAATTAGTTCTGGTTTGCTTTCCAGACTGATATGATTTGCATATGGTGTTGTCTGGAATTTTGATATCTGGAAGATCACGAACTGCCTGAAATTTGCATGCTTTCCTTATTTGTGGAAAGCTTAGATGCCCCAACCTCCGATGCCATAGCCAGTGTTCATCATTCTTGCTCAAATAACATTGTTGTTGTCTTTCTTCAAATATGTATAGATTATTTGGAGTCCTTCTTCCTTTGATCACTGTTTCACCTGTATCAAGATCACGAACACAACATCCATTTGATCTAAATATTACCTCTGTTCCTTGATCGCACATCTGACTGACACTCAGAAGATTATGCTTCAATCCATCAACATACAGAACATTTCCAGCTTTAACCTTCTCTTTCAACGGAGCAACGCCCTTTCCTTTTATGGCTACAGAGATATCGTTTCCAAAAGAAACTTTCTTTCCCTTTTCTAATGCGGTATATGATTCAAGTTTTTCTTTGTCCCCTGTCATATGCTTCGAACATCCGCTGTCAATGTACCATAGACTTTCTTGACCTTCTGCATAAAAGGCTATCCCACATCTTTCTGGTTGCGGTTCCTTTATTCTCCATGTTCTGACATTTGAGGTTTGTTCCTTCTGAGTTGTCTTCCAGAACCTGCTCCTGCATTCAGAGTCTTCATGACCAAAGTTATTACAAATAGAGCATTCAACTTCATTTTCAAGAACCGAAAAGTTGTTATAAGTCCTTTTCATGGTTCCAGTCATACTTCTTTGCTTTTGAGCTTCTCTAGTCATGATTGTCTTGTAGGCAACACATTGAGCTGCTTTGTGACCGAAGTTATGGCACGAAAAGCATTGGCCATTAAAGAAATTTCTCCGATAATCAGATCTATCATCCAACCGATTGTAGCTTCTATTGACATCCATTCTTGGGGCAAATTGGGAAGATTTTACCTGTGGCTAATTGTAGCTTCTTTTTGTCCTTAAGGCCGCTTGTCCCCGAACTTCTTGATAGTCTTTATTTGCTCTTGAGGTAAATTGTCCCTGATTCACCTGATGACTTTTATTTGGTCTTTGTTCGCTCCTCCTTGCTGCATCAAGATAACTTTTAGAGGTAGAAGCTTGAGATGTTTCTCCATTATATCCCAGACCTGTCTTGATCAGAGGAGAACGCTGCACATTGATAATCTCATCCAAGGTTTCAAATCCTTTAACAAATTTAAGACTAATTGCTTTTGTTTTCTCAATCTCCTTTCTAAGACAAACAATCTCACATTCCAATTTTTCAAGATGTTTTTCCTTTTCTGCCAGTTGACATTGTAGAGAATCACTAATAGCACTTTTCTCTTCTAAGCAAACTTTGAGATCATTCATTTCTTCATAAAAGCCTTCTACATCTATAGCATCCATGTAATCATCATCTTCAAAAGCCATTAAAAGTTTATATCTATAACCTTGTTCATCTTCGTCACTATTTGAAAGACCATCACTATCTTCATGAGTGTAATAGCTTTTCTTCTTTTCATTCTGTTTCTTGTTCCATTTAACAGGTTCCTTTCCCTTGTCATTCTTATCTTTGTGAGGACATTTGGCAACATAATGACCTACTCTTCCACAAGCAAAGCATTTAAAAGGTAACTTACCTCTGAACCTTCCAGAACCTCTTTGAAGATTTCTGACAAAATTTGATTCTTCTTCTTCATCTTCTGGCACGTGACTTGCTTCATAATAATCTTCTTTGCCCGAAGCCTTGAAAGCAGCTTCTCTTCTGTCTGATGGACCTCCTTTTCTCATTTCATAAGCAGTTAGAATTCCGTGAAGCTGAGACATAGTAAGAATTCGTAGATTTTCCTTTTCTTCTATTGCAGACACTTTAGATTCAAATTTGGGGGACAATGATCTTAGAACCTTTTCAACCACAATAGCCTCTTTTATTTCTTCACCCAAGTTTTTCATGCAATTAACAATCTCATCTACCCTAAGGAAATAGTTAGCCACACTTTCATCATTATACATTCTGAGAGTCTCATACTTAATCCTGAGAGTTTGAAGTTTAGCACGCTTTACCTGTTCGTCTCCTTCATAGCTCGTGACAATTTTGTCCCATATTTCTTTTGCGGATTTATAGTGCATTACCTTCATGAATTCCGATTGGGATATACATCCTAGAAGGGTACTGACTGCTTTTGCATTTGTTTCATACTTCTTTTTCTCGGCTGCATCTGTAGGAGTAGCTGAAGGAAAAGCGTAGCCTGTCTCTACAATGTCCCAAACTTCTGTACCAAGAGATTGCAGATAGGCAGTAACTCTTACCTTCCAATAATTGAAGTTTGTCCCATCAAAAACCGGTGGCCTCATTGATGCTTCTCTCTCGTAGTTCCTCATGATGAACGATCTACCTTCAAGCGATCAAGCTTCTCTGAAGAACCTGCTCTGATACCAATTGTTGGAAATAATACTGAGAGGGGGGGTGAATCAGTATTATCAGAAAAACTTTTTCATTTTATGCTCAGAAACATATACGCTACTTCAGTTAAGTGAAACAGCGTGTACACGCTACTGTGTCTAAAGAAACCAGCGTATAACAAGAAAACTTATGATTCAGTAGCTTATCTTCAGTAAATGCATCAGGACATTATTAACCATGATAGTAAAACAGGTGCAGTATAACAGAACAGATCATCACACAGAAAACACACACATGAACACAATGATATAAGGTGGAAACCCAATGTGGGTGAAAACCACCTGCTGCAAGTCGTCTCTATCTTTCTTTAATATGAAACTTCAGTTTACAATCTTTTGTACTGGTGCAGCCTTATACCAGTACGCAGGCTACAACCTGCTGAAGGCTTCAACCTTCTCTCGTTCTCCAAACTTCCTTGGAAGGGAGCTCCAACCCCCTTTACTCTTATACTAGCTAAGATACTAGTACGTAGGTGCTGGCCTACAATCTTCTTTCCTTCAGGTACCACTTTTCATACATTTTCAGACTGGATATTCCTGAAGCACAGCATTACAATCTGAAGACCACAATTCATTCAATTTTCACAACAGATCATTGAAGCACAAAATAACCAATACTAGCATCATCAATCTTTGAATCACTGAACCACTGAAACCCTGTCAACACCAGTCACCAGAACACAGAGCAGACTACAGAACTCTGCAATAGCAGTCAGACCCAACTACAACCCCAAAAATCAAACTTCAAAAGATATACGCTACTTCAATGAGAGGAACCCGCGTATACACGCGCTTTTACCAAAGACAACCTGCGTACAGATCTAAAAATAAATTCTCTTAACTTGCAGCTGTACCAGACATCAGTTAGACCCAGAACATAACATTGCGTCAGTATGCAGATCTAGAAATACGCATAATCAACCATATCATAATAGTGCATTTCAAACCATTAGATCCCGATCTGTCCTTAGATCTAGTCTTCCATCAATCGGTGTGATCTCTCCTTAGCTTAGATCAAGCAACCCAGAACCTGCATACCAGATCTCTTTCTTTTTCAGATATTCAAGACTTTTCAATTGTACTTTGCCTAATGATCTTCTTCTCCTTATATAGCCTTAGGCCTTGCTCAATACCAAGGGCCAAAACCATAGAAATCCAATACCATCAACTTCAAAACTAGGGATCAACACGTCCGTCGAGACATCATGGTCCAAAACCATAGGCACAACTTCCAAGGAATAACCGCCACGGACCAAAGATAAGTTTTCCACATACACGCTCTTTTACTGAAGCCAACCTGCGTGTACACGCGACTTGGTATATAGCGAACCTGCGTATACGCGACTTGGTATATAGTGAACCTGCTTGTATACGCGACTTGGTATATAGTGAACCAGCGTGTATATATTTTCTCTTCATACTTGTAGTCTGATCATCAATTCCTTGCTGCTATCCTTCTGCACTATGATTTGTCATCAATGTGATTTGCCATCAAGGACAACACTTGTCTCATAATGCCAACAATTTGCCTACTTCTTTCCATCATATATCTCTTAGAACCCTTGGAAATTGATTAGTTAATAGTCCTATAGTTATTAAAATGCATTGAAATTGATTTAGGAGTTTTATGTTAAAGAATTAGGGATTTTTGGTAAAATGGCTACAGGAAGTTCCAACATCCTGTAATTGGTTCATTGTTTGACATGTGGCATGACAGCTGGGCTAGAACGAAGGGTAGGGATGAAAAGTAGAATGTCCAAGCATGGACGAATACCTATCCTACAGCAGAATCGACCTTCCTACATGCGCGGTCAACAGTGGTCAAAGTATAGCATGTTGGCGACAAAGGCAGCGACAGCAAAGCATTCTAAATTGATTTAGTTTTGTTCCTTTTGTGAAATCAGTTTATGATAGAAACATTTTAAAAATCTCGACATGATAAAAGCGGCAACAGTCATATCATGAATGTACATTCGTTTTCGAAATGTAAGGGTTGTAAAAACATATGTATATACAGTCCTGTGTAATCAATGTATTGGTAATCGTTGTATCGTTTGAAACGGAGTTTGAACTTAATATCAAGAACACAGTTACAGTTACGATCTTTTGTCTTGTTGCGTTGATTTGATAATCGGTTGAACACAGTCCAGTATACCTCTGGAATGCGGACGGGCCCTGCGTTAAACTGGTATACTGTTATTTCCTTTTCATTTGCAACTTAGGGTATTACATGACATGCACAGTAATTAGAATTGGTTGTTGATTTCAATCGAATGCGTATGGTTTATGTTTATGAGATCGCTTGAACAGTTCATCACTGGAATCTTGAATCGTATCTTGTAAGGGATTCGATCCTCTGTTGTCCTCTAAAGCAATGTTATGAACTCTGCTTTCATTTCAAAGTATGTTTATAATTTCAAGATGTCTTTAGCTTGCATGAATATTAGTGAATGCTGAGTATTTGTTAAACAGGGGTTTCGTGTATGGTGTCTCTGTAAGGAGATTGAAATCTTGGTTTGAAGTGATACACAGTGTTTTAATTTGATAAATGAATTGAGTGACAGTGTGGTAATTAGGTAGATTAACTGAGCGACCTAAGTGTTTGGGTGATAGGTAACATACCTCAGTCTTCCGTAAAGAAGTCCTGTGACCTACCATCATAACCACTGAGCTAATAATCCTTTATGTCTATATACTTTAGACGCATGCCTCTAAGTCTACGCATCCTGGTCGATAATAAATATAGCCTAGTCTAGCACCTTAGATAGGACACTACAGTCATGAAAGCTTCACCAATACCCAGGGCAGGAATAGAAACAACATCAAAATTCCAAAAATGTAAAGCGGTCTCACGAAAGCTTCAACAATACCCAGGACCTGTAACAAATGATCTATACTCTCGCATTGTAATGACAACATGATATATAATCTTTGACGCAACAAAGGACAGATTGGTAGATCGACCGCAATAGGCTTGTGCAACAACAGGAATTTCTCGATCAAATCCATATTGTCCAGCACTCCATTACCACTGGAACATTGATTTGATCACAAGATCCAGCCTCCGTGAGAACTCCTTGAACATTCACTGACCTCAAAACCAGTGTTATGAAAATCGCGATAAAATGAAAAAATCACGATTTTTTCCCTCTGCCGATAAAATCGCGATAATTAAACGAAAAAAATTGCCGGATTTTTATTTTGCCATTTTTTATTGAAAAAATCGCGATAAAAACTTAAAAAATCGCGGGGGTCGCAATAGCATAGTTTTATAACGTTTTTTTGGGTTTTTTCATGCAATTTTTTTTTAAAGAAACAAATAATTTTTTAGTGTGGCAGCTTAATGATCAAGTCTAGGCCCTAGTATGGATATGTTATTCATGGTAATGTTAAATTCTTAAAGTAAAAGTGACATTCTCCTTAATCTTCATTTTCATCTGTTTACTTAAATTTTTAACATTACCATGAAATGACTCAGGATGTTTGAGAGTGGTTCTAGCCTCATTGGATTTCATATGGAGAAAGTAGAATTTTAGATTTCATTTGTAATCCAGCAGACTTATCAGTTTTTCAGGATTTCAGGATTGGGAGATTCTAATGTTTCCAGGTGACACCACCTGCCCGGGCTACCCCTGCCACCAGTAGAGGACATGGTCTACCTCCTATAGCTCCTACTTCTAGTTCTTCAGCTTCTAGAGCACATCAGACTCCACTGCCATCTCCACCAGCACAGGCACCAGCATCTACATCTAGAGGGAAAGGGAAAGCTGTGGCATTTTCTCGCAAGAGGGGCAGAGGAAATCAATAGGATTAGACTTTCATTTTATTGTATATGACATTATGACATGATGAGATACATTATCATATTTTTTGTTGATATTTTGAGGCTGAGTTGGGACTCGGGAGTCAGGACTTACTATTCAGGACATGATTCAATGTTATGTGTGATTTTAGCGCTAGAAATGATATTAAACATCTTATATATTAGTTTTTTTATCATATTTATGTGTCAATGTATTTATTTTATGTTGTAGATAGTTTAGATATTAAAAAAAAAAAAAAAAAAAAAAAAAAAAAAAAAATATTTTTGTACCAAACGATATTTTCTCGATAAATCCGATTTTTTCCGATTTGTTCCCCGCGCCGATTTAATCCCAATCACGATTTTCACAACATTGCTCAAAACCATGTCGTTCAACAAAGATTTTTTATGTCTCTCACAAGAACAAGCGTTACAACTCTCCCGTATACGGCCCCTCTTGCAGATAGCGGACACGCTAGTCATGAGATTAATTAACAAAAAACAACATTGCATGGAGAACACATTCTTCGTACTTGTCAACTATCCCTGAAGCAAACGTCGACTTGTATCTTCATCAAATTCCAAACTTCACACATCGCAAACCCAACACACTACTGTAAAATATGCAGCGACAAACTACAGTCTCCCTGCAAACAAATTACATTCTCCCTATGCCCCTGGACCCTCCCATGAGAGAGTTAGCCCAGATAGGTTCCGATACTATATTAAAAATGGTTCCGATACTATATTAAAAGTGGTTTAGAGCAGTCATATATTTCACACAAAAGTGTATGTATCAACACATCGATTACATTTAGAGATTACTATATAATATAGATTACATTTAGAGATTACTATATAATATAGAGTTGGTGAGATCTCATTTATTCCTAATTTAGAGAAAAAGGTTGAGGTTGAGAAAAATTTTCAACCATCATTTCAAATATAAAATGTAAACGTTAACTCCAAGTGGCCTCCCATTACTATTTACAAATATAAAATGTAAGCATGGCCTCCCATTTCTATTTAGATGGTGCTAATAGCAATGGTGCTTGTGGAGAGTTGTTTGTGAAGTTCCTTGTGCGACCGTTTGCCATTGCAGAAGAAGAGGTTTCTGAGTACCAAAACCAGCGGGAAGCTTTTGAGGACGCAATGGGTATTCAAGTTATTTCATATGCAAAGACAGAGTTGAAAATGGGAGTTATCTCCCCATCTGAATTGAGGACCATTTGTGAGAAAGGACTTCTATTACTTGCGATCCATGAGATGGAGGTAATTCTTTGGCCATTTTTGTTGAAGTTGATTATTCCTTCTAGTTACACGGAAGCTATTGCTACGTTTTGCAGATGCATTTCAGAGTTATTGAGGCGTCGAACTGTAACATAAATGAAATCACATGCCAAGGGCATTGTCACTTTTAACTTTAAGAGTATCGCTTCCTGTCGCAGTGGTCTTAATATAAATCCATTGGAGCAGATTGAAGAGGCAGAAGATGGACTTTACAAAGATTTATACTCCAGGAAGCCTTTACGAATTAATAAAAAAAGCTTCATTGACTACATCTTTACACTCGCCCGTGGCCGCATATTTTGATTGTCCCATGCAGATACATACAAGTTTTGGAGACAAGGACCTAGACCTAAGACTTGCAAACCCTCTTCATCTTCGTCCAATCTTGGAAGGTGATTGATTCAAAAAGCATCGCATTGGGCTTCTTCACGCGTCCTATCCCTACTCCAAGGAAGCATCTTATTTGGCTTCTGTTTATCCACATATCTACTTGGAATTTTTCCTAGCAATACCAAAGCTCAGTGTTCATGGGATTCTCTCTTCAGTTAAGGATCTTGTAGAACTATGCCCACTAAACAAGATGGCGTTTAGCATAGATAGATATGCATTTCCCGAAACATACTATCTAGGTGCAAAATGGGCACAAAAGGTAATTGTATATGTTCTTTCTGATGCTTGTGATGGTGGAGATCTCTCTATTCAAGAATATATTGAAGGCGCAAAGAATGCAATCAATTTCTATGAGCTGGATCAAAACAATATACAAAATGTGATATTTGAAGTGGATACTTCAGTGACTAATTCTCAGATTTTGGATATAGAAGGCAATGAAGGAAAACCTAAGTTTGTTCGTCTCCTTTTGGTCGATGCTTCAGGTCAGCAAAGATGTCGAGTTGTTTTGTATATATATATATATATATATATATATGCATGCGCACATATCACCCCCTGCCCAAAAACAAAGCTACAAGAAAATTTTTTACGCTTGGACATTCGCATTTATAACAGTTCTTAAAGCTTATGGCTTCGTCAAATACCATATGTGGGAAATCAATGGAAGTTTGCATCGTTAAACCGTCTTTGTTGAATATCAAGGAAACTGAAGATGAGTATGATTCGAATGCAATAAATTCTACTTATTTGTCAGCAGTTGTGTGCCCTTCACAACTTTTACCAGCAGGCCAGGCTCTGTCTCTTTTCTTCAAACTCATGGATACTGGAAAATGTATAAGACTCAATGCTTCAAACAATTATATGAACTAGCAATTTAGAAGTGACGTGAAGCTCAGTCCTCCCAGTAGCAGTGAACCATTGATTGATGTCAGTAGTGGACCTTTTTTGAAATTTGAAGTTTCATTTAGAAGAAAGAAATTTGAGTGATGATCAAAGGGATGGAGAATATAACTTTATTACATAACATTTGTGGAGTTCATTAGGTCAAGTTGTTGTTTATTTGGAGATTATGGGTGTGGGAGGCCAGTTGAGCTTATTTGAGGGTGGTACCGAACCTTGGATTGTAGACAATTACACTCGTATGGCCAAGCACCCGTCTTCTCGGGTAACATCCCAGGACGCTGGAGTATCAACGAGGTAATATAGAAGCAACACTTCAGGTATTTAAGGGGATAGATATAAATACGAATAGTGCGAAAATGAGGCAATAAATATTTGAAAGGACACAGAGGTTGTGAAGACGAAGAGAGCACTCCCACACTAGATCTGGCAATGCAATGTCAATGCAGGCTGACAATTTACTACTTGAGGACATTCTTCTAAAAAAAAAGTCACTGCAAAAGCTTGGACTGGCTAAAGAAGCTGCTGAACAGTACAAATTTGTGTTTAGAGACAGTTGAGTTTGCACTACCTCATGGCATGTCTGATGCCTCTGGAGAAGAGTGAGCAAGGTAGTGGAATTACTTCCAGAACTTTGGAAATAGGCAGACTTGCAAGCTTGTTCCATGAAGCAATAGCTTCTTATAGACGAGCTTTAATTAATCCTTGGAGACCATATTTTAAATGATCAACCCGAATGCAAGAGGAGTTTGTTATATTCTTGCTTTATGGTGGTATTGAAAAAAGTCCACCAAGTTTAGGATCTCAAATCGAGGGTGCATTTATTCCTATTGAAGAAGCAATACTCTTGTTATTGGTCCTCCTAAAAAAAATTCACTTAAGAAGGTCCGTGGGATCCTTCAACCATGGATCACCTTACTTTTGCCTTGTCAATGTTAGGAGAGTTTGAAACATTAGCTGAGAAAATCGAAGAAGTGATACCTGGTATCTACAACAAATCAGATCAATGGTATACCCTTCCTCTTTGTTATACTGTCGCAGGTCAGGATGATATTGCTTTGAATCTTCTGAGGAAGATTTTAGGCCCTTTTAAGAAGCCTGATCATAGCCTAGCGGCTGCAAAATTATGTGGACAAAGTTCAAACTATGCTCATGAAGGTGTGCATTTTGCACATAGAGTATCAGAAACCTATGAATATAAATTTGATCACATGAAAAGTGTTGCCAACCATCTACTTGACGGGGCCCTAGGGAGGATAGCTAGATCTGCTGAGTTTGGCTTTGAAAGAACCAAGATGCAACATGAGGCTCTTATTTCTTTGGAAGAAGCTGTGGTATCAAAAAATGAAGATCCTGGGGTGATATTGAGTCTTTGGTTGGAAAATATTGAGCAACGTAATCTAAATAGAGCATTGGACTGTGCAAATAAGTATTTGGCTATGATGACAAGGGCTTCATCAAAAGGGTGGAAGCTTTTGACCCTTGTTTTGATAGCACAATAGCATTTTCCTGATGTTGAAAGTATCATTAGGTGACAGGAAAATGGAAACAGGGAGAGTTATTGCGTTTAAAGGAAAAATTGCAGATTGCTTAGGGACAATCTAGGCATGCTTTTGAAACTTATATGCATCTTCTTGCTCCCGTTCAAGCTCAAAGGAAGCCTATGCGAGCTGGCAACTCAAAGCTAAAGGATGGAGATGACAGAGTTCTAAAACTTGAGGCATGGAAAGATATGGCATGATGGCGACCTTTGCCTTGAGAAAAATAAGGCTATAAAACCACATCCTTCTATCAGTCGTCATTCTAAACGATTGTTGTACGAAGGACAAAGCTTATACAAGGAAGCCTTGGTGGCCTTTTTTAATTCCCTAGAAATTGAACTTGATCATACACCGAGTATGATTTCTATAGCTTCAATACTAAGAAAACTTCGTAGAATTTCATAATGGATTGGATGAACCATTCAACAGGATTCCAACAGGGCTTTCTTCATATTCATTTGGGATTCAGGGACTTTAATGAAAGAAGGTTTACATTATAGTAGTTTGTTTTGTGGGATGAATGTGACAATGACGCTGGGTTCGGTTACTCAAGATGGTAGAACACCTATACATTGGAAAATTTTACCCGCGCGTTTGGGATCTTGGTATCGATATGCAGGTTTTGGATTGTTTAATGGAAAACCATTTTTGGAAGGGAGAACTGTAATTTCTCTTTTCAAAAAGACATTTTAATTACTCATTTTCACTAAGGTGAAATGAATAATTGATTTAAAATGAGGTATAAATGGAAAATTAATAGTATTTTGTTGATCCAAAGTATAAAGGAAAAATTAATATTAGTTTAATGATCCATGGTATTGACCATGGTATTTGGAGTTCCATGTTACCCAGAAATTTGGTATTCTATTGTTAAGCTGAAATTTGGTTTTGTGCCACTCTGAAATTTGGCATTCAGGCTTAAATGTGGCATTCAAGATGAAATTTGGTGTTCGGCTAAAATTTGGCATTCGCGTAGAAATTTGGTATTTGGTTAAAATTTGAGGTTTGTGGAGAACTTGGGGTTACTGAATTTGAGGTTCAGATTAGAGTTGGCCAAGGAAGGTCTGTATTGTATGAGCTAGAATGGGTTGCCTATATTGTATATTGTAGGTAGGTGGGTTGTTTGTGTAATAGGCTTTATTTTAAAAATTCTTTTAGCAAAACCTTGTAAGAAACTTTATAAAAAAAATCCCCCCCCCAACACAATCTACGCACATAAGATACCACGAATGCTTTGAACCATTACCCATAACACTATTGCAAATTTTAAATGATAATAACCATAACCCATATAAACTCCATATGGGATTCAACCAAAATATAGTTTTATTAATATATTTGGCCCAAAATATTAATGAATGAATGAATGAAATTTTAACGTCCACGAGACTAGCTATAGTCCATGGGACCACTAGCTTCCCTGTTTTTTGTCTTTTGCAATTAAATCCTCTTATTATTCAAATTAATGAAGCGCTAACCCAACATTCTAACAATCCCCTCACTGAAAAGACATTGCCAATGAATCGATGTTAACATACTATTGTAACTATCTCCGATGTCTCTGAAAGCATCACATTCCAAAATGAAATGTTTTTCCGATTCCACTACCGAGAAGTGAAAAAAGTACACACCTGCTCTTCCCAAGCTTCTTTAGGTCTTTTCCATCGACTTGTTTCGCACTGTAATTGATGCGAGTTAGTTCTTAATTGAGCAATAAAAATCTTTTCTCTCCATGGAATCCTAGCTCCAATGTACTCTTTTTGTTGGAGATCACATGTGGGGTTGAATTCTTGAACATTGTACTTCTTCTTTCTACCCAACTCTTTTCCACATATATGCTTATGAAACTTCTCCATAACATAACTCTTCAAATCCTTACTATTTGTGGGACATGCATTGATGTAAATATTCCATTTTTGCATCCATTTGTTGTTTTGTCTCATCCATGATTTATTTCTTTCACTCATTCCTTCATTGAAGATAATTTTAGGTCGTCGACCTTCTCCCATTTGCTCAATTCTCTTAAGATACCTTATGAGATACACCATAGCAATTGCTTCGATGGAAGTTTCTCCTGTTTCACTCAACATTATCTCATAAGAAACTTAACTTTTTATTTTAAACTTGTTCATGATCAAACGTTTTTGGATTTTCTCAATTTGTTTCCATTTTAAGATAGGGATGTTGCTAGCCCACAATTCACACCCATATAATATCACTGGACAAAGTGGAGCTCAAAAAGAACTTTAATTGTTTTCCAATCCCATAACCCTGCCTCTCTACATCTGTTTTGAAGAGCATATAATGCATTCCACCCTCCTAAAATTATCTTCTTTCTGCAATGCTCCCAATTAAGCTTGTTGTTGAAATCAATCCCGAGGTACTTGTATTCATTTACTTCTTCAAGAATGTTGCCCTCAAAGAAGAACGTATGTTGACTCTGCGTCTTTTTATTTGAGAAAATCATTATTTTGGTCTCCCTGGTATTGACTTGCATCCCCACTACTTTACAAAAATTCTCAAGGGCATATAGGTGCATCTGCAATCCCTAGGTCGATTTAGCAATCAATACAAGGTCATCAGCATATAAAAGAAGCTTTATCACAAACTCCCCCAATCGAACACCATCCCCACGTTACAGATTTAGCCACTCTTCCAATTTATCAATATATATACCAAAAAGAGTAGGGGATAAAGGGCAGCCTTGTTTGACTCCGATGTCACTTCTAAAGCTTTCTAAAATTCCTAATGAAGTTCTAATTTTGACTTTCACCTCTTCATACATCCTATGGACAACAACTCTATAATGCAAAGGAATTTCAAGTTCTTCCATTTTACTCCATAACTTATCTCTAGGGACTGTGTCAAATGCCTTTTTGAAGTCAACAAAGCAGCAAAATACTTCTTCTTTTCCCTCCCAACCCTTTTCAATAATGTGTCTCAACATGATACCATGATCTACTGTAGAATGTTTCGGCCTAAAACTTGCTTACCCTTTGCCCTCTTATCTTTGACTTCCGCCCACTTACTGATTCTATTTTCCATCATGTCGCTGAACAGTTTTGCAAACAAAGGATTGATCATAATGGTTCTATAGTTGGAAGGATTATTAATGTCTAATGTCTCCACTTTTAAAAAGGGGTATTGCTAGACTAGTTGTCCAATCTCTTGGGAATCCTTGTTGAATGACGTTGTTGAATATTTCCATGATGTGCGGTGCAAGAATGTTCATTCCCCACTTTAGATATTCTACTTGAAGTCCAACCAAGTCTTTTGCCTTTCCTATTTTCAACTTCTTAATCCCTATCTCTACTCCCTGTAATGTGAAAAGCTTTGTGGTTGTGTTGTTCCTAGGAGGAGGCTCCTCTGTTTCTTTCTCATAGAGTTGTCTTGCATAGTCAAACTATTGATTGGGTGTAATATTATTTTCAATTTGCTTATTCCTTGGTTGAAGTTCCTGCCAAAAACGCTTTGGGTGATTCTTGCCTAGATATATTAACTCTTCTAGCCTTGTTTGCATGAACTCACCTTTTTTCTTTTTTAAAATCTGATTATATAACTGTACATTCATTTTCTCCTCGCATGCCCTTTTCAAGGTTTTCCTTGCCATTTTGCATTCCTCATCAAACCAAGCATTTACAAGAAAACAATTTGATTTAGATTTCCTATTTTTTTCTCTTTTGCACTTCTCAAGTGCACTTTGAATTATACTTGTTAACTCATGACTATTGAGGCTTTGGGAGCCACTCTTCCCTTTCTGAATTGATCTCTCCAACATTGTTTTGAATATAGTGCAATTTTCTTGTGTTAGAAGAATTTTGCCCCTTGATATTGATTGTCGAGAACATTGGGTTTTCCTCCTATGTTGAATTTCTTCTAACCAAGATAACTTTATATAAATTGGGTTATGGTCTGATTTTAAGTCCCACATATGCTCTCCAATCTTAACTTCATCTATCCTTTCTATCAAGCTTTGTGAACAAATAGCATAGTCAACAACACTTGCCCCATTGTATGTGTTGCAAGTGAACTTCCCAGACCTTTTCCAATTATCTAGACCATTGCAGATAATTAAGTTGAAAGCATCACACAACATGAGCAACTCCTTTCCAAAATGATTGCTAACTTTGCCATCTTCTGAACATCTCAACCATTGGGGATTCTCCTCTTCAATGAGCCAAATAGGATTGTGATCCTCTTTGCAACAAAAAATACTAGCTTGTTGATTTGTTGTTCTATCATTGAAATCTCCCGCTAAAACAACTTCCCCCTAGTGAGAATATACAACAATATCTTGCTTTAAAGCTGCATATGGGTCCTTGCTATCTAGCCCCTTATTTTTGTAAGTTTTTGAGACTTGAGGTGCAAAATAGCAAGCTGCAATTATTATGTGGTTCTCATTCTCTATTATTTTGAATCATAAATATTGTTTATTTGTATCTTCTTTCATAAATTGTATGTGACGACCTTCTTTTTCTTTCACTAAAACCAGTATTCCTCCATACCCTTTGCCATTTTCTGTTGCCTCGTTCCAAACTGCTAATTTCAAATAACCATCAAACATATGAGTTTTACAACCATCATGTTCATGAGCTTCTGTGAGACAAATTATGTCTCTACCTTCTGCAATAGGCCCTATCCCAGGTCCCTTCCTCCAAGGGTAACCTCTACACTTCCAACAAACTAGACTTAGGTAGACATGGGTATGATTTGATTGCTACGCGGCTTGGCACGCAAGACTCAAATTTGAGTCTTCACCCCTTTTCATCCATGTTGATCCCTTTGTTTTCCTCCGTATTATAGAATTAATTGTTTTTTCTTTACTGCCAAATTTTTGCCCTGCTTTGTCATGAAGCCCAAACATTGCAATAACCGCTTCTTCTCTTCTCCCTCTTGTTGTTTTCTAGTTAGATCTTCATCTAAGAAGAAGTGTGATCCTTTCAAGGTTTCTTTTTGCTTAAGAGATAGTGTTTGTCTTGCACACTTGCCATGATGACTTTTATGGGTCGAGACCCCTCTTCACATATTTTTCCCACCCTTCTTGCTTGACAAATTTTTCCTCTCCAATGTAATTTCTCTTTCAAAATGTCCCTTGTCAAATTGAGGGTGCTTTCATTCTTTCCATAGTCACTTATTCCTCTTATAATAAAGTTTGTTTCCCTATATTTTATGTCTTTGTGTTCTCTTTCCTATGCTCTACGAGCACGCACTTCTTCTTTTTCCTCCATCCTTATGTAACCATTAGTGTCCTCAACTCTCGTTTTAATTTCTTTTGGAATGTTTGTCCTCTTGGTCTCTTTTGCAACAACAGAGATCGTTTACAACAGCAGTTTGACTTTTTTGCAGCCTCCTAGTGATTTAACAATTGGACGTATTGATGGGTCCCTCACTGCTTCAAGACACAGACGTTCGAACTATTCCACAACTTTGGGCAGCGTATGTTGTGATGATGTGGTCGCAATGGTCACACTCAGCTACTCGGTGGATGTGCAGTGGGGAAACTATGTTGCAGACCCAGGGAAGCCGACGATTTCTCAGCCCAACCTATGCGTCCTACGCCATGGATCTCATCCTCCTCACTTGGTGTAATGGCACCACTTCTGTGTTGTACGGGGACTCCACAATGCCTGCATTCTGATTTCCTGGTTGATGGTGCACCCGACGGCCTCCAACTCATAATCCAGAAATAGCTCCAAAATCAAAGTTGTCAGATTGATGTGAAACTAGGACAAAATCGTAGTGTTCGTTGCTCTCATTCCAATGGTGTGAATGACACTCCAATATGAGTTCGTATGAGGGAGATATAGCTGGTCAAAGTGGGCATGTGGATCAGGTTTAATGCTCCAACAAATTGACCGAGTCTAGTACATGGAACTTGGCTCCCGAAAGCGGGTGAATTTGTCAAACGATTAATTTGCCTAATAACCCCTCGTTTCGGCCAAATCGACAAAAGCATCATATTATATAAACAAAAACAAAAAAGATATAAAATTGTGGGATGGCAGGCCACCAGCCCCGCCAACCCCCCAACGGTCATGTGTTATATTTAAACATAAAATATTTTATGTTTGGGAGGAAGGTCACCCCCGACACTCCCGCCGGCCCCGCTAACTAATTGTCGGCATAAATATTGGTGGATGATATATGTTAAACCAAAAACATTTACATATAACTATAACCGGTGCATATGAAAACGAACTTTGGTTTAAAAATATATAATTGTTGCAATATGTTAAAACCAACATCCAATATGGGTAGGCAGGGGCTTGAACCCTGCCCGCCCCACAACCAACCTCAATTGTTACCCATTGCGCCAATGGATATGCTCCTTGGCAATTCCACCGCCCACACGTATTTAACCCTTACTCACCATTTGGAAGGGAGGAGCGCCAAGCCAGCAGGGGAGCATGGAGGAGAGGGCCAACAGAACCACGAGCCCATGGAACCATAACCAGGGGCAGAACCTTGCCCAGAAGTTGCAGTGGAACCATGAACTAGGATTCTATTTAGATGCCAAAAAGATTCATTTGAGGACCAAAGATGCCAATGACAGAATTTGACGAGTGGGTAGTGTTGGGTGTGGAGCCTGATTATCTTCTATATTCAAAGGTATCGCCACATTGGACCCTAGTTCGTAATGGGGTGGCAACGCCGCCCGTAAAATATTCACTACAGAGGGGGTCCAGGGTGGGGCGGCTGCGACCTTTGGGAGCCCCCCCTAGTGGAGGGATCGAGAGCAGCGCCCCTGAAGCTAAAAATAAATGTAAAATTGCCTTGTAAAATGTTGTAATTTCATAGTCAATCTGGGTCATTCATTAGGCGGAGATCTGACTGTAGAAGTTCTGTTTAATTTAGGGTTTTTTGGCCTAGAAGGCAACCCCTCGCTATTTACGAGGGAATTGTATTACGTCTATATATATTTGTATTCTGAGTGAGGAAAAGAGAGGAGATTGAGAGCGAAGAGGGAATTACATCGTCTGTTGTAGGTTGTATTTTTTCAGTTTGTTGGATAATATAAAAGGAAGGACTCGTTGTTTCTCCGTGGACGTAGCCCAAACTGCGTGAACCACGTATATCTGCGTCTTTCTTGTTTTATGCATTTTCTGTGTTTATATTTCTACAATATTTTATGTGTTTCATTTCTCTGTAATATATAATTTTCTAACAAATATTCCATTTGAACAGCAAAAATGCAGGTGTTCAGCGACATAAAATCTTTGAAAAAACTTGTGGAATCTAAAAGATTCCCTTGGAGGCTAATTTTTTCCAGTGTCGAAATTATGCCGAATTTATAGTAAATTTTCACAAAATTTCACAAGGAGTGCGGTGGTGTGCTCGAAATATTCATCCAAGCAAGGGATTTTCCGACCATTTTCAGGAATGAATCTTTGAGGGAATCTTCAAGATTCTCGAGGGTCCCTAATTTGACGGTGTTAGAATTATACAAGTTTATAGTCGATTTTACACCACTCATCAACATGAATTCAGTGGTGTAGGCCATTTCAGCAATTGAGCTTTACATTTTTCGGCCATCTTCGAAAGTGGAGGTATATGATGCAGTTATGCCATGTATTTCTTCTTGATTTGTTGAGACGATGTATTTATTGTTGAGATCCCTGATTGTCGTTATGTTGATGGGTACTTGTTGCCACATCATGTGAGATTTGTTTAGCTTGTCACGCTGAAGGACTCATTTGAGTGAGATTTCCTGTAGGGAGAACGTTTCGTGGAGAGACATGCCATTATGGTTGAGGGTATTTATCCTTGTAATGACAAAGAACATGCCATGTACATCATCATCACTTGTAGCAATTAATGAAGCGGCCTCCACTCTCTTGACACCAAGCCCGGAGGCATAGCCTACACTCGGTGAACTCTGTTATCAATGTGTTTTGTGTTCTTGATTTGATGGTTGTCTTTATGATTCATCTTCTTTACAATATGCACATGTGTTTACTCTATGCTCTTTTAAATGAAATTATGCTAACATCATAGAAGTAAAAGATCTTGGTTAATTCCGGTAGCTGAAGAGATCTGAATCAACAATTGTCACCCTTAGTTGCTTGGTGGATGTGCAGTGGGGAAACTATGTTGCAGAACTAGGGAAGCCGGCGATTTCTCAGCCCAACGTCTGTGTCCTATGCCATGGATCTTTTCCTCCTCACTTGGTTATTGTACAGGGACTCCACAATCCCTGGATTCTGATTTCCTTGTCAATGGTGCACCCTGTGGCCTTCAACTCACAATAAAGTGAGATGACTCCGCGGTTGTCGAACGATGTAGGTAGTTAACCCTGCGCCAAGCAGTTGGTCAACTCGCTACAATCGGAGGCCCTCCCCAAGGAGATGTTAAGACCGTGTTCATCTCTCACTGGTAAAGAAGTTGATCCACTGTTAAAAAATATGACAACAAATTAATGTAAATAATAATTATCTGAGAAAATTTACTTTACCGTTCAATCAATTTTCTAACGAAAGGAAGTTATGTAACGAAGTAGCCCATATTAATTGGTGATTGCTTGAGAGGCTGAGTGTAACTTGGCGAATCATTTCTTGAGCAATACGATTTCCATTCCCTTGCGCCGCGGAGGTTTCCTTGACACACTGTCAGGGTTTTACCATGTAACTCCGTGTGTTAATGTGTGTGATTTCAGTTTCTACATTTATGCATTTCTTTCTTGTTTGAATATTAATGACTCTAATACCAACAAGTGGTATCAGAGCTCAAGATGAGAAGGAGCTAAGGACTAAGCCAGGGAGATATCAAAGAAGAGCCCAGGGCCCACAAGAAGTTCAGAGTCGACACCGAGAACCTACGAAACCACCGTTTTTAAATAAATATTTGTCTGCCATCGTGCGTGAGACAAAGTCACACAAAAATTTAGCGCTGACGTCGGAGCCGTGTTAAGAAGTCAGCACAAAGTCGTTATTTTTTTTTTAAATGAGTCGTTAATCGATTGATTCATCATTGACCAAATCAGAGCCGCCAAGTCGTTGTGGAGAATTGTGAGCTATTTCCGTTGTGGAGAATCATGGAGTTGTTGTTGTGGAGAATCATGGGCCTGCCAATTGAACCATTCTTGGAGATGTCGTATGTTTGCCATCGTTCTAGCCACCAAGTGTAGCAGAGCCACATTCTTGACTGCCGGTAGAAATCTGCATTCAGGACCGCCAGAGCGAGCCGTCAAAGTCCTGTCGGAACCGTTGTCCATTGGTCTAAGAGCATAGAGAGATCGTTCGATTGAGGGAGCCGCAGAGGGGTCGTTGAAGCCAAGACCACTCGACTAATAGTGATTCGAGGGAGCTGCGGAGGGATCGTTGAAGAGCCTAGACCATCCATTAAGAGTGGGAGTCTGTGTGGCAGAGGAAAAGAACTATCGGTTGAAGAGCTTAAGCAGGTCAACCTTGCCAAGAAAGGCAAATCGATGAATCGATGAGAGCCACTGTCATCATAAGAAATAAACTTATTTGCAGAGGCAACATTCTTGATACAGAAGCGTATTTACAGAGTTGTTGTCGGGTATTTTTTTTTATTTTTGACAGCAAAAAATAATTTGTTTATTGAAAGTTTAAAATTTTGAAACTATCTCAGAATATTGCTGAATGAAAATTGGAGTAGGGTTTAAAGTTTTAAAAAAAGGAAACCCTAGTTAAAGAAACCATACCAAAGAAACTGTAGAATTAAAAAATGGAGAATTTCTAATTGGAGGATTCAACAGAATTTTATCATTGACCAATCTAGATCTATCTTAACTCTGAATCTATCAAGCACCAAGAAAGATCAAATATCTCGAGGTGCAAACCTCTTTTTTTGAATGCAAAACCTAAGGAAAGGTTTGCACCTTGAAATATTTGATCCCTCTCGACGCTTGATAGATCCGGAGTTAAGATGGATCTACGCTAGTTTTAGTCGTATGCAGCCAAAGAAAATAAAACCAAGATATGGTCAATTTTTTCAATAATATGTAAATTCATCTAATATTAATATAATCATTTTAAATATGATAAATATGTCTCATATTAATTTGGTCATTTTGATTTTAAATTTTCTTAATTACCTCATTTTGTTGAGATAAATATTGTTAATAACTTTAATGATGAAAAAGGACAAAATACAATTTTTGAATGTAAAGTGACAATGTAATAGTGTTGAATGATAAAAAAGTGAATAATGACAATATAGTCAATTAAAAATAGTCTTCATTGTGATTAATCTCAAACTATTTTCTTCTACTATTCTTATTGTCACCCTTGTTACTTTTGTCATCTTTTCATATAGATTGTTATTTTTTCATATCTATTATATGAAAATGACAAGTTAAATCGTAAAACATTTAAATCTTTAGCTCGAGCTTTTGTACTAAACATCATACCTTGTCTCTCTTTCTCTCCGACATTAATAGCTTGAATTACTATAACACAAATATCAATATACATTGTTAATAATTTTCTGTGTTTACATTGAAATCAATGCACAATGTTAATCCAATCACTTTAAAATTAATGTACCATCATACATCCAATTACATCAAATCAGAAATCAACATCTACATTGAAATCAATGCATCTAATGCAAGCAATCAAATAAGATTAGAAAATAGCATTTACACTTAAATCAATCCATTTAATGCAAGCAATCAAATAAGATTAGAAATCAACATTTACACTCAAATCAATGCATCTAGTGCAAGTAAGCAAATAGGATTATAAACCAACATCTACACTGAAATCAATGCATCTAGTGCATGTAAGCAAACAGAATTATAAACCAACATCTACACTGAAATCAATGCATCTAGTGCAAGCAATCAAATAGGATCAGAAATCACCATATACACTAAAATCAATGCATTTAGTGCAAGGAAATCATCTACATTGAAATCAATGCATCTAGTGCAAGCAATCAAATATGAATAGAAATCAACATCTACATTGAACCCAATGCATCTAGTGCAAGCAATCAAATAAAATTAAAAATCACCATCTACACTGAAATCAATGCATCTAGTGCAAGCAATCAAATAAGATTAGAAATCATCTACATTGAAATCAATGCATTTAGTGCAAGTAATCAAATATCATTAGAAATTAACATCTACACTAAAATCAATGCATCTAGTGCAAGGTATCAAATAAGATCAGAAATGAATGTCTACACTGAAATCAATGCATCTAGTACAAAAAAAATTCTTCCCTCTCTCCCCTCTCCATCTATTTCTATATCTCCCTCCATTTATCTTTATTTGTCTCTCTATCTCAACCCCCCATACACACATGCTGTCTCACTCCATATCTATCAATCTCTCTGTCCCTCCCTCCCTCTCTCCATCTCTTTCTTCTTCCCTCTCTTCACTTTCCATCTATACCTCTATCTCCCTTTGTCTCTATTTATCATCCCCAAAAAATACACTCTCTTTCTCCAATCTATCTATCTATCCCTCCCTCTCTCTCTTTCTCTCTCTTCCCCTTTTCTCCCTCTCCCCTGCTTCTATCTCTCTTCCCTCTTGTTGTCCTCTCTCCCTCTCTCTCCATCTTCCTTATCACTCCCTCTCTCTCCACCTTTCTCTCTCTATTTCTTTCTTCTTACCTCCCTCTCTCTCCCCCTCCAACTCTATCTCTCTTTCCCTCCCTCTCTCCACTCTCACATCCTCTATCTATCTCTCTCTCTCTCTCTCTCTCCCTTTCCAACTTTGTTACTATATCCCTCCCTCTCTCCTCTCCCCCATTCTCTCCATCTCTCCTTCTTTGTCTCTTTATCTCACCCCCAAACATACACACTCTCTCTCTCCATATCTCCCTTGTCACTCCCTCTCCCTCTCCACTTCTCACTCTTTATGTATTTCTTCTTCCCTCCCTCTCTCCCCCTCCAACTCCAACTCCATCTCCCTATCCCTCCCTCTATCCTCCTCTCTCTCAAGTCCACTCTCTCATACTTCCTCTCTCTCCCTTTCTCTCCTACCTCCATCTTCCCTCATCACTCTCTCTCTCTCTCTCTTTCTCTATCTCTCCCTCTGCCCTCCAATCCTTTCTCTTCCCCCATCACTCTCCTCCTCTCTCTCAATTCATGTCTCTCGTTTTTCCTCTCTCTCCTTTTCTCTCCTACCTCCCTCTCTCTTCCCCCATCACTCTCCTCCTCTCTCTCAAGTCATGTCTCTCATTCTTCCTCTCTCCCTTTCTCTCCTACCTCTCTCTCTCTTCCCCATCTCTCTCTCTCTCTCCACTTATCACTCTATGCCTTTCTTCTTCCCTCCCTCTTTCCCCATCCAACTGCATCTCTCTATCCCTCCCTCTCTCCTCCTCTCTCACAAGTCCTATCTCTCATCCTTCCTCTCTCTCCCTTTCTCTCCTACCTTGCTCTCTATTCCCCCATCTCTCTCTCTCTCTCTCTCTGCCCTCCTATACTCTCATTATCTCCCTCCATCTCTCCTTCTCTCTTTCTGCCCTCCATCTTTGTGCCTCTCTCTCCCTCTTACCCTTCTCTACCTCTCTCTCTCCTCTCTCTCTCTTCATTCCTCCTCTCCCCTCTCCTTCAATTTATCTCCATCACTCCCTTGTCACTCCCCATATCTCTCCATTTCTATCATTACATGTCTTTGTTCTTTCCTCCCATATATATCTAGAGTTAATATATACCATGATATATTAATATTTATTATAATATAACAAATTTAATATTATATTAATCCAAAGTTTTTTAATTTAATAATATTATAATATATTAATATGAATATTAAATTCAATAATAATAATAATAATAATAATTGTATTTTAATATTAATATTAATATTAGTGTTAATAATGTTTTTTTGCATGGTATTAACAATAATTTGGCCCATAGGCTTCACCTAAATAAAACCTCTTTTTTGAGTGTTAGTAAGAATAAAGATGTTTATGGAGTAAATATAAAAAGAGCTTTTATTTATTTACCACACCTTTGGTTTATTTATATTTTTATTTATTTATCATATCTCTTTTATTTACTATGGTATTTGTCCCATAGGCTTGGTATATAATTAGATGTTGATTTCTAATCTTATTTGATATATTTTTATTTATTTACTATACCTTTTTATATCTCTGTTATATTTATTTATTTACCATACCTCTTTTATAAATATGGTATTTGGCCCATGGTATTAATAATTATTTGTCCCGTGGTATTTGGCCCATAGGCTTCACATAAATAAAAACCTCTTTTTTAAGTTTTCTTAAATATAAAGAAGTTTATGGAGTAAATATAAAAAGATGTTTTACTTATTTAACATACCTCTAGTTTATTTATATTTTTGTTTATTTAGAGTAAATATAAAGAAACGTTTTATTTATTTAACATACCTTTGGTTTGTTTATATTTTTATTAATTTACCATATTTTTATTAATTTACCATACCTTTTTTTTGAGTGTTCGGAAGCCTCTTTATATTTTAAATTTATATTGTATTTATACATAATAATAATTAGATTGATTTTTAAATAGGGTCGACATTAGTTTTAAAATGTTAAATGTTAAATGTTAAACATTAAGTTTACATGTTTACATTTTTACGTGAGATCTACCCCCATACTGGGTTGTAGAGCACCTCTCGACGCAATAAAATATTTGAAAAAACCCGTATAGATAGAAATGGCAAAAATAACTAATGCTAAGTTTGAAGTGGAGAAGTTCACCCGCAAGAGTAATTTTGCATTGTGGAAAATGGAAGTAAAGTATTTGTTGGTGCAACAAGGGTTGCACAAAGCTTTAGACAAGGTTAAAAAGAAACTTGTTGGCATGACAGATTTGGATTGGGAGGACTTGGATGCCCGAGCTCTCAGTACCATCAAGTTGTGCCTGGCAAATGAAGTTCTCTTCAACATTGTTGAAGAAACCTCAGCATCAGGTTTGTGGGTAAAATTGGAAACACTGTATATGACCAAATCTTTAACCAACAGAATTTATTTGAAGAGACAATTGGATAACCTTCGAATGAAGGAGGGTACTAAAATTGGAAAACACTTAAATGTTTTTAATACACTTATTTGCCAATTGACAGACATCGAAGTTAAATTTCAAGAAGAAGACAAAGCTATTACCTTGTTATGTTCCTTACTTGAGTCTTGGGATCACTTTGTGATTTCTATCAGTTTGAGCACAATCGAATCTTTGGAATTTGATTGAGTTGTGGGAGCTCTGTTATCTGAAGTGCGGAAAAAATCCAACATTGAAACTTCCGCGCCATAAGCCATGGTAGCCAGAGGTCGGTCCAAGGAAAGAGGGGAGAAAGCAAGAGGTTCTTCCATATCAAAATCAAAAAGCAAGAAGTGTAAAGCCAAATGTTGGTGTTACAACAAAATAGGGCATCTCAAGAAACACTATTGGAAAAGAAAGGAGTCTGTTGAAAAGCCAAAGAAAGAAGCAAATCAAGTTGAGTCGAGCATCATTGATGAAGTTTTATCTGTTGAATTAAGTATGGTAGATGAAGCTTTACCTGTTTGCAATGTCTCTCATAATTATGAAATTTGTTGTTAGATTATGGTGCTTCTCATTACACGAGTCCGCATAGAAATTGTTTCACTTCATAAGAAGTTGTGAATGGTAGTTCTATGTTTATGGGTAATCATGTAGCTTGTCAGAGTGTTGGGATGGGAAATGTCAAAATTAAAATGTATGATGATATAATTAGAACATTCACTGATGTTAGACATGTACCTGAGTTGAGAAAGAATTTGATTTCTTTGGGAGTATTGGTGATCCAAATGGATATTGGTGGCCACCCACCTATTCCACCTAGACCCCCCAGTCAGTCTCATATGTTTCCTTAATTGTAGCACAGTTTACTATTTTTGGCAATTTTTCGGACCCTGAACTTCCAGAGCCATTTTGAGGCCCTTAACGACGTTTTTTGGGGAAAATTCCTTAGCGGTTGCTTTAGCAGTCACATTGATAGCTATAGTCCTCGAAAAGATCTTTCCAACAAGGTATCATACGCGTCAAACGGAGATAATATGACCAAGTTACGACCTCGGAAAGTTGGCTGCCCAACTAACCCCAACGGGGCCCATAAACTCTTGGTGTTACATCTCCTTGGGCTAGGGTTTTGGTTGTTTAGATTTTTCTCTTATTGTTCAATAATAAAAAGGCCCTTGAGCCTCATTGTAACTCAGTTCAGAGGCATGTAGCCGCCACATCTCTTCTCAGATATAAACTACCATCGCTCGAGCTATCTTATTTCCATTTTGTTTGTAAGCATAGTTTAGTATTTTTCTATTAATGAAAGGAAGTGTTTTTCTGCTGCATCTCTGTGTTTATAATTATCTTTGTAAGTTGTTGCGTCCCTGTTTAAGTTCGAATTAGTGGTATCAGAGCGGTCTACTCTTTCTCTATTTTTCTTTGCATGTCCCCAACGAGGTCAGGGTATAAAGAGTTAGGGCTCGATCTAGTTGAACCATTGCAGGATCAACCTCTCAAAACTCGACGACATACCATGGTGGAAGAAAATAAAGACCAGGGGGCAGAAGATCCTTTCAAAATGTTGCTCAAGGAAGCCCTCGAGCGACAGAGAGACATGGTGATGGATAATTTTGCCCAGATCCTTCAACAGTTACCCACATGCAATGCATCTTCATCCAGTAGCTACTCTGGAGGCGCCACTCCTTTTAAGGTACAAGTTAACTTCGATATTCCCATGTTCGAAGGCCTGATAGATGCAGACGTTGTAGATAAATGGTTAAATCTATTGGAAGTATATTTTTCAGTTCATGACTTTTCTAATCAGGAAAAGATTACGTTTGCACTTCTCAAAGCCGCCCCACACATCAAGGACTAGTGGGAAACCTACTGTGAACAAAAGGACGAGAGTGAACCCTCCTTGTTTCCAGTTGCACCCACATGGAATTCTTTATGAGACACCATCAAGGAACAATATTAACCTGTCGGGAGCTATGAAGATAAATACATAAAGTGGACCACGCTACGGCAGGGAAGGGACCAAGATGTGCCAGAGTTCAAAAATACTTTCCATACCCTTCGCACGAAGCTGGGTATCAAGGATACTGAGCGACATTTGGTGCTAAAGTACCACAGTTATCTACACAAATACATCCAAGATGAGATGGAGTTCCTGAACATTTCCTCGCTCGGCACAGCATATAAATACGCAATAAAGATTGAGCAGAAGTTTAAACAGAAGAAGTGGGACTTTGGATCTGCGAATCCAAAGCAAGGAAAAGGCACCCCCAAACCACAGAACAAGGGACCAAGCCAAGGTGGGGCTACCCAAGACAACCCGCCAAAGCCGCAAGCAAAGAACAACACCACAAAGACAATGAAAGACACGAGAAAATGGTGTGAGTTCCATAAGAGCTCCACCCACAATAAAAGTGAGTGTCAGGCCAAGAAATCACTGGTGATTGAGCTAAAGGCATCCGAATCAAACGCAGGTTCCAACTCTGAATCAGAACCCGATAAGGGGAGTGACAAAGGGAAGCAGATCATTGATGTGGAGCCCAATGCCACCATGGACACCACAAAGATCCAGAAAATTGAGCCTAAAGATCGTGAGGAGGGGGAACGCCTCTTCCACTTACAGATGTGGGTGAAGGGTTCTCTGTTGTAGTTCATTGTCGACAGCGAGAGCCAAAAGAACCTCATTTCAATAGAAGTTGTGAAACGGCTGGGCCTAAAGACTACATCACATCCATAGTCGTACACCATCAGGTGGCTTCACCAAGGACGAGATCTTCGGGTTAGCTAGCAGTTTCGCCTTCCCTACAGCATCAAGCCCTTCACGGATGAGGTACTGTGTGACGTTGCTCCTCTTGAAATCTCTGATGTATTGTTAAGAAAACCATACATGTGGAAGCGACATGTTGTATATGAGTCTAGACCTTGCTCTGTGATTATTACTTTGGCTAATAAGTTGTACAGGATACCAAATGTAGCCCTGCCTACCTCCATCTCTTTGATCACTGCAAAGCAATACAGTAAGATCATTTCCCAGACCAGGAAATTTGTTTTTCTTATGATTCGCCCCCAAGGAAAGAAGAAGGTTGTGGCCACGAATTCCAGGCAAGGCTCCTCTGCACAGCAGCAGCAGATGGAAAAGGTCGTGGAAAAGTACAGGGATGTTTTCGCCTCACCCACAAGGGTACCTCTGCACTGTCAGGTCAAGCACTCCATCAATCTGACCCCGGGCGCACCACTGCCCAATGGACCGATCTATCAACGCTCTGTTTTGGAGAATGATGAGATCAAGAGGCAGATTCAGGAACTACTGCAGAAATGGCACATCAGGCTAAGCTCATCACCCTGTGGGAGCCCGATTGTATTGGTACAGAAGAAGGATGGGACTTGGAGGCTCTGTATTGATTATCGATCGTTGAACAAGATCACTGTCATGAATAGGTACCCAATCCCGCGGATTGATGACCTTCTAGACCAGCTCAAGGGGGGGAAATATTTCAGCAAGATTGACTTGAAGTCAAGTTATCACCAGGTGCCTATAAAACCCTCTGATGTGTAGAAGACTGCCTTCAAATCCAAGAAGGGCCTTCTCGAATAGTTGGTCATGTCGTTCAAATTGACGAACACCCCTGCAAC